>OY728132.1:2141804489-2144204489 GCA_963277665.1 Viscum album
TATTTTCCATGGGTTCTGATATGATTAAATGTTGAGGAAATATATTTCATATAATGGGTTCTGAAATGAGGAATATTTAATGATATTGTGGAACAAAAATATATTTATTTTGTAAGGGGAGTGACCTATAACTCTCTCAAATTCATTAAGAAATTATAAATGTTTTATGAGCTCAGAGGGAATATGGGATGTTTTCCGCAGACAAAAAAGAGGGTACAGAAGAGTTTAATATTGACTCAGAAGTGGGTACATGAGGTGTTATCCCAATTTTAAGGAAGGTAAATTATTATCTCACCAATTTCAGAAATGTTATGAATTTCTTTGTGATAATCCTTAAAATAATATTTTCTATAATTATTTTTATGAAAACAATTTATGTACCATATTAATTATAAGATATAATGACTCGTGTCAATTTATTTCACTATGATTCATGCCTTATGAACTCCCAATATTTCTTCTAATACTCCTTATTTTTATATTTTATATTAAAGGTATGGTTTAAATTTGTCATACTCAATTTCTCATACCCTAATGAAATTTTTTTGAATATTTTTTTAAACTTTTTACCCATTTAGATAATATAATATTATCCTTAATTATGTTTCTTTTCCACAAGTTGTAGTAATAGGTATTCCATGTGACAAGTCTAAGAATGTTACTTGTTAAGAGGAACAATGTGGGAGACCATATAGAACACTTACGAACCACATTTTTTGTATAAAATGTTTCAAGGTAATATACCATTTACATCCCCAAGATGGTGTTCATGTACTATAATGAATATTCATATAAAAATATGTAATGTTTATATATGAAAATATTTAGTCACTATATATACAATCAGATATAATATTGTTTCCATAGAATGATACTTTATCTTACTGAAATTGAGACATTCTAAATTTGGTATATCTTTTCTTCATCTTGAGGGTCTTAAGAATAATTCTCAAGTTATATTCATTATCATCATTTCCATTATATTAAATAACAATATTATCTATAATGTATTCCCAAAAATGATTGAGGTAATCACTAAATACAATAGTCAATAAATCCAAAATGTTATAATGGGAATTAGTTTTTCCAAAAAAAGAATCTTTATAAATTCATATATTTCATATATCATAGAATCAAATTTCTTATATATGTCATCTCTTTTGAAAATCAATTTACTATGTGTAGAATGAATATCAATCAATGAGAGGTACTGATATCCTTATTGTTTATAAAAAAATTGTTAACTTGACAAAAATTGTACTTATTCTTGACCGTAATCTTGTTATGTTCACACAATAAATATGGAGTAGCATTGATACATCATTACACTAAATTAGAAGAATATGTGAACCCCATGGGGATATACATGCTAAATAAAACCATTATCAATATTATTGTAATTTTTATTATTCAATTCTTCCAATTCAATTAATTCCATTCTATAAAGAGTGAGATAAATATTTGTAGCACCATGCATGATTTGTAATGAAAACCCAACATCCTGATTTGGGGGAATAGTAGGATAATCTCCCAAACGATATAAAAAACTCTCATATAATAGAAAGATATTTTTTTAGTATAACTTCAACCACGTTTGAGAACAATCCATTATATATATGAATCAAGACACATAAAAAGGCTATAATTTACATTGGAAACTCATATACAACCCTCCACCAATAAATGATCACATGTTGATTCATAATATAATATATGACTTTTATTCAATAGAATTTGATATGGGATCAATATAGATAGATACAATCCATGTAAAAAATTGAAACAAAATCAACTAAAACGACAATTATAAGATTAGACGGAAGAAAATTACAATATACATCAATATGAGATGAATCGCACACATGATATGTAATTATAGTACCATTAATAATATTCACTACTATTTCAACATGCATTCATTGTTTTGGTAAAGGGATATTCATTGAAATATATAAGAATATAATAGAGTGTGAAAACAATAACAAAAATATATTTGTTTTTATATATTGTAAAACTAGGGTAACTTTTAAAAATTCATTCAGGTAACCCACATAGACAACAGTGATCACATGATATTTCACATTATCAATATCCTAATGTGACAGATGATGTTGATCATCCTCATTAACCCTTTTATTCAAGATTTGATTTCTATAATTACAATACACCATTCATTAAAAACACTAGAGAGTGTGTGGTTCATTATTTGGATAATTCCATCTAATCACATCATTAGCTATCTTAATCCCATCACATCAATAGAAAAATTCCCAACAACCTCCCTTAAAAAAACATAACAAAATTAATATTACCATTATGAAAAAATAATCTATGTTTATTTTGATTCTTATATCATAATTGAATACTCATATTATTTTGTAAATAATTATTTTTAATAGAATTCCCTTGGAATTAAAGTTTCATTCTCTTATCAAACTGTTTGATTTATGAGGGAATTCAATCTAAATTTATTAACTGAGATAATGTAGAATGATTACTTCATAGCTAATAATGTATCATATGGATAACTCAAATTAGATACATAGATTTAATACACTAATGTTTTATTCATTATAATTTTTGGGTTGAATGATAATAAGATAATTGTATAAGAACGTGAATCTTCTTTTCAGGGATGTTTTCCTTTTTCTGGAGTTTTTAAGAAAAATGAACATTCTAGAAATTTCCAAAGTACACGCCATGTACTTTCTGAGTACATGCCATGTACTTTCTGTGTACACGTCATGTACTTTCTGAGTACACTCCGTGTACTCTTCCCTGACTCGAAGCCGTGTGCTGGCCGTGCCCAAGCCACACACACAATGTGTAGGGGTAACGTGGTGGTCGATTTTGGCAGAGTACAAAAAAGACCAAGTAAACGCCGTCTACTCTAAATGTACACGCCGTGTACTTTCTTTTTTTTAACTAAATGAACCGGGGTCGTTCTTGACGCACAGAAACACCTACATCTAGGTCTTGTTTGACCGAGAGCGATCCATACAGCCGAATCTTCGACGAGCTCCCCTCTCTTCATCCATTATTTCATTCGAGCATGGTCGATTGCATTTGAATAACAATAGTAAGATCTTACTTCTTCTTCAGCTTCATTTTTTGATTCCTCTTCATTTCCGAGTTACCGTGGGTTGAGCGTTTTGTGTGTTTTCTCAGATCTATGACATTCTAAGGGGAATCAAGTGTCGTGATTCACATATATCAATCTCCTAGGATCGAGGTAGGTGGTTTGTTCCTTTCTGTTGAATGCTGATGAGTATTTTCTGCAAATTCCAAAAATTCCCTTGGGTGGGGAATTGTGGGATTCCTGTTTTCCCCTGCTGTTTTCCGTTTTTTCTTGATTGCCATAGTAGAGGTTTATGCTTGTATGTAGAGTATTTAATTTTGTGCTCAGGACACTTTTCCATGTTTTTTTCATGTTTGGAATTTTTCCAGTTTCCATGCCTAGTGATAGGATAGTGGAACTGCTATTTTTTCACTATTGAGCCTTAGAATGAGAGCTAAGTAGTTCATGAGGTTTACTTGGATGATACACGTGCACTGAGCATATTTATTTTCACTCAGGACTATGAGAACCTAGAGTAGTCGACCAAAGGGATAATTGACCTAAGGGCATCTCCAGAGTGTCTTTAAATACAATGCGAGACCACATGGGGAATTGATGATGAGTGCTTCCTCAGAGAGTCTGTATTTCCTCGATGCGGGACACATGGGGAATTGACGTTGAGGGCATCCCTAGAGAGCCTTTCGTACGATACGAGACTATAGGGGGAATTGACAGTGAGTGCTTCCCCAGAGAGTCTACTAATTTCATAACTGAACCAGAGGGGTGAGACTGTGTGTCCAACCTAGAGGGTACCTAGTACTTATAGGTTGAACCATAGGGGTTACGATGCGAGAGCTACCTAGAGGGTTACCTTTTTCCTTTGTTGCTGTCTGTTTACTTGTGTACTTCTTTTGTTAGAACTGTAGATTGTAGCTGCTTGTGTTACTTTTTAATGCTTCTTGTTTTATTACTTCCTTTTATTAATTGACTATTAGGCACATATATTTGGGTGATTTCCTACTGGGATTATATCTCACACCCTGTTTGGACCAAACTTTTGGGCCCCAGAAAACTATGTTACTGCAGGTATAGATAAGGGCAAGCTCTCCTCTACTTCGGGTTCTTGATTCACTAGATCTGGAGAGCATGGGACCGAGCCAAGTCTTGCGATGCTGAAGAGATTACTTTTTTTCTTTTTCACTTTTTTTTCCATTGTACATCAGCCCGTTGGGTTGTTTACTTCTTTCCATTGATATATCTACCATGTTGCATCATTATTATATATCAATTTATTTCATTGTTCACTTCAATTGTTGTATGTTTTTTATTGTTTCTGATATTGTGTCTGGTTGTTTTTCCACTGTATACATTACTGAATTAGGGTATAGTTTCCCCACTGACTCTCCAAGTCCCTCACTACTAGTTGGCAACCTCTAGCGTTTGGAGAAACACGCTTGAGGTCATGTGGAAAACTAGGTACATGGCACCAGTGGAGGGGCTCCAGATTCAGGTCATTACAAAGTGGTATCAGTGGATTTATTTTCTCTTGCTTTACTGTTTAGAGACTTTATACATGGATAGGACAAAATCGGTACTTGGTATTAAGCTGTGCTCGGGAGTAGCTAACCCATGTACAGGGAAAAGCCATACTAACTTGTTAATTGCAGTTTTCTAGTTTTGAGTTGTTATGGTTGATATGTTTTCACCTAGAGTGATTTCACATGAGTTGTGCGGTTAATGTTTTGATATTTTGGTTCTATATCTGTTGCAACCCAATGAGATGAGGGTATGTCATCTCATTCATCATATATGCACTTCTATAAATCACAACTCGTGCATTCTTTCCATTCCATCTTGGGTGCATTAGCGATAGAATGCTGTTGTGATGGGCTTTGTGTAGATTATGCATGATTTTTTGATAGATGATTGATAGAATCCCTACTGTTATGTTAGAGAGCTACTGTTTTCCCTTGTATGTGACTATAAGAGATGCAATGATTTGATTCACGGGGAGTATGGGCACTCACAAATTAGAATTTGGCACCTCTTTGCCTTATTTTTTGTGATTTTAGGGTTCTGTGCAGTTTCTGTGCTACTGCCTAGAAAAACCCAGAATACACGGCATGTACTTTTTGGAAAGACGTCATGTTGTTTTCAGGCCGTGTTACTGACCGTGTGAGAAGAACACAGTGTCGTGAAAGTATCTTTAGGAAAACTTCATGAATGGTAGGTACACCCCGTGTAGTAATGAGCTGTGTACCCGACCGTGTCACTAACAACACGGGTCGGGGAAGCTCGAGAAGCACACACTGTGTTGTAACGGAACACGCTATGTAGTCTCTTCCAGGCACTTGGCCATGTCATGAACAATATGGGTCAGCGTGACCAACTTTCAGACATGCCTTGCTGCTCTTTGAGCATGCCGTGTAGGTTTGCCAAGTACCCGGCCGTGTCACGAACAACACGGGATGGTGTCACCTTCCCTATACAAGCGTTGTTTGTTCGGAAAACTCTGCGTAAGGTTCAACCATGTTGACGGCCGTGTGTTTAACAACACGGGCCTCTGAAGCCTTTTCCACTACATGCCATGTCCGTAGTGAACACGCCGTGTTGTCTCAGTTTCAGAAAACCGTGTGGGTTAGCCATGTAAAGAGACTCGGGCAGGGCACTAGTTTCCAAGTACACGTCGTGTGTGGGTGAAACATTCCGTGTAGTTTGAGGTGTTCATGACTTGTAGGAAAGAAGTACACGCCCATGTCAGTGGCTTGATAAAACACACCATGTTGTTTTTATACACACCTTGTAGTCGAGTTTTGTAAACTACTTTGTTTTCCGTCCCATGTTTCCATTTAATACTTTTGTGTTCTATATCCTTGTTTTCTTGATCTAAGTAGTTCTTTTGATCTTTTAGAGCTATGCCTCCGAGAGGTCCTTCAGTCGTACGTCTGTCGTCATAAAGTGATCAGATGCCAGATAGTGCTGATCAGGGACTTCCTACGGATCCTCCAGTCGGGCCAGCCTTGGCACCGACTGTTATACCAGTTGCTGGTGTTGATGCGCAGTTCAGGGAAAGATTCATGAGGATCATGTAGGACCTCCAGAGAGCGCTGCCTCCTGCCAGGACTATGGCATAACTAAAGTGTTTTTTTCAGCCACAACATCCTCCCATGTTCTCGAGGGAAGGAGGACATCAGGCTATAGAGTCACAGTTGGAAGCCATGCTGACCATTTTCTACCCTCTAGAGACAACTCCAGAGAGGCGGGTCAAGATTCCCACCTACATGCTCCGAGACTCCGCCAAGAGGTGGTGGGATGTGATCTCATAGGCGGTTCAATAGCAGGATATGGCTTGGTAGGAGTTCCAGTGCGTGTTCTATGACTACTTCCACCCAGAGACCCTAAGGTCCGATCGAGTCCAGGATTTCATGAGCATAGAGAAGGGTACTCTTTCTATCATGGAGTATTCCTCTCGTTTCACTGAGCTGCATTGTTTTACACCCCTCCGAGAGGGAAGTGGTGTGTTCATAGCATGGTTGTTTGAGGATGGCCTTAGGAGGCAGATCTGCTCACAAGTGAACATCTTTCAGCTGACTTCCATCACTTACATCGTCAACCAAGAATTGATTGGGTGCTCAATCTGAGAGACTCGGGAGCTGCGAACTAGGGTGGTTCTGCTTCCATAGCTAGTATTCCTCCAGATGATAGCAAGAAGCTCCATAGAGAGCCTACACGCGGTAATATAAGGAAGCATGATGGATCCTCATGCAGTCAGGTGACATGCTACTAGTGCGGCCGGTCAGGGAACACGAGGACGCAGTGCCAGAGAGACCCCATGGAGTGCTGATATAGTGTCAAGATGGGTCCCCTTCAGCTTTTCTTCCAGGTTTTCTCACCAGCAGCTGGGGACCGGGGTTCTTCCATGACTCCTCGTTCAGGTGTAGCCCCACTAGTCTCTCACCAGTTGGGGAACTGGAGTTCTTCAGGCCGTTCGGGCCGAGTTGGAGGTCGAGGCCTTGGAGGTCATCCAACAGTCCCTCGACACAAGCAAATAGGTTCAACTCATAGTGGTCAGTCAGGGGCGCAGGGCCGCAGTGCAAGACATTCTTTCGCAGTGGAGCAGACCAATCATGAGCAGGATCTTGACCCATCTAATGTTTGAGATACAATTTTAGTAGCCTCAATTTTTTCTTCAGCCCTATTGGATGCTCGTGCTACAAATATTTTTATCACTGTTGTTGCTGTGGAGAGTGTTGGGCACTTTCTCCATTCTTCAGCCGACTCATTGACACTAGACACACCTTTTGGGACGAGAAAATCTAGAGTACGCCAGTGTATAGAGTGCCATATCGAGTTTGCAGGGTATCATTTTTTATGGGATCTCTATGTCCTAGAGATGGCAGGTTGTGATTTCATCCTCGGGATGGACTGGTTGGTTCCCTTCTAGGCATTCATCGACTATTATCATCGTAGAGTGAGTTTTGTTTAACCAGAGGGTGAATCTTTTCTTCATAGAGGTGAATGGGATGTTCAGGCTAGTCGAGATGGACTCGAGCATCATGGGATAGGAAGGGTGAAGACCCAAATTGCTAGTCTTTATCATGATGATCACAACACTCCAATGCTGGAATTTCCCCCACTGGTGGATCGCTTCAGGGATGTCTTTCCCGAGGACTTTTCAGGTTTGCCTCCAGAGCATTAGGTAGACTTCTCGATTGAGCTCCTTCTAGGAGCGACACAGGTGTCCATTACTCCTTATAGGACGGATACACCTGAGTCACATGAGCTCAAGAAGTAGATGGATGAGTTGTAGGCTAAGGGATTCATCCGACCTAGTACTTCTCCTTGGGGTTTTCCTGTCATGTTTGCAATGAAGGTAGACGGTAAAATTCGGCTTTGTGTGGATTATCAGAAGCTGAACAAGTTGGTGGTCATGAACTGATATCCTTTTCCAATCTCAACAGCAGTTATGGTCTATACGAGTATATAGTCATGTGGTTCAGTCTCAGAAACGCACCTGTAGTTTTCATGGCACTGATGAACCAGGTGATCCACCCTTACTTGGACTCTTTGGTCGGGGTATTCATGGACGATATCTTGGTGTACTCTCACACATGACACGACCATGCCACACAACGTGAGATAGTTTTGAGTACACTGAGAGAGCATCGAATGTATGCTAAACTCTCGAAGTTCCACAATCACTTTCCTAATGTATTTCACATACCTCAATAACCATGGATTCTATTTCATTAAGGATATGTTGGCCATTATTTTCTTCTTCTCTGACAAGTTAATCCTAGAAATCATTAAAAATATGAAATTTATTTGTTGGCTTATAGTTATTCGTCACCAATACCTAATTTTTGTTTTTTGATGCATCAGAAATATCCAAAATGTGTGGGTAACCTTTTTTATAATTTTTCATTTCCTTCCATTCATTTTCTAGTGGTTGGACTACTTGTTTCCAAATCAACCTATATTATTCTATCACTATTGAAAAAACTACCTATACCCAAGGTTCAAAACCATGGGTATAGCCAATACCCACGGTTTTGGGACCCGTTGTACTGAGTGGTGTCGGTATTGGGGTATTATCCTATCCCCACAGATTGAAAAATAGTGGGAATATTTTTTTCGACAATTTCAATCCATCCTCCACGCTGTCAAAGTCTTCTTCCCACGTTTTAAAACCCGTGGGTAAAAATATTAGAAATTCGCAGCCGCTAGGTGTTGAACCCGTGCTGACCTGCGACCTGAGCGAATATTCCAAATGAAATCACCACTTCGGCCAAGGTACATATATTAATATATATTTATATTTCAAATTATATATTTATCATTTACCACATTAGGAATAATAGAAACCGATGGGTTTCAAACCCGAGTATGACGAAGCATACTTTCAGCGTTCCAGCGCTTAACCAACTAGGCTGATTCGACTACACCAATACAAATCTGTATTTTTAATAATATACTAATCCTCATATCTGTATTAAGAAAAGAAACCAGTGGGATTTGATACCACAACCGCTGGAACAAATACGTAACACATAACCAACCATGCCCCATATATAATTTGTTTATAAATTTTGTCAACTTGTATATATTAGTTAAAATAGTGGGTATTAATTTTCCCACCAATTGTTTCTGTTTTCCCATGCCTTTTTTTGGGTTCCATAATGTTGGTAAGCTATCCCCACAATTCTAAAAAACTATGGGTATAGGCCTTCGAAATACAGTAAACTAATACTGTAATTGGGAGTCTGTTTTTGATATGTATTAAGTATTCCGTAAAAGTAATGTAATGTATATGTACATCAAGATTTGGCTCACTACAATATAAGTTATATTTTAGAGTACAAATATTAATGTAAAATATAAAATGATTTCTTACAGCATGGTATTGTTTTTAAAAATTTTAGATCTCAAATACATAAAATTATTTATGACACCATAATGATGCAGTGTTTACCTCATAAATGAATGATTTCATTAAATAATATTATCAAGATTAAAAAAATATCCAAAACCTATCCAATTCGTATTGAATTATTTTATTTCGAACATGATTCATCTTATCTTTGATTTTAATGATATTTGGACCTTTATAGAGTTCAAATCATTATATAATAAAATAATATTTTCAATCATTCTTAATGATGCCCTTCTCAAATTATAATAAGCCCACACCTCTAACTCATTTCTCACACCACTCAATCCCCTTGGATCATCCAGTCGCTTCCCAATTAATCTCTCTACATCCCATTCTTTCACCTAAAATCCTTACCTAAGGCCAAAGTCACTTCATGAAATCCTTTTTTTTCAAACAAAATGGTGTTACCCAATTTAAATGTGACATCTTCTTTTATGTTCTTTTCTTTTATTTTACATATCCAACCTCCTAAACTCTTTTTAATCCATAATATCATAAAAAAAGTATCCTAAATATACTAGGTAGTTTTTATGATAATTATTAGAACTACACTTACACAAACATCCATCTAATGGGTGATGAACATATTGTTTCTTTGGATGACAAACTATTGCCTCATGAAACGATATCTGTTCAATTATCTCCTACCACATCATACGGTGTCCATTGTGATGGAAAAATATTTATTTGTAATATATATAATATTTTTGTTGTTTATATGCTTCATTATTTTATATTTATTCCATAACTTTATTGTTTCTATGATGGGTAATCACGATAATTTCATTTGAGGATGTGTAGACTATCACACCCTAAAAGTGATATTACTCATTAATTCCATACATGAGAAATATAAAGGACAGAGTTAATGAAATTATATATTATACTTTTATTATAATATATATATATTTATAATTATGTTTTCATTCCATTAAATTTCAAAATAGAAATGAATGTTGCATTCATGGGTACGTACGGCTTATCGTCACCATGGATGGTTAATTTCTTTTATTATCTCCAAATTTTATATATTTTTATAAATAAATTTATATATAATAGATATAATAGATATATTTTATATCTAAATCATGAATATAATTCTGTATATAATTTAATTTTTACCACATGGAAAATTTATAATTATAACAAGGTCATTTTTTAACTCAAGTACCATACATTGACAAAATGTCCAATATAAAATCCAATAATTAACCAATTGTTATAGAAATGTAATAAGTTAAATTAATGAAATAATAAACTTGTAAAAGTTTCTTAAGAATTTATAAATTAACTTACGTTTATTATTCTATGATATTAAATAATGAAAGGGTCTTCTCAGACACAAGGTAAAGGACATCGTCACAATCTTCTTCCATAAAGACATATTTTGATTTACACATGAATTTATTTTATAAGGTGTATAAAACCCATTTAGTTTTCATTTCATTCAAAGTGTATATTTTTTCTATGTATCATTTTACTACATGAAAAAATGAATGTTTTTAATTTTGGAGGCGATAATGACCTCTCTTCCACTGTAACCATTGGTTGGATGACTCTATAAGACTTATTGTTTTTAAAATGAAAAATAAACCCCTTATTCCATTTTGGGTGTTTTGGTATTGAAAATGTTTTTTGAAATCAATTTATAATTTCAATATTTGAAACGATATATTTTGATTGAAAATCAAATTCTATTAGTGAAAAATATATATTTTTAATATTTTATGTGATATGATTTTATAATGGTACTGGGAAATTTGTGTAGTGGTTACGTGGAAAAACAAATGATAGGTGGTACTGTGACAACCATGATGGGTGGTTACATTATGACTTCCAATGCATTGGGTATGGAAGTTGACCGTATGGCTATTCCATTTAGTGATATGTGTGGAAGTAGACTGTATGATTATTACATTTATGTATATTTATGATCCTACATACCTTTATATTTTCTGTGTTTTTTCTATTGGTTTTATGGTAATATTTTGGTTACAAAATGGTAAGAAATAATCTTTTATTTAGTGAAAAGTATCTACTTTTTAATAAAGGTAAAAATTATTAGATATGTAATGGTATCCATGGAATAATCGTTGTTTTGAAAAAATAAGAGCTTTACATCTTAGGGTATCCCATACTAAGATTTTTATAATCATCCTATGTTGTTGAAATGTTTTTTAAAGGATATAACGTGGAATAGTGTCATGGAAGGGATCAAGGAAAATTCATGGTGTCTAAAACATGTAACTAGACATGACGCTTTTTTTCAAAGAGTTTTTATTGTATAAAAAAATGAATAATGTGTAGAAGTGTCTAAATGTAATATTCAAGTTGTTTTGTATATGTTATGACCTAATTCTATAAAACTCTAAACCTAAAAAGATACTCATTTTGAACTATTACCATAATTAAAGATTATTTAATGTTTAAGGCAAGGTCTGTATAGTTGGTATCAGAGGTTTGTTTAGATAACATTAAGAGTTAGGATATTGTTAAATTAATATACCTAAAATATTTTATGTTAATATTGAAATTATATATCAATTACATATTACTATGTAGCTTCACCTAACATATTTCTGGGATCAGAATTGTTTTCCATAGAGGAAACATGGCAGCTATAATGGGATGACCATATGTGGAAGAAAACCTTCCAAATCATTAACCTAATATGGTCAAAATCCGAACTAAACAGTATGTTATAGTGATGGTATAGTTGACTCAGGCTATAAATGGTGGTGGTGGTATCCTTTCATGAGATCAGCCGGATCAACCACAGAGGAACATTTCAGTAGTGGTGAATTTCATGATGCAACATCCCCCATCATCCAGACGATCATCTGACCCTATTCTAGTTGAAGGGGGGATCAAAGAACTAGAGATTATTTTTGATGTCATGGGGTGTTCAGAATATCTAATGGTTAGTCTTGTTGTTTACCATTTTGAAGGTGAATCATTTATGTGTTGGTCAACGGTGAAAAATAACATGGATTGTGAGGAGATTAATGCTTTTGATTGGTATGAATTCAAAAGAATGTTTCCTAAGAAATATATTCCTAATGTGGTTCATATTATGATAGAAATAAAATTCATGGAATTGAAGATGGAGGATGACTTAGTGTCTTATTATGAAGAAAAATTCACTCGACTGGGAAGGAATTCTCCAAATTTCATCCGAGATCTTGATAGTATGATAAATCAATTTTACATATGACTGAAGCTGTAATATCAAATAGAATTAGCCTCTCATGATTTCAAAAATATATGGAAACCTTTTTAGATGTGCCGATAAAATAGAATTGGATTCTCTTGATGATTCGGTGTTCCAATAGACTAAATAAAAGAAGAGGTCTACTTAGCAGGAAAAGGGAAGGAATTAATCAAAGAAGCCTATAGGTAAGAGAATTAAATATCCATGTTCTCAAAAGTGTAGTAAAAATCATCAAGTATAATGTTTATCATTGTCTTGAATGTGATTCTTGTGTGGTAAGTCTAATCATATTGCTTGTAGTTGTAATTAATGGGGTCAAGCAGGCAATAAAAATCCAACGGTATGATGTTTTAAGTGTAATGAAATTGGTCATTATGAAAATGAGTGTCCAATGAACAACTCATCTGAGGGAAAGAAGACATACTACAAGAAAAAATGGGTGGTGAAATCCTTTTCAACTACTTCTGTAGATGTTGGGTCATTGAATAAAGTAGTATCAGTTACACTACTTTTTTTTCATATTATTCCAATCTGTTTTTTGATTCAGGGTCTACACATTATTTAATATGTGAGAAGTTTTCTTGTATATTGGGAATTCCATCTCAAGATATGAATCTCAAACTTATGGTAAAAACACATAAAAGAAAAGTAGAGACAAAAAGAAATTATAAGAACCTTCTTGTCCTTGAGTGTTGAAAGAATCTACCTGCTGAAATTTTTGTTTGGCCTCTAGTAGTGTTTGATGTTAAATTGGTTAAGGATTGGATTTCCATTTATCATGCTAAGATTGAATTCAAGTATAAAATTGTTTCTTTTCAAAATTAATTTCAATTTGTGTACAAGAATGAACCCTTACTTTTTATGACATATCAGGAAGATGAGAAACTAGAAAAATATGGAAATGAATGTTACCTTGCACGTATTTTTGAAAATGTAAGAACTATTCAGAATAATGATGTGCTAGTGGTAAATGAGTATCTTGATGTTTTTTCTAATGAGTTTCCTGGTATAATACCGTATCAAGAAGTTTTATTTGCTGTTGACTTAGTTCTTGATGTAATCCAATTTCAGAACCCACATATCGAAGGCTCAAATTAATCTTTTATATTTAATGAATTAATTGTATGAGTTATTTGATTAAGGTTTAATTTGATCTATCACATCACCATGGGGTGCTCTTGTCTTGCTTGTTAAAAATAAAGATGTTTCATTGAGACTTTTCATTGATTATAGAGCATTGAATAACATCACATTTTATAACAAGAATAATTTTCCTCATATAAATGATTTGATTGACCAGCTCTAGGGAGCTCAGTATTTTTCTTAGATTGACATGAGGGAAGGGTACCATCAGTTGAATGTAAAGGAAGAAGACATTCCGATGACCGTAATTCATACTAGATATGGCCATTATGAATTTGTGGTTATGCCTTTAGGATTAACTAATGCACCTATTGTATTTAAAGATCTTATGAATATACTTTTCCTTATGTTATCAGATAATTATGTGGTTGTGTTCATTAATGATATTTTTGTTTATTCCAAATATAAATAGAATCATGAAATTCATTAAAGGTTTGTACTGCAAAACTTAATATAAAAGACTCTATGTAGAAAATTCTGTAAGTGTGAGTTTTTGTTACAAAAAATTTCATTCCACGGTCAAAATGTTTCAAAAAATAGCATTACTATTGATACTTTTAAAAAAAATATTGATGAAAATTGGACATGATCTACAAATATAACCGAGACCTGTAGTTTTCCTTGTTTACTATGTTATTACATTAGGATTTTTGATAATTTTGCACATTTATCTAGTCCAATTACTAAGATAACTCGGAAATGTGTAAATTTCAGCTGGACCAAGGATTGTGATTACTGTTCTCATGATTTTAAAATAAGATTGGTGAATTATCTAGTTTTGTATGAACCTTTGAGAAATGGTGTGTTTGTTATCTATTCTGATGATTCATTTAAAGCTCCTGGTTGTGTCCTTATGTAGAATGATTAGGAAATTGATTAGTCTTTACATCAATTCAATCCTCGTGAGTTAAATTACCCTTCACATGATTTAGAATTATCTGCTGTTGGTTTTGCCTTAAAAATTTAGATGAATCATTTTTATGGAATATAATGTGAAATATATGTTGACCAAAAAAGTTTGAGTATATTTTCACTCAGATATAATTGAACATGAGATAGAGAGGATAGCTAGAATTAATCAAGGGTTATTTTTTCATGATTCATTAACTTACAGGAATGGAAAATAATGAGTATGTTTCTTTGAGTCGAAATAGTATGGATACATTAACCATGTTATGTTGGGAATAATATCCGTTGATTAAATACTAGATGATCTTTGGCATAAATGTTTTTAGTGAAGGAAATTCATCGTTTTGGTTTTAGGTGTCAGTTAAATAATCCCTACCAGATAGAATAAACAAGTGCATAAAGAAGATAGTTCGTTGCAGAAAAAAAGTAGAGTTGGTTCAGAAGGGTATGATGCATAATTATAACCTTGATAATTATTTTGTTTTGAGGTTTGGTAAAATATTTTTTGGTCTTTGTTTATCAATGTTGGAGAAAGTGTTTTTATGTGAAGCTCATTTTTCTCTATTTTCAGTTCATTATGAATGTACTAATATGTACATTGATCTTCGAGAGTATTAATAGTGGGATAGATTGAAAATATATATTGATGACATTACTGTTTAGTGTTTGACTGGTCAACAGGTTGAAAGATAGTGGCAGTTACCAAAAGGGATACATCAGTAATTACCATTACTATTGTGGAAATGGGATAATATTTTCATGGACTTTGTTGTGGAATTACCAAAGAAATATCAAGGTAATAATGTAATCTAGGTTATTTTTTATCGATTGACTATATATTTTAATTTAATTCCTATTCGAGATACTGTGACTCTAGATCAAATATCTCGATCGTATGATAATAGGTACATAGGTTACATAGAGTTCCCCTCTCCATTGATTTTGATCATGATCACTGGATTACATCAATCTTTTTGAAAGGCCTTCATAAGTCATTGGACACTAAATTAAAATGTATAAAATCTTTTCATCCTCAATCATATGGGCATTCATCACAAAAAATTCAATCGTTGGAGTATATGATACGTGCTAGTTTACGACATTACCAGGGAAGAAAGGACCAAAAAATTTCTTTGTTTGAATTTTAATATAATAACAGTTTTTATTCTACTATATAAATGGCTCTCTTTGAGTCATTATATGTGAAGCAGTGTCGAACTCCAACATTTTGGGATGATGTAGGTGATAAGAATCTGATGGGACCAGAATAGGTAAAATATATAGGGGAAAATTTTCAGTTGATTTTGATGAACAATAGAAAATCTCAAAATAGGAAGAAAAGGTATGTGGATAACCGAAGGAAGGATCATTCATTTGAGGTAGGTGATCTTGAATTTCTCAATGTTTCTCCATAGAAAAATGTGATGTGTTTTACTAAAAGGGAATGTTGAGTCCGAGTTTTATTTGACCCTATGAAACTCTAGAGAAAGCTGAATCAGTTGCATATAGAGTGTCTTTACCTCTATGTTTATCCCAGGTACACAATGTTTTTTTATTCTATTGTTGAAAATTTCTATGGCGGATCCATCACATGTTTTGAGCCCAAAAGAAGTTTAGTTAGAAGAGAAGCTCACTTATGAGGATCAAAAAGTCCAGATTCATTATCAAAGAGAGAAAGTGTCGCAGAACAAGGTATTTCATCAGGTAAAGATTTTGTGGAAAACCTATATGGTTGAAGAGGAAACATGGGAATCTGAAAATTATTTGAGTGCTAAATACCCCTACTTATTTGATAAGTGAATAAAATTGAGAGGACGTAATTTCCAAAAGGGGGGAAAGATTTAATATCCTAGGTAAATAACGAATTATAGATTTTCATATTTATTAATATTTTTGAATTTAATATTAATTTTACTTTAAAGGGGATTCTATGTTCGATGGAATACCCAATTCACAACAACAAGTTTCTTTGAAATCATATGTTGCACACAATGGTATGTCTTACTAAAAAATAATAATATAATATTTTTTTAAATAGTAGTTAATGTATAGTAGTTGTATTGGAAGGAATGAATAGAACTAACTATAATATGATTATACATGTTTGTTAAGTGTTTTTACGTTTATAAAATTAATTATAGATGCTTAAAATATGAATGAATCTAATTTTATGTAGAAATAGTCTAATAATCATGAGAAGGTCGATTTACAACCTTTTGATGGAGAACCCCCATTAAATCATGTTTTAGTCACCTTTATATGTTCTATCCTAAAAAATAAAATTCTTCTTTATATTTGAGACATCCAAATTTACTTTGGATAAATTTTTGGTATTTTTTGATAAAAATTATTTTTAATGAACTGTGAAAATATAGTATTTTAATTCAAAACATCCATTTATTATAATTTATTTATATTTTTTATTTGTTTTAAAATGTAATTATATTATATTTTTCCATTTAATCCAATTTTGGCCATTGGATGTAGTTTCGCTATGAAATTGGACACAAACAAGTGTCAATCATTTGATAGTTATTAATTCATAAAACCTCTTTTTTTATATTGGAAATAGGAATTAATTTTAAAATTAAATAATGAAAATTTAATGTTTTGAATTTGGTAAAATAGGCATCATTTTTTAATTCAGAATATCAAATATGGCCTAGACCAAATTTTTGGTATATCTCTGAAAAAACATCAACTTTAGATGAATAATGAAAACACTGAGTAGTATTTAAAAATCGACTTTTTCAAATAAATGAAATTTTACCACTTCTGTGAATTGAATTTTAGAAATATGACATACATGGTTGTTATTTTCAATTAAAACAAGGTTCAATATGATGAAAATAATTTTTGATGAATGGTAACTTTTGGTTATTATTTACCGCAGTTAAAGGTAAATATGGTTATTCAAGGTAAACAAAATATTATAATTATAATATTTTACCCTAAAATGTGTCATAATCCTATTGGTTGATACATTTACGTCCACGATCATCCATGGGAAAATTTTGGAACCCCATGTAACCACTTAAGAATGATAATGACACTTTATATTAAATAAGTTAAAGTAAGGACAAAAATAACATAAACATATATCTTTTAGTAAATTTATATTTTCATGGGGTTATATTAGTTATATATTAAACTATAAAAATTAATTTGAAAGCTAAAAATATTTCATAAATTATGGAATTTTTTTATAATTTTTAGTCATCAAATAAATAAAATTATTCATGACACAACAATGATGCAATGTTTACCTCATTAATGAATGATTTAAATTAATAAGATTATAAAGATTAAAAGAAAATCCATAATCTATTAAATTATTATTGGATGATTTTATTTCGAGCATTAGTCATCTTATCTTTGACATTAATGTGTTTTGGACCTTTAGAAATCGTATATAATTATATACAAAAATAATATTTTTAAACATTCCCAAAGATCCCCTCCACCCCCTTATAAAAATCCATCACCTAAAACTCATTACTCACACCCCTCAATATTCATATATGGTTCAAAATATTCCCAATTATGTTCCCTAAATCCCTCTATTCCACACAAAAGCCTTACCTAAGGCATAAGGTACGTTTAGAAATCCTTTTGGTTCAAACAAAAAGGAGTTACCCACTTTTAAGGTAACGTCTTCTTTTATGTTCTTTTCATTTATTTGACATCTCCAAACCCCTAAACAATTTCTATTACATTATTTTATAAAAAAAATTATCCTAAATATAATAGTATGTTTTTATGATAATTATCTGAAACAAAATTACACATACCTCCATCTAATAGGTGAAAAACATATAATTTATGTGGAAGATGAACTATTTCTTCACGAAATGATGATTGTTCGATTATATCTTGCCACATATTATAGTGGACATTATGTTGGCACTATATTTATATGTAATATAATATATATATATATATATATTGTTTCTATGCTTCTTTATTTTTCAATTATATCATACCTTTATGCGTTCCATAATGGGTAAACACGATAATTTCATTTGATAAAGTGCGAACTACCGCCACCTTAAATTAATATGACTCATTCATTCCATTCGTCAGACGTATAATGTATGGGGTTACTGAAATTATATTTTATACATTAATTATAATATAATTATGTATAATTATGTTTTCATTCCATTAACTTATGAAATAGAAATAAAAGTAGCGTTCATGCGTACGGACATCATACCCTTTCCAAGGACGATGCATTTCATTTCTTATCTCAAAATTTTAGGTAATATTATTAATACATAGATATATATATATATACACATATACTGGATATATATGATATATATGATATCTAAATAATGAATATAATTCTGGAGATAATGTAATTTTTTACCACTTGGAAAATTTACAATTATAATAAGTTCACTTTTTA
This sequence comes from Viscum album, assembly GCA_963277665.1. Classification (NCBI taxonomy): domain Eukaryota; kingdom Viridiplantae; phylum Streptophyta; class Magnoliopsida; order Santalales; family Viscaceae; genus Viscum; species Viscum album. Next base: position 2,141,823,655 of record OY728132.1, read on the forward strand.
ACTCATGTTCAGAATATCAAAAAAATTTCTGATATGAACACAAATAATTAACCAATTATTATACAAAGATAATAAGATTTGTAAAAGGAATAATAAAATTGGAAGAGGTTCCTAAGAAAGTATAAATTAACTTATTTTTATTATTCAGGAGATTAAAGAATGAAAAGGTCAATTGGGACATGAGGCAAGGGACTTCATCTCAATCTCCATTCATTGAGACATATTTTGATTTATTCATAACTTTCTGTTATACAATGTATACACCCCATTAAATTTTCATTTCATTCAATGGAATTTTTTTTCTATGTGGCATTTTTATAAATGATAAAATGTATGTTTTAAACATTTACTGTGATAATGATCTCTCCACCACAATTATCGTCAGTTTCCTTCCTCTATTAGCCATAATATTTTTAAATTGAAAATGAAACACATTATTTCTTTTTTTGTGTTTTTAATAGGAAATTGGGTATTTAAATCGATTTATTATTTGTATATATTGAAATTATTTCATTTGATTGAAAATAAAATTTCATTAGTGAAATACTTATATTTTCAATATTTTATGTGTTCTGATTTGTAATGGTACTCGGACAATTGACAGGTGGTTACATGATAATCCATATGACGAGTGGTTCCATGATAAACCTAGACATGTGGTTACATAAAAACCTTTAGTGAATTTGGTATGGATGTCAGTCGTATGGATATTCCTGTTTGTGTTATGTGTGGATGTCGACCGTATGATTATTCCATTTAATATGTTTATGTCCCAAGTTACCTTTATATGTTATGTGTTATTTTTATGGGTTTTATGCTAATATTTTGATTATAAAATGGATAGAAATGATCTTTTATTCAGTGAAGAGTATTTACTACATCATAAAGATGAAAATCATTTCTTATGATTAGGTATTCATGTTTAACTTGTTGTTTTGAAAAAATATCAAATTTCGTTCTTTGTGTATCCCTATTTGTGGTTTTTATGCTCATCCCAAGTTTTAGAAATGCTTTCCACCAGACAAAAAGTGGAATAGGTTCAAGGATGGGATTAAGGAAAATTTGTCTTTTCTAAATCATGGAACTATACATGACTATTTTTTTCATTGAGTTTTTATTTAATAATATAAATGGATACTGTGTAGAAGTATCTACATTTAATATTCATGTTGTTTTTTTATGTTATGACCTAATTTTCTAAATCTATATAACTGAAAAGATCCTCATTGTAAATTATTTACATAATTTAAGATTATGTAATTTTTAAGGTTGGGCCCTTATATATATTATACATTAATTATAATATACATATATACAAATTAATTTTCATTCTTTTAATATGACCGAGAAATAAAATTAGCATTCATGCGTACGTAAGACCTACTATGTCCATGAACATGGCATTTCATTTCTATCACCAAATTTTTTTAATTTTAATAAATAGATATGTAATATATATAATAGATAATTACGTCATGTTTTATTTAATATAGATCCTTAAAACATGATAATAATAATATGGAAAACAACAGAAAACTGAAAACATTCTTGAAAAACCAAGGTAATTAACATCCAAAATTGTTATAATAATGAATGACTATTAAAAGACTGGTAATAAATTATTATAAATAGTTATTATATGATATTATATACATTAGTACGTTTCTAGTATTTTATAGTATGATATTTTAACCCCTATATAGAAAGGATAAATACCACACTACAAAATGATGTTTATGGTAATGGAATTTCTTCTGAATTTACATTCTATGAAGACATTTTTTTATGAAACAGTTCTTTTTTTGGGTATATACTACCATTTGATAGGTTAGATCATGAATATACAATACTCTCATGATGTTATAGGTTTCATTTAACATTATTCATTCATTTTATTATGATTTAGATTTGTCAAAGTGGTATTGGACACTTCATAATGTTTAAAGAACATTCTATTAAATAATGTACATAATTATTATCATAAAAACCTCACTTATTATTGTGATTGTTCAATTTATATTGAAATAATTACATTATTTTAGTCATTATACATCATATTTATTGAATATCCATATTATCCAATAATGAAAAATAATATTTCCATAACCGCATATCAATTTTACAAATAGAGTTCACTTTTATGGTAATTCTATTAACCAGGGATTATTGAAAAAATACATATTATTTAATTAATATTGATATTTGAAAAGGAATGTAATTTATTTTTATTATTTGATATGGAGAATTCTTAGGATTCATAATGATGTGTGGAGAGTAGACATTATATAGACTCTCGCGGCTTCAGTAGGTTCTCATGAGATGATTAAGTTGACTGAATTAGACGAGTTTGTTTCCATTGTTTTAAGCAATCAAATGTAAGGTCTGGATGGTATATATTTTCATGAGCCTTAGATATGACATCCAATAAGTAAGAATTTAAATAATTGATATATTAGTAATTAATCATCCATGATATTTTTGATTCGACATATCTATGTTTACATTTAATTTTCAGTTTATATATTAAATGAAATGTGTTTCGGTTTCCCACCTTGCATCATTGAATTTTACATATCCAGTTATTTTAATTGCATTTTTTATTAGTTATTAACCATTATATTATGATTTCTTCTCACTGATACATTATGGCTCAACATTACTTACCGTTATTAAGAATTTCACTTTACTATTTTTGTGTTTCCCTTCCCCATGTTATGATGATGAAATATTTTAATAGCATTTTAGGCATTCATTTTATATTCTATTTGGGTATCCTGTTTTTATATACCATTTCTCAAAGAATTATGGGTATCAAATATACAATCTAACTTTTTAATACTACTAAACAAACTTTCCCTTTGATATTTTTTACTTGTAAACATGCCAATATAAAAAATGATTCACCAACTTCGGGCTTCTAGGGCCAGGGTGTTATATTTTTCCATTTTTCATGTTCATTTTATTCAATATATTTTTAGACTAACCCGGGTAATACCAATTTTTTACAATAACCATTGGAAAATTATTTCTTATATGTTTACTATTAATTGTGGTAAAAAATAATTTGTAACTGTTATTAAATACTAATTATTATTATTATTAATATTAAAACCATTTAACCAGAATCTATAGATAATAAAAGTTTAATTTTATTTAAAATTAAACACTTTGAAATATGAAAAAAAAAATATTTTTAAAAAAATATTTAAAATTAAAATGATTTAATGTCTCCAATCAATATATTCTTGATTATAATGAACTAAATTAGATTAATAATTATATAATTTAGTAACTTTTACATTATTTTAAAATTAATAAAAAAAACATTCCATATAAATTCATTATTGAAAATTAATGTTCTTAATGGAAACTAGTATTTTCCGAATTTGTCAACCTATTAATATTTCTATGAAGTTCCAAAACATTTTACATAAGCTAGTTTTTATATGTTGAATCATAAAACGAATTTTATTTTTTCATAGAAAATTATTAATAGATAAGATGAAAATAAATTTTTCACTATTTAAACAAAAATCATTTCAAAACAATTATTTAGAAGAAAAATCATCAAAAAATTTAAATAAATTTACAATGAGTTGTATATATTTGAAAATATATTTTACATATATAAAACAATTATATATATCAATAATATTTGATAATCCCTATTCATACTGCTCAGTTTAATAGTTTTTTTAATGGTCTTGTTAAAAGATTAATATAAAATGTATATTGAGGATTCTAAGAACATTGTGTTGTTTTTAGTTTGTGGTGTCATATAAATTAAATTTATTTTTAAAAAAATCATAAAATATAAGATGTTAATATTGAAACCTATTATATTCAATTTCACCATCCATATTACATCGCATTTTGAAACAAACAAGGATATTTTTGTCTCATTACATCCTCAGTTTCCCACATAGCTTCCACATGTTAGTGGATTCACCAAAAACAATGAACAAGTGAGTGGAATAGTTTTATATAAAATTATCATTATGATAAATAATATACATTGGATTTCTCTCAAAAAATATCATTATTTAGTTGTATCGGCTCATAGTTCAATAAATGAAAAGAATGAGGCATTAACCGTCCTACGATAGATATATTGAATGTTTTTTGTGATTGAGAGAGGTTCGATGGAAGCTCTAGTTAATAAGAAACCATCTCGATACATTTATGAATTTCACATGGACTAATGTAAATAGTAATTAATTTTACCTTCATTCAATATCTCATTACCTTATTCCCTGGTGAGTGCATAAAAACACTTTATTACTAACTTTAAATTATAGAGCCCGCTTCTGATTTATAGAATAATTTTCATACTGAAATTGTGATTTCTTTATGTGTTTTAAAATGGATAAAACCATATCAAATTCTTAATATTATATATCTCAATCCAACAGCTTTATTTTTTGATCTTCATCCATGAATTGTGTAGTTATACACATAATTCCATATAAGTAATAAGAGGTATCCATCTGAATTCTGGAGTCACAACAATTTTTGCATGAATACAGAACAATATGAATCTTTTGTTCAAAATAACCTTGGAATTCATAAGAGAGAATCTCAACATATTTTGTGGGTTTTGAATTGTTCCCTCATATTGATCATTTTGTTGAGAATGATATGATATATTGAAACCCAACTATATATATTGAGCATGTAGTATACTTCTAGAGAAAATTGAGTTAAGAATCAAGTCTAATATAGACACAATTGATTGTGGTACATAATGAACCCTCACCTTATGATTAATTTATTTCATGGATAGATTATACAGAGATAAATATTCTATGATAGTAATTAATTCGGATAAAATTCGTAGATTGTCATCTAATAGCCATATAGAATTTTTTCCAATAATTGTTTGGGCATGTTTGATGAGTAAAGACATGGTCATTTTTGCACATATCCAATATTTTATGGTTAATGGTTTTAATTCCCAATTAGTATTTTTCATTATTTCCTCAACAATAAGAAATACATAGTACTTATATAAATGCTATGAAATATTTATGTTCATTTCCTCCCACTAAAAATAATCAATCAAATCACTATAAATCATTGAAATTCTCTGAGGAATATATAATAATTAGATAAAATCCTTTTCTAAATGTTCATTCATCAAATATGGTGTGGTCAGACCATATACATAGTTCATAAACCTTATCATACAATCACAAATAAGGATAAATTTAGTAATATTTCCCAATTTATTCTATGACTATATATCTTTCTTTTTCTCCTCATTTTTCACCTATATGGATGGATAAACACTCAATGGATAATGATTGTATTTCTCATCATCCTTTATTATTTATAGGTCTATCATTTGAATATAAAGAGATATTGGATCTATTTTGACTGTAATCATGGAAATTAAATCATTTTCCATTCAACTAAAGGCAGCTTCCTCCTTGTTTTATTTCCCTAGTGATATTCTATTGAGGAGTCATATTACTTAATTATCAACTAAAATATTCTATTGGGATTACTCAACTCCTCCTGGGTAAAGATATAAATTAATTTTCTTTGATAACTATATCTTTCACACTTTTCTACATGACGATAATCCCGACAAATCATTAAATAAAAAACTAATATAGATAACTCAAATAAATTAGTTGGAATTTGTTTCACATAAACAATTAATTATAATGATTCAAAAGATATAACCATGTCATTATTCCTGAGAAAATATCTCTTTACCTTATTTTATTCTTTGTTATAGATTACAAACAATTCTACAATATAGGATAATGTGAAAACAAATTTGCTTATTAATATTATCATGAGATACTTGAAATATTATGTGCATTCATTATTCTGGAGAATATTACCTCCCTTATATGTCAGAATGGTGAGTGTATTAGATACTTATTTGAAATTCATGAAAAACCATTGATAATATCCATCAAAAATATGAAAATTTCAAATAGTTTTCATAGTGGTTTGAAAGTGCCACCATTCAATAACAATCCTCTTTGTTCGATCTACTAATATACCCTCTAATGAGATTATATGACATAAAAATGAAACCATTCATAGAAAAAATTACATTATTTATAAATTTTTCATACATTTTCTCTTTCTACATTGTCATCATAACAAAAATTTATTGATCATAATGATATTCATTAATATTTTAATATAGAAGAATATCATCATTAATGACTGCGATAGATGATTAAGGTAATATATAATTACACTTTGTATTAAATATATAATGATATTGGGGTGATTAATAAGACTAGATGGAATCACTAGATACTCATAGTGACCATACGTTGTATGGAATACTATCTCAGGTATATGAACTTAATTTATCCTCATTTTATTTTATTTATAACAATGTATAATATTTGGAATATATTGACCTGATCATAGTGGATCAAACATGTCTTCAATATGGGGCAAAGGATAGATTTTCTTGATTGCAATCTTCTTCGTTTACTTATATTTAATACTAATTCAAATTAATTTATCTTTATTATTAATAAAATAAACAATTCACCATAAGGTTAAATACATGGGTAAATAAATATAATGTAATCATTCTTCTATGGTTTCTTATTCATTTCCAATAACTGAATCTGGTCCACTATATAATTATTATAGGAAATTGGTGCAAGACTAGGAATGTGTTCAATTAAAAACTAAGAATCTTGTTTAACTAGAAGATAATGATGATCATCTAGAAATAAATAAAATATTAAGGAAAAATTGTCTTTTATCTAATGTTGATTTCCTCCAACCATATGAGAGAAGAACCCTTTTTTTTATGGTAATCTTTACTCATAAAATGTATGTGATCACTATAGAAATTTCATATTTAACGTCGTACTAATCGATAAACATAATCTGGAATAGAATATCGAATTTTACACCCTTACATTGATATATATGTGATCACTACATATTGGAATCATATCGATTCCCATGATAATATCAAATTCAACCATTGAGAGAATAAATTTTTTTCAGGAAGCACGTTCCCATAAAAACCAACTCGAGAAGAATCATAGACTATGAATGTGATCATTTCCATTAGTGGGGTTCAAAATGAATTCAATAACAAATAATTGAGGTGGTACTACCACAACCTTATAAAATTCTTCAAATTTAATAAAGCAGGAATATCCATAAGCAAATAATACATTATTAGTTCAACATAGAATGTTAAGTGCATAGTTCCCCTTTTTTTATTATACCCATTATCAGAAATAATGATTGCATGATATTTCATGATGTCCCGTGAAATATTTAGTTTATTATATAAATAAATATCATTAACAATTGGATTTTAACATTGATTATCATAATTCACATTCATGGTGCATTTTAAGAATTGGAGAGGTAGTGATGCATTAATAGGAAACTTCTTCACTTATAATATATAAACCTTCAAATTAATTTTCATTAAGCATTCATTGTCTCTATGAATGTCCTCCAGAAATTTAAAATGCTCGCTAGTTTCATTAAATCCACTACCATCATGTTTCTTCCCTCATTTATTTCATGTAGATGACTATAAATTTCTCAAATATTTGAATTATTAAATATATCATGAGCATTGATCTTCCTTTTCATATCAATCAAATGAGAATGGTTAGAATATATAATTTATATTCATGACATGATTGAGAACTAAATGAATTATTAAAAAAATAGAAGACTCTAAAACATAATTCCTTACTTATACGTGGTTTTAACCCACCAATGAATCGATAGTTATTTCATTGATGGTTGATGAGTAAACCAAAATCATTCCTTGAATATATTTTAAATTAGAGTTATAGGTACCAATGATTGAATCCTCCATATAATTGAGTTCATTCAATTCATTCTCCAACGTTGTCAAAATAATATGATTTATATATATACAAAAAAATATTATCTTAAGGTCATAACATTTCATGTATTAAATTTCATCCTCTTAATTTTTATTCTTATTAAATTCCACCATTGATCATATTTTCCATCCAATGGACGTAGATCCAAAATTAATTTTTATTGCTCCACACATCGGAGAATGGATAATAAATTTTCATAAGAAATAATCAATTTGTCTACAAATAGTTGATTAGTGGAACCACGAAATGAAGGTGGAGGTTACATTATAAAGCAATCAGTTGAACATTTCCCCACATTTTCAGGATTTTAAGTTCATCATTACATATATCTTAATAAATCTGTGTGAGAATACAAATATGATATTTCAATCCATCATCAATAAAAATTGGTTTCCTTAAAAGAAAATCATTTCACCATCTATCACATTTATAATTAAAGCAGTTCCATTAGGTTCCATATATAGACTAAAACCAAAAGTCTTAGTTTTCAAAACATAGATAACTATGGGAAAACCACATAATCATGGAGAAATATTTATAGGATATCTAAATCATGTCACATAATTTTTAATATATGAAACATTAGTTTTACTTTATGTAATTAATATTCTACATATATTGAAATAATTAATGACATATCCTAATGAATATATTATTTAACAAAAGAATACCCCCTATAAGTGTCATACCAAGTGTGTTGTAAGGCCCATTTTCATGTCCTAGGTAACTCTCGAGTCAAGACCAACATGGATTTTTCATAGTTAATACCTATTAGTATATATATTTCTTATCTAAATCCAATTTCATTACAAATATATAGAATTAATTTTAAGATAAACCAGAAAATCTCTTCTTACCAATACTATAAGATTATTTCCTATACATTGGATTTTTCTGAGGGGTTTCACTAATGTTTTGTCATCATAGTTTCAACATGACTACTAAATATTTATGTAATAAAAAATATATCAACTAAAAAATTTCATTATAAGATTCAACATATTTATAAATTAATGTTAATTAAAAAACATAAGGATCTATACAAGAGTAAAAAAAGTTTTGTTTCTTTGGAAACATGAAAACATAAACAACTTCTTCATTGATGAACTAAATCATCTCTCAATATGTTCTTCTTTTATAGAACTCATCATATACATACCAAACATAAAATATTTATTGAATACATGGAGAAGAAAACATAATAATTGTTGAGATTTGGGTCTCTTTATGGTTAAATATTAGATATATCAATGATCACAAAATAATAATTTGAGAATAAGGGTTAGATAATAAGATATTACTAATTGAATACCATACCCTTGATATTATTGTTCACAAACATGAGTAATGAAATAAATAATTGTAGTTTATATGTCCTGAATCATGATCTAATAAATATAAAAAATCCATTATATCATATCCTTGGATGAAGACATATATTTATTGCTTACAAATAGTCTTATAAAATTGTGAACATTTATGAGTAGAAATAGTTTCACTCATTTCATTAAAGACTTGAAATAGGGACCTCTCATAATCTTATGAAAGGAACGTATATCCAAAAATAAACATTTGAATAAGATATCAAGTTCAAAAATAACATATCATTAAAAAATTCAATATAGGTAAATTTAAATTCCCTCATACTTTGTTATTACATGACCACTATCCTATATTATTACTTGATGAACATCACTGGTTATAAGGTAACCACTTAAATTTGATCTAATATAACAACAATCATTGGTTATATGATATCCAACTTCACATATTTTAAACCATGAAAATTTTCCAACAAGAATATAATTACTCATCATATCCTAATCAATAAAAACAATTGTTATATTAAAATTACATCATTTCATTATAGAATTCCCCATCAAAACGGAATTGGATTCATTAATATTATTTCTTCTTAATTATGAAACACATATTGACTGAATACTTATTGTATTAATGGATCATATCAAAATAAAAAATTATGTAACATTAATGGATTCTTTCATATATGGAAAATTATTTTGAAATATCACAGGGATCATTTTTTATATAAATATCCTTTCCAGTTGAAAAAAAACTATATAAAAGAAAACATTAACAAAATATTATAGAATTTTGTTTTTTTAAAAAATAATTTTTTAAAATAATTTTTTATTCATTAAAAAGGTGATTTTCATAAAGTTGTAAAATTATATTCAAGGCGTTGACATTAAAATAGTGCTTCCATTAACATTTTCAAAAAAATGGTATAACCTTTTTAAAAATCCACTTAATTATTCATTTTATGAAATATTTTAAAAATATATAAAAAATTCAAAATGAGTCAAAATATAATATAGGAACTTTATAACATTTTTTAAAACATTTGGAAAACAAATTGTTATAAAATAATAGAGGGTTTACACTAGAGAGATAAATAATCTCACTTTTAATTAAATATATTCTCTTAGAATAATGAGTACATTAAGAGGAAAAATGAAGGGAAAATAAATATTTATAATAAATAAACTATGGTAAGAATAGTACTAAATATTTTTCTAAATATACCATGATATTTCATCATTGAATGCATAATCATAAATAATCTATAAAAATAATGGTATTAAAACATCAAACCCCTACCACTTTTGTTGCATTTGTATCATAAGCTTAAATAGAGAATAAAATCAATTGAAAATTTATATATTATGAATTTAATGTAATTAATCATATAACATGCCAAATAGTCAGTATATTCACATTATAAAATAATATGATTTGATAATAAAAAATATGACTCAAAGAAATGAAAATTGAGACAAAAAACCCCTTACCCTAAGACTTGACTACCTTTATAGATATTTTGTCCTTAATTATATTAAATATATATTTATTATTAATATATTAAAAAAACACATTTATATATATAATATCATTTATGATTTATTTATTTTCATTTATCATCCTTTTATTATAAATGCTTTGATAAAATTACAATTAATCAGAAAAAAACATGGGTTTTCAGGTATGCCTTCATTTGGAATTTTTTTTCATTTTATATATATCATGGTTACATAATAACTAGATTGTTAACCATGATATTAATTATGGATATATTTACATTATATGCATTTATAGTAACCCCTATAGGTTATATATAGAAAATAATATTTGATGTTGGTGGAGTAGGTAGGTTGTTTGTACACATGAACGCTGTTTCCCTTTCCCTAGCAGATGGAATGAATAGAAGATAAATAATTTTTAACCATAATAAATTATTTATTATGATATATTTATATAAAATATTCATTAAATATTTCATCAATACCTTTCATGTAAATTAAATGTGACAAATTATTGACATCCCTTCGAGAAGAGATAGTACGTTGTATACACCCCAGACATTATAATATTCCCATTGATTGAAAATTAGTTATGTATTTGAGATATTATAAATAAAAAACTCTAATTATATCATATATATCATATAAAAAATTTAATTAAATAATTTTGTCATGACAACCAATACAGTGATGGAAAATGAATCACATCAGTTCGTGAGGCATAGTCCACCATACAAATGATTTACATATTTGTATCCCATTTTATAGATGTGGAGATTGATATTGTATATTTAATTAACCTATCAACAAATAATTTTATGATAGAATATAAAGTTATAATATCTACATAATTTAATGATATTTTGATTAGGTGGTGGTGGAAATAATATAAAACATAATGTTATAAATTTCATCTCTTTTTCATAGAATCACATCAAGTTATACCTAAAGACATTCTAGGAGGTTTTAATAACAAATACAAGGCTGAAACATTGTGTATGGGATTTAATTATGAGATTTTGTATCGTATTTTATGATCCAGAGTGTTTTTGATATGAGGAGAAGATAGAAAAGGGGGTGTCCTTTTATAGGTGGGGGAGAGGACGTAAATGGAATTTTTGAAAAGAATATTCTGTACAAATGTTTTTCACATTATTGAATTGTAAAAAAGGGTAAATTTCTATCCTTATATATTATAAGGTTTAAATATTTCTATAAATGTGGGTTTCTAGTTATATAGTTCATTAATACTCTTATTTATTCATTTAGACCCCCAAAAAACACGTTTTGACTTTAACAATGATAAATAATTTTTATTATTTTAAAAAATAATTTTCAAAAATATTATTTAGACCATATTCTAGAATCTATATTAATTTTATTCCCATTAATTAATAAAATTTTATTATTGTAATTCATATAAGTGCATATATTTAATTTAATAATAATCCAGTAGATTAGACAATAAATCTATTTTTAGAAAACAAATTGAATGTTTAAAGTGTTCTTTTATCGAAGTTCTTCAAGAAATTAATTCAAATAACTTAACATGGATTAAAAAAATATAGTATTGACATTTTTTTACTTTTTAAAAAGTTTTAAAAAATAAATCTTATAAATTTGTTATACTAAATTTCAATTTTCAATAAAAAGATCACTTATCTTTCACCATTCGTCAAAGAAATAATCTTTTAATATATTCCCCATAAGTTATAAAGAAAATAATTTGGACAATTTGATTAAAAAAATTGATGTTTATAATTTCATATCAATTTAATAAAATTGTAAACAAAAATAAATTTGTTATTTGTTCACAAAAAATAATGACTATTTTGGAAAAATATACTTTTGATTCATTTTAAAGAAATTTCAAAAAATTATTTAATTTTTTTAAAATATATATAACATACCTAAAATATTTATAATTATTTCTACAGTTATTTCATTCATATTCATAACTCCATATTCAATTTCATTATTATAGTGATAATGTATAATTAAAAATATCAATAATATATAATGATTCATTAAAAAGTTGGGTTTATTGTAACAAAAGCTATTGATCAAATTATTATTTTTTTGAAAAAGAGTATTTCATAATAAATTCGTGTTTTACATGGAATATTCACATTGTGTTGGATTATGATGATGTATTTATTGATGAATTCTATTGTCTTCCCCAACAATTTGAGTTTGAATACTCAATTAAACTCTCCCCATGGACATTCCCTATTTGAAATAATATTTATAGAGTTTTTTCAATTGATCTACAGTAGATGAATATAATATTACTGGATAATTAAGAAATTTTTTTAAAATATCTTATAGATTTACTATGTGGTGCATGATTCATATTTCTAAATAAAAATTATTGTTTAAGTCATCATTACATTGATAATCATGACCTCAAAAAATCATGATAAAAACTAGTATCCTCTCCCCAACATTGATGAGATGTTTGATAACCCTTGTTGAGATAAATTATTCACTAGGATTGATATTTGGCCTAGATATATTCAACTGATTAAAATATTCTAATAAATTTATAAGATAGAATTTTGGAAAAATTATAGACACTATGAGTTTATTATTAATCTATTTAACCAAATAAATTCCCCTATATATATTAATGGATTTTATGAATAGTGTTATTAGAGGTTACCATGTTCAATTTGAGGTTGTATATAGAGATGATATCCTTATATATTCCAAAATAATGGAATTCCATGAAGATCACTTATATAATTTTTTGAATACCTAGAAGAAAGATATAATATATCCCAAACTCTGTATTTGTATATTATGGATACAAAAAGTATCATTATTAAACCATGTCATTATAAGATAGAATGTATCTATAGATCCATAAATTAAGTTCTTAATTGAGATATTTCCCAAAGAAAACTATGAATGAAATACATAGTTTTCTTAGTTAATCTATATATTAATGACTCTTTGTGACAAATTTCTAATGGCTATCATAACCATCAAACATGTAATCATGGAATATATAAATGTTCATAATGAATTAATATTAGTAAAAGATTATTTAACCTTGGGATAGGTTTCTCACTATGCCTATAGATCCATTATACTATTGTTGGGAAGGGTGTGTAATTTTAAATGATTCATATTTAATAGTCTTGGAATGTTTCCTGATGAAAAATGAAAATGTAATTTCTTATGACTCCCACCGATTAAAATCACTTTAAAAAATTACAAAAATTCATGATTTAGAATTATGGAATGTGATATTTTAGTTGAAAATTCGATTCATTGTCATTATAGTGAGATGTTTGGTATTAATATATACAATTATTTTAAGATATTGTAATATATCATCATTAAGAAGGAGTTAAACATGAACTAAATGATATGGATAAAGTCAAAAAAAAGATTTCGACTCCAATATACATTATCACAATATAAAATAAAATATGGCGCATTATTCTCTAAGTCAAATAAACAATGAAAATATATCAAAGATGAGGATTGAAAAAGTCCCAATAATATATGTTTTATAGAGGATAAATATTGATATTTCAATGGGAAGAGTCAAATCATATCATACATAAGAATCTACAGAATAATCAATCACATATTGATAAAATATTCCCCAAAAAATGATGTAGAATTACTAAAAAATATATTTAATAATCTACTTTTCAACTATGAAACATATGAAGTTACAAGGATTTAAACGAAGACCTGTTTTCTATATATTCTAGAACATATCCTAGAGATGTTGGATAATGAACATAACTCAACCATTTATATAAATCATTTAAGCATAATGATTTATAAATATTGGTTGAAAAACCGTTGCTGAGATAAAATTAACAATGAAATACCTAAATATATATCTTAATGTTTCATAATTCATTAAGATAATGTAGAATGATGGATAAAAAGGTACAATATAACAATTTCATATTCTAATCTAGAAATTAAAATATGTCACCATAGACATAATCATATGAATCCCAAAAAAATGGAAAATTCACAATTGTATATAGATTTTAGATGATCAACCTATAATGATAGAATATTATTTTCACATGAAGACATATTTCTCCCATGGTTAACTTATCAACATAGTTGTAATAAAGTATGGAGTACCACTTTCCATTAGATATTCTTGGTATATTATGTTTAACAGTAGTTTTAGTATATGTTTACAAAAAATCGAGGCAATGATGATATTTGAGAAAACATATTACCAGTAAAAATGGTTTAGTCTTAGAAAATCATTCAGACTCTACAGGATATGTCGATGTTTTATGCGGTGGACATCCAAGGATGTTGGTACCAACATACCTCTCTAGTATAGTTCTCATATAATAATATTTTCTATTTTATAATTAATATGGTTCAAATGAGGATGATTATTGGAATATATGTATCACTCCAACCAGTGCTAATAAAGTTGGTGAGATATAGCTGATAGGTTTTGATAATTTCAATGAAATGATTGAAAAGGTCTTAACCATTCATATGAATATTAAAGGGGAAAATTGATATAATATTTATATAGATTTACATCGACAAGATATAAATTTTTTTATTTGTGGCAAGTTACTTCTATGAATATATCCACTTAAACAGTTCATGAGAATTAGAATGAAGAGAAAAATGAGCCCTAGATACATCAGTCCCATTGAGATCATTTAATCGGGGGAGTCACATCTTATTATTTTGTGATTCTTCTTCACCTATCCCAAAAACATGATTTCTATCATGTCTTTTTTTAGGAAATAAAAAGTATACCCATGACATATACTATACTAATAGCATGGGTAACTGGATCATGACCTCTCATATGAAGAATAACTAGTGGAGAACATAGATTAAAGGGATAGGGTGATACAGAACAAGCCCCCCAACCTATTAATTTTTATATGGATAAATCATTTTTTTGAGGAGACTACGCGATTACCTGTCGATGTGTTGGTACCAAACTATAATTAGTTATTTCTTTACATATAATAAAATTACAGGTATAAAAATAATTTATGAGGGGTAGAATATTACAACTTGAGTTTTTCCATCTTATTTATTTTTTGTTTTCAATAACAGGTGCTATATTATAAATCTAAAATAAATGATTCAAAAAATAATATATGAAAATAATTATAAATATGATGAAAATATTATTATAGTAAAATCATAAATTCTACTAAATTTATGATATATATAATAATTATTATTTAATATTCAAAAGGTTATCTTCTGTAAAACACATTTTCATTATATTGATATATATTACAAGAAAAAAATTCAAAAATCAAAAATTGAAAACATGTTACCAAACAATTCATTTCTTAACCCCTATCATGTAAATTTATTTATTATAGTATTTAAATTTTTTTATAAAAAAAATTATTATTAGTTTTGAAAATATAGTTTGGGTGAAAATTAAATCTTTTATTAACTTATCTTGATATGAGAATTTTATAAAATTTTACAAAAGAATTTTATAAAATATAATATGTTTTTATAGAATGAAAATATCTATTTTAATATATTATTTTAATTATTAATTTGATCTCTAATGTTTTTATAACTAGAAAATTATGACAATTTATTATAAACTATGTTCTGCCTTCTCTTCCAATGACTGAATTTCATTATGAGATTTAGATGTGAATTTCCATTAAAGCCACTAAAAAAATAATTTTATAATAAATTAATTAATTTAGTTAAAAAAACTATAAAAAATTTCATTATATATATATATATATAAATTACATGTTAAAAATGATTTCATCTAAAAAGTGTACTTATGTGACTAAGCGTGTTTATATTAAGATTAACATCTTACAGATGTACAAAATTTATATGATAAATTTATTTTGAAAATTAAAAAAAAAAATTCAAATTTTGTAATTAGAATATATTTTATGTCACATAACATAATTTGATTTTATGATTTGAAAATATTCACCCTTGTAAAATGTAAAAATGGTCAAAAGAATTTTTCTATGTTGAAAAGGACCAAAAATTCTAAATAATTTTTTTGAAATATGTTATTCAGATATGTGTTGACTCCATCTGTTTCAATTTTTTAATTTTATCTACTTCTGACCAATTGACCATTGAATAGTTTCATCGAATTATTGACAAATGGTGAGTATTTTTAAATGTTCTATATTCTTCTCTGACAAATGGATACCACCTTATCCCCTTTAAAACAACACCAGTGTTCTAAAATTACATTAAACCCATACCCAATCCCCAAATTCATGATTTATCATTACACACTCTAATTTCCCAGAATAATGACAATATACTATCTCACATATAATTACATGATATTAAGCTTAAATAGTCGTCAAATATCGACTATGGATCATAAATTGGAATGTCATTGGAAGATTATGTACATAAAAATGAAAAAATGGAATGAAAATAAAAAACATTTTTTCTTTTATATCTATAAATAGTTCATAAAATCCAATGGTCTTATACATATACATTGAATAACACACGGAATACATGAACAAATGGATAAGCTCAAATGAATAGTAATGGAATAAGTATATGAATTAAAAATAGTACATGGGATAAAAGGCATAACATGATGACCTAAAAAGGAATTATATAGGAATAAACATATAGAATAATAACATATAGAACCTGGGATCATGTAATAATGGAATCACTGAAATGTAAAGCATCATAAAAATGACATAAAAAATATTCTAGTCTAACAACCTAGACAAATTAACATGGAGGAGCAAGTGTGATTTCTAAATACTAAATCCTTTTCACATGGAGGAGCAAGAGTCATTGATAACCATTAAGAGCATTACATATTGAGTATCATCTGTCATTGCTACCCACCAGGAACATTTAACATGGAGGATAATGAGCTAACTCTAACCACCAAGACTACTACACAGGAAGGGGATTGAGTCAAGGCCAACCTCTAAGACCATTGTACATGGAGGAATAACAGTCGAGTCCATCTAAAAATACCATTACACATGACATGTCATCATATTAAAAATTAAGAAATGCATTGGAGTACTATCTCGGTGCACCCATGATATAACTTTTCATTGCATATGTTTTCTTCATTAAAACCAATCATATAAATTACCCATGAATGGAATTGAGTATCATAGTCATGTCATATGGAATAAAAAATGGAATATTATAATTGTCTCAATGAAATAATGGATTTATATAATACATGCACACTTATAAAGGAAAATAAGAATATTTCCTTTTAAGTGATGTCAAAATTATATGAAAACACATAAAAATAGTGTTCAGTAGACACTATAAATGAATCATTTTGGTGTGGTTTAAGGAAAATATTAATGGAATTTTAAAGAGGAAAAGCATATTTATTTTCATAAAACTAGAAATGAAGAAGTAAAAATTTAATAATAAATGTAGTACTTCTAGAAATACATTGGTCGACTAAAAAAAGTTCACGAGTTACACATAAAAATGGGTGATAAATTTGTATGTTTCCTTTAATCAGTCTTACTTATAGAAGGTATTTGAGAAGAGAACATTTTTATTACATGTATTTCAGAATAAAAAGAGGATGAGGTGATCTAAATACAAAATTTTAGAAGAAATAAATATAATTCAGAAAAATTATATAAATATAATGAACAATTAATTCGGGTTAAAGAGAGAATAAAGTCTAACCCAATGAAAAATTAGAGGTTAAGAAAAAATCTCTTACCATATGTCCACAAGTGTTCTGCACCTTTACTTAATCCCATGGATAATAAAATTAGATCCTTTATTAATTTAATTAAGATCCTTTTTAATATGTAATATATTTAATATAATTATATTATGTTCAATTATGGATTATTTGATGAATTATAAGATACTATTTCATCATTCCAGTAGAGTACATTTATTTTGTTTTAATGATCAATTTACTCACATACATGTATGGAATAACATGTGTAAATGGAATAGTTGAATAAAATTGATATTAGATTTTATTAATGAATGTACATAAAATTAGAAGGACTTACATATCATTTTTTTATAATGTGAGGATGATTAATTTGATAAAACAACAATGATAACCATTTATATTATTAGGGTATTTTATCGATCATCCCAAACTAGTTTTGTTTTACTAATTAATTTTATTTCTATATACTGGTTATATAATATTAAATAAGATGTAATTAATATATTTCAATATTTATTACGAAAAAAAATTTATCAGAAGACCTGAAGGTGGTAATGTAACATGAAAACATGACATCCATAAAAGAGATAAATTAACACATCATGGTCGATGTTTTTCTTAATGAATATGGAGAGGAAAAGAGATATGATGATCTGTTGAGGGATTATAAAAATTAAAATATTTGATATAAAATATACTATAGGTTTAATGTATCTCAACTATGGGGAGGTAAATAAGGGAAAGAATAAATTGAAAATAAATTTAATAAAATAGAAAGTGGTTTTAACCTCTTGAATGTTTCTCTTTGAGAACCACGTTAGAATAATTGGATTTCGATTTTTGTATACCAAAGGATAATATATGTGCGGGATAGACATGGGAATATTTTTTGGTAGAATTTCAAAAAGATTCATGGATTCTAAGATGTGATTATAATTGGTGGTGGCGGGTGGTATTTACATTGGATAAGAGCAGTATTTTGATTATTTTATTCATTTTTTTATTATATTGGCTTTAGACTATGAATAATGCTGAATCTTGAGACTAAATATACTAACTAAAATTTGATATTTATAACTAAATTCTCATTGATTATCCATAAATCATCCATGACACAATATTTTATGTATTTAGCTTATACCATAACTTAGTATATATCACTATTCACAAAAATTCAACTATTTTAGAAAAATATATAAAACTCACCCTAACAATTTTTAGACATGTATAACTAAAATATACACTCTGTTTTTTGAAAAACAATTATAATAATTATAAATTAATTTTTTAATTAAACTATTATTTTATTTGAAAAATAAGAATTTTGAAAATATAAGTGATTTTATTACAATTTGATAAATTATTTACTGTCTAATAAAATTACCATATAATCAAAAAAAATATTTATTTATTAATATATGATATGAAAGTTAATTTTACTTTAAGTAATTATCTTTTTTATAAGAATTGTTTTTAACATTTAATTTTCAAAAAAAATATAACTACTTAATTTTTTATTATTAAAACATTTATTTACTTATTACATGATATAAATATATCATATTTTCTTTTATAAGATTCTTAAATTTTATTTATAATTTCATAATTGAGTTTATTATTCAATTTTATGGGTTACTATTTGTAATTGTCATATTACTATTCCAAAGGATGGGTTACTAGTCCCCTGGTTTAGGTTCCATATTTTCAATAAATGCAACATCGTTATTTCGATCTTCATTAATCAAGTTTACATTTTTTTTATATTTTATTTGATTTGATTTCCACTTTATGAAATAATTATATGAATGTAAAATTTCATTGATATAATTCCAGGTCTTTACATTCTTTCCCCTTATGAAATTTCTCCAACAACATTAGTTTAACAAACTAATTGCAAAATTGGTTGTGGCACTTAATCTTCATTTGTTTAACTAGTTTCCATGTTCCCTCATCATACTAATGGTTATTCAATAGTAATTTTACAATGTGAGAAATACTGTAGGATAGAAATTTATCTCTATAGTCCAAGATCTTCCCTAGTTATTCCTCATAATATATATCATTTTCCAACTAAACCCCCTCTAAATTTAGTACCTATGAGGTATGTTTTATATATTTCTTCATAAGGGATACATGTAATACATCGTTTAATTTTTGTATGGTTGATGGAATTACTATTCAATATGCTACATCTCTAACATGATCAAGAATTTCATATCAAATGATGTACCTAGAAATTATCATTCCTTTATTCCTATATCTCATTATCATCTTATATAGGTATATGGTGGAATACCATGTATCTTACCTTAAACTCAAGGTATAATCTATTAATATTTGTATAGGTCTACTATCATATTTAGGATGACTTGATATTCTAATGAATGATTTCCAAAATTTCCATCATTTCATTGACCATTTAAGGCATGAGCCACTGATGTGCACTAATATCATCCTGAGTTAGGATGTTTAGCCAATTTTCCAATAAATGGATTCATATTGATCTATTAGGATGTGTTATTGGAAACTATTATTGTAATAGAACTTGATAATATGTTGATATCAGTCCCATGTTACCTTAATGTTCATAAAACATGGTATCATCATGTCTATCCCACTCTGATAGCTTCCACATTTTTTTAAATTTACGAATTATTTCATTTATAATACATAATTTTTTTTTATGAGAGATGGTTGAAAAATAATTTGATAAAGCATATATGATGTTATTCAGTTATTGGTAATCATTTTCATCTATTGTATGTCTAATAAGATAAAATCCATTTTCAAATCTCATCATTGATAATGATGTTGGATCCTCTATACATAGAGTATCCATCACATTATCTTCATGACCAAGATATTTGGGGATTCAGAAGTTGTAATAATTGATAAGATCTAATCATATTCACATTCTCGTATTGTTCTACTTCTTTATTAATATGTAATTTAGGCACTTATGGTATGTATATATTTCAAACATCTCCAGATAATGATAATGATTCCATATTTCCTACACAAATATCATGTCCACCAACTACAAATTATATGTGGGATAATCATTCTCATGGTTTTCCATCTCCCATGAAGCATAGTCTCTCACTTTATCATTTTTAATTAGTACTCATCATAATCCCTTATTTAAACCATTGTTATTTCCAAAATGTGTTCCCAACCTATCAGTTGTGTGAGGACTACTGTAGTGAGAAGCCTCTTTTTCAGGTAATTAAATAATTATTCACCATTAGTAGTCCAAAAAACATCACTCTCTTTTTAGTCATTAAGGTTATTTGGTTAAAAATCATCCAAAGTTATTCAGAAATACATAGAAAAACCCATCTACACCATATGAAAATGGGTATCAATAATCGATGTTGTTCTGCGCCACATTTTGATTACCATTTTCATAGAAGGGTCCTCATATATTTCTTTTTTTATAATATGTTTCCTGATGAATTAATCTTCCATTATCCAAAACTCACATGTAATACTCATAAAATATAGTGTCTCCCATCACAAGTTCATTAGCAATTTGTTCAAATGCAAATCGTGTTCATCCTTGCCCTTGAAGTATATCATAATATCATCAATAAAGACTACCTCAAGTATTTGAAGGTTATCTGTAAAATCAAAATTTATTAAATCTATGAATATTGCTATAGAATTAGTGCGTTATAAGGGAATCAATTTAAACTCGTAATCTTCATACCAAATATAGAATATACTATTGGGAATATCTTCATTCCTCAAATTTACTTGGTGATATCCTAGCTGAATGTCCACCATTTTGAAATAATTGTCCTCAAGTTGTTTATCATGTAATCAATCTATTCCTGGTATGGGATAGATGTTACTTATTTTGAATGTTTTGAGATTCTGAAAATCAATTTTGAGGAATAGGGATTTATACTTTTTTTTAAGAATAGGACTAGAACACCCCATAGTGAATATATGGGCATATAAAACCCTTGTCCAAATTATCATGTAATAACTTCTTTAGTTATTCCAACACAATATTGTCCCTTCCATATGGTTCCTTTGATATATTTAAATATCCATGAATTAGATAAATTAATAACTCAACTTCATAGTTGGTAAAAAGACTCAAAAACTCTACAAGGAACACATTAGTGTAGTCTCTCACAATAATAATGTCTTATAACATGATCATATACATTTTATCAATAATTTGAGCTAGAAATTATTTCTCATAAAAAATAATATCAAAAATTGAGACATTTATTTAGATGAAGATTCATCCCCATCCTTACTCTTGTACATAATTGCAAGATACCTTGGGATTCAAAAAGTGCTCTCCCTTTCTCGATAGTTGATGTTGTATTTTTATAAAGATATAAAATCTACGACCAATATAGTATCAAACTCTACCAAAGCAAGTATTACATGATTCTATGAGAGGTAAAGTCTAAAAACATTATATTGGGTGGAGTAATATACTTTTTATGTAATAATTTCCACATTTTCTATTCTTAGAGACAACTCAACCTCAATATTTTGAGGTGGTGTAGGAATAATACTTCTAAAATTTCAAAATATGAATTAATGCAAAGAACCATATACAATAATATCATCTTTCAGTATTTCATCTAGGCTCAAATAATTTACATTATCCAAAATAGACATTGCGATGAGAATTATTAATCATTTAGTCACATAAATGAGAAAACAATAACATTACATGGATAATTTATTTTTGAAAAGTATATGCTTTATTTTTTATTCTATAGGTTATAATCTATGATATCCATGGTGATAAAATTATCTATGGGGTTCTTACTAAATATTTACAGACATAAAAGTTTCATATAACTAGACCAGGCTCTGATACCAACTATAATTACCAAATCATTGTAGACATATTATTACAAAATATTAAGTATAACTAGCCTCCGAATACAAACCTAAGATCATAAGGTCTGTTGTATTGGAATATTAGGTATATAAAAATAAAACCATGGATCCCAAATATAAACATAATTTATTTAATATCTATTAATAGATCCAAAATTCCATTGATCTATTATATCTATATATTATTACCCATGGAATACATGAACAAATGGATGAGATAAAAACCATAGTTTAGGAATATACATATGACTATGGAATAGAACATGAGTTAAAATGGATAACATGATGACATAAAAAGGCATGAAACTTGAATAAACATATTAAATATTAATATACAGAACATGATATCTTGTAATCATGGAATCATATAAATGTGGAAACAACATACAACATGACTTAAGAATGATTCATTGCTAACCACCAACTTCATTGGACATGGAGGAGAATGAGTGATGGAAAACCACAAAGACCAATTAACCTGGAGGATAATGTGTCATGAAAAACCATCAAGACCATTTGTAATGGATTAGAATGAGTAATGAGTAACCACAAAGACCATTTCACATGGAGGATCCTAATTTAAGGATAACTACCTAGACCATTGCAAATGGATGATCGTAATTATATTCTAACCACCAAGAACATTACACATTGAGGTGCATGAGTCATTTATAACCACCAAGACCATTTTAAATGAAATATAATGAGATTAGACACTACCCGTTGAAAAAAATGTTTTATATGGGTGTTCCCATTATAAAATGATGATGCATATATGTTCCAAATGAATAATGAAATATAATGGTTACCCATGGAATGAATTGGGTATCATAATCATGCCATAAGAAATAAAAAAATATCACAATTTTATCCATAAAATAATAGATTTAAATAATACATGAAAATTCATAAGGTAAAATAGGAATAGGTAATGGCGATATTTGCCAATGGGAACTGAAAATAAGTAAAATGAATTTTTACGATACTTTAGAAATAAATCATTTTACTATACCTTAAGGTAAATGTTTAAGAGATATTAAAACTAAAAGGAATATTATTTATTCAGAAAACAATAAATGAACCAAGTTGAGTTTTTATGATAAATTGATTAATTTTAGAATAATAATGGTGGCTTAAAATTTTTATATATTTAGCTTAAAAAAGAATGATAAATTTGGATGTTCTCTTTTATTGGGTCTTCTTATCATCATGATTTGAGAAGGTAACATTTTTAAGACATGCATTTCCCCATTAATGAATGTTTAAGGGATCTAGATACATGATTTTAAAAAAATTTAATGGAATATATAAAAATTATATAAAAATGAAGAAGAATTATATTGGGGTAAATATAGAGAATGCGTAACTGGAAGGAAAAATTGCAGATCAGAAATAATATATTACTTGATGTCCGAATGTGTTATGAAAATGCACCTAATTTTATGGATAATTAAATTAAATTTATTATTAATTTAATTATTAACTTATTTTTCTATTTTTTAATATATTTTAATGTTATTACAATCATTAATGGTCTTTTTTAGGAGTTATATGATACAATTTCATCGTTCTGGAATCATTCATTTCCTTAGTTTTCATGATTGGTATACTTGTATAAATGTATGGAATATTATGTGAAATGAGAACAGTTTTATAGAATTGAAATTATAAAATATTAATGAACATAAATAATATAATATTTCTATTATATATCATTTAGTTTCTAGATGTGATGATGATTCTTTAGATAAAATATTAATGATAATAGTGAAGATTATTTTCTAATTTTTTTATGATCATCATGGACTAGTTTGGCTTTATTTCTTTATATTATGTATATACTGGATCAATAACGTTAAATAAAATGTAATAGATATATTTTAATCTAGTTTAACAAAAAACTATTTTATTACCATCCATTAGGGTTATAATTGATTTTGAAAACTCGTCATTCTTAAATGTGATAAATTAACACATCATATATGATATTTTCATTTTTGGTAATAAATGGAGGATAAGAGAAATGGTGATTATTATTTTCATTAAAATAATAAATATACAGTATATACAATATTCTATATTTATAATTGCTCTAGGATAATGGGTGGTAATGAGAGTAAAGGAAAACAAATTCAAAAGAAGTATTAAAAAAATATAAAGAGGTGTTAACTTCATGAAATGATCTCTATGTGAACCTCTATATAAGAATATGGTTAAGTGTTCTATTTATACCAAAGTCTATTAGTTGAAAAGTAAATACATTGAAATATGATTGGGTAGAATTTTAATAATATTCACGGCTTCTCAAATGTAATGATAAGGGAGTGATGTGTGGTGTTTATAATGGAGGAGAGGGGTGTTTTTGAATTTTTTTCTTTTGGTTATTATTTGTTCTCAAGAATATGAACAGTTAAAATTATTATGAATATTTATTGTAAATAATTTATTTTAGTTTGAATCAATGGCTCTTACATTTTTCATACATCATATATGATTCAATAATTCATGTATTCACCTTATACAGAAAATTACAGTATTTCAGTATTAACAAAAAAATAAACTATAATATAAAAATATAAAATATTATAAATAACCATTTTCTAAAATTTAGAAATCAAAAAATCAGTCAAATTTTATTAAAATAATATTACAAATATTGGCAATTAAAATTTTCTTTAATATAAACATTTATAGAAAAAATACCAATATTAAATTATAACTGAATTCATAACGCTTTGAAAAATTATTTATGGTCTAATAAAATAATATCATAGTCATAAGAAATAATATATTAATTCTTCAATAAATTTTTTGAAATTGAAATTTCCTTTCAATAATTACAATAATTCAAAAATTGTAAGTAAATATTTATTGATCAGAAAAATATGAATACATTATTTATCATTTTTAAATGATTTATTAACATATACCATGATAAAAAATATATTATTTTAATTTAACATATTCCTAAATTTTATATATACATTCCTATGTGAGGCTACTATTATATTTTTTGGGTTATTATTGAAAATGGTAAAATTATTATTCCAATATTTAGGTTACTTTTCGAGTAGTTTATGTTTCTTAATTTCAAAAAATAACTACTATTTTAGTAATTATTCATTTATAATGTTTTTATGGTGTTACATATGTGATTTTATGAGATTTATAATAGATGAAAAATTATAATAATCGAAAATTTCATTGATTGAATTCTAGGTCGTTACAACCTGTTCCACAAAAATTATAATAAGTCAATCAAATTTATGGTATTCATCAAGAGCAATATCCTAGTCTCAACATTGGTATCACACATTTCATAATATTTATTCATTATTCTTTATTTTATAATAATCAATAACCATATTATAATAAAATAATTATAATAATTTATGTGTTCAGATTTTATTACAATAGTGTTAAAACCATTATCTATTCTTTTGTATCTACTAATGACAAAAAGAATCATCAATTCCAAGTGTGGGGGTGTGAAAATTACCACCTTTATTAAGTGACACAATATATTTATAGTCACCAACCCTCCTTTGTGGTATTATTATTTGAAATAATATAGAAAAATTATTTATATATGTCTCTATCAGTCATATACGGTCAATTAATATCATCTTCAACAAATATCATTCATTGGGAAATGAAAATTCTAATCATTCCTTTCATGAACTACAACCTCTATGAATTATGGTATTTCATTTTACTCCATTTACAAAAAAAATATGTTTTATTTTTATAATGGATGGTTAGTTTTGATATATATATATAATTAATTTATATATCCTTAACACAGTTCTTGTTACAATACCAACACTAGTATCCCAAAGTAGGTGGTTAATTTAATAAATTGGATAAAAATACAAGGAATCACATCCCGAAGAACTGTATAGTATTGCAGTGTTGGTAAACTAGATATATACATTAATTTTAAATTACAATAGGAAACATAATATAAAAAAATAGCGATTCATTGGAATGAGTCATTATTTCCTTAGCATAACCATTCATATCAAACATAATACACATATCGAAATCAAGGTGAAAAAACATAAGAAGGAGTTGAGCTCATATTTTTAGTAAGGCTACGAGTAATTTAGAATCAATGAAAAAATAAATTATAATAAATATTGAAATTTAAGGAACTAAAACTCATTCTATTTAATCAATAACATGATAATAATATGTATAGATTAAATAATGATCACGTAATTCTATATACTCAATCATAATAAAATATGAATTTTCCATGTATATTATAACATATTGAAAAATATAAAGTACATTGATAAATTATATCATAATAATCGAAATCATAATGTCATACATCATAGTTATACCATTAAAGATTCATGATAATAGAAATTAAATAAATTTTTAAGCTCTAGTCCCAAAACCCAATCTATCTTCACTCAAGAGACCTATCTATGCATTGATTGGAAATATATTTCCTCATTATACACATACTATTTCTAATGAATTTCACATGTAAAATGGTAAAAAATAATCAATATTAATAGTTGTATTTGAAAATCTAACATATGAAATTTTAATTATTTCCCCAATAAATTAACATAATCTTAAACCATTAAGAGTAATATGGAAAGTGGAATAAATTTAGTAAATTTTAGTTAACTAATCCAAAACCATATAGATAAAAAATATATGGTTGGTATCATTAATATATATAACAAATGAGAATAAGTTACAATTAGTACTGTTGTTGATGTTGAATAAATATTCCAAAATATTCCATCATAATATTTTTATAAAATATCGATTTCATTTTGAAAATATCCTTTTGCAACAAAAAGTTCAGAAAACATTATGAAAGTATTTTAATCTATAAATAAAATTAGACACATGTAAAATTATATTTATAAAATTTAGGGGTCATTATTTTGTGAAATTAAATTTAGTATTTATAAGTTAAAGTGATCCATTTTATGTTTTTTCTAAAAATCAAATGGGACTTTTTTGTTAAGTGCAATAAATATTACTTTTTAAACTTCTACAAAAAATTAAAATTTTTTTAAAAGTATTTAATGAATAATTTTTAATATATATAAAATTTTTAGAAAAAATATTTATAATATATTAAAACCAAACATTGATTTGGAAGAAATCATATTTTTTACTGATGAGATAAATACTGTTGGATTTTATGAATACTTTCTCTCAAAGATTTTATTTACAAAATTAAAAAAAATTGAAATATTAAATTAAAATGTTCATGTATAAATATATTAGAATAAAATTTATTAATATTATGATATAAATATCAACAATTCCCCCAAATGAGACTTTAACATAAACAATCATGAAAAATGATGAGATTGTGAAATAAACCATTGACAAATTTAATAATTTTGAATCATAAGATACATGAAAGAAATAGAAAAAACATAAAATATAAAATATTATAAAATTATATATATTGAAGACATAAAACATTATAGGGGAAGTGTATGTTATACATAAAAAAATATATAGTTAGTAAAGTATATGAGTCATGGATACAAAAGTAAAAAAGATATACAATAACCTCAGAAATATTTTACATTATATATGTTCTTACCTCTAATATAATAAATATATATTTTTGGAAAATATATTAAAAAACATAATAATATTTTTATATATCATTTATGGTATACTTATATTCTTTTAAGACACGTTTACTTATAATTATATATTAAAATCACTATTTTGGGGGATAATAACAATGTTTTTCCTTAATGTTTTTGTTTGGAAATTTTGGTAATTTTACTGTGATTATGGTCAAATTATCTGAATAGTGTAAATAATGATATAAATATAATGTATAATCATTATATATATTTATATTAATCTATAAATCTTAATGAATGAAAATTCATTACAACGTTTATGGAGATGGTAGGCCATACCTACTTGTGAATGCTAATTTCGTTTTACTCGATGGATATAGTGAAACAAAAATACATGTTAATTATAATATTACAATAATTTTTATTTTATATGCATAATTTATTTTAATCAAATACGTCATCATTTCCATCCATTTAAAATTAAAATTAATATTGTTTCATTTCACTACATAAAGGCTGTAGTATAAATATCCGCACGAGTGAAATAATTTTCCTCAAAGGGATTGGATGATTGGTATTTATATGTTTAGTCATATTTAAAATTTTAATTTTAGGTCATAAATATCATTCATATATATTTAATTTATCCACTGATCCTTTCTTGTAAAGAATAAATGAAAAAATAATCACATTACTTCGGGAGGTAGTAGTCTGTCACACACATGAGTAATATTATCGTATCCGCCAACAAAATAGTAACTAAATTTGTATATGTGATATTAAAATTCCATAATTATTATAATTTCATAAATATGATAAAAATATTATTAATCCATCATTATTTCTATAATTTAAATGTGTTTATTTAAAACAAATTACATTAGATTGTGAGGTGGTCATCCATCAAACACACATATGATGGTTTTGTTTCCCATTTGATCAAAGTGGAGATTGATACCGGTTAGGAAATTAAAATATTAAAATATCAGTATATTGGGTATATTTTTTATTATTTTATCAAATTTTAGTTATTTTTAAGGTG
The DNA here is from genome assembly GCA_963277665.1 of Viscum album. Lineage (NCBI taxonomy): Eukaryota > Viridiplantae > Streptophyta > Magnoliopsida > Santalales > Viscaceae > Viscum > Viscum album. Next base: position 2,141,853,504 of record OY728132.1, read on the forward strand.
TTTCAATTTGAAATAAAACAAATACACACATTTATGAATTTTACCTCATATTCAAATAACCCCTTTATGTTTATAACTAAATTCTAATTAGGAGGGATTAATAATGAATATAAGAACCCGATGATGTGTGTAGGTAATTGAATAAGATAATTAGGTATGTTTTGAAAAAAATAAATGTAATTTTATGTCTAGTGAGGGGAGTATATGGAAAGAATAATAATACCATACAATTGTAAACATTGGAAGACTGGATGTAAATAAACAACTGAAGCATATATATATATATATCAATAATCATACTTGTCAAAAGTATCTAGTAATTCATACAGACAAGTCATAGTGATGCAATTTATTACTAAACCAATCTAAAAAGAAAACAAGTACATAACTCCAGCATCTTCGTAAGCTTTAGCTTGGTCTCATGCACTCCAACTCCACCACAATCAACTTCGTGAAGTTGAATGGATATATCTATTTTATATACCATTAGTAATATAATCTATTTAGGCCCAAAATCATGACCCAAATAGGGTGTGAGATGAGTCCTAGTAGGAAACCACCAAAAGATCAATGTGATAATGAAATAATAGACACTATTGGGAAGCCCTCAATGACAATTCCATTTATGGTATCACTACACCAGGTTCCCAAATCCTGATGTAAATAAATCCTTCACAAACAATTATCACCAGCCAAAGTAATCCTCCTTACCTTCATGGATAGAAAACTACAAAGAATATCATTTCAACAGATAAGTCACTCCATCCTAACAACAGTAGCCATGGAAAACATTCATAATATATATGAAAACTATACCAAATGGACAATATCAAATAAAACATGTGATAATCTTCCATATCATGAAAAAATAAACCTATTTAAAACAAAGTGCCCTAACTCAATAAAAAATCCTAATAGGAATCAACATGGTTAAAATATCTAAACAAGCCATACCCCAATCTAGTGTATCAGGATATTTTTCACATTATATTCAATGACTATCTATGTAATGGAAGAAACCACCTACCACTATGTAGAATGATTGATATACTCCAACATTGGCCTTTAAATCTTCCTAGAACACTGTAGATCTACAAAAAAGTCAAACACACTCAAAACAAGGATATCTCACAAAAGAGGATAAATAATGCACGACACTCATGAAAATGGAATAACTCATAGTGTAAATTCCAATGCAATAGACAATGTTTGATATAGAGAAATGATGGTCGATCATGGGATTGGATAAGAATCCTGCCATATAGTCACTCTTAGATGATACGAGTCAAGAAGAAGGTGTTTCTTCCAATTATACACGACCTTGGCCTGATTTAAAAAAAACAAAAGAACACATCATGTCTTTTAAAAGTACATTTCACGTATATACCTTCACTGGGAACTGCTTTAGGCGGTCTCCATGTCACCCCACATGACCATGTATTTGGCCGTTATAGGGCCAGCACACAGTCACCTGTGGAAACCAGGTTCACAACATATACCCCTATGTACATGGCGTGTACTCCGTAAATTTTCAGATTCTTCCCTTTTATTTAAAAACACCTACAATGAATAAATCATACCTAAAAATAAGGTCCATATTTTTACAAACATCGACCTTAATGAAATTCATCCTCGAATTTCTCTAACAAGGTGGCATAGAAGAAGAATCATTGAACAACTCAAGCAACAACCATCTTACATCATCCCCTCTCCCATGTTTCATATTGTACTCGCTAGTGTTTCCATAGCATTCATACAATAGGAATATATAGGCCAAAAAGAACAATTGCAATGTGATAGAAAATCCAGTTAAAATTCTCCATGAATGATGAAACCAACTCCAGATCAACCTCTTTTGGTTGAAAAACATGAGACGAGTTGGTGAAGTAAGGCCATTGGTGAGAAACAAGGAATACATTGTGCATATCTTGGTACCTATGAGATAATAACAATTGATAAGCTGCCGGACCAACTCTCTCCAAAACCTCAAATGGTCTACCATATCTTAAGGAAAGCATTCCCTGTATCCTAATCCTCTTGTGACCCAGCCTCAGTGTGACATGTAGAAAAACCTAATCTCTTACTATGAACTCTAGAGGTCATCTCTGTCGATCAGCATAAGACTTCTATTGTGACTATACTGTATCCATCATCTTCCAAATCAACTCCACCTCTCTATGGTCTCTTAAACTAGATGAGGTCCCAAAATAGCTTCCTCTCTTGCCTCTATGTAACATAAGGGTGATTATAATGGCCTACTATACAATGCCTCATAAGTTTCCATATTAATAGTTTCTTTCAAACTATTATTGTAGGAAAACTCTAAAAGAAGCATGTGTTTCTCCTAAGATCCTCCAAAATCTAGGACACATTCTCCAAGCATGTCTTCCAGCAACTGTATCATACACTTGGATTGGCCATCTGTCTGTGGATGGTAAGCTGTAATTAGAAGAACCTGTGTACCCAAAGCCCTCTTTACTCCCTTCCAGACTCGAGAAGTAAAATGGGTGTCACTTTCTGAAATAATTTTGTGTGGAACACCATGTTATCGAATAATCTCTTGGATGTACAACATTCCCATCCCATCAACACTAATAGTTTCCTTGATCAAAATGTAGTGAGAAACCATCGGGAGATGTTAATGACAAATATACTATCTCATTACACCGATTCGACCTTGGATAACATGTCATGAAATCCGTCGTGACATCATTCCACTTCTACTCGGGAATGGGAAACTACTTCAAAATCCCTACTGGCCACATATTTCCCCACTTTCACCTACTGACAGGTAGAACACCACATTCACACTCTCTCAAGAAGATTATATGTAATAGTTAATGTAGAAATAAACATCTTCCACTACCTATCGTGTACCTCCAAATACATTTAAGAGGATAGATCAATACGTTTCCACTCACTTGCAGCCTCATGAACTGCCGGAATCTGAGTCCTATTTCACAGTGAATCATCCACTGAGTTTCCATTCCTAAGCTTGTAGGAATGCTCAATGTAAAAAGACTAAAGGTACTCATCACTTCTTCACTATCTCAAATTTTTCCCATGCTGTGTAAAGATTTATTTGGGACTTTTTTTATCAGTGAAACCCACAAAATTCACTCCCATACAATAATGTCTCCAACAATATTAGGTATGAACAGCTGCAACAGACTGGAGATCGTGTGTCAGGTAATTACTCTCATGTGGAATAAATATCCCAGACCTGTATGCAATGACTACATCCCCTTTCATAAGCTATACTCCATAACCGATACCTGATGCATCCCATTTTATAGTAGAGATCATGTCCAGCTCTAAAAAATACTATTGTTGGTGTTGAAGTCAACCTCTCAATCAGCTCCTTAAAGACTATCTGACAAGAATCTGACTGTAATTACTTCACACCGTTCTTAGTCAGGCTTTTCAATGGTTCTACTAAGTCTGAAATGATCTGTATGAATCATATGTAGTATCCAAAAAGCCCTAGAAAACTTCATATCTAAATTATTTTCTTTAGATGATCCTAGGAAACTACTGCTCTCACATTTTCTAGGTCAACTAATACTTCAGTCTCTAAGATAACATGACCTAATATGTGAATTTGTTCCATCCAAAAGTATCATTTTTTGAGCATAACACATAACTGATGCTCTCATAGTGTTCTCAAAACAATATCAAGATGTGTGTCATGTTCATGTCAAGTGTTACAGTACACGTAGATATCAGCCACCAAAAATACCAAGAATAAATCCATATATAGAAGGAATAAATAGTTCACTGGTGACATGAAAACATTAGGTGTGTTCATGAGACAAAATGGGATAACCATATACTCGTATAGACCATACCTATTCTAAAAGTAAATAAGAAGTATATCTGATGGTATAACATACAACTAATGATATCCAGATCTCAATTTAGTTTCCAAGAACACCCGGAATCCTCAAAGATGATCCCATAGATCATCAATCCTCGGAAAGGGATATCAGTTCTTAATAGTGAACTGGTTATTCTTATGATAATCTACACAAATAATGAGGGTACCATCCACCTTCATCACAATGAGGATAGGAGAACCCCAAGGAGAAGTGTTGGATGGGATGAAAACCTTCACTTGTATCATCTCTAACTACTTCCTGAGCTCTTATAACTCTCTTGTAGCTATCAAACACAGAGGAATCGAAATCGATGCTACACCTGGCATAATATCAATAGAAAATTACACCTCTCTCTTCAGTGGAAAACCTAAAAATTACACCAGAAATACATACCTAAGACGATCTACCTCTAGAGGAATGTCTAACTGTGATATCCCTTAGTCATCCAGATATAGACTAGAGATTTGAGTTTTAATTCCTCCCAAACCATGATGATTTGATCCTTCTCTGGTCGCCTGAACATCAAATTCTCCATTATGTAAGAACAAACCACCCTCTGGTGATGTGAATCTCACTATACAATGATAAAAGTCAATAATAGACTGAAAGGGAACTAACCATTATATAATGACAATGATATAATATCCTTTCAGCTCTATGACATAGAAGTACCATAAGAAATGACACCCACCAACCTCAAAAGGGAACTCCATGAACTAACGCACACTAGCCATTCTTTTCCCTAATCGAGTGTCCAAATTAAAAACACTAGTAGAAGTAAAGAAAAAAAGCCAAAGACTCTCTATAATAGCAATATATATGAATCTATTGGAATCCCCTATATTGAAAATCACAAAAGATAAAACTGAGGAAACTAGGATAGTACCTAGAACTATAGAGGGTTAGAGATCATGCTCCTGTTGGGTATGATACACTACAAATGTCTAGATAATGTCATGGACCCATGACCCTGCCTAGCCGTCATATGATGTCTCTCCCTATTTTCACTAAAATCATGTCTACTAGATACACAACCGCTACCTCCACCTTAGCATAAATGACCAGAAAAACTCTAGTACCCATAATAATTAGATACTGGTGGTGCTGCTCCTGAATGAGGAGTCACAGTTGATCCACAGTCACTGGATTTTAGTGATAAAAACTGATAGAACCGCTGATGATGGCCCCTCTTGAGTAAAGATCAGAACTCCACATAGTCTATTAGAAAATGTATCATTGTATTTCCAACATTCCCACACCTGTAGCATACAACCTGGCTACCTAAGGGTGTATCCTTCCTACAAATATGTCTTTTTTTAGAATCCATACCGTACATCCTACTTTCATCTTAAGAAGAACTCACTCTAGATTTTGAACTGCCATAGTCCAGGCCTCTAGAATCGTTCAGGTTGTGCTCTGTGATCAGCGCCTAGATGATGATTGAAGAAACAAAATTCCACCTAAATATGTTCACACTAGATTGGATTCCATTACAGAGACCATCCTCGAACTTCCTCACAATGAATAACTCATCACCCATATAATGGGTGTGAAGAACTATAACTCTATGAAGTTATAAGAATACTCCATTACCGAGAGAGTACTCTGATCTAAACTCATGAACTCTCAATATTGATCTCCCCATAAAGTATCCAGGTAGAATTATTCATTGAATGTATATTGGAACTCACCCCAAGCCACAAAACATCTGGCTTCATTCCTGTGAGATCACATCCCACTATCTATTAGAAAAATCATGAAACATATAAGTTGCGAGATTCAACCTCTTTTCTGGAGGTGCCTCTAGATGTTCGACAATATATATCGTGGATTCTAACCATGACTCAGTAGCCTGAGGTCCTCCATTCCTTGAGAAAGTGTGAGGTTGTTGTAGCTGAAAGAACCCTGTCAAATATTCCATATACGAGGTTGGATGCGGTACTCCCAAAAAGGTCTTCATAAATCGCATGAACCCTTCTCAAAACTATGCATCGGCACCTATATCCAGAATGATGGTAGGTTCCAAGATAGGAATGATGGGGGGGGTCTCCTGGTAATCCCAGATCTTCCATGTCTGCAGTATTGTCACTGCCTTGTATCTGGCGTACAAACTGTGGATGTTGTGGTGTAATGACTATGCAATGTCAAGCACAATCATTAGTTAAATATTATCATAGTCGAAAACATATAAGTACAAGAGAGGAACATGAGAAGGAAATCATTCATGTTTTTCAAAATTGGGATACATGCTATTTATGACCCCTACACGGTGTGTTCCTTTTAGCCTTCACATTGGTGCGTACTCTTTCCAACCTTAGTTGTGTAACACAACATACACACGTCATGTTCTCCCAAGTCAAGACATATAGTTGATTATTTTTCCCCTTCCTGAGTTCATCGACATGGCTAACCCACACAGTTCACCTAGATTGAGACTACAAACTATGTTTGTTCCAGACATGGTGTGTAGTTGATGGATTTCACTGAAACGTATTTTTAGTCACATGACTGGATACATGGGTTACAATATACAGCATGTTAAAACTTGTAATTGAATTTATACCGTACGTTTCATCAATTCATGTCATTAGTAGAACGAGTGGACACATGGACCCAACAACATAGTGTTTACGTCAGATACATGTCATGTTCCTCAAAGGACTTCCCAACCCCATGTCCCTCCCCACAAATTCAGTGACACGGTTAGAGACTGCATGGTGTGTACATATAGTAAATGTCTTTTATTTAATAAAAACAGTTCCTCCCCGAACAGATGGATACATGGAATGTATTTAGTAATACACATCTTTTATTCTTTGTTTTTCTTTATATTAAGCCTCAAAAACTATTTTGGAACATCTAAAAACCCTAAAAAACCATTGAAGTGAAAAATTCTGATCTGTGTGGTCCCATAGTCTCTATGAATAATGGTTTGGAAGCTTATACTTGTCATGTACTAGCATAATAGTGAAATGTCCCACAAAATTTCTTTCTATGAGGGCCCATAACACCTAAAGAAACAATGTATGGAATTCATCCACATAAAACCTTAAAAAATCCAATACCCTATAAAATAGAAATTATTATATCAATGTATATATCAAAACAACATGCATATCTAGCACAACATATATCAAAACAACATGCAATCATTAATTCACACTAAATGGAATGGAAATAATTAACGACATGTGATCCTTATAAACAGCTTATATGATTCATTAGATGGCATACCCTCATCTCATTTGGTTGAAACAGAAATAAAACTGCAGTATTATAAACATCAACAACACAAGACATGTCAATCACCTAATGGTGAAAAAAATCACCTGTAAAATTGATAACAAAAAATTGCAATAATTAAGGTAAATTATCTTTTTCTTATACATGGGTTAGTTAATCTCAAGCAAAACATATTACCAACATCCTATTCCATCCAATCCCAAACTATAGGATCCAAATAGTAAATCAAGAAGAAAATAATTCCTTTGATTGCACATTTTAATATCCAGGTTCTGGGTGCCACCTAGAGGTGTCCCGTAACCGGTTGGTCACATTGCCTCAAGTGAAATTCGACAAACACCAGAGCCTAAAAAATAGTAGAAAAGGTTTTGGGTGTGAGAGTGGGTAAACAGTACCCTCATTGGTAGAGTAATGATGTGGAATGAAATAGATAACCACAGAAGAAGAAATAATAATACCATACAACGGTAAATAGTGGAAGGATAGGAGTAAATAAAAAAATGCATCATATATATATATATATATCAACAATGATACATTCCACTAGTATCCTGGAAAGTTGACAAACAAGTCTCAATTCCAGAATATATTACTAATCCAAAGTACAAGGAAAACAAGTAAATAACTCCTCCAGCATCGAAATCCTTAGCTAGGTCCCATGGGATCCTGCATTACAGTAATCGAGTACCTGAAGTAGATGGATAAATCCATTATCTATAACTACAACAATATAATCTATTTGGACCTAAATAATGACCCAAACTGGGTATGAGACAAATCCTAGTTGGAAACTTCCCAAATATCTATTCCTAAAAGTCCTTGAATATATATGACAGACAATGAGAAAATGATGAAAATATTAGGGAAGCACTCAAATGTAAACAGTCTTATAGTTTCAATTACATTCATTTACATTCGTAAAATATTTAACCCCATGAAAACAAGCAACCATATGGGATTTTGTCATAGCCTACACACTTTGGTTCAACCAATAAATCTCAAGTAACCCTTTGGGTATGTTCTCGTAGACAAACCCCTCTGGTTCCACATATACAAGGATATAACGACTTCCTGGGTATGATGCAATGGTATAATCCCTTTGGTTATATGAAAAAAAAAGTATTTCTAAGGAAGAACTCACCATTAATTCCCCCAATAATCTTTTAACGATAAACTATAGACACTCTGAGGAAGTTTTCAATGACAATTCCCCATGTGGTCTCGTAACGTTGACTATAAACACTATGAGGGATAACTCAACTTCAATCCCCCTTATGGCCATGAAGTGTGATAAAATATTAATAGACACTCTAGGGAATCACTCAATGTAAATTCCCCATATGGTCTCACTACAGTAGGATCCCACAACCCTGTGTAAATCAATAGTGTACAAATGATGTTCATCAGTAATAGTAAATCTCAAGAAATTATTTTCTAAATAGCTACGAAACATAATACAACAGCAGATAAATCAATACATCCTAACAACACTTGGCATAGAAAAAAATCAGCATAATTGGGAAAACTAAAAAAAATAATATCAAATCAAACATTGGAAAACACCTCCAAATCATGGAAAAATAACCCTATTTACAAACAAAATCCCAAACTCAAGAAAACAAGCATGAGATGAATCAATGGGGTTAAAATAACTAAACATTCAATACCCCAATGTACGGTATTGGGCACTTTTGCGCATAATATTAAAAGAATAACTATAGAAAGGTACAAATGACCAAACTTAGCATTGTACGATCGATATACTCTGTTGTTGGCTCTTGAATCGACCTAAAATGCAGTAGATCTAAAAAATGTCAAAAACGCACAACCATGTATATCTCATGAAAGACTATAAATCATGGAATGAGGACCTCTTGGAAAGAAGAACTCATAATGAAAATTCTAACACAATCGACAGAGGTTGAATCTGAGAACAGACAGTAGACCGGGGGCTTAGAGTAGAATCGTGCCATACGGTAGCTACGGGAGGAGACGAGTCAAGAAGATGGTGTTTCTTCCAATTAGACCCAACCCCATCCAGATTTATCAAATAAAAAGAAAAGTGCATTGCCTGTATTTTAACTGTATACAACATGTATATTCCATTAATAGTCCCCACATTAGGCTATCTCTATGTCACCCCACATGAACATGTACTCTACAGTCACATGACCATTAAATGGTCACCTACAACAACATGGTACATGCTGTGTACTCTTATGCACACTGCGTGTACTCTTTAAATTTCATGTTTCTACTCTTTTCCACAAAAACAAAAGAAATGAAAAACCATACCAGAATATAAGGACTTGGTTCTTACAAAACCTTGGGATATTGGTCTACGTCAATAAATCTATTTTTGAGTAGTGATCATCAGTGAGCCTATAATGATCATAAGAGTACGAAGACATAATAAAAATGAATGAGTAAAAAATAATATTACTCATACCCATCAATACTTGGAATATAAAATATGAAAACATGGAAAATTAATGAGTTATGAATAAAAATATAGATCCATGTGACATCAATATTGAACACTAATAAACATTTTGAAATCAAAGAAAGAATATATAAATCATTTTGGAATCTTGGAAAATCATCTCATTGAACCCTAACAGAACCTATACAGATCCCATAAAAATGGAGTAACAAATATGTCTGACTTCCAACTCTGGAGTACTCAATGCATCATTGTTCAACCTGGGCTCACCCATCTTATAAGATATAAGAAAATCTGGTGGAATCTGGGAACACACATATATTTTAATATAAAACCATGGAATATAAATATAATTCATTAAAACTTAGTGAAACAAACTTTATTATTTAAAAATTATGTTTAATACATTCAAAGGAAACAGTTTCCAAAAAAATATATTTGAAGCATGATTAACCCATAGAAAAGAAATGGGTTAAAAACACATTGAATCATGGTGAACACATGGAAGATAAATGGGTTAAATAATAATATCTTTGAAACATGATTATCCAATGGAAAAGAAATGGGTAAATAAAAATCTATTTGATACATGACTGAAACATGGAAAAGAAATATGTATAATAATAATCTCTCTAAATCATTAATATCCCATTAAATAAAAATATAACAAATAACAATCTATTTAATCAATATTAAAACATAGAAAGGAATGAGTTATATAATAATATATTTGAAAAATGATTATTACTTGAAAAATTAATGGTTTATGTAACAATATATTTGATATATGAGTAACCCATTAAAATGAAATGGGTTAAATACGAAAATCCTTGAAAGCTGATTAATCGATGGAAAATAGATGGGTTAAATAAAAATGACATAGGAATAAAAATAAATCATCCAATGAATGAATGTGGATGGTATAAATACTAAATACGCACAGTGGATGTTAAGTAGAAACCTTGATTGTTGGCATTGAATAACAGGATTAACATTAAATTATTATTAAAAAATTCATGAGGAAAATAATCTTTAATTATTAAAAATCATCCCAAAAAACCATGACACATTTACTCCATTGATGAAATAAATTTAATAAAAAATAAAAATTATATTATCATGAGAATAATGAGATTCAAAATATATCATTTTAGAGGAGATTAATATAGACCTCAAAAAAATGTTATGTGTATAACATAGAAAATGACTCAAAGAGGGAAAATTGTGAAAAAAGACCATTACCGCTTCAGTAACATCAAATCCATAAACACCATTAATGAATAGTCATTAAATATAACATTCAAGTTTGATGAAGGTAATAAAATTCAAGATATAATATATCTAAATATTAAGTATATACACAAAGAAAATGAAATAAATTGTTATTATGATGTATGCGTTAGAAAAGTAAAAGTGGGATAAGAATCTATTATAAAGATTCCGATTATTCATGCATGTTATCTATATTACTCAATAATAAACTTATGTTAATTATAGAATTCAATTATAAAAATTTCATAGTTTATTATTCCTTCTATTTCAATTAAAAAAAATTATATACATTGTTTATGTTAGAAATTTTGACCATATTCAACCTATGTCACAAAAATGTCTTTGATTGGTCGACTATAGAAAATTATCTCACTATAGAAAAATATTATTAATAAAAAAACATTAAATAATAATCATATTTATACTTAAATTATACTTTTATAAGCAATCATTAATTATGTCTATGAAAAATAAACCAATCCTACAATCATTGAGATGTTAAGTTGTACATATGCATGAGTAATGATCCAATTTTTCAATTATCGTTGTGGAAAGAATTTAAATAACATTTATCTTTCCAGAATAATAATTATATCATAAATAGTATATTTTTTTAATAATATATATATATATATATAATTATTTTTATCTAAATGTAATCACAACGTGTTGAGATGGCGGTAGTCCACACATCCATGATTAGCATTGACACATTTTCAGTGTTTTAAAGGGTAATAATGAAAATGATATATTATATTTACATAATTATATTTGTCTAGTTAATATCATATAGATGTTATTTTTGTAAAATATGTTTAATTAAACTCATTTGTAATGCATTCTATAAATTTTTTGATCATATCACATCACTTCAAGGTGGGTGTAGTCCACATATCCACAAATGATGTTATTGTATTTACACCAAAGGGAAAACATAGAGGGTATTTTTATAAAACTATTCAAAAAGTATGACTAAAACATAAATATCATATATATATACCAAAAAAATATTTTTTCTACAATAATTACCATCCATGAGATGTGCTAAAAAATACAAATGAAATTGTTATGTGAGGTGGTAGTTTTCTAGACACGAACGATATTTTAATTAACCATATGATAGAAGTGAGTGTTGGTGTAGGTAAATACCTTAAAAAAAACATATAAATATATTTAGGTTACTTATTTTTTTTATCATAAAATATGTAGAATATAATGGGTTGATAAATAAGTAAAACATAAATGGATTTTTAAAAATGTTTCATATTTTATGGGTAAATCCATTTTGTTTCCCCTAAAGGGCTTCCTTAGTTTGATTTATATATAATGTGAGGGCTTTGGGGTGAGCGGATAGTTTCAGGGACATTATTTATGATTGGTATGGTTTAGGAAAGGGCTTGAGATGTGTGATGAATTGGGGGAGGGTGAGTGCCTTATTATAGTGTAGGGGGAGTGTCTTTCTTTTAATTTATAAAATTTATACACTATTTGGGGGTATCCTATAAAATTAAAAATAATGAAATAAATCGGATTTATTGTATATAAGAACTAAATATTCAAAATAAATTAATTAGGTCATTTTTTTCCGTAGTCTCTATGTTTCTTATTTTTTTATTAGAGTAACTTGTTTAATATCCTATGTAATTTAACCATTAAGACTAAATTTAATTGATATTAATTATAATAAATATAAAAATTTATTTATAAAGAAGAAATCAAGTTTTCCAAATAAAAAATAATTATTTTATGAAATTTAATAATTAATAATGCGTATGTAACACAAAAACTATGTTTTAACCCGAATCATGATAGTGAAGTTTTTACTATCTCGGGGTCAATATGATAATTTCAAAATATAAATTGTCCCATTAATATTAAATATTTTTTATTTATTAACACATACAAACAATGTGGATGACATTATATCTTAATTATTTTTAAAACATTAAAATAATAACATTTATTTTCAAATTACATTAATTTCAAATTTGACATTATATAAATAATTTAAAATAACCAAATTTTCAATATAAGTATTAAATTAAAAAATATTAAGTTCTTTACTAGGTAACTTGATATTCATCTAAAATAATAATTCAAGAAAAGAATTCATTCAATTTAAATTTTTTTGAAAGTGTTTGGAATCAATTTTTTAATTATTAAAAAAATTATCCATGCTTTCGAATTTTATGAATTTAATATAACTAATTAATATCCAAAAATTATTGTTAAATTATATTGGTAAAAAAAAATTAACATTAAAAATAAATTTTATAGTCTTAAATGTGTAGTTTCTTCTATTCATGACTGTTTTATAAATGGTAAAGGTAAAGATGGATGTTTTTTGTCTTTTTCCTTATTAACATATTTTATTTTCTACATTCCAGAACATGTGTCCCAATAACTATAAAAAAATAGCATTAACATGGGATATGGTCTAACTATTGGTATTTTATGGTATTTGGAAATGTTTCCAGGACATTTTCTCTTTAGGATTAAGGATTTTTTCCTCATTAAGCTTAATTTTACCATAATCCTAGTAATAAATTTTAATTACATTCACTAATATTTTTGGTCAAAATTACGTTTATATTATTTTTAATCAAAATAACTTTAAAACCATGTTTTTCTAATATATCCCTTTAAATTCATGGAATTAGAAATTATATATTTAAAGAAAATAATGTATATGTGGCGAGAAAGCGGGCTTTTAAGGTGAAGGTATTAAAGATTTTATATATATTTATATCTAAATTAAATTTAAAATTGATATAAATGATGTAAATTCGATAAATAGATATATAGTAGATTTATTTTTACAATAAAATATATTTTAAATATACTTGGACTTTAAATAATATTTAAATGAAAATTAATTTTTAAACAAAAATGGAACAATAACAACAATTTATCAAAAAATGAAACTTCTAATTAAAATAAAAAAATTACCCTAAAATAATTATCAGGTTCCTATTTCAAAAATTATATTTATATTTCCTTATAAAAATTATAAAAGTATCAAATTATATTAATGTAGATTCTCTATTAAAATAGTATAAAACCCTTTTTAGAATAGTAATGTTTTTAAGCCAAAAACTATATTTATTATTTTTGTACGTCTATCAAATCTGTTGGATAAATGTAAAAATGGATTATAAACATGTCTAAATAAAATTTTTATAATTTAGTTATTGACATTAATTTCCTCTATATCAATATCAAGGTGTTAACTATTATGGTAAATAAATAATATTAGTAGTATATTGATGTCTGATAAATCTCATCCTTATGTGTAGCATATGTCTTCAAATGGAATCAATGTAGTGTACAATGAATGATAAAATTGGTGTCTTATGTGATGAATGATAATATATTTATAGAGTTGAAAAAAATATATTAATTTATTTTATATAATTTTAATTGATATATTTAACATAATTTCATGATGTTACATTCTATTATGACCTTCTTACTTCAAAGTAAAATACCTATTTCAAGAAAAAATCACTAGAAATATAAATTCATTTTCAGATTACATGAAATAAAATATGAATTATACATATATATAAATTAAATGAAAAAATATATAAAATAAAATATTATAGTGGTTATATTTTTTATAAAGTGACCTCTAATTTTACTCTAAACATAAAAATGCTCATGTGATGAAAAATATGGGATTTGATATAATATCTCTTTTAAAATAAGTTGGAATACATTTATCCGACTATGATCATTTAATTAAGAATGGATAGATGACTTTAATTGAATTTGGTATCAATAGATATGTTGTTGGGTTGATTCATTCTATTAATATATGATTATTTTTATTTACCTAACCATCCAACCTCTATATTATATATAATTTCCATGATCATCTCCATAGATAAGTCTAGCTTGAATTAAAACACATATTTTACCCAATTTATTGTGTAATATGAATCTAGGAACAAAAATGGATTTCGTATAGGGGATATAATTTTATGGAGATCATACTCAATAAATCAAATTTTTATATATTTATATTAAATATGATTCTATCCAAATATATTATTTTCAAAATATTTTATATTTTAATTATCCATATACAAAATATGTTAGTAATACATATCCATTTCAAATATATGTTTAGTTGAATTAACATCATTGATTGTTATAAAAACAAGATATGTGTCTTTAATTATGAATATAATTTCGAATTTATAATGAAACTTATTAATTATTAGATGGTTTCTTATATATACCAAAATCAATGATATTATTTTGAAAAGGACTAGGAGGATTCATATAAAGTAATATTTAATATTAATTCCACTATAATTTATATGATCTATAAATTATTTAAAAACATGAATTCATTATGTATGAATCTAAATGACCAATGAAATATATTTAAAAAAACTATTCTACAAAAAGACTTCATCAAATGAAAAACATTTCCTTTACAATCACTAAATTAAAATCCATTTTGTTTTTAATATATACATCCTCCATGATAAATACATTAAAAAATACACTATTTTAATTGATATTAAGGATCTTATAACATCTTTTAATGACAATAACCCTAAAAAATATTCTTATAAATTTATTGGAAAAAAAGAAAAGGTTTCTTCACATTATAGAACATTTATTATAAATATCCTTAATAATATTACCTATCATGGGATTGTATTACAGACATGTTCTCATCAATTTTTTTTCAATACCCATTTTATTATAATGTTTCTATGATCACAAAACCAATTCACAAGATCCAATGTTTTTTTATCATAAGTTTGACCAAGAAAATTGATTATTGATTCAATTCTTCATAGAACTATTAGATATTATTAAAAAGTTATTGGGTCTAGTTGTGACAAAAAACAACGTTCTATAACCTTTCTATTCAATGATATTATTTGGATGTATTTTTCCCAAGGGTGTTGAATTTATTAATTTTATATCTCTTTTTTATGTGGATAAGTAATATTTTATAGAGATTTTTTATTTCCTTCTATGAATTTAAAATATATCTAGAAATTGTTTCAGATATTGTTGCTGAGACAATGTGTGATTTCATATCCATGTGTGCGAGAAATTAATTTTATAAAACTGTTAAATATATTTTTTATTCTGCACATGTAGTTTATTAATGAAAACAGAAACAAACATAAAATGCGTCTAAAATAAAATATTTGATTCCATAAATGAATACATAGTGAGATATTTTCCCTTGGCATGGAATAATAGTGGTCTCTACTGGGCCATCAGATAATGAGGAAGTTGGTGGGTGTATTAAAAAATTAAAAAATGTTATTTTTTTGATTTATTTCATTAACTAGAACCTGACACATCTATAAATTCAACGTTATTATAGATAATCTTGGTTATCTGCAAATAAATGAGATCTTTGGGAGATATCTCTTCCACCCTCTGATGGTGAATCATGATCAGAGGTATATGAGACTTTAGATCAGCAAGTATTAATGCACAATGAAAGCAATGACTTCAATCATTTGATGGATATTGCATTATTGATTAGAAAACTATCAAATTAAGATGTAATAATCATTAATTTCTTGTTTCATCCCCCAAGAGATTCAATGGACTAACCATGATCAAATCTATCTATATATATTCATTAAATAAAGCCTTTTTATAAGCATATGTATCATCTTTAAATGGATTGTTAAATTAATCCCTATTATTCAATGGTTCAACATTTCATGGTAGAGAAGAGCCCGATTGGAAGCTCATAGTCACTTCAGATCTACTTGTGATGAATACATCAGTGAATAGAAAACATATTAAGATGATTTTTTGATTGATGGTGACTAATTCATGGATCATGGATCCGAATATGGATTTGGTGATGACATGGGAGGTGCGTGAGGTCGGGGTTTCATGTATCTAATTGTTGATCCGTTTTCATGGTAATAGATGGATGAAAAACATGGATTATGGCATCCTGTTTTGTTTCGGACATATTGGATATGAGATTTGATTAAATAAGAGTGGATCTAGAATGACCTAGAAGATATGGAATTTATATGATAGTCCAGACTACACAACATGTATTCTAAAAAAATGGTGTGTAGGGCCTTGGCAGTAGAGTAATGGTGTATAGTGGAGTTAAATGTCACTAAATTTTTGGGAAAACCACACAACTTGTTACTCAGTTTGTGAGAAATATCATGAACACTGGGAATACAGAAACATAGGAATGACTTGGTTCACACTATATACTAAAGTACACATACTAGACCAGGATCACATGAATGACCATGTGTGGAAGGAAACATAGTGTAAAAATGTACACAAAAACATTAATGGTTATGAGGACATGGATATGATCATGGGTATTACAATGTTTGGTTTGGGAAATCCATGTATTTTACATAATATTTTTGTAGGTTTACAAGATTAGTAAGACATGCACCACAAGGGTCACAATTATGTAGTAGAGAGAGACCAAACATTGTGTGTGTACCCTTAAATGTTGTTAATGTATAATTCTTTTGGGATGATCCTTCTTCCTCTTTTATCACCATATTTAGATGTGGATTTTTCCTTGTGAGTATACTATCCTATGTGTTTTAGAAAATAGATGATATGGTGACTTTAATAGTGGATTTTTGGAAATGTTGAATAGTTTTTCATGTGCGGATCTTATTTTTGTTGTGATCGACAATGATAGTGATTAGGAATGTTCATTAAAATGTTACCACATATAGAATTAAACAGTTATTTCTATATTTACTAAGTGGTACTCACATACATAGTTATGGAGCTTTTCCTCTATATACTAAGGGATTTACACTGCACCCCATGTAGTTAGTGTCTAAGTCCTCTATATAGTAATTAGTACCCCAATGGCATTATGGCATAGGTCCCCTACAAATTGGGCAGTACCACCAATTGAATTGGGGTGTGATACCTCTATCTACATGGGGGACCCCCCCCCCCCCCACAGCCTTATGGGTAGTTGCCCCGATTTACTATATGGTACCCCCTATAGAGTTAGGCTGACGGTACACAATCTATTGGGTGGTACCCCCATATAGCCTTATTTAGTGGGTCCTCAATCTACCAAAATTTTCTCACATTCTCATAGAGAGTGGCTCCTTTGGGAACTATATGGAACCCCCCCCCGGAAAAACTATTATATGAGTCCTCAACATTGATATTTTCCCCCATCATTTGTGTGACATAGTGGAATGACATGAATCCACATAGTTACTTCGTTTAATAGACATATGATATAACAAACATCATTTATGGATCATCTAGAACTAATGGAACAATTTAAATGCACTACTTAGAGATTGAAATCTCATTTCACTATTGTTTGGGATGATTGTTTGGGGATTATTCATATCTATATCCATGTCATAGTAATTTGTTACTCTATTTATCTGGGTTGATGTGTTTATTCCTATCAAATCTATTACTACTTCCACATTATCATTTGGGACTCTTATTATGTATGTATTTACTCACCAGTGTATTGGATATTCCCACACATGACATGTTTTATATGGAAGAAAAATAGTTTGGTGGTTATTATAAATGAACATAGGAATACCCGGTTTAGTTGACTACTTATAGTTGTTGGGAAATAGGTATTCATAGATAGGATCTATCAGCATAACATTTGCTGTTTTTTCTAGTTGGGACATCTTTTGGGTTGGGTGTTCATCATCCTCTCAATATTTTTGATCACACTATCATAGTCTTTAACTCCCTAGAGGTTTTACATGTATGGTTTATTCCATAGATGATGTATCTTTTATTAATATTCCAATGAACTTCTATATTGTGATGGTTGGTTGTATTTATACATGTACATTAGGCAATGTTCGTCTATATTAGCTAGGCCTTTTGGTTCTTTCCTCCACCCATAGTTTATGGAGGCGAGCAAGGGGTTGCTATATTTTGAACCCCATTGGGCCGGTTCATAAAATATTGTTATCAAATTATATCATTGAATGGGATATGGTTAATATTAGTCCCATTATAATGAAATCATTGGGATTTAGGGAAATAATGTCAATGTTTTTTGAGTACATCATTCTGGATAGTGAAACAAGAGTTTCTGCAATGATTGACATATTAATTCACAAGCACTTTAACAACATTATTATCAAATTGGCATGTTGAAATACTCATTTTAGGGATCATAGTAGATGAAATTCCATGAAGACGGATCTCCCAGCAGAAGACAAGGTGGCCCCTTGGGATGAGGATCTAGAAAAGAAGAATGTGGAGATAAAGGAGGGATATCTATGGGTGATTGGTGATGCTATGAGATCCTTCCACAACCAATACTAAGAATCCCATGTCATGCTCAGTGAGTTGACAGTCAGGTCAGAGATGGTTGTATGATTTGGATGTGTATGACTAAGAGATACAAGAGATGATTATAAGAATGATATGTATTTGATAAATTAAATCTTCTGTATATGTGTACATTGTTGTGGGTGATTATTTCATCTATTTAATCCTTGATAGAGATTTGGAACTCCCAGTAAAGACTTAAGTCTAGTTATTCTATCTTAAGGTTCTGACAGTGAATGTATCTTCAATATGTTATATATAATAGAAGTGCGAGATATTTTTGGTTAGATAGAGATATCCATGTGACCTTTTAATCATCACTTTTGAATCCTATGATGTTATCTTGGTAATATATTTGTTTACATGACTTGAGACTATATTGAAACTCACCAAAGTGGAGTGAAATTCCATTTCACTAATAGGATAAGATTATTTTTTAGGGGTGAGAAAGGTCTCATAGAAGGATTAGTGGGTTTTAAGAGAAAGATAATTCATCCCATTCCCCATAATTTGGTGAGTGTATCCCTTATAACGTAAATCTATATAGGATTTTGGATTTCTTTAGTCAAGGAAGATTTTATACAAATTCTCCCTAAGGATAGTCTTAAACTACATTTTTTGTGGGATATGGATTTTTTGCATCAAAATTCATTCCATGACCATTATTATATCTCTATATAATATCATATTTCCACTACATATTTCATGGAGCTACAGTTGTATTTATATAAGTTTTGAGCGAAGGGTTTTATCAGACTTCGTGTGTCCCATTGGGTAGAACTTGTGTTGTTCATGAAAATGGATGAAAGGATAAAATGGGTATGTATGGATTATCTTCTCCTAAACTAGTCAATGATAAAGGAGATGTACTCTTTTACAAGTATTGAATATGTATTTTATTATTGTAAAAGTTTGATATGGTTCTTGAAGATCGATATCTGGTCTGTCTACTACTAGTTGAGAGTTTGTGAGGATGATATTTCCAAGCTGAAAATCTAATGTCACTATAGACACTTTGAGTTCCTAGTAATTTAATTAATTGGGAATAATTACTCTAATGTGTTTTTGGATTTGAGGAATAAGATCTTCATGTCTTACATCAACCTATTTTTAAATGTCATCATTGAAAATATAATCATATAATCTATGTTATAAGGGGAGTATACAATGAAATTTTGGATGGTATATTAATTCATCAGGAGCAATGTCTTTATTAGAAACTCATGAAGCTTCAGTTCTCAATTCACAAGGATCAAATTATTTGGAATTTCATTTGAAATTGTGGTTTATCTTTATACCTACAGAATATTGATGTAGTTTTTTCTTGGTATTCACTAAATAGATTGTTAGAGTTATATATTTTTTTTGGATTATTAGGGGAATAATATGAGTTTTTGGGAAAAACATTATTTGAATATATCCCCATTTACAACCCCTAAATGAAAAAGAAATCCATTTTCATACATTTAGGCATTCTAGAGGGCCTTCTAGGAGTTGAGGATCTAGTTGATGAGTGATCTAAATTTGGTAATAATTTGTTAGGGTTTTGAGTACATAGTTTATTGTGATGACCCATGTGTTGAGATCGTCTTTTTGAATGTTTTAGAAATAATATGTTATCAAATATTGGTCAATTTAGTTGATACCACTTGAAAATAACTATCAAACACATGACCTAGAGAAATATGTTGTATTATTCACTCTTAGGATGTATAGACACTATATTTAGGGAGAGAACATTTTTTTATACTCTAACCATCGGATTACCAATTATATATTCACATAGAGAAACTTGAACCAGATAGAGAGGCATTTGAAATAATTTTTGGGTTAATTTGGATTTGATATAGTTTATTATTTAGTAAAGGGAAACATAGTTGGTGATTCCATTGGTAAAAATTTATAAACACATATGATTTAAGAGGTGTATTTGTAGTTACATTTTTTTAGTTGACCCTAGGTGAGCAGGTGGGTGTAGGTTTTCATTAGTAGATGACATTTAATCCACCATTAATCTAGTGTGAGAGAGATTAATAGTAGATAGAAATTTATATTATGGTATCTTTATTAGATACTCTGATTTTATTTTGTAAGAGGGATACTTATCATCCTTTTTTAGTGATTTATGGTGTCCCAGTAATGATATGGGGGGGGGGGGTAGGTGATGTGAGATATTCAAAATCTTCTTTAAGATGTTCATCAATGTGTTGGGGGATGTACGAAAACCATTAGTTGTAGTTTTGGTTGTCCAAAATGTGAATGAGAGTGGATTATATTATCTCACTATACCTCTTCTATCAGTAGGAGAAGGCTAAGAAATATGGTCTGGATGGTCTCTTTCTTCCCATTGACATATTAGAGTGTAAATGTGTCAATATATCAATATAATTTGTGTTAGGGTATATGAAGACAACATGTGTACATGATTCTATATGGGTGACAATTAACCGACTCTAAATGATGGGATACATTCGTACTATAAGGGATTGGAGTTCCCTAGAGAGTTTGGGATAGTTTTACATGTGGGATATCATTCCCCTTTAGGGGATTCCCTAATATATTTCCTCCAATAGTGATTTTATGTTCATTTGATAGGTATGAAGAGGCATACCAGAGGAATTCATGAACCAGATGAGGATGATTTTAACCATTCACATATGGAATGATGGGGAAAATAACTGCACTATAATGTTTATGGATAATTATCTACGATCATAAGTGTTAGACATTGTACAAAGCTTGGATTATCAATTTACACTAGTATAATTTTCTTAAAATAATAGCTACAATTCTACTATAATCATGATGATTTCTGAGTCCACGTGTAAGAAACCTTACAGGTCACCCCTCATCTAGACAAAGATCAACAAGGAATACCTTTCTGGTCTAGAGATGGTGCATGCGACAATATTGAATATATAGGTCATCTTAATGTTGATGACGATGGCCTTTTGAAGGTAGAAATGATATGTAGATCAATGACATAGACCCTTGGAGTATGAAAATGGATACCACATTTTACTTTGTTTCACCCCAGGATGAGGATTTTTGAAATTTATCTGGGTTGGAAAGCTATCCATAGAGTTCATCAGTCCAGTTGATATCTAGTAGAGGGATGGAAAGGTATCTTACTTCTTTTATGTGACCCCCATAGTTATTGTGCATTCACTTAGATTTATTGTGTCATATAGGAGGATATATGTGCAAGACACCATGAATGTTATTAAGTGGGGGGAGATATGCTTCATGGTTGGATCCGCTTTTGTAGAGCTCCCAGTGAATATTTTGGACTGGTAGGGGAGGACCCTACATGGATGGGTCATAGACTTGTTTCATGTGTTTTGGTAGAATTGGAGCGTGTACGAGAAATATTACGAATAATAGAGCTAGAGGAGGGATGCGTATCATGAGTAGTTTTCTTAATTTTTTTTCTTTTGGAGGATGATCATATTAACTACGTGAATTTTGCATAGAAATTATTATTTTTTATTATAATACTTTTATTTATAAATCAAAATATTGTAGGAACCAGGAGCTACGATTGTAAGAGATTGCGAGCCATTGTGTTCCCCATATTATTTTTTTTAAAATATAAATATAATCTATATTAAAAAAACATGGATTCTGAAAAAAAATAGATAAAACATAAAAATCATCTCAGATCAAAAATTAGAAAACACATATAAATATGAAATGTGAGGTTTACACATAGCATGATATAAAATTGAACTGCATGGGATGAGCGTATAAAATAGTTGTTGGGGGAATTTATATAAAATAAATAAATAATTTTTATTGATTTATTAAATGATATATAACTATACTCCTCATGAAATTCACCATTATAATGAATCCGCAGAGTTATCATCATAATCCTAGAACATTTGAGAGATGATTTCTTCAAAACTATATTAGAGAATGGATATTATATGTTGATGATACTACAGATCAGGAAAATATAGGTGCAACAAAATCAATGATGTCACTCATTCATTGGAGTTTTCATTCTTTATCGATGAACAATAAAATATTTACGTAACACTCTTAAAATTGTGGATTCTACAACTATTGATTAAATATATTTACATTGATCAGATGTATCCTTTCTCTCTTGGCCTGATATCCTGAGTTGGATTCCACTATTTCTAGTGTTCTTTCCTATCAGCCTCATTAGGTTGCTTTTATAGCTTACATATGTTGCACATGTTGGATCCGGGTTCATATCTGGTAGGTTTGGTAAATTAGATGGTCGATCTTGCATTGATATAATTATAGATACAGTGATCTGATATTTCGTGGTCACTCGACTACTTAGTATGGGAGATTACATGGATTTAGAAAGGACATATTTCATTGGAGGTCTAGATAATATGGATAAAGGGTATAAAATGGATATTGATTTCTGGAGTGGTTCTATAATTCTAAAAAACCTATCAACATGTAAAGTAGTATAAAGAACACAAGGAATGTAGGGTATTGGTTGTGGAGGCTACTATTTTGGGTGAGTTAAATATCACACATAGCATGGGACACCCACACTCTATGTGACTCAATGCTGGAGACATCATTTGTACTCTGGGAGCACATAGAGATGAGAATGGCCACATTCACATAATGTACAAAAGTACACATACATGTCTTGGAGCACAGTTATGACCCTATGTGGGAGGAAATTCCATGTACTAGATAACAATAACATATGAAATGTTACATGGACATGGGAATGCCACATGTAGGACCCCTAATGGTTAAGGCTTTCTATGTTGTTACATTACATACCATATAAGGCTATATGTGTAGTATTTTTTTGACTATGTCGGACACATCCATGCTATAGAGTTGAACCGAAATCCATGTGGGTACCCTAACATGTCATGAACCCTACATTCTTTTAAAGGAATCATCTACCTCTTATATAACCATTGTTTGGACTCAAATATTTGCTTGCATGTAGTGTATCCTTGTTATTATTCTGTATAAAATGTGATGGTGGACTTTATGGTGTATTTTACGATATGATGAGAGGTTTCAGGAGTGTGGTTCACATTTTGGTGTCACTCAATGATGGAAGTTATTAGGAATTATTATTAGAGTTTTACCCCCATAACATTTTTGTGTACATCCTTTATCTATAGAGTGGAACCAACCTATGGAATTTGGTTTGGGTTCTCTAATATACTATGTGTTACTACACATTGATATTATGGTGCATATCATATAAATACTAAGCGGTACACCCAATGTCATTAGAATGAAGGTCCTATAAAACATATAGTATTTTTGAATTATTATTTTTTGAATTATTTTACCTTTTTTATATTGATCAATTCAATATACAATTAGGATAGTTCATATTATATTAAATCACTATGTTTCGCTAACATTATACCCAAAGCAAAATTAATAATTAACTATTTAATTTTTTTTCTTGTTCTACATGAGAAATCGAGGTTAGATTTCAATACAAGCAACAATAAACTTCCTCGATGGTTTGTGTAACACACAATACCAAGTCTTACTAAATAATAATATAACAATAAATATAATTATTTAATATAATAAGAAATAACAAAGAATCTAAATTAGGTTTTGTTGAAATTATTGTCTATTAAATGAAAAAAATATGTTTTACACAAATATAATAAGTATTCATATTTTAAAAATTAATTAAAAATCTATATGATACTGATTGAATGTAAAGATAAATATCTTTATTTTTTTTTTCACAATGAATTTTTACCATAATAAATTTTATTATTTATAAATAGTAAATGATATTAATATAAAATATATGTAATATATTCAATCAAATATTTTTTATATTCACCAAACATATTTTCTAGATATATGATTAGAATAGATGTACTTTTATTCTTAAAACCCAATAATTTTTAATGGAATTTTAATTCCTTTTAATGGTGAATCAATTTAAATAATAATTCTTGGAAATTTTATGCATTTAATGTCTCAAAAAATTTATAATTTGATGAGAGACATAGATCTTAGTTTAGGTTATTTTTTTGTATTTTTCTGCATGTTTTCATTTTTAATAAATAGTTAAAATAATGGATTTTAATTTAGAACTTATTTTTCATCTAATTTATTTATAAGGATAAATTATATTTCAAATAGTTTTAGAAGTATTATCAGGTTTTGTTTTAATTAATTAATCCCATTTCGAAAATTGTAATAAATTTCACAATGAAATTTGATATAAAAACATAGAAATATTTCGATCATTTTTACTTTAAAAACTAGTATTGTTGTTCCCTCAAAGAGATTGATTTTACATTAACTTCTACCAATTATGTGAGTGGAATATTTATAAATGGATTCCATATTTATAACAATAATAATTTATAGTATCTAATAAGGTCAAATTAAATTATGACTTAAAATAATATTGTATGTAATAAAAATTATTTACTATGATTAAGGAATAGTTTAGCTTAACTGAAGACAAAACCTTAAATTTATGACAAACAAAAATCTAAAAACTCTCCCAAGAGTAATTAAATGTCAAAATTGATACACAATTCGTTATATTATATAAAATCTTCCATTACTGGATCCTCATTAAACCCAAAAAATGCTGGTGTAATTCTCTCTTCAAATATTTACAAGCGTAACACTCCTCCTCCACTAAAAAACCACACATCTCATCCCACTTCCTCAAACATCTCAAACTACTTCGATCACCCAAACTATATTAAAATATACTATAAAATAACATCAATTATTACATTAAAACTTCATTAGGAATTACTATCTTCCATGTAATCCCTTTTGAACAAACACAAAATGAGTGACCAGATTCAGAGGTAACACTATCTCTCATGCTCCATTATATTATTTTTTATTTATCCAACCCTCGAGTATATTTATTAAATTATCGTATAAGAAAATATAACATCAATATACTGGTATGTTTTTATTATAATATTTCTACCTACACTTACATGCACCTCAATCTGATCGGTAATGATAATATTGTTTAAATTTATAGTGAACTACCACCTCACGAAACAACGATTTTTCATTATTTCATTACCGCCAATCCTAGTGGAAATTATAATGGAAAAGATTTCTATATATTTCATATTTTACATTCATTACGTATTTATTCTTATTTAATACTTTTACAATACATATCTTTATACTTTACATTTTGTGTGAATACAAAAAATTTGTTTGAGGAAATATAAACTATTGCCCCCTCAATGTGATGTGATTTGGTCACCCACTACATGGAATATATTAAGAATGGTGTAGTGAAAATATATTATACATGTAATATAATTATATATATATACATATATATTTTACATATATTTTATTCTCCTTATTTATTTTAATACATGAATAAAAATAGAAACAACATTCATGTGTATCTATGACTTACCGTCTCCAAGAATGGTGTTTTCCATTTCATAAGAATATAATATATAGATTATTATAATAATGAAATAATTAATATAAATTATATTTATATCATGGGGTAATTTCTATAAAAATTATATATGTAGAAGAACCGGTGATATAACTAATTAAGACACCTGTGAAA
Organism: Viscum album; assembly: GCA_963277665.1. Classification (NCBI taxonomy): domain Eukaryota; kingdom Viridiplantae; phylum Streptophyta; class Magnoliopsida; order Santalales; family Viscaceae; genus Viscum; species Viscum album. The sequence continues at coordinate 2,141,880,223 of OY728132.1, forward strand.
AACAATGAACATAATACCCGAAGTGAAATGTTAACATTGGATGGTATAAAAGTAGGTAATATAAGTTTGTAATCATACCATATATATAATTATAAATAATAATATTTTCCTGTTAAATATTTATAATATATGTATACCAATTATAAAGGTGTTTTGAAAGAGTATGAATAGATTCAGGACACAAGGTTCGGGAATTTCATTTTATATTTTATTTCTATGTGGAATATAATTTATTAACAACCTATTCCTTTTGTGTAGTGTCTATACATCCCATATATATATTATATGATTATAATTCATAAAAATATTTTTTTAATATATCCATTTTATTATATTTCTATCATGTGAATTTTGTTTCAAATGATACCAAATCCATAAATTAAATTTGTCTCAATTTTCCTTCATTTAGACATATGCCATTTTATGCACATATATTTTTTCATAATGTGTACATATATCCTTTGAAATATTATATAAGATTTCCATTTATTTTCATGATATTTTTATATGCATGTAATTTAATTTCATTACATATGGTGTATTGTTAAACCTAAACAAGTGGTAAGAGTTTATTAGAACAATCTCATCACATTTAATGATTTTTATGGATATAATTCATTTGATGAAATTTTATGTTCCATATCTCTTGTGAATTAATGGATATTATTCCCCTTTAGTTATTTATTATTTATTAACTTATTGGTATTATATTTATACTATTGGTTTCATAAGATAGTTAAGAAAATGTATGTAAGAAATCCTGACATTACCCTCTCTTTGGTAGCACAATAGTTTTCCTTTAAAACCATGTTATATAAAATAGAATTATATGAATATTCTATCATTCTAATATAATAATTGATATTATTTCTTCCCTTTTTTGTCTTTTACAGTCATTTTTAAAGGAATATTCATTATTCTACACGAATAACGAATTTTTCTAATAATTTACTATAGAAAAGGAATTTTCCTCTTAAATTGTATGACATGGGAGGATTAACATGCTAAAATTTATATGAATCATACACTACATGGTTAAAAGGATAATTTTTAAGAAATTATTCTCAAAAATATTATCAAGGAATTATTTTTCATATCATTTTAATTATTTCTCATTAAATTTTTATTTATTTTTCAATGAAACCATTTTTAAAATATTTAAAACATAATTTAATAGGATTTCATGAAAAATTGTCTTAAAAAAGGTTTTCAAACATTCTTTATATGTTTTAATAGAAATTTACATTCACATATTTTTTAATATTGTTTTAAATGCTTTCAATGAAATTTAATTTCATAACATTTTCATGATTATTTTATCTGTTTTTAAAAAAAAAATTCCAATTTTTTTCATGACATACGTACAAGTTTGAAAATTATTTTCAATGAAATTGTTTTGCAGTAGTAGTTATGATCATTTCATATGTTTTCATTGAAAATGGTTATTAAATTGTTTTCATGACCCCATTACATTCATTCAAATAAAATGTTTTTCAAAAGTTCTTTAATGATTAATTTATATGACCTCATGTTTATTTTCATTAAATTGGATTTAAATTGGTTTTCAATATTTTAAATATATATTTTCCAAGAATAAATAATTTTTTACTTCATCCTTTTTTTCAAAACATCCCTATAAGTTATTTCCCTTCTAATATTACATCCTTTAGTGTTACTCATTCCCCTATAAGAAATAATCCAAAGGATCCATTCATATTATTTCTTGAATGGTTTATGTTTTGATGGAATGATGCTCATGACCCTCATTTCTATTTCACATGTTATATGATTTTGAAACAAACTTCATTCTATGGGTTAATATTAGGATGAAATTATTATGAAAATTTTATATTTTCCAAAATTTTATGATTTGATTATATGTTTATAATACCCATTTCATTTAGAAGGATAAGATATGATTCTATATGATTTTTTTGCCACATAATTTAGTGATTTCATTTTGAGAGGTGTGAGACAAATATATCACTCCAACGAATTAGTTAATGATTACTATCATATGAGATAGACCAGTCTAGGATGTGAAATGAACTTAGTTCAATATTATAGTGCTATAATTAGGAGTTAACATAGCTTAGTAATATAGGGATGTAACGGGTTTTTATCCAAGTTCAGTAAAGGAAATTTTCAACTAAGATGGCATCAACAATAATTCAATGACTAATATAGAAATAATTATATTTTATTATTTTCATTCCACAATTATATGTTTTATCACAATGTTATCGTTTCACAGATTAGGTTCTTTATGTCATTATGATTCATGTAATTTGAACTACTAATATTTATACCATGATTCATGTTAATGGTCTTTTATATATAAGGTATGATATTCTATTTTCATTGTCATGTTTTCATTCCCTTATGCTAATGATTATTATTACATGTCTTCCTTATTGACCCTTAGGAGAATCAGAGATCACCCCTTTTTTATGTTTCCTTCTCCATAATTTTAGGATCTATTTCTTCTATGATATGTCCTAGAGGGGTTATAGACTTTTTTAACCTATTTAAAGATAATTTAGCTCAATTATGTAATGATTTTTCTGTTTTAATGTTTCTAAAGGCTCAAAAATTCAACTATCTTTGGGCATTTTATGTAAAATTATTTAACTATTTCAGCAAATGTGATGTAATTTTAATGTATAAACATTGAGGATCCCTATAGTTGGTATTAAAGAGATGGATTAGTTAACCATTACAAAATATGATGATAAAACTATAATGATATCCCTAGGTATATTTCTATGAACATATATAAATAAATTTATAATGATATGTATATGTAGGAGTTATTGTTAAGGATAATGTACTAGAATTCTAGTAAATGTTAGATTGAGTTATTTTCTAGAAAAATGTCTAGGTCCGGATAATACATGTGGTTGTGGCTCTGGAACATATATAAATATTGGTAAAAAATCTGAAAATGAGATCAAATCCTAACATGGGGATATTTATTTCACAAAAAAGGGAATTACTATACACCTCATTCAAAACTCTAAATTGATATGCTTTTGGAATTCACAAAACTCGTCAAAACACTAAAGAATGATTTAAATATAATTTTGTTATTAATAACCTAGGATTATCCTTGGGTTTCATATACTAATTAATGTTTCATGATTTTCACATCCTATAAGTAATTCCATTCAGGAATATGTGGTTTTCTAAAATTATAAGTAATTCTTACATTATTCTACTTGTTTTAGTCAATGGTAGAAACCGGATGAAACTGAATAAACATTTAATGTGATGGATGATTTTATAATGATATTCCAATTGAGGTGATCAATTGAGTTTCAATTTCTGTAACCAGGAATAATTAGTTTTCATTGATCGTGATAAAAAAAATGGTACCCTAACCAACTCTCAGACTCCCAAAGGAATAAAATGAAGGTGTTTTCAGAGAGATCACGAAATGGATACCATTTTGGAAAGAAGATCAATTTTTATTTTTTACAATAATGTGGACATAATCACATATGTGAAGACTTTATTTGAACAATAATATGTTTTGAATGTGGAAAATAAAGACAGAAACAAGTTACTACAATGGGAAAATGAAGATTGTTTATAAAAAATGGTTGATAATATTGGCCACCTTTAGTCATCATTAAAGGTTAAGTGTTTTCTATGTCATATAAATGGTCATAATTAAACTCAAGGTCCCAAGATGGAATCCCTTGAAGATAATTATCAAGGTGGTGAGATTTATGGTTAAATTGTGGACGATGATGGGACCTCAATGAAAATGTGAAAGGAAAGACATGTTGTGTAATCAGCTAAGGTATCATTGTGAATGGAATTATGATGAAGTTGAATAATAAAATTTAATTACTATTTGGATTCAAGAATTATGTTATTTTAAAGGAGAAATGTATAACTATTGCCATGTTTATTTTTCACTATTAATTTACAACAATGTGTTGAATGTATCCAATTTCATATAAAATTAATTTAATAGAAATTTAATATCCATGTAAAACACATGATTTAGGTAATGATAACATTATTATGTTCCTTATGTTGTGAAAATGATGTTTAGATAATGTTATGTTGGATATAATTGAAAATGAAGGTATTGATTACCTTGGAACTAATTAAATAATTGTTGATAAGTAGTTTATGTTTCTATGGGTGAAGTTTAACATATCATGGATTTATGGAATATATCTAGTAATCTATTGAATAAGGAATAATGCAAGTTTTCTCTATGTATTTATGGTAATTTAGAATATTAAAATGTTTTAAGAGATTATATGATGAGGGTATTAACATGATACGAATTTGAAAACCCAGAGTTACATTGTGATATATGGTTGGAATAGAATTAGTTTAATTTAATAACACTCTTATTGATGTCTTGGATTTTCATAGCTACGAAGGGTTAACAAGGTAACCATTCATGATATTTTTTGTCAATCATCGATGCAAGTATTAATGCACTGAGTTTGTATTGAAAACCTTGGTTAAAATTCTATTTAGTGATTAACATTTTTTCAAAGTTGTCAAGATTATTTATTTTAGAAATATTATTACCGTGGTATTATAAAAGTACATCATGTATTTATGGTGACAACCAATCAGATATCAAAAGGTCGTAGTTCATGAACACATGAAAGAAGAATGATAAGGATATCATGCCTTCCACTGGCCTACGTGGTGACCATGTTAATATCTAATTTTTTTGTTGAATTATTATTAATTATGAACCAGTAGTGTCAGTTATTATGTTCATAGATTAATTTTTTAACCATATTTCATTTCAGGAATATTTAGAAGAAAATAGTGAAACTTTTCATTATTTAATGAATATTATGATTTTCTAGAAAAGTATTTTAGCACTTCATACCTCAATATTAATTTTTGGAAATAAATTTCATGATATCAAGGATGAATTAGAAATTGATAAAAGCACATATAATTAAATAATTCTGTATAGAAATATATCAAGTAAGTATATTTACTTATATTATTGTTCAATTAATGAATTACTCAACATATGAATAATGTTCAATTTTTTTTGTCATAATAGCATAATTTTGTTAAACTAATCGCCCTTTAAAACATTACGAATTAATGAATTGGAGGCCCTAAATTTTTCTTTAACCATTGACATGTTTGTTATATATGAAATCAATCCCTCCGTATAAATATATATTCCTTCCCTTAGGTTAAATCCTCGCTCCCAATATATCTTATCCAATCTATAAACCTAATTATATGTTACTTGGGTTAAACATTAGTGTTCTAACATTCCCTTTGTAAGGTTAATTTAATTATTCATTTTGATGATGTGAGATTCAATGAATTTAATAGTAAAGTATTAATCATTTTACAAATAAGGATAATTTTGATGGAAAAATTAATTTTATGGGTGGGGGATGTAACACCCTAACATTTTGTGAATTCCTTTTGAAATAACATAACATTTTGTTATTTTTTCATTTCATACACAATGAATATATGTTATTTTATTTTAATAAAACATTCATGGATTTTTTAAGACACGAAACCAAGTTAATATTTCACTAAATACAACATAAATTTTCCTTCGTATAAACAGAAAACCGGGGTCAGTTTGTGTTATACACGACAATAACATTCCTTGATTTCTGGTGTAATACACAAGACCATGTTTTACACAATAATATTTTGTCATTAAAATGTTTTTATTCAATAAAATAAGATATATATTAGATATTAAATTAGAGTTTATGAATAATAATAAAACATTTATTTTAATATATGTTTTACAAACATATAAAATGAATTCATATGTTACAAAATAATTATAAATAATTATGAAAACAGATTCAATGTGAAGGGAAATATTATTATTTTTATTGTTACAATGCTTTTTTACACAGACAAACTAAATTAATTATAATTTGGGAAGGGTATTAATTAAATATATATTTTATATATTCAATAAAATATTTTTTTAATTATCCAATTGATTTGGTAGATATAAGGTAATAACGAATAAAATTTATTTCTTAATCCCCTATCTTTTTTGTAAAGGTTTTTACCACCTTCTAATGGTTAAACCATTTTAAATATAATTTTGGAAACATTTATCAATTTTATATGTCCAATTTATCTTAATATCTATATTTTAAATAAAAAAATAATTTTAGGATACATTTTTTGTTCTTTTCTATAAGGTTTAATTTGGTTAGGAATAGTTAAAAATACTTGAATTTAATTCTAAACTACATTTCATATAACATATTTATAACTATAAATTATTTTTTATATTAATTTGAATGTTTAATTAGATAATATTATTACAAATTAATATAATTTATGACATTGGAAAAATTTTAACTGTGAAATTGGATATAAAAATAGAAATCTTTTGACTTTTTTACAATAAAACTCCACAGTGTCCTTTTCAAAGGATTAATATAAAATTAATTTCAATAATTTATTTGATATTAATTAGAAAAAAAATATTCAAGATTTGAAATTATAATAATTTATTATTCTTACTGAGTTCAACATAGTTTTTTACAAAAAATCTGAGAAAATGTAATTAAATTTAATTACATCAAATTAGCTAAAATGAAGAATAAGTAAAGTCTAATTCTTATATTTATGACTCCAAAAAACATGGTGAAATTCAAAAGATAATTAATATGGTAATATTTTTACCTTATTTTCCCTTGGATGTAATTTAGACTATTTGGGGTCCACGTTTCAGAAGAAAAAACATGGTTGGATCTTTCCCTCTAATTATTAACAAGAGTGCCACTCCTCAACCACGTTAAAAGGAACCATCTCCTACTACATCCTCACACCTCTAAAAACACATGGATTGATCTACCTATGATTAAATATACTCCAAAAAATCCTCACAAACTCATTTATTCCTCAATTTGTGATTAAATTGTTCCATGAAATCAATTTGGTACAAACACAAAAGAAGTTACCTGACTCACAGTTAACACCTTATCTCAAGATCGTTTCTTTTATTTTATTTCTCAAAGCCTAGACTTTTTTTATTCCATGATTGTATAAAAACACAAATAACAAAAATAAAATTGGATGTTTTTATTCTACTTTTTCATCCATCACATACACGCACCCCCATCTAATGGTTAATGAACATACTATTTACATGTATATAAAACTACTGCCTCATGAAACAATTTTTGTTCATTTTTTACATTACCACCTATCTCAATAGAAATTATGATGGAAACCATTTTCATATATGTTATATACTATATTTAATCTGAATTTTCTCTTATTTAATTCTTTTACAACACATATCGTTATACTTTCCATTTAGAGTAAAAATGATAATTTTGTTTGAGGATGTGCAGACTACCACCCCCCCAATGCGATGTGATTCAATCACTCACTATATGTAATTTATTATAGATGGGTTTAGGGAAAGTATATGATTTATATTATAAATAATTATTGTGGAATAAATATATATGTACACATATGTACACATATGTAATTTATCTTTATTCATTCAATATGATAAAAAAAACATAAATATCATTCATGTGTACGTACGACTAATCGTTACCTTGAATGGTGTATTAAAATTAATAAATAAATAGTAAATATATTTTTATTATACACATATACTTTTTATAAATTATATTTATATAAAGGATTATATTATATAAATAATTATATAATTTTACAGATAAAACATATAACAATGTAAGACACACGTTAGTAACAAATTAGATATTAAATAAAGTGAAACATTAACATTGTATTGTTAATATTTAAATAATATAAGGACATAATGAAATAACATATGGTATAATATTTATGAATATTGTTATTTTTTAACTATGTATATTAAATTTATATTTATTATATTGGATTTTTTAATGAGTATGATAATAGTCGAGATAAAAGGTAAGTGAATTTCACTTCACATTATATTTATTGTAAGGTACATGATTTAATCATAGAAAATTAATTTTTATGGTGTTTATACTACACATTGATGTATTATATGATTAATAAACATATTTTTTTGGGTATTTAAATTTCCTTTTTAATTATATTTTTTTATGCAACTTATGTTTCCAATGTTACCAAATCTGTAATGTAATTTTGTTTGAATAAACCTTCATTGTGACAAATGTTATTTAATGAACATATTTTTTCCATGAGATGATCATACTAAAAATATTTTGATATATCATGAATATCAATATTTTGAAGATATTTTTATCTTCATTCATTTTATATTATTACAAGGGATGTATGGTTTAATGTTACTAGTGGTAAGAGTTCATTGAATCAATCTCATATATCCTAGAGATAATTTATGTTTATGATTCCATTGATGAAATATTATGATCTATCTCTCACAAAAAAATCAATATTTTTATTCTCATCTCGTTTTTAATGATTTATTAACAAATTAGAATCATATTACTTCTATTTGTTACATAATATAGTTTGTTTGTTTTTAAATTCCTAATTTTCCCTCTATTATGTCGAAACGTTATGTTCATTCATAACCATATTTTCAAAAAATAATCTCGAAGAATATTATTTTATTATCTTATAATAAATAAATGTTTTGTAATATTTTTTTCTTTTACTAATTTTTTCAATGGAATATTTTAGTCTCTTTCCCAAAAATTCAATTTTCTAACCATTTAACATGAAAAAGGAATTTTGTTCCTATATTTTAAATAATGTATGATGTTATTTCCATAATTTATATGGAGTTTATTTTTCATGTTTAAAAGGATAATTTTTTTAAAATAATTGATTTTAAATATAATTTAAAATAAATTTTATTCAAAATATTTTCAATATTTCATCATAAATTTTAAAATTATTTTTCAATGAATGTGTTTTTTAAAAGGTTTTAAATATATTTTTAATAGTTTTTCAAGAATAAAATTTTCAAAATTTTTTATAATATTCATTGATTTGTTTTAAAGGAAGTTTTTTTTAATTATTTCAAGATTATTTTATATGTTTTCATGGAACATTGGGTTTAAAAAGTTTTCCATATTTTTTTATTTTTTCATGGAAAATGTGATTTAAATGATTTTAAGGCCATTATTATATGTTTAAAAAATAATTATTAATGTAATGGTTTCTAACACATTTTCATGCTCCTCTAATATGTTCTCTAAAAAAATGGTTTCTGAAATGTTTTCAAAATCCTTATAAATGTTTTCACAGAAATGTTTTTCCAAAATGTTTTCAAATATTTATTTATAATATTTCATGTTAATTTTAATGAAACTAGTTTCTAAAATGTATTTAATGTTTTATAAATTCTTTTTTGAAGAAGAACGAATATTTCTTTCTAGAACTATTTTCAAAATATACTTCCAAGATATTTTACCTTTATATTGACTTTGATGATGTTATTAATTCCATTATAGGAAATAATAAAAAGGTTTCCTTTATATTAATTATTGTATAGTTTATTTTTTGATGCAATTATAATTATGAAACCCATTTATCTTTCATATGTTATATTGTTTTGAAGCCCGCTTTTTTTGGTTTATTCTTATGATGAAATGACTAAGAAACCCATATAGTTCTTCACAGGTTGTGATATGATTACATTATTATGATACCCATTTCATTTTATGGGTTATGATATGATTTTTTATTATTTTATGGAATATGTATATATGATTTGATTATGAGATGGTTAGGACCTACATCATTGCCAAACGAATTGTGTAAAAATTTATATCTCATTAAACATACAATGTTAGAACGAAAAATAAACACAGTTTAGTATTACCATGTTGGAATAAAGTGTGTTCTATAATGTCTTGACCCTAGTTACACAGAGTTATTGCACTATTACATAACATTGGCATGATACAAAGAATCATATCTCGAATGACCGATCAGATTAATAGTCTTGGAAGTACTAGATACATTCATATATTTTACATTACATCATGAAATAAAAAAAAATCAACAAAATTTTGTCCCCTTTTGAACACACTTACAACTTTATCATATCCCTACAGGTCAACCATAAAATACTTCTTCACATAACGGTAAAAATAAAACATTGAAAGGGGTGAACTTAGATGCTTAGTAAGGATAACTATATAGAATAATCATTCCTAAATAAGGATAAACATTTAAGGAAATGTATAAGTATAAAACAAAATCATTTCAAACATAAAAATCAAAATAATATGGAAAAGATAAAATAAAATAATTCCATTTAAATAATCACATGGATCTTCTACTAGTCGAATAATCATATTCACTATAAATAGCTACATTCATAATGATTGAATGAATGATGCTAGTCTTCATAACTACATAGTCAAGGCCTTGGGACAAGAATAAAAATAATATTATGTCAAGCACTTGTTCCAAGATAGTAGTTTGTCTCATGAGGCCTAACGATGTATCAAGGAGGTATAGCAGGCTCAACCCATCACTTACTAAGTCCAATACATTCCTCATAAGAAAAGGTTTAAACATAACATAAACATTCATATTAAAACTAGCATAAAAATCTCAATACATTAAATGTAATCCATTAATGGTATAAAATAATACATATATAGTCAAACATATCAAAAAAATTCAATACTATGTGGAAGAGTTGTATCATAAAATGTAAACATCAAACAATATTAAAATTTATCAAAGGATGTTGACACAGATTAAATGAAAACTTTTTTTTAAAAGAAATACCTATTTCTATTTTGAAGCCATATAAAAGTCATGTTATTATAAAATAAAACATTTTCATTGACAATATTCTTATAATATGATAAGGGATTCTTCAGAGGTGTAATAATGGATGAGAATAACCACTCCTTGCATATAAGTTAATAAAAATACATTACGACCTTAATTTTGTCGAAAAGTACATAAAGTATCTTGTTAGGAAAATGACTAAAGGATCATTTCAAACATATATGGTAAAATAAGGGTATAAATTACTTAAACCCATAGTCTAGTATATGGTAATTTTTTTTTACATTTTTATGAAAACATGGATGTAGATGATGAAGAGATTATACTATAAACAAACGTTTTAAAAACCATAGAGAGTAATGATATTATAGAATTAACTATAACCTTTTACCATTCCATGGCCAAAATAACATTAAACTCTTTCATATCAGTTAAATAAATGTTTTTAAATTATAAAAGAACTATATATAAAAATATGATATCATTTATGACCCTTTAATATTGCTCTGTCAATAATATTTTAGTAGTATCATCATTTCGATAGCTAACTGATTCGTTTTCCATTATATGGATGATTAAATAAGCCATGTTTGTTTTGGATATGATGTATTTTATTAATATACAGAATTATATTATGTTCATAAACATTATATTTAATCATAAAATGAAAATTATTCTAGACTGATTAAGATGGAGAATTTATCTCATAGTGTTCGTGGAGATGGTAATCCGTACGTATGCACGAGCGAAAATATCATTATATTAATGTTGTAATCATATATAAATGAATGGTATATCATATATAAAGAATCAGTAGCATGACATATTTTTTATTATACCCATCCAAAATTATTAAGTGTTTGAATAATAAACTACACCATGACGTGGAGACAGTAAGCCTTACGTAGGCCCGTATGGTGACATTGTCATTTATAGGATGGACAGAATAATGAACATAGTTGTAAAATATTTATAATAACATCACTATATATATATATATGATACTTGATTTATTATTTTATAATGTAAACAACAATTAAAGTTGTAGTGGAAGATGAAAATAACCCGAGGGAGGTGATGAAATATTTACATATTTTCGGGTTCTTCCTTTTGAGTTGATCAAAAGGGCCCCATAGGATGGATTTCTGAACAAAGGAAGTCCTCTATAATGAAGTGAAATTTTTTGGAGGATATGTGGGAAGGTTTCGGATAATCCAAAAGGATTTGGAGATGTAAAATTAAGAGAAGGTGAAGTTCCCTTTTATAAGAGAGGTGAAGGTCACTTTATGAAATGTTTGAAATATTATTTTATAATAAAATAATTTCTGGGTTCTAATGGATCAAAAATGAATTATTTCTAGGATAAGTTGGGGATGGGTTTTGAAACACTCAACCAATAGGTTTTAGATAGGTTTTGGTCAACATATTAACCATATCTTTTATATTTAAATCTTAATAATATAGTTTGACATTTACCATGTCTCTTTGTATTTTTATATTATATGGCTAATAAACATATTATATCAAGACAAGAAAACCCCATGTGGTTCATTACTAATATATATATATCCTTATATATTTATTTTTGTCTGTTCTTATATTTTTAGAAATATTATATCAATTAATAATATATTATTTGTTTTAAGAATTCAATTATGTCAATTTTGACACTATTTAATATTTGGTTTTTGTGAAAATCATAACAGCATGACTATGTCGATGAAAGAATACTTATTCAACCCTAAAATGTCATATTAACCTAAAAATTAGTGTAATTTATTAAAAGTCACAAATTATATTTAATTGGTTATTTATAATAGCAATTATATTAATATTTCATTAATAATATATTTACTACATCATCATGTGTCATTGATAAATTAAATTATATAAATAATAAAAATTATAAAAAAATTCCAATATGTTTTAAATATTTTTATCTTTCTTATGAATATTTAGAGTCTAATATATAGTCTGGGTAGCCCAATATTAAAAAAAAATTAGTTATTAATCATAAAAATTTACTCTTTTAACTCTTATTTAAATAAAATAATAATAAATATCCTAATCAAATCCAAGTGGAACAAAGAGGATAATATTTTATTTATATGTTTTCTTTGTCTAATTATTCTTATCCAAAAGAATTAAGATATGTGTTTAGGTAATTATGATATCATTTTTATCTTTAATTACCCAATTTACATTTAACTATGTTAAATAAAAGTCAAAATTTACTATTCACAAAAAAATATTATAATTATATTGAACAATATTATTCTTATTGATATTAATTGTGTCTTTCTGATTTTTTAAATTCAATTCACATAAGCTGTAAAATTATGTTTTATGAAAATTTGAAAATGCTTCTAGGATGTGTGTTAAAGATGGTAAAATGTTCCATAAAATTTTATATATCTAAACTTATTATAAAACGACTCCAATTAATTAAATTTGAAATATATATTTATTATATAGGTATATTTTCATAAAAAAATTTAAATAAAATAAATATTTATTTAAATAAAAAGTCAGTTTTCAATAATAAAGCAGTGTTTATCATTATTCATCAAAAATTGAAAGTTTTGAGAAAAATAACAAAACTTCACCTGAAGAGAATTTTGATATTCCAAATTCAAAAATGAAGTATATTTAACAATTTTAAAAACTCAGAAGATTCATTTATTAATTTAAAATTAATTCTCTTTGCCAAAAACAAAAAAGTGGGTTTTTAATAAGTAAAAACTAACAAATGATTGGCGTGTGTTTATGTCAAATTTAAATGTGAAATTACCTATAATAAACTACATTGTATTATATTATAAAAATAATAATCTAATTATACTTTCACACAATTAAATATTATAATTGAACATTGTATATTATTTTGATTAAATAAGAAGTTTTCAATTATGATTTATTTTTACACTATACACCCAAATATGAATGTTATCAGGAAAACACAAAATATTTATCAAAACTAAAATTTTATGTCCAGATTCTAAATAAGATGTTTATTTTGTAAAATTTAATATATTAAAGAGGCAAATATTTAATTCAAAATGGTTTCCACATTAAAGGTGGTAAATGTGATTTTTCAGAAAAATACTTCATTTATCTGAATACATGAATTTTTTCTTATATTATTTATAAGAAACAAATAATATGGATCTTAAAATTCATATGGAATATAGAAAATTCAAAATGCAAATAATACTATTCATAACTACTTTTGAACATCTAGTTTTCTAAGTCTCGGTGCACTCGAACTTGGTGTCACGTGTAGCGCAAGTTGTTGAATTACATTGAAGAAATACCGTACTATGAAATATTAGGTTGTTACATTCTCCTCTACTTAAATAATTTGTTTCCTCTAAATATGAAATTGTTCTTCAAAAAAATGTGTTAAAAAAAGGAAAATACCTTTGTTGAAAACCCACATTAGAAAATGAGTTAATAAAGTTTAGTCTCAATAAGAGATAAAGTGAATAAAAAAGACACCACAAAATTATAATCTCGATTAGGAGAATATTAGTGGAAATTATAGATACTTAATTAGAGGAAAATTATAAATATTTATTGGGAGTGATTGAAGTCATCAATAACAAACAAGATAAAAATTGAGGGCCTCAAAGGCATCAATTTGTGATGATTAAAAATATCATTGGTTCAAGAAAACAAAATGTATTAGGATAACACATTTTTGGTTTTAATAACCCATCCACAATGTTTAAGAATAAATTTATTCATATAATTAGAGGAAAAAATATACTTGACATATAGAGTTTCATCCTTCAACTAATTCCTACCACAATCTCTTCTTTAACTCCAAAATATATTGGAATTATAAAATAATCTATTTATCCTAATCGTATATGGTTCCAAAGATAATGAATTTGTAATTAATTTTTCAAACAAATAAAAACAACATTATTCAAATGTGGAAATCACGTATCCCAGTGGTTGTTGATCCACCATTGTCTCCCTTCGGTTTCAGGTTCAAGTCTCATATCCTTGCTGGACGCAACGGGTTGTCGCCCGACCTTCGAGTTGTCCTTTTCATAACAATCCAAAAATAATCATAGGAAATTATTTAATGTTAATAATATGATCCAATGTTCAACATAATCTATTCCAACCTATATTCTTATACAAAATACTTTTTTTCCAAACTCACAGTCCATAATTTATAAGGAAGGTAAACACAATTATGAACTTTTTGTAATATAATAACTAGTGTTTATGTTCATCATGTATTCTTTTAAAACTTTGTTACACCCATAATTAACATAACACCTTAATTATTACATTCATGATCCCTTATTCCATATAGAATAATGGAGATACTTTTTCTGTCCAAAAATGTTGTTAACTCAAAAAATGATGGAATAAACAAACCATTAATCAGTTCCATGGATGTCTATAATATCTCATATAATTTATCCAAATCAATAATCTCTTATTTAAAAATCACTACCTCAGTATCAGAACCATATTATGGATTATATTTTCTTTAACAATGTGTTTTAGAAAAATATTAACTTACTATAGAGTCACATTTCATAGAACCATATAATCATAAATCCTTAATGAAACGGTAATACAGTACAATCCATATATAATCTATAATTCATATAACATGTACATCATTAAAATGATACTCTAATGACAAAGTACATTGTTAACAACATATGAACTGTAATCATTCCTCTTCATCATCTGTAGTATCAATACGTGATTATTATCCAATATCATAATTTGGGGTATACTCTTATGATTTTCACATCGATTCATGTAGTGTCCCAACTCCTTGTAGATGAAGTATTATATATTTAAAACATTTTTAATACCATTGAAATATTATGCTTGTTATCATTTTTCTCAACATGAATAAGAAAGATCCATTCGCTTAATGAATTTACCAAGTTGATTATTTGCACAACTATCACATATGGGAAAATCATTCTTTCCCCCAATTCCCTTTATTTATCATTCTCTCTTCCATCCCTTTCTCCTCCTGCGTCCCATCAAAGCCATAGGACTCAATAAAATTGTTTACTTATCTAGTTAACAAATGATATTATTTCATCACGTGATGATAATATGTGGGAAACTATTTCCCTTTTATAATTTGTATTAATACCATGAATGATATGATCCTTCTTCATATTTAGATCATGCATATTGCTGGATTTCTGATTCAATCTACTAGCCACCATTTCTAAATGATGGAATACACTAGGTGAGTTTATGAATCTCAATTCATAATCCCATTCATGTAAAATACTTAACGTAAATTGAATATATTATGCATATAATATGTAATAAAGAAATGTTCTCTTTTAGGAAGTATTTACTCGTAAATCCTTCATAATGGCTTGTAATGAAAATGTGAATTATCGTAAGAATATCAAACGAGAGTGTCATAACCAAGAGTGTAGAAAGTCTCGTTGTCGTGTACCTAGGCACCCCGGGATAAGCCTGAAACTCCTTGTCGGAATATTTACTCCTAGAAAAATCTATCCAGAGATGTCTCATCCAACTCGTATCCTGACAAAGATGTATTTCTTGAAAAAAACATGAAATCTCTATATTACCAAAATTTTAGGGAGTTATTATGTATTAATCATTGATGACTATATTTGGGTAAGGTTCTCCAATCAGAGTTTATGTAAATATATTTCCAAGTATGTTCCTAAACATCCTCTGATACCAACTATAACACTGTTAGCCCAGTTACCAAGATTAAGTGAATTATTACATAACATTGGCATGATAAATAGAATCATGTCCCGAATGACCAATCGGTTTTTTTGTCTTGGAAGTACTAGATGAATTCATATGTTTTAAATTACATCATGAAATAAAAACATCAAGAAGATTTTTTCCCTTTTGAGAATATTTATATCCTTATCCTATCCCTACATGTCATCCATAAAATACTTCCTCACATCCTGGAAAAAATAAAACATAGAAAGGGGTGAGCTCAGATGCTCAGTAATGATAAACATATATCATAAATAAGCATAATCATTTAAGGAAATGTATATGATTAAAATAAAACCCTTTTAAACATAAACATCAACATAATATTGAAAAGATAAAATGAAATAATTCCATTTACATGATCACTAGGATATTCTAATAGTACACTAATCAAATGCAATATCAATAGCCACTTGCATAATGATTGAATTCCTATTTCCATACTTCATAACCACATAGTCAAATCCTTGTTCCAAGAGTAAAAATAAGATTTTGTCAAGGCCTTGTGCCAAGACACTAGTTTTTCTCATGAGGCCTATCGATGCATCGAGGATCTATAATAGGCTCCACCGATCACTTACTAAGTATAATTCATTTTCATATGAACAAGTTTAAACATAAAAAAACATTTATAGTAAAACTAGCATATAAAATATCAATACTTTATCTAAAATCCTTCAATGGTACAAAAATTATAGATCTATAGTCAAACATATCACAAAACATTCATTACAATATGGAGGATTTATATTATAATAATCAACTTCAAACATGTTTAAAATCCATTGAAGGATGTTGACATAGATGAAAAGAAAACTTTATAATGAAATACCTCTTTCTATTTTGAAACCATATTAAGGTCATGTAATTATAAAAGACACCATATAAATTGATAGAATATTTATTATCCTATAACGGTAGCTTCAATGGTGTAATAAATGCGGAGAATAACCACACCCTCCATGTAAGTTAAAAAAAAAAGACATTAGGACCATAATTGTTTTTCGAATAGGTCACAAAGTATCTTGATTGGAAAATAACAAAAATATTAGTTTCTAAAGATATAAGGTCAGAAAATAGTATAAATTACACTAACCCTTATTTAAGTAAATTGTAAATTTTTTGAATTAAATTTTTAATAAAACATGGATTTGGATGATAAAGAGGACCCACTAGATACATACATATTAACAACCACGAATAAGTAAATAGATTTTAGAATTAACTCTCACCTTATACCTTTCCATGTTCATGGGATCATTAAGATCTTGTATAATATTTAAATCATTTTTTTAAATTATACAAGAACTATATACATAAATATGTTATCATTTATGTCCCATTAATATTACTTTGATAATAATATTTTCATAGTATCATCATTTCCGGTGTTAACTGATTTGATTTCCTTTATATGGTAGGTTACGTAATCCTCATTTGTTATGGATATGATGTATTTGATTCATATAAATAATTACATTATGTTCATAAACATTATTTTTAATAACAAACTTTATATTATTCTTGAATGATTAAGATGAGGAATGAATCTCATAGCGTTTGTGGAGACGGTAATCTGTACGTACACATGAGAGAAAATATCATTATACTGATGGTGTAATCATATGTAATTGGATGGAATATAATATATACATAATCATTAACATGTTATTTTTATTATTATACCCATCCAAAAATAATTGATTGTTTGAATAATAAACTACACCACGACGTGGAGACGGTAAGCCGTACGTACGCACGCATGATGAAATTGTCATTTACAGTATCGATAGAATAATGAATACAGTTGTACAATATTTATAATAACATCACATTATATATAAAATACTGGAGTAATTATTTTAGAATGTAGACAACAAAGAAAGTAGAAGTGGATAATGAAGATAACTTGAAAGAGGTGATGAAATATTTACCTCTTCTTCGGGTTCTTAAATTTGATTTGATCAAAAGGGCTCCACAGGTTGGAATTATGACCAATGGAAGGACTGTAGAATTAAGGTAGGAAATTTGGGTGGATATTTGGGTAGGGGTGGGTATTGAAAAAAGGCATTGGAGGTGTGAAATTAATAAAAGGGGAATTGGACTTTTATAAGAGAGGTGAGGGACACTTTATGAAATTATTGAAATGTTATTTTATAATAAAATCATTCACGGTTTATAATGGCTCCAAATTGAATTATATCGAGGCTATGTTGGAGATGGGTCTAAAATCTCTCGAAAAGTAGGTTTTATACAAATTTTCTTCATCATATAAACATTATCATTTAGATTTATCTCTTAATAAAATAGTTGCTATTTGCCATGTCCCTTTGTATTTTTATATTCTATTGTTAATAAAAATACTATAACAAGACAAGTGAACCCCATGTGGTTAATTATTTATATATATATATATCTTTATCTATGTCTTTTGGCTTATCCATATATTTTTAGGAATATTATATAAATTAATAATATAGTATTTGTTTTAAAAACTCAATTTGGTCATTTTTGACACTATTTAATATTCAGTTTTTGTGAAAATCATAACATCATGATTACATAAATGAAATAATATTTAATCACCCCTAATATTTCATATAAACATAAGAAAGTACTTTAATTTATTAAAACTCACAAATTACATTTATTTGGATATTATAATATAAATTATTTTAATATTTCATTAATAAGGTAATTATTACAAAATCAATGTGTTATTATTAAATTAATTAATATAATGACAAAAAAATATTTAAAAAAATCAATTATGTATGAAATATTTTTATCTATATTATTTATATTTATATTCTAATTTATATTGTGTCTAACCCTATATTAAAACTGATATATTTATTAATCTTAAAGTTTAACTCTTTTGTCTCTTCTTTAAATACAATAATAATAAATGACCTAATAAAATCCAAGTGGACCAAATAATATCATATTTTATTTCTAAGGTTGTTTTTTGCCTAATTATACTTATTCAATTGAATTAGGATATGTGTTTGGGTAATTATGAATTCACTTTTACCCATAATTACATGATTTACATTTAACAGTGTAAATAAAAGTCAAAAGTAACCATTCACCAAAAATTATTTTATTCTTATTAAACCACATTATTCTTATTTATAATAACTATGACTCTCAGATTAATGAAACTCAATTTGCAAATGTTGTAAAATAATGTTTTATGAACACTTACAAATGTTTCTAGGAGGTGGGTAAAAGATGGTAAAAAGTTCAATGAAATTTTATGTATCAAAAGTTATTCAAAAATGACTCCAATTAATTACATTAAAGATATATATCTTTTATATATCTATTTTTTCTTAACATAAATTTAAATAAAATGAAAAATTATATAAATAAAAAGTCTATTTTAAATATTAGCGCAATGTTTTTCAAAATTCATCAAAAATTGAATGTTTTCCGAAAAATACAAAAAATTCACCCTAAGATAATTTTGATATTATAATTTAAAAAATTAAGTATATGTAAACTTATTTAAAAAATGTATTTATAATTTATTAATTTTAAATTAATTACTATTATCAAAAACAAAAATCGGGGTTTTAAAAAGTAAAAACTTATAAAATAATGACATGTGTTTATGTGATATTTAAATGTGAAATTACTTATAATGACCTAAGTTGTATTGAATGATAAAAATATAATCTAATTATACTTCCAGACCATTCAATTGTATAATTTAACACTATAAATTTTTTTTAATAAAAAATTCATTTTCAATTAAAATTTAGTATTTTACATTATTCACCTAAATATGAATGTTATCATAAAAACACCGAAAAATTATCAAAACTCATTTTTTATGACCCAATTACAAAGAATATGTTTATTTTTTCAAATTGAATATATAAAAGTGGAAAATATTAAATTTAAAAAAGGCTCTCCATTAAATGCTGTAAAATTGTATTTTCTGAAAAATACTTCATTTATTTGAAAAAATAAATTTGATCTTATATTTTGTCAAATAAAAAAATAATATGGATGTCAAAATTTATATGGAAATAAAATTCAAAATGCAGATAATAATGTTCATAAAATCTTTTGAACAACTAGTTTTGTAAGTCTGGGTGCGCTCGAACTATGTGTTTCATGTTTCATAAGTAATGGAAATACATTAAAGAAATACCGTACTATAAAATCATGGGGTGTTACATTATCCCATAATTCATAAAATCATGTCCTCACAATTTGAAATTGTTCTTCAAAAATAAGAGTTTACAAATAGGAAAATACCTTTGTGGAATACCCACATCAAAAATTGAGTTAATAATATTTAGTCTTAATAAGGTTGAATGTGAACAAAAAAGTCACCACCAAATAATAATCATGATTAAGATAATATTGGTTGAAATTAGAGACACTTAAGTAGATAAAAAAATAAATATTTATAGGGAGTGAGTAAGGGAATCAATCATAAACAAGTGTAAAATTGAGGGCCTCAGATCCATAAATTTGAGAAGATTTAAAATATCGTTGGTTCAACAAAACATCAGTTATTGTGATAGCACAATATTGGCTTTAATATCCCTTAAATATTGTTTAATAATTAATTTATTCATAAAATAATAGGAAAAAATATTCGTGATGAGTAGAGTTTCATCTTTCAACTAATTCCTTACACAAACTCTTCTTTCACACCAAAATATAATAAAATTCTAAAATATTATAGTTATCCTAATCGTATAGGGTTCTAAAAATAATAAATATTATATTTATTTTTCAGAGTATTAAAAAAACTACATTATTCAAATATGGACATCACTAATTCCAGTGGTTGGTGATCCACACTTTTTTCCCTTCAGTTGCATGTTCAAGTCTCACAGCCTTGCTGGATGCAACGGGTTGTCACCCGACCTCCGAGTTGTCCTTTTCATAACATTCCAAAAATAATCTTACGAAATTCATAAACCTTAATAATATTATCTAATGTCAATATTAAAACATTCCATCATTTTGTCTTATACAAAATACTTCAGTCAAAAAATCACAGCCCAAAATTTATAAAGAAGTTAAAGCCAATTAAGATCTTTTTTCCACATAATAACAATATAATAAATTCATCAGGTATTCTTTAAAAACTTTGTTACACTGAAATACTATAAAACCATACTTATTAATTTCATGCTCCCTTATTCCTTATAGAATAATGGATATACTAGTTATATCCAAAAAATTTGTAAACACAAACAATGATGGAATAAACATACCATTAATCAGTTCCATAGATGTATATAATATTGAATATAATTTATCCAAATCAATCATATCTTATTTCAAAATCACTACCTCAAAATCAGAACCATATTAACATTAATATTTCCTTTAACAATGTTTTTTAAAAAAATATTAACTTTCTATAGTGTCACATTTCATAGAACAATATAATCATAATTCCTTAATGAAACAGTAATGTTGTACAATCCTTATATACTCTATAATTCATATATCATGTACATCATTAATACGATACTCTAATGAAAAAATAATTTAATAACAACATAATAACTCTAATCATACCACTTCATGTTCAGTAGTATAATTACTTTATTATTATCCAATATCATCATTTGGGGTATACTCTGATGATTTGGACATTGATTTGCGTAGTGTACCAACTCCTTGAAAATGAATCATTGTACATTTGAAACATTTTTCATACCCTTGAAATCACAGACATGGGGTCCTTTTTCTCCACACTTATAAAAACTCATATTCTTTTCAAGCATTTACCAAGGTGATTTTCTTCACAGTTATCACTTATGGGAAAATCCTTCTTTCCCCACATTCCCTTTATCAATCTTTCTCTCTTCCATCCTTTTCATCACCTGCGTCCCTTCAAAGCCATATGACTCAATAAAATTGTTTACTTATCTAGTTAATACATGATACTATTTCATCATATGATGATAATATGTGGGAAACTATTTACCTTTTATTATTTTTATTAATACAATGAAAGATATGATCCTTCTTAATCTTTAGATCATGCATATTACTGGAATTCCCAATCATTTTACTAGGCACCATTTCTAAATAGTAGCATACACTAGGTTAGTTTATGAATCAAAATTCATAATTCCAAACATGTAAACTACCTAATGTAAATTGAAAATATTATGTATATAATCTATAATAATGAAATGTTTTCTTTGAGGAATTATTTACTCTTAAATCGTTCTAAATGACTTGTAATGAAAATGTAAATTATCCTAAACATATCCCATGGGAGAGTCATAACCCAGTGTGCAGCTACTCCTGTTGTTGTGTACCTGGATACCTCAGGTCAAGCCCAGAACTCCTTTTCAGATTATTAACTCCTTGGTTCATCTGTTCCAGAGCCACCTCTACCTACTTATATCCAGATAGAGATATACTGATTGTAAAATATAGAAAATTTCTACATTATCAAAATTCTAGGAAGTTATTCTCTACTAATCATCAATGTCTATCTTTGGGTAATTTATATAATAAGAGTATAACTAAATCTATTTCCAAAGTTGTTCCAAAATTTCCTCTGATAAAAAATGTAATATCACGACCATAGTTACCTAGATTTGGGGCATTAATACATAACATGTGCATCATACAAAGAATCAAGTCCCGAACGACCGATAAGTTTAGTAGTCTTGGACGTACTAAATACATTCTTAAGTTTTACATTACATCATGAAATAAAAACATCAACAACATTTATTCCCATTTTGAACACAATTATATCCTTATCCTATCCCAACAAGTCAACCATAAAATACATTTTCACATCCTCGGAAAAATAAAACATATAAAGGGGTAAGCTCGGATGCTTAGTAAGGATAAAAATATAGAAAAAACTTTCATAAATAAGAAACAAAATTTAAGTAAATGTATAAATCTAAAACAAAACCCTTTTAAACATAAACATAAACATAATATGGAGATGATAAAATCATATAACGCCATTTAAATATTCACATGGATGTTATATTAGTCATATAATCACATGAAATATCTATAGAAACTTTCATAATGATGGAGGGCAGAATACCAAACATCATAACCACATAATCGAGGCCTTGTGCCAAGACTAAAAATATGATTTTTCAAGGCCTTCTCACAGGATACTAGTTTGTCACATGAGATCTACCTATGCATCAAGGATAGAAAGTGGGTCTACACATAACATTCTATGTCCCATGCATTCCTCATTTGAAAAGTTTTAAACATAACATAAACATTTGTATTAAAACTAGCATATGAAATGTCAATAATTATACCATAATCCATGAATGGTATAAAAATAACACATCCATAGTCAAAACAAATCAATGATCCTTAAAAAAAATTTAAGATTTGCATCATAATAAATCAACTTCAAACAGGTTTAAAATCCTTCAAAATATGTTGACATAGATTAAATGAATTTATTTTTAAAGTAATACCTCTTTCTTTTTTAAAACCATTAAGATGTAATGTATTTATAAAATAAAACATTTAACTTGAAAATATTATAATAATATTGTAAGGGAAGCTTCAAGTATGACATAATGGTGAAGAATAACGGCACATGTTGTATAAGTTAAAAAACATTTTTACCTTAATTTTGATGAAAAGGTCACAAAGTTCCTTGTTTGGAAAATGATGGAAAGATTCAATTCAAAACATAAAAGGTCAAATAAAGATATATATGACTTTAACACATATTATTGCCAATGGTAATAAAATTTAGAATTACATTTTTATGAAACTATAGATGGGGATGATAAAGAGGTCCCAGTAGATACTTACGTATTAAAAACCTTGGATAAGTAATGAAATTTTAGAATTAACCATTACTATGTACTTTTTCATAGTTGAGGGTATGTTAACCTATTGTATAATAGTTAAATGAGTGTTATTAAACAATACGATAACTATACACATAAATATAATATCATATATGACCCACTAATATTGCTTTGTTAATAATATTTTAGTAGTATCCTCGTTTTGGGTGTTAACTGATTCATTTTCCATTATATGGTTGGTTTCGTAAGAAATGTTTATTATGGATATGATATATTTGATTCATATATAGAATGATATTATATTCATAAAAATTATGTTTAATCATAAAATAAAAATTATTCTTGAATGATTAAGATAGAGAATGAATCTCATCGCGTTCGTGGAGATAATAATATGTACATATGCACGAGCGACAATATCATTATATTGATGGTGATATAATATGTAATTGGATAATATATCATATATAAATAATTATTAATATGTTATATTAATTATTTACTTTAGTTATATTCATTATTATACCCATCCAAAATAATGAACTGTCTAAATATCAAACTACACCACGAAGTGGGGACGATTAGCCGAACGAATACATGTATGTTGACTTTTTCCCTTTATAGGATGGATATAATAACAAATATGGTTGTACCATATTTATAATAACATAAAAATATATATAAAATACTCATGTTATTATTTTACAATGGAAACAACAATGAAAGGGGATGTGGAAGAAGAAACGAACTTGAAAGCGGTGATGAAATATTGTCCTCTTCTTCAGGTTCTTCCTTCTGATTTGATCAAAAGGGCTCCTTAGGGTGGATTTCTGACTAATGTAAGGCCTCTAATATGAAGGGATTAAGGTTTGGAGGATATTTGGTGAGGTTTTTCTGAGCCAGAAAGCTTCGTAGGTGTGAAATTAAGAGAATGGGAGGTGGCCTTTTATTTCAAAGGTGTGGGTCACTTTTGGAAAATGGTGAAATATTATTTTATAATTAAATAATTTTTGGTATCTAGTGGCTACAAAAAAAATTATTTCAAGGAATGGTTGGGATAGATTGAAAACCGCTCAATCAATAGTTTTTGGACTGGTTTAGGACATCATGTCAACCATACCTTTTATATTTAACTATTAGTTAATTAGTTGGTCATTTACCATGTATCCATTTATTTTTATATTATATGTTTAAAAAACATAATATAAAAAGACAAGATAACCCCTCGAGTTCATTATTAATATATATATCCTTATATAAGTCTATTGGACGATCCAAAAATTTTTAGTATCATAATATCAATTAATAATATAGTATTTGTTTTAAAAACTCAAGTATGTAAATTTTAACAATGTTTACTATTTGGTTTTTTTGAAAATCATAATTGCATGATTACTTCAAAAAAAACTATTTAATAAACCCTAACATTTCATATTAACCTTTATAATTAGTGTAATTCATCAAAATTATCAAATTACATTTATTTGGATATTTATATTATCTATTATTTTAATATTTCATTAATAAGGTAGTTACAACAACATCATTGTGTCATAAATAAATTAAAATATTTAAAGTATAAAAATTATAAATAAAATACTTTTATGTAGGAAAAATTCCATCTTTCTAATGAGTATTTATAGTAGAATTTATATTTTCTGTCTCCCTATACAAAAAATGGTTTAGTTATTAAACATTGAATTTAACTCTTCTTTGAAATAAAATAATAATAAATGTCCTAATCAAATCCAAGTGGACCAAAGTTGATCATATTCTATTCCTATGGTTGTTTTTTGTTGATTGATACTTATACAATATAATTAGGACATCTGTTAGGGTCATTATGATATCATTATTACCCTAAATTACCCTATTTAATTTTTAACCGTGGTAAATAAATTCAAAAGTTACTATCCACCAAAAATTAATTTCAAATTAATGAACCTAATTTTTATTACTGATATTAACCATGTCTCTTAAATTTTTGAAATTCATCTTACAGAAGCGGTAAAATTTTGTTTTATGCAAATTTGAAAATGCTCCTAATTGGTTGGTAAAAGACGGTAAAAAGTTCAATAAAATTTTATATATATTAAATTTAAATAAAATGACTCCAATTGTTAACATTGATCGTATATAGGTATTATATCACTAAATTATCTTTAAATAAACTGAAATAACATCATTAATTATTTAAATAAAAAGTCTGTTTTAAATAATAACATAGTTTTTTTATTATTTATCAAAAATTGAATATTTTAGAAAAATACTAAAAATTAACCATAACATAATATTTATATACTGAATTAAAAAATAATGTCTATTTTAAAAAATTTAAATTATAAAAGTTTTATTTATTAATTAAAAATCAATTATTGTTGTCAAAACCAAAAACCGGGTTTTTAAAAATTAAATACTATTTAATCATTGATGTGTGTTTTTGTCAAATTTCAAATGTGAAATTACATATAATGGCATAAATTGTATTAAATTATAAAAAAATAATATAATTAAACTTGAAAAATAGTTATATTTATTATTGATCACTATAAATTATTTTGATTAAAAATGTTGTTTTCAATTAAAATATAGTATTTTTCACTATTCCCCAAAATATAAAAGTTATCAAAAAAACAACAATAATTTATCAAAAATAAATTTTTATGTAATGCTTCTATAGAATATTTTTATTTTCTCATATTGAATATATAAGAGTGTCAAATACTGAATTTAAATTGGGATTACAATTAAAGGTGGTAAATTTTCATTTTTTGATAAATACTTCTTTTATCTGCCAAATATTAATTTTTTCTTATATTATATCTATGAAACACATTATATGGATGTTAAAATTTATATGGAATATAAAAAATTCAAAATAAAAATAATAATATTCATAACATCTTTTGAACAACATGTTTGGTAAGTTGTGGTGCGCTCGAACTCGGTGTTTCTTATAGAACAAGATATTGAATTACTTTGAAAAAAATTGGTACTATGAAATCCTGGGGTACAATGTACTCGGTTCAAAAATACATTGTTAGAACATGGTGTGAACCCAGTTTCATAATAGACTATATCGAATAATATTTCTTCGACAGTAATTCCATTAACACTACAAAATAATTATATATAATAATGTGTCTCCCCTAATTTCATGTCTTCATCATATGATATGATTTCAGGGATTATGTTCTTCACATTCTAATTTTTCATGTCTTATGAACTACCCTGATTTATTCTATTATTCAGGTTTATAATCATTGATATTCTGGGTTGGATCTTCTATTTTCATGATTTAGTTATCATACCCGTGTCATCATGATTATTCATACATGTCTCTATTTTTCACCCTTACCGATCATCTATGATGATCCCTTTTTATGCTTCCTTCACTAGGATAGGAGGATATATTTACTGTCTGATATTTTATAAAGGGGTGATATTATTAGAGAATATAATGGGAGAAAATGTATTTTAGTCATGTACTGGTGTTTAAATATCCATGTTACCAGAGGTACTAAACTATTTTGGTATTTACGTGTTTGATTGAATAATGTATAAAATATTCCACAAAATTTATGTAATGTTAATTTATGAAAACCAGGGGTCATTATACGATTTCTATATACTAATTAAAACACCCGTAAGAATTAGTTCATGGGTTCTCTATCTAATTAGTGGTACCCCTTATGGAATTTGGATGTGATACCCTTATCTACTGAGTGGTAACCCCTATGGGTTTGGGGTGAGGGTCCTTTATATAATCTATCAGACCCCCTATATGGTTAGTATGAGGGTCCTCTATTATCCATGTTTTACACCCATATTAGGTTGGACTTATGTAATACGTAAATTGATTGAATCCCACCAGATGCATTAGGTTGTTGGTATGCTTCATGGAGATTATACCCCCTTGATTTTGAATCATACTGTAAATGCATGGATATATATGTTTACTTCATATGAAAGATATGAAATATATTGGGCATCATTTGTAGACCTTCCAGAACTAATTTCAATCCTTCTCAGGATAGGTTATGGGATATAGATCCACTTTATCACTTGTTTGATATCCATTTATTGATAATTTATATATCTATATCATGGTTATTTGATTTCATTACTCTCATTATTTAGTTTTTAGTATATATTTTCATCACGTATCTAACTTCAACGCTTCATGTTTTGTGTCTGCGTACTCAGAATGTATATACTCTCCCATACTTGGGATATACCTCCATGTGATATATTATATATAAAATAGGGATATGTGGATAATTATTGTAGAGAATTATAGGTGATCCCGGGGAATTTGACATCATACGATGGTTTATGCTTGGAGAATTAGATCTTGGATCTCTGAAAATTTACATTTCCACTTTTTTCAATTTGGGAAATCATTCCAAATATATGTTTATTTCTCTACTATACTATTCAGTTTACACTTTTATAATATTTTACAACCTATTATTTTTTAAAACATCTTTTATTCTAAAGATAATGTATATTCTATTGTAATTTCTCTATAAATCTACAAAGATATAGTCAGGTGTGTTTATAAAAGTAAATTGGGAAAATTCCTCCTCTATTAGTTATTCTTTCTAGTGCTTGTAGCCATCCACTGGATTATAGAGGAAGGCATAGGGTTTATGTGACTCAAGCTTTGTTAGGTCGGGTCATGATAGATATAAACACAGTATCACTTAATACATCATTTGATAAAACATTTATGTCATCATATTCATTTCTATTAAATTTATCTTTAATATATATCACAATAATTATTTTATACATATATTAATTTTTTATCTATATTTTCATAATTTTTTAAAAATGTTATTCAATTAAAATGACACTATTTATTTATGTGATTTATTTTTACTCAAATTTTATAAAATATTTTAATGTCTCTATGTTGAATTAAAAAAAAACACACCTTAATCATTTATATGTATATATTTACGTTCATTTCTTTATTTATTCAACATATAAAATTTATTTCCAATCATTTAAATTTTTAAACATTTGACTTCCTTATATCTGACATATCATATGGAGTCATCCACTAATTGATGATTAAAAATTTATTCTGTGTAACTAAATATCTACTAATACATCATAAATTAATAATGGCCTCGTTATAACACTCCAAAGAAGTATTTTTGTTTTCTATGTTTTTCACATTTTGGTTTCACCATCCAACAAATTTATTTTTTCGAAGATATCATTCTAATGAACCTTTATTCAAGTTTATTTTTTTAATGAATAATATTATTCATATGTAGAGGTATATTTCATATGATTATATAATATTTTAATTCATACAGACACTATAATTTCATTAAAATAGGCATATAATATATATATTAATTAACTATATCACTTATTTCTTCAATTTCTAAATCAATATACACACATTTATGTTGTAATAATCCCCAAAAAATATTCTATTGTTATCTGAATTTGTTATTGAATGATTCACAGTGCACCAGATTTTTTTAACTATATATAAAAGATGTGAAGATATTTTGATATTTAATATATTGTAATTTAATATCATTTTATGTCTCAATAATTTTTAATATGTTTTCTAAAAAACATTTCTGGATTCTTTGTATCAGCAAAATTTTTTCAATTATTTTTTATGAATTGCAAATTAATGTGGACATACAATATATGAAAAAAATTGTTCCCATCACCTTCTAGTTCAAAATAATAATTATCCTTATTGAAAACTAGATAATGGTTAATTTTTTTACAATCATGTTTTCACATAATATTTTATCATTTTAAATATTATACAACCCTTCTTATTAAATGTGATTCAAGGAACATGTGTAAAACTAAAATTAATCTATAAAGATTGTGTTAACGTTCATATAAAATACAACATCTACATTTTTAATTCATCAATTGCTATACTCCTATTAATATTATCCATGATTATTACCCAACAATAATTTAAAAAATTTATTTAGTTATCATTTAACTTCATCATTATTCTATACAAATCACATATTTTCAAGAAAGTGGAATTATCCTACAATTTCAAGACCACACATAATAATATTTTGACATCCCTGAAAGATATTGAAGAAATAATTTCCTTCCCTATATTCCTATATTCATTACAACAGATCCACAATCATATTGGGATACTACGGAACATATTCCATTATTTATTTAGTAAATAGTAGTTATAAAGCCACCATTTTCTTATGATAATAGAAATCTATTATTCGTTGAGTTATAATTTATCATTTATCATCCTAATATATTTAACTCTCTAATGGGTTAATATTTTATTCTTCTTGAAAAAATTATTAAAATAATTATTTCAAAGATTATAATAGTACAAAAATAATCATAAAAAGTGTTTCTTCTTTTGTTTTGGAATATACTGTCATTGTGGTTTGATAACTCCTATGTTCATATTACTATAGATACTTTGTACCTTCTTCATAAAATTTAATGTTTTTAATGATTTTAACAGTATAATTTGATCATCATTATGGTATCATCATTGTATTATTTATTCTATATATATTTTTCTTAAATAACTCCATGTATTTAGAATAACACTTAAAATCTATTTTTAATAAAATTTTACGCCATTTTTTACGAATATTATTTGGTAAGTTTTCATAAAATTCATGAATTATTCAACCACCAATCCATTTCTTATTATTACAATAGAATTATACCATGGGTAATTCAATAATATTTCAATTTTACCGAGTCATATATGGATATATATTTTTATTTTTCATCTAAACAGCTCTCAAAAGACTATTTCTTCTTATAATATTTATCATTCATTTCATATTATATAATTAGCTATAATTTATACAACATATTTTAGAGATTCAATGATATGTTATCTCATTAAAACATAAGTTTTATGTTCATTTACTATCTATTCCTATTACCTATTATTTAATATAACTTTTCTAATTTATCAATTTTCATCCTCAACAATTTTTTTCAAAACTATATCTAACTATGTGATTTTGGCTTCATGTTCGTCAATATATCTATAGAATATTCCAATAAACCTATAGTGTTCATATTATATTTATTTTGATATTTAAATACACTTAGGAACCATTAAGCATAACATTGAAATAAAAAACAATTCAATTGATCCTTCATATTAATTTTGGATTAGAAATATTCACCTGTATCAATAATAGCAGCCTAAAATATATTTTTTAATATAACTACTAATCCAACTCTACATTTGTACAGTGCTATAGAAAAATTATAACCTCAATAATAGATTTAAATTTTTATTCCTATTAGTTTATATTAATATTGAATATATTTAAATCCCAATTATTTGTATATAATAATAGAATATATGTTATATAACTTTTTGAGAAATCATAAACATTCTAGAAAATATTTATTTGAATTAATAGGGAATAAAAACTTATATTTGGCATTCTTTATGGAGAAATAAGATACATTAAAATGAAAATTAATTAAATATATAATTCTAAATTTTGATCAGTATAATATTTAAAGGTGGAATGAATGTCATGTAACAAAAAATAATAAAATCAGAGGGATGTATAAGAATACTATGGGAGGCAGAAGTAAATAGTTTTGATGGGCCTCACAACACCTTCACCAACTTTCCAGTACCATTATTATAGTGTCTTGATCCAAACCCATGCATCCACAATCCAATGGTATCAAATTATGTTCCATGGACACCCCAATTGTCATCTTCAGTGGTGAAATAGCTATATGAACAATAGTTTTTCACAATTCTTCATGTTAGGACAATCATTTCACCCAAGGTGTATGATTTGCTTTGCTATTGGTTATATTTCAATAGATTGAAATTGAAGGATTTATATAGGTGGAATTTAAGGGATTTTATGTTCTATGAAATATCAAGGGCTTCAAGACCCTCATAGTAGAAGTTATACTTATGTTCAATTGGGCAAGAGACAGCAAACCATCATTAGTAAAGTTGATCAAAAATTTACATGAAAATATGTCCATGAAGAGTGTAAATAGAAAAATTATTATATAAAATGGAAATAATAAATGGTAAATCATTATTATAGATGAATATACAAACAATATCGATATGTTATATAAATTTATTTACTATTCAAAAAAGTAAGATGATTTTGTTTTTGTGGAATACATTTATAGAAATAAAATACCATTAATTAAATCATACAGAGATCATATCAGAGAATAAAAATAGATATAAAATAGAATGATAATTTATTGTGAGTTGGAATATCAAGAAAAACAGAGGTACCCATTGAATGAAAATTGATGGCAATTAATAATGGATGGGCATGAAAGTAGTCTTTCTTGCATAAAATACTAATTATCCAAGCCATACATCCTACACATTGATGGTTCATTCTTCATAAATATAAGTAGAATAATAAATTTTCAATTCAATCATCATGGATTCTTTTTTATTATATATTAATTGAAAAAGAGAAGGTGAACTCATATTGGAACTCTATGATTGGAACCTCCGTATGAGAACCAATAATTTCTCCTATATAAAAAAAAACATAATAAAAAATAAAAAATAATTAACATTAACAAACAAAATTCCATAAAAAATAACATTTTTACATATCTCAGGAATCATTTTTTTCATAATTTATATGTTGGATTGGGTTACCATTATCTTATATTTTTGGGATACATATTCTTTCCTAATTATATTTTTAATGTCATAAAGTTGTCTGTATTATTTCAACATCAAAAAATAAATAAAAGTAATCCAAAGTTTTATTACACATCTAATATATGACATCACTCATTCTTTTTTTATAATAAGTTTTCTAAATTTATAAAATGAATATTTTACAATATTTTCATTTTTTAAAAAAAAGTGATTATCTTCTGAAATCTAGACACAACTATTGAAATATACAGATATCCCACTTTGAATGAAAAACTACATTGATCATAATGTTGAATATATTTTCAATTTACCAAAAAAGGTTCAATAATCCGGTGAATTAAGTAGTTATTACACTTAATACCCAACGATAATCAATTAGAAAGATATATAAATGCATCATATTAAAAAGAAATTAAGTTGGGAAACATTTATATAAGAACTGAACATGTATATATGTCATTTAAATCTATTATTGATAAATATATATTGTATGTGTGTGTTTAATTAAATATAATCTAGTAAATACATATATGAGGATGTATTTTGTATTTAAATTTGTCATGAAACTAAATTATTTTATGTTGGCAGAAATTTCAAACATCAATTTGACCTCAATAAATTAATCAAGTGAACTAACATTAAATGAATCATCAAATAGAGTGTATAATACACATTTCACCATCATATGACCCAGAACATACAATATAATACATAAGAAACATCATATTCATGCCACCTTAAAATTCATGAGGATTATCTTCCCTAATCACATGTGTATTTCTGTACAAATAGTATAATAAGTCCAAACCTCTATCATGTCATGAGGTTGTGATGATATTTTAGTAAAATAGATATCATGTTGGTTGATTAAAAATAGAGAGAGAAATACTATCTATTCAACTTATATAAGACCTTCCGCTTTTAGGGGTCCTTTCTTTTTAATATTCTTCCAAATAATTAAATTTTTCCAACTAAATATATATTAATTCATTGATAGTGGATGCTTTAGTATTTGAGGTAATGTGTGATTGAGAGTTAATATTATGTAGTTGAATGTTAAGAACTCTCAAAAAATATTTCTCTTATGAACCCCAATCATTCAATAAATTGTTGAAAAAAAAAGAAAATAATTCAAAGCCTAGATAGCCTAAAATCCTAAAAATGATCATCTCTAAATAATCACCAACAAATACATTTACTTTTTATCCTTGGATAATCCAATTTATTACTTAAATAATCCACTATAAAGTGTGGGATCATATATTAGTTTAGGATATATCTGAATAAATGATAATTTGAATGTGTGAATTAGGGTCAAAATAGTGAACATGAAGAGAAAACGTATATATATATATATATATGATTTATGATCATTGGACTGGTTTGGGGTGCTAAGTTGATTTAGTATCTTTCATATTTTTTATGAATTCATATTAATATATTATTCATACTACATAATGCATGTAATCTATTATTTTATATGTTTCCATGAAAGTAAAGCATGTTATAAATGATGGAGAAACATGTATGCAATGGTGAAGACATGCAAAATTTTCATAAAGATATAATCAATATATTGGGTTATCTTTTAATGAATATTTTAAAACACATAGAGATATTTCATTGTTGTTTTTCTATTATGTTATTTTCATGAAAAATGTGAGATCCAATATTTTAAATTAACACTAATTAAGATAATATCAGATGAAAACATTGTCGTAATGGTTATTTCTTAACTATTTTCCATTAGATGGGAAATATAATTAGTCATCAACATGTATGTTGTTTCATCAAATTAGTATATTTCATCAGAAGTAATAATTCTTGAAATTTTTTATCATATAATGAAACCATATATATAATGAATCATAATTTATGTATCTAAATCTAGTAATTATTAATATCTATCCAAAAACCTATTAATTTTTGTTTCTTTAGTAGTCTCCATTGAAACTCCTTGTAATTCCTGGTGACAATTTTAGAATAAAAGTACTAGAAAATAAAAAAAGTCCAATAATATTAATGTTAAGTTATGTATTTAAAAAATAATATGATGTACATTAGGGAATAATATGAATATGATATTAATAATTTTCATATAATTAATTAATTTTAAAATGTATGTTCTCTGGTGGAATGCAAGTAGAAATAGTTCCAGATCATAGTTGGAGAACATTGAAGACATGGAGTCTACAAAATAATTGGGTGATGTGCTGGTTTAAAAGAACAACGAATTGATTATACAAGAACATTGGTAATGAAACCCATTTTAAATTCTTGTTTATGTTTTCAAATTCATCTAGCATACATATAGAAAATTTATACCTACACCCAGTTTCAAAAGAAGAAAAATATTAACATTCCTTGACATCATCATGAACTACATTTGAAATATGTACATCATCACATTATAAATCCATAACAAATAGATTTATTTAAAAGGAAACAAAAACTAAAAAATTAAATGTATTCATCCAAAAATTAATGAAAAATAAAAAATAAGAATTATCTAATGAGACATTAAATAAAATAAATCATACCTAAAATATAAAATAAATTAATTTATCGAATGAAATATATTTTTGGAAAAAAAATTTAAAAAAATTTATTAAGTATCTCATAACCCGATTCCATATAAATATGAGAATTTATGTAATACCAACTAATATTAAGGAATAAAATTTACATTTTTAATAAAATTCTAATTTAATGAACATAATATTCATTAATGTAATATGAAGTCATTATCACAGAATGAAATACTATGTTTTCTATTGTTATTCATTTGTTGTATTCAATTGTTTGATATTGTTGATAATGTTAGCATATTATATTATTATTGATTCACATTCAAACTAAGAGATGATAAATTTTTCCAATATAAGATATGTTATGTTCAAATATGAAATAAAAATAATTTTTATGAACATATTAAAAAGAGCTAAACATTGATGGAAATAGGCGAAAATTAAATGAGTGTTTGTCTTTTTGTTTTCCCAGTTGGTGTTGGTGGTTAAATTGAACAATAATATTCAAGAGATATTTATCCTATAAAGAGATAATAGAGTGAAAATATATATTCACAAACAAAAATAGGATATGTTTACCATTCTTTTATATGTTTTTAGAATAAAGAATGCAAACAAATTATAAAGAGCATTTTTAAAAGAACATACCATAGATGAATATTGATGATAATGGAATGTGTGTTCCTTTTTACGAGATTCCTATGGGTATTAAAGGTTTTGTTAAATTATAATTTTCATGAGATATTGTACCTATAAAATTTAAAATTAATTATATATATATAGGTTGAATGAAAAAAATAAAACATTTTCAAGATAATATGATACAAATATAAAAAAGATTCCATTTTTTCCATAGTATTATTTTTTGAAAATGCAGCTCTCTAGATCTAGATAGGGGTTGAATTGTTTATATTCATTGTATTTTAATTAAATTTTCATGTATTTCAACATAATCATGTTATGAACTACTATAATTTAATTACATGTAATATTTCTTATAAAGGAAAACAATATGTATAATGTTCATACAATGGAAGAAAATTATATATACATTGACGAAATATATAGTAAATCTACATGAATGAAACAAGATGAATTGTATATAGAATGAAATCATTTACACATAGAAAATTTATAGAAGGATTTGATATGATAGGGGAAGTCAATAACCAACCTGTTAAGAATGATTCATGAATAAACAACGGTTGAGTAGAATAAAAAGTACATGTGGATGGTGAATGAGAATAAGAGAAGTGTAATTTTAATGATTGATTAAAAAGTGTTTAGAAAAAAAATAAAAAATAATGATAAGGATGGATGCTATTTCCATGATGTTAGGAGACTGTATATGTTCTAGAGATGAATATCTATATGTTATCAGAAAAAGTAAAATGTGTTGGTAAAGAGGTTTGTGAAGATGATGACCGACATCATACATGGATGATGAGGGTGAAGTAAAATCGGAATGTCATTTTGAATGGGAACATAATAATGATGTGAGTGAAATTTTAACACCCCATGATTTCATAACATGTTAGTTTTTCAACGTAATTCAATAACTTACACTACAAGCAACATTGAGTTCATACGCACCATGACTTTCCAATATAGCCGTTCAAAAGTGGTTATGAATAATATTAACAAATTTTAAACATTATATAACCCTTATAATTTTAGAATCCATATTATAAGTTTCTTAGACATAATGTAATTAAAAAATCATTTCATTTCATATAAAAGAAATATTTTTCAAAAAATGCATTGTTACCATCTTTTATTGTTGAACACTTTTTAAATATAATATTTTAATATTTTCAATTTTCAATTTTAAAAATAAACTTTATATTTGGGATCGGGACAAAATAATTTAGTTTCACTAAATTTTTTGTCTATTTCTCTTAACATTATTATTTTGCTGAATGGTGAAAATTAATATATTTTAACTGAAAACAACTTTCTTAATCAAAACAATTTATAGTGTTCAGTAATACATATTAATGTTTTGGATGTATAATTAGATTATATTTTTACCATTTAATCAAATGTTTTTCATTGGATGTAATTTTACTTTGATATTGGACATAAACGAATGTCAATCTTTTGGTAGTTATTATTTCATAAAAATACTCTTTTTGGTTTTGAAAACGGGAATTAATTTTAAACTAATAAATTCAATTTCATTGTTATTAATTTGTTTAAATATAATTAATTTTTTAATTCAGAATATCAATATTATCTTATGGTGAATTTTTGTTATGTTTCAGAAAACTTTTAATTTTTAATGAATAGTGAAAAACTACATGTTATAGTTTAGAACTGAATTTTTATTTAAATAATTATTAATTATATTAAAATTTAATTTAGGTCAAAATAGATACATAATACACATATAAGTTAAATGTAATTCATTAGAGTCATTTTTTGATAATATATGATATATAAAATTTTATTGAACTTTTCACCATGTTTTACCCACCTCCTAGGAGAATTTCTAAATTTAAATAAAACATAATTTTACCGCTTCTATGAGTTGAATTTCTAAAATCCAAGAGACACGGTTAATATCAAAGAGTAAAATGTGGTTCAATAAGATAAAAATAATTTTTTCTTGAGTGGTAACTTTTTACTTTTATTTACAATGGTTAAAAGTAAATAGGATAATTAAGGGTAAAATGATATTATTATTACCCTAAAACATGTCCTAATACTATTGGATAAATATAATTCGACTAAAAAAACATTATTAATAAAATATGAACCACTTTCCTCCACTTGGATTAGATTAGGACATTTATTATTATTTAATTCAAAAAAGACATAAAAAAGTTAAACACAATGTTTAATAACTAAAACATTTTTAATATAGGGCTACACATAAGATAAATTAGACTATAAATATTCATTAGAAATATATAATTATTTCTTACATAATTGTATTTTATTTATATTATATAGACATTAAATAATTTAATTTATTTATCTAACAATGATGATGCAATAATTACCAAATTAATGAAATATTTAACTAATTGATATTATAGATATCCAAATAAATGTAATTTGAATCGTTTTGTTAATTACAATTTTTTATAAGTTAATATGACATATTAGGGTTAGTTAGATGAATTTATTTAAAAGTAATAATGTTGTTATGAATTTAGAAAATACAAAATACCAAATTGTGTCAAAATTGACATAAAAGTATTCTTAAATAAAATATTATATTATTAATTGATATTCTATTCCTAAAAATATAAGGCTCGGCCAAATAACTTATATAATGATAGTTTTATCATTAATGAACCACTTGTGGTTCTATTGGAAGTATATCGTATTTTTATTAGAAATTTTATATAAAAATACAAAGAGACATGGTAAATGTCAAACTATTTAACTAAGTGTTAAATCTAAATGTTATGGTTAATATAGTGACCCAATCCTATCTAAACCCTATTGGTTGAGTAGTTTTCGACCCATATCCTCCTTAGAATTTATGTTATCCACTTTAGAGTCACTAGAAACCGAAAATGAGTTTTTTATAAAATAATATTTTATGTTTTTTCTAAGGTTCCCCTAACCCCTCTTATAAAAGGGAAATTTCTCTTCTCTCAAATTCACACCTTGAAATCATTTTGCCTTATCCAAACCCTCCCCAAATATCCCATCAACTTCTAAAACATTATCCTAGAGGATCTCCTTTGGTCATGAATCCATCTTAAGTAACCCTTTTGATCAAATCAAAAGGAATAACCCGAAGAAGAGGAAATAATTTCACCACCCTCTTTCATGTTCTTTTCTTCTTCCATTTCATCATTCATAGTTTTTTCCATTATAAAATAATAACTCCAGTATATTATATATAATGTGATTTTATTATAAATATTGTACATCCATATTCATTATTTTATCCATCCTTTGAATTACATGTCACCATACATGTGTACGTACAAATTACCGTCTCCACGTTGTGGTGTAATTGTTATTCCATACATTATTATTTGGATGGGTATAATAATGATGTGTAATTCATATAAATAATAATATATAACAATAAAATTATTCTCTACATTCGATATACCATCCAATTATATATTATTTTAATAATAAAATAATGATATTGTCGCTCGTGCGTACGTATGGATTATCGTCTTCACGAACGCGATGAGATTCATTCCACATTGTATCCATTCAAGACTAAATTTCATTTGATGATTAAAAAGATTTTTTAAATACAAGATATAATTCTGGATATAAATAATATACATCCAATACATAAATAATATGGCTCACATAACAAAAAATATAAAGGAAAATGAATCTGTTAACACCAGAAACGACGATAATACGAAGATATTA
The DNA here is from genome assembly GCA_963277665.1 of Viscum album. Classification (NCBI taxonomy): domain Eukaryota; kingdom Viridiplantae; phylum Streptophyta; class Magnoliopsida; order Santalales; family Viscaceae; genus Viscum; species Viscum album. Next base: position 2,141,920,044 of record OY728132.1, read on the forward strand.
TTAACAAATCATTGTTAGAAGATAATATATGATATCATATTAATGTATATGATTGTTTAATAATTCAATAAAAATTATTTTTCCATTATTAAGTAGGTTAATCAAACCTTGAACAATGAAAAATTACAATTTAATGGGTTTCTTTCTCACTTTTAATTCTATGAGATTTCCATTGTTCACCACTTATTTATTGTAGGTAGTGTATATAATTTCCATGATTGAATTCATTGTGTAATATACTTTAATTTATGGTTATTTAAATAATTATTGTATGATCCTTCTATCATGGGTGTATGTTTCATAAATTACCAAATCGATAAGAAAATTTGAAATTTCAATTTCCAGTCATTCGACTTTACGCATACTTCAGTGAATATTTTACTCTAAGATTATGTGTGGAATCACTATTCATTTACATATGTCATAATTTCCACTCTCCTTTATATGGATATTCTTTTGATACACATAATCACTCCATTGATAGATTATCAAGTCATAGATATGTACTTGATAAGAGTCATTGTAACTCAATCTCTATTTATTGAGTTAAACATCCAATTCATTGGTGTTGTTTTTAGAAAAATATGTGTGAATATCCTCTGATTGATTTAAACTGAATGTCCAATCATATTGAGCATATTAATATTTGTCACACATAATTATGTTGATGATTTATCCTTAAAAATTGGATATAGTCTTTATAAGAGATTTCATCTCAATTTACATTCCATTGAGACTTCATTGTTGTTATACACCAATTCACTTTTATATGTTGTATATAATGTACTCTAACATAGTATATGATTAATAACATTATTATCATGATATTATGATATTTTGATAACCTCATTTATTTTTTTTCAATTTTCTCTCTTTTGATTAGGAATTTTCACTAAAATATCATTTTAAATGTTTTAAAGATTTATTTTTCTAAATCATTCTAATTAATGTCCATGTTTAAAAAATGGTTGTAATGATTTATATATATGGACATTAAAGTTTTAATATTAAAATTCCTTTTAAAAGATCCAAATTTTTATGGGAAACTTTGATTAAGAAATCTTTTTTAAATGGATTCTTAATAAATAGTGAGTATTTTAAATGTTTTCATAAAAAAGGGGGATATTTCCCATAAATAGTTTTGATGACTACATTCATATATGTTAATATACTTCATTATTCTCAATTGAGGTTAATTTGTAACAATAAAATCATCCATATTGTATTGAATGAGTTATGTTTCAATGTGTATGTTCTATTTTTATACCATTCATGGTTTGTGGATAAAGTATTGACATTTTGTAAGCCAGTTTTAATACGAATGTTTATGTTATGTTTAAACATGTTCATATAAGGAATGAATTGGACTTAGTAAGTATTAGTTGGAGCCCGCTATAGCTTCTCAATGAATTGGTAGGTATCATGAGACAAACTAGTGTCTTGGAACAAGGCCTTGACAAAATCTTATTTGAAGTATTGGCACAAGGCCTTAACTATGTGGTTATGATAGTCTGGCATTATGCATAGCATATTTATAAAAGTGGCTATTAATATCGCATGTGATTATTAGACTAGTATATTATCCATTTGAATATGTAAATGGAAATATTTAATTTTATCTTTGCCATATTATGGTACTGTTTTTGTTTAAAAAGGATTTTGTTTTAGCCTTATACATTTCCTTAAATGTTTATTCTCATTTATGAAAGTTTGTACGATATTGTTATCCAAACTGAGCATCTGAGCTTACCCATTTCTGTGTTTTATTTTTCCAAGGATGAAAAGAAGTATACTATGAATGACCTCTAGGGATAGTCTAAGGGATCTCAGTGTTGTCTATGGAAACACTGTTGTTTTAGTATTACATTTTATGATGTAATGAAAACATTTATAATGTATCTAATACTTACAAGGCTACGAAACTAATCAATCTATAGATACTTTATCTTTTTATAATAAGGCCAATGGTATGTAATAATGCACCGACTCTAGGATAACTAGGTTTGGGGCGTTACAGTTTGTATGATAGGATGTTTAGTAGAATCCTTGGAAACTAGATTTAGAAAAACTCTAATTAGAGCAAATATCATTAAGATAGATTTTGGGGATTAGTATAGAATAACATCCTAGAATTTTCGTATCATAGAGATTTTGTGAGTTTTACAAAAAATACATCCCTATATGGATACGAGCAGGTAGAGGTGGCTCCGGCATAGATGTACCTAGGGGTAAACCTCGAAAACACCGCTATGGGCTAGACTCAAACGGGAACTGGTGCACAACAATGGGCCTTGATTCACTCTTGGTTCTGACACTCCCGAGGGATATGATTATGATAATTTACATTTTCATTACAAACAGATTTGATGGATTTTAATATAAGATGATAATAAATGACCTTGGCTAATCTTATGGTGTTTCAGAATTGAAAATATGGTGTCATGATTTTCTCTAAATGATTTTATGACTACTATTACTCACAAAATGCTTTCTGGTTTTAGTCAATGGCTAGATTCCAAGGAAGTCATTGTAATTTGAGAATGATGTACAAGGTAGGAACAGTGGTGGAAATTAGCAACAAAATGGAATGTTGATAGGTGTAAAAGATATCATATATATTAACCAAGTCCCGGACTCAACCAAGGAGATAAATGTGATGAATGATAAGAGCTCCAGTAGTGGAGAACATGGAGAAAAGAGTCCACAATTTCCATCATGTAGAAAATGTGGGACAGACACCCATGAAATTTCCTCAATGGAACAAAGAAATGCTTTACGTATACTAATGATGGATATAAAGTGATGAATTACTGGGGAAAAAGCAAGAGTACTATGTAAGAAAATAAAAATGGTCCCAAGAATCCATTTATAGTAATTTTCCATAAATTTAGGGGACTTGACCAATACCTGATTAAATACCCTATTCTATAGGATATTTTCATGGTAAAATAGTATGCAATGCGGAAATTAATGGTCGGAGAAATTTTTAAAATACTAGTACTCCTTGTTGATACGATTATATTGGAATAATTTTCTCTTGTATTTGTAACCCTGCAGTTTGTCATGTGAACATGATATTCGAGGAAGAATTATCTTCTCTCTTGTGGATATAGTTCTAAATAACCATTGTGTTTTATATAATCCTTGGGTTTGAGAAAATTACATGTTATTATATATTGTGATGAAAATATAAGGTATGAGATTACATTTTTGGTTAAATTATGTTATGGTAATTTTGAGGAATTTATCTCATTTTGATAATTTTATAAAATATAGTCTTTGTAAATGGACAACACGTAGACTGTGTGACAACCCATCGCGTCGGAAAAAGTTGTGGGAATCGAACCCAAAAATAGAGTGCGATAAGGATTTATCACCTACCATTGGACTATGCGAACCCCCTGGTTAGTGTGACTAATTATTTTTAGTTAAATGAATTTATTGATCAATAATAATTTGATTTTGGATCTTATGTCTTATCAAATGAATACCCTTAGTATAGGTAAATGATTTTGTGATTAAGTGATAAATGTTATTTTAGAAGACATTCTCTTCGTTGGGAACACTATATGTCCATGGAAAATAGAATACTATGGGATTTCATTTGAGGAGTAATGGTTGATTTTTATCTATGTTTTTAGTGATTTGCGTTATTTATGGAAATGATTAACCTATAATAGAGAATATGTGATTGGGTTAATTACTTTTATGTATGTGACTTTAAGAGTACTTGGTGTCATTGGGAGATTCAATTTAATGTGGAAGACTACACAACCAAATTCCTCTATGATTTGGGTTTCAATATTAGTTTGGATTATATTGAATAATTTTTAGGACAATTTTTTATTAAATGTTATTTATTTAACATTGGGGTATTGTTGGTTTAATTTTACAAATTAAGATTAGTGTTTCTTTATCTAAATGAATATCCTTTTTGGGGATCATCAGATCTTTTAATAACCATTTTGGTTTTGATTAATCTCTAATGATAAGGTAAATATATATTTTGTCCTTTGTGGATCATGGGATTCACTAGATGTTTATTCTAGCTCTTCCAGTGTGACCAACTCTTCTCTAATACTCATCATTTAAAAAATGAGTTAGTGGAAGAAATTTATTAAATAATTAAACTCTAAATAAAAATTAACTATGTAATTTTATTTTCTTAGTCTGTATCATAAATAAATTCCTCATCTTTATGAAATGTAATTTTAAAAAAATTTGTCTGTTTACTTTTCCTACTGGGAAACTAATGACTGTTTGTCCCATCACGAGTTTGTGGTTTTCTTTTTGTTAACCTTCTCCATATCATGTTTTTTTATCCCTCTTCATGAGAAAATTGCACATATATTATCTTTGATATCCATGTATTCCTACATGGAATCCTAGTTAGGGTAATCTTGGGTGACCTTTTTACTTCACTTTATTTCTTATAAAGTGATATTTTTATTGACACTTTTTATTATGTGGGACATTCCATTATATTCCCAATCCATATTATAAAAATTGCGAGGACACAATATATTGAAGGATGAAAAAATGTAACACCCCTTAATTTCATAGCACATCAGTTCTTCACAATAATTCAATAACTTACACTACACGCAACATCGAGTTCAACCGCACTACGACTTACAAAACTATCCATTCAAAAGTGGTTATGAATAGTATTAACAAATTATGAAATTTATATAACCCTTATAATTTTAGATTCCTTATTATGAGTTTCTTAGATATAATTTATGGAAAAAATCATTTTTTCAGATAAAAGAATTATTACTAAAAAAATGAAATTTTACCATCTTTTAATGGAGAAACCTTATTAAATAAAATATTTGACACTTTTATATATTCAATACGAAAAATTAAACTTCTTCTTTAGGATAGATACATAATAATTCAGTTTCAATAAATTTTTGGTGTTTTTCTGATAACTTTTATATTTGGGCGAATAGTGAAAAATAATATATTTTAACTTAAAACAACATTTTTAATAAAAATAATTTGTATTGTTCAACAATACATATGAATGGGTTGGATGTATAATTAGTTTATATTTTTACTATTTAATCCAATGCCTTTCCTTGAAAATAACTTGACTTTGAAATTGGACATAAACAAATGTCAATCTTTTGGTAATTATTATTTAATAAAAATAATCTATTTGGTTTTGACAACGGGAATTAACTTTAAACTAATAAATGAAATTTCTATGTTTTTAATTTGTTAAAATAGACTTCATTTTTGAATTCATAATATCAAAATTATCTTAGGGTAAATTTTTGGTATGTTTTTAAAAACATTTAATTTATTATGAATAGTGAAGACACTGAGTTAAATTTAAAACCGATTTTTATTTAAATATTTATTTATTTTATTTAAATTTATTTTAGGTCAAAATAGATACATAATACCCATAAAATTTCAAGGTAATTAATTGGAGAAATTTTTTTAATAAAATTTTATATATGAAATTTTATTGATCCTTTCACCTACTTTTACCCACCTCCTGGGAGAATTTATAAATTCATATAAAACATAATTTTACCTATTCTGTGAGTTGAATTTAGAAATTTTAGAGACACGGTTAATATGAAGTATTAAAAGTTTGTACAATAAGATTAAAATATTTTTTTGTGAATACTAACATTTACTTATATTTACCACATTTAAAAGTTAATATGGCGATTAAGTGTAAAAATGATATTATTATTATTACCCTAATAGATGTCCTAATTTTATTGGATAAGTATAATTCTACTAAAATCATCTTTAAGAATAAAATATGAATGACTTTGGTCCACCTGGATTAGATTATGACATTTATTATTATTTAATTCAAAGAATAGTTTAAAGAGTTAAAATCAAAGTGTAATATATAAAACATTTTTAATATTTGACTAAAAATAAGATAAAATCGACTATAAATATACATTAGAAAGTTAAAAATATTTCATAAATAATGTTATTTTATTCTTATTTTTTATACATTAAATAATCTAATTTATTTATGACACAATGATGATGTAGTAATTACCAAATTAATGAAATATTAAAATAATTGATATTATAAATATACAAATAAATGTAATTTGAGACACTTTTTGAATTACACTAATTTTCAATGATAATATGAAATATTAGGGTTTTTTAGATGATTTATTTTTCAATGTAATAATGCTGTTATGACTTTAGCAAAAACAAAATACCAAATATTGTGAAAATTGACATAAAAGTGTTTATAAATAAAATATTTTTTTATTAATTGATATTATATTTCTAAAAATAATTAGTTTTTACAAAGCCCTATAATGATATGTTTATAATTAATGATCCACTTGTAGTTCATTTGGAAGTATATAGTGTGTTTATTAACCATATAATATAAAATATACAAAGAGACACGGTAAATGTCAAACTATTTAACTACGAATTCAATCGAAAAGATAAGGTTAATATAGGGACCCAAAACTATCATAAACCAATTGTTTGAGTGGTTTTAGACCCATTACCTTCTTATCCTTTAAAAAATACACTTTTTAGCCATTATAAACCCAAAATTATTTTACTATAAAATAATATTTTATGTTTTTCCTAAGGTCCCCTCGCCCCTATTATAAAAGGGAACTTCCCCTTCTCTCAAATTCACACCTTCAATGCCTTTTGGCTCAGCCATCACCTACCCAGATATCCTCTCTACTTCTCTCAATTCATCCTAGTGGCTCTACATAGGTCATAAATCCAACTAATGGAGCCCTTTTGATCAAATCAAAAGGATGAAACCGAAAAAGAGGTAATAATTTCACCACCCTCTTTCATGTTCTTTTATTCTTCTACTTCTTATTTCATTGCTATTTCCATTTTAAAATAATAAATCCAGTATCTTCTATATACTATGATGTTATTATAAATATCGTTCATGCATATTCATAATTCTATTCATCCTTCGAATGACATGTCACTATACATGCATAAGTACGGATTACCGCCACCACATCGTGGTGTAATTGTTATTCATTATATTATTATCTGTATGGGTATAATAATGACATGTAATCCATGTATATAATAAAATATATCATTATAATGATTCTGTATATATGATATAACATCCAATTATATGTTATTTTAATATCAAACGAATGATATTGTCGCTCGTGCATACGTACGAATTACCGCCTCCACGAACGCGATGAGATTAATTCCCCATCATATTAATTCAAGAGTAAATTTCAATTGATGATTAAAAATAATGTTTAGAGACATGATATCATTATGGATATGAATATTATACATACCATCCATAACAATATGGCTCACATAATAATTAATATAAAGGAAAATGAATCCATTCCCACCAGAAACGACGATAATACTAAGATATTATTAACAAATCAATGTTAAAAGATCGTATATGATATAATATTAATGTATATGATTATTGAATAATTCAATAAAAATTATTTTACCATTATACCGGAGGATAACCTACCCTTGACCTAGGATAAAGTACAAAGTAAGGGGTTTCTTATCTTACTTTAAATTCGGTGAGATTTCCATTGTTCACCACTTATTTATTGCACGTGGTGTGTGTACTTCCCGTGATTGTATTCGTTGTGTAATATAATTTAATTTGTGGGTATTTTAATCATCATTTTATGATTCTTCTTTCATGGTTTTATGGTTTTTTAGTTACCAAATTGATAAAGGAATTTGAAATTTCAATTTCCACTTATTCAGCTTTACGCATACTTTAGTGATTATTTTACCCCAAGATTATGTGTGGAATTACTATTAATTTGCTTATGTAAAAATTTTCACTCCCCATTATGTGGATATAATTTTTATACACATAATCACCCCATTTATATATTCTCAAGTCATCGATATGAACTTGATCAGAGTAATTGTAACTCAATCTCCATTTATTGAGTTAAACATCCAATTCATTGGTGTTGTTTTTACAAGAATATGTGTGAATTTCCTCTAATCTATTTACACTAATTATCCAATAATATTGATTGTATTTATATTTTTCTCACATAATTATGTCATTTATTTATCATTAACCTAAGGATATGGGCTTTACAAGAGATTTCCTCTCAGTTTACATTCTATTAACACTACTTTGTTGTTATACACCAATTCACATTTATATGGTATATATAATGTACTCTTACATAGTATATCATGAATCCAATTATTCTCATGATATTATAATGTTTTTATTAACTAATTTTTTTATTCAAGTGTCCCTATTTTGGTTAGGAACTCTATCTAAAATATCATTTTAAAATTTTTAATGATATATTATTATAAATATTTCTCAATAATGTCCATGTTTTAAAAATGATTTTAAGGATTTATTTGTAAAGATATTAATGTTTTCAAATTGAAATTCCATTTAAAAGTTTTAAATTGGTATGGGACACATTGATTCAAAAATCTATATTAAACGGCTTCTTGATAAATAGCGTGGCTTTTAAATTTTTTCATAAAAAGGGGGATATTTATCTCAAATAGTTTTGATGAATTTTTTCATCTATATCAATATACTTCATTATTCTTGATTGATGTTAATTTGTAACAATACAATTTTCTATATTGTATTGAAATAGTAATGTTTGACTGTGGATGCTCTATTTTGATACCATTTATGGTTTGTGGATAAATTATTGACATTTCATATGCTAGTTTTATTATAAATGTTTATGTTACGTTTAAACCTATTCATATGAGGAATTCATTGAACATAGTAAGTGATGGGTGGATCCCTCAATACCTCCTCGATGCATCGGTAAGTCTCATGAGACATAATAGTGTCTTGGAATTTGGATTTGACAAAATCTTATTTGTAGTCTTGTCACATGGCCTTGACTCTGTGGTTTTGATATTCTAGCATTATGCATTCTGTCATTATGAAAATGGCTATTGATATTTCATGTGATTATTCGACTAGTTGAATATCCATGTGAATAAGTAAATGTCATTATATCATTTTTTCTTTTCCATATTATACTAATGGTTATGTTTAAAAGGTATTTTGTTTTAGTAATATACAATTCCCTAACTATTTAAGATTATTTATGAAGGTTTCCGCTATATTTTTATCCTTACTAAGCATCTGAGCTCATGAATTTCTATTTTTTATTTTTCCCAGGATGCAAAGATGTATATTATGACTGACCTCCAGGGATAGTCTAAGGGATCTGAATGTTGTCTATGGATACGATGTTGTTGTAGTTTTCCATTTTATGATATAATGAAAACATTATGAATGTATCTAGTACTTCCATGGATACTAAACTAATCGATCTTTCGAGACTTGATCTTTGATGATCATGCTAACGATGCGTAATATTGCACCGACTCTGGGAAAACTGGGGTTGGGGTGTTACAAAAATTATGATCAACAATAGTAGAAATTGGATACATACATTTTGGTGTTATATGGTGGTGGAGAATGTGGTTGAAGGTGATACTAGAATTGAATGGATATACGGAGGAGTTTGTTTTCACCGACTTCTCAAAGGGGGTGGTAGACGGTGGATGTGAAAATGGTCAAAGATGAAACAACAATTAGAGAAGATGATATATGAATTTTTTTCACTGATTTCTATAGATTGGTGGTACATGGAGGATAATATTATGGTTGAATATGAAACGACAGTGAGAGGTGAGGATGGAAGAATTGAGTTTTAGCAGCAACCCTAGGATTTATAGAAGGAAATTGCAAGTTTATAGAGGATTGATGATGAGGAAATGATAGTGGGGAGGAGAAAATATATTGAATAGAATTATGGAGTTTGAGAAACATGTTCATGAAACAACATAGGTTTAGTATATATAAATATTTCACTTACTTCGAGATAAAAAATTATCATTTTCTTTCTATTTTGTCATAAGATAATTTTACTGAGCGTTCTTTTTCTAGGAATATCAAAACATAATATTCTTTGTATGTGAGACTTTTTTAACTTAATTTATTATTTTTTAAACTCATGATCTTCCCCATCATGTATTTTAGGGAATGTTGTTGTGATTCATAAACATTAGTATAGATGAAACTATCTAGTTATTTTTTTCTTAAAATTTGAATTTTTATTATTTTAACATACATTACACTATTGAAATAAATTTTCCACTAAAATCAAATTTATCAACCTAAACTTGTATAATATTAAGGTTTTCCATAATTGTACAATACATCAGTTTTGAAAGGTTATTTCTTATACTTTGAGTTTTAAATGGATATTGTATTCCACTAAAAATATTGTGTAAACATCGAGTGATATCTAAAATTAATAATTTCACCCAGAATCATATGATTCAATTATACACGGGTGGTAGTCTTCTAAATGAAATTTAATATTTTATATTTGAAAATAAGCACATCAATGATAGAACCAGTGTATTTGGGGGAAAATATTGATGTCTGGGGCATCCTTTAGTATAATATAATAACCATTTAGAGGAATAGAACTAAGAGTTGAGAAGATATTCAAATAAAGTGTATATATTTTCTATAGCGACACATGATATTCATAAATTAAACAAAATATTTGTATGGTGAAAATTGAATCCCTCAAATAGTCACCCAATCCCTAGAATGAATGTCTTATTGACTAAGAATACTGGCTAAAAGTGGAAAATATTTTAAATCCCATGTGATTATTTCTCAAAGTAATATTGCACACTAAACTCCCCATATTTTATTATTATTCATTATACACATCTTCATAACCTGGGAAATAATAATATATGAAAAGGTTGGACATAAATTCCAAATAATGGTAAACCAACATTTTTACGAAGGAATATCATAAAAAAATATATTATTATCATGTTAGTGTAAACAACATACATAATAATATTCATACTAAAAAACAATAGATCATAAATCATAGAATATTACATGCATAATATAAGATATAATTCAAAATAAAATGGAAACACGAGTCAATAATCTTGAGAAATAAGAGATTCATATAATTTGGAAAATAATCATGAAACTATGAAATATTAAATAACACTTGAAAAGACATTATCAAAAGGAGAATTAGTTTAATTAGACACACCATAAATGACCATGATGATGAAAAACTGAAACGTACTCCTGAATACTTATATCATGAGATATAAATATTATACCAATATACCAGACATAAATATTCATAACCATCCATCATACTCAATACTTATGAGTGCCACTAGAAATGAAACTATTATTCAATAATAAATAATAAATGAAAATAATATTGTTTTACTAAAATTTCCTTTCTAAATCATTATGTTTTACAAAATAAATAAGCAATGGAATGAAATTGGATTTCAATCAACACATTTTAATCATCCCAAGAAAAGGAAATGGGTATTATGTGGGTTAACATAATGGAATAATTAATAATTAAATGAATAATCTTGACTTGGTATACCCATGTAATATAAATGATTATCTAATGACCTCATGTAACATTCTAGGTAAATACGACTCAATAAATATAACAAATCATATAGTATTTATAGTGTTAAGATATAGGGAATAAAAGTTTCTCAATAATATTCTAGATTCAAGTATAAAATGACATTGAAATGAATAAATTTTTATAAAAAAATTAAAATTAGGTATTCATAAAGGAATTTATTTGGTAAAGTGGTTTGAATTATACATAGTGGATAATTAACAAAGAATAACTTAGGGAATGATCATTTATAAAAAATAAATGGGAATAATATGTGACCCTATGAATGAAAATCAATGGTTATAATATAATATTATTCATGATCACGTATAATGTATCTAAATCGATGTGTATTTTGATGAAAACCATTCTTCGGTTAATTTGAAAAGAATGAATTAAAAATTAAAAACATTAATGATATTTTTGAAAACATTAAAGATTTAAATAATTTAATAATTTATGATAATAATATTTTAATTTTTTTAAAAAAATTAAATCATAGAAATTAAGATTCATATAAAATGACAAAAAATTATAAAAAAATTTTCACCTAGAAAATATAGATAATATATTCATTTTTACACTTTTATGGAAATGACCCATAAGGAAGAAGTAAATTTTTTTTAATAATTTTGTAAAATATTAATTACTAGAAATATAACACAAAATTTTTAAATGTTAAAGGTGAGGAAATTTTAAAAATAATCAAATAAATTCAGACATGGAAAACGGTGGTTTTGATGAGAAATAATATACAATGTATGCTTCACTTATAAGAAACACTTTGGGTCAAATATAAATGATGGGTAAAAGTAATATAAAGGGGAAATATAAAACCCCAAGAATAAAAATGAGTCATTATGAGTATAGTTTTATATAATTCAAATTAACCACATTGATTTACTTTCTAAAAAATCCATATTTGAAAAAAAAACACATTAAATAGTAACATATTGCGTGTTATTTTGATTCCAAACCACTTTCATGCATGTTCTGTTTTTAACTTATGTCTATTTAAATAAAGTAAATGATATTTATTTTTGTAATTCCATTAATTTTTAAATAAATTATTTAGTCATTAATATTAGTATATTAAATTTATCATTCTATTGATAATATAAAAGTATACTGACATTTAATATGAGATGAAGAACATCATTCAATATTTTCCAACATATTTGAATGCACTCTATGATCTGTAATAACTAAAATAATTATAATAATCATTTTATTCAAAACATTTAACATTTATATAAAAAAAAATTAAACATCATTTATAATTATTCTTTGTATTTATTTTATTATATTATTAACTATTTTTTATTTTATGTGTTAATAATATTTACAATTTTCATATTTTTTTTTGTAATATTTGTGTTGTAATTAATTATTATCCAAAATATAATAAATAAATATTATTTAAACTTACTATAAGTACTAAATTATAATTCTTTTTTAGGTTTAAATTTTATTTCATGAGTAAATTATCCTTTATCATAAAATAAGAAATAAAAAACAATCATTTTTTATTGTTATTTAACTGAAGAATGGTGTTTCCAAAATTAATGACTTAAATATTGAAATTTATATTTCACAAAAAAAATATATCTTTTACTCATATATCATATTATCATTTTATTTACGTTTTCATAATCAATCATGACATAATTTTCGGATTTGGTGCCCTAGAACAAACTGTAATGTACATTATGGCATCAATATTCATAGTTTCAAATAATATTAATATTATTATCCCATAATGATTGTTCTTGTGTGTAATGTAAAATTTGATAATGTCCTTAGCGCTTCTATATCAATAGAAGGTCAATGTAGATCCCACATATAACGAGAACCCAAAATTGCTATGACACTATTCAAAAATACATGTTCTATACATAGATGATATCGTTTGAGGGAAAAACGATACATGATATCATAGGTGGATACTCATTGGAATATAAGCCACCTTACCATGGTGTATGCCCTTATTAATATATATTGTTCGATATTTGGAATTAAAGGAATAGTGTATATGAAATGACCAACATGTTAAATTTATAATGGCGTGTGAATTGAATAACATGTAAATTGTTTCTTATAATGTATTTGATAAATGTTTTGAATGGGTTAATACATGGGTGTTTTGGGGTATAAGTAATGGGTTGAATATAATATTGTGGTTTTTATATGTGATGTATGAATTCTAATTGTGAAATGATAATATGGATATATGGGATACTGTATGGTAATTGATGAACAAAAGCTAATGTTTTAGAATTTTGAAGTATACATAATGGGTTCCAATAGGAGAATGAGAATTGGGATAGATGATTATGAAATGCAAATAGAAAATGTGATAAAGGGTTCTAGAATAGATATAATTCCCATGTTTATGGTTATATTATGTGATTTCTATTTTATTGGTTTTAGTTTTTTTTATATGGTATGAGTGTAAATAATGGATAAATAAGCATGCCCACATGTCTTATTAGAGTGGATTAATTACACGAGGTTCTAAGCCCACAGGTTGACTTAGACTGAGGCACTATACTATGCCAAAAAATTCACTGCTTAGGGAAGTGGAAAAGGGATATATTCCCCCAATGGTTGCATTCCAGCCAGACCAAGGCTTTTAGGTGAGGATAATGTGTTGATGTGATGTGTTTCTCCCAAGAGAGTTAGGGGCATAAATTATTCCTTGATGCATAGTGATTAATTTCCTTTGTCCAGTGATTAGATGATGTATATTACTAAACCATGGAACAAATGCTGAAATTCGATTAGGTAATGAATATGGAATAGTTGATAGAAATTGTAAAAATGATTGAAAGGGAATATTTAATTATTTTTTACTAATGGAATTTTAGTTGTCCTTATTTTCTTTTCATTCAATTATTACTTGAAAAAACTATATATTTATACTATATATTTTTTTGAAACAGTTGGTGGTGTCCTACTGAGTTGTAATCACACCCTCTTTGGGCCACCGTTGAGTAACCGACCAGATCTCATGGTTGAATGTCAGGACAAGGTCAGGGGCCCTATTCTAGAGAGTTTCATTGGTCTTGGGACATGTATGATCGGGGATCAAAACATATTGTCAGGACCTATTTGGGGGTTCCACTATTGTCTATAATTTGGGTTATTCTTTACATTTTCACTTTTTATCGGGACATTATATATTTTACTATTTGTATTTGGACTTGTACATAGTTTGGGAAATAGTATATTATGATTTCTCATTGGCTATAATATACTCTTCCGACTAATTATATTGTTAATTGTTGTTTTGTACTATATTAAGTAGAGTATAGTCTCCCCACATGTCATAGTATGCACTCTTCACCAGCAAAAAAACATATTGCATAAGGAGATTCTATCTCGAGGTCAGGTGATGAATCATTTGAGGGAACCAACCAATGAAGGGGAAGTTATAGAAAAGGTATGGAGTGACCCCATGTAGCAGGATCAAACACTATAAAATAAATTTATCAGATATTTTTTGGGAGATAAAATATGAAAAATTTTCTTTAACCACTCCCAATCCAGGATTCAATATGAACACTGTGAGTAAAACCATTTATGGTTGAATCTAATTCTCTATTAGATCATGATGAAATCCATGTTTACAAAACCACCACATAAGAGTCTTATTATCTCATACCTTACCATCATGGAATTCATTATTTTAATAATGGGATTTGCATGTAGACCTTGATAGTATAAATTTTTATATTTTATTTTTTATAAAAAATTATTATAGTAATCAATTTTATTATTTTTTATATGACTAAAAAATGAGTTTGATAAGAAAATATATTTTAATACGATGAAAAAATTGTATTTTTTTAAAATATGTTGTTTAAATAAATAAATTTTATTTTATTAGTTATATATATTTTTTTAAATTTATATTCTAATAAAATTTTATTACTAACTAATATTTAAAAAATATAAATTATAATGGAATTATGTGGACTAAAATATAATTTGTATCATCATTTTAGAACTGTTATGTTGAAAATCCTTATTTTTGAATTACTTGTGATTTTTATTTAAATGTGTAAATTATCATATATATATATATATATATATATATTTTCATATAATAAATATAATTATTGATGTCTTCATTTTGTAAATTTTCTAACAATTAATTGTTTATAATTTTATTCATGATTTGGATTTCTATGTAAAATTCAAATATAGTATAATAATTCAATATGTATTATGGAATCAAAAAAGAAAAAATGAGATGTAATATATAACATAAATATCATTCACGATTAAAAATATATATAACAATGAAAATAAATTTTCTATGTTTTTAGAGAAAGTTGATAAACCCATATCAAATCATCTAAACATATATTATCTCTTAAGGGTGTAAATAAATTAATTATAAACATGACTAAAATATATATACCCAACAGAATTATTTAAATTATATCAAGTTTTAACTATATAAAATAATGAAAACCAAAACTCATTGCGAGAAACCATGCTATCAAAAAAAGAGAATGTCTTTTATTTTGATAACATTACTATATAGTGTCCAAATCTTATGTCTTGAAATTAATATACAATTTTCCTCACATTTTATATATAAAAAAACCTGAAACCCCTTTATTTTACAAAAATAACTCTTAATGTAGAAATTTACAATACCCTTATCTCACTTGATGCCTCATATGGTTCTCCAAAATTCTTAAGAACCTTGTCCAAAGCATCTGAAAGGGTCCTCTCAATGTATGGTATACCCTCCTCCACCTTTTTATTCAAGAACCCTCTTCAGGTAATTCATTGTTATATCCTATATTTATCATTATGATTTTTTTTTTCACAGAGACATATCATTATCCTGATGATTTTCAATTATTGAATGAACTATATCCTTATCATTCTCCCATTTTATAATAGTTTATTTACACCCATTATGCTCCCAAAATTATCCATCAATTTTCCAGGCCAGACAATTTTATATTGAATACCCATATCATTATCAACATAAGGTTATTGAACAAGTTTTACCTATCCTTAATTTATTATTTATTTAAATTCATTTAAATTCTCTCCTAAATCATGTGAAAAATGGTCAATATAAATCATTATGTTGTATGATCTATCTGGAACAAATATTCATGTACAGAGTATGAAGGTATCAGGTGGGCCGATAATTATATGTCCCACCAATGAATTGGGCATTATTTTTATCTCATGAGATGAATTTTGGGGTGAACATAAGGTTATCCTTTGTACACTATGTCATCTTTTTCTTGGATGTTTTCCTTTATTTAGGTTATGATGTCATGTTTTATGTTTCATCCACAATCATAATTTTCCCTAATTTTATTATGTTATATCAATCCACATTCATCAAATATTATTATCAAAACCCCTATTTTGTTACCATTATCTTCATCATGGATTACATTTACTTAATTAAATTATGTTATGTTTTATTTAGTCCCTAACTAGGCTTTATAATCACCCATTTCATATATAATTCACAAGGATATCCCAGGAAGTTTTAGAATATATAATGAATATAATAGAATGTTTTGGATATTTTAAAAAAATTTGTTATACAAATTTACACATAAATTATATATATATCAAAAATTATAAATAAACCTGGAATCCTAATCATTATGGTTTGTATTAAGATTAAAAATTTATAGTAAATCATGAATTATGGAGTAATTCAATATAAACTACTATTGTCAATATTAGAGACCGATTTTTCTTTATTTTGAGATTTGGATTATAATACTATTTAGAAAGGCATCTAGAAAAGATTAGATATAGGAAAAACCCCTAAATTTTAAAAAATTATATCGAATGTAATTTCCAATAAAATAAATACTAGTACATATATTATAAATAGTTGTGGTTCTAGACCAGTTTTAAATAGTGGAAATATCATTGAAAATGTATCATTGAGATAAACATTGCCATCACATAATTTATGGTAATGGTCCATGCTACAAAAATGGTTTTACACTTTCAATGTATATTTTTTAAAAATCATCAATCTTATTATGAACAATTATTAAGGTGGAAAAATGCACACAAGATTATATGTTATTAAATTAATCATGTAAAACATTTATTTAAACCTAAAAATTTTTATGATAATGAATATATATAATTTAATATTTATAAATTCAATGTTTATGGTTTCCCATTTAACTAAATTATATTTTGAAAAATATCAAAAACTAGTTTTCCTTAAATTTTTTTACTAGTTTGAAAAAGTATGAACTGAGTCAATGAAAAAATTATGGCAAAATGTAATAAATTCCCAAATAATATTTATAATAATATGGGATAGAATGTAGGATAATTTCAAGAAAATAAATTTTAAACTGATATGTGTTTTTACAAGAGAAATCAATATGGAAGAACTCCAAAATTCTTTTAGAAAATTAAATTTTTTAATTAAGACCACTATAAAAAATCCTCATACAATTAGTTGATATATATGCCCCTTAATCATGAAGGGATATACTGAATATATTGAAATTATCTTCTCCATCCTTTAATACTCTAACATTGATAAGTTCATGTAAGCTATTTATGATATTTACATAGATGCTGATCAATATTTTATTTTGATAAAAAAAATTGTCTCGCAGAGTAGATCAATGAGATGGATTAGAAGGAATTATGAATTCTATTTTTTTAAAAATGCATTCCTATTCACTATCTTTCATAAAATTATGTGATTTTTTCCTATCATCATGAAAAAAGATCAAAAATATTTTGAGGTGCATGAGGGATAAAATATATGATGCGCCACTATATTTGATATGAAAATTGAATGTAATTTTTAAATATTATTTAGTGTGATAATTAACAATAAATAATAAGAAATTTCTATTCAATATATAAATATAAATGAAGAAATTGTCTGGAATTCCCAAAAAAACTAAATAGAGATTCGTGAATCTAAATGGTATCTTGGGACGGGAGATAAGAAGTGTTGAATTGATTATAATTAATGTGGTGTTAAGAAAACATATCATGGGTGTATGAATGTATAATATAACACTCATAAAAATTGCGAGAACAAGCCTCATGTAATTTTTTAGAAGTGGACAAGGTAATTCATTATTTGTTGTATTGAATAACACGATGATAATGATTAAAAATGGGAAAACCCCAATTTTATGGAAGAAAGGAATTACCCAGCAAAACCAAATCATGTTTTATAATGTTTCAAAATCATTGAATATTTACATGATGTAAATAAATTACATGTGCCATGTGTTTTTTGATGGTACCCTATGACAATATCCTTTAAGGGAAAGAGGGAAAGGGAAATCTTATTCCATCCCAACTACTGAGGTAGATTTAGAAAATAAAATTAGTGTAAAGTATTATTAATATTCATTCAAGGATAGAGAATTCACAATTTTATTTTTTTTATTCATTCATTAATATAAAAAATGTTTAGTAGAACAATTAATACACCACATTAAATCATTGAAGATTATTTTTTGGTGAAGACAAAAAATGGCACAATTGTTGAATCTAAAACATATAACTTATCTCTTGTCAAAATATTTGGGATATATTTTCATGTAAACAATGATATACTCCCAAAATTATAATTGAATAATATTTTCGAAATGTATTGTATTTCCTTGTATAGGAACTACATAAATTTACATGAGAATGAAATCACACTCCATAAGAAATATTTCTAATAATATAAAATTATATAGAGGATGATGAATCATATTTAGTACCAAAATTTCGTGAATGAATATTATTAACTTGTGAGAATTCATATCCAACTAAAATGATTGATACCAAAAAAAATATCATCATTTGTGAAACTATAATTATATAGGGACTCACTAGTGTGTTTCTTGGTGAATTGTTTTGTCTTCCCCCTAGTAGTGAGGTTGAGTTCTAAATCAATATTAGACCCAGAGCTTTTCCAATATACAATAATCTATATAATGATCATTTATGATCATAATGATATGAATAATAAATTATAGAATTATTTATGTAAATGGTGTACACTCACTAGTGTTTACACAAGGGGAGTTGTAGTCCTCTTCCCCAAGAAGGTGGACGTGTCAATGAGCCTCTTCATTGATTATATGGATCTTATACATATTAGTATAAATTCAAAATATCATATTTTATTTAATAATGTCTTATACAACCATTTATTTGAGCTTAGTAATTCTTTATGTATGATCTTTGGTCAGGATTGTATTATATAAAGGTGAATACTATGTATATCTAGAATATTACTTTTTATATAATGTATAGAAACATCGATTATATAGTGTTGAAATTTGTAATCACTAATTATTTTAAAATTATCATGAATTTAATGAATATATTTAGTAGGGATTACCACATAATCATTTTGGAACTACATATTTATGATATTCATATTGAATCTAAAATCAAATGTGAGCATGTTTAGAATTTAAATACAATACTTAAGACCTTACAGAAGGAAAACAAATATGAAAAATATAGTAAATATGACTTTTGGTTTTTGTTTGTATAATTAATGTGTCATCCCATCACCAATAATGGGATTAATATGAATATTTTAAAAATTTAGGGATGGATATGGAATATTAACATTTTTTAAGGAAATACCTAGTCAATATAGACTATTTAAGTATTATCATAAATTTATGAGAAAATAATAATGATTTTCAATCGAACTAACTTTGATTAACTAGAAGGGTGTAATGTTTTTACAGATTGATGTATTCGATGAAATCCTTAATTAGAATAAGAAGGTCATAATCACTGCACTTGTGATTATATTACCCTTTTGAGAGGAAGGATTTTTGATGTGCACATAAATATCTAAAATGTGTCGTGAGTTTTTACCCATGAAATTTGTAATAATGGTACCCTATACCTTGCAGAAATTGATGATCCATGAATAGAACATCCCAACACAAGTAATATAATTTCCAAATGTGATAATCACATTGATGATATAGAGACGTTATATCTTTGGAGAAAAGCATGAAATATATACTAATCATAAAATCCTTAACTATATATTCCCACAAATGATTATTAATATGAACTAATAATATATTTTATACCCTATCATGTAATATTATTATTGAATTCACTAAAATCCTTGGAAGGAAACCAAAGGATCATATGCTCTTAGTAGAAAGGATCCCAAAACATATTCCATGATGAGGATTGAATGGGATTAAAAATTATTTGAAATGAAAATAATGGATATGGTAATATAAAATGTATATTCATCCTACCTTTATACGATAATATCTCAAGTATTTATTATCGATCAGATAAAGGTGGCTTTAAAAGATGGTGAGTTTTTATTAGAGAAGGTGGGGAATCCTTGAAGTTCAACTTTTCTGAATATGGAGTTATAATGTTTAGATTTTGGATATGTATCCAACCAGAACCCTTCAGAAAGAGGAAAAATATAAATGATTCACATAGATAATCTATCAATATTTTTCCAGAAATATATATGATGTTTATATATATGAATCAAAACATATAGTGGGATATCATGATGATGGTGATTTCAGAGATTCTACCATGATGCTTGGCATGAAAACATGTCAATGTGGAACAATATAATTATAAGGGTAAGATTCAACCATTTCACATAACAATATAGAAATGAGAAAAAATAATAATGGATTTAATAATAGGTAACTCCAAGATAGATAAATGAAATAACTCTATCTTCGTGGTTTCCAATCACATTAAGAATTCAATAAATTTCACTCTTATCAATAATGATTTCTCTTTGGGATAACACACCAAGATATACACATGGGAATTGGATAGACTATATGGAATTCCACTCTATATTATATCAAATAATGATCACATGTTTAAAAAGTGGTTTTATATAAGCCTTCATCATGAATTAGATACAAAAATGAGCTTCATCCCTACTCATCTCCTTCAAACTGATCGTCTATAAAATATATCCATTAAAATTAAGAAGGATATAATGAAATTATGTTCAATGTATGTTAAATGATATTGGGATCATCATATTCCCATAGTAGAATTATTATACTACAAAATTTCTATTGAAACATTAAAATTAATCATTATGAGGATTCGTATTAGATGAATTTGAATGATTCAAACAATAAAGGATTATGTTGGAGATAAGAATATTATGGGACATTATCATGTCCAATAGATGACAGAGATGGTTGAATCCATTTAGTATCATATGAAATATAAAAACATTCAACAGAAAATACATTTATAAAACAATATATGGAATTTAAATTATCAGGTTTCAGATAATTTTCTCCAATGAATATCAATATGAATGAAATCCATGTGGTATAGAAATAACAGAATGCTCATTCTATGATTTTTCATTCCCTTTGATATCATCGATGGCATTAGAAGGTGTCCAGTTGATTATAACTCACACCTAACCAGTCTAAAGTACATGATTTTTTAATGTGTCCTTGTGGAATTGTATACCAAACCCTTGACATATAATGAATCCATAGGTGGTACCATTGGAGAATGAGATTTTTTATACATATCATCAACTAAAGATCACAGATCATAGAGACAATATTATGTGACAGATTAAAACTCACCATATCAATGTGTTTTAGAAAAACAACAAGTTTTATGAGGCGACATGGGAACCAAAAGGGGCTAAGAATAAATATTACCCTAAATTATTTTATTGTGTGATATAAATATATTATCTAAAATTATAAAGAGTGAATAATTTAATGTACAAAAAAAATGAGTTTAATATTTGGTTTTTAAAATTCCCAAGTAAAAAGGAATCTAGAGAAATAAAATGCAACACAATAAACCATTTTAAGGTTCATTAAATTTACGATATAAATATGATTCATAACATGAAATAATATGTTCATTGTATAGTGACCATTAATATTTTCATATTAAATTTTATTATTATGTCAATTTTACACAAATAAAGAAATCCATATACTCGACCAGTTTGATCAAACCACATGAATCAAATTTATTATAGCTTCCATGGGATATATTATCACTATGATTTCCCTTGATAATTCATATATGATCACGAATAACAAATGCATGAGAAAACCCATTTATGGGAGTAGTTCAATGTCATTAAGATCATGGAAAAACCCATGTTTTCTAGACCACATGATGAAAATATCATCATCAAATAAAAAAATCATAGATCATTTGAATCTTTAATAATATACTATGAATCTTCACCCTAATAGTAGGCATTTTTATTATTTTTAATGAAAAAATTGTTATTTCTATCATTTTTAATATTACTTTATATATATATAAATAATGAGTTTGATAAAAATCAGTTTTTTTCTGTAAAACAAAATTGTATTTATAGGACACATATAGTTTCAATCAAGTCAAATGTTTAAAATTATTAAATAATTATTGAAATAAATGAAATATTAATATAAAATTATTAAATAAAATATTTATTAAATATAATGGAAAATATATTTTTAAGATGTCATATGAAATTTTTATAAGGGTTAGAAAAATAATATTATAAAAAGAACATGTATTTTAAAAAAATTAGTTTTTTTTGTTTTTAATGTTTATATTCCCATATTTAAAGAATTATGTTGATAAATTTTTTTTTAAATCATGATGCTGAAATTATCCATTGGTTAATTAGTCAAAATATCATGAGACTGTAGAATTTTATGGTAAAATATAATATTTCATAATTATATGGTATATTTATTGTCATTAAAAAATATAAAAAATAATTTACTAAATACTATAACGAGTTACCACTATGAAAATTATATTTCCAAATAGAAAATTTATTTATATGTAATTTTTTTAATATTATAAACTCTAAATAAGTCCTTGAAAATATTTATTATATTACATGGTTTTATAATAAATTAATTTTAAATATGACACCCTTCTACAGAACCAAGGTCAATTTTTTTTAATTTTTTCTGTTATTATCATTATAAAATAATAAAAAGACATTCATTATTGGAAGAAAAAATTGGAATAAAACATCTAAAGTGTTTTTTATTTGTAAACATTGTCATATATAATTCATAACCAATGTTAAAAATTAAAAAATAATTCTACTATAATTTTCTATATAAACACTCTCATCACTACAAACATCTTCACACAAAAATTATGGAACATAGAGGTAATCTAACATTATCTTTATAGATACCTCCCATATTGACCCTTATCCCATACTATAAATCTTTTATGCTTTTTTATGTTTCCTCTCAAGGGTAGGGATCCTCCCTATGTACTATATATTCAAGAACATATATATGTCATGCAATTAAAATTAGAAATTTTCATGATGGAATATGTTTTTACATATCCATATTACTGCCCATATGATTACCGAGTATCTATAGACCCATTTTAATCTCATTTAAATATTCTAGAAAAATTTATATATTCTATCTCTGTTGTTCAAGTTATCTTACGATTTTCCATATCAAACAATTCTGTAGGGAATACAAATATATACTTTCACTCAACGGTTGTTACATAGTTGAACATGTCCTTCAATTATTTTGGATTTACATGTATTTAACCCAAATTTCTTAATACATGGAAAAATATTGAAGATATATATCCTCCTTCTGTATTATCGATTTGGTATACATAGACATATACATGATATGAAATAGACTAATATGGTAAAAATTATGTATCCAACTAATTCATGGGGTAATATTTTTATCCCATGATATTAATTGTATGATATACAAGAGGATACCATAAATATTTTATGTTTCGTTTTCATTTTTCCTAGACCCATGTTTGTGATATTATATTTAATGTTATTTTCTTACTCCTATATTTATTTTATGTTATCATATTCTATAATACGTCATTATTTTGAATATTATGATTCTCACCACTCTAATATTAACATGATGTTTATCGCGGATCACATGTTCTAATTTACCATATACTATTATTTGTTAACTATCATTTACCACATTATAACTCACCCCATTCTTATGTATATCCCTAGGATTTTTATATAGTTTTAGAAGACACATGGAATATATGGGAATATTTAAGTGTTTTTAAATATTTATGTATTTTCCTTGATTAATTTCAACATTCTATGTACATAATTTAAAAAATACCCTAGGCCTCATTATCTTATGGGTTTTTATTAAGTGATAATTTCTGTAATAAAACATGAATTATGGTATATTAACATATGTGCAGAAAAATATTAATCTTAGATTCATAAAGATTCAGCAATTATTAAAACCAGAAGAGGATACCAGGAGTGTTAAATACCAT
The DNA here is from genome assembly GCA_963277665.1 of Viscum album. Classification (NCBI taxonomy): domain Eukaryota; kingdom Viridiplantae; phylum Streptophyta; class Magnoliopsida; order Santalales; family Viscaceae; genus Viscum; species Viscum album. Next base: position 2,141,944,811 of record OY728132.1, read on the forward strand.
AATATAATTAATATAATATGATTACATAAAAAATTACACCTCAATGAATTTAAATATTTCAATAGATTTCAGTTAAACTAATTCTAATATTGGTTAAATATCATTTTTTGTGGTGTTATCTTATAAATTTCTCCATACTTCTTGAAAATAGTAAATCCGTTATAGTTTCCAATAAAGAGAATGTTATAATTCAAAAAATATACCATGATAGTTTAAAAAATATATTATATTAGGTTCACTCATCATGAATGTAGGTGGTAATCTAGTAGATTCTAATGTAACCTTTTGGGGTGATTACCCATAGGTGTATATATCCGTGATCCACATCCTCCTTATAGTATATTGGTGGGGTAATTTTTCTATGAAAACCACCTACAAAAAAATATTACAAATATTTTCTGATACCATCCTATAGAGAGACCCATATTTAATCTTTTTATTAAGGATATCTCCTCCAAATCAACAACATAAATATTCTATTCATAAAAAATTAATAAAACCTACATTGATACCAACCACATATTTCATGGTTAGACATGAATTTTTTTTACATGATTTCCCTAAGGTCAACATTAAATCTCACAATTAGTATCATTATCCCTACTAAGGGTGGTTTAGTGTCTTTCAGGACTATCTATATTAGAATTTATTTTATAACCCATCTGATCCTTTCTCCGAAATTAGGCCATAATATGCTCTATACTCTACTTATTATATGTTATACTCATCCTCCTGACCTAAAGAAATGTAAATATGTGAATGGTGGGGAGATTAGATACCCTATATCGGTAAACATCAGAAACATTATATGAATATTATATATGAATAAAATCTAAGCATCTTGTAGAATCAAGATATAAAAAACTTTGTGCCCAAGAAAGAATATATAATAAATCATGCCACACATTTTGGAATATCAATATAATATAATAAATTATAGAAAAATAATATTCAATAATAATGATGATTCAGGAGATAAAAATATTCCTGAGAAAAAAAAATGTTGTGAAACATCATTCAACAATGGAAAAAATATGTATAAAAATCAATACATGCATGGAACACAACACCAGTGCCCATAATTAGAGGAAACTATAATGTAGTCAAGAATTATTATCTCATTTCATATAAATATTAAACAAATTTATTAGTGGGTGATATATTACCCAAACCATCATCATGTGAAATTTTGAATGAAACAAGTGCTGAATCCATTATCATATTATAAAGATACCATGGATTTAAAATATGGTTATTTTTTAATAAATAACATTAATTTTCCATTGTATTATATTAAACCCTTTGAATATTTTTTCTCATTGAATATATAATAAATTAAACATGTGTATAAATTGGATTTTATTCTATACATATTCTTGAACCAATAGAATGAAATGGTATTCATATTGATTAATATAAGTAACTAGTTAAAAATTTTATCAATAATAATAACATGATAAATCACTAGAAAATTAAACGGTATACAATGAAATAATGTAAATCACCTAAAAAATATTATTCTTCCTATATAATAAATCAGAGTGTATTTAAAAAGTATAGATAATGGTTATATGATTATTTCCAAAATTTCCTTAAATTAATTAATGTATGGTATCTTGGTAAACACACCTCAATCAAATAAATCAATATAGGATAAGGATTCTGTAATGTTCCACCACCCCACTCAACTAACTGGTTCCTGGATAGATTGTTTCCACTATACGTCGAGTGCACCTCTAAATATCGTAGAGGATGTTGACATGTAGCGGTGTTCTATAGATATACTTGGGGGAGATTACATCAAAACATCAGAGTGATCAATAAAATATAAAATAATAAAAAGAATCCATATTAATTAATAACCAAATGATGTAGGAATAAATATATATCCTGCAATAATGAATGATATTTTATAAAGGCTACATAGACCACATCATGCATACAACTGACCACCAACTAGGTTAGATACATATATAGACTAAAAATTTAAAATAAAGTGAAAACTATATATCCTCAATATCCTTGATTCATACCTCATCCCAAGATCCATGTCAAGATATCATCTAACCTACATTATCAAACATGGGTCCGGGCCTATTGTTTACCTATAAACAGGAGAATGTCTTCTCAGGTACCCGAATGCATTTTACGAAGGAGTAATGTGTTAGCGCCAAAAATTATTGGGAAACTCCAGCATAACATCACAGTAGTTATGATATATGCATGTGCAATTCATTTTAGAAAAATATAAACCATCATTGATCAATGCCTATATGCCACTAATTTCCCATTCCTATAACAACCTAATATTGTAGTCTCACTGAGCACATCATGAAAACATGCAAGCTAAAATAATATCCTGGGCATCAAATTTATGGAATACGAAAACAATTTAAAAAATTACTACAACTATGAGAGGTTTTATTCATCATCACGAACATCCCCTATACATGTTTTCCTTGTTTGTCTTTATAGACCTCCACTATTGGATTTTTATCATCCATTCAATAATCCCATACAAATAGTAAAACATTAACCCATTTCACAAAAATATACATGAGGTAATAGTACTCGGTAGATAGAGTCCCCTTGGTATATCATATGGAATAAGCCACCACCAAAAGACCCCCATTGAGATAATACTGGATGAATGACATAATAATTTACCTCTATTTCTACAAAATCCCAACCATGTTGGGGATTAAACTATTTGGCCTCTCCATTATCTATAAAAAATCATATGGGTGTTTTTTTATATTTGGAATGATGCCTACATGTATCTCATCCAACAAACCCTATAATATATTCTACATGTTAGGAATACGCCCTATAATCATTTCAACACTACCTTATTTGAGTTTGAGTCGCATCATCAAAAACATTATGGTTTATATCATATTTCGAAAAATATAGAAAACATAAATATAGATGGACATGTTCCCATCACACAATGAATTATATTGTCAAACTCAACAGAGTAATGTCTTGATCATCATGGCCTAAAATGGCTCCAATCATAAATATGGATTCAACCGTGGCTCCTATGACTGTCAACACCCATTCAAAAATACACCCTCTCAGTAAGGTAACATATCAAAATGAACAAAGAAAGGCCCCCTTGTTCATATCCAATGATGTTACCTCAGATGGAGTCCTTGATTTAAAAAATGGTCTTGGCCACACAATGATGCATGAATGATTTAATGTTCCCCACATTCATCATCATGGTAGCATATCATTTTTACACCTCATGGGTCTCAACAAACTAGAATCAATCATGGATATCGCCCAAAACACAGATTAGTCATCAAGTCTCACTAGGTTATTCCAAACACCCATCTCAAACATGGTCTACCCATGTTTTATCCACCTACTTCCACATGTGATATAAAGGAGAGAATCTATCATCCCTCACTCATCTCAGTGAGAAAGAAAAATTGAATACAAATAAGTGTTCCAAATAAGGCTCGTATATCCTACAATATATATGTGAGTCATCACCTCCATCATGGAGGTTTCCCAACCCCACATATGGTCATCTATTCTATGTTTCTCCAGCTACACCTCTCATGAGGTCTGGTGGCCGCCCATTGTAACAATTGCCCCATCCTCATCCTTTGGAATCCAAGGATATAAACTAGATACCAAATGTTGTTCATTACAATTGTCACCCATATATAATAATGAATCATTTTAAGTTAATAAATAAATTTAAATTTAATTAAATTAACTTGGGGTGTCACGAAAATGATGTTCTCATGCATCTACATGAAACATAGCTTAAACATAAGTTCCTTTAGAAAAGTGTATAATACCCCCTAAATTTTACCGAAACTATTATAATTTAACACCAATTGATTCAAGAAGCTATATAGGTATTTCTAGGCCCATATACAGTTGTCTATAATGTCTAAGGCCCTATCTCACAACCAAAAAACTAGAAATTAAATAATTATTACCTAATAACTAATTGATAATTAATCTCAATAAAATATAAATTATTAAAAAATTTCATTCAAAGAGGAATAACATAAAAAAAATTAATACACCTCAAGATTTCAAAAGAACAATATTTTATATATTACACTGCATAGAACACCAAATATAAACAAACTCCAAAATAACATTATTTTAACACAACCATAATAGAGTTTCCAACAAATTTATGAATGTGAGTAGGAATAACTAAATGTTTAAATTAATATGATATTTATATATAATTAAAATTTAACTGCGGTTAATAAACAATAAAATTATCTTTTGTAATACCAATTAATTATTTAAATAAATATTTTATTCAAAAATAAATTTTTACTTATTTATCGAGAAAATAAATATAATAATTTTTTTGCAGATTTTAAAAAATAATTTTATAAATCTATATTTTTTGGAATCAGAATATTTTAAATATCTTATATAAGCATTTTAAGAATGTTCTAAAAAATTTATATTTTTGTCTTAAAATATTAAAAACATATTTTTACAATATACCACAACTATTTAAAAATAATTATTATATGATAAAGATTTAAAATTTATTAAACCATATTATTTATCAATTAATATATATTTTATAATATAATTTAAATGTTTTTACATTTAGAATGAAATTCATATAAATTTTAAAGATCATGATTTTTAAATAAAAACTATTTTTTATGAGTTATATCCATAAAATAACTAGAAATAATTTTTGTCAGCTTTCTGAATTGAATAATGTAAAATAGATTATTTATTTTGAATCAGGATTTCAAAATTAGGATATAAGTTCATTTTATGTTTGAGTCAAAAAATGTAAAATGGTATGAACATATTTACCAGAATATTGGTAAAATAAAGTAGCGAGTGAATATTAAAAGATAAAAATTAAAATGGATTGAAATAAAAAATTAATTTGGTGTTGGATATGTTTTTAGATCATAAACATAATTTGGAACATTAATTATAAACAAATTGTTTTGGAATTATTTTGACCCAAATGTGGGTTGCTTTAAATATAATGTAATAATTGCATAATCCCTTAAAACTACCCCTCCTCATCTATAATCACCATCTAACACAACTCCCTTTCTACAAAAAAATCCATTAATCCTTTGAAATTTATTTCAAATAATCTCTAATCCACTATAAATAATCCCATGTTCTACTATTCACACTGATAAACCGATTCCATATTCTTAAGAGGTCATTCTAGGAGGTGAAATTCAAGTGTTACTATTCTCAAATCAACTCCATCAATTTTGTTTATTATTTTAACTTCTCCTCACCTCATTCATATATCGAAGAATAATATATTGAGTATCATGTATAGGATGTAATTATATATTTATAAAGTCATAAAATATATCTATTACATTTCACATCTCCTCTTATTCATATAAACCAATAAACTATCAAAATTATTTTGATTCACACTCAACATTAATAATTATATTGTATATCTTCCAATACAATAATCATGGAAAAAAATAAAATTGTTTTTATGTTTAAAGAAGAATTTAATTTTTATATTATATAATATTTCGGGTTATGAAACAAACATATATATGTAACATTAAATAAAATGATACAAGGTCATAAGTGGTTGAACAAACCTCCAAAATAATGTAAACAGTTTTTATTAACGTTTTTTCTAATGAATCATCATTAAATGACAAAAATAATTATTTATTGGAACATTTAAATATATTTAATAATATGAATACAATTTAAATAACTTTTGGAGTTTTTTTTATTTTAGAAAAATGTCCATAGTTATACACAAGTGAACAAACCATGAAAGAAAGAAATGAATGCTCCTATGAAAATAAATATAATGAAATATTGTTAATGAATTGGTGGTAATATTTTATATGAGATCATTTAATTTATTATAATAATTAATATTGTTAGTTAATAAATTAATTACATTCATTATTCAATTAAACAAGTGGTTTAAGTATGTATAATTAAGAGGAAGCGTGATGTAAGGGATTCTTTAAAACAATTTCCATTCATTGTGTTAAATATCTTCTTCATTTAAATTCTCATCAAATGATTATGTATGAAATGGATTTTTATTACACTATTTTGTATTAAAAGTTATTTTTTATTAATAATTGTTACATTTAATAAATTAATTTTATTAAATCTCACTTCGATGATATAATATATTTATATACTTTCTTTGATGAAAATTATTTTTTAATGTTTCCATTTAAACTATAATTTTATTCTAAGTCCATTTTCTATATAATTGTTTCCAAAACATTATTTACTATTATCCTATTATTTATAAATTTTTGTTTTAATGATGTTTTAATTTTTATGAAATTGTTAGAAAAGTATATTTTATCATATTCTATACCACATTATTTGATACTTTTCAGACAAAAATATAGACGACATGTTTTTTTAAAATATATAAAATAAGGATTTTAAATTATTCAAAATAAAAATTATTTTAGGTATACCTCATTAGGTTTTCATGGTTATTTAAAAAAAATTATTAAATTATTATTTCACTTCATTTTGAAAACAATTTATTTAAATTTGAAAAGGTTTATTTACCTAATGAATTTTTCAATGATCACAATTAATGTATTTTAATATATATAAACATCCATTATTAAAATTTATTTTTCAATAAATTGGAATATTGTGAGACCTTATTACATATATTATTCTATAATTTATGATTATATTTATTGGGGATGTACTATTTTGATACCATACATCATATTACTCTAAATGGTTTGTTATTTGTTTTGTTAATGGATTTTTTTTACAATTCTTATTCTAGATAAAATAATAATTAAAATGTGGATAATATTCACCTTATTAATATGAGTAATTAATTAGACAAGGTAATTGATGGGTAGGGACCAGTGATGATGAATGATGAATCGGTAGGTATGATGATAAAAATTAGTCTGGGTAATATCTTATATATTACCCGTTTATGTGTGGTGTTTTTGATGAAGAATTCAATGTATGTTTATGATGTCTAGAATTATTCATTCAACTATTTTGAGATTATTTGATGATCTCCATGTGAATATTCTATTAGAATGTTGTTATTTTTATCTTTTATATCTCCTATGATTATTTATATTGAATTATTTGATTGTCTTCTATTTCGAACATATTATGCTAAAGTTGTTGATTTAATTTAATGTTCATAACATACCATAATTGTTTATGACAAATTATGATTAAATACATTCATCATAACCCTTATAGAGCATTTCATCTCACCATTTTTAATGATTTATTTTTCACTAAGTTGGTAATATGTTTATTATGATTGATATGTAGTGTTATGCGAGTAGAATATTGGAGTTCTCAAAGGATTCAATATGTTGTATTGTATATATTCATTTTAATGTAATGTTCATTTAAGTATATAGTTTTCAAAAATTACTATAATATTTCTTCCTTCGAGACGTGATCCATTTTATATTATGTTGATGTAATAATGTAACCACAAACTTTAGGCTACATGGGTCGACAGGTTTATAGTTGGTATCACAGGATGATTAATAAATAGATAGGGTTCTAATTTTATGAAATAAAATTTTAGAGAGTGAATCCATATAAAAAATTATGAAAATACTCATAATGATAGGTAACATATGATTTAGAGATGAAATATTCCTAAAATCTTAGTTTATATAAAGTAGTTTTCCAAATATACATTATGTTTCATTATATGAATATATTATTTAATGTCTGAAACTATTTTGAAATGGATCTAATTTTAGGGAATAGGAAATTTAAAATTTATTTAATCCATGTTGGGATTTACCTTGCTACATCCATGACTTCTTTATAAGGAATTTTTCATTTAATTTTATTTATTTATTTTTTTCTGTGTTTCGTCTGAATTTTGGTAGGGATGGTGGGTTTTAAAATTTTGGGCAAAACCTTGATCCCATTTCCAGATTTAAAAACAATTTTTTTTTCTATTTTAAAACCTTCATTTCTATAAAATGTTAATCCATTAAAATTAATTAATGTCATCCCCTAACCTATTAACACCCCCATTTCAATATTGATCCATTAGAAATCCATAATCATGGTGTATTTGGGTTTTTTTTAAGGTATTTGGCCTTCCCATAAGCCCGTTTTCTACTATAATGTATTTTTAATTCCTTAATATATCCCTCATTTTTTATTTTCTTTTCTTGATTACACCTCTTTCTAGAATCCAATATCCCTTGGATCACCGCTATTATTAGTTTCAAATTTTGTGAGCTAATTTGAACAGACATGTAGGGAGATCTTTCATAATCTTTCTCAAATCCACAATATTTCAAGAGGTAAAATTATTCTTTCATAAATCCATAAATTTACGTTATATATCAACCATTTAAGTCCCCTAATGACCTACTATGACTCTTTTGAACCTCCATATTAGTTTTGGTTTCTTCAAGACTCATATTTTGGTGGAATTAGGGAAATATTTTCAATATTTTTCCAAGTAAGTCTTTCTACCTTTAATTTTTTTCTCTTTCCCTAGGGTTTCATTATTCATTTCTTGAGTTATAAAATGTATAGAAGTTATGTTTCATTACTAGGTTCTATATTATTATATTTTGGGTGAAATATTGAGGTTTTAAGATTCATTTCACTTCCTTGAGGTGCGGTGGTGGTGTTGTTGATGTTCTACACCAATATTTGATGGTTTCGACACTTTCGGTAGGTAATTTTATGTGTGATCATTTATAGATGAGTTATATTTCTTTAATTATTTATATTTTCTAATTCCTAATATTAATTTTGTTGTGAGATAACTATTTATTATGTATTTGGTTACGTAATTAATTTTATAGTGGCATTTTAGTTTTAAAATGGGGGTTTTTTCATTGTAACACTTGAGGAATTCTTTGGGTGTGTTTTATAACATATGAAATTTGTGTAATAATTTTTTTCCGAATGCCAATTCTGATTTGGTAGGGTTCTGTTGTACCTATGGGTTTAAATGAGGGTATTTCATTCGGTTTTATGTATGAAACAATGTAATTCCTGTTGAAAGCATTTTATGAAAATGTTTGTATTTCATGTGTATTTTTCGTGGTTTTATTTAAGGTGATTTAATAATACTTGAGTGTGGTAAAATAAATAGTTCTAGGGATTCCAATCCTGATTTGGAATATTATTGGAGTTCTTTGGGATTATAAAGTGGATTGGGAATTGTTTTTGGTGGAAAAAACTTATTTATACCCCTTGGGTTGGTTTTATGAAAATTGTAATTGATTTAATGAGTTACACAAAGTGTTAAATGGGTTCTTGTGTACTGTTTTGGTCGTAGTATGTTCTCAAAATAGATTTTTTGAAAGATATTGTGGTCATTTTTTATGTCAAACTTTTTGCATTGTTTTTTAATTTGTCGAGATGATTTATGAAATTGTGATATGGGTGATAAACATGTTTTCAGGATGTTTTGTGTGTGTGTGATATGAAAAAATGGACTTTGTTTATGAAAACCATGTTATATTACATGTGAGTGGGTTGTTATGTGAATTTTAACATCTAGGGAAATATTTTATACAATTTTAAAGGATTTGTTGAATTGTAAATGATGTGAAAATTGTGTTGTGGCTTATTTTGGTGTGAGTTTGATTTCGAAATCAATTTGAATGAAAAAGTGTATTTTGTAACTTGTGTGATGAACATGTGTGTTTTTGGTAGAATTTTTGATGTGGAAGTGTTATTTTCATGTGAAAATTGTATTTCATGTCTTGTTGAACTTGTTTGATCACAAGAGGGTATCCAGAGTATATAGGTGGGTGGACGTGTACTAGTATGCTAGTGAATCTGTGGGGTTTGGCCTCATTTTCACATATCATGTTTTCCACTTACAACACTAACTAAACTATGATGATGATGATTGGGGACAACTCGGTTATGGTTTTGTTCTCTACTAGTGTCTCATGCACGAGAACTGATATAGTGATGGTTTCTCTCACCAAGTTACGAGGTACCTCGGACCAACAATGAGCTTGTTCCTAGGGGTTATTTCATATTTCTTATACCCAATAATTACATTGTGCTTAGCTTCAGAAAATAGTATAGTTGGATGGAAAATTAAGTAGTGTATAAATTATTTTTTAATGTCTTGAATTTTAATGACAACGCACTTGAAAAATAATTTAATATTTATGTTGCATCATTTAAAAATTGTATCTAGCATTTCATGTTTATGAAAACATTCAAGATTTTTTTCTTTGAATGTTAATCACATGGAATCTCTTAGTGGTGGTATCCTTCTGGGAATTGTCTCATACCACACCTACACCCTTGGGTGTCTGTAGACTTGGTTATTATTAATATCGCAAGATGGTTACAGTTTTTAGTGCCAGTGGTTCGAGTATTTAGGTGGTCCTTGGTGGTGAATTCTTATAGAGATAGCTTCAAGGAGGTGACCCTTTCCATGAAGGTTCTTCATACACATAGTTTTGGTTTTTTACCTCATTTATAGTACTGATGAGTTGTTTTAAACTATGTAATTTAATTCTGAATTTTTATAAATGATTTTTTCTTTTGAAAAATCCAGATTCATTTTATTGGATTAATTTTCTGTTTTATGTTTATAAACTTGAGTAAATCATTCCCAATTATCATTTTATGATACCCAGGAACTTGCTCCTACTCCTAGGGATCTGCAACACCCATCGAGAATTGTAAATGGATGGGTTTGGTTCCAGTTTCAGTGGTTATATTTTTTGGTTCCTGACAAAATTGTATCAGAAGTGGGTCGGGTTAATAGTTTCGGTCAAGTTATTTGGGGAAGTGTTGGGATAATATAGAGTTAGGATATTCGAGACTTGGTATTCTATTATTTGGTAGGGTTCTTGATCTAGTAACCTCATGATGAGATTCAAGATGCTAAGTGATGTTATGATTTTTCAATGCCCATGGTTTTTCTTGGTTTGATGATAATTAGGAGAAATGAAAATAGAGAATGATAAATAGTCTTAGTGAACTAGAAAGGAATAGAATGCCATGTGGAGCTAGGGGTATTCCCTGAAACACTCTATTTGATGGTATAGATTTTGGAATATGGCCACCAACCATAAGTTCAAGCCACCCACTAAAACTAGTTTCCTCATGTATTGTCTTTTGTTCTATAGTTTTGAAATCATAGGACATTGGTTTTAAAGTGAATTGGTTTTAAAAAGAGTAATGTTTTAGTCAAATTATTTTCAAATAAAGAGGATATGGTTTTATTTTTGAATTGGTGGAACTGAATTTTCATAATTTTTATGAAATAGAAAATGGTGTGCTAACACCTCTTTTGAATGTAGAATCTATATTGAATATGGCTTTGAAAAAGGGTTTCCCATAGAGTTTTCTGAACCATCAGAGGATGTTTTAATGGGATGAGAAGTTTTGAAATTGATGTGAATAATGTGAAATTGAGTTATTATCTATATGGTTGTGTATTTATGAAAAGTCATGTATGATGTGAAATGGGATTTTGACCTCGTGGTTAGCGGTTTTGAGAAAAAGGATGTGTTGGTTGACCGTTTTGGTTTTGAAAAGTGGAAAGAATTTTTGTTTTAACCATTTTTTATTTTGTGGGAGACCACATGCATGGGGTTATATCGGATTATGTATGGTTTATTGTATAACTAGATGAGTTTCGGGAAAGATATGAGGAGGGTGCTCGGTGTGGCATAGAAACATGCATGTGCTTGGCCCATAGGGTACCATTGCTGGGTACGCTAACCGCTGAACCATTTGTTTTCTTAGAAATGTATTTAAAGGAAAACCTGATGTCTTGATGAATTTTTATCGAAGGTTTATATTATTTTTTTTGGAAAATTTTATTGTTTTGGGATAATTTGGAGTCTATTAACCCCTTATATTCAAAACATGTTTTGTGTTTGTGTTTGGTCGATAAGCTAGGTAGAAGGAATGGTTAGTAGTGTCTTCTGAGATATGTTTTAGGACACCTTTATGGGGGTTCCCTTCATGTGTTTGGATCTACTTTGTAGCATTTTTTGACCAATTGACCAGCTTGGTTGGGTCCTAGAGTTCTCTCATTTGATAAGGTACACCTCCATTAATGGTTAATCCACCACATAAATGAAACCCAAGTTGTTTCTCCATTGGAAAATCATCTACATGATAAATATAAGGAATATTTTATTGATATTTTTTTATTGATTCCTCATTAATTCCATTATTAGATTATTGGATCCTCCTGTTGTGGGAGAGTGATCATAGAAGTTTTAAAGAGACCATAGATTCTTACGTTGGAAGGTTCATCGTTGGTGGAAGTGTTCTGGGGTTGTATGACTGGATGAGTGTCTCGATGGTTTCATAGAGGGCCTCTGGTTTTTTCATAGTTTCATTGAAGAAGGTGTTCTTATTAAAAAACCAGTTTTGGGAATCTGGTCATGATAGGCTATTTTGGCCACTTTCAGGACTTGTTTGTTGATTGGGGAATTGGGATAAGGTCTTGTTCCATGTATTGTTTCTTTCAGTCTCAATGGTAATGTTCTTTGATTCCTTGTGATGTAATGTTATTGTTTGATAGTGTAGGTAAAGGTTTTTCAATCCTCTGAGTGTCTCTGTTTTGTTGGGTATATGTCTCCGTTGGAAAATTGAAAAAATCCTCTATTTCAGAGGAAATTGTTTATATGCGTCCTTTCCTTCTGTTGTTTCTCACCTAAACAAACAAGGTGTGACATTTGTGAATCTTCTAAGACATTGATTTAGTGAAATTATGGGTTAGGTTTAAGTGGGTTTAGAATGTTTTAGTTCTTGGTAATCATATCGGGGATTTTGGAATGGTTGTTTGTTTCACTAGAAGAATATGTTTTGAACAGTTGGTTTCCAGAACCTAACAATGAGGTTAAAGATTCTTCAATCATTTGAGCTCTAGCAATTGGTCCAGAAGAGAAGAGGGAACGTAGTCAGGGGAAATCTCATGGATGTTCATTCCCTTTTAAAAAGTCTTATCCTCTGGTTGAATGATAAAAAGAGTCTAAAACATTGGCTTCATCATCTTTTTCCTATTGTTTCCATTCAGTTGTAGAGGTGTGAGGACCCCGTTTCCATGTTGTTGCCCAGGTTCATACTTTTCCCCTTTGGTTTCGACTGGTTGTTGGGAGAAATGACTGATGTTTGGCAAGAGAGGTTGAGTAAATAGTTTTTGCATGTTTAGTTGTGACCGTGAACAATAAAACCATATTCATATAAGGATCCCCACAGTTAGTGCATGGTTTCCCAAACCCTGCGGACTAACCGTGCAACCATCACAATTCTTTAAATCATGGGGTCTTTCTGTATCAACCTGTGTTGGTCGGATAATATGGTTTGTTCTTTTGTGGGGATACCCACTTTGAGTATCATATAAGTTCTTTTGTAAAGGTCCAATGTAAGTCTACCCCTTGAACTGGGGAGTCCATTCAGGCCTCCCCTGTAAGTGTCTTGAATCTGTCTCGGGAAAATTTAAGTTGTCTTTTATTATGGGGAGCCCATTTGTGTCTCCCAATACTAGTAACATAGATTGGTAGATGGTCTTATCCATGTGGTAGGTAGTCTTGTTCAGAGCAATATAACTAACAATATTTTTCTGGTGTCAAATATGGGATTAGAGAGTGCCCAACAGTTTAGTTAATGCAAAGTAAGTCTAACCTTGTTCGTTTTTGTTGTTCATATTGGTACATTACATGAGTCTTGTACATTTAGATTTTTTGGAGTTTTCATTTTAAGTATAATGCATGAATGTCATTGACAATTTCAAGAAATTTGTGTAAGTGTTTGTTTGTGAGATTATTCCTTTGTTAATTGATCACTGGAGGTTTTTTTCAATTCAAGGGTAGATTGAACATGGAAAAGGAGTACATTTCTAGTCAATCAATTGGGTTTAGTTGTTTGCATTTGGCCTTTTTGTGGCTCTTTAGGGGAATAATGTTTTATGTTGGTGATAATTTTTACAATCAGGACCTCTTTTTAATGAATTTTCCATTTAATTTCTATTCATGATTTGTTTTGAGAGTTTCCAATGAATTTGTATGGAAATGGTGGGTTTTGAAAATTTCGGCCAAACCGTGATCCCATTTATATTTTTCAAAAACTAATATTGTTTCTTTTATAAATACTTCATTTTTCAACATCTATAATCCATTAAAATTCATAGATGGCCACCCTATAAAAATTAAGACAACTATTTAAATTTGTTGCCCTTATAAATCATTAATCAATGTGTATTTGGGTTTTTATTTAAGGTATTAGGCCGTCCCATAAGCCCATTTTCTACATTAAATGTTTTTTAATTATTTAATATATCTCTCTTTTTTGGTTGATTCCACCATTCTCTCGAAGCCAATATCTCTAGGATCACCCACATTATTATTATCGAATTAATGGATCACATTTGAACCACGAAGTAGTGCAATCTTTCTTAATATTTCTCAAAAACACCCGATTTTAAGAGATAAAATAAATATTTCATGACTCTAAAAAATTCAATTCTATATCCACCATTTATGTCCACACATGACCAACTATAACCCCATAGATCCTCCATTCATATTTTTTTTAACTAAAGATACATATTTTGGTAGATTTAGTGCAATCACTTCAATATTTATCGATGTATGTCTTTATCTCTTTGATTTATTCACATTCCTTAGGCTTTCTTTCACCGTTTCATGAGTTCTAAAATTTGTGGAAGTATGTTTAATGAATAAATTCTAACTTCATGTCTTTGGGGTGAAATACTGACATTTTAGGTTTCTTTTCACTTTCATGAGGTGCGACAGTGGTGCAATTGTTGTTTCTAACCAATATTTGAGGGTATCGACATATTCGATAGGTGATTACATGTGTGATCATTAGAAGATGAGTTATTATGATTGAATTATTTATTTTGCGTGTTCCTCATATTTTTTTGTTGTGCTAAAATGATTTATGATTTGTTTTTTTAATAAATTAATTTTATAGTTTCATTTTAGTTTGAAATTGGGGGTTTTTCCTGAGAAACCCTTGGAGTATTGTTGGGTGTGTTTCATAACATATGAAATTGGTGTAATAAATATTGTTGGGCTGCTAATTATGATTTTGTAGGGTCTTGGTGTGCCATTGGATTTAAAATAGGGCCATCTAATGCATTTTATGACTGGTACCATGTAATGCATCTTGAAAGTGTTTAAGGAAAATGTGTGTTTTTCATGTGCATCTTTTGTGGTACTATTTGAGGTGATTTTATTATTCCTAATATTGGTTAAATAAATATTTATAGGGATTCTAAATATGATTTGGATTTGAATTGGTGTGTTTTTTGGATTTAAAGTGGACATTGAATTGGGTTGTGTTGGAAAAACATAGTTATACCCCTTCGGTTGGTTTTATGAAAATTGTAAATGATTTATGGAGATACACAATGTGTGAAATTGTTTCTTATGTAATTCATTGGTGATATAATGTTATTTTAATTAGTTTTTGCAATATAACTTTCTTAGTGTTTATGTATACAGTTTTGGTTTGGTTTTTTAATTTTTCGAGGTGATTTATGATTTTGTGATGTGGTTGAAAAACTTATTTTCTCGCTTTTTTTTTGAGTTTGATGTGAAAAATGGACATGGATTATGAAACTCAAATTATGTAACATGTGAGTGGGTTTCTATTTGATGTTTAGAATATTGGGAATTATTTTATAAATATTTTTTATGGATTTTTTGAATTGTGAAAGAAGTGCAAAATGTGTTGTGGTCAATTTTGTGGTGAGTTGGATTTAAAAATCAATTTTCATGAAAAAGTGTATTTTGTGACTTGTGTGATGTAGATTTTTGAAATTTTTTGAATGTTTTATGTGGAAGTGATATTTTATTCTACAAATTATATGTATTTTCTTGTTGAAATTGTTTGAGGACATGAGGGAAACCCTAGTTTCTAGGTGGGTGGACGTGTACAATCATTCTAGTGAACCAATGGGGTTTGGCATCAGTTTCATTTTTCAAGATTGATGCATAAAACACTAACTAGGATATGATGATGATGATTGGGTACTACTAATTTATTGGTATGTTCCCTAATAGTGGCTCATTCCCAATAGCGAATATTGTGATGGTTTATCTCACTAAGATATAAGTTACTTGGGACCCACAACAAGATTATGGCTAGAGATTATTTTCGTTTTGCACATTCTCATTAGTTACAATGTACTTTCCGTCGGTATACTATATGGTTGGATAGGAATTTCAGTAGTGTGGACATTTTTTTTGGAAGTGTTAATTCATAATGATATCCCACTTGAAAACTGTTTTAAATTTTATGTTGCATCAATTAAAAATTGTAACTAGCATTTCCTGTTTATGAAAACGTGCATGATTTTAGTCTTTGAATTCTTATTACATAGAATATAATAGTGGTGGTATACTACTGGGAATTGGATCCCACACTACATAAACCCAAGGGTGTGTGTAGACGTGATTATTTTGGTTTTCGTAGGTTGGGTATAGTTTTTAATGCCACTGGTTCTGGTTTCTAGCATATCCTTACTGGCGGAGTCTTGTGGAGATGGTTTGAGGGTAGTTCCCATTGCCATGAGTGTAATTAGGATATTTGGTTTTGGGTTTTTACCATTTTTATATCCATGTTTATTTGTTCTAATCTATGTAATTCAGTTCTTATTTTTTGTAAAAGCTTTTTTGGTTCGAAAAATCTAGATTCGTTTTATTGGATTCACTTGTTGTGTTCTGTTTATTAACTCAGGTAAATCAATCCCAACTATAATTTTATGATACCCGGGCAATTGTGCCATCCTGTGGTGATTGGGAATGCCCTTCAGGCCTTGTCATAGGCTGTGTTTCATAATGGTTTCTTGGGATATTGGATTTGGTTCGTGACATACCTCCAACGAAAGATAATGAAGTTGTAGATGGAGTAGTAGCTAGAGCATGATCTATAGGAGGAGCTCCAAAATTATTAACTATATTGGAAAAATTATTTAATTGATGAACAATAAATATACCCAAATAGTGATTGTTTTTCCAAAATGATGTGCAATAATTTTAGAAAACTGCATGTGAAAACAACAACCATGATTTTGTAGGACTAAAAATCCATTTTAATCTGAGCAGTGGATAAGTTCAATAGAGCATATATTTCAAAAATTGAAAATAAATTTCTAGGAGATAGTAATAATGGGATTATATCATCTATTAGGGATGAAAATCAAAGGTTATCATAGATTTAAGGCACTAAGGATGTAGAAGTCATAGAAAGAATAAAATAGAAATAATTTATTGATCTTTTCATGGAATAAATATTTTTTCTGATGAATAATGACGGGATATAGAGAGAGAATTCATGGGTCATAGAAAAATAGAAGAAGAAAAAATTTCTATTTTTTATTATAAATTTACATGGTTATTCCAGAATTTGGGGGAAAAAGTATATAATCCAAATAAAATGATTTATCATTTCATTGATGGGATAAATCCATTTAATTGAATGAAACTTTTCATAAAAAATTCATCAATATATAATGATATAATATCATCATCCATCAAGATATAGATTTAGTTTTCTAGGAATTATGGCTACAATGGTATGAATCATATAAGACATTGGAAGATAAAATGTTGAATAATGTGATAATTAAAAAGATCGATTTCCACACAAAAGATAATTGTCGAATGAAGAAGCCTGAGACTTGCCGAAAGAGATAGGGAGTTTATTAAATGTATTCAGAGATAGGAAACAAGGATAATGATTTTCAGGGAATTAAAGAGGATACAATTGTTCAATGTTTCAACTATATGGATATGGGGAACTATAAAATTAAATCCCAAATCATCAACGGAATATTTGTTAAAATATGAGAGAGGATCAAGGACAAGATAATGATACTGATAAATCCATTGTTTAATGATTATTTTACATTTATTTTCGTATAAATGGAATATGTTTTTTGATATTATCGTTATATGAATTATGAAACATTTAATTATTATATTTCATTACTTTTTTTTAATGATTTGATAGAATAATTTGAATAATTCCAATGTCTAGAAAATGTAATCTAGTGGAAATTTGATATTTTTTAAAACACATAATTGAATGAATGATAACCCTTAATATGTTATTAATGTTTTGAAAATGATATAAGGATGAAAAGATGACTGATATAGATAATGAAAACTAGATAGAACTAACTTCCTGAAATATAATTATTGATTTATTTGTCATGGTTGTTTATGCTATGATTCATGGAGTTGAAAATAAATAACAATATATAGAAAAAAATAAAATAATCTATATTTTATTTAAGGAATTAAGAATCAGATATTTTTTTCAATAAATATTTATCATAATTTTGTATATTATAATGTTTCAAGAGAATATAAGATGAAGGTATTCAAAAGTATAGTATATTAAATTTAATATCGAATTTATATTATTTGAGATAGTAATGATAATATAATTTTGGATATTCATTAAGTAAATCCTTAAATTTTTGGATAATGATATTTTTAGAGGGTCATACGGTTAACCATTTATGAAATGGTTTATATTTATCTATGTATGAGTCTTAAATACTAAATTATATAGGCATATATGATTAATTATGATAACCACATTGGTAATGGAACATATATTTTGAAAAAAAATAAATTATTTCAGTAATAATTGGTCCTTAAAATAATGTAAAGTAAATAATAGTGTGTTGGGAATAAAAAATCATTTTTAGTTACATATTATTAGAGTAAAGGATGAAATTACTATGGACGTTGTAACTGGATAACCCAAGACCCCATTAAAAATTATGAAATAAAAGTTATTAATTTATTAGGAATGAAAAATGATATGTATGATATAACATATAAGGTTATTTCAATAATGTTTTAATGATTATACTAATATATGTTCAGGAAGAGGACAACCTGTAGATTGGATGACAACTCATAATATTTAGAAATACAACAAGGATTAAATCCAATATCAAAGTGTCATAATGGTTCATCACCTTCCACATTACTTTTTGATGTACCTGTCATTATAAAATAGTATTATTTTTTATACGGTATGATACATAGAGGATAAATTCATTTTGGTTTCCCTATAAGGGTATGATTAAAAAAATTTATTATTATAAAAATGGTTGAATTGTCTTTTTGAGAAAATAATAGTTTTTGGTGTGAATATATATTTTATTTAAGTATATTTACATATGTCTGGACTCTAAGAAATAAAATAATTGCCCAACACTACGAAAAGGATTTTGGATCAAAAACATTTTTCAATTATTTTTTTACTGAGTAATAAACGACTTATTCACCAATCATATATATACGTTTCATAGATGTTGAGATTTATAATGACTTTTCGCTATCAGTATATATCATTAATTGATAAATTAAAATTTTTTCCACCTTCATGATTACAATTCTCATTAATGATGTCCTATAATGTATACATTATATGTGAGAGACCATCACATTTTCGTATAAATATTCAAGGTGATGTTTTATTAACCCTTTAATGCTTTGGAATTTTATCGATGGGTAGTTTAAAATTTCAAATACATGATTACCAATGATATCATAAAATTAATAGGATGAAATTTATTGAATAATGGGACATTATAACATCTTGAGATCTTAAATAAACGCAATGTTTGATTGGTTATGTTACAATGAACACCAAGCGTAAATGATGTCAAAAATATCATTATTTTGACATGAACATTATAACCTTGTTGTTAAATTTGGAGGATTGGTTAAGAATAAATATATTATGAAATAAATATAATGATAAAATTGAATAAAAATTTTCTTATATTTTGGAAATGAACATGTATTTTTTAGTAATGTAATTTTATTTTTCAAATAAAAATTAGTTCAAAAAGAAAATTAATTTGATTATATAAGAAAATAATTAATATTATTTTCCTAAAAATTTTATAAAATTAATATTAAAAAATATTTTTTTTGGCTCATCATCTCAATATTATATGAGATTTTTTTTTGGAATTTTCAAAAAATGATTATATTTTTCATTAAATTGTAAAAATACTATTGTTCTGAAATATGAAAATTGTAATGAAATAATTATCATATAATCATGATACTAAGTTTATTAAACCTTATTCATTATCAATTTTGTTTAAATTAGTTACATATTATATATGCTGTTGCATTTTGAATCACATTCTTGTCAATTTTGGAATCCACATTCTAAACATTAAAAATTTTATTTGTGATTATATTCAGACCATATTTAGAATTGATTTTGGAAAATTTTATTAATTTCATCATGTAAAATGTATTCCATATATTTAATAAATAAGTAAAAATTATATTATAATGAAACTTTCATTTTTAGTCATTATATGGTTATCATGGTAAAAAACGATTTAATGGTTTATAAGTAAAATAATATAGCAGATTAAAATAAAAATGTAAGGTATTTCAATAAATAATAATACAACATTATATGTGTGGATAACATGTTTCATGACCATAAAAATAATTTACAACATTAATAGTCACTTAAATTGTGATGAATAAATTCCAACCAAATGTGGTTTGTCTTTAATAATTAATAATAATTATTTAATCTGTTAAAACCACCCCTCCACAAGTATAAATACCCTCAATCACCACTCACACTCTCATAAATAGACTTGATGATCTTAAAATCATGGAAAACCCTCTACTACAAACCCTCCCCACGTTAATGTGATTTTTATCTCACCGAAATTTTAATTCTGTGTTCTTTAAGGGGTCCTCCATGATGGTTATATCCAAGAGGTATGTTTCTCAAACAACATATATGAATTTCTATCCCTCTTATGCATTCCAATCACATCATTCACCTACCATTGAGTAAAAAATATAGTTTAATTTAAAAAAATTCAATTTTCTATTTTATTGGAATATATTATGTACATCTATTTTATCATGTCAACTTATTTTGGGAAATGAAACCATAGTCCAAATTATTGGAATGAACAATCACCTCGAGTAATTATTTAGTTTTATTTTCATTACTGCCATCGAGGATGGTAGGAAAAGTATTATTTTGGTTATATAATATTTTAGTAAGTATATTGAACCCTATTTTTTGTTCACATACTAATATATATATAAATAATATGAAGAAAATGAAACTAGTTCGTGATGGTAAGAAAATCCAACATATAAACTGAAAATTTATCATTACTATTTTATCTAATTAATTGTCATCATTTCAGAATGAAAATGATATATGGTAACATTAAAAATTATCAAATAGTATGAATACCATTTAAATTCACATATGTAGATTTATTTTATTTTTTAATAAATTCCATAACTTTGCTGTAGTGAACCGTCCATGAATCCACAAAAAGAACACACTTAAAGTAAATAAAAAAATTAAATATTATTAATGAATGGGTGATAATATATTGTTAAAGGATAAAATGGGAAAGAATTAATATGAATATACTTATAAAAAATAATAATAAAATTTCTTCAATTATACATTAGGTTTATTAATAATGAACTAACATGATGTGTCAGATATGCGTAATCTAAACATATTTTCAACTACAGGGTCAAACCTCTACTTCATTGATTTTTTCATGAAAATATTTTGTGTAAAATTATTTTGTGTGCAATAGGTTTTATTTCAAATGATACTTATTTATTTATAGTGGATACAAAAAACATGTCCATTTGATTAATTCCCACTTCAATGGTATGTTATTTTTATTGGATGTTATTAAAAAAATTATCTTTTAAATGTATCCCTGAAAACTATAATTTTCTTCAATGGCCATTTTTAAATAATTCATTCATTAAATAAACATACTAATACGAATTGATTGTTTAAATTTATTTTCACATATTTTTTCATTTTAAAAATGTTTTAAAATGGATATTTATTCATTTTCTGAACTAGGATCTTTTGATTTTTCCATCAAAATCAGAGATGGAATTTTCATTAAATTATACGACATGAGTATATTAACCCATCATATTAACCCATTAATTATTTTAGGATTCCATTTTGTTTTTTCAATAATATTTTAAATGAAAACTCAATCATATAGTTTTTCACAGAATTTAAAATATTTATGATTTTCAAATTAAAATGGGTATTTTCTCAATAATTTATCAATTTTATCATTTAACGTATTTTCATTGATTCCAAAATCATAAATTGAATATTATTCTTCATTGATTTTGGTACCTTATGGTACCATCAATCATATTTTATTATATATTTTATAATCAGTTTGACTAGGGATGTGAAATTTTGATACAATTCACATTATTACTGTGGATGGTTTCTGATTTGGTTTAGAGATTGGGGACTATAATTTATATTTCATATGTTAATTTCAGTACTTATACATACATTTATTATTTTAATTTATTTAATATGTTGAATGAATTAGAATTATTATGTGATGGGTTGGTCCCACTATATCCCTATGATGCATTGGTATGTCACATGACCCAAATATAATTAGGTATTGGCTTATTTGTAACACATTTATGAATGTTGAATTGGAAAAATCATTGATGTTATATTTTTGTGTTTTATGTTATAAATTAACTTATTATATTATTATTTATCAATTTACATTTGATTATTCAATTATTGAAATATAATTGGTTATGTTTTCTAGAACATGTGATTATTTAAAGGTCATTATTTTATAAACATTTATTCTGACTATATTATTCTAGAGTTATTTACTAAACAAAATATATTAAAATATACATAATTTCATATGCTTATTTATGAGAGCTACTGATGTAAAAAACCCATAATGCAAAATTTATCCCCATATTTTCTTATGTATTATTTTTTCAAAGTATTTTACAAAATCTATTATGATTGTTATACAAGGTTAATCAAGGTGAACAATAGTGTTCTAAAAGGATTCAATATGTTTTTTATATATTTTTAATTGTAATTTTTTATTTGAGTATATATCTATTTTTTCAACGCTACTAAATTGTTTAGTTCCTTGAGATGTGATTCCTAGTATATTATTACAACATAAAAAAAGTAACAACCAACACAATTATACAATGTATGGGGTTGTTAAATTCTCACGGGTCGTTCATTTCATGCTGGAACCACAAAAACATCCTATTAATATCTCATGAAATAATAATGTCTTTTATCCTAAATAAATCACTTACCAGCTACCCTAGAACAATAGTAATCTAAAATTAATCCGGAAATAACGTTCAATAGTTAAATGATACATATTTTCTCAACCTAAATAATGAGCTAAATATCTATAGAGCATCCCATGTTACCTTCTCCGAACATAGAGTAATTGAAAAATCATGCTTGGATGATTTCACCATACTCCCTGGGATTAGAATCATTTCACTAAAATTTAAATCCTAAAATTAAAATTATTGGAGAAGATTAGTAGTAAAATTATTTGGGGATATCAAACCTAAAATCATTAAAGGTAGCCACGGAGAACACTCACATATAGTGGATTAGAGAGGATAAAATATGAAGTGACTTGGGATGTGTGAGGGGTGAAAGGGAGAGAAGTGTGGATTCCGTATCAAAAATATTTCTGGAATAAAATTATATTTTTCCCAATTTTTGACAAGCAACATGGTTTGGATAACAAATTTTTAAAACTGTGTGCCAATAATCTGCCCATCATAACTAGAATAAACACGCATTGCATGGTTTTACTACCCATATTTCCAAACCATGTTCAAACTCTGAAACCACCTATAAAACCATGCATGGTTTCCTCTAAAATTTTAAATTGTTTGACCTTAACTATTCAACAATAATAAATTCCTACCATTCATGAAATAATATAAATTATAGTTCATTGTACTTTAGAGTGCTGCACAATTTTCCAAAAACAGTGTTCCCCAACCCATGATCAATAGATTAATTTTTTTAGTGCTCCAAATTTTTTTCAAAATTCACGAAAGGCTCAGAAAATCCACCTTTCATGGAATATGAATCATCTATAAATATCTCATTATAATGTTACATATCATATAATTAGTTTCTAAATCTATGATCAATATTCAATACCTCTAGTAATTAAAAATACATGTTCTATATGAAATTTTAAACTTATATAGTAATAGGATATTACATCCACCCAACATTAATACTATTTATCCCTGATGGTCCTCATTGGACATCCATTTTCATATCTTGACCTACATTAGGAACATATTCCATCTAAAA
This sequence comes from Viscum album, assembly GCA_963277665.1. Lineage (NCBI taxonomy): Eukaryota > Viridiplantae > Streptophyta > Magnoliopsida > Santalales > Viscaceae > Viscum > Viscum album. The sequence continues at coordinate 2,141,968,991 of OY728132.1, forward strand.
TAGATTAATTTTTTCTCAGAAATCCCAAAGAACATTGAAAGAGGCACATACAAATAGGGTTCTTATGCCACCGAACCAAGTACAAATGACTTTAACGACATGTGAAACATAAGAATTTTTATTACCTGAGACATTATAAAATGATATATTCCCACTTCATTAGTTCATTCATCGCTTATTGTGTGGTTCTCCATATCATATGATATAATATTATACCACTAATTGCAATGGTTTTATACATTCATTGTTGGAATATCATATCAAACCATGATATAAATATTCCAAAAAAAAATCATCATTATTTCTAACTATCCAATTGATTAGAATATATCAAAGTGGGATTTTTTGAAACATTTTTCTTTAAATAGTTTTTTTATTTGTTGGATTGGATTTCACACAACATTGAGTGTCGACCAAATCGGTATCATTATTAAAATATTAGGTGTCTATTATCAAATATCCATTTGATTGGAAGGTATATATATTTATATATATATTATACGAAATATATGGTATGAAATTTATTAAAATTAATTAATTACTTAATGAATGATTATAATTTAAAAAATTATTTTAAAATAAATATCTAGTTTTTATGAAAAATTGTTTCTTTATATGAAATGTTTTTATGTAAATAAATATGAAAAATAATTTCATTTAAGGATTCTTTATAAATGAATACGCTATTTACATAAATAATTTTTTTAAACATTGGGATAATTTTTTTTTACAAGTAGGATGACAAAAAATTTAATTTTTTTATTGTAAAATTATCCGTATGATAACAAAAATATTTCACATTTCGATAACATAAATTAAAATTATTTTATTCCCATAAATGTTATAGAATTATATAATATTAATAACATATTCATAATCATGAGGATGAATTTTTTTGAATTTATACCTTTTATTTTTTTTCAATATGAATTGTAACCTTAGTAAAATTTATCACATAAATATTGGGAATCTTGGGTTATTCTAGATTAAAAATAAATGTTATGATGAATAAAATTAAAATTTTTATTATTGGATGAGTTGAAATATAAAATTATATCCATGGTATCTAAATTTTTTATTTTTATAGAATGTATTCCAAGAAAATGAATTATATATTATCTAAATCATAGAATATTTCCAAATTTCACTCTATTAGATTCAAATTTACATTATGTGTCAACATATAGACAAATATTGAAATTGAGAAGGCTTAATAGTCAATTTATGAGCGGTGAAATTATATTCATGATGGTAATATATTGCTAATTTTTTGTTATGATACAAAAATCATTAATTCATAAAAAATGCAAAAATAGTATTTTTTAAATTTAATAGAAAATAAAATAAATTATTAATATTAATAGATATATAAGAGTGCATGAAATTATTTATAAGTGACTATTCCATATTAGAGTTTATTAATATATTATTTTAAATCCAAACATTATCTTTATGAATTTTTGGTGAAATCTAATAAATAAGTCACAAATGTTATAATAATGATACTTTTTTATAATAATATTTTTTTAAATAGTTTAAAATAATAAAAACTGTGAAATTATAGAATTAGAATATCTTATGGCCTAATGTGTCATTAATGGATATTTATGGACCCAAATTTTGGTTATTGGAAAATACGATAACCCATTAATATTCAAATTGTTCTTATAGTAGTTAGAATAAAATTCCTTAAATGAGGGGTTATTAAAATGATATGGTTTAAAAATAAACCATGAAATATATGAATTATAATTTTTTAGGCCTATCGATCCATAGATTCAAAGATGTGTCTATTTCCAACATATTTCTTGAGAATTATAATATTAAAACCTTTTTAAATTTCCAAATGTAACCTTGCCTCAATTATAAAAGAGATCCTTATCACTCGCCTATTTACCAATAATTTAGTATTATAAATAAAAAATATACAAATTTAACATTAAAACTTTTCCAAAACTCATTTTATTTGTTTTTTTCATCCATAAAGGCCAACCACAGATCCCATAAGGGGGGATCTATAAGAATAATTACAAAAAGTTAAAATCTTTTTTCCTAATAACTTTCAAATCTATTAATATTTAAATACTATAAATCAATTTTTTATGAAAGAATAATAAAATTATAAATATTATATATTATTATTATTATTATTATTATTAAAACATCATTATAAACCCTCTTACCCATTAAATAATGTGTGAAAGTATTAATAATTCCTATGCATGTATTAGCCTCTACATGTAAAGATACAATTAATTTATTATCACAATATTTTATGGATGGGTATTATGATTCATTTAAAATTTATATATTATATTTATTATATCATAATACTTATGTAATTAAAAGTTTTTTTCTACCCTATTACCATGTAATAATTTATTAAATGATAACATCACTGGTGCATACGTGTACACTTCCACTTCAATAAAGAAAGGTGTTTTGTTTTTAATTTTAATATTAATTGGATAAAGATGATGAATAATTTATTTAATATAATTAAGACAAAATGTTTAATATGTATACTATAAATTTTAATTATTGTTTAGTGTTTATCATTCCACCTATTGTAAAATGGAAAAACATTTATTCACATGTATGTCCAACCATCTGTATTGAACTTATAATTGATTTTCCGATCACAAAATATTTTGGATAAATATAACTAGATATACAATGAATATATATATTATTTATTTCCTGACTAACATTATGGATATTATGGAACCAAGATAAATTTATATGTAATTTAACTACTAAATTAAAATACTCAGGATAAACAAAAGATCTTACACCCAAAAATGATAATTTTAATAACAAATGATTTATAAAAGGTGGTTTTAAATTTTTATTAAAGGAAAATATATGATATTATATGTCTTGATTTTTTATTGTACAATTATAATAAATTTAATTTTATTATAAGTATGGTTAATGTTTATTGGATTAATAGACAAGTGAGATCCGAGTTTTATGATTCTATATCTTTGTTTATTAGTATTTTTTATGACTATGTCTTAATGATAAAATATATTTATCTACCTCTAAAGGTTATATAGTATATTATTCTGGAATAATATTTTAAAAAATATATTATTTAATTTTTCTTTCCCCACCTAATTTACTCAAGAGACCAAAAAAATGTTTTAATGGAGATCGAGATCATTTTTATTTTTGTCAAAAGAAAATTTTTCTTTCACTTCCATGCATTCTAAATAATATTTACATACAGTCATTAATATTCAACTCTATTATTAATATTTATTTTCTACATATAATTTTTTTTAAAAAAATGATCGTAAAATCTTGACATTTTTTAGTGAGGTACTTTTTAACATTTGTTTCAATACTGTGATGGGAATCATTTTTTAACATATACTTCACGAACAAATTTTCTATCCAGAATGTATAATATTTCCATTGATGCGTCCTTTATAATTTTATAGTTAAATTTTCTAATATAAAATTGTACTTTATATTTTATTTTATTTTTATAATTTTTATAATAATAGAATGGTCATTTTATTCAATAATGTTATAATGAAATTCTAATTTTATTCATATTTATCAAACAAAACAACCCCAGATTTCACATTGGCTTTACTAGGGATATAATCTAATGATATCATATTTCTCCAGTTTTTAGATGGCATATGTTACACATTTCATTTTAATAAGATTTCAAAGATGAAATAATGAATTTTTTGTAAAACCCATTTTTTTCATGAGGTTATGCTATGACGAAATGTTAAGGGACCAAATTTCATTTGATGGTCTTTGATATCATAAATTGTTTATGGTCATGTGGCATAAATTCATATTATTTTAATAATGAGATGTGTGTGGATTATATCCCATTATAATTAATTCAGTAATGATTTATAACTCACGATATAATGAGTTTTGGAATGAGGTTGGAAACCTATACTGTAATGTACTATATCCACTATGATTGTATTGGTAGTGATCCTTGAATACTCTGATGGTTTTTGGAGTGGTCAAATTCAAAAATAAAATCTATGAAAATGTTTATTGAATTCCTAGGTAATAAATTTATCTTCATATATATTTGTGAAAATTAAATTTCTTATACAAATTATAATCATTCATGCTCTGTGTTCTATCGTCCCCTTCTGATTAATGTCTTGTTAATTACCATGATTTATTAAATAACTTAAGATAATAATGTATTATTTGATGATGAAGATTTTATAATGTTCATATCCTATTCATATATACTTATTATCATGTTATTATTATGTTAATATTCATATCTCAATAGATTATGCTTAGTGAGCACTTGATCACCCACTTTTAGTATGGTTCTTTTCCCTAGGTAATGGATAATGTTATTAAGTATAATAAGTCCAAAAAGAGATATTTTATTAATGTTACAAGTGGGAGAAATTTTAAATATATTGTTCATTTTTTCTATCATTACATTGATACTAGGGCTATTACATTTTGGAATATACTGTTATATTATGTTATTAATATTTAACTGTTTATACATAATGTCTCTATCTGAAAAATATGGGTCCCTATTTATTTTATTTGAGAATGGTTTAGTTAAACATTGGATACCATGTTGAAAATTTTTTAGAATGAACCCTCATAATATGTAGAAGTACAATATTGTCACGACCCTTTCTCGGGGCCCATGCTGTGACTACCCCAAGCCTGCCATCCAAAGGCCAGAGGCAGGCGACTAGAACCAAAGGCAAAAATCCCTATAACTGGGAAGGAATTACCATTATGAAAAGTAAACAAAACACCATAGAGTATAATCGGAAGTAATACACTAAGTACATAAGAATGTGCTGAAAAGTAAATGGGCTAGAATAAAAACCCAACTGAATGAATGTACAATAGAAATGACAAGAAGCTGGAAGAATATAAGCATCTCCTAGGTCGTCCACCTCAGATCCTACCTGAAGGGTTGGTACAGATAACATAGCTCCTGGATCGTTCACCATGGATCCTACATGAAGGGTAGGTACAGATAGCCTCCATAACACTGTCGCTGGTCAACCTCCTCCGAGTATCGTTTCATTGTTATGTCCACCTCTGGAAACTGACTCATCGTGAGGTCCACCTCCAGGTACCATCCAGTCCTCGAACACTTAGCCTTCGTCAGCGCTGCCCGTCGTCTACAACCAACACCACGAGGTGCGGGCATAACCCGAGTGGGGGGTGAGTATACAATACTCAATAGGGACCTCGAGACCATCAAGGTATCACTAAATCCAACAAGGATAATCACAAAGAAGGATCTCAACAAATAACCCTTACTTAGTTATAATCCCATACTTATACTTAAGTTATCATGTAACCCATCTCAATCATGAGGAAACACAAAGGTTAAGAAATCAACGGATAACCACTACCTAGGTATATTCCCATACATATACCTAAGTGATCAAGTGACCCATATCAATCATTAGGTAAACACAAATGTCATAGACTCAGCTCAAACCAGGATTTTCATTATTGAAACCATAACTGCTGAAGAGCTCCATCTCTGACGTGTACTTTGATCCTGTCATGACTCCATGGTACTGCTCACTAACCTAAAACTGCTGAGGTACTCCTCCTATAGAGTACCACTGGTCTGCTACCAAATACCTGGTGTTTCGTCCGTTGTGGGTCTGTCGCCAAATATTGGGCGCTCCCCCTAATAGCCTACAGAGGTACTCCTCTTGTCGAGTACCGCGGGTCTCCGGCCAGCTACCGGGCACTCCGTCCGCCGTGGGTATGTCGCCCAATACTAGGTGCTCTGTCCACTGGACTAGTCGACTCACTCCATGTCGAGTCTGTCAAGCAGTCGTCAGGTCTCCGCCGGCTACACGGTCTCTGTACTCTATACGCTCATCTCCGGGAGGGTCTTCTCTACGAGCTACAGGTCCATACTCCAAGTATCGCAATGTTCCATGAAGAAGTATCTCAAAGGACCGCCTCAACATAGGGGTCTCAATGCAACAGACATTGCGTCAATCATACGCCATGTCTGTGAGTTATTATCCTTTTCATCGCAAGGGCCCGGTTGGTTTCATTTGCGAAACAACCCGGTCATATGTCAACTATACCCTGAACTCTCATATGATATAATCATAGGGACCGTTTCTCAACGTGATCACCAACGGCGCTGACAGTTCGTCAAACGGACGTCCGGTCCGAATGTTATCAGCTTTTCTGTTCCAGGGGCCCGGTTGGATATTGGGTTCAATCTGACCTGGCAAAAATCCAACTACATCCAAACCTCAGAATATGTATTCCAAAAGATCCGTCTCATCAACAGGAATCCAACAAAGTCGACGACACGTCAATCGGACGTCCAGAGCTCAAGTTATAAGCATTTCCGCTCCGAGGGCCCAGTTGGTTTCGGGTTCGAACCAACCCAGTCATACCCCATGTTCTCTAAAACCTTTAGTGTAATATACCAAAATGACCGTCTCGATCCAAGGATTTCATCTCAACTGACAGTGCATTGATCGGAGGTACGTAGGCCATGTTATGGGTTTTTAAGAGAACCTATCCAGTTTTAGGTGGTTTCAGGCTCGGACCAACCCGGCCCGGGACCCCCTGCGTCGGCCAGAACCGGGTCGACCAGACCCTGGTCCAGGTCTGGCCCATTAGGCCATGGCACGGCCCGGCTGGCGCGGCGCCTGCATGACTAGGCAGCTCGTCCGAAACGGCCGAGCAGAAAGGGGGGGCGGGGGCGCTGCCCCCCTGATTGAACCCCCCCCCCAACGTTGGGGGAGCTCCCTTCTTGTCAGTCGGGGGTTATGACCCCCGGGCTTCTCGGAAACATGCCGGTTTGACCGGACGATGCGTCACCGCAGGACCAGCCGGTCCCGCCCCTTATGCACCGGCGGCCGGCGGCTCCAGCTGCCCTCTTCTGCTCCGCCGCGGCCAAAGGCCGCAACCCTTCATGGTTTTCTATCATGACACAACGGCACCTCACCCCTTCACCGCAGCCCAACTCCGGCCACGGCATCATTCGGCCCCAACAGCGTTGCGTGACGGCGCCACGCTTCTTCACCCATTCCTCTTCCATCTGCGCGGTTCAGTTGCACCGCACTGCCTTTGCTTGTGCCGCAAAAAGTAAAACATCAAAAAGGAGGAGAAGGGTTGGTCGTGTTCGTGCAGTCTGACCTCCTCCTGTTGTTACGATAACAGGAGGCTAGAAAATAAAGACGAAGAATGGCAAGAAAAAATCCACGAACTTCAAGTTAAACCCTACTTGATGAATTCGTCGAACGATGGTCATCGCGGGAAAAGGACGTTGCGGAAAACATCGTTGCGGAAGACCGCGTCGTAGTACACGGTGTCGCGTCGTCGATCTATGAGGAACCAGCGTTCTTCGTCATCCTTCATCGGAGGTCGGCATTCTTCGTCGGCGATGGTGCGTTCTTCACGTTCTTCGACGAGGAAGAAGGTGTCCAATACTTGAGCTCTTCTTTTCTAACCCTTCTCGCACAATGAAAAAACCAAATAAAATAAGGCCTTGCCTTATTTTATTTCTCATGCCACACCTTTTTGAAATTCGAAATGAATTCCTGAATTAATTACATTTAAAACATAGTCATTTAATTAATTAAGAGAGTTGACTTTTCATTTATGGGGGGGGGGGGGTGCGGGCGTGTTACACAATTAATGGGGGGTTTGTGGAAGTTAAAAAGGGTGGGGCTCGTGTGGGGCCCACCTCACATTTATACACACATGGGTAGTTAGAAACTAGTGGGTCCCACCCCAAATCCCATACATAGGATATAACTACTTAGATATAAAAATAAAATTGGTTGCACAAATTTTATTTTTATTTATTACTTAACCCATAATTTTTATAACCACATCCAAGAAAACGCAACTCCGGAATTGGTGTTCCTAAGCAATTACCAGCGATTTGGTTTCATCAGTGCTCTCGGATATCGATTCCAAGCACCGGTTCAAAAGTTAGAAAAACCCGCTCGTTCATTCACTGAACGCACCCAAGCTAAACTTCGGAAATTGATTCTGGGCACAACGGGACTCGGAATCAGGTGTCGTCAGAAACTGCGTTCTTGTAAAATCCAAATGAAATTATGAAAAAAATTTCCATGAAATTTCTGGGTCTTTACATTACTCTCACCTCAAGGCTTTACATCCCCGTAAAGCTTTAACACAAACTAGGGATAGAAAAGTGGTACTGATCACACATATGAGCCTTCCACTCCCACGTGCTCACCTGGAGGTTACCGTGCTACAAACGAAAGCGCACAAGAGGAATCGACCATCCTTGTAGGACCCGCTCTTGTCGATCCTAAACCTCTACTGGAACCCCGTAAAAGTCACCCCATCGCCAATGTCCAGCACCCCATGGTCGATTATATGTGTTGGGTAAAGCACGCATCTCCACAATTGAGATACCTGGAAGTCTTCATGCACCTGGTGTAACTGAGGTGGATGGGTCAAACAGTAAGCCACCTCACCTACCCTGCTGAGGACTTAAAAGGTCTACTAAACCTCAGATATTACTTGCTACCTCGGACACATCTCCATAGACCTCATTGAGTTGAGACCCGTAAGAAAACGTGGTCTCCATCCTCAAATTCCAGTGGTCCTATCTCCTATCAACATATGATTTTTGCCTGATCTGTGCAGTCTTTATCCACTCCTAGATGATATGCACCTTCCCCGTCATGGCCTGGACTATCTCTTGTCCCACAAGAGCTGCTAAGATTTCTTCATTGCCGATAAGAAAAAACTAGCCTCATCCCCTAGATGAACCATGTTATTTGCCTAAAACAGTCAATCCTATTATGAATGGTATTAATCCATTCCATGGATGACATCGTAAGGCCTCGATGCTACTACCAAGAGATCCAACTGTTATTCTCACCTCCAAGGGTTGAGTCACACTGTCGGCATCCATGTGTGGTCACTGGGTCTCCTCCAGTAGGAATATTAAAAGTGAGGGTCAAGTCAACAGTTTAAACAGGAACCTCTTAGTACACAAAAATAAAGGAAGAAAACGTCACAAGGAAATGTGTCTTTTATCACTGTATCTCAAGTACAAAGACACACAAGAACCACAAACAACAAGAAATATTCTAGAAGCACCAAGATCAAAGGTCCCATGCCTGGAACTAGTCGAGCTCTTGTCCTCCAGCTTCCAGAGCTTCGTAGTCGTATGCTTCAGCTGCCTGAAGTTGTGCTCTCCAATGTCCGCCAGTTCCCTATGGTCTGGGTGGTCCTCCTGGTGGGGGTAGATCCTCAAAGCATCATCCAACACCTTCTGCTCGGATATCTCCTCTTCCATGGACGCCTCCTCCTTGCGGTCCACCCTGATCAAACTGTTGCCTCTGTCTAAGGGGATCTTAATCTATCTGCTGATCATCTATACGGCGGGTCGGACAATCACGTTCCATGTGACCAAGCCCGCCGCTGAGTAACACTGCCCACTCATGGCACGACTGGCTCTGACTCCACCCCGGATTCCCTACACAACTGAACCTGAGTTGTGTAGTCGGCCACCGGTGGTTCTGGTCCTTTTGGACCTCTGCGTCAACAGTCTACTACTAGTCACAGAAGACTCCGCTGCATGTCGACTAGTAGAGGGTTCTGCTGTTGGAGATTTCTCAGCAAGGAAACTCTCCACTAGGAGGGCTCGCTCCAACACCCCTGTCTACGTCGGAATGCTGTGAGAAACAAAATAATCTATAATCTCTCACCGGAGACCTTGCTCAAAGGTTTGGGACCTGAAGAACGGGTCCCATACCATGTTTGTAGAGTAGCGCGAGAGGTTTGTGAACCTCTCTGAGTACTGAGCTACACTCATGCTACCCTACTGCAGAAGCAGTAGCTCATGGATTCGCACCGCTCGAAGGGTGGTTGGTACAAAATATTCCAAGAACATGCTCTCGAATTCTGACCATAGAAGTGATGTGTCATCATGCATCTGGAGCATTAGGCTCCACCATCTACATGCTGCTGCCTGAAGGAGGCTGGTAGCAAGGATCACCGTGAAGTATGCTGGTGTCCCCACTAGCTTGAAGACTCTCACCACAGCCTCCAGCCAATCCTCAGCCTCCTGCGGGTCCGTCTCTCCCCTGAACCTAGGTGGCCTCTGGCGCAAGAACTCATGCAGTGCGCTCAAGCGACGTGCACTCTCTACTGCTGTTGATGGTGGCATCGTTGGCCCAACGGGTGGTAGTACCGCTGGTGCCTCAACTGGGATAGGGCCCTTTACTGAGGCCTCTTCGCTCGGCGGGCTGTCAGTACGTACTACTCTTGGGGCTCTAGCTGGTCTTCCACGGGGAGGCTTCCTGAAAGAAACAGACGTGACACAGTCAAATGATTTATAACTGGTGAGCTAACCTGGTTTGAGATGTTTTAAGGGAAAACAATTGATAACACACACGCAATCAGTGCTTTTGTGCACAAAGTTGAAAATCAGTTGTCAGGGCCCTGGTGTATGGATACGTCGGCTGCCTGCACCAACACTGGACTCTCTGAACTGAAAACCACACACGGTACCATTAACACTATTTCTTCACAGAAAGAAAATATCATAGTTATAATTTTTGCGGTAGAACCGACTCCTCTGATACCAATTTGTCACGACCCGTCTTCGGGGACCATGTCGTGACTACCCCATGCTCGCCTTCCATAGGCCAGGGGCTAGTGACTAGCACCAAAGGAGTAAATTCCGATAACTTGCAAAGCATTGACATTATAAAAAGTAAACAATACACCACAGAGTACAAGAGGAAGTAATACACTAAGTAAAAAATAATGTTTTGAAAAGTAAATGGGCCAGAATACAAACCCAACTGAAAGTACAACTACAACTGAACGAAAGTACAACAGAAAAGACAAGCAGCTTGACGAATAGAAGCAGCTCCTAGGTCATCCACCGTGGATCCTACATGAAGGGTAGGTACAAATAATGCAGCTTCTGGATCGTCCACCACAGATCCAACCTGAAGGGTCGGTACAGATAGCCTCCACACCGCTCTCACCTGTCAACCTCCTCCGAGTATCTTCTCGTTGTGAAGTCCACCTCCGGATACTGACTCGTCGTGAGGTCCACCTCTGGGTACCATCCAGTCCTCGAACACTCGGCCTTCGTTATTGCTGCCCGTCGTCTGCAACCAACACAATGAGGTTTGGGCATAGCCCGTGCCGGGGTGAGTATATGATACTCAGTAGGGACCCCGAGACCCTCAAGGTCTCACTAAATCCAACATGGATAACCACAAAGAAGGATCTCATAGATAATCCTATCTTAGGTATAATACCATACTTATACATATGTTTTAAACTAACCCATATCAATCATGAGGAAACACAAAGGTTAAGAAATAAATGGATAACCACTACCTAGGTATATTCCCATACAAATACCTATGTTATCAAGTGACACATCTCAATGATGAGGTAAACACAAAGGTCATGGACTTAACTTAAACTAGGATTTCGATTATCAAAACCGTAACTGCTGAAAAGCTCTATCTATGATGAGTACTATGATCCTGTCATGACTCTGAGGTACTGCTCACTAACCTAAGACTTCTGAGGTACTTCTCCTTTCGAGTACCACAGGTCTGCTACCAAATATCGGGTTCTCTGTCTGCTATGGGTATGTCACCAAATATTGGCCACTCCCCCTAATAACCTATAGAGTTACTCCTCCTGTCAAGTACCGTGTGTCAAAAGACAACTACCTGGCGCTCTTTCCACCGTGGGTCTGTCACCAAATACCGGGCGCTCCGTCCACTGGGCTAGCCAACTCACTCCAAGTCGAGTCGGTCAAGAATTCGTCAGGTCTCGGCCAGCTACACGGTCTCCATACTTCGTACGCTCATCTCCAGGAGGGTCCACTCCACGAGCTACAGGTTGATAGTCTAAGTATCACAAAGTTCCATGAAGAATTATCTCAAAGGACTGCCACATCAAAGGGGTCTCAATGCAATAGACAGTGCATCAATCGGACGACCGGTCTGTGAGTTATTAGCCTTTTCATCCTAGGGGCCCTGTGGGTTTTCAGTGTGAACCAACCCGGATTTATCTCAACTGTACCCCGAAATCTCATAGGGTATACTCATAGGTACTGTTTCTCAATGTGATCACCAACGCCGCTGACAGTTCGTCAAACGGACGTCCGGTGGTAAAGTTATCAGCTTTTTCATTCTAGGGGCCGGATAGGATTTCAGGTTCAATCCAACCCGGCGACTATCCAACTACATCCAAAACATAGTCTATGTATACCAAAAGTAATGTCTCATCCAAAGGAATCAAAAAATGTCCACGGCACGTCAATCAGACGTCTGGAACTCAAGTTATAAGTGTTTTCGCTATGAGGGCCCAGTTGGTGTCGGGTTCGAACCAACCCGGCCGTACCCAATGTTGTCTGAAACAATGAGTGTAATATATGTAAAGGACCGTCTTGATCAATGTATTACATATCAACTGACGGTACATCGATTGGTGATCCGTAGCCCATGTTATGGGCTTTTAAGTGAACCTGTCCAGTTTTAGGGGATTTCGGGCCTGGACCGACCCGACCCGAGAGCCCCTAGGTCGGCCCAACCGGGTTGACCCGACCCAGTTCCGGGTCCAGCCCATTAGGGAATGGCCCGGCCCAGTGGGAGAGGCCCAGTCCAGTAGGTGCGGCCCGGCCCCGCCAGCGCGGCCCCGCCCTACCTGGGTGACCCGGCTGGCCTGGCGCTGGCGCCGCGCCCGCGTGACCAGGAAGCTCGAGCAAAACGGCTGAGCGAAAAGGGGGGCCGCGCTGCCCCCCTGATTTAAACCCCCCCCCCCTCGTGGGTACCGCTCCCTTATTTCCAGTTTGGTGTTACGACCCTCGGGCTTCTCGGAAACCGGCTGGTTTGACCTGCTAGTGGGTCACTGCGGGACCAGTCGGTCCCGCCCCGTGTGCACCGGCGGCCGGCGGCTCCGTCCGCCCTCTCCTACTCCGTCGCGGCCAAAGGCCACATCCTTTGTCCGACCAGCGCGGCACGACTGTGCTGCAACCCTACACCGTGGCCCGCCCCGGCCGCGGCCCGGCTGTTGCCCTTCGTGGTTTTTCGGAGCAGCGCGAGGGCGCCGCTCTTCATCGCCCGTTCCTCTTGCTTCCGTGTGGTGTCGTTGCATAGCGCTACCTATGCCCGTGCCACAAAAAGTAAAACATCAAAAATGGGGAGGACGGTCGGCCATGTTCCTATGGTCATACCTGCTTCTGTTAGGACGATAACATGTGGACACAAAATAACGATGAAGAACAGAAAGAAAAAATCCATGAACATCAAGTTAACCCCTACTTGATGAAGTCGTCGAACGAATGTCTTCGCGGGAAAAGGGCATTGCGGAAAACAACATTGCAGAAGACAGCGTCGCGGATCGAGGCTCCGTAAGGGTCTTCAGTGTCAAGGAGAAGAGAATCGTCGGTGTTGCGGTACACAGCGTCATGTCATCAATCTCCAAGGAACCTGTGTTCTTCGTCTTCCTTCGTCGTAGGCTAGCGTTCTTCGTTGGCGACGGTGCGTTCTTCGCGTTCTTCGATGAGGAAGAAGGTGTCCAAGACTTGAGATCTCCTCTTAAACCCTTATCGCACAACGCAACAACCTAATAAAATAAGGCCTTGCCTTACTTTATTTCTCATGCCAAACCTTTTTGAAATTCGAATTGAATTCCCGAATTAATTACATTGAAAACTTAATCAATTTTTTTAATTAAGAGAGTTGAATTTTCATTTAAGGGGGGTGTGGGTGTGTTACCCAATTAATGGGGGGGTTTGTGGAAGTTCAAAGGGGTGGGGCTCGTTTGGGGCCCACCTCACATTCATCCACGCGTGGGTAGTTAGGAACTAGTGGGTCCCACCTCAACTCCTTTACATTGGATATAACTACTTAGATATAAAAATAAAATTGGTTGCACAAATTTTATTTTTATTCATTACATAAACTATTATTTTAATAACCACACCCGATCAAGCGTAACTCCGGAATAGGTGTTCCTAAGAAATTACCAGCACTGCAGTTTAATCGGTGACCTCAAATTTCGATTCTGAGCACCAGTTCAAAAGTTAGAAAAACCCACTCATTCGTTCACTGAACGTACCCAAGCTAATCTTCAGAAATTGATTCCGGGCACACCGGGCCTCGTAATCAAGTGCTGTCAAAAACTGTGTTCTTGTAAAATCCCAAATAAATTAAGAAAAAAATTTCCTTGAAATTTCTGGGTCATTACAAAGATAAAATGATTTTTTTCTTTTAATGATCTTGAATGACCATGTTGAATCTTATGGTTATATACAAGAATATTTCATGATCATATATTGCATAATTTTTTTTCATAATGTCATGCTGTCTCACTATTTTTTTATTCATCAAATATTTGTATTTTTTAGTAATTATATAGAACAAAATTCAATATTTTTGAAGATGAATGTGATGTATAATTAAATGATTGTTCTCGTGATAAACAAAATATTATAGGAGTTTGAATAGTAAAATTTAGGGTTATGTACACACAACATTCTCATGCTATGAATCAAACAATGTTTCAAAATGATTAAAGGAGGTAACAATGTCCCATTTTGTCATTATGGATGATTAATTCATCTTATTTTAGTTGTTCCACTAATCAAATTGACGATTAGAAATGGATTAGTAAAACTAAAAATATATTTTCAGTTTTTCAGTATTAAAAACATGGGAATGTTACTTTGGATATTTATCAATTCGAATGTGAATTTGATAGGTGGTGGAATTTTATCGAGAACATGATATAATAATAATATATTGAATATATTGATTGGGATTAATTGAAATTCTTAACCCTCAATAAATACATTCCCCATATTGATCATTTAAAAATGGATAAGTAATTCATTGAGTTGAAATAGAATGACGAGGAATATGTTTTTACTTATGACACAAATTTCATAGACATTTGATATAGACTTTTGGTATTATCATACAACATTAATATAAGATTTTTTAATAGTTTATTGTCCTAAAAATGTATCTATTGGTAATTATACTTGAGGAACATTAGTAGATGTGATAAAATTGTTCAGTGTTATATCATAGTGGAAATGGATATTAGAGTTCCCATGAATCAAATTGTTCTGAAAAAAATAAATGGAAGATAAACGAAATTATAACAAAAATTATAGAATATTATTATCCTTATTTTATAATATATTTTTATATGGAAACATGTTGGAAATTTTATTAGGTAAATTACTAAATGTCTCATGTATTGAATGGAAGGTCGTTTAGAAATCTAATGATGAACTAACTTGAGTAAGTTTGATAATGATATGAATATAGAAAAATCTAAATAGAATGCACCACCAATACTCAAATTATTAAAAAAAGGATAATGTTACTTATTCTAACCTATGAATAAATAAAAATTTTGATGATCATTTTTTATGTAAAAAAACTTGTTATCCATGATAAAAAGTTATATCTCACGTGATCACTATTTCTAATGATGACTATGATAACAACATGGTGAAAGATACAAATAGAACCCACTCAAAAACATTTAATATATAAATTGATTTTGGATATACAATAAAATTTATATCTAAATATTTTTATTAGTGTTTTACATTACATCCTTTACAATAATCAGTTGAGTTACCAATAAAGACCCCTAATAATATGATAATCACACCCCATGTCTATGATATTTATCATGTTGATGTTTTTGTGGATTTTTTAACAGAATTTTTGTCATTATTTTAATAGTTTAATTCATTGTTTTTTGGAAATCGATTAAATTTATTTAAATATAAAAAAAATTATTTTTTAGGAAAGACTGTAATAATTAATTTTCTGAGAGAACATATGTTCTCTTATAAGTGTGATAGAAATTATTATTGAAAATACATCTATCATATGGTTCATTATTCATATAAATATGGGGAATTTATATCAAATGGTTGGGAAAAACATTAAATAGATGATATCCGTATTATGATGGTGTTTTCTTGAATTTGTTCAAGAATATTATCCTAGTCCAACACAAAATAATGATGATGTGTTTTTCTGTAGAACTCCAACATATTGCTACAACTATGTCCAAGACTTCATATAAAATATACATGATTGAGATAGAATAATATTAGAAGACACACAATGAGAATATTGACAATGGATTGAATAAAACAAGGGAATCACCTTAGGGTGCACATGTTTTATATTTTAATAATAAATATGGATTAGTGTTACTCCATTAACTATTATCGAGAACATAACAAAACCACTATCAAAAACATTTTTCCTCTACCGCGTTTTGATAAATTCCTCTATCAAATAAAGATATCATAATAATTTTATAAAAATCACATTAATTATGGACGCTATAAATTTTTCATTAAAAAGGTGGATATACCCAATACACAATTATATAAACGTAATGGGAACTTTTCAATTATATTGATTCGATTTGGTTTTACAAACGAACTTCATGTATATGTTGAATTAATGAATAGATTGATTATTGATTAAAAATATTATTTATTAGTAATTATTATTTATGATTTTCATATTTATTCAAGGAAAATGGTCGAGCATACAGATCATTTGTTAATTTTTCATGGACCCTATGGAAGAAGAATTATTATAGAAAATATAACAAGTTTGAATTTTTTTCTTCATAATGTTTTATTATTTAGTCATATATTCTCAACCAAGGATATTCAGAAAGAATTTTAATGAATAATGTTATCGATAATCAACCGAGAACCAAAAAAATGACTTCTATCCAATTATTCATTTGTTATAATCTATATTATTAGAACACTTCATTGAATTTTTCTCTTCAATAAAATCCACTAAAAAACGTAATTCAGAATAAGGAATGAAATTTTGGATGGATGGATGTGAGGAATGATTCAATGAACTGAAGAGAAGTCACGTTAACAAACATGTAATTTACATACATTGTACTATAGAGGGTTTTTTAATCTTTAGTCATTAATCTTATAAGGAACTTATACGGGTCCTCATGTATAAAGATATGTTTATATATAATGCCTTATAAAAATTTATATTTCATGTGAAATGAGAACCAACTCAATATTTGAAGTCAGTTTTTGTAATTTTTACATAAATGATATAGTAGAATCATATCTATGGAGATTGGTTTTACATATGTTCTAATTGAAAAGGATTAAATTATATCATCACTAAAAAAGAGTTGAATATTTTCAAAACATGATGGTTATAATTGATTAAATATTAGGAATAAGTTTTATATTACCACCCTCAGAAACTGACCATGGTTGAAGATGATTTTATTATTAATGGAATATTCGATCTTATTTATGATGAGGATTGTAAAACATAAAATAGTTGTAAAATTAGAATGTATGGATAATGAAATATTGATGTTATGGAAAAAATAACATGTTTTAGAATGATTAACATTATATCCATATGATAATTAATAAGTCACAAAATGAATATAAAGGGTTGTAAAATAATTTGATAAATATTCTCAAGTTCAACATTTATTATGATAGTATAATATATTTGAGAAAAAATGTTTATGTACCTTAGGTATGACACCTGATGAATGATATAATGGATGAATATAGTAGTTCATCATGCTCTATTAATCTTGGTTGGGTAGAGAATTATTGTGACTTCAATGTGTAAATTTCATGTGATGGAATGAAGAGAGATATTATAGAGTATGAATCTTAGTACTGAGTATATTCATAAGTTAAGAAGGGGATATTTAAGTCCTCGGGGATGTTACAACCACTACCATTTAATAATGGAAACGGTGAAATATTACTATGGATTTTGTCTTAAGGATCCACAAAACATCTAATGGGTTTATTCTACTTGTGTTTTAGCCAATTACAATATGAATTTAACATAATTCTTTTCCATTATAGAATACAACTATCTTGATCAACATACTATTGTAAACATTAAGGGAATGTTAATATGTCTTGGTGTTCGGGTATCACATGTTTCTAATCAGGATTATAGGTACATATTAATGTTTTGTAGAATTATTTATTAATATCAAGATATAGAGTTATCATTCAACACTATATATCATCCTTAAAGAGATGGTCAGTATGATAATAATATTCCAACATAAAAATATATGTCGAGATCCTTCCATGTGTATTTACAAGGGGTTTGGGATCAACATATCCCCATGTTATAATATTCATATAATAATATTATTCAACACAATATTTAGATGGATCCTTATGAATCCATATATGATATGATGTGAGAAACTCAATCATGAATGAAATATCAAAGATAATTAATCCTATATATATATATAATCTTGAAGATGAAATGATAAATAATCATATGTCTATTCAACAACACATATGATTATCCCAATGTAATGAAATATTATGTTCAAAATCGGTATAATGATTTTGAGTTTGAAATTGATGATTATTATTTCATATGATCCTCAACCTAGAATAGGGTGATGATATTTGGATTGAAGGAAGCTAAAGTTCTAGGTATATTATCACTTTTAAAATTTCTGATCATACCAAGTTGATATCTTATTGATTACTGCTTCTCTAAAATCTCTCCAATGTTAATGTTGTTTTTTATTTATATCTCAAGAGTAATTATATACACAATCCATCACTTGTACTGTACTCACCCGTCGTAATGTTGAAGCATGATAATTTTTATGATGAAAAACATGTAGAAGTTTTATATCATAAATGAAATCTCCTATGAAACAAGGCCACTCCAAATGTTTATAATTTATTGTGAAACTGTCAATTTGTGGATGCTATGTTGAAATATAATAATGTGATGATTTAGAAGTATTCTAAAATATATTTTTATCAAAATGGATCATTTTTTGGGAAAAATTAATTTTCCTGGGGGTTAGAATGTAACACCATAATATTTCAAGTACCAATATATCTTTAAATAATTTTATTTTTTATATATTATGATCTATACAACACCATGATTAAACAAAACACATAAAATTATTATAATATTATTTGTTTGTTATCATCTAGAAATTGGATTGGATGGTATGAATAGTAAAAACAAAATTATGAAAAAAATATTTTTTATATTTAAAAAATTAACTAATTAGTTATAAAATGATTAGAGTATATAATCAATTTACTTAAAAATAAAAGTGATGTGTTTTAAAAAATTTGGTATATCTAAAATTTATTTTTATAATAATATTTTATTAATATATAATTTTTAAACATTAAAATTAAATTCAAATATTTTTTTGATCAAATATTTTAAACCTTCAAAAAATATTTTTCTAATCATTTGATAAGAATATATCCAGTTTAATTCATAAAAATGAACTCATTATATAATGTAGTTATTGACATAATATCCATGCACACATTATATTTATTTCAAACTATTTATTGGTGTTTCATTAGATAAAATCAATTAAATGTTTTGATTTAGGTGGTTTGAATTTTGAAAGTAGGATCTATATATTTTTGGTTATTCTGAATCACATAATTTGTAAAATGTATCACATTATTGAAGGGTAGATTAGGATTATATAGGTTAAAAATAAATGATATGTAAATTACTTTTCATCATAATTCATTTTGGAAGAATATAATTTTATAAATAGAACATTAGGTATAATGTTTATTAGATTAATGGAAAACTATTCATCAAAATGATTTATAAATTTTTTAAGACACATAATGTTACAAAATGTCACTCATTAATTATAAATGTATATTCTATGATCATATATGGATACAATTCTTATGAATGAATCTTAGAGTTAATTTTGTTAATAACATTATTATATTCATGAATGTAATTTATTTCTTATTTTTTAGGCTTTTTTAATAACCAAATATTCGTACTCGACCCCAAAATAGTATTTATTCAGTTAATAGAAAATAAAACAAAATATTATGAGAATAATAAATTAAATATAAAAATTTTACAAGAATATTTATTAGTGAATATGAGATATTTTTTTGATTAAATAAATTATATTTGAAATTAGAATTTTCTTTATAAATTTTACGTCCAATGAAATGAATATTGTTATAGTTAACAATAATTATATTTTATCAAAGTAAAATATTTAAAATTATATCAAAGTACAAAAAATCATAAAATAAGACAAGGCAGATATGTTACGATAAAAAAATTCATAAATGTGAAATTTATGGAAAATTATATATAATATTTGTAAAAACTAAAACCCTTTAATATTGATAAATATGTTACTCTATTTAAAATTAAAATTGTATTAATAAGGGTTAATAAAAATGATAATGTACATAGTGACTCCAACACATTTTGAAATTATTTTTTAATAGTATTGAAAACCTATAATACCTTATTTTGAAATCCATTTCCATTTATTGGATTTTTTATCGATATTAATTTGATTAATCTTTTTAGAAGTTACAATTGATCACCTCTACAAACAATATAAAATGGAACCTACTACCTCACTTCATTATACCACAATAAGGGTTAAATGTTGACCAATCACTTTTACCTTATATAGAAACACTCTATTGAATTTTGTGGTAAAAAATTTCTAAACATGGAGACCTCTATAAGAGATCTAATAATGTTTTTTCATATAGAATTTAATCACCATAATTAGTCAATTTCTTTTCATCTCCCATATTCCCCATCATAATATATTTATATCATTGTAATAAAAATATTATTTATGCTATATATGCATAAATGGTATTAATATAATGAGGAAACCATTATATATTGTCAATTTTATAATATTTTATTTAAAATTATACCTCAGGAATACATATAGATTTCCATCTCCATGTAGATGTAAAATTATACTTTCAATACCATCATTTATAAATTCATATTATGATGGTTTTAATGTTTTTATATGATATTTATCGAATAATTATACTTTTCTAATAATAATATAATGTCAATATACATACCATACAATTATTTGGTAAATGATATTGTTGTTTCTCAGTACATGGGGGATACATCCTCTTTGAAGTTAGGTGTTTCATTATTATTATATTTTACATAGATGGTAAATCAAAATAATATTATTAATGTATGTGATATATATGATATAATGATTATCCTATAATGGCTAATTTATATTGAAAATTAATTCATTTCATCCGTCAAAAAATGAATCCAGTGTTCCAATGTACATATGATCAACCATCTCTTTGAAGGATGTAATACATTTTTTCGATCAATATCTTTTATTGGTGACTCTAAATGCTCATTCAATGAATTTATATGAAATTTATATGACATTTATATCAAAATTAATATTATAGGGAATATGTTCACAATTTAATGACTCATGTACCATAACAACATAACTGAAATTGTAATGTTAAAAAAATTACACTTGTCAATGGGGATTTTAATAAAGAATTTTTAGAAACTAGGGATATTTAAATTCTATATTGGAATCATATATGATATTATAAGTATTAAAATTATTATGTTATATATTTAAAATAGTATAAAATATATAATACATTAGGTTAATTTTAATTTGAGGCTAGGCGAAATTATGGTAAGGGTGTTATGTTATAATATCATTATTTATTTGGATTATTCATGATTATGTTATGATGATGACATATTTTGGTCAAACAACGAATATACACTTTAATATTCTTATTATAAAAATATTTATTTAAAATATATGATTTCCTTTAAATTTACTAACCATAAGAACTCAAGATACCAAAATATATTTTTATGGAAATCAGAATAATTTATCACTTCAGTCGAATATTTTTTATTCAAAATCCATTTTTATAAAAATATGTTCAATTTAGTTTGTACAATTTCACAATGATTTCTCTAATTATTTTTTTCTTATTGCTAAATTTCTAAAAAAAATTATTGGAATCCTCTTATTTTTTCTAAAAAATGAACTATTAACCTTTTTGTACAGTTTCAAATGAATGTTTTTAACATATAAATAAGGAATTTAATATCCAACCATCATGACTAATAATTTCCATTGAGTATTTCATTATATTTTAAATGATTTCATGTAAATAAATATTTATATTTTCTTATGTTCATCATGAATTTTATTAATGACATTGTAATGGAATTTTTATTAAACCAAGATAACCATAATTAATGTCACATATGATTTAAAAAGGATATATCCATACAATATAATCCCTATTCATTCCATATATTTTTTAATAAACCCATTTAATTTCCATATCTTATGATTTAATGAAATGATTATGAAAACCAATTATTCTCATGGGTTCTGATATGATGTGTATTTTATGATCATATAGTACATACAAGTTTTATTTTCAATAAGTGAAGGGAGGTACTTATATCTCACTCCAACGCATTGTGAAATGATTTATATATAATTGTATAAGTTGGATATTAACCGGGTGTGAACCATGGTTATTATGTGACCTTTTCCATTATAAAGGTCCTAGGATTGATCCTTGACTACATAAACTGTTTGGGGAGTGAACCCAATCCACAATGATAGACTTAGTAATGATATTTGATAATTAAGGAAATTATTTTCTATGCTTATGATTATGGAAACACTTAATGTCTTACTCCCATGTTATTCCTTTGTGGTCGATGATCATTGATGAACAATGAATCATACCTTATTAACATCACTAATTTATTCCATGATAAGGAATTATGATTTTTTTTAAGTAGGGTGTCCCTTTCAAACATTCAGATCTGGTTATTATACCATAAATCTCTTTTCATACATATATTATGTTTGATATCTATATCATTTACCATTATAGGGAATATGATTTCTCCATTTTCTTATTTTCCCATTGCCCAGGTTTTGAGTAAATGTATAATGTATAACATGAATAAGATGTGTGAATATTAAAGAGATCTAATTTGGTGATGACATATGACTATTATGAACTGTTTATTTGTGTTTTCATATTTCATGATGATATTAGGCTTATACAATTATTTCATAGATCTATATAATATTTATTGAATATTAATTTATTTAAATGTAACGACGATATTTGAAAAATATGAGTCACTACACACACATGATATCTTTACTCATAGTTCTCAATATTGATTTGAAATGGAAAACTCTATTAGTCTCATATCAAAGTCCAATCACACAAAACTTTATTTGAAAACCCATAGTTGCTAAATGAATCACCCTATCCATTTCCCACATGAAATTCTAAGTGTAATTCATAAAAATCATTACCCAATTACTCAAGGTAATGAATTTATAACCACTATCATACAACTCCTCATATAAACCCTGACTCTAGACACTGATGCATCATCAATTATGATCATGATTCCATCATCTCCAGTGGTATCCCATGATCTTCAAGAGACCCCACAGTAGCAATTTCTGGGAAACTTATTTAAAAGTACAGTAGCGTCCTCAATCAAACCATTTTCCACTGTGACCAAATTGAATAAAAAAACTCACAACATCTATAATCATCACAATCTCTAATGAGACAAATTCTTGTGATGAAATTATTATTGAAAAAAATAAAAAAAACATGGATACTTGGAATTCAAAAAGGAGTGAAATTTATATTTGGTTCACTTATCCATGTGAATAAATATTCTTAAATGACTATCAAATTAATGTTCCCAGACCTAATACCCCTCTT
Source organism: Viscum album (assembly GCA_963277665.1). Classification (NCBI taxonomy): domain Eukaryota; kingdom Viridiplantae; phylum Streptophyta; class Magnoliopsida; order Santalales; family Viscaceae; genus Viscum; species Viscum album. The sequence goes on from OY728132.1 coordinate 2,141,992,629, forward strand.
AATTGAGGGACACTCACCCAGGACATACATCCTTCTCCCCGTCATAGAATAAACTTTTAAGATAAAATACCACAGGATGATTTGAACCTTTACAAATCATTCATCATCTTCCACTAGGTATAATGATTGGCCTATGTAACTCCACAAAATAAAAAGCTTCACATATTTAGGTTCCATCATCAAATTACTATTGTTTTACATAATACATAATTATCTACATTAAACTCATATCAAAATGTATACCCACCAATGTGTGACATAGTATAACATCATGTAAACTTACAATGACACCGAATCCATTTATAATGTTTCATGACCTATGGAGGAAATTGTTTAAAACTCATCATAATAAAGTTTCATATTTATTTTATTTTTCATAACCACATACTCAATATTAATATCATGCCCAACCGCCCTCCAATTTCATCACATAACTCATTTTCTACTTATTTTAACAATAACAATCCAATATGATTGTGATCTATTGAACATGTAGCACAAAACTCGATCAGAGCCCTTCAAACTCCACATTAAAATTTATAACCTCCCCCATGTCCCTTATACACACACAACCACCACACTCAATAATTTATTTCATTCTTGATACTATACATACCCTCTAACTATGGAACTAATATTTCACCAATTTCTCAATCGACTTATAATTCCAAATAGTCCACCACACGGGAAACATATTCAAACCTAATTATCCTAAATATTATCTAAATATTGAATAAATCAACCAATATATGGTAAATACATGGTAACACATGACATAACAAATCTCATAACAAGAATACATCTTTTCTCCCAATATCTTAAGATTTTAAAAGACCTTGTACACCACCTGTAAAAGGATTCCATCCAATGATGTAAGCTAATGACCCGCTGAGGTATGGGTAAAAACTAGGGGACTATATGTCTCCCACATAGACCTACTAGTTAGACCTTATGAATTTCTTAGATCATGGGGTGGTATACAGGATTCCGTCTCATTGAAAGATAGCATTATATCATGAACTCATTTATGTGTTCTCGAATATGATGGAATAACATTTCCATCACCACAAAAAACTAGGGAACCCTTCTTAATGAGAATCCACTAAAGGGGGTTCCCCGTCTGTTTTCTTGTCTCACCATTCAACAAGTACACACATAATAACATGATCCATTTTGATTTGTTCCAAAATAAACACAACACATGGTTTTGTTATGTTGTGTTTGATTCCATGTTCTATTGGAAATAACATATTGGTTGTTATTGGATAATTAAATATTTGAATAAAAATAAAAATAACCCAAAACTGGTTCATTATTACACATGAAATGTCATGCCTACTGATATGATCCCTTACACCAGTATCATATGAGGAATGAATTGTCATCGTAATCATCAAGAATCTCACTATAGTTTAATATTATGATCCATTAATGGAAATTATATATGAATGACAACATAGCTGCATTGAAATCCACCATGTTCTTATATGGTACAAAGTGTATGAGTAGTTTTTGAATATTTTTCAAACTGATCCCATAAATTAATGGTAAAATAACATTACCATTACTACATCATAAAATTCTAAATGCCTAATAAGAATTATGAGATAAAACATTCATGAATAGGATAATAATTGTGATAATATAACAAACCAATTTCCTATGGGATATGATCTAGATTTCCACAATTAATATTAAATCCTAAAACACATGTGTGTCTTCCACGGAAAAATAAAAATACATTCATAACTAAAAAAACTAAAATAGTAATCCCAACTTTTGATACTAAGAATTTATATCAGAACACATATTCTAGATGTATCAGTATGATATTCATAAAGAGAACCAAAAATTTCCCAAATGACCAATAAAACATATATTTAATTAGTAATAAAAAAGAAAATGAATCCCATGTTACAAAATTATTATCGACATCCAGCATAGATGACTAAATTGTACCCGAATCAATCATGACCATTGTACATCAGGCATTCCTCCACGTACGCGAAAGATAAACCACTATAGTAAAGGGGATAAGGTTGTATGTTATGAAGAATATATCCCATATTCCTAACAACTATGATCCATTCCTAGTACTAAAATACTAGTAAAATTCTAAATCATTATACCCAATAAACCATAGTCCTCATCCCAAATTGTTCCTAAAACCGTGTGAACATTTACTCAGGTACCCATGGGAAATTGTTTCCCAATAATTGTGTGACAAGAAAACAATATATGTAACACACAAATAATAACATTAATAAAAATTATATTATATGATATATGAATGTCAAAATTACCATCTAAAATAAATAAATAAAAATAAAAAAAATTATTCTTCAGTCTGTGTCCCTAATTTTCCAAATCGGCTTCTGCTTAATGAAGGACTGTATTTAGTAGTTATCATATACCTCTCCAATGGGGTTTTTTCTCATTAATGGTATAATTTAATTAGTCTAAAAAATTTAAATTTATATAAACTTTCTTTTCAAAAATAGTTACACCACAGTGTATAGATGATCCTCAATGATTTCTAATCCATGGGAACCCATAAATGCCCCCCAAAAAATATATCATAAAGCAGAAACTGGTAATTTGGATATAAATGCCTCAAATATGAAATATACATGATCACCAACTATATTCATTCTCTATCAATAATCACATTCCTCCCTTATTGGAGTTTTATTATATAGGGAATTAATCCTTTAGGCATCTCCACAGACCCCCATATGATATTTTCCGCTTTCATGTCATACAACCAATATTATTATATACCCTCATATATTAAAGTCTCTATCTAGTCAACAAGACTACAAATTTAATATTTCATATCTAGTATTAATATAGAAAACAAATATTTTAATTGTACATATTATCATCTCATCATCCCAACCATGGACAGACTTCATAGGGCATGACCTAGGGATTCACTACATAAACTGGATGAAAACATCAATCAATATTCAATAGTGACACACATGAATGTCCCTACAGATTTTGAAAACCACCATCTCAACAGGATAACATTTCTTAAGAATAATGATGGGGGCCCTTATTTATTTTAAATAGTGGTACCCCATTCGGATTCTTGGGTTTAAAAATGGCCTCTATATGAACATGAGGCCTGAGGAATTTGCTTTCCTAGATTAATTAATAAGGAAGAATATATATTTTATTCAAAATGATCAATCTATTTAATGCTGACTAAAATCAATTTTTTATTAAAATAATCCCTCTTTTATAGGTTGAGGTGGAAACAATCATGAAATAAAAGACATATCGAGAAAAAACATGCCCAAAGGTCCTAAAAGAACGTGGTTATAATTACCCCATATTTATAATAAATGGAAATTCTCCACTTTGGCATTAATAATGTTATTTATAGATTCCAACACTTCATTTATGATCAGCTAGCTCTCCCTTGTATAGATTCATGAACCTAGTACTGGTGTCAATTTCGATCACCTCCCAAAAATCGAAATCCCAATAGCAATGCTCTGGTGAATTATCCTTGCTATAAACATCATCTAGAGAAGCCCCTTGTAGGAGGACCGATTATATATTCTCTTGAACTGCAGAATAATTAGGAAGCACGATATAATCAAACCACCACGTAATCAAGTTGACATATCCATAAATAATTGAAAACACAAAATATAGCTCCACGCCACACCCAACCTCTGACATCCAATGAACATCATCACATGAATCTTCAACACATAAATCTAGAAACTATTACAATCACAAATCTAGAAAATATCACCATAGTCATCTCCAATAAATCATCATCGGATTCGGTTGACATAGTGAAGATTTAAACCCCAATATCCTTTCCTCTGCACGAGGGGCTTGTTCTACAGAGAACTGATTCTTTCCCAAATGCCACTTCCGAAAGCTTCCAATATGCACCAAACATTACCAACATAGATAGGAGTGTAGGGACTCGAGGTGGGGTAATGGTCAATGTAGTTAGGCCCCAAGGGGATGATCCAACTCTAGTCCATTGATTCTATATAATGACCACCTAAACCATCTCCAAATGAAATCCCTAATGGAATGATCTCATGAGGCTCCCTTAGACTATGCATCCTCCATCATGTCACATCCCGATGAGGAAGAAACTCCATAGGGAGTCAAGCATAGCCAATTCCACCAATGGTTGGATGAGCCAAAGGCCACATCAATAGAGCATCATAGATGAGGGCATCAATAATAATCTAAACCAAAAGTGACACTCTGGTAATGAAATAGTGGGGATCTAAGAAATGGATGAAACCCCAACCTAGGCCAACATCAATAAGAATACCTAAATCATGGTATATAAAATTGAGGGAAACTAGTGCGGACCATGGACATGATAACACCAATGACGTTGACAAATTGAATCCTTCGTCTAACCTTCTACCATCATTGGAACAACCAAAAACATATTTCCACTAGGAGAATAGAGATCCACCCAATGCCAAAAGAACCCTCAAACACAGACAAAATTTTGGAATGGGAAGAAACATAAATAATAGAAGAAGAAAGTTTTATGTGTCAACAGAGAATCATAGAAGCCTACCTCCTCCAACTGACCACTGAAGAGGAACCATAGTATAGAATGTAGGTAAAGGAATATGGGGATCTCCCCATGGATTATATCTACATTTGCATCATAAAATGTGATGAATGATATCCCATATCTATCATTTATTCTCAATGGGTTGATATACTAACTTATCAAGTACAATGGATCCCCAACGATCATCCACATGTGTCTGGTAACACTAGAAGGGAGATGATCTCTCATACCTCACTCATCTCGATGATCCCCAAATGCTCAAGGATCAAGGGGATCCACCCAAGTCCTAATGACCATATGACATCCATTTACATTCTTTTCAATATATTAGAGGTGCCCCAACACAACATACTAGAAGCAAGAATCATTTTGTATAGATTCACCTCCCTTTTGATCTAGAGGCCACATTTTGTACAAAATAACCTTATAACAAAAATCTTCTTTTGAGGATTAGGATTAGAACCTTAGGGTTATTCATGAGAAATTGCTCCCATCCATTTCATCCATACAATATAATAAAAGGAAAACATTTATTTTTAAACAAATTAACATGGATTTTCACGCACAATGGTGTTCCATAGAATCCATAAGAACTATATACAAAATATTAATTCCATATGAAAAGAATGAAATACCACCAACCATTTATTAATGATTTTCAAATTTATCCATAAGAGAAGATAACATATTTGAATCATCATCCAAGACAATAAAGACTTTTCCAAGTATTCTGATGTCCTATATCATAACCAACCCACTAGAAATAATAATTTTTTTTTAAAATTTAAATTAATTAATTTATCTCTGAAAAATATAATTAATTTTACAAAAATATAATAATATGAATCATGGAAAATTCTAATAGACTAAACTTTTCACAAGGGATCCATGACCAGCCACCTGATAACAACTCATTCCATACTAATGACTTCAAAATAGGAAAATAAATTTACAAATACACCCAAAATAAGATGAATTTCTATTTAAATTGAAACAAACCTATGAGAATTCAACCAAATAACATAAATCAACATAAATAATGTTACAGTACATAAAAATAATATCAAAAGAAACACTCTTCCTAGTTGGAGTTAAAAATCCTATCATTTCAAGTCGATTAAACTATGATTTTGTGTAATTTTAACACAATATACAAATAGATATTCAAAATTTAAATGGTGGGGTGAGATTAGAATTAATGACTGCATGAGGTGATATCATTCCTCAAATTTATAGAGGAAGACACGAATGTCACAAACCAGCCAAGGTACCTAGGTAACATAATAAAATAGATGATCCTGACATGGTTCAAAGGGCATTCCCAATCTCTCATTGAGTTAGTGACTAGATCATGGCATCATTCAACATGCATGTGGTAATGAATTCTCCACAAAACGTAGCAGATGTAAAATAGATAAGACAATATGCATAACAAAAGAAGCTCCCCTATGTGTAAAGTTCCATAATACAATAAGGAATAATAATCCCAATCAATTAATACGAGAAAACATGACCAAGGTCTCTATGAACACAAACCACCACATCTAAATCTCAATTGATGGATCCACCTCCAAGAGATCCCTTCCCTTTTCACAAACTAGGTAGATGAAAATGTAAAAATATCAGAAGGGAAAGGTAGGGTGTGATATTATGTTCAATATGATACCAACAATGATTCCATAATAGACTACATATATAAATTATCCAAATAAATTATTTAAAATTTTTAAATAAATAGTTTTTTTAAATTTGAGAAAATATTTAATCAAAATGTGCTATATAATTACAAAATGATGGAAAACACTTTAAATGATCAGGATTTTATTTACACGAGATAAAAAATTTCTGTTATAATGGATTAAATAAAATAGTTACATAAAAATGTTTATGTAAATCCAAAAAAAGATTGTAATATAGTTTTACAACATTGGCATGTAATTATATCTCAAATATAAATACATAAGAAATAAACACGGTCATATACCAAAATATATGATAGTATTAACGAGTTATATGATTTTTCAGTTTAAAATTTATCATAGAAATATGAGTATACTCACATCCCGATGACACTAGCTAGAGATAACTCATCACACTCCCATTAGGGATGTTACCCACCATAGGTATGTTTTTGAATGTTGTAATATTGTAGTGTTTCTCTAAATAAAATACCAACTAACTAAGGCTTTCATATAATATTCCATGATGGGAAATTTATTTTAAGGCTTCTTAAATAAAATAAAATCCCACTCTAAAATTTAATAATGTAAATTTTTCCATTTAAAACAAAAATATATTTTAATTAATAAACATTCACTTTTCACCAGATAGAACCACTAGGTTTATATCAAATAATTTGAAATCCATTTTCAAAAGTTTGAAATCCATTCAAAACAGATTAAATCATTTTCAATATTCATTTTCATATCTAATGTTAACAATTTAATTGAATAATTTTCTTCAAATAAAAAATTTAAATTTAACCATTTATATCTGACAATTTCCATAAACACAATCCAATTAATTGTGTATGTAGGTTTTCAAAATTTATATTCCGAACCCATTTAGAATGTATTGATTCACTAGAATCAGGTTTTCATGATTTTAATTGAATGAATATTTGGGTAATTTAATTTAAATAAATAATTGTAAAAAATAATGAAATACAAGTATAATCAATTTGGATAATTGGGATGAAACATCATACCTCATCCAGAAACTCATTTCTCACAACCAAACCCATCAACATAAACAATAGTGTAGAAGCCCTCAAAACTCGACCTAGAAGAAATATCCAACACAAATGTGAATATATACCTCAATTCCTAGATGATCCTTTGAATACCCAAGAGATGAGAAATATATAAACAAAATGAATGAGGGAGAATGAAGACCTGGGAATCACACCAAAAACGCAATGACTATACAAATCCAAACGAAAGGGTTCAGAAGGGATGTACATGTACATGATTTCTTGGTAATGTATTTGGAAAAGGGAGAACTAAGAAGAGATGATACAAAAATAGAAATAACCAGCCGTAATTCCTATATTAAAAATACTATCAGGGTATTAATCTACATGTAAAAAAATACACACTATGTAATACATCTGTTTAGTATCCATCCAAATGTGTATCGTATTGAATTACAAATCAATTCTCCATGACAATATGTGGTCCATAAATACATCATGATCTGTACTAAAAACTGAAAATTTGTACCCATCATGGCATGAAACAATTCATGAGTAGCATACATAATCGTTACAAGACATTTAATATAGTTACATGACCTGTAATTCCCAGGATTTCGATACAAAATCATGGATAATGGTGAGAGTTCATCAAAAACTATAACATCATCATTATTTGTATCCTCCCAATCCAATCACAACCATTATCCAATCAATTAAAAGGAAAAACATGACATGGTTTAAGGTGTACATGTTAAAGTGGTAACATGATGTTACAACCTTACCACCATGAAAACATTCTAACCCCAAAATGTTTGTAAAAAAGATTCTATGAAAAAAGATGATTCCACTTCTATCTCCTCAGTTCTTCATGTACACTGGTATCGGGATTATCATAACCATGCTACCATATCACATGAACCAAAATGTATCTTCCTTCCACAATGTACTTCAGTTTCAGAATCCGCTCTCCTGAATGGTCGCCCGGTCAAAGATAAATCATGTTCAATGTTAATATCAATCCATATCAAAACCCCAGTTTGATCCGATAGATAATATATTAGCATTGATACATTGTAAATGCTATATATCTATGTCATCTATTTATATAGATCTAAATAGTATGAAACATTCCCCACCTGATCAACAACCTCAAAAGTTCGCAAAAAATTTGCGGCATGGTTCCCTTGAATATGAATTTGAAGATGACCCAACCAAGGTGAATCATTCATGATAACCTGATCACCAACTGTGAACTCCAAAAGTCAACAACATCGATCAAGGTTAGACTTATATAGTATATATACAGCCAAAATTCTCAAAAGAGTCAACTAAACTTAACTATTTTCTCCTACACCAAGCATAGTCAATCCAAAGAAAATTTGCCAACCTCTGACAAGAATAATTGATATTTATATGACTGACCATATAAGGCCTCAAAAAGAATCATCATAATCATAGACTAGTAGTTGTTTTTATAATAAAACTAAACCATCCCCTTCTAATCATTTCAAAAACGACCATAGTAATGATTTCAAGACAAAACATATTTTCATGAATTAGTATCACACTCTCTTTAAGGCCATCTGACTGCAGATGGACGACCATGATCAAAATGAATTGAGATCCCAATCCTTCTTGAGGACCTCTAAAAAAGTTGTAAGTAAATCGAGGATCCCTATCTGAAATTATAATAGATGGAACTCTATAAAAATTCACAATCCCTTTCACATAGGTACATCCCATGTCGTCATTATTTGATGTATTGAGAATTGGTATACTGTGAGACAACATGGTCTGACCAATTATGACCCAAATAAAATTCTTCAAACTATATGTATGACAAAACCGAACCAAAAAGACCATGGAGATCTCATTCCACGTCCATATAGAGACCTGAAGTTACTTGATTAATCCAAAATGTTTCTGGTGCTTCAAATTTACTTGTCGGAATGTATATAAAAGTGAATGAAAAAACTATTCACCATCTCATACAAATTCACTAAAATATCCACCCCATATCATACGAAATATTATTGGTTCCTCAGTTCACAACCCATTCTAAATTATGAAAATCACCAATACAAATATATCATTCCCCCAACAGGAAAACCTAGAGATTTTAAAAGCATGGAAAAACATCTTTAGATAAAACCAATCGGGAAACTATATCCCCACCATAATGATTGTCTATAATAATATGTATTACATTTTCAAGATTATGCTCATGATGAATTAACTCGAGAAGAGAAGATTTCAACAGAATGTTTCATAAGTATACTTCGTCCCCTTTTTCATGTACTTTAACATGAAATTGTGTAAATATACCCCTCAAATTCCACTCTTACGATAATTTTTTCACTTACTAGGTTGTAAGATTCTTTCTTAATGTGTATTTTATGAAATTCCCTAGACATGGTTTATAGGTGATGTTATGATCAAATGGCCGCCTGTACTCTACCCAACATCATTGATGAAGGATAAAATCTTTTTGAGAGAATATATATCTTAAGAGGTATAAAGACATGATAAACCATTCACTATAAAGGTAATACCAAAAAATATTAAGTGCATTCATCGCAACCATAAGTTCAAGATATGGGGTTGTAAAATTATTCTCTTGTTGCTTATGTTGACGAAATCCCAAAGTAACAACATGGTCTCCCTGAATAAGATCACAACCCAAGCATGAACATGAATCATTATAAAAGTGCATGGAGCCCCATATTCCCTTTAGAAGATTCAACACTCATATAGTATTAAAAATATGTTTTAGCTTGATAAAATAATTTAGACATTTATCTTTACAATAAAACATCACCCCTTCCGAGTTAGAGTATTCATTAGAGAATTTGACATTTAGAAGCCCTCCAAAAACCATCATTAACATCTAGCTAATCCCACGAATATCTGAGTCTTGAATACATTTAATGGATCCACCCATTTTAGATCATCCATCACATTCTTAGGATAAACTGATATACCTTTTTCAGACACCATCTGTCCCAATTATCTCACTCACTGAATCTAGAAATCACACATTTATAGATTACCATAGAGATAAGGATTTCTTAGTAGACCCAAAACTATTTTTAGATTATGCACATGATCATCCCCGGACATAATGTAAATTAGGATTTCAACCGCAAGTACTACCAAAAAGGAATATAGATATTCAATGAAAATCATGCCCATCAATACCTTGAAAACATTAAGATCATTTTTTAGAGCAAAAGGGAAAAACATGGAACTCAAAATTGTTGTACCAGCTCCAAAAGGCAGTTTGTTGAACATTAGATTTCATTATTTTCAACAGATGGTAACCAGATCAAATTTTTCTATTTGAAAACCATGTTTCACCTTCCAAATGTTCAAACAAATCATTATTCTATGCATGGATATAATGTTTTGCTATCGTAAATAAATTAAACAAAAGGTAATAAACACATTTGTGAAGTAAATTGTTATCCTTCTTAGTAAAGAGAACATGTGTTTACTATGGAGACAAACTATGGTGTATGAATCATTTCATTAGTTGAATTCCCAACTGTGACTTTAGCTCTTTTAGTTTAGCTAGAGACATTCAGTAAGAGGTAATATATATTGGTTGAATACAAGGAATTAAGTGAATAGAAAACTCAAGCTCTCTCACAACTAGATTAGTAAATATATATAGAGGAAACACATAGGGTAACTTGATTATTAATTTAGGGATATATCTACTCATTGAATCCTTATCTAGATAAAATCATTATACAAATATCAATTTTCCCAAATATGGATAAGAAGGACCTATCTTACTGGACCTCAGGTCCCATTCTCCTTGAAAGATAATAGGTAATACACAAGATGATGTAAGGTAGACCAATTAAAAAAATAATCCATCCTGTATTTATTGGAAATAATACAATTCATACTAAAAATGAAGTTAAGTGTATCTTAAAGAGAAACCAAAAACACTGTGAAGGTTTAAAATATGATAGAGAGAATTCACAAGAAATAATATAAAGACCATACTCTCTCTTCGTACCATGGGGTGTAGTAATATTCATTGCAGAAGAAAAAATATCCATTCGTAGATTATATGAATTAATGATATGAGTTGAAATAAACAAATGAGACGAACCAATATTAAATAAAGTAGCCAATAGTGATAATGATATAGTGATGGTACCTATCATGATTTTCAAAAACCATGTCTTCTCCCTATAGAGACACTTATCTACCGTGAAGGAACATCATTCCAGATACATATAGCTATAGACAACTTATACATAAAGGACCTGATTTCCCTATAATTTTATATGGATTCAATGATCATGTTATACTAGGAGGAGTAGATAAATGATTTCATAATATCTTTATGTGACCTGAATCTTTTATGGAGCTACTGTTCTTGGGTGTCTCAGTGAAAACCCCATTACAATATCCTAGATTTCCCCACAAGTGGAAAACCAAATAACGTACCTGTGGTGCTTTAGAAAGCCTGGATAAAACCTGTCATTCAGAACATCGATAAGAATAATCATGAAAAAAAATTTCCATTGAAGGAACCAAAGCTACCAATAGGAGAAAAAAGAACTCCCATAACCCCTAACATGCCTTCTAGGTCAGTCTTGAAATGCATCGACCTATCATGCACCTCAGGGATTATGGGTAGCTTCAGTAAGATAAATTGAAAATAGATTTATGATTGAAGTCCCAACATGAAATATCAAGCCTTAATGATCTTATTATACACTATTTCAGTTTAAAATTGCACCATCTCAAAAAAAGTTATTTCAATACACAGTTATGGTTCTATTGTAAAACTCAATCTTTAAAAAAACTATTTCCTTATCCAACATCATTAAATCTAAATATAAGTACTTGGAGAATGAAAAATCAATTAATTTCCACACTAATACCTAATGTTTAACTACCATAAACATCGTATCTCAAGATCACATTCCTGATCATTCCATCATGAATGTTGGACACATCACTCTAATCATTTCTGATGTCTCTAAAAATTCCAACAAGCGTTCTATCATTCCCAGTAATTCCTCAGCATTTTATAGATAAGTGGAGATTTTGAAAACTTGTGGGTTATATATAAGAAACACTTGTGCATGATTTCAAAGAACAACCACAAAATGGGACCCTCATTAGAGCTTGAGTGGGATCTGTAGTTGGTTTCATTCCCTGAGGTTGTATATTGCAAAAAATCACCTTAACCAGATTCAGATTTACAATAGGGTTCTCTTGTCGTGGTTCAACATAAAATTCTTCATAAAACCAATTCCCATGCCTTCTCGGAGGAATGATATTTCAAAACATGAATAGATAAATGAATACATTATATTAATAGTCAAGTAGGGAAATAGTGGAAATTATTCCGAACAGACGGAAAAACCATGTTTTTTATTTTACTCTATCAAAATCTCAATAGAGAAAGGGCTAGAACTAATCAACAAGATATATTTCCTTGACTACCCATATCGACATAAGGTTCATTTGAGTGATATACGGACATGAACTCACTTAAATCTACCTGATATGTCCCATCATGATTTAAAAAATACATACTGACTTCAAGAAAAAAATCTAAACAAGCTCTTCTGATACAAATATTTCTTGAACCATCTCTGGAATCATATTATCCTGATAACCGAGCCTACCATGATGTAGACTAAAGGGAATTCCCAATCCCGAAAATTTGGTGACTAGAACCTGGCATCATACAACATGAAATTTGGAATGAATATTCCACAAAACATAGTAAAAGTAAAAGATATAAGACAATATTATTAACAAATGAATATCCACTGTGAGTAAAGTACCAGAATACAAAAATCCCTAAAAATATTAAATTAATATAATTCAAGTACTAAAATAGGAAAACAACCCCAATGTCCCTAATGTCACAACTCACCATGTCCAGAGATCATTAACTACACCCTCTATTAAGAAATTCATTCCATTTTATTGAACATGGAAGAATAATATCTAAAAACACTAGAAGGAAAAATTAAGGTGTGAGCCAATTTATAGTAGGACACCACCAAGGATTAAATTATAGATTAAATAAAGTTTATCTAAATAAAAGCTTTCAATTTTCACTGTAAACAGGTTTAAAATTTTAACATCATATTTAAACAAAACATTCTATGTAGTTTAAAAATGTTAGTTAAACATTTAAAGTAAAGGTTTTGCATTACAAGAGATGGAATATTTTTAAAACAATGGATTAAATAAAAAAGTTACATAAAAATGTTTATGTAAATCTTAAAAAATCATTTCATTCTATTTTAAAAACAAGGCATTCATTTATATTACATATATAAATAAATTGGAAAGTAACATGGTTATGAGTCAAAATGTGTGATATCGTTAACCAACTATGGGATTCTATACTCTCCAAGTGAACATTGAAAAATGAGTTTAACTACATCCCCTAATACATTCTAGGGATGACTCATCACCCTCCCATTGTGGATGAGACACGCTGTAGGTATGTTTTTGAATGCTATAATAACTTAGAGTGTATCAAAAAAAACTAACGAGCTACCTAAGGCTTACATGATCTCTTATGCGATTTTATAATTATTTTAAGACAACAAAAAATACAATTAATTCCCATTCTTCCATTTCAAAATGACAATTTTTCCTTTTAAAATTATAATGGGTATTAATCAAATAAAATCACTTTTCACAAGATAAAACCACTAGGTTTTTATAAAATTATTTTAAAGTTATTTTCACTCATATTAAATCCATTGAAAACAAATTCAATAATTTTCACAAATAATTCACTTCATAAAATTCAACAGTTTAATTGAAAATATTTCCATCAAAAAAATTTATAATTAACAATCTAAATCATCCAGTTTATTTAAACACACCCCAATTCATTAGAATTGGTGTTTCTACAATTTTTAATGCCAAAAACATTAAAAATATTCAACTTCATTGGAATCATATTTTTATCAGTATAATGTAATGAATATTTGAGAAATTGAATTTAAATTAAAAACTAAAATAAAAAATCAATACAAGGCTATTACATTTGGCTAACTGGGAAAGAAACATATACCTATTCTTGAAACTCATAACTCACAATGGCACCTGTCAATGAATAAGAGGTTTAGAATACCATGAAACTAAAACTAGAATAATAATCCACACTATAGGGCTAGGATCCATTAATTCCAATATGATACTTTGAAAACCCAATAGTTGAGAAAGAGAGAAACACAATGATCAAGGGTGAACATTTTCCCATGAATCAAACAATAATAATAATGATGATCCAAATCTTAAATAAACGATATAAAATGGTTGGAATGGTCCTAGATCACTTTGGAATGTTTTAATTCAAGGCACAAGGAATTGGAGAGAATCCAAAAAGAAATAACCAACCACACAACCTGTTTTAAAAACTCTATCTGTACATTACCTGACATGTAATATTAAAAAAATTTCAACAGTAATGTTTTGGAACCATCTACACGAATAAAATATTTCATTAAAAAATGATGCATAGGGCTAAAAAGATATCCTTAAATATATATAGTAATGTACTAAAAACTGACTATGTGTACCCATCATGGTGTGAAATATTTCACAACTTTCATGAAGAATCATTAAAAGAAATGGACTATTATTATATGATGTGTAATTACATGGTGGTCTTCATGGATGAATGGTTAACGGTGAGGGTCCAACAGAACTCATACATTTCCATTCTAGGATTCCTCCAAATTAAAACTCAACCCTTACCCAATCACTGAAAAGTAAATCTATGAAAAGATTTAAAACTAACCTGTAATAGTGGTAACATGATGCTGAAATAAAAAACACCATCTTGAAGAGTCTTAGAGATGATTGGGAAGGGGTAAGAGAGCCAAATCAAAAAATAGGAGGAAATTTGATAATAGATTAATAAACAACTAAAAACATTATGTGTTGATATAATGGTAAATTTTCTCATTTTAATAGGTCTCAAAATTTCTCCAAGTGTATTAACAAACCATGAACCCTCCAATTCCAAAATAAAAACACCACACATGATTTGGATAATATTATTACAATCCATGCACAAACAATGAAACCACCTATGAAACCTCACATGGTTTCCTATCAAATATTACACAATTTGACTTTAAAGATGTATACATCATGCGAGTTAACCACATGCCATACGAAATAACCTAAATGATGATTTTTCTAAAAGGTTTCACATGGTGTTCCCAAGGACATGCATCCCAAACCAAGACCATAATTAAAAACAATCAAAAACTCCTAGAATAACACCGAAATAAACCTAAGGATTATCTGATCATCCATGAAACCCTCAAAGAATAATTCCTCAACTTGATATATCTCTTTATGATGTTCTCAAATTCATATTTCTATTCTAAATCGTAGAATATATTTTTACCGATCTAGTAATCTAAAATTTATGTTGTCTCTAAAATATTATTCTAGCACAGATACAATATCATATTGAATATCATTAGGTTAAGTTCTAGAATCATATAAAGTGGACGATTAGATAAGATAATGAAATTTATTGATCATTCCACTAAAATGAAATAAAATTATATTATTCAAATAAATATAAATATGGGTGGGAAAATTATATGAATAAATTAAATCAATAATAATATATTCCCATGTATTTAAATTTTGATAAAATCCATTCATTGGTGAATTTATAAAATTTCTTTATAAATATGAAATATCTGTGATTTTTTTGAAAACATTTTAGATTAAAATGATTTTTAAATAAAGGATTATAATATTTTCATATAGAAAAATAATAACAAATATAAAAAATGTGTCTTAGAAAATGATAATGTTGGTTTAATGTGGTGTCACAGGTATAATAATAAAAATATATTCTTTGAACACGTTGATGGGAAATCCCTTATAGAAAATGTTAAAAAGTTAAAATACATTTTAAAAGATAGTGCAGTGTAAATGATGATAAAATATTATTTTACTATTGATGTTGATACTTTAAATAGAACACACTATATTGGGATATGTATAATGGAAATTTTTATACATAATAGAAGCAACATGGTTTGGTTTATATACATGCACCACTTCTAGTATAATATGTGCCTGTGGGAAATAAAACGTCAGAGGGATTCAAAAAACCTTATGAATACACAATAGAAATGATGTTTTATTTTATTAATAATATGAATTCATAATATAGATTATCATTAATAAAAATCTTGTTTCCATTATAATATTTTCTATGAAACCCATCTAGATTGAGTATCAGTTTTTTGAAAAAAAATCATTGTGTGTATCTTTTGAATCAATGACCATTGAATGAAATGACATGATATCGATATTAAAACACAAATAATATGATGTTTTGCATTATTTAGGTAATAATCATAACATATTAAACATATCATTATTCTCTTAATGAAATAAATCTTTGGAAATTATTTTTCTGACAAATAACTATTTACATTGTTTTCTATTATATTTGAATGAACACTATAGAACTGAAGGAAAAATATAAATATATAAATCACCTATATGAGAATCATTTTATTATACATAATTTTTTTTATTATTAGGTATATTTATTCTTCAATGATATATTAGTTAGTTAATATTCATTTTCTATGTTGTGTTGTGGTTATTGTTGATCAATTTTTTCAAGTTTTATAATAGCGATATGGATCCTCATTCTTCTACCAATGTTCACAATTCCATATTCATTAATTTTTATGAAATATATTACTTATAAATATTAACTTTATTTAAATTTTCATAAATTATAAAACATTTATTTAACCTAGAAAATAAAATTAATCGAAACATTTGTCTTCAACTTTTTACTCTCTAATGGTGTTTTTAAATTATTGAGTTATCTATTGATGTACATATTAAGAAATAAGAAAATAGTATTTTAATATTAATATCATATTATACCAGTATTTATTTTTTCATAATTAACTATGATATAATTTCATATCCTTGTTCATGTAGTATCCCAAACATACCCCAATCGCGTACATAACATGCTTACTAGATCAATATGAGGTTACATAATTACAATATCATTATACATATATCATATTGATATAATATTTTGTTTATTAGTTTGATATATCATATTTACAATCATTTTTAATAATAATAAATTTATATAAAAATATTAAAAAATCTTATTTATGGTTTTCCCCATAGTACAGTTGTTTTAAATGATTTAATTAATTATGATAATTTTTTCACCATATATTATTTGGTTTAGTGATTTTTCAAATAAAAAATTAATGATATAAAAAATATTGCATTTATATATTATTCTGATTTCCATGAATATCAATGTATATCATTTATGGAATGTAAAATGGAAATCAACCATCACCTGTAGGCGGTTGTCCACACAAACTCATGATTGAATAATTCATTCTTCATTGAATATGTAAACAAATAATATTTTATATATTTTTTAAATATATATAATTATATAATTATAATACATACATATTAAATTAAATATTAGGCCCATCAATGTATGGTGTTTATGTATAATGAAACATGAAATTTTTTGACAACGTTGTTCTTACACGAACAAGTTCCATTTATGATTTTATTATGTAAATGAGAAGTGTGGTTAAATAATACAAAATTATTAAAATAGAATACCAGTATAATAATTATGTTTATTTTATTTTTTTCAGAATCTAAATTTTACAAAATGGAAACACACTCAATTTAATAATATAATAGGAAGAAGTAGATAGAAATTTATGCCTCACACCTATGTTTATCAACATAGATAAACAGTTTAATCTTGTACATGTTTTTATTTTGAGAAGAAAAAAATAATTAAATTAATATAAGCGTGTTTTATAGTGTGTTGTGTATATTTTGTTATGTTATATAGTGTTTTGGTGTAAGGGTATGTTTGTAGAGGAGATCCCCATTTAAAAGTGAAAATGATTGGAATTTATATAAATACCAAAAAAATTTCAATAATAGAATGTCACCGTCTAGTAGAATGTAACATAAAATGTGAAATCATATGTAGTATAAAATATAGTGATAATTAACACCTAAATAAATCACTAAAAATTATTTTTTTAAATCATTTCCCAATTACCAATATGGCTACTCGTTTTCACCACACTGGTTTTCACCACAGTAATCAATTTTTAACTATGAAATTTATACTTTATTATGAAAAATAAATATGTTTTTGTTATATAATTTGGAATTAATTGTTAAAATTTGATAGAAATATTTTTTATAATTTTTTTAAATGGTTTTAAAAATAATAATTACAAATTAACTAAATATTAAAATATTATTATTGAAAAATTAAAATTAAATTCAAAAATTAAAAATATATGATTACAAATAAAATATAATGTCAAAATTATAAATTCAACAATAAAATATTTAAATTTTTTATAAGAAAATAGTTAAATTTGTTTATAATTCATAGTTCTACAAATCGCATCATAAATTCAATTTATTTGTAAAAACAATATTTTTCACTATTCACCTAAACATCATTAATTTTAGAAAAATGTGAAAAATACTTATTAGATTTATATTTAAGAAATAAATCCAAATATTATGTTATATTTATCTAATTATTATTTTAAAAATTGTAATCATTATTTTTTAAAAAAATATATAAATATAAATGAAATTTACTTTTATTTAAAAATTAAATATTTGAATCATAACTATTATTAATTTTATTACATATCAATTACTAATTTAAAATATGTCAACATGTTATTTATTATATTATAAAATTTTAAAAGATTTAAACTTTCAATATTTTGTTAAAATATAAAATACTTAAAAACCCATTCTTTTGAAAGAAATAATATTACCATTATACTAAAAAGCCATTGTGAAATAAAATATCAATTATAGGATTTCATTATCTATTTCATTTTTAGTAATAATTCAACATTCATTTGAATATTTGAATTTTATAATACTGTAATTTTTTAAAAATTTTAATATCTATAAGTAACTTATATATATATATATATTATATTTTAATATCTGAATTTTATTTAACTGAGAGTTATATTATTTTTATTCTACTAATTACCAGTAAATACATTATTATACCTATTAAATATATTAGAAAAATTACAATATTTTCATTTAGAAAATATTAAATGACTTTTAATGGAATGAATAATTTTTTAATGACCGTGTTATATTTTTATATATATAGTAATTGAATCATTCATTCATTCCACTCATACGTTATATAGAACATTTCTTGTTTACTGTTATGGATTTTGAATAATAATATTTTTCATTTAGGTTTATTTTTGTCATTAAATATTTTTTGGCTTTTGTTGGTCATAAATGATTAATATGTTCTAGGTTATTTCCTAGACATCAATTTATTCTTAGTTTATATGTATTTTCATATATTGATTTATATAATTTTTATAGATTCATGTTTTCTATGCTACGTAACTCTCCATAATGTGAAATACTTAGTTTCATGTGATTTTTTGTAATGTTCTACTTATGAAATAATAAAGTGTTATTAGTTTCAATTCAAATGAGTTATAATTTAACAACAAATCACATTCGAATCCATAGAAAAATGTAATAAATTATTATAGACATGTAATAAATATAATGATTACGCTTCCAAAAAACAAGGGTTATGTTAGATTCTTCTTCTCCACTCATTCCATGATTAAAGGATTAAATCCTCTGATAAATCATTATTTAACATTCATGAATTAGATAAATTATGACATAGTGTACTAGGGAGAGTCTATTAAGGAACCGAATTAAAATGGTTGATCCTAATTCAATCACAAATAAAGGGATTCTTCTTCTATTGTAAATAGACTATGTTAGATTAAATAACATTTTTACCCTCATCATACAATGATCACCATATTTTTCATTGATATTATGTATAAAATATATTCTCATTTTATGATTAATATCTATTATTCCAAAGAAGTCCTTATAATATGAATCATTATTACATTCCAAATAATAATTTTCAATGGTGGATATTGGACCCAATTCCTATATCTCTAATAGTACATTATAGTATGTTATTTTTTGTAGTCACCATGGATTACATGTAATTATTTTTCATTTTTTCACCCATTAAAAAGTTTATCAATATAAAAAAATTGATATTGAAATGATTATCGTTGATTTTGATGTTAGTATGTGTATCCATATTGTTATAATTTTTATTACATGCCAAAATTTCTAGTAACCAATTACAAGTATGATATTATAATCTCGTATTATTTTTGAAGAAGTGGTTTCCAAATATAAAGAATTTGAATGGAAATTTTCAAATTTTTCATTTCCAAGGGATATGTTAAAATTGATTGTGGAAAAAATAAAAAAAACATATCTTGATATCCATAGATGAAGAAGTGAATCTCAAATTTAGTTTATAGGTACCAAAAATTAGTAAATGAAATCCCACTAAAATCCCCTACGTTGAATGGAATTAGTCATTGGAAATTATTTGTTTCCTAAACACCAAAAATGAAATAATCAATTATAGGGATAGATCTTATCCAAGATATATCACACATAACATCATTATCCTTGTCTGAATGAACATTTTCGAGTCCATGGTTGTCCATCAAAATATAGAGGAATGAATTTTAAATATTAAAAAACTAATTACCACATTTTCCCTCTTTATAATTATATTATATAAATCAATTTGTTCTACAGTACGGAAGAAATTAATGAGATTGGGAATGTATCAGGCCTATATAATGTTCATATTTATTTCCAAAAATTATACGGGGTTCCTAATATTATTATATTAGCTGACTTACATGCCCATCTGATGATGATGTGATACAAGTTCTCAAAGAGAGTGGAAATATTAACGTCCTGATTGTTTTCATAATATAGATGTATTGAGATAATATTATAAGTGATATTTAACTCTCTCACATATTATTGTCTAATTTATTTAACAAAAAATGATATTCCTTGAATAAAATCATTGATAATTTGGTCCTACATTGTGTGAATTGATAATTCATGATTATTAAACATGACAACACAATTATCATGAGGTTACACTACATTCATATTTTTTCTCCCGAAATCCTCTTTTACTAGTTTGAATCCCAAATAAATGGATACATTTTGTATTTGATAATGTTAATGACTATGTTGAGATATTTGATATCTAAAGCAGTAAGTATAGGGATTAATGATAAAATTTATTAACATGTGTATTTTTTCCACCATATAGAATTTGGTTTATCTTCCTCACGGTAGTAAAACCTTTGATTATATTAATTAATCTATCAACACAACAAATATAGATTCTACCTTTGAATTGTGTGGCCCTAATTTACTCTATAAAAACCACTCTTTTGAATCCCTGACCTTTCATAATTTTATTTACATGCCTACTTGATTAAATACAAAAAAAACACATTACATTATGATAAATTCAACATTTTCACACTCCAATTAGATTATTGGTTCTAATTTTCATTTGAAACCATGATAGGAATATTGATTCGATTATGTAAAATGAATAGTCATCATCAAAAAGGGTGTTTTGAGAAATATGGTGATCTATATATCCCATTAAAGAGAATTATGATTATTATATGGATAACCATCATTAAATACTTCCATTTCAACGAAAAATGAATATATCACTCCCTTAGGTGAATCCATGTTAATGGGAGTTATATAGAAATGAAAATATATGCCACATATCAACTTATATAACCCAAATTATGACATGAAATTGATGATTAGTTTACATTATAAAAAAATATGATTTTTCCACATTGTGTTTTTTCATAATCATGTAACATATAACACTCAATTTTATGATATTTCACTTCTATTCTGGTCAGCTACAGGGTCCTTGGATGATTGTGGTATATGAAAATCTATGATGATCTTGTATAATCAGGGTGGGAAATGTGGTGGCCAATTCAACATTTATAATCATTTTTATGAACATAAAGATACGTTTTCACATACAGATATGATAAAAAATGATAAAGGATCCATCAAATTTCATATTTATTGATTTTTATCAATAAATATTGGGTAATTTTGGGACCAATTAAAACTAGTTCAATAATAGAACATTCACAACCTAATATTGAAAAATAGTAAATGTATGTCATAATTAATATATTGTTTGGCTCAATGAAATTTCAATGTTATATTACAAATATTTTTTTGGGAAAGGTCTGATGATTATTTTACATAGTGTAAATGATAATGCAAATGAGTTCTAGATAATCATTAAAATATAATATTTTATATTCAAATTTTAAAATGGTGAAATCGAAATAAATATAAATAAATATTTTATGGGGTTTATGTGGACCCTAAAAAATTAATCCATGAAAAAAATTTCTTTATCTTTTGGAAAAATAATTGTTGATTTATTTCTCGTATTTGAATTAATTATTTCTATGAGGGATTTTCAATATTATCATAGATTATCTCAATTGTTTTAGTAAAATGATGATGGTATGAGAAATACATTGAATCCATTTCATTTAGTGGTCTATCATCTGAAGGGGTAGAATGATCATATTTATACCCCTCCTTCATTTCCTCTTCTATATTTGGTTTTTCTTGTTCAACATAGAGGATTGGATCGTCCATTTTAAATTTTATATACTTCATCACATCTTTTACCTCATGTATCCAAGAATCTATATCTAGGAATAACACTACCTAAATGTAAATAAGTTAAGTTATAAGGGATTTACATTGTGGATTAGTCATCATTTTCTAATGAAATATTGATTATAAAATATGTTGAATTTCCATTCTCCCTTTATACATTGAACACCTTACCAATGAAAACCATCGTTATTCTAATTAGGTTTAGTAGTATAGAATAAAAAATCTAACAGATCATCCAAGTCATAGTCAAACAAGTCCTATGAATTAGCTTATATATCAAAAACATATTGTTCCTCAGATCCTTCTTTCATGACTATGAATATATAAACACTATACAACACTAAAATACATTTTTTATACCTAAAAACGAACTTATAATATATTTAGGAATTTATTTTACCCATATTATTTATATTCCAATGCATGATAAAATTCAATAAGATAGTTTGATAATAGGGAAACTACATCATAGATCCTAAGGAGGAAAATATGCATATCTTGTGTTTCTCCTTGGGAGATAAATAGTATTAATGATAATATCTAGCTAGAAGTTACATTCCACATCACAAATAAAAAAATCTATTATAAAATTTTTTGAACCATGAATTGTAGAAACCAAATACTACACACTATTATAATAATCAATATTAAAATGTAAATAATATCCACAGGTAGTTATATCATAATCAGTGTGGCCAAATAATTACATTGGTCATCAACTATTGATGTTTCATCCACCGCACTCATGGGGGTTTCATTATATTTCTCTATACCCATTCAATATGTGGGTTTGTAACATCAATAACCTAGAGAAAATTACCTATATGGGATTAATGATAGGATAATAAAATCTCACATATAGTCATTTCCTACTCTTTTCAAGATAAAAAATTAGAACAATTGGTTGAAAAATATTTAATTCATGTCATTTTAATTTATTGGCATCATAAACACCTCATATGAGAGTAACTAAACAATAGAAAAGAAGATATAAACCCCCCAAAGGATTAAAAATATTCTAAACAAATATAGTTAAATTTTAATGTTATATAAATATAGAATAATTCCATTAATATATTTTCATCATCCAAATCAACCCAAATGTGTAGTGTGATTGGGTGAAATCGATCCTTATACCTAAAATTAAAACACAGGAAATAAACTATAAAATTTAATCCCATTTAGGGGATACCTAGTTTTTAGAAGGCGAGGGAAATAATTGGGATTCATACTTAATGTTTCATCAACAAGGGGGTTCAGTTCATGTGAAACTAGTATTACTATATGAAGAAGGAGAATCAAATTCCATCAAGATTCCACTAGGATTTAGAATTTGTGAAATTTAAATGTTCTTCTTAACTGATCTGAATCAATATGTTTCATAAATATATTAACCACAATATCACATCATCACTAAATCAATGGAATAATTAACTAATGAGAAGAACACAAATTCTACTGTCTATTAACATTTGATACAAGTAAACAATGATAAGTGATATAGGGTCAAAGTTTTTGTGAAATCGAAGAGGGGTATGGGATGAATTATAATATCAATAGAAACTTATTAATTCATTGGAAATTGTTATATGTAAGGAAAAAGAATATTAAAATCAAATATATGAATTGTATGAATTCACTAGCATGATGAATATTCCGATACGGGGAGCGACTATTTCCCTATAGGATTGGGTACAGTGATTGAAAATTTCATCACTGTTGGGGAATAAAGATATGGTTGTCAGGGACAATGAACCTAATAAAAACCATATTTTTTTGTTTAACGGTTCATGATTTTTTCAATTCAAATTTTGAATGAGGGACACTATGCACATTGATCAAGGTAGTCAGATTTATTTTAAATAGTTTTGAATACCCTCGATAATCTCTTTTTTTATGATATCCCATGTCATTATAGAATATTATCTATAAAAATTAGCAACGTGGATGGATTTTTAATATCAAGTTCCCGTTTTATGAAATTATGATCTCATTATCATATTAATAAAATGATCTGACAACTCATCAATGTAATAAACGAATCCATTAGTTTTTTGATAAGGATAAATCATCAGATCATTAATAATGTAAATTATGACTAATGGATTAACAAACATAACCTCCATACAATATTTTACATATAGATATGATTTAGTAGTGTATTAAATAATAAACCATGTTCCTTAACATAAGTATTATTAATCATTCTTTCATCCATTCAAATCCATCTTGGAACACTTACATGAATTCAACATATTTATAAATTAAAATTATATTAGGAGAAAATAAATGATTTCTCATGGATTTATTAAATATCTAGTAATTTCATCAATAATTAGTTGAAAACCCTCTTCATTCATGGAAATCATCATATCAAATGTCAACATCAGATAGATTCAATGTGAAATAGTCATTTAAAAATTTTACCACTAATTGTAACCAAAAGTAAAAATATAGTTTAATATGAAGTTTAATTTTGGTTCCTAATTTTATTTATTGAAATGACCATGTTTTATTTTAGAAATAACACTAAAATGGTCAAATAATAAAATATGCACACATAAAAATTAGATGTAAAGTGTGGTTTTATAATATCATACTCTGTTCTCCTAAAATATATTATATCAAAAGAATATACAAATATAATTGGTAAACATAACAACAGGTCACTAAAAAAAACTATAATTACAAGATTTTGTATCATTTTACTAAAAATTAATATGTTCGATCCCTAATGTATCTATCTAAAAAATACATTATTATACAATATCATGAAAACATATTATAGGATTAACACAATTAATGTAGAATTATATATCAACACACAATGAATGTTTGTGTGTTTCAAATTTATGTAAAATTTAGGACTCATTATCAATCTCCAAGTGTTTTCCTATTCATTCCTAAAGCATCCTATAAATCATTGCATATATATTTTTTATTTATTTTAATTCATGTATGGTATATTGTCAAATTCTTTATGTTATCTTATCAATATAATAAAATATATTTTCAAATATACTCTATCATAATATTCCACATCACACAACATTAGTATCCATCATAAAGAGTCAACATGGTCGGAACAATGTCATAAACAATTATATATTTTTCATATTTTAATTTTATATAATTATTTTAAAATCTACAGAATTAAAGAAATTACATATTCATTTGGACCATTATATGGTTTTATGTAATATGGTAATGCCGCGAGTCTGAAATTATCAAAATCGATATCCTCTTAAAAGTATGAATATTATCAATTAATGAGGCCTTGATTGGATTTTTATCCGTGGTCATTTTCCAAGATCTCCACAAACACTTCTCTCAAATGAATCCTCTAAAATTAAAGCGTTAAGGGGATGACCTTGAAATTTAGAATAGAATTGGATATATATATATATATATATACATCTATTAGGAAGATATTTTTAATTGAATAAATAAGTAAATATAAATTTAGAAATTTTATTATCCACCCTTTAAGGTTCCTAATTTGAATGCCTGATACAATCATTGGTTATGTCGTGGCTAGGGTAATACAAACAAATTTAAATCAATGCCCACATATATTTCTGATCCAAGCCTCATTATAATATTTATTAAAAATGTTTTGTAAAAGTAGATGTGTGTTTAATTAATATATTTAATATTTATCAAACACTAATTTTGGGTTTACCAGTCCTCAGAATGGTGCACTATCATAATGTATGGTCTCAAAAATATTACAACATATATTAAAAATAATTTTATAGAAAACAAACTAGTTGTTGCATTCTCACCTCTATTACCATTTATGACCCATAAATCAACAAAAAAATAATACCCCAAAAGTTGTGGGCACTGAAAATGCAATGGGTATGTTACTCTTATGTTGTCTCCAGAAGATTCTCATGTTGTAACCAAACACACTCTAGGGGAATAAATTTTCATTAAAACAATCCTCATCATGTTTCCTAATATCCACTAGGTACATAGAAAATGATGTACAATCATCAATTTTTTTCACTTCCAATCAATAACACGTGACATGTCATTCAAATACATCATCGAATGCGAAATATGTAGAGGATGTAATGTTCCTAATCTATCTACGATGGTAGATATATAAACTATACCACCTCACCAACCATATTAAATATCTGTAATATTCCAATGAAGCTTGATGATATATTTCTACAAAATCTTAATATCAATAATCAATAAATAGGCGAGACCCATACTAACACATCACCCCCTTGAACTTTATAAGACTATGTCATCTGTCCATAGTGGACATCTGACAACTAGTTGTTGTATTTATCTGATTATGTATATCAAATGAAAACTTTATCATATTTCACATAAAATTCATGAACATGAGTTCATACACTCCTTGGAGGGTCTATCCAAGTGGTCCATTTAGGGATATCCATTCAAAGACAAAGAATGGTGAAATAACACAAGTGGAATAGTCGCTGTAATTTTATGAAAACTCCACCACGGTTCAGTGATCCTCCCAACTATAGAAAAAAAATAAAATAATGAAATCTAGTAACATGATTCCCATTAAATTAATCATCCTTTCAATATGATTATAAATCTGGGGATGAAACACCTTCCTAAAAATTAAATGAATCCTAAAGGTCTCTAACATCATCTCTATATTCAAAACAAGATGCAATAAACGTTGTCTGAAATGATCATAGTTTGAACTACATGGATCCAGACTACCTTCTTCATATAAAATATTACCCATATCATTATATAACAATAATACAGAAATTCTATTAAGTGGGTCAACATAGTGATTCAGTCTATAATCAATAATGTGGTATTTTGTGTTATAGAAGTACTTGGTAACTTCATAATGGGATATATGGATTTCCCATACCACTAACACTCTATAACCTCAAGGGGATGAGATAAATCCCTTGGACACTAGTGATTAACCTTCAATTTCCAATATGTGATTCATCAACAGATATACACTACAATAAATCACTTTATTCATGTCCATCTATACTGACATATAAGATCCTGGTGCATCTTTTACACACCAGGATGTACCTCCATAGGGTATTTATGAGAATCTATCATCACCTCTTATCATAATTTCACTTCTACCATTAAACATCATTCAAAAAGATAATGTTATCCCCAACCATAATAAATTCATCTAGATCACGCCAAAACAATATGTCAACACGTATGGTCTCACAGCCTGTATCTCCATACTGAAATTTCCTAAAATGTTGGAAAATAGTAGGGGTGACAACCATTGGTTGAAAAAACTATAATCCATAATTTTATAATTAAAACTGAACTTTTGAATAGTACAACGATACCTTGGATAAAAAAATGAGAATAAGATATATTTCAAAGATCATCTTCACCCATGATCTCCTTACTAGGAGTATAGAAAATATGAAATCCATAATAATAGAAGAAATGTTTCCATCATCTCGTCAACATGTTATGATCCATTAGAGATATGATATACCTAGGTTATGAGTTTGCAATTAACTCCTCACCCAGGATGTAGTGTCTCGACATATTTTAGGAGAATAATAGAATTGCAATTTCAATATCATTGGTCGTTTAGTTCTTTTAATGTGGTAGAAAATGCCTTAACCCAAAGGATATCATATCATATTTCAATATAAATCTAGAACAAAGTGCAGTCCATAATAAATGATAGAATAATACATACTCAACATCTACCTCTAGAAAACACATGATTTGGGAACTCGTTATCCTCTATCTCAACATCTGAAATATTTGATGTCACAATTCCATCGTCATGAAACATGGCCTCTTTCTGGTCTATGATGTCAATGATACTTCCACGCTATAGAAATGTAGTAGAGACCACTAAAATCAACCTACCAACCAAAAAAATATCCATTCCTCTATAACAATCATAGGTGGATCACATTTTTTTCACTTCCACAACCATCAATGATTCCAATACAATTATTTCCACTAAGTCATAATTCGGTAGGATGTGGTCCTCTCATATCCAAAACTGATAGTTCAAGAGCATCCCATAATTTTTTTCGCTATATG
This sequence comes from Viscum album, assembly GCA_963277665.1. Taxonomy (NCBI): domain Eukaryota; kingdom Viridiplantae; phylum Streptophyta; class Magnoliopsida; order Santalales; family Viscaceae; genus Viscum; species Viscum album. The sequence continues at coordinate 2,142,021,611 of OY728132.1, forward strand.
TGTTCCTAGTACCATCCTCAATTTTTATATCCACACCTACTACGATTTTTAGTACCCTAGGATATCATTGATCCAGAACCACAGATAACCATTCCATTAAACGATAAAATTTCTATTTCATGAGTCCCATGAACACTGATGGGTAATTCATCACATTTAGGGGCATAAACATGTATTATAGTGGCCATAGAGACATCTGAATCTTATTTTTGGCATATCCACATCTCATACATGTAGATAGTGACTACATGCTATGATGTTAATTTTTTAGAAAAATTTCCCCCTATCAACTGTTCAAACAGTTCACCAATCTTCTGGAGGGGATAATTTTTTCTTATAGTAACCTAGTTCTTGAACTAGTATTCCAATCATAAAATCAACAATTAATTCAAAATCATGAATAATAGTATTAGTGATACCTAGGGATTAAAAATATTTCCAACAAATACTTTTTCTAATATGTTGTTAAAATACACACTCAGATCAGAATTCTCAGTGGGATGAATCTATTTTTCTAGTGTAGATATTAGGGTCATACCATTATGTAAATAATTGCATATTTCCATCTCTCAGCAAGGAGGTAAGCCAAACATATCTTCCAGAAAGACGTCATGATCTTCGAAAACAACCATAGGGAACTAGTATCGAATAACATAAAATTATCCTAGAGTAATTATATCCAACTAAGTAGTAATAAATGGCACTCTAATATTCTTCATCTCATCTATGTCCACTAAGGAATCATTTTCAACCACAAAGGAATATCATATCCCATCATTATGAAAACACCACATATGATTCCTGGAATAGTAAGTGTGGAAATGAATTATGGAAAACCATTTCATGACTAATATAACATAATAACTCATAATTGTTACTACAATTAGATACTATACAAAACATTCACTCCATGAATTACATTGCACTGTCAGAATATGAGAACAATAATTGAGTCACCTCCTGTCCGATTCTCTAAAGTTAGTGGATTAGCTAAAGGCTCAAATAGATTATTATGTCTCAAACTAGAGATGTGGAATGAATGGAATGACTCACACATATTTCAATGCATATTAAAAAATAATTAAATGAAATAATTCATGACACATATCATCCCTGGTGAATTGAGGGAATAGGACACCACAACCTACAACTGTTCCTATCCATTTATTCACTACAAAATATTTTTTTAGATTATCAAAAGTCGGTTTCGGGGAACCGATGCCCAAACTTATTTCCACAATACCAAACAATGAAAACCCAAACTCGGCCACCCAGCCAACACAAAATTACACATCATAAAAACCATAGTAATCTCCACATTTCCTACTGGATTCATATTCACCGGTAGCCATGGAAGATACCCATTCTGGTGACCTCTTGTAGCTTTCACTTTGTACCCAACACCTGAGATGTTCCAGTACTGATTGATCTAGTGAAGTCCCCTTGATCAAACTGCCCTTCCTAACCGCTACAATCACCTGAATATTCCCTTTAGAGGTGGACCGAGTCCGCATCGGCCGTGGGAGGCAATAATAATCCCTCCTTGGACGTCATCTTGGTGTAGCTAAAACCATCCCTTAAACTGAATCTAGAGGCTTCTTGGGGTGGTATTAGTTAAAGGTAAATCATAAAACCATATTTTTAGGATCTATCAACCTCTATTCTAGATTCTCATCCCAATTTACCTCCATAATTATACATATGATTCTTTTTCAATAGACCCTGGATCATCTTCCAATCAGTTATATGATATCTCATAAAAAACAATGAATGATTCCTCTAATCATTTCATGATCCACACTACATATCAATTTATAGATTAAACTCATCCAATTAGACTTCCACTGCATATCATCCAACCTCAGATCATCTATTAAAGAATCCAATAAGCCTAGTTCACTATGACTATTGTCTAAAACATATAGTAAATTTATTTTCAATAAATGATCACTACCAACACAAACTCTCGGGGGATACTCTTATAAGAATATCTCCACCACTGATGCCTACTCCAGCACACCAGGATAAGTGAAAATGCATATTTATGTCACTAAATCCCTAATTTCTTGGTGTAAGACAAAAATATATAGTTTGTGCTCGAAAAATGGATCTCTCGGCATATCTTTCATTTATCATAATAGTGTAGTAAAACAAGTGGAATAATCTTCTACAGATATACAACCTAGCTACAAATGTATAATGTCCAGGTTGTTCACTTATCATAATATGGTTGGATAAAACACTTCCTCGATGTGACACTCCAAATATGACCATGAGAGTTTTGCCTCTTCATGTAACTAAGTCACTAAACTCTACCATTGTCATAGAAAATCCATTATGAATACTAACATTGAGGACATTTAGTTAATTTAAATGTTTCCTCAATATGTGGAATATTTAGGTTATGTCCTCTAGTCATTAATTGGTCACCTAGGGGTATTGATAACCCTGAATCTTGGGTGATCACTATCCCTAGAATCATGTAGAGCACTCATACAATGTGTATCCTTATCCAATACCACCAGTGATATCAACTTCTCAATGGGATGTGGTATAAAATGTAATCCCTTAGAAGGTACTATATCTAGTACATTTCCCTGTATGTAGGCCTCATCTCTCAAGGGACCATCCTCATGATAATGTAATGGTATCCTAGTTGGATAGATATCTTCATGTCGGCTTCCTAAAACAAACAACAAGTATAATGGTCCAAGAGTATATATAGTGATCAAAATCAAGAAGGAACTGGAAAACACAACCCATTCTAAGATGATGTTTCTTAAAAAATTTACCAATAGTCATGTTCAACATGTACATTGTATAAATGTATGGGATTAGATTCTAGAGGTAATGATATGTCAGTATATGTAAAAAACACTAGAGTTCCTTGTTTGAAATCCAAACTAAAAACACTAATTGTAGTTTACATAAAAACAAAATCAATATCAAATAATCCATTACTATGGTTGAACTATCACATATGATAACATGGTAGCACAATCTAAACCAATTGGTCCCTAGTAGTGACTATCATAAGATAACTTAAAATAGACCATGGGATGGAGGCCAGTGTTGTGTAGTTAAATAACACACATGTGAGGCCATAGACTAATGTACCTAGACCAAATAAAAATTCCCAAATCCCATAAATTGTTTATAATGTTAATCAAATTATAACCATGCATGCATACATCTATAATCCCAAAAATCAGAGTATGACCACAATGTAATAAATACAACGTCCAAGTAAAATCCCAAAAAAAAAACTAAAATGAATCCTAATATATAAACTAGGATGCAAATGTTTTCATTGAAATAAGTAGAACTAACCTCTTTTAATATGTGTCACTAATCTCTACCGGGATCGGGTCCCTCTAGGACTTCATTAAAGAGTAGTTTTCAATATATGACATGAAATGTATGTGATGATCCCAGGAAGAGGTGTGTATAACAATACCCATTAGGACATTTGAAAACCTGAAAAAAACAAATCATCTTGAATAGTCTTCTCATAACCTGATATAGATATCATTGCATAAGAAAACACAAATATACATAGGAAAGACACCACACCTCCTAAAATATAGAACTAAACTTTCAGACATTGGACTTAGCGTGATGTAATTGTCATACTAGGAGAACCCAATATAATACTCATGATATAAAAAAATAATCTCCGTAAATGTATAATGATTATGTATTCCCACAAAAAACTCACTGGTCTATGAAAACCAAAATACTCATATATGGGATAAAATGAATGAATGTTTAGGGGAAAAAACTGCATTTTGGAACAACATGCTATAATGGGGATCATATTCCAATTATATTTCAAACCCTACTACAATGGAATACATGATGGAGGATCAAATCCACATGTATTGAGGTAAATTTGGTTCCAAAAAATCCCAATGTATAAGAAGAAATGATTGTTGATCTCAATTTGGTCTTGTAGTGGGACCCCTCATACTCTATATATGACTCATCATATAGAGAAGATCAAAATACAGTTATGTAGAAGGAATTAAACACATTACCCTCAATGTTATGGACCATGGGAAAACACTCAACTACTACTGGTCTAAATTGATGACATTAATTCTGTCAAATATCCCCAAAGGGGGTATAGGATATGTATTGGGAGCTCATGGTGTGTCCAGCTAAACCCTATCCTTCTTATGTGGTTATAACTCATATGATAATTTAATCACAAAATAAACAACATAGATATAAGAATACATAGATTTTAGAGGTCTTCAAAAAATATCCCATTTATATTTTCCAATTTCTATGTATTGCTGGATGTGACCATTTACTAACCCATGTATACATTGTCATGCCCAATTACACCTTGTCATGACTGTGTACACTTGTCCATGTACTGTGGTCATAAATGTGTTCTTCGGATTTCCCATTGCCATGAATCTGTCACGATACACTCTAAACTGGTGATGCATGTCATACAACCTTTGATATTTTTATCTCAATGGAAACCTAACACTGCATGTGGGGCCACACAAAATGTGTAATTCTAGATTATAGGTTTGGTAACCCAGGATTTCCAAATCCCAACAGTTCCACTTCTATGTTTTACTCCATGTCACTACATCCATTGTTCTTCATATAAGTCGAGGATCCATGGTGGACCAACCCTTTTCCACATCGATCTTCAGGATCCATCCTTTAGAAATACTCATGAAGTATCCAAATTTTTCACTATGTTATTTAACATTAATTTTTTTATAACTCTATTAAAAACACTAATAATGATGGGTAATAATGTAAAGGGGATTAGGGTGTGATTAGGGATAATTCTGAGAAACAACCCTTGAAAAAAAGGGAACACTAGGCCTCATAGATAGTAAAAATCATGTAGATCTGCCAATGTGGTTGTCCTGAATCGATGAAATAGTATATTGTAGAGTAGTAGGGGACACATGGATTACCAATAACAATACAATCCAATTGTGTCGGGTTATTTTACCTAAATATTTTTTGTATGATGGTTTTTTCATTATTTATTAATTTTTAGTCAAACCATGACCCTTACCCTATGAGGTTCCCCTTAAAAGAAATGAGTGGTGCACAATTGGCCTAAAATTTTCCAATTGTGCCGTCAAACTATGGGTAGTCGATTTTTGGGGTGAAATTACAATTTCCCCCTCTACATTGTTTTATGTTACATTCCTATTCTTTTCGTATCCTCCACTAGAAACTGACTGCTTCACCTCCAATAGAATCCCTTCCCCATAATGAATCTTTGAGTCAAGGTAGAGCCTCAATTAGTCATCCAATTCATCCATGGTCAGGTCCATTGGGACAGTAGATGTACAATCTTTGATCATGTCTGATCCCTTTCAAATTTATACCTCGATCCATTGTTCTATTTGAATGAAATCAAAATATCCACATTATTAGGTCATTTTTTGAATCCATAGATTTTATGCATCCCAGATTGAATCAAATTTGATACTGGAAGAGGGAATGTCTATGTAGAGAATGTAGGTGGCCAATTCCATTTTTACCTTCATCTCATTGCATTTCATAAATTGTTCCATTTTTTCATGGGTCGATCATTTCTATTTTCACTCTTTTTGCCCTATTATATTACAATTTATGTCCATCCCTAACCATGGTTGCTCGAGTAAGTGGTGAATCATCTCTTCTGGTTGATCTTCTTGAGTTTATACTAACCAGTGAGTTTTCAGTTTCATGGAATTTGCATTCCCTTTAATTGTGGAACATAAAATTATGTATATGCGTGTTTATTGAAAAATAAAAAATATATTTGACTAAGATGAATTGAATTAAATGAATAAAAAAGAGCTTAAATCATTATACATCATGGAAAATATATAATTTTCCATTGGTTTAGAACAGAATGCCTCATTTTGTAAACGATTAAAATGGTATCACCAATAACCTGACATGATAAATATTCCCGTGGAAACAAATGATTAATTAAATGGAATTTCCTCTCATTGAACTAGATATATATGTTTACCTTTGTTGTTAAATTTTTGTTTCCATGGAACTGAGGGTGATACTTGGGGTTTGGAATAAGGGACCCCTTAGAAAAAACCTCAATATATAGGATTCTTTTTCAAGGATTTTTTAATATGCCAGAAGATACATTGGCTATTCCTGTGATGGGATCACTATACATTGTCTATATTTACATTCATATGACTGACACTAGTTCCCTAGGGAAGACCCCTTGGTTGGTCATTACAGGACAACTATTCGTACTAGGCCACAATAAGGACTGGGGAACCTAAATGACATTCTAGGTAAGGAATCAGAGGTTAGTTCATTATATTTTCAATCCATTCTATAATGATAGTTATGAATTTGTACATAGTTCATGTTGGATACACTCCATGGAATTAGAAATTCGGAGACCTTTGAATAATACATAGAAAGTCTCTCAATATTTCTAGGGATGCGCTAAAGGTTTATTGACATGATTTATAAATAAATGATCTAAATGTTTTCAATGGTAAATAAATGTTTTAAAACTATAATATTTTTCATTTCGTTAATAAACAGAGGGAAGTTTCCACCTAGACCAATGACAAGATTTGGGGTAGTCCAACCTTTAGAATTTCACATTACTCACATTACCATTCAAGGATACCATAGATTAGAAACACTAGATAAGGCTAAAGACGGTATATTGGATGGGTCTCCAATTAAAGCCCAATCGAATGTAATTATTTATCTACTCATAATTATATTTAAAATTTAATGCACATTGTTAGTTTATATTCCATTAAATGGATGGAATACACATCGTAGGTTCTATCCTACATATATTTTATCTCACAACCTACTAAGGAGCATTTAAAACTCGAGTATACATTATGATTTTAGTTATGAAAAATGGCAGCATCCATATTCTAATGCTTGATATAACTATTTAGGATGGAGTTTGGAGTAGAGTTCTAGTCTTATACACGAGATGCAAGCTATTATAGTTTTCAGAAATTTTACTTCTTATCAGTATGTTTTATATTAATGTATCCTATACCCCTTCATGATCATTTTATAGCCACTGTTCATACTATCATCATCATATGTTCTAATTATTTTTTTTGTATTCCTCGCATTATTCTTATGTTGCTTTTTGTACATTTATTTCAGTTGTTATCTTCATGTTTTCATGGCCTCCAATATTTATTATATATTTATATAGATTCGATCTTAACTATTTAATGAGGTAATATTATACCCATTTACTCACCCATATCCCCCATTTCATGTCATAATCCTCTAGAAATTGGGGAGGCACACTTGAGGTCTTATGGAAACCTACATTGGGGAACTGTTGAGTTGAACATATGGAGGGATGATAAAATGTGGTATTATTGGGTTCCTTTCCTTCTGTATCACTATTTGGTTTTATACATGAGACTAGAATGTTGGAGTGTGTCCATGAACCTATTCCTTGGAGAAGGTATCCCACATTATGGGAAACCAAATTAGTTGGGATGGGTAAATGTTTTGTAATGATTTCACTTTTACAGTTTAATGGATTCCACCAATGCACATTATTTTTTTATATCCTTGATTGAATATCTTGGATTTAATCCCAATGAAATGTTGCTATATAAAAATCATACCTAATAATAAGAATGATTGTATTTAACCATTCCAGCATTACGACATTCCATATATACTAACCTTCCTGCATTGACAACTTTTAGTTCGATTGACGTTTGTTCCACGTTTTTTATGATTTTAATTATTCTAGTACTCTCAGTGATGGAATAATTAGTTTTTTTAACAATAATGGATCATTATATGATTTTCTTGGTGTGTTCTGTTTATAGATTTTCTGATCAAATCGGATATTCTGGATTGTTAATCCCATTTTGTACTGTATGGATTATCATACATATAATTTTTGCACAAATTTCAATATATAATGTGTAGGTGACATTATATATTGGAAATGGTGAACTAATTCACTATATTATAATAATAATAACAAAATTTGTTATGGAAAATTAAAATTTCTTAAATTAAATGGGTAACTTATACGTGATACCATGATACTATTCCAACTATGTAGTGGGTAGAAGGTTGTGTCTACTATGATTTAATTTAATGACACCTTATCAAAACACATATATAGATCATAGAGCAGTCTAAGGGTTATAGAATATTATTTTCTAAATTTTTTCTAGTCTATATTTATATAATTTCCTATCTCTTATAAATATTGTACGAGGCATGCACTTGGAATTTGGAGATTCATTTCACCGCAATAACCATGTGATTTATTCTTGGACAGTGGCTTTTAGAATTATCCTGTGTGGGGTCCCTAAGTCACCCATGACTCCTCCTATAGTGGCTCTGAGGGTCCTTCTATAGATCATCCATAGGTTCTAATGCTTAGTTTTGGGATTACTATATTCGCATTATGAAAATATTGTAAGGTGTTCCTCTACCTAACCCTTCTAGGGTAGAGCTAACTAGGTAATTTTAGAAGAATAATCCTCCCACATAATCATGGGATATATAACCTCATGATTATAGGGTTGATATTTTATCATATCAAGACACTTTCAGGGTGGCGAGCCAATCATATGACCTATCTATTGAGTGACATTACAATGGGTAGGGAGGACATTCTATCTTAGGTCGGTCGACATCAGGGTATAGTCAGGGTAGACATCCATAAATTCTACATCAACTACATAATTTTTCATAACATGAGGTAATATTGAGATTTAAAATTCATGAATCTAGATCAGGGTGACATGGTAGTGATGGAATATTTAGCTTACTTCAATGAACTAAAAAAATTTTAGAAACCATCACTCATGATGGGAAAACGATTGATAGGGGATTTGATGATTGTGTTTCTTCTGGAATTCACTCCATGGTGAATGCATTCTGGTAGACCATTTTTTTAAAAGATAGTGATATAATCCCATATCACTTAGCAGAAACTAAGGGAATCAGGTTATGTAAAAGGGGGCAGTTTAGTATCCATGTGAACTAGTAGTATGTTATCAAGTTGAAAAGAGGATTTATTTGAGAGTTCACATGGGGGGTAGTACATGAAAGGTATCAAATAGTAATATCATTTTTTGTGCCACAAGTAAATAAGACTAGGTCATAAATATATCTAGTTTATGAAAAACCTGATCCAATATTGGGATTGTTGCGGGAAGGGTCACCTATAGTGTGTCTTCCTATATTTTACTACAGAGACAAGTGAATGGGGTTCTACAGCTGCACCTCTATCATGGGAAGGTTCAGTAATACCTTTTCAGGAAGTAAAATGGTATTCTAAAGGACTTTTAGGGTGAGATAGTGGTCAGGTCCATTAAATTTAGGCTCAATAGTTCCATTATCAGATGAGTGGTCTTGATCAATCCACCAAGGTATCATATCAGGTGTGTGGTTCATTCCATATTTATGTTGGTTACAATTTTTATATAGATAAGTGTCCTTGTCCATCTACAGTAAGAGGAATTATTCCTACAACTTCTACTTATTATCGTCTTTGTTCCGTATTTGTCCATCACAAGCATTCCTATATAATGTAACTACACGATTTATGGGTTTTTGGATTGAATACTCAAGTGGTGTTATTACCCTTCACAATCCATTGGGAGTATTGTATAGGTTATAAACTAGTGTAGTGTTTCCCCTTTGAGAGAGGTGGTTATCATTTGATATTAGGTTTCTTCATCCTAGAGAAATGTTGATTCAATGTCATTCTTGGAATGGATAGGATTATTTATTTTTGATCCCAGGTGGATTGATATTATCATAATGTTTCATTCACATCACTCAAAAAAACATGAATATCCATATGGGATTATGGGATATTTAGTCCAATTGAGATGGACTCAAGTGTACTAGGTTGGGTGAAATGACAACCTAAAAGGATAAAATCGTAATGGAAGATCATGGTTTACATCATTCAAAATTCCCTCCTTTTGTGGACTGTCTCATGGACATCGTCCCAATGAATTTCTAAAGCATACTCCCTAAGTGAGAAATAGAGTTTACCATTAATCTAGAGAATGGTGCTTAATACCCCGAGATTATATGAAAAATATTCTTTTAATTTCATTAATGTATTGTGTTGTATTCTACACCAAGATTACCTTGCGCTATACGCAACACCATATTAGCTTGCAGTATACGCAACACTATTCTTAGATCGTGTTACACACAATTTTGATAATAGTTATTCTATGCAACATTGAGTATATATATATATATACAATGTATAAATGACATATGGTTGGATCTTGTTATACGAAACAACGAAGGATTCTTTTACGACACACAACCCTGACTTGGCTTGCATTACACGCAATCGCGACCTTCATCGATAGTGTGTGTTTTACACAATACCGGGTCTTAATAAACAATGATATATTATTATAATATTGTCATGAACTAGCCGTTATGAATAGTATTAACTAAATTTTGTATTTTATAACATTATTATTCATCTTACACATTTTCTAGAACATGGTATAAGAACAAAATAAATTTTTCGGGTAAAATAAGTATTTTTCAAAAAATGAAGTTTTTCCGCCTTTTGAAGGCGCATCCACTTTAAATCTAGTTTTTGACATGTTTATATGTTAAATATGACAAAATAAAATTATTCTTTTGAATCAGGATATAAAAATTTACATTAGAAAAAGTTTTGATATTTTTCTGATAACTTTCATATTTTAATGAATAGTAAAAACACGCTATATTTTAATAAAAAACAACTTTTTTCATCATGATATCTTATGTAGTTAAATTATAATATTTAATGGTTTTAAAGTATAAATAGAATATATTTTTACCAATTAATATAATGTATGACATTAGCATTAATTTTACCTTGAATTCGTAGGTTAAATCAATTCAATCTTTTGCAATGTTTTAAAGAAAACACGTTTTCTTTCGACAACGAGATTAATTTTAATTTAATTTCTGCAAATTTTTTGTATTGAATTTGGAAAAATCGATTCCATATTTGGAATCAGTGGATCCAAATTATGTTAATAAGCTACTTTTTATTTTTTGGAATTATGAATAGTAACTACAGTAAATTTTATTTACCATAGTTAAAGGTAAATCGGGTAATTAAGGGTAAATATAATATTTTAAAATTACCCTAAAAAATTTCAAAATCCTACTGGATGACTAATAGGCGACCCATATCACCTATGGGTCAGATTAGATTCATTTAATTAAATTTTTTCAAGGAAAATAATTTAATTATTATTAAAACCAAAGAATGTGACAGCATGTCACTTTCTTAAATCTTATAAGTATAATAATTTTAATCTAGTGATAAACTTCATGAAACTTAGAACATGAATAGTCTACTGAAATATAATACAATTATCTACATCATAGGTTTTTATTTAGAATTTTTAAGGATTAAATAATTATCATTTATTATGACACAGATATGATGCAGTAATTGTCTTATTAATGAAATATTGACATAATTGATGTTATAAATTTCCAAGTAAATGTAATTTGAGACTTTTTATGACTTAAATAACTTTTATAGGTTAATATGACATGGTATTGTTGATATAAGTAACTTGGTTCGAACTTATAATTCTGTTATAAATTTCATAAAAATCATGTACCAAATAGTGTCAAAATTGACATAAATTTATTTTTAAAACAAATATTATATTATTAATTGTTATTTAATTCCTAAAAATCTAAGGTTCGGCCAAATGACTTAGATAAGAATATATTTATTAATAATAAACAACTTGGGGTTTGTTTGGCTTGTTATGGTATGTTTATTAACCATATAGTGTAAGAAAACAAAAAGACACGGTAAAAGTTAAATTATTTAACTTAGAGTGAAATCTAATTGATAAGGTTAAAATAATAACCTAAACTTGTCTAAATCCTATTGGATGATAGGATTTCGACCCATCCCCACCTTAGCCTCGAAATAAATCAATTTCGAGCTATTTAAAACCGAACATGACTTTATAATAAAATAATATTTTTAGTTATTCAAAAGGTGCCCCTCTCCTTCCTTATAAAAGGGCACCTCCTCCCTCCCTTCCTCAAACAACTTTGAGCCTTCAAGCTCGGCCAACCCCTACCAAATTTTTTTCTCCACTTCCCTAACAGCATCCTAGAGGTTCTGGTATTCCTCAAAGACCAATTTTAGTGCCCTAAGAGGAGGTCTCAAAGAGGCGCTTCAAAGAAGAGGAGGTTCAGACACCTACGAAGAAAATCAGACCGAAGGTAATGGGAAATATCACAATCTCATTTTTGTCCGAGATTTTTTATACTTTGGCATTTACTGGGGTATATTTTATCATCCAAATCCATGTTTCCTCAATATGTAATATTATTTCCATCCACCTACAATTGTTTAAATCCCATTTTTACCCTTAGGTGAGTTTTTAGTAAAGGATATGAAAGGAATCTTTTGAAATTTTTCGTACGAGGTACTTTTTGACTTTTCCGACAAAAGTACGAAGAATGTTTTTCTTAACATATACGGCATGAATGGATTTTGAAAACATTATTTCCAAGAAGCTTCCATTACAATTTTTAATGTTTATTTTTAATCAACTTCTTTTAGTTTATAATTGTACGACATGTTAAGAAAGGAAAAGTGTTTTTGAAGAAGAAAGGATATTTTCATCAAGAATGGAGTTCAAGTGTTTTATCAAAATTATTTTCCATCTAAGATAATAAAGGGTTCTGTTATTATCCCTATTATTTCATTTATTTTAATATGTTGTGATGGAATTATTTTTATGAATTCATTTATCGTATATGAATTGTTTTATGATGTCATGATGTTTAAGATTCCCATTTTTATTATAAGGGTTATGCAATGATGTATGGTTTATGATTTTGTGACACACATAATAGTGGTATCATTATGAGATGGGTGGGACCTATATCTCCCTCCAATTCATTGGGTAAAGATTTTATATCTCATGAGATAGACATGGCTGGAATGGTAGGTTATACTGGTTTAGTGAAACAGGACTGAAACGAGGGTGACTCGGTTCAGAAAGGGACTTTGTCCACTAAGATATTCTTGGCAATGAGTCTTGACTAACAAAAAATGATTCTCTATGATTATGTGTGAATGAAACAATGTTTCATGTTTTATGTTATGATTATTGTGATTACATTTCACTGCCATGATTTATCCCATGTTATGAAATTATGATATCTTTTGCAGGTTAAGATTTCCAAAAGTTATGTGCTTGTGTATACGATGTGATTGATATTTTTTTGTTTACCCATACTGAGCATTTGAGCTCACCCTTTTTTTTTACTTTTCCCCAGGATATATATAAAGGTTTTAGGTATAAAAAAAAGAAGATCTTTATGGGATATGTTGAAGATCTTTCACTAGGATTAGAAGATTATATTCCGAGTTTCCAAAGACACTAAAATATTACGATCCTTGTGTGTGTGTTTTTGTTATGTACTAAGTATTCTGCAAAAGTAATGTAATGTCCATGTACGTCATGTTTCGGGTCTCTACAGTTGGTATCAGAGGCAAAGGAGGTAGGAATGTATCCAATCCTTGGGAACTCTCACATGTGAGCGTTGGACGAAACATGGCTCTCCGCCCAAGGGCTTCATGTGGAAATGGCTGCCACTGGGGATGGTGGTGTGTCCCGCCCAGGGGGTGTAGCCACCCATGGAGTGCCCTGGTAGGTATCAATTATAGTCCACTGGAAGTAATTCCAGACCGCTATAGTTGGTATCATAGGAAAGGTTTAGTCAACCTTTGGAAACTAGGACGCGAAAATGTTAGTGAGATCCCTAGAGATATTTCTAAGGTATGTCTAGGGATGTCCCTATGGATAATTATACATAAAGGATATAGTCCTAGAACTACGGTAACAATATTAGAATTAAACCTAAGATGTTATATATTGAAGTTAATTCCCCTTTATTTTGTTGTTTTACATATCATGATTTTTGTCACTCACACTATTTTTTTTTTGGGTTTTAGAAAACGACTGGAAACAAGATAAATCACGATAATAGAGGATATGAGGGACAATGGAATGATATTCTTCATGAGAAACCAAATGAAATGGGATTTTTAAGTCTAACCATCCTTATTATGCCGAATCATCAATCACGTAATATGATCAATAAATTCAAATTTGGTAAGTTTCCTGACTCGACTAATAAGAGAAAGATGGAGTTTCATGATGATCATAGAGGAAAGAATGTTCAATTTCCCCTATGTAAATCATGTGGGAAGAGGCATCATGTATAATGTTTCAAATGAACTGGAAGATGCTTTGGGTGTGTAAAAGAAGGACATAAATCTAGTAAGTGCAAAGGAAAATGTTCAGTTAACACCAGGGATAAGGATAATGGTATTACTACGACATCAACAATGGTTAAATGTTTTAAATGTGGAATGTATGGGAATTATGAAAACAAATTCCCTAAGGTAAAGTCTCATGAAGATAATCAGTATGGTCATATGGGTAGTATTTATGTTGATGATGATGAAGATACTACAAATGATATGTGAGATTAAAGAATTGTTCAATGGTTTAAGAATGTAGTGGAATAATTACATGTTTATCATGTGTAATGCTGTATAAGTAATCTCATGGTACTATGGAATAAAGAGACATCTAAGGATTGTTACATTGTTGTCTTTCGTTGAGTTTTCAAAGTTTTTGATTAATGGTACCAGTATCCATGAAAGGTTATTCAGATATTTTTGGAATGAAGATGATAGGCGCATAATGAAGTGATAAGGAGAAAATTAAATGTTTGATAGTATTCATTAGCTCATGGATGATATAAGGAGAAGGTTATATCATGGTTTGAGTATATAGAATTTTTGGATTTTGGTATGTGGAAGGAGTTAACTTTTGACAGCATTCATGTTTTCACTAAGGTCTAATGGGTATTCATTTTTCAAGAGAATGCATCATTAAGGTATTCACATGATTGGAATGTGACCGATAAGATATACGAGGGATAAATGATGGCATTCACATGATCATTTCCTTTATACTATGATTTTGGACCGACGTAATTTAGATAAGACTAAATATTGGAATGGATTATGTTGGACATAAGATAGTATTGTTTAAGGATAAAACTATTTTGATATTTTTGATGGGATGTTATAATAATATAGCTTTAGAAAAAGGAAAACCTGCAGGACGGGCGACAGCCCATCGCGTCGGACAAGGCTGTGGGAATCGAACCCACAACCGAAGTGCGACTGGCCTTTATTGCCTACCACTAGCCTACAAGAAGTCCCTGTTTAGTATAAACTAGTTTTATTATATTAAGTTGTATAATATAAGAAGTATTAGTCCATTTTAGGAACCATATATGATTAATCTCACTATAGATGGACTTACGTATTTTTTTTGATAACTCTTCTAACCTTTTTTTTGAGATAGATGGAATGACCCCTCATTCTATCACATGATCTGCTAACACATCACAAATGACAAATTCAACTTCATTTCTTTAAGAGATGAAGTGGAAATTTTCCGAAGAACAACTTACGGTGAGACTATACCAAAATAACGAAAGTATTTCTTCTAATTCCAATTTCATCAACTTTAGGGAAATGATCATGAAAACCAAAATTGTTGTCCTAGTTCCCTTATATCCGATGAATCAGATGGTACCTTAGATCATCAAAAATCAATAGCTTTGTGATTGTTGGATTTTGTATAGTCATGTTCTCTACCACTCTCCATCAGAACTTGATGGTTAGATTTTTCTTCCATATCCATATTTTCACATATGTTCTCCTATGTGGAAACCCAGTGATAAGTTAATTTGGGTAACCGTTACATTTCATACTATAGTTTTTAAAGCCTTGTTTTGGTATTCCTTTTTACGATGTGGGTTTCTATTAAACAAACTTTCGAGTAGTAAACCATTATAACCCTGACGAATTTCGAGGGCGAAATTCATTTTAAGGGGGGTAGAATGTAACACCCCGATATTTTATGAAAAATATTCTTTTAATTTCATTAATGTATTGTGTTCTATTCTACACCAAGGTTACCTTGCGCCATATGCAACACCGTATTAGCTTGCAGTATACGCAACACTATTCTTGGATCGTGTTACACACAATTTTGATAATAGTTATTCTACGCAACATTGAGTATATATATATATATATTCAATGTATAAATGAAATATGGCTAGATCCTGTTATACGAAACAACAAAGGATTCTTTTACAACACACAACCCTGACATGGCTTGCATTACACGCAATCGCGACCTTCCTCGATAGCGTGTGTTGTACGCAATATCGGGTTTTAATAAACAATGATATATTATTATAATATTGTCATGAACTAGCCGTTATGAATAGTATTAACTAAATTTTTAATTTTATAACATTATTATTCATCTTACACATTTTCTAGAACATGGTATAAGAACAAAATAAATTTTTCTGGTAAAATATATATTTTTAAAAAAATGTAGTTTTGCCTCCTTTTGATGGCGCACCCACATTAAATCTAGTTTTTGACATTTTTATATATAAAATTTGACAAAATAAAATTCTTCTTTTGAATCAGGATATAAAAATTTACATTAGATAATGTTTTGATATGTTTTTGATAACTTTCATATTTTAATGAATAGTAAAAACACGCTCTATTTTAATTAAAAACAACTTTTTTCATCATGATATCTTATGTGGTTAAATTATAATGTTGAATGGTTTTAAAATATAAATAGAATATATTTTTACCATTGAATATAATGTATGAAATTAGCATTAATTTTACCTTGAATTCATAGGTTAAATCAATTCAATCTTTTGCAATGTTTTAAAGAAAACCCGTTTTCTTTCGACAACGGGATTAATTTTAATTTAAATTCATCAACTTTTGTGTATTGAATTTTGAAAAATGGATTCCATATTTGGAATCAGTGGATCCAAATTATGTTAATAAGCTACTTTTTATTTTTGGGAATTATGAATAGTAACTACGGTAAATTTTATTTACCCTAGTTAAAGGTAAATTGGGTAATTAAGGGTAAATATAATATTTTAAAATTACCCTAAAAAATGTCAAAATCCTATTGGATGACTAAAAGTCGACCCATATCTCCTAAGGGACGGATTAGATTCATTTAATTAAATTTTTTCAATGAAAATAATTTAATTATTATTAAAACCAAAGAATGTGACAACATGTCACTTTCTTAAATCTTATAAGTATAATAATTTAAATCTAGTGATAAACTTCATGAAACTTCAAAAATGAATAGTCTCCAGAATGAAAATACAATTATCTACATCATAGGAATTTATTTAGAATTTTTAGAGATTAAATAATTATCATTTATTATGACACAAATATGATGCACTAATTGTCTTATTAATGAAAAATTGACATAATTGTTGTTATAAATGCCCAAATAAATGAAAATTTGAGACTTTTTATGACTTAAATTAATTTTATAGGTTAATATGACATTGTATTGTTGATATAAGTAACTTGGTTCGAACTTATCATTCTTTTATGAATTTCATAAAAATCATGTACCAAATATTGTCAAAATTGACATAAATTAGTTTTTAAAACAAATATTATATTATTAATTGTTATTTAATTCCTAATAATCTAAGGTTCGGCCAAATGACTTAGATAAGAATATATATATTAATAATAAACAACTTGGGGTTAGTTTGGCTTATTGTGGTACGTTTAATAACCATATAGTGTAAGAAAAAAAAAACACGGTAAAAGTTAAATTATTTAACTTAGAGTTAAATATAATTTATAAGTTTAAAATAATAACCTAAACTTGTCTAAATCCTATTAGATGAGAGGATTTAGACCCATCCCCACCTTAGCCACGAAATAAATCAATTTGGATCTATTTATAACCGAACTTGACTTTATAATAAAATAATATTTTTAGTTATTCCAAAGGTGCCCCTCTCCTTCCTTATAAAAGGGCACCTCCTCCCTCTCTTCCTCACACAACATTGAGCCTTCAAGCTCGGACAACCCATTCCAAATTTTCTTCTCCACTTCCCTAGAAACATCAAAGAGGTTCTGGTCTTCCTCAAAGACCAATTTTAGTGCCCTAAGAGGAGGTCTCAAAGAGGCGCTTCAAAGAAGAGGAGGTTCGGACACCTACGAAGAAAATCGGACCTAAGGTAAGGGAAATATCACAATCTCATTTTTATCCAAGATTGTTTATACTTTGGAATTTACTGGGGTGTATTTTATCATCCAAATCCATGTTTCCTCAATATGTAATATTATTTCCATCCACCTACAATTGTTTAAATCCAATTTTACCCTTAGGTGAGTTTTTAGTAAAGGATATGAAAGGAATCTTCTGTCGTTTTTCGTACGAGGTACTTTTTGACTTTTCCGACAAAAGTACGAAGAATGTTTTTCTTAACATATATGGCATGAATGCATTTTTAAAACATTATTTCCAATAATCTTCTTTTAAAAGTTTTAATGTTTATTTTTAATCAACATCTTTTAGTTTATAATTGTACGACATGTTATGAAAGGAAAAGTGTTTTTGAAGAAGAAAGGATATTTTCCTCAAGAATGGAGTTCAAGTGTTTTATAAAAATTATTTTCCATCTAAGATAATAAAGGGTTCTGTTTTTATCCCTATTATTACATTGATTTGATTATGTTGTGATGGAATTATTTTTATGAATTCCTTTATCGTGTATGAATTGTTTTATGATGTCATGATGTTTAAGATTCCCATTTTTTATTACATGGGTTATGCAATGATGTATGGTTTATGATTTTGTGGCACACATAAGAATGGTATCATTATGAGATGGGTGGGACCTATATCTCCCTCCAATGAATTGGGTAAATATTTTATATCTCATGAGATAGACATGGCTGGAATAGTAGGTTATACCGGTTCAGTGAAACAGGACTGAAACGAGGGTGACTCGGTTCAGAAAGGGACATTGTCCACTAAGATAGTCTTGTAAATGAGTCTTGACTAACAGGAAATGATTCTCTATTATTATGTGTGTATGCCACAATGTTTCATGTTTTAAGTTATGATTATTGTGCTTACATTTCACTGCCATGATTTATCCCATGTTATGAAATTATGATCTCTTTTGCAGGTTAAGATTTCCAAAAGTTATGTGCTTGTGTATACGATGTGATTGATATTTTTTTTCCCTTATTGAGAATTTGATCTCACCCTTTTATGTTTACTTTTCTCCCGGATATAAAGAAAGGTTTTAGGTATAAAAAAAGAAGATCTTTATGGGAGATGTTGAAGATCTTTCACCAGGATTAGAAGATTATATTCCGAGTTTCCAAAGACACTAAACAATTACGATCCTTGTGTGTGGGTTTTTGTTATGTACTAAGTATTCTGCAAAAGTAATGTAATTTCCATGTACGTCAAGTTTCAGGTCTCTACAAGGTGTGGATCCAATGTCTATTCTTCTATATAGGATGACTCTAATAGTGGTCTATAAACATAATAATTATATTAGAGACATGATGGGTAAGGGTTTCATAAGACTTAAGACATCATTATGGGGTTCAACCATCCATTTCTCCATGATGGTGTATGGTGCCCTTTGAATGTTTATAGTTTAATAATTATTGAATGTGTATGGTTTAATGATTATTGAACCAACGTACTGTGAAGAAAATGTATCCACTCCCTAATACTGACAACCACTTAAACCATCTCAATGGATAATTTATTTCATATATAATAGACATGAGTTTGGGCTACTATCATGGTCATGTGATGACATTCGACATACCCTGAAAAGGATTATAGAGTAGGTATATCTAGTATGAGTATCTTTTTTTATATTTTGGAATGACACACATTCTGGCTGTCTTCATGGACCTGCTAAATCAAACTTCATTCTATACCTAGATTCATTTGTGGAAGTAATTTTAGATGAATTATTAGTGTATACATTCACTAGAAATGAGTATTCTAATTATATTAAGATCATGATGAATAAACTGTGAGAAGAAAAAATATAAGTGAATCTCATAAAATTACACTTTTGTATTATTATTTTTCACTTAATTGGTAATATATTATCTGAGGTAGTCATATCTATTGTACTAGATAAGGTGAACGTTATGGTTTACCGGGAGTACACAAATGACATGTTTGAGATAAATAATATTGTATGGATTTTTATGAATACTAGAAATTGATCCGGTGTGTCTCACAATTGGAATCACTACATAAGAGATTGACCAAGAAGGTTGTGAAATGTGATTTGAAAGGAATCTTGTGGGGAATATTTTTTAGCATTAATGGAAAGACTCATTTTAACCCCAATTTTGATTCAATAAATGTTGTGATGAAGCTAAAATATTTAATATGACGCTTTAGGAATCTGTTTGGGTGTAGTTATGATATATGGTGATTTATTGGTGTCTTGTAGGTTCCACTAGTTGAGGCATTTGGAATATAAATATCCTACCCATGACCTCAAGATTATAGTCATTGTTCATTATCTACTGTGTTGGAGTAACTTCCTACTGGTTGAATGGTTTATTACATACATAGATCAGAAAAGTGTCAAATATATATCCACTTTGTGAGACATGAATATGAAGTAGTTCATATGTGTTGAATACCTATATTCATTTGAATTTGAGAAGGAATACACACTTGGGAATGGAAATGTATTAGGTGATGAGTTGAGTTAGAAGACTCAAACACAACCCATCAAGGAGGCTAATGGATATTGGAAGTTGATTGATCTATTTTATGAGATTAATTTTTGGGATTAAAAATATTGTTGGAAACAAAGTCTAGAAGTTAAGGATGTGACATCCTACCCTCTGGAGTGGGTTCAGATGATGCATTTTTCTGATTACGAAGGACTCGTTTTGGGGGAGAGAATCACATTTGAGATCCCACCTCCTAGATCAGTTATTAGTTGTAGTGAGACTGTTCTCTTCAATGACCGTGAATGGTTGCCTTATAATATAAGAGATTATTTAATGAGGGAATGAAATTTCTCATTATGGGATGTTCTTAATGTATTCACAAAAATGAATAGAAACATACATTTTATTAATAGAGGACATGTACGAAGAGGTAGATAACATGATTCATCACTTGGTTTGCTACCTATAATAAGGTGATTGTGGAGAAACAACACCCTCTAAGACATATACAACATCTACAAATACTGTAGTGGAAATGTAATGACATAAAAATGGTTTTACCTGTAGGTTTAATGAGATCCTCATGATGTAGCGATGTTATCTTGGTGATCATTAATATAATGAACAATGTTTCACACAGCCTAAAAATTTTGGAATCCATGTATGTTGACAATCTTGATAAAATATTCATCCAGGAGCTAATAAGACAGTATGGTGTTCTAAATTCTATCATTTTGGACCAGGAAACCCATTTCACCTCATGGTACAAGAAATTGTATTTTAAGGCTTCGGGTATATAGGTGTTCTAGACCACTTCATATCCCCATCATACTGATAGGAAGTTTGATCCAATGATTCAATTGTTAGAGAATTTCCTATGGTCATGTATCCTTGATTTTAAGGGTTTACAGGGGATGATTATTATTTATGTTCAGATTTCATAAAACAACACTTTCCATGAAATAATTCATATGGATTGATATGACGAACTCTATGGTAGACTATGTAATTTTAATTTTTTCTAGATAAGGGTGAGGAGGTTTATAGACTGGGACCTCAACTCATTCATGAGATTGTTGAAAAATTATGAATTATTAAAAAATTTACAGATATAGTTCATTTAATGAATAATTCATATATCAATCATCATGACAAACCTCTAGAGTTGGAGGTGGGGCATCACATATATCTTTATAAATCGATCAGGTCGGGTCATAGATGAATTAGAAGATAAAGAAATTTATAATCAATATACATCATGCCTTTGGAGATGATGGTCTGTGTTGGGACGATAGCCTATATGTAATTGTTACTTGAATGGTGTCATCCCATGCATGATGTATTCCATGTATCTTATCTTTTACATTATCATACAGACCCATCTCTTTCATTTTAACCTATGGATGCATGGATGAATGAAATTTTATTCATTAAGTAGCATCAAATACAAATAAATGATTGAATCTTGAATGATCATTGAGGAATATTGGTTCCATAGGTTGTGGAGAAATGGTAGAATAGATTCATAAAAGATGAGGAATTGGAGAAGGATGCTTAGATAAGTGAATAATGGATGAAATTATTCTCAGATTATGTTCTACTACCAATTGAAGTGAAGTATGTGGATGAGTTTTATTAAGAAGGAGATGGTATAATGTACCAATATTTTCCCATGTTACAAAGAAATATTTTTTTTTACAATTTTTTTAAACTGACCTATTAATCATGCATAAATATGTAAAAAGTGATTCATGTATTTCTGGGGAAAATTTAGAGCTCAAAATGTGAAAAGAAAATCGAAGACCAGCTTTCCTGGTAATGGAAAATTGTATATGATAGCCTTTACAGTTTCATTGAAACTATGCAGTTGTAGATAAAAGAGCATAAGTGGCTATATGGTTTTCTATTACTGTCCAACCCATGGTGCAAGGCCTAGTGAACAACCTACTATTTTTGAACCCTGATATTTTCAGGGTTTTTACATGTCTATCAAAATGTTCACCTAACGGTGTGAGGTTCCCCTTAGTAACAATGATTGGTGTATGGTTAGCACATGATTTTCCAATCATGCGGACACAACATTCACAAAAGTTTTTGGGGTTGAATATCACATTTACCCTCTTAAGCGTTTAATGTCTCATTCATTTTCATTTTCTCTTCTCATCTAGTGGTTGACTGCTCCTCCCCCATACAAAACAATCTCCCTAAGAATCTAGGAATCAATGTTGAGCATTCAATCTTCATCTGATTATTACACTATTAGATCCATTGGAGTGCTAGAGATAAGATATTGATTTCTATAAAATAATTTTACTTGAATCTCCTCCATCAATTATTGTATTTGGTTTCAAGAAATTTTCCCCCAATTTTAGTGAAATTTATGGTTTTGTTGATTTCATCAAACATGGATTGAATGAAATATGTCTACTAGAGGATGGAATCTATAATTGGATATGGTATGTGGTCAATTACTTTTCAATTATTTCTTTGGGTTTCATAAATTGTATAATAGTTCCATGTGGTGGGCTATTCAAACATTTAATAATCAAATTAAAATAAATTTCATGTCTCACCATTCCCATGGAACCTTGAGTAAGTAGTAAATAAAACCCTTCTATTGATATCCATGAATATATGCCTACCAAAGGATACACCATTCAATGTAATTTCCCTGACCTTGACACAAGGTACTTAATCTTTATTAGATGGATGGTGCATAAATAATTATACCTTGATTTGATTGATTTTTTTGAAATTAAATTATTTTTACATGTTCTTAAATCCATATAGCATATCCATAAATTTAGTTATAATTTTTTTAGACATTGAATCCATATTACATCTTAATTTATTTGTTTTCCAAATTACATGACTTGATAAAATTTCTCATGTCAATTAATTCTTGAATAAATTGAATGGAATCACATTATAGATGATATATGTATAACATTATTCTAAAAATATTGTTCTCCTAATTTCGATTGTGATACAACAAGATCTCACTAATGGACTCATTTTAAGATTCCTATTGAATTACTATGCTTTTGTCAAATATTACTAAATATGTTGGGGCAACATTATTTATACCAAATATAGGTTCTTCATGTGGTATATGGAATTAAATATAGAGAATTGACAACAATTCCATATGGGATACCCCGTGGGGAGTCTCAATGGAATGATGGTTGTACCATGCCAAAAGAGAGTCTTATGCCCCCACAAGTGACACAAAGTAAATAACCAATGATTAGATCATGATGTTTTCACATCATGATAGAGTGACACATATGACATCATAACTTGGTCACTATAGATGGACTCCTTGGTATTTGATTTTCATTATTCCCTTTGTGTGATACTTGGTAAGACACTGTAGATTTTTATGAATGAGGTCAAGGTGTCTTGACATGTTTTATAAGGAAATGATCAATATTTATTCAATGGTATACAATTATTTACAAAATAATATTGTTTCAGTTTGTTCATAAACATAGTGAACTGTCCTCCGATCCCATTAAAAACTAATGGATTTTCAATCCTATGAGATTTTACATTACCACATTACCATTTTAGGATATCATTGTTTAGACCAAATATGATTATGTAAAAATAAGTAGATTGTAATATTATCTAGTTGGAACGAAGTCTAATTTAATTATTTATTTATTGTCTATTACATTTAAATTATCAAAGCACCATGATTTTTTATTTTTCAAAAACTGGAAGGGTATAGACACATTGGGTTCCAACTTACTATGAATTTATCTCACACACTACATGGCTACCTTTTGTACCAATTAATAATTTT
Organism: Viscum album; assembly: GCA_963277665.1. Taxonomy (NCBI): domain Eukaryota; kingdom Viridiplantae; phylum Streptophyta; class Magnoliopsida; order Santalales; family Viscaceae; genus Viscum; species Viscum album. Next base: position 2,142,046,084 of record OY728132.1, read on the forward strand.
TAATTTTAGGTACTAATAATGGAATGATTATAGCATCCAATGATTTATTTACCTATTTAGAATATATTTTGGTGCACAAAACTGATATGATGCTCGAGATTCTAAGAGAACCTATTTTTGGATTTTTTACTCTTTGTAAGCATGTATCTATTCTTGTATCAAATTACCATACTTGATAATTTTACAATATAAAATATTCATTATATCATCATCAGTTGGTCCTTCAATTTTTTTCATTTTTTCACTTTAATCTTATCTTTCGGGTTGTACATTTTTTTTTCCAATGCTATCTAAATGTTTTCATATATTTTGAGGTTTCTTATATGTTCATTTGGTTTCAATATAATCTATAGAAAATGGGGTAAGAGTCTCCCAATTTCCCCAAAAAAGTCAGTCACTACTAATTGGAACCCTATCACATTCAAGGAGGGGTACATGAGGTATTATGGCCTATCATATCAGTTCACTATTATGGGTCACATAGGGAAGGATGCTACAATATGAGAATCACCCACCTGCGTAATCCATAGCCATTTGTCATATCATGGAGGAATGAAATCAATTAATATACCTTATATACCACCGATCATATTTTTTCTTCATAACACCATGATCTAACACACGATCACAAAACCAAAGAATGGTATTGATCTATTCTTCCAATCAATATTCATAAAACGATCGATAACTAAATATTTTTCAAACTTTTGGCCAAATAATATAATAAAAATCAATGTATCAAAAATCATGGGAGAAATACACAAATCATTGAATGGGAAAAATAAACATTTTCCTTTTTCATTTCTCCTCTACCCTTATTGAATTAATATATGATCAAAGTGTAATTATACGAAGGAATAAAAATAAAACTATTTCACTTAAATCTAACATTTATGAAAAATAAATTATTATTCATAGAATTATTCTTTTTTTTACACTGAAAAAACAACATGATGGAATTTCAAAAATAAAACATCCCATGTAGATTTTGGATTATGTTACGATGGGGAATCATAATTTATTTCCATTTTTTGTTATGTTCCACAAAGACACATGACACAAAGGTCATCAATATGTTCTATTTTTGATGGTGTTCACCAATATCTCATTCAATTTTCCACTCTAATGGCTCATCTTAATATCTAGTGTTATGCTATTAAGCCTATAAATTTTCCATAATTGTGTATAAATATGAACTTATTATCATATCCTTTTAATATAACAATTTAAAAAACAATAATTAATGTATTTAATAGTTCTCATATGATGGATCTCAATCCCAATGATGAAGATCGATATTGATTAAGATGCACCTAGGTTAAAATCCTTAATATGAACTCAAATGTTGCATTTCATTTCCAATCTGTGCCTCTATTTAAATGTTATTATGACATATGAAGAATAATCTCAATGCATGAAATTAATATATTTAATATAGTCTAATACTTAATTTTATTCTCACCAAGAATTGGAATCATATGTTATCTTAGTGTATGTTATTTAAAGTATTAATAGATATATTCAATGACATGACATGGAAAGATCTAAGATGTTACAATTGATGGTCGTCATTCCACAACCTAGTGATAATATCCATATTTTAATAAAATATTAATGATATTATAGCAATATAATTGATGGAATTTGAGGTTTATTATTTTAAATTTATAGATTTTAATGTTTTTTATACTGTAACAGAATAAATTTTTAGGTTATATTGGATATATGTCACTACAGGATTCCATTTATGTGTTAACCCCCTTTTATTAATTAATTATAATTATATATTTATTATATAATATGGTAATGTAAAACCCCCCATTTTGAGGTATGTAGAATGTGTTTTTTCATTTTATATGTTTAAAGTGCATTTGATGAGTTGGAAAGTGTATGGGAGAGTTTGTAATGGTTTTGAATAAGTATGGAGGAATTTCTATAGGTGCCTAGTTTAAGAACGGTTCGGGAAAACATAATGGGTCTTTCGGAAACTGTGAAGGGGTGATAGTGTGATTTTAACAACATATGTAGGGTCTTCCATACCATGTGTGTAATCCATGACAAATCCTTTTTTCTAGAAAATACCATGCACTTAATTAGCATGGAGTTTTCCAAAATGTGTGGGCTAACCGTGTGACAAATAAAAAATGGGGTTTTTAAATTTGAGATACCACAAGGTTGCCTTTTTTATTTCCTACCATTTTTCCACATTATCCTCACTAGGGATATTGGGTTCTCAATTGTTAGAGGTGCTCTCCCAAACATTTTCGAAGAAATATGAAGTGGTATTGTGGTGTATTTAAGGAGATTCTTCTCTGGTAAGTCTCTTATCGTGGTTTTTTGTGTGGATTCATCAAGATCTACATATATAACTCTCTTGGGTATCGATATATAAACTCAATTTTTGTATATCTAGGGTTTTTGTTTCCTTGGTTGTTGATTTTACGTCTTGTTGATGATAGTAAATGATATATAGATCAATTTTTGGTGGAGATTTTGCCATGATGGGGGTGCAGCTGCTTGTCAGTTGAATTTGCCCGAACCCTATTGGTAGGTGGCATCTCGCTCGACACCACTTGTTTAAAACTCATGGTTATGGTACAATAAATTATTTTTTCATGCAATTAATTTTGATAATTTGTTTTAATCTTGATGGAAACACATTTTGTGGGGATTTGAGGGATTATGGAAAAAATGGGTTGTTGTTACAAAAAGGGGGCTTGTTGTGTGATATTAAAATGGTGTTTTTAAAATCATTAGGGTTTGAATATAAAAATGTATTTTGAAATATCGCTTTCGATAATGATGTTTTTTATTGAAATGTCGTTGGGCATGTAATATTTGGTTAAAAGAATTTTTAAATAAATGGGTGATTTATTGATGTGAATTGGCATGTGATGGGAATGATGGTGTGAATTTGGGAGACATTGGTTCATTGTTTTTGTTATCTGATTATATTTTATGGATTTTGGGGATTGTGTGTATGTGGTCAGAATGTACCACTGTAAACATGTGATAGATAGTTGATAAAAGGGCCACCAATAACTGATAAATGTGTAGGGTGTAGTACTAGTTGGTAATGTAGTGAACAGGTTGGAAGGAAGTTCCACTATTTTGGTTGCCTTGTTGTGTGTTGCATGAAAGGTGGAATCTTTTGTGCCAATGTGAATTGGTGAAATGTATTGTGGCATGGTTGTTTGGATTTCTTGTGTTTGTATGGAATTTTTATGGAAATGGCTTGGTGAAGGAGTGATTTGCATGATGTAAGTTGTAACACTATTGAATGTTTTATATAAAATATTTTATATAAATGTTATAATGGTTTCAATCAAATGGAATTCGTAGGGAAGAATTTTTGGAAAATCATACTGTGTATTTGTAATCAACATCGTTGTAAGGGCCTATAAATTTCAAGGAATTTTTTTTCTTAATTTCTTTGGAATATTACAAGTATGCAGTTTCTGATGGCATTAGATTATGAGGCCCAGTGTGCCCGGAATGAGTTTTCAAAGATTAGCTCGGGTACTTTTATTAAACAAATGAGTGGGTTTTTTTAACATTTGAACTGATGCATGGAATTGAAATATGAGGGAACCAATAAACACACAACTCCAGTAATTTCTTAAGGGGAAATTTTCTGTGGTTGTGTTTGTATGGGTGAGAAGTTAAAAATTGTGGATTAAATGAGGAATGTATAAAATTGTGAAACAATTTTGTTTTCATATCTAAGGTGGTATTATCCTACATGGGGGAGTTAGGGTGGGACCCAAAAGCACCTAACTACCCATATGTGGATAAATGTGAGGTGGGGCCCACACGAGCCCGAACCCTTCTCCTTCCCTTTAAATCATCCAACCCCCCTTAATTTTTGAACTCCCTATAACTCTCATTAACCCCCATTAAATATCCCTTGTTTAATTTTTCAACACTCCCATTTATGAGACCCCTCACATCCTCCTCTTCCCATCTTAAATTCTGGCCAACATGCCCTAATTAATGAGATGAGCATCATTTAATTAATTAAGTGGTTTGTTTTTTAATTTTAAATTCATTATGATGGGAATAGAAATAATATCAAGAGATATTATTTGGTGTTGGAGATTTGGGTGTGATGAGAAATATAATTCAAGTTCTAGTGTTTTTGGGAGAACATTGGTGTGAAGAAGAAAGAACATCCCTCCGACGAAGAACGACGCTTCTTCAATGAAGAATGTCTCTTCCATGAATATCGACGACACACTTCTTTTTTTTCCTCCGCATCAAGGGAGAAAATAAAACCACGGGGAACTCACCAATGATGATGGTTCATTCTCAATGTTGACAGAGTGGCAACGTTTTCCCTGTGATAAACGAACTCCCAATAAGTTTATCGAGGTACAAGATTTATATTTGATTTTCTATTTACCTTTTGAGAAAAGAAGTTCGAGCGTGGACCAACCTCTGCCCGGTGGATTTGTAGAACACTTGTTTATGTGGGTTGGATGCGGTGATAATTTTCTGGATTGGATTTTAGTTTCATCTTGATTGAAATCCTCTCACGCGGAGGGCACATGCTGACGAACAATCCCGGATCCTCCGCAAAATAATTGTTGTTTGCAGATTGACGGAAATTTTGAAACAGGTCTGCAAAGCCATTTGGAATCCTTCTTAGTGAATAATGGGTCACGGGAGAGTCATTGGCTTAGAGGGTGGGCAAAACAAACCAACGGAGCGCGTCTGGTGGTCCGCGGAAGGGGGCGGCGGCGCACCCCGCTGGCGCGGCGGCACGAGTCACTGGAGGCGGTGGCCGGAGCTGTCCGGCCACCTGGAGGTGGCGGTGCCCCAGCGCACCTCCGGAAAAGACTTTCCACAGCTGTTCCGTGGTGGTAAGGTGGAAGATCCTGCGCACCCGCGGGATCTGGGATGGCGGGGCGGCGCAAAGCGCTGCCGCGGTCAATCAACGGCGAGGGGCAGCGCCCGCCGCTCCGTGGCACAACACTCGACTGCTTTGAGGAGCCGCAACCAGCCACTGGGATGGACTGCCAGCGCCGGTCCAGGCCACTCCCTATTGGGCCAGACCCAGACCCGAGTGGTTCGACTGGTTCAGGCCGACCCAGGGGTGTTGGACCGGGTCAGACTGGGCCCGGACCCCCTATTTTCGAACCCTCGTTAGTTATACGCCCATATCATGGGCTACGAACCTCTGATCGACACACTGTCAGTTGTGTAGGAATCCTTGGATCGATACAGTCATTTTAGTGTATTACACTCATGATTTCGGCGATGTTTGGGTATGGTCGGGTTGTTTTGAACACAAAACCCAACCGGGCCCTCGGAGCAGAAACACTCATAACTTAAGGATCAGATGTCTGATTGATGTTCCATCGACTATGTTGGATTCCTTTTGATGAGACAGATCTTTTGTCATACTTCACCTAAGGTTTGGCCACAGTTGGAGTATAGTCGGGTTAGTTTTATCTTAGAAACCAACCGGGCCCCTTGAACGGAAAAGTCGATAACATTCAGACTGGACGTCCGTTTGACGAACCATCAGTGGTGTTAGTAATCTCGTTAAGAAACATTCCCTTTGAGTATAACCTATTATATTTCAGTGTATAGTTGAGATACGGTCTGGTTGGATCGTACACAAAACCAACCGGGCCAACAGGACGAAAAGGCTAATAACTCACAGACCGAGCATCCGATTGACACAACGTCTATTTCATTGAGACCCCTGTGACGATGTTTTCCATTGTGATATATCATTGTGGGACTTTTTGATACATAGAGTATCGACCAGTAGCTTGTCGAACAGATCCTCCCGGAGACGAGCGTATGGAATGTGAAGACCTAGTAGTTGTGGACCTGACGACTGATTGAACGATTCTAATTTGAGTGATTCGACAAACCCAGTAGATAGAGATCCTGATATTTGGAGGTAGATCAATGATAGACAGATCACCTGCTAGTTGGCAGAAGACCCGCAGTACTTGACAGGTGGAGTACCTCTTTAGGTTATTAGGGGAACCGCTACTGAGTTTGGGTGGCAAACCCCAGGAGGGGAGCACTATTGTGTTTGGGAGAGAATCCACAGTACTCGAAATGAGGAGTACCTCAGTAGTCTAAGGTTAGATAGTAGCATCAAGGAGTAATGATAGGACGACTGTAATCGACAAAGGAGGAGTTCTCCATCATCCATGGTTTCGACATCAAGAATAAAATCCTGGTTTTAGGTGAGTCAATGACCTTTGTGTTTACCTCATGATTGGGATGGGTTAATTTATAGCTTTGGGATATTAATGGGCATATACCTTTGTAGTGTTTAACCATTGTTTCCATACATTTATGATTACCTCTTGAGTTAGATGGGCTACTTGATAAATTAGGTATAAGTATGGGCTTATACCTAAGTGTGGCTTGTCTATTGAGATCCTTCTTTGTGGTAATCCTTGTTGGATTATTATGACCTTGAGGGTCTTGGGGTCCCTACCGAGTATCATTACACTCAACCATATAGGGGTTATGCCAGCACCTCGTTGTGTTGGATGCAGATGACAGACAGTGCTGATAGAGATCGAGTATACAAGGACTGGACAGTACCCGGAGGTGCACCTCAGGATGAGTCAGTACCCGGAGGTGGACCTCACGACGATTCAATACCCGTAGGTGGACTACACGATGAGATGGTACTCAGAGGAGGTTTGCGGGTGTGAGCGTTGAGGAGCTTATATGTACTTACCCTTCAGGTATGATCTGAGGTGGACGATCTAGGAGCTGCTTCTATCTTCCAGATGTTTGTATTTATTGTTGTAATTTCATTCAGTTGTAGATGTACTTCTCAGTTGGGTTTGTATTCTCACCCATTTACTTTTCATACCTTTCTTATGTAATTAGTGTATAACATCCGCTTGTACTCTGTTTGGATGTGTTTATGTTTTATAAAGGAAATGAATTCCCAGTTATAATGATTTACACCTCTGGTGCTAGTCTGCTGCCCCTGTCCTATGGAAGGCGGGCTTGGGGTAGTCACGACACGGGCCCTGAGGATGGGTCGTGACAAATTGGTATCATAGGAGTCGGTTCTACCGCAGAACATAGGACTCTGATATTTTCTTTTCTGTGAAGAAATAGTGTTAAGTGTACTAATTGTGGTTTTCAGTTTAGGGAGTCCAGTGTTGGTGCAGGCAGCCAACGTATCCATACACCAGGAACCTGACATCTGATTTCTCTATTAGTGCACGAAATCACTGATTGCGTGTTTGTTTTTAAAAATTTTCTATTCAAAATAGTTCAAACAAGGTCATCTCACCATGTATAATCTTTTGATAGTGTCACGTATGTTTCTTTCAAGATGTATTCACCTAGCCAGACAGTGAAGGTACAGAGTGGAGAGCACAATGATAGCTTATTGAGAAGCGATGCCTTATTACAAGGTCTTCTACCAGTTGAGACACCAGCAGAGAGTGCACGCCGCTTGAGCGTGATGCACAAGATTCAGCGGCAGTGGCCTCCGATGTTTCGAGGCGAGTCATATTTTCATACGGTTGGACACTGGCTGGAGTTTGTTTCATGAGCTTTCCACATAGCTGGAACATCCACTAACTTGATGGTGTACGTAGTTCTTAGCCTTTTTCAGGGAGCAGCTGAGTGGTGGTGGAACCAGATGATCCAGTTTTGCAATGAGATGACCTTCACCTGTGGAGATCTCGAGACTTTCTCCAGGGTGGAGTTTATACCAGCGGCTCTACACTCTGAGCCTTCTCAGGAGATTCTTCCCTTGCCACATGGTTTTTCTACAGTATCCATGTCATATGTAGGCAGGAGATGGATGATGCAGGGGTCCAAGAGGAACAGACCTACAGGTGGGCGACCTCGGGTTATAGATTCGGTTGTGTGAGTAACGTGAAGCAGGGCCAGCCATATGTGGAGCATGAAGTGCTATGTATGCGGAAAGCGGGGTCACTTGGCTCGATACTACCTGAACTATCAAACAATTGACCATAAGGATATAGATGAAGGACCTCCCAGGCAAAGGCAAAGGTCCACCCCGACCGCAGGGAAGAGGTGGATATGGGAGAGCACAGCTTCTGGTTGCTGAAGCATACACCAATGGAGCTTCGGAAGCAGGTGGATATGAGAGAGACTATTTCCAGGCATGGAGGCATTTGTTATTGGTGCTTCTAGATTCTTTTTTGTTGTTGTTGTGGTTGTATGTGTCTTTTTACATTGAGCTGCAGTAATAAAACACACCTTTCATTGTGGTGTTTACTTTCTTGTCCTCTCTATATGGTTGATTCTAAGAGGTTCCAGTTTAAAACTGTTGACATGACCCTAACATTTGAGATTTCTACTGGAGGATACCCAGTAACCACACACTGATGCTAACAGTGTGACTCATCCCTTAGAGGTGAGAGTGACTGTTGGATCTCTTTGAAGTAGCGTCGAGGCCTTACAACGTTGTCCATGTCCTGAATGTATCATTCATGTCAAGATTGACTATATTAGGAAATTAATGGGGTTTATCTAGTAATTGATACCAGATATCACTTTTTGGCAGTGGATAAATCCCAATAGCTTTCTAGTGGAACGTAGATGAAGAAGGGTGGAGATGTGTTCTTACAATTGGGTAGTCTCACCCATTGTTCGTTGAGCGAACGGTTAATGGTTCTCTTCATCTCAATAATCTTAGCTCTATCTTCTCTCAGAAGGACATAGACCTGGGACAACAGTGATGGATTGAATTCTTCCAGGACTATGACTTCGAGATAGATTATACACCTGGAGAGGGGGAATTTTGTACTAGATTATCTTAGTAAGAGATGGGGCATTCAGCTGTTAGGTGTGGCGAGACAGTAGCTGGATGCATTTCAAATATCCTTTGTGGATAGAGTCGGCATGTTTAAATCTAGAGATGGTTTAGGACATGTAGGAGAAGGTAAAAATCATCCAGGAGCGGATGAAGACTGCACAGAGCAGACAGAAGTCCTTTGCTAATAAGAGAAAAGACCACTGGACTTCGAGGGTGATGACGACGTCTTCTTATGGTTGTCAACTCGACGAGGTCAATAGAGTTTTGGCCGGGATGGAAAGTTATATCTGCATTTCATCAGACCTTTCCAAGTTCCTAGTGGAGTACTCATGGTGGTTTAACACCTGGCCGTTCTATCTTAGATGCATCGGGTGCACTATGTAATCCACGCATCTCAGCTGAGGACATGTGTCCACGACCTATCTGTCATCATCAACCACAGAGAGTTGGACATCGATGATGGGGTGACATTCTTAGGGTTCTAGTAGAGGTTGAGGATCGATAATATGGGGTCATACGGGGATGGTGGATTCCTCTTGTGCACTTTTTTTGGATGCATTGGAACCTCCAGAAGAGCACATGGAAGCTCGAGGCTCAGATGCGTGCTTGGTAACTCCTTTAGTTTCCCTTGTTTGTGTTGTAGTTTACGGGGATGTAAAGACCTGATATGGGATTATTACAAAGACTAATAAATTTCATGGATTTTTTTTTCAAAATTTATTTGGAATTTTACGAGTATGCAGTTTCTAACGACACCTGATTCTGAGGCCCGGTGTGCCCGGAATGAGTTTTTGATGTTTAGCTCGGGTAGGATCAGTAAACAAACGAGCGGGTTTTTCTATCTTTTAAACTGGTGCTCGGAATTGAAATATGAGGGCACCAATAAACTCACAATGCATGTAATTGCTTATGGTGACCTTTGTCTCGGTTTTGATTCCATGGGGGAAGTTAAAAATTATGGATTAAATGTGGAATGAATAAAATTGTGAAAAATTTTATTTTTATATCTAAGGTTGTTTAATCCTACATGGGGGAGTTAGGGTAGGACCCACAACAACATAACTACCCATGTGAGGATAAATGTAAGGTGGCGCCCCCACGAGCCCCAACCCTTCACCTTCCCTTAAAATAGTCAAACCCCCCTTCTTAATTTGTGAACTCCCCATAACTCTCATTAGCCCCTATTAAAGCTCCCTTGTTTAATATTTTCAACACTCCCATTTATAAGTCCCATCACCTCCTCCTCTTCCCCTCTTTAATTCTTTCCAACATTCCCTAATTAATGAGATGATCTACATTTAATTAATTACGTGGTTTGTTTTTGAATTTTAAATTATTTATTATGGGAATAAAAATAATATCAAGGGATATTATTTGGTGTTGGAGATTTTGGTGTGTGGAGAGATATTAGTGAAGTTCTAGAGTTTTTGGCAGAGATATTGTGTGAAGAAGAAAGAACATCCCTCCGACGAAGAATGGCACTTCCTCAAAGAAGAACGCCGCTTCTGAGAAGTTTGACGATGCGCTTCTTTTTCTTAATCTACATCAAGGGAAGAAATAAAACCAGTGGGAACTCACCAACGATGATAGTTCTTTCATGGAATTGACAGAGTGGCAACGTTTTTCCCGCGACGAACGAACGCCCAACAATTTTATCGAGGTAGGGGAATTATATATGATATTCTCTTTACCTTTTGAGAATTGAATGATGAGTGCAGACCAACCTATGCCTGGTTGATCTGCGGATCACTCGTTTATGAGGGTTGTATGTGGGGTTAGTATTTGGGATTGGATTTGAGTAATATCTTGATTGAAAACCTCTAACGCGGAAGGCACGGGCTAACGAACATGGATGAACCCCCCTCAAAATATTTTTTGAGTGCAGATGGACAATAATGATGAAACAGGTCCGAAAAGGTTTTTGGAAACTGTCGAAGTGAGGAATGTGTCCCAGGAGAGCCACTGGTGCAGATGGTGGAAAAAACAGACCACCGGAGCGCATCTGGTGGACTACAGAAGGAGGCAGTGGGGCGCCATGCTGGCACTGGTGACCAGAGGCGGTGGACGGAGCTGTCCGGCCGCCTAGAGGCTGAGGCGCCCCAGTGCACCGCCGGAGAAGACCCGCTACAGTTGTGTCGCAGTGTCTAGGTGGAAGATCCAGCGCGACCGCGAGATCTGGGAGGGGGAAACGCACCGCCGGTGTCAATCAGTGTCGAGGGGAAGTACCCACCGCTCTGTGGCGCAATGTTCGGCTGCTTGGCCGAGCCGCACCCGACCACTGGGTCGGGCTGCCAGCGCCGGGCCGGACTGCCAGCGCCAGGCCAGGCCGTGCCCAGCTAGGCCGGGCTGTGCCATCTGGGCTAGGACGCGCCCTATTAGGCCGGACCAGGATCCAAGTTGGGTTACCCGGTTCGGGCCGACCCGGGGGTGGTGGGCTGGGTCGGATCGGGCCCAGACCCCCTATTTTCGGACCCTCTTCAGTTAAACACTCATAACATGGGATACGGATCTTCGATCGGCGCACCTTCAGTTGTGTAGGAATCCTTGGATCGAGATGGTCGTTTTTTATATTAAACCCAATATTTTAGAAAAGTATAGGTATGGTCATGTTTGTTCTAACACGAAACCAACCGGGGCCTCGGAGCGGAAATGCTAATAAATTAAGGATCAGATGTCGAATTGACGCGTCGTCGACTATGTTGGATTCCTATTGATGAGAATGATCTTTTGGCATGCTTCAACTGAGGTTTTGACACAGTTGGAGTATGGTTGGGTTGGTTTTAGCATAGAAACCAATCGGGCCCCTGGAACAGAAAAGCCTATAACATTTAGATTGGACGTCCGTTTGACAAACCATTAGCGGTGTTAGTAATCTCGTTGAGAAACAGTCAATATCATTATACCCTATGAGAGTTCGGGGTATAGTTGAGATACATTCAGGTTGGTTCGTACTCGAAACCAACTGGGCCCTCAGGACGAAAAGTCTAATAACTCATAGACCGAGAGTCCGATCTACGCGCCATCTGATGTGTTGAGACCCCTATGACGAGGCGGTCCTTTGTGATATTTCTTTGTGGGAATTTGTGATTCTTGGAGTACTGACCTATTTCTCATAGAGCGGATCCTCCCGGAGATGAGCATACGGAGTGCAGAGACCAAGTAGCTGTGGACTTAATGACTGTTTCTCAGATTCAACATGGAGTGAGTCAACTAGCCAGTGGACGGAGCACCCGATATTTGGCGGCAGGCCCACGGCGAACAGAGCGCCTGGTAGTTGGTAGAAGACCCATAGTACTCGACAGGAGGAGTAACTCTATAGTCTATTAGGAGAACCACTACTGATTTTGGGCGGTAGACCTCTAGCGGGGAGCAATACTATGTTTGGGTACAGACATGTGGTACTCGACAAGAGTAACTCAACAGTCTAAGGTTAGAGAGTAGCATCTCGGAGTCGTGACAGTACCATAGTACTCGATAGAGGAGGAGTTCTCTAGCAGCTGTGGTTTCGATATCATGAATAAAATCCAGGTTTGAGCTGAGTCAATGACCTTTGTGTTTACCTCATGATTGGGAAGGGTTGCTTGATAACTTTGGTATCTGTATAGGAATATACCTCAGTAGTGGTTATCCGTTGATTCCATACCATTTTTATTACCTCTTGATTGAGATGGGTTACTTGATAACATAGGTATATGTATGGGCTTATACCTAAGTAAGGGTTATTTGATGGGATCCTTCTTTGTGGTTATACTTGTTGGATTTACTGAGACCTTAATGGTCTCGGGGTCCCTACTGAATATCGTTATACTCACCCCTTCACGGGTTATGCCCACACCTCGTTGTGTTGGATACATTCGACGGACAGTTCTGACAGAGATCGAGTATACAAGGACAGGACGGTACTCGGAGGTGGACCTCACGACGAGTCAGTACCTAGAGGTGGACCTCATGACGAGTTAGTACCCAGAGGTGGACTCCACGACGAGATGGTACTCGGAGGAGGTTGGCAGGTGAGATCATTGATGAGGCTATCTGTACCTACCCTTCAGGTAGGATCTGAGGTGGATGATCTAGGAGTTTCTTCTATCTTCCAGTTGTTTGTCATTTCTATTGTACTTTCATTCATTTGTAGTTGTACTTTTCTGTTGGGTTTGTATTCTAGCCCATTTAATTTTTAGCACTTTCTTTTGTACTTAGTGTATAACTTTCTCTTTACTCTGGTTGGATGTGTTTATGTATTAAAAAGGCAATGCTTTCCCAGTAATCGGGTTTTATGCTTTTTCTTTTAGTCACCATCCCCTGGCATAGTGAAGGTGGGCTTGGGGTCGTCAAAGCACGAGCCCCGAGGACGGGTCTTGACACTCTACATTGGCTAATGGTTGCTATTGCAGATGTTGTATTCAAAGACATAGATAAGAGTTAATCATCTCATTTTGCTACAAGTTCAGAATGATACACTGGGGATGTTGTGGTTCTTGGAGCATGGAGCATGGTGTGGAGATATGGATGGTGTCCTAGTCCTATTGGAGTCTTTTTTAGTCTTTTTCTTGGTACTCTGATTTTGGCATGATTGTATTTGTCATGTGGGATTGTTATGTATGAGTGGGTTTTCTTTTATTAAAGAATGGGTTTTATTTTTTTATTGACTTGCATCATGTTAGTTGTTGATAGTGGATTTCATGGTTGGATGGTTTTATCTTAAGTGAAAATTGACCCCATTTTATTCTAGGATCCCTCGTCATTTATTGCATGCCTTTGGTTCCTTGGGAAGGTCTCTTAAGGACAAGTAGCGTTCCTCCACCCTTTAAATCCATTGACATGGGGTAGAATGTTACATGTGGTATCTGTTTGTTCGGTCCATGGAATTTATGTGAGAGTATTTGTTCCACCCTTTGTGTTGAACCTTGTTCTTGGTGATTACATTCGTTCTTGGCATATTCCTTGACTCAGGATGGTAGATAGACGTATGATTGTTAGAACAAAAAAGTGTAGATCCTAAAAGAATGTATCTATCCCTTTTAAAATAAACTAAAAGTTACAAAGGTGTTTGGTACATAAGTGTGTGGAAGAACTTATAGGCATTGGAAATCTCATTGTTGGGGGTGTATCCAATGAGATGAGCATGTAATGATTGGTATAAATGACTTCCCACTAGGATGAATATTTCATTGAGGTATACTGATCTATGGTGTGATATAAATGGATTCATTTTGAAAATAGTTATTGGGTTTCAAAAATGCTTTATTTGAAACATGGAAACTTGTGGTGTTTTGAAAATGGGATGACTTTCCAAACACGGTGGATTTTATAAAATAGTAAAACATGAGAATTGTGAACTTGAGGAATTCCTAAATGTGATAGTTGTTATGTGAATGAATTTAAAAATTGGACACCCTTTCTTATAAAGGCAGTAAGACTTATGTTTGTTTTGTGTTGAGAGAAATGGCACCGGGTAGGCATCGTATTGTCAAACCAAAAAAAGCTCCTGAAAACGTTTTTTTCACATAATACTCATGTGAGCCAATAGATATTGCATATTATAGTGAATTCTTTCCATGCTGTGGAATGTGGGCATAATGTGGATGAACCAAAACATGTGGATCATGTTTTTTAGTTTAAAAAGTAGAATCCATCCACGATTAGAGATGATTTAGTGTCTAAAAGTGTAGAAGCATGGATAAATAGAATTAATAGGAAATTTAAGTTCTTGGGAACACCAAAAGTGATGAAAGTGAATCTAGTAATATATATATTGGATGATCTCACCCTCCAGTGGTGGGATCTGGCGATCCAAGCTGGGACAGTCAAAACTGTGACATGGGATGGGTTTGAGGAATTGTTTAATATTAAATTCTACCTTTATAAATTTAGAAATCAATATACTATATATTTCATAGTTAAGAGAAAGGTAAAATTACAATTATGTAATATGAGGAAATTTTTATAAACCATGTTCAGTTTCAACCGAGTTTGGGGGTAGTACAACGTTGGTGGAACATAATATGGAAGTTGGGTTTAACTAGAAATTTTTTTAAAAGATAATGGTGCTGTGAATAGATTATTAGAAATAAATTGTTAATCGGGATACGGTGGCCAAGCAGGATCTTATCGGGGCTACATGTGGTGGAAGTATGTTGGTACAATTATAAAATAGTGGTAACTTGATCACTGGGTTCATGATAAATAGGGACACTTATTTCTAGGATGGGAGCACGTCTCAGAATCTGACAGCAGGATATCTGAATCATCATACGAAACTTCATAATTAATCGAGATGTTTTCAGGGAGGTTTAATGAGCCAAATCAAGAGGTATTGTACAGAACAACCTCTACAATTTCATTATTGTTATAATATGCGGCATCATCAATGTTATTGCTGGAATAATTCGTTGATCAGTGTCCATGACACTCCTTGGGCATTGCAAGGGTATTAAGCCTCAACAGGAGAAGGGAAACTTCATATCCCTCGGTAGCATTGTATTGTGGTTCATGGTGATTCTTGGAGTACAACGAAACCTCATTAGGGTAATAAAGATAAGAGTGTGACAACAAGGAAGTAGTTTGGTGCTATGTAGGATGTGGTGGATGATCAGTCGGGACCATTGATGTTGCAAGGTACAATTGTTTTTAATTCAACGTTGAATTAAGATTTGTTTGATATGGGTTCTTCGAATTCTTTTATTTCTTCTCACATCATTTATTTTTTGATTTTACTCATTGAAATGAATCATTCTATTTGGAAACTACAATCTTCTATAGGTCACAGAGATTATCGAGCCTTCTTATATAGAGGCTTTTGTGGTGTTTTGGGTTGCATCGAATTGATGTGGGATTTCCCAATGCTTGAGAGGGATGATAATGATATATTCTTCATAATATATTAGTTGGCAGCATTTGAGGTCTAAATTGATTTCTATTCAAGAAAATTTAGTTTTGGGAATAAGGGTGGAGTTAGACATCTCTATAGAGGGGAGAAGAGTGAAAAGATGGGTGAAACCGAATGTTTGGAACCAAATTTTGACATGATATCATATTAGTTATATTCCTTGTCATTGAAATTATTAGAAGGTGCTGAGTAGAGTGTTCTTTTGGCAGTTTTGGATCATTTTATTCATGTACATTACATAGAATTATCAAGGTTTCCACCTCTGAGAAATGTGGAGTTTACGACTGATCTCAATCAGGGGACCAGTCCTATCTGAATTTCATCTTACCAATTGGCACCATCCGAATATCAAGAATAAAAGGTGTATTTGTTAGAGTTATAAAACAAAGGGTTCATCTGACATAGCACGTCTTTGTAGGCAACAGTAGTTTTTTTGTGAGAAATCCAGATGAAAGCATTCTGCTCAGTGTTGATTATCGTTGTAACACCCCAGGTAAATAAAGAATATGACATTTTTATATTTATCCATATTTCTGAATATGATATTAATATTAATTTAATGGGGACGCTATGCTCGATGGTATACCCAAAACGCAACAACGAGTATCTTGGGAATCTTACGTTGCACTCTAATAATAAAATAATATTATTTTAAATGGTAGTTAACGCCTAGCAGTTGTAATGGAGGGAATGAACAGAACTAACTAAAAAATGATTATATATGTTTTTCAAATATTTTTACTTTTTAAAATAAATTTTAGAGGATAAAAAATTTGAATGAATTAAATTTTTAGGCGTAAACATTCTAATGTTCATTAGAAGGTCGATTAACCGCCTTTTGATGGCGAACCTCGTTTAAATCCACATTTTAACAATTTTATGTGTTATATTTGAAAAAATAAAATTCTTCTTTATAATAGAGACATCAAAATTTACTTTGTGTATATTTTGTTATCTTTCCGATAAAGTTCATTTTTTAATGAATAGTGAAAAATATTGTATTTTAATTCAAAACCTCTTCTTAATCTAATTTATTTATATGATTATATTATCTTTTGAATTGTTTTTAAATTAAAATTAGAATATATTTTTACCATTTAATCCAATAGTGGTCATAGGAATTAATTTCACTTTGAAATTGGACTTAAACTAATGTCAATATTTTAATAGATTTTGTTTCCTAAAAACACGCTATTTGTTTTGACAACGGGAATTAATTATGAAATTAATTAATGCAACTTATATGTCTATAATTTTGTAAAATAGTCATCATTTTTGAGTTCATAATATCAAACACAGCTTAGGGTGTTTTTTTTATTTTTCTGAAAAACATCAATTTTTGATGAATAGTGAAACCACTAAGTGGTAGTTAAATAAACTGATTTTTCATTTAAATGAAACATTTCCACCTCTATGTTTTGAATTTCAAAAATCCGACATAAATTTTTGTCATTAGGAAGAAAAATGTGGTTCAATGGGATTAAAATAATTTTTTGGTGAATAGTAACTTTTATGTTCTTAATCGCGATTAGAGGTAATTAGTGTAATTTAAGGTAAAAATATTGATTTAATATTGTGAAATGACCTAGACACATGTCCTACCCTCATTGTATGTGTCATGGCCGACCAATAAAATCCATGGGTCAACTTTGGGACCTTATGGAGCCACTTTGGTTGGAAAATGACATAAATAACTTTTTATTTAAATTTTAAAAAAATGTCACAAGCATGAGATGTTTCACTAAAAAAAATTTTAAATGGGGTTATACAAGTCATATTTTTTACTATAAATATTAATTAGGAAGCTAAAAATAATTCCTATATCATGATTTTTTTTATAATTTTAAGACATTATATAAATTAAATTATTCATGACATCATGATGATGCAGCGATTACCTCATTAATAAAGGATTTAAATAAAAATAAAAGATAATGTTAAAACTATAACCTACACTTGACAAAAACCTATTGTATGAGTATATTTCGAACCCTTACCACCTTATCCTCGAAATACATCAATTTGGTACCTTTAAAATCTGAAAATAATTTGAAAATAAAGTAACATTTTGTAACTTTACAAGAGTGCCCCTCCTCTCCTCTTATAAAAGGTCCCAACCTCTACCACCTTACCCACACCTCTCAAGCGTTTTGATCGGCCTACCCCTTCTCATTTTTCCTCTCCGCATCCCTATATTACTCTTAGAAGCCTCACTTTGGGAAGATGTCTTCCCATGGAAGCCTTTGAGCTCAAATCAAAAAGAGTTACCTAATTTTAAGGTAATGTCTTCACTTGTGTTATTTTGTTTGTTTTTTGCTTCTCCAACCCCATAAACTCTTTTTATTCATTTATTTTGAAATAACACCAGTATCTTCAATATACTAGGATGTTTTTATAAGAATAATTAGAGCTACACTTACACACACCTACATCAAATGGTTAAAGAACATACTGTTTCTGTGGATGGCGAATTTCTGCCTCACGAAACGATGATTGTTCAACACTCATATAACACCTTAAACGGTGGCCATTAAAATGTAACTATATTTGTTTATTATATATATAATATGTTTATGTTTTACTAAAGCTTCTGTATTTTTCTTTTGTGTCATACCTTTATGGTTTCCATTGTGGGTAAACACGATAATTTCATTTTTGGATGTGCGGACTACCACCCCCTTAAAGTGATTTGATTCATTAATGCCATATGTGGGATGTATAAAGGGTGTATTTAAAGTAATTATATATGATTTATGTTACATAAAAATGATTAATATAATTCTGGAATTAAAATATACATACCTATCATTTAGTTTTAATTCCATTAATATGACATAGAAATGAAAGTAGCGTTCATGCGTACGTACGGCTTACCGTCTCCATGAACGGTGCATTTCATTTCTTACCTCTAAATGATTATGTAATATTATAAATAAATGTATATTCTGGATATATATGATATATTTGATATCCAAATCATGAATATCATTCTGGATATAATGAACCTTTGACCACATGAACAACATGTAATTGTAAGAAGTCCACTTTCGACTTAAGAACCAATTATCGACAAAACAAACAATATGAACTTAAATGATTACATAATGTTTATAACATAGAAATAAGTGATATAAAAGGAATAATGAACTTGAAAAAGGTTCTTAAGTAAGTTTAAATTAACACAAGTTTATTATCTAGGATTTTAAAGAACGACCGAGTCAAGTCGGACCCGAGGTAAGGGATCCTACTCCTCTCTTTCTTTTTAAGTACACTCTTTTATGTCATTACTTTTAAGATCATATTTCATGTGATTGGGATGTTATTTTATATTAATCGTTCTGTTATTTTGATATTCATATGATGAGAGACCCTATTCTCTCTCATCAATCCATTTTGGATGTTTTGAGTGGCGCCGTTAGGCTGCCGAATTTTCTTAAGAGATCTAACCTCACTCTTTATTTTTAAGTACTCTCCTTTATGTCACTTCTTTTAATCTCCTCTTTGTTATGTTTGGGGATGTTATTTTATATTTCTCTTGCTTTAAACTATATGTTTATATGATGAGAGACCCTATTTGATCTTATCAATCCATTTTTGTATGTTTTTAGTGGCATCGTTAGGCTGCCGAGTTTTCGTAAGGGATTTTTCATCTCACTTTTATTCCCGTGAGAATTATGCTTCATTTGCCACAATTTCCTTTGAGTGGTGTATGTACTGCCCATTATTTTACTCATTATGTAATATACATTCATTTATGAGTATTTAAATCAATTTTGTATTTTCCTTCCTTCACGGGGTGTATGTTTCGAAAGATACCCATGTTGGTAAGGGAACCTTTCACCCTCCTCTTTTAGAAGACTTATTTTGTTATGTCTTTTAATTCACATACTATTATGTTGGGATATGTTCCTATATATCCTTATTGATATAAATTTTATGTCCAAGTTATTAGATACCCTTTTTATCTCTCATCAACTCATTTTCTGAATTTTGAAGTGACACCGTTAGGCTGTCGAATTTTACCAAGGGAACTTTCTAACCCAATTTCGATTTCGTTGGGTTCAACATATAGTAATTGAATATGTCATCCTTTGAATATGTGTGAATTTACTTTTATTGTTTTACACTTAATATCCACTTATATTGGGTGTATTTATATTTTTCACACTTAATTTTGAGATTGATTTATCCTTAATTTAAGGATACCTTCTTTATAAGGGATTTCATCACATTTTACATTTCTATTGAGACTTCATTGTTGTTATGCAACAATTCAATATTATATGGTGTATATACTGTCCTTTGGAATATTATATCATGAATCCACTTATTCTCATGATATTATAAATTTCTGATTAAATGTTATTCCTCAATTATTGTATTCACGTGTCTATAATTTTGGTAAAAACACTTTAACCAAAATATCTCTTTAAATGTTTTAATGATATGTTCTTATTAACATCCATGTTTTCAAAATGGTTTTAAGGATTTATTTCTATGGATATTAATAGTTTAAAATGTTAAATTCTTCAAGGTGGTATGGGACTTCATCTCAATCTCCTTTCATTGAGGCATATTTTGTTTTATACACAACCGAACTTTATACGGTGTATAAACCCCTTTGAATTTTACGTTTATCCAAAAAGAATATTTTTTGTACGAAGCGTTTTACTAAAGGATAAAAGGGAATGTTTTTGTCGTATGTATGCGGCGACAATGACTTCTCCACCACCATGACCATTATTTGAGTTTCGGCTTTCTCTACAAGCCACGCTTTTTTAAAAAAAATACCATGTTTTACTTTTCTTTTATTTTGGTATTGAAAATTGTTTTCATAGTGTTTTTATTTCAATGTGTTGCATTGATATTTTCTGATTGAAAGGTGGAAATGTTATGTTTCCTTTATGCATGTTTTATGTGATATGATTATGTTGTGGTTCTTGGGCATTATTATGAAGACGGGTGGTTCCATGATAAACTAAGGGTGGGTGAGCCCGATATAGCTCTCTAATGCATTGGGTAACGCGAAGGGGTCAAACGTTAAGGTTTCTCCGAAACGATTCAGGGAATATACTGTGATGGGTATTCCAAACTTAACCAAGAGGGTTACTCCTTACGTAAGAATGTTATGAATGCCTCAAGTTACATTTATGTATTATGATTTCTATGATTTATTAATGATTTAATGAGGTATGTTAAAGTGCTTATGTTTTATGAGTAAAGTATGATTTCATTCTTATTTATACGTGTACTCATGTTTCCTTTCCATATATTTTTATATCCCTTACTGATATTTTTATGATCATCCCATGTTTTTGAATTGTTTTTCACAGGTCAAGGGAAAGGTACATGATATAATTATAGTGTCAAGGATGTGTCAAGAAAGAATACATGTTTTATTTTAAATATGTTTCCGTTGATGGGATAAATGAATACTATAATTATGTAACCACTTTTTTTAAATGAGGAATGTAATGCAAGTTTATGATCTCATTCTCTAAAACTCTAAACCTGAAAATATCCTCAATGTGTATTCATGTATTAACACAAGATTTAGTAAGGTTTATGGATGGGGCCTTATAGTTGGTATCATAGGTCGTTTTAGATAACATTAGAGGTTAGGGTATCTTCTAAGCATAAGTGACATTACCATAATGGTCAGGATTTAAGAAAGAGTCCTAGTTTTAGATAAATTGAATAAGTATATCTTAGTGGTTATCTTCCTCATTAGTATATGATGTTTTTGTTGATATACTCACACTGACAATTATATTTTTAGTGAATGGATGGATCTAGATGGAACCAAAGAGACAATAGGTTTGAAGGAAACTATGGTGGTTCTCTGATTAAGATATTAGATAAAATGGGGGATTCAATGAGGAAACTCGTGGTTGTTCTAAACCAACTATCAAGGAGTCATGTTCAACCACTTGGACCTTGGTATGATCTGTAATGCATCATGTACGAGAGGAGCAATCGATGTGGATGTTCAGGTAATAATTATAAAGGTAACCATTAGATTTTATATTATCCTTACTTTTGAGGTAATTATGGGTTATTATAAGTTATGATGGAAAATGAAATGCATGAGATAAACTTGAGGTTAAAATATTTTATGATTATTTTTTTAAATATTTTATCTTGTTTTGGGGAATGTTTTAAGAAATATATAGTTTTGGAAAAAGGATATCACGCAGACCGTGTGACAACCTATCGCGCCAGACAAAGCTGGGGGAATCGAATCCACAACCAAAGTGCGACTGGTATTTATCGCTTACCACTGGACTACGTGAAGTCCCTGCTTAGTTTGACTAATTCTTTTTAGTTATATGATTTTAGGAATCAAGAGTAAGTTTATTTTGGGTTATCTATGGAAATGATTAACCTGTCATCGAGGATATGTGATTAGGTTAATTACTTTTCAATATTAGAATTTAAGAGCACCTGATGTTATTTGGAGATAAATGTTAATTTTTACCTTGGAAGACTATGTGACTAAATCTTTCAAATATTTGAGTTTCAATATTAGTTTGTTTTACTTTGAATAATTTTATGGACAAATTGTTTATCAAATGGTCCTTGTTGAACTTTGGGTTTTGTTGGACAAATTTTGGAGATTAAGAATAGATTTTCATTTTATAAAGGGTTATCCTTTTCTGTATTATCTGATCTTGTACTAACCGTTCTGGTTTTGGTTTTGGTTAAATTCTAAAGACATGGGAAGTATATAGTTCTCTTTTGTGGATTAGGTGATTCTCTAGAAGTTTATTATAGTACTCTTAATGTGATCAAGTCTTCCTAAATACTCATCTTTTGGGGAAAGTATGAGTTGTGTAAGAAATCTAGTAAAAGTTGAAAGTCAGCATGACAAGTATGTATGTTTCCATAAGATAAAAAATAATTTCCTCAATGAAGAGTAACTTAAAAAAAATGTTTTCTATTAACTTTTCCAACTGAGGAATTGAATACCGTTTATCCCATCACAAGTTTGTGATTTTTTTGTGGTTACCTTTCTCCTAAAAATGTTTTCTATCACTCTCCATCAGAACATGACCCTATGTTTTATCCTCCATGTCCATGTTATCCTACATGGAATCCTAGTATGGGTTAACTCGGTTGACCTCTGTACTTCTCTTTCTTTATTTTAATGTGATTGTTTTTCCAACTCTTGTTCCGATGTGGGACTTTCAAGTATGTTTCCGAGCCCTATTTTAAAATTGCGAGAACACAATTACCAAAAGGGGGGAAGGATGTAACAGCCTAGGTAAATAAATAATATGAAATTTTTATATTTATCCATATTTGTGAATAAGATATTAATATTACTTTAAAGGGGACGTTATGCTCGATGGCGTACCCAATATTCAACAACGGGTTTCTTGGAAATCTTACGTTGCACTCTAATAATAAAATAATATTATTTTAAATGGTAGTTAACGCCTAGAAGTTGTAATGGCGGGAATGAACAGAACTAACTACAAAATGATTATATATGTTTGTCTAATATTTTTACTTTTTACAATAAATTTTAGAGGATTAAAAATGTGAATGAATTCAATTTTTAGGCGTAAACATTCTAATGTTCTTTAGAAGGTCGATTAACTGCCTTTTGATGGCGAACCTATTTTCAATCCACTTTTTAACAATTTTATGTGTTATATTTGACAAAATAAAATTATTCTTTAGAATAGAGACATCAAAATTTACTTTGTAAAATTTTTTTGTACCTTTCCGATAGAGTTCATTTTTTAATGAATAGTGAAAAATGTTGTATTTTAATTCAAAACCTCTTTTTAATATAATTTATATATATGATTAGATTATATTTTGAATTGTTTTTAAAGTAAAAATAGAATATATTTGTTTCCATTTAATCCAATAATGGACATTGGAATTAATTTCACTTTGAAATTGGACTTAAAATAGTGTCAATATTTTAATAGATATTGTTTCATAAAAACATGCTATTTG
The DNA here is from genome assembly GCA_963277665.1 of Viscum album. Classification (NCBI taxonomy): domain Eukaryota; kingdom Viridiplantae; phylum Streptophyta; class Magnoliopsida; order Santalales; family Viscaceae; genus Viscum; species Viscum album. Next base: position 2,142,069,726 of record OY728132.1, read on the forward strand.
TTTTGAAAACGGGAATTAGTTATTAAATTAATTAATGAAACTTATACGTTTTGAATTTTGTAAAATAGACTTCGTTTTGGAGTTCGGAATATCAAACATATCTTAGGGTGAATTTTTGGTATTTTTCTGAAAAACATCAATTTTTGATGAATAGTGAAACCACTAAGTGGTATTTAAAGAAATTGATTTTTCGTTTAAATGAAACTTTGCCACCTCTGTGTTTTGAATTTCCAAAATCTGACATACATTGTTGTCATTAAGATGTAAAATTTGGTTCAATGGGATTAAAATAAATTTTTGGTGAATAGTAACTTTTATGTTCTTAATCACGATTAGAGGTAATTAGTGCAACTTAAGGTAAAAATAATGTTTTAATAATGTTAAATGACCTAGAAACATGTCCTAACCTTATTGGATGTGTCATGGTCGTCCAAGACAATCCATGGGTTATATTGGGGACCCCATGGAGCCACATTGGTTGGAAAATGACATAAATAACTTTTTATTTAAAGTTAAAATAAATATGTCACAAGAATGAGATGTTTCAATAAAACAATTTTGAAATGGGGTTATACAAGTAATATGTTTGACTATAATTATTCATTAGAAATATAAAAAGTTTTACTACATCATGATATTTTATTTATAATTTTTAGACATTAAATAAATTAAATTATTTATGACATCATGATGATGCATCGATTACCTCATTAATAAAGGATTTAAATAAAATGAAATGACAGTGTTAAAAATATAACCTACACTTGTCAAAAACCAATTGGATGAGTATATTTCGAACCCTTACCACCGTATCCTCGAAATACATCAATGTGGGTCCTTTAAAATCCGAAACTCATTTGAAAATAAAGTAACATTCTGTAACATTACAAGAGTGCCCCTCCTCTCCTCTTATAAAAGGCCCCCACCTCTACCACCTTACACACACCTCTCAAGCCTTTGGCTCGGCCAAACCCTATCAATTTTGCCTCTACACATTCCTATATTACTCTTAGAAGCCTCACTTTGGCCAGAATTCGTCCCAAGGAGGCCTTTGAGCTCAAATCAAAAAGAGTTACCCGATTTTAAGGTAATGTATTCACTTCTGTTATTTTGTTTTATTTTGCTTCTCCAACCCCCTAAACGCTTTTTATTCATTTCTATTGTAACAACTCCAGTATATTCAATATACTAGGATGTTTTTATAAGAAACATTTGATCTACACTTACACACACCTACATCAGATGGTTAAAGAACATATTGTTTCTGTGGATGGTGAATTTTTGCCTCATGAAACGATGATTGTTCAACACTCATATAACACCTTAAAAGGTGGCCATTAATATGTAACTATATTTATATATGATATATAATATGTTTATGTTTTACTTAAGCTTCTGCATTTTTCTTTTGTGGCATACCTTCATGGTTTCCATTGTGGGTAAACACGATAATTTCCTTTTAGGAAGTGCGGACTACCACCCCCTCAAAGTGATTTGATTCGTTAATTCCATATGTGGGATGTATAAAGGATGTATTTAAAGTTATTATATATGATTTATGTTACATATAAATAATTAATATAATTCTGTAATTAAAATATACATACCTATCATTTAGTTTTAATTCCATTAATATGACTTAGAAATGAAAGTAGCGTTCATGCGTACGTACGGCTTACCGTCTCCATGAATGGTGCATTTCATTTCTTACCTATAAATGATTATGAAATATTATAAATACATTTATATTCTGGATATATATGATATCTATGATATCCAAATCATGAATATAATTCTGGATATAATGAACCTTTGACCACACGAACAACATGTAATTGTAAGAAGTCCACTTTTAACTTAAGAACCAAATATCGACAAAACAAACCTTATTAACTTAAACGATTACATAATGTTTATAACATGGAAATAAGTGATATAAAAGGAATAATGACCTTGAAAAAGGTTCTTAAGAATGTATAAATTAACACAAGTTTATTATCCTGTACGTTAAAGAACGATCGAGTCAAGTCGGACCTGAGATGAGGGATCCTACTCCTCTCTTTATTTTTAAGTACACTCTCTTATGTCATTACGTTTAAGCTCATATTTCATGTGATTGTGATGTTATTTTATATTACTCATACTATAATTTTTATGCTCATATGATGAGAGACCATATTCTCTCTCATCAATCCATTTTGGATGTTTTGAGTGGCGTCGTTAGGTTGCCGAATTTTGGTAAGAGATCTAACCTCTCTCTTTCTTTTTAAGTACTCTCCATTATGTCACTTCTTTTAAGCTCATCTTTGTTATGTTGGGGGATGTTATTTTATATTCTGATTTCTGTAAACTTTATGTTAATATGAGGAGAGACCCTATTTGATCTCATCAATCCATTTTTGTATGTTTTAAGTGGCGTCGTTAGGCTGCCAAGTTTTTGTAAGGGATTTTTCATCTCACTTTTATTCACGTGAGATTTATGCTACATTTTCCACAATTTCCATTTAGTGGTCTATGTACTTCCCATTATTTTACTCATTATGTTATATACATTCATTTATGAGTATTTACATCAATTTTTTATTTTCCTTTTTTCACGGGGTGTATGTTTCAAAAGATACCCATGTCGGTAAGGGAACCTTTCACCCTTCTCTTTTAAAATACTTCATTTGTTATGTCTTTTAATTAAAATACTATTATGTTGGGATATGTTCTTCTGTATCGTTATTGATATAAATTTTATGTCCAAGTGATGAGATACCCTTTTTATCTCTCATCAACTCATTTTCTGAATTTTGATGTGACGTCGTTAGGCTGTCGAATTTTACCAAGGGAACTTTCTAACCCAATTTCGATTTCATTGGGTTCAACATGTAGTTATTGAATATGGCATAATTTGAATATGTGTGAATGAACTTTTATTGTTTTACACTTAATATCCACTTATATTGGGTGTATTTATATTTTTCACACATAATTTTGAGATTGATTTATCCTTAATTTAAGGATACCTTCTTTATAAGGGATTTCATCACATTTTACATTTCTATTGAGACTTCATTGTTGTTATGCACCAATTCACTCTTATATGGTGTATATACTGTCCTTTGGAATATTATATCATGAATCCATTTATTCTCATGATATTATAATGTTCTGATTAAATGTTATTCATCAATTATTGTATTCAAGTGTCTTTAATTTTGGTAAAAACCCTTTAACCAAAATATCGCTTTAAATGTTTTAATGATCTGTTCTTATTAATATCAATGTTTTCAAAATGGTTTTAAGGATTAATTATATGGATATTAATGATTTAAAATCATAAATTCTTCAAGGTGGTATGGGACTTCATCTCAATCTCCTTTCATTAAGGCATATTTTGTTTTATACACAACCTTATTTTATACCGTGTATAAACCCCTTTGACTTTGACGTTTATCCAAAAAGAAATATTTTTTATACGAAGCATTTTACTAAACGACAAAAGGTAATGTTTTTGTTGTATTTATGCGGCGACAATGACTTCTCCACCACCGTGACCATTATTTGAGTTACGGATTCCTCTACAAGCCATACTTTTTTTTAAAAAAATAGCATGTTTTAATTTTCTTTTTTTGGAATTGAAAATGGTTTTCATATTGTTTTTATATCAATGTGTTTTATTGATATCTTGTTATTGAAAGGTGGAAATGTTATGTTTTCTTTTATGCATGTTTTATGTGATACGATTATGTTGTGGTTCTTGGGCATTATTATGAAGATGGGTGGTTCCGTGATAAACTAAGGGCGGGTGAGCCCGATATTGCTCTCCAATGCATTGGTTAACGTGAAGGGGTTAAACGTTAAGGTTTCTCCTAAGAGATTTAGGGAATACACTATGATGGGTATTACAAACGTAACCAAGTGGGTTACTCCCTACGTGATAATGTTATGAATGCCTCAAGATACCATTATGTCTTATGATTTCTATGATTTAGTCATGATTTAATGAGGTATGTTAAAGTGCTTATGTTTTATGGGTAAAGTATGATTTCATTCTTATGTATACATGTACTCATGTTTCCTTTCCATATATTTTGATATCCCTTACTATGATTTTTATTCTCATCCCATGTTATTGAAATGTTTTTCACAGGTCAAGGGAAAGGTACATGATATGATGATAGTGTCAAGGAAGTGTCAAGTAAGAAACCATGTTTTATTTTAAATATGTTTCTGTTGATGGGATAAATGAATACTATCTTTTTGTAACCACTTTGTTTAAATGTGGAATGTAATGCAAGTTTATGATCTAATTCTCTAAAACTATAAACCTGAATAGATCCTAAATGTGTAATCTTTTATTAACTCAAGATTAAGTAAGGTTTAAGGCTTTGGGCTTTATAATCGTAGACATAATCAGGTTATGATAAGTAATAGATATTCACTTCCACAAATTATTGATATGTTTGACCACTTTTGGGGAGCTCAGGGGTTCTCAAAAATTATATTGATGATAGGGTATCACTAATCACGTGTGAGAAAGGAGGATTTTCCTTAAAAACATTTAGTTTTAGATAAGGGAATTACGAGTGTGCTTTTATGACATTTGGTCTAGCAAATGTAGTAGTGGTGTTCATTGAATTGATAAATCATAGATTTCAGAGGTATATGGATACATTTGGGGGTGTAATTTTGGATGATATAAGAGTGTATTTGAGGAATAGGGTAGAGTATGGGAAGTACATGGTGAATGTGGTGGTGATCTTTATGTGTCATCTGTTGTTGCAAAATTTTCAAAGTGTGTCTTTAGCATATAAGAGGTCCATTTTCCGAGAAATGTTATTTCTATGAAGGTTGTTTCAGTTGATCTGTAAAAGATAGAGGCTATTATCTTATGGAAACTTCAATGAATGTTTCCAAGATGTAGTGATTCCTTGGACTAGTTGGTTATTATCAACCTTTTGTTTATGATTTTTCATCATGGGATTCGTTGATGAAAACATTGACAATGAAGAATATCTAATTTCATTGGGATGATTGGTGCTATAAATGCATTGAATATTTAAAGGGTATCCTTACATCATCAAGAATCATGGTTTTTCAAGAACCAGAGAAAGGGTATGTTTTGTATTGTGATTCATTACAATCAGGGTTGGGGTGTATTCTTATGCAGGGGGATCATGTGGTCACATATGGATCATTGAAGATGAGGATCCATTAGAATAACTACCCCAAAAATGATATGTAGTTGGATGTAGTGGTTCATGCATAAAAAATGTGGCGTCATTATCTCTTCGGTGAGAAATTTTTAATGTTTACTGATCAGAAGAGCATAAAAGTAATATTATCAGAAAAAGATTTGATCCCGACTCAATGTTGATGGAGGCAATATCTCCAGATGTTTTATTTCGACATAATGTACTCATTGGGTTATGATAAATTATGTGAAGGAAGAATTATGTAGGAAATATTATGCTCATGTGGTGAAACATGCATTAGATTAGTTGAAGTTGATTTCAGTCATAAATTACAATCAGTTGGAATGTGAGGACTAGGGTGGAAGAGCTATCTTCTATCTAGATTCATTTGTTCGTGTCTTGGACGGTTTGGATAAAGAGGCACATGCATCAAATTATGAGTGTATACCAACAGTGTTGAAACTCAATGGTGGGGAGAACATTTAGAACTAGTAACTGAATGGGAATTCAGTTTTTAATTTTCAGAATTGGATGGTGGTACCGGTATCCTATTGGGAGGAACCTCTCAAGGAATATCATCATTTGAGGTGGGTTTTCCATCCTCTAATTCATAATATATAAAAGGAATTTAATGTTATGTTTTGGTGGGCTATTATGTGAAGTGATGTGGTTGAAATTTTCTAAATATGATTGACTTGTTAGTAAGTACAGGTAGAGAATAAGCGGCCATCTTGAATTTTGTAGTCTTTTCCTATCCCAGTGTGAAAATGGGAGAGGATAACAATGGATTTTGTGACAAGGATTCCAATAATGGTTAAGAAACACGATTCCATATGGGTGATTGTGAACCGGCTCACAAAATCGGCCCATTTTATCCCGATTTGTGAATCTCATACGGTGGAAGATCAGTCAAAAATATATATTCTGTAGGTTTTAAAGAGTCATGGTGTTCCAGTTTCTATTTTATCAGATAAATATATGATGTTCGAATATCATTTCATGAAAACCTTGCTTCCATCCCATGGAACACAGTTGAAGATCGACATGTCGTATCATGCCTAGACAGATGGGCAATGAGAGGGGACGATACAACCCATGGAGGATATGATATGGGTATATGTGATGGATTTTGTTTGTTCATATAAGGATAAATTACCAATGGTGGAGTTTTTCTATAGTAATAAATATTATTTTTTGATACATATGGCTCTGTTTGAGTCCCTTCATGGGTGTCAATTTCATTCTACACTATACACAGTGGAACCAGGTGAGACATCGATGATGGGGGAGATCTGTATCCCTGAAACTATGGAAATATCAAATTGATCAGGAAGAGGATAGATATTTATCAATGTTGTAATTTATCATATGAATACTATCATCAATGAATGTTTTCATTCAATGTGGGTGATCGTGTGTTTTTTAAAATCACACCTAGGATGGGACACCATTAGTTAGGGAAGCAATGTGTGTAATCACCAAGGCATAATGGGATTTTTGGGATACTTGTTTCGATTAGAGATGTGGCATGCCATTTTTATTTTCAACAATGGATTAGTGTGGTGCACAATGGGTTTTATTTGTCGTAGTTAAAAATGTATTAGCTAGATTGTGACCATGTGATTCGTTGGGATCATGTGGAGCTAGAACCAAATGCTTCCTTTGTATACATGCCAATGTAGATTGTGGATAGAAAAAAAGAAACGTGTTTATGGTAAAAGAATTGGGTTAGTTTTTTTTGTAGTAGCATGGTCAAATTCATGAGGAGACATTGGAATTGGTGAAAGATCTGGTCGAGCAATGGCCTGATTACTTTTGATAAAGTGATGTTTCCCAACATTAGAAGGAAGGAAACTCCAATGGTGGGGAGAATGTACCACCCCCCAATTTGAGGAATGTATCCTTTTATGACTTTTTATATGTTTATTTTTCTTGGGATGATTTGGGAAGTGGTTGGGGGATTTTGGAATGGTTTTGAATATGTTTGGAGGCTTTTCCAAGGGCACACGATTTGAGAATCGTTAGAGAAAACATGGAGGGTTCTTAATAAAACCATGCAGGGAGAGACAATGTGCTTTACAAGACATATGCTTGGTTTTCCAGACTGTGTGAAGAAACCTTGTGGACCCCTTATCTAAAGGCAGTGTCATATGAAGATTTAGTGAATGGTTTTTGAAACCTTATGATCTAACCCTACAGCCACATAAAAATGGGGGGTTTTTAAATCTATGCTCTCATAGGGTTTCCTCATTTAATTTCAAACATCCTCTCACTTGAGCTACACTCAGGATTTTGGGTTCTCAAATGTTGGTAGGTGCTCTCCCACTCATTTTGGAAGAAAATAAATGGTGTTTCATTGTGGATGGGAGGAGGTTCTCCTCGGGTAAGTCTCCTCTTGTGGATAATTATGAATTCTTCTAGATCTATATATCTCTCTCTCTCAGGGTATTCAATATCGTCACCCCTTGTGTGTAGTTCTATGGCTTTTGATAGATTGGGTGTTACTTTTAAGGAGTATTGATTGTGAAAACCCAATATTTTATGATAATTATTCTTTTTAATTTATTTAATGTCATGTGTTTTATGCTACAACAAGATTATCTTGTGCTATACACAACACTGTATTAGCTTGCAGTATACGCAACACTATTCTTAGATTGTGTTACACACAATTTCAAGTTCGTTTGATAATAGTCATTCAATGAAACATTGAGTATATATATATATATATTCAATGTATAAATGAAAAATGGTTGGATTCTGTTATAACAAAACAAAAAAGGAGTCTTGCACAATACACAACCCTGACTTGGCTTGCATTACACGCAATCACGACCTTCCTCGATAGCATTTGTTGTACGCAATACCGGGTTTTACTAAACAACGATATATTATTAAATTATTATTAGAAGTAGCCGTTATGAATAGTAATACCCACTTTTTGAAATTTTATAAAATTTATCTTTCAAAATGGACTTCATTTTTGGATTCAGAATATCGAAATTAGCCTAGGGTGAAATTTTGGTATTTTTCTGAAAACATTCAATTTTTGATGAATAGTGAAAACACTGGGTTGCTATTTAAAAACCGACTTTTAATTTAAATAATTATTTATTTTATTTAAATTCATTTTAGGTAAAAATTGATACATAATACCTATATAAGTTCAAATTAATTCTTGGGAGTCATTTTATAATAATTTTAGATATATAAAAATTATATTGAACTTTTCACCGTCTTTTTCCCACCTCCTAGGAGAATTTGCAAATTTACATAAAACATAATTTTACCACTTCTGTGATTAGAATTTAAAAAATCCAAGAGACATGGTTGATTTCAGTATGTAAAATGTGGTTCAATGAGATGAAAATAATTTTTGGTGAATAGTTTCTTTTAACTTTTATTTACCACTGTTAAAAGTAAATTGGGTAATTAAGGGTAAAAATGATATTATTATTACCCTAAAACATGTCCTAATTCTATTGTATTAGTGTTATTCGACCAAAAAAACCTTAGGAATAAAATATTACCATTTAGGCCCACTTGGATTAGATTAGGACATTTATTATGAATTTATTTAAAGAAGGGTTAAAATAGTTAAAATCAAAGTTTAATAAGTAAATAATTTCTAATATAGGGTAATAAAAAAGATAAATTAGACTAAAAATATTAATTAAAAATATAAAAAGTTTTCCTATATACTGTTATTTTATTTTTAATTTTTAAACAATAAATAATTTAATTTATTTATGACACATTGGTGATGCAGTAATTATATTATTAATGAAATATTGACATAATTGATGTTATAAATACCCAAATAAATGTAATTTGAGACTTTTTATGAATTATAATAATTTTATATGTTAATATTACATGTTATTATTGGTTTAATTAAATTCTTTCGAACTAATATTTCTGATATTCTTTTCACAAAAATCAGTTACCAAATAGTGTAAAAATTGACATAGAATAGTTTTTAAAACAAATATTATATTATTAATTGTTATGTTATTCGTAAAAATATAAGGTTCTTCCAAATGACTTAGATAAGTTTATATATATTAATAATAAACAACTTTGGGTTCGTTTGTCTTGTTATAGTATGTTTATTAACCTTATAGTGTAAGAAAACAAGAAGACCCGGTAAAAGTAAAATTATTTAATTTAAAGATAAATCAAAATGACAAGGTTAAAATAGAAACATAAACTTGTCTAAATTATATTTTATGAGGGTAATTGGACCCCTCCCCACCTTATATTAAAAATAAATCAATTTGGAGCTATTTACAACAATATATGACTTTATAATAAAATAAAATTTTTATTTTTTCCAAAGGTGCCCCTCTTGTCCCTTATAAAAGGGAACCTCCTCCCTCTCTTCCTCACACCAATTTTATCCTTCATGCTCGGCCAAACCCTGAAAAATTATCTTCTCCAATTCCATATAAGCTTCCTAGAGGTCCTGGTCTTCTTGAAACACCAATTTTAATTCCCTTAGAGGAGGTCTCATAGGGGCGCTTCAAAGAAGAGGTAATGTCCGTTACCGATTCATTCAACTTTATTTCTTCTTACACTTCTTCTTATTTAGTTGTTTCATTATTAAGTAATAACATCAGTATCACTCATATACTGATATTTTATTATAAGTATGAAACAACCCCATTTCTCCTTCTATCCATCCTACGGAAAATGAAATCACCACACGTGCGTACGTACGGAATACCGTCTCCATGCCGTGGGGTAATCTGTGTTTCCAACACCACCATACTTGGATGGGTATAATGGTGTCAATAATAACTATACATAGTTATTATAACATCATACTGATTTTGATATATTGTATCATCCACTCCAATTCAATTCAATAATTATGGAAACGATATCATCGCTCGTGCGTACGGACGGACTACCATCTCCACGACGCGATGAGATTCATTCTCCATGTTAACCATTAAAGAATGATTATAATGTATATATATACAATAATAATGAAATATATGACATTATAAAGATAATGGATTTATTTATATATATATATATGTATTTCATCTACTTAATTCCATTCAACTCAATATGGAAACGAAAATAGCGTTCATGTGTACGTATGGCCTACCGTCTCCATGAATGGTGTATTTCTTTCCATTTATCGATCTATTATATATATTTATTTTATGAATATATATTATATGAAAATCATGTTTTATATACTTTAATTAAGTAATCATGCACTAAGTAATCATATGAATAATTACAAGTTAAATCACAGACCATAAATGAAACGATTTTACCCATAACGCAACATTAACATGAATTTACAAAAGAACAGGTAATAAAAAGTCTTAAATGAACCATATATGATATCATAACAATTAAGATGATTATGTAATAAGTCAATGAAATTATTTAAATCATTATATAGGAGGTTCGGATCCATACAAAGAATATCAGACCTAAGGTAAGGGATAATTATTCCAATCTCATTCTTATCCGAGATTGTTTACTCGTAAGTATTTACTGGATGTTATGTTTATTATCCATGTATATATGCTCTCAAAATGTTTTCATAAAATGTGTAATTTACTTCAATGTATGTTTAATACATTTATACCCATTTTTTACTTTTACCACATCGTATGGAAGGAAACATTCTTTTGTTTACCTTATGAGGTACTTTTTTACTTTTCTGAAAAAAGTACGAGGAAATTGTTATTTTTTAACTTATATGGCGTGATCAGATTTTTATGATTTTATAATGCCTTATTTTCATGAATCTTCCACCAAAATATTTCATGACTATTTTCAACAAAATCTCTTTCTTTTAAAATCACATGACGTTTTGTGAAAAGAAATTGATTTTAAAGAATAAAGGATATTTTCCTCAAGAATTCATTTCAAGTGTTTTATCAAACCATTTTTCCATCTAAGATGAAATTATTTTATATGTGTATGTTTTTAGTATAATATCTCTATGATTTACATGGTATGAATTTTCTTATTATGAAATGATATCCATTTATTTTATATGGATTATGTGATGATGGGATGATGTTTTTGAAACCCATTTCATTCATTGGGTTATTATGAATGATGTATGTTTATTTTGTGGCACATGTAAGAATGATTTCATTATGAGATGGGTGGGACCTATATCTCCCTCCAATTCATTTGGTAAAAATTTATATCTCATGAGATAGACATGGTTGGAATGGTTAGGTAATCTGGTTCAGTGTTATAGGACTGAAACGAGGAGTGAACTCCATTCGGAAAGGGACATTGTCCACCAAGATGGTCTTGGCAGCAATGTCGTGGCTACTATGGATATGATAACAAGTGATGAATGGTTGCCACAATTACATGTTTTATTCCCAATATATTTTATCATGATTTATGTTCCATTATGATATATGCCTTACGTACTTCCACAATTTATGTCTTTGCTCAAGATTTGGATGTTTAAATTTCATGTTCAAGTATTTGCTTTCAAATGTTTATGGATTGTTTTATGTTCTCTATGTTTTCCCTTACAGAGAATTTGATCTCACCCTTTTTATGTTTTATTTCCCTAGGAAATAAAGAAAGTTTTTAGGTAAGGAAACAAAAAGGGGAAAATCATTATGGGAGTTGTTGAAGATCGTTCAATAGGATTTGATGATTATATTCTGAGTTTCCAAAGACACTAAACTATTAAGATCCTTGTGTGTCTGTTTTTGTTATATATTAATTATTCATCAAAATTAATGTAATGTCCATGTATGTCAAGTTTCGGGTCTCTACGGATGGTATTAGAGGAAATGATTTGTCAACCTTTGGAAACTAGGATGCAAAAACATTAGTGAGATACCTAGAGATATTCCTAATGTATATATAGGGATGTCCCTAAGGATAAGAATATGTATAGGATATAGTCCTAGAAATACGGTAACGATCTTATAATGTAACCTAAGATGTGATATATTGAGGGTACCCCCCCCCCCCTTTACTATGTTGATTTCCCTAGCATGATTTTTTCCTCTCACACTATTCTATTTGGGTTTTAGAAAATGGCTGGAAATAGGATGATTCACAATAATGATGGATATGACGGACAATGGAATGTTAATCTTCATGAGAATCCAAATGAAACGAGATCTGGAAGTCCAAACATCGTTATTATGCCTAATCAGAAATCTCATAATATGATCAATAATCTCAACTTTGGTATGTTTACCGACTCAGATAATAAGAGAAAGATGGAGTTTCATGATGATCATAGAGGAAATCAAGTTCTATTTCCCTCATGTAAATCATGTGGGAAGAGGCATCGGGGAGATTGGTTCAAAGGAAATGGAAGATGTTTTGGGTGTGGAAAAGAAGGACACAATGCTAGTATGTTCAAAGGAAAAGGTTCATTTAACACCATGGACAAGGATTACGGTATTGCTACGACGTCAACAATGATTAGATGGTTTAAATTTGGAATGTATGGGAATTATGAAAACCAATTCCATATGTGAAAATCTCATAATGAGAATCAGCATGGTCATATGAGTAGTATTTATGTGGATGACGATGAAGAGACTGCAAATGAAATATTAGATGAAAGAAATGATGAAGCTCAGTTAGTGGATTAAGAAGTTAGTGGAATGACTGTATGTTTATAAAGAATAATGTATGGTACTATGGAATAAAGTATCAACTTAGGATTGTTACACTATTTTTTTTCTAAAGTATTTGAATGTATATAATGGTAACCATGTATGGTTATTCAGATATATTTGGAATTTAGATGATATGCACATAATTAATGGATATGAAGATAATGAGATGTTTGATTGTATAAGGACTAAGTGATATCATGGATTGAGTATATAGAATTTTGAGGATTTTGGTATGTGGAAAGTGTTAACTTTTAACTGCATTCATGTTTTCAATAATGTTCAATGGGTATTCATTGTTCAAGAGAATAAATGATTAAGGTATTCACATGTTTTTTATTTGATCAAAATGATATATCTTATGATATATGGGGGATAAATGATGGCATTCACGTGATTGTTATGTGACATTTCAAGTAACCATTTTATTTATACTATGAGCTTGGACCGAAGTATTTTAGATAAGCCTAAACATTAGAATGGATTATGTTGGACATAAGTTATTATTTTTTAAGTATAAAACTTATTTCGATATTATTGATGGGATGTTATAGTAATGTATTTTTAGAAAAAGGACAACCTGCAGGACGGGCGAGAACCCATCACGTCGGACAAGGCTGTGGGAATCAAAACCACAACTAAAGTGTGAATGGCCTTTAACGCCTACCACTGGCCTATAAGAAGTCCCTGGTTAGTATTAACTGGTTTTATTTTATTATGTGGTATGACAGATGAAGTATAAGTCCATTTTTGGAACGATATACAATAGATGGACTTATGTATTTAACTATTCCTAACCTTTTGATTAAGACAGATGGAATGACCCATCATTCTATCACATGATCTACTAACACTTCATGAATGACAAATTCAACTTCATTTCTTTAAGATATGAAGTGGAAATTTTTCAAGGTACGAACAACGGTGTGGTTATATTGAAATAAAGTAAGTTTTTCTTCTAATTAAAATTCTTCAACTTTAGAGAAATGATCTTGAAAACCAAAAATGTGTCCTAGTGCCCTTATATCTGATGAATCAGATGCTACATTAGATTATCACAAATTTTTGGCTTTGTGATTGTTGGTGTTTTCTTAGCGATGTTCTCTACCACTCTCCATCAGAACTTAATGGTTATATTTCTCTTCCATATCCATATTTTCACCAATGTTCTCCTACGTGGAAACCTTGTGATGAGTTAATTTGGGTAACCGTTACATTTCATACTTTAGTTTTAAATTTATGTTATGGTATTTCATTTTACGATGTGGGTTTCAAATAAAGAATCTTTCAAGTAGAAAACCATGTATAACCCTGACGAATTTCGTGGGCGAAATTCATTTTAAGGGGGGTAGAATGTAACAACCCGATATTTTATGATAAGTATTATTTTTAATTTATTTGATGTCATGTGTTTTATGCTACAACAAGATTATCTCGTGCTATACGCAACACCTTATTAGCTTGCAGTATACGCAACACTATTTTTAGATTGTGTTACACACAATTTCAAGTTCATTTGATAATAGTAATTCAAAACAACATTGAGTATATATATATATATATATTCAATGTATAAATGAAAAATGGTTGGATTCTATTATAACGAAACAAAAAAGGAGTCTTGCACAATACGCAACCCTGACTTGGCTTGCATTACACGCAATCGCGACCTTCCTCGATAGCGTGTGTTGTACGCAATACCATGTTTTACTAAACAATGAAATATTATTAAAATATTATTAGAACTAGTCATTATGAATAATAATACCCACTTTTTGAAATTTTTTAAACATTATCTTTCAAAATTGTTTTCATTTTTGGATTCGGAATATCGAAATTAGCCTAGGGAGAAATTTTGGTATTTTCCTGAAAACTTTCAATTTTTGATGAATAGTGAAAACACTAGGTTACTATTTAAAAACTGACTTTTTATTTTAATAAATATTTATTTTATTTAAATTAATTCTTATGTCAAAATTGATACATAATACATATATAAGTTCAAAGTAATTCATTGGAGTCATTTTATAAATTTTTAGATATATAAAAATTTTATTTAACTTTTCACCGTCTTTTACCCACCTCCTAAGAAAATTTGCAAATTTACATAAAACATAATTTTATCACTTCTGTGAGTGGAATTTCAAAAATCCAAGAGACATTGTTGATGTCATTATGTAAAATGTGGTTCAATGAGATGAAAATAATTTTTGGTGAATAGTAACTTTTTACTTTTATTTACCACTATTAAAAGTAAATAGGATAATTAAGGGTAAAAATGATATTATTATTACCCTAACACATGTCCTAATTATATTGGATAAGCGTTATTCAACCAAAAACAACCTTATGAATAAAATATGACCATTTAGGCCCACTTGGATTAGATTAGGACATTTATTAATAATTTATTTAAAGAAGGGTTAAAATAGTTTAAATCAATGTTTAATAAGTAAATTATTTTTAATATAGGGTTATACATCAGGTAAATTCGACTATAAATATTAATTAGAAATCTTAAAAGCTTTACTACATAAATGTATTTTATTTTTAATTTTCATACTATAAATAATTTTATTTATTTATGACACAATGATGATGCAGTAATTATTTTATTAATGAAATATTGACATAATTGATGTTATAAATACCCAAATAAATGTAATTTGAGACTTTTTATGAATAAAAATAATTTTATATGTTAATATGACATGTTAGTATTGATTTAATTAACTTTTTTCTAACTAATATTTCTTTTATGGTTTTCACAAAAATCAATTACCAAATAGTTTCAAAATTGACATAAAATAGTTTTTAAAACAAATATTATATTATTAATTGTTATGTTATTCCTAAAAATCTAAGGTTCTTCCAAATGACGTAGATATGGTTATATACATTAATAATAAACAAATTGGGGTTCTTTTGGCTTGTTATAGTATGTTTATTATCCTTATAGTGTAAGAAAACAAGAAGACACCGTAAAAGTAAAATTATTTAATTTAAAGTTAAATGTAAATGATAAAGATTAAATAGAAATATAAACTTGTCTAAATTATATTGGATGAGATTATTTTGACCCATCCCCACCTTAGCTTCTAAATAAATCAATTTGGAGCTATTTACAACCGAATATGACATTATAATAAAATAACATTTTTAGTTTTTCCAAAGGCGCCCCTCTCCGCCCTTATGAAAGGGCACCTCATCTCTCTCCTACTCACACCACTTTGAGCCTTCCAGCTCAGACAACCCCTACCATATTATCTTATCCACTTCCCTAGAAACTTCCTAGAGTTCCTGGTCTTCTTAAAAGACTTCTTTCAGTGCCCTATGTGAATTTCTCAAAGAGGTGCTTCAAAGAAGAGGTAATGTCCGTTTAATTGATTATTTCATCTTTATTTTTTCTTCCACTTTTTCTTCTTTAGTTGTTTCATTATGAAGTAATAACATCAGTATAACTAATATATTGATATGTTATTATAAGTATGAAACAACCCCATTTCACCTTCTATCCATCCTATGGAAAATGAAATCACCACACGTGCGTACGTCTGGAATAACGTCTCCACGCCGCGGTGTAATCTGTTTTTCCAACACCACCTTACTTGGATGGGTATAATGGTGTAAAGAATAACTATACATTATTATTATAAAATCATACTGATTCCGATATATTGTATCATCCACTCCAATTCAATTCAATAATTATGGAAATAATATCATCGCTCGTGCGTACGTACGGACTAACGTCTCCACAATGCGATGAGATTCATTCTCCATGTTAACAATTAAGGAATAATTATAAAGTATATATAAGCAATTATAATGAAATATATGACATTATAAATCTAATGGATTTATGTATATATATATATGTATGTCATATAATTAATTCCATTCAACTCAATAAGGCAACGAAAACAACGGTCATGCGTACGTACAACCTACCATCTCCATAAACGGTGTATTTCATTCCATTTATCGAACTATTATATATATGTATAATCAGAATATATATTATTTGTAAATCATGTTTTATATTCTGGAATTATGTAATCATGATCTATGTAATCCTATGAATAATTACATGTCAAATCACAGACCATAAATGAAACGATTTTACCCATAACGCTACATTAACATGAATTTATAAAAGAACAGGTAATATAAAGTCTTAAATGAACCATATATGATATCATAACAATGAGTATGATTATGTAATAATTCAATGTCATTATTTAAATCATTATACTATAGGTTCAGATCCATACAAAGCATATCAGACCTAAGGTAAAGGATAATTATTCCAATCTCATTCTTATCCGAGAATGTTTACTCGTAAGTATTTACTGGGGGTTATGTTTATTATCCATGTCCATATGCTCTCAAAATGTTTTCATAAAATGTTTACATTACTTCCATGTATGATTAATACATTTATACCCTTTTCATACTTTTACCACATCATATGGAAGGAATCTTTCTTTTGTTTGCCATACAAGGTACTTTTTTACTTTTCTGAAAAAAGTACGAGGAAATTGTTATTTTTTAACTTATACGGCGTGGACGGATTTTTACGATTTTATAAAGCCTTATTTTCATGAAGCTTCCTCCAAAATATTTCATGACTATTTTCAGAAAAGCTCTCTATTTTAAAATCACATGACATTTTTTGAAAAGAAATTGATTTCGAAGAAGAAAGGATATTTTCCTCAAGAATTCATTTCAAGTGTTTTGTCAAAACCATTTTTCCATCTATGATGAAATTATTTTATATGTGTATGTTTCAAGTATAATGTCTCTATGATTTACATTGTTTCAATTTTCTTATTATGAAATGATTTCCGTTTATTTTATATGTATTATGTGATGATGGGATGATGTTTTTGAAACCCATTTCATTCGTTGGGTTATTATGAATGATGTATGTTTATTTTGTGGCACAAGTAAGAATGATTTCATTATGAGATGGGTGGGACCTATATCTCCCTCCAATGCATTGGGTAAAGATTTATATCTCATGTGATAGACATGGATGGAATGTTAAGGTAATCTAGTTCAGTGTTATAGGACTGAAACGAGGGGTGAACTCCATTCAGAAAGGGACTTTCTCCACCAAGATGGTCTTGGAAGCAATTCCTTGGATACTATGGAAATCATAAAAAGTGATGAATGGTTTCTACAATTAAATGTTTCATTCCCATTATATTTTATATTGATTGATGTTTCATTATGGTAGGACCAATAGGGTCCAATATACCCTGAGAGGGGGGGTGGTGAATCAGGGTATGGATACTCTTTCTCAATGTTCATCCGACCCCACTGGATCTTAACCTCTTTATTACAAGGGTCACTTTGTTTTCTCTTGTGTGTAAACTATGATCACTTCTTTACTTCTTTATTAATGATGATGCTTAGAATTAAATTCAGGGACGCAAACATGCAGACATATAGATGTTTACTTGGTTCACCCTCTCTGGTCTACGTCCAAAGAGCATACGCCGACAAGTTGCCGGTCGTACCAAATTCCACTATTCTTCACTAGATGTGGATACAAATTTTGGGCCAGATCACTTATATGCCCAGGCTCACTGCCTTAACAATGTTTAGGGTCAGCTCACTGCTTTCCCAAGGGTCACTCCATATTTCTCTCTCTCTTGCTCACTACCGGTGGAGAGGATCACCTTCTTCTTCTTCATTTGCTCGCTGCTCTGGAAAGGATCCACTCAGAGTTTATAGACCTATAGGTCTCCTCATTTGCATGAAGTAATGCATCTTCAACTATAAGTAGATGCTCTGTTGAAGCCCAATTTTCACCCGTAGATGAATCTCTCTTTGCACCAAAGGTATCAGGAAAACTTCCAGCTTCCACACAGCCCCAAAATCACTGTTGGAAATAAACCTTACGTGGAACGCAAGTCAATCTCAGCACGCAAGTCACAACGTGCACGCAAGTCCTCCTCAGAAACTTTCACGACACAAGCTTACCTAACTCCAAACATGCACTACTCTCTTCCTTTTATGCCCAAACCAATAGTGGCGCACAATTGCCAACTTGCGCGCAACTTCTCACACTGGTGCACAACATCACCCACCGGCCCAGAACTTCAATTGAACGACCAACACACCACTTGCGCGTCCACCACACCTACACGACGGGAGATCTGATTTCAGAAAGTGTTGAACTCCGGTGATGAATGAAGAGGGGTGATCCAGTATTTATAGAGAAATTGACCACCCTGCGCGACAGCGTGCAAGTCACCTGCGCGACCCAGTCTCGACGCGCAAGACATATGTCCTACTATACACTTGCATGAACAACTCCCAAACTTGTGCGAACCTGTTTTCTTTTCCATATTTTGATCTTCTAATCTTTAAAAACATATGGCGTGCAAGTTTCTTATACTCCAGGCCCTTGTCGCGCTAGTCCCTTTGCTAAAAACACTTTTCTTCATTTGTCGATTTTCTGGCCCAAAAATTTGGCAAACACTGGAAAACGGTGCCACCTTGTATATGTTTCTTTGTACCACCTCCAGATCATCCATTCCTTTTGTCTACATTCTTGAATCAAATATGGATCGTTGAACTCAGCTCTTGAACACGATATTCCATCATGAAATCCTCTTTGTCAACAAATTTTTTTGACATTATTTTGCTTTGTCAATAATCGCCACTCAGATGTTCACTTTGTCAACAAACATAATCACCTCAAAAATTCTTCAATGATGCATTGAGGGATTTTTTTCCCAACACATTATGATATATTCCTTACTTACTTCCACGATTTATGTCTTTGCACAAGATTTGGATGTTTAAATTTCATGTTCAAGTATTTTCTTTCAAATGTTTATGGATTGTTTTATGTTCTCTATGTTTGGACTTACTGAGCATTTGAGCACACCCTTTTTATGTTTTATTTTTCCCAAGAAATAAATAATGGTTTTATGTAAGGAAACAAAAAGGGGAAGATCGTTATGAGAGTTGTTTAAGATTATTCAATAGGATTAAAATATTATATTCCGAGTTTCCAAAGACACTAAAATATTACGATCCTTGTGTGTCTGTTTTTGTTATGTATTAAGTATTACACAAAATTAATCTAATGTCAATGTACGTCAAGATTCGGGTCTCTTCATTGATGATATGAAATGTGATCTAGTGTGGGTTTTAGGGATCATTTTCCCGGATTTGGGTGCAGATGCTTGTGGGTCAAATTTTAAGGAATCCTAAATATAGGTAGATTCTCTCTCTAGACTCAAATTGTTTATAACTATTTGGTGTAGTACCATAAATTTTTATTGATGATATTAAATGTTACAATGTTTTGTTAATCTTGTTGGAAACCCTTTTTCTTGCGATTTGTGGTATATTGGGGAAAATGGGTTATTATTTCAAAAAGGGGGATTATTGTGTGATTTGAAAATGATAATTTTATATTTGTTAGTGGTTGATAATAAAAAATGTTTTCTGAATGATTGTATTCAATAAATATGTTGTTTATTGAAATTTCATTATTGATGGAAATTTTGATAATGGGTGATTTCAATAAATGAGAGATTAACTAAAGTGAATTGGCATGTGATGGGAATAATGGTGTGATTTTGGGTGGCCTTGGTGCTTAATGATTGTTGGTTTATTAGGTGTTATGGATTGTGTGGATTGTGTTGATGTGCACGAGACGTACCACTATACAAAGGGGTATATAGTGGATGGATGATCCACCATTAAAAGATAACTGGGTTGGATGTACGACTAGATTGAAATGTAGTGAAGGAGTTGGACGAAAGCTCATCCATTTTGGTCTCTTTCTTTGGAGTTAATTGGAAGATGGAATTTTTTGTGAAAATGCGAAAGGATAAAATGTCTTGTGGCATGGTTTTTTGGATTTCTTGTGTATGTAAATCATTTTAGTGGAAATGTCTTGATAATGGAGTGTATCTATTATTGTTAGTTATCTAACTATTGAATGTTTTATATAAACTATTTTATATAATTTGATAGTGGGATTTCTCTAGTGGATTGTGTAGGGAAGTAATTTGGGGAAAACCTAATCTATATTTTTTCGCACCCCCTACATTGGAAATTGGGTTCTTTTGTAGATGGTATATTTTGGGACACAAGTAAGTGAAAAGAATCTAATTTTGATAGCTGTACGACATGAATATTTGGTTATGTTTTTGTCCCTATAGAATAAATTATATTCTGTAGCTATGGATGGTGTCCTAGTTCTATTGATGAATTTTTTTAGTTTTCTTCTTGGTCCTCTTTTTTGGTTCTAGATGTATTTTTCATGTGGGATTACTATAGATTAGTGGGTTGACTTTTGGTAATGAATGGGTTTTATTTTTTTCCACGCATCATGCGGTTTTTTGATAGTGGATTGATTGGGTTTTGTGTTTTATCTCAAAGAAAAAACGATCCCAAATTTTTTATTGGAGGCCCCGACATTTATTTCCGGCCTTTGGTGCCTTGGGAATGTCACTTAAGGTCATGTATCATTCCTCTTCCCTCCCAATCCAAGGAGATGGAGTAAGATGTTACATATAAAATTTTTTAAATATGTTGTTCATTTTTTAAATGTTTATTAAATTAATAATGAAAATTTCAATTGTTAAAATAATTGTTATTTAATATTTGTTTCAATTAAAGAGATAATTTTTCATGATTACTATTTCATGGTAAAAAACTGATTATTTATCTAGATTTAGTTTTTTATAGATTTCAATATGTAGAAAATTGAATTTTTTAGTGTCTGAAATATAACTGTTGATTAGTAATGAAAAAATTATTATATTAAGAAGTTGATTTAGATTCATACATGAATACATTTTAAACTATTGTAATCCCGCATTTGTGTGGTGGTTTCACTAATTTAAACTACAACAGAATTGGTGTGTGAGTTTATACAGAAAAGTAGGGATACCGCTGACATTTTGGATCATTCTAATTATATGTTTTATCATATTATTTCAATAATTTTTGTATCGTGTAATATATATTTAATTGAAATTATTTTAATTTTTAAATGTATTGTTTTCAATAATCGTTAGTTTCATTAATTTAATTAGCCGAGTAATTTTTATTTGAATAGTTTTTAAATGATGGTCTCACTTCTTCATGAAAAATTGGTGTGGATTATATTATTAAATGTTATAATTGTTTGATAATACATTGTTCGGTGTTTTTTTATTTAGACGACACATGATGGCATTATTACATGAAATAGTATCCATAGTTATTCATTGGTTAAATGATGTGGAGTTGATATACTCAACCTATAAATGTTCATCATGGTGTACATAATGATTCATTTCGATTTGGATTCAATACCAAGTGCTTAAATTCACAGAATGAAAACCTAGATGTGGATCCATACATTATTATGAAAGAGTAGTGGGGGAGTTATTAGAAATATAGTATTTATTATCATACAATTTCTTATTTTATATAGTTGTTCATATTTTTATCTTGATATATATATTTTTATTCAATTAAATTTAATAATATAAAAAATATTATATTTAATTATATGTAATTTCTATATAGGTTAAATATTCTCCAACAAAAATTAAGAAGCATATAAAGATATATATATAAGTAAACTAAATATGACTGTCACATTAAAAACCAAATAAAAATTCTGTAAGGTTTCAAGGATTGTTTTGAATCCTAAGGACATCTAAGGATGTTATATATATCATGTTAGAATATATACATTATAATGGAATAAATAAATTGTTATAAATAACCATCACTTTTGGTATAATAACTAATAGTCTAAATTATTAACTCCTACCCCACAACACCAACTATGTGAGGAGTTTATAATTGATATGAAACACTAATTCTCTTAACTAAACTAATGTATTAAACTAAAATTACTTTTGAAAAAGGCAAAAATTACCTATCAATAATTATAATGTATAATAAAGAATTGTCCATCCCCAAAATAATGAAATAATAAATAGAGATTTTTAAATTTATTCAAAACATCCAAAAAACTAAAAAATATTTTTTTTTCATGTTTATAGAGAGTAAAGGGATAAGATGAAAGAATTTAAAACTATTTAATGTTGTTGTAGAAAATCCTAAAGCTATTAGTTATCATTATAGAAAACCATCTCTATCAAAATATAATAATCATAATTATCCACTCCCCAAAGAACACGATGTATTCTAGAATAAATTCAAATATCATTATATAATAAACATAAAACATATTATTATATAATTCATTGGATCATATGAATAGTGATACACCCAGATATAGGTCTAAATTAGTGTGTTTAAAAAATGATCTTCCAATAAACTCTAATGATTCATCGACACCACTCTCTCAGGATTTTCCCAAATTATTCAAAAAAAATAATAATATATTTTTGAATAATGATTTATCCTTTTAGGATGAATTCTAACATAGAGTATCATGGTTATTATCCAACACATAGTACCCCCATCATATTATAGAAAGGAATCTGAAGAAGGGTATGACCATGAATTCAAAAAACTTATAGAATTAGCCAATGATAATCTTGAATCCACAAAAAACAACATATTCATTGTATAATTTTTAATTTTAAGTGTGTTAGGCTCTTTATGGACTCTGGATGATGATCATGTGAATTTACCAATCCTAGAATTATCCTCCCATTGTTATCAATAATTACACTTTGATAAATTATTGTATTATTTGTTTTATCAAAATTCTAAATTATTAAGATTCATTATATAACTTGTAAATAACATTTAGTGAATATTGAATGAATATACTTTCAATAAATTTTATATACATGTCCTTTCATCCATATATAATTGAAGGACACATTCTAAGATCATAAAACACATATAAGTGAATCGTTTATTGTCTTTTATAAAATTTAACTAAAAACATAGTCATTCCACGATTGTAATATTTGAATTATCATGACCCTATTAATATTTAAAATCCAATAAAAGGCCATTATATTAATTATCATGAAATTTATATATTGGAGTAAAGACATATCTCCTTTTCCATGTGTAAAAAATCTTTATCAACAACTTAACATTATCCTAAAGGTGTAATTCATTGAAATTCACCAAGAATCAGGATCATAAATTTGATCATGATGTTTGATCCATAAATTCATATCCCAAGTACCATCTAGTTTATTTCCAAATTTATTTGTTCAAAATACTAAATTTGAACATTTTACTATTTACTCAGATTGACGCTAAAAAACTATTTATTGAACCCATATGGTTTATTCAAAGGCATATGTAGAGTAAAAAATATTACACTCCAATATCTTATTCTTAGAGTGGAAATCATAAAAACGTGACTTTTCATCTTTTTTGGAAAATTTAAATTGGTTTATGATTTTATAATAGTCTTATCATTGATCCTAAGGAAATATATGGAATCCTTATAATGATTCCACCTTCAGATTAATGAATTATGCTTAGCTCAAAGGATTGTGGTGATTCTTTCTGATATATGAGTAAAGACTTATGATCATGACTTTACAATTTTTCATGTGTCATCCAAAATACTTACTATTATATAGGGAATATTCCAATGAATTATGATCAAGATCAGAGGAATATTGAAAACATGTTATGTTATAAAATTTTTATAGAGGCATACCCTTAAATGTCATAAAATCAATAAAAAGGATTGGAAAAATATATTGTAATTCCTACAACATGGATCCAAAATTAAAAGTAAATAGAAATATTCAGTTATGTTATTTATAAATATCTATTTTTCATCGAACATATCATAGAATCATTGATGTAATATATATTAATTTATTAATTTTATCACGTATTTGGGATAGATTTCATAAATAAGGGAAAATAATCATAATTTTTTCCTAGTAGAAAAAAATAAAGAGCATTCTATAATACTTATTAAAGCTCCACTAGCTATAAAACACTTTTAATATATCAATTAACAATTTCCAAATTATTTTTGAAATAGAAATAGGCATATAAAATAATTAAAACAACTCAATAAATGGTTCAACAGTATGCCACATTGATGTTTTTTGGAAATAAAACCCATTCATGTCACCTGTGATTAAAATTCAACCAAATAGAATAATTTTTTGTAATAAACGTGGAGTATTGAGGTAAAATAGAACATAATAAAACATCTCAATGTCTAAATAATGATTCTCTATAGAGAAATCTACATTGATTTTATAATCCATTAAAATGGTTTATATTTATATTTCGTAATCTTTGTTAGATCTTTAGTACATATAAAAAAATTACGATGAAATATTTTCTAATGTCTAACCAGAACCCCTCATAGCATATATTAAATATTAATGATAGGTGAAAAGTCCATTTATTAAATAGTAAATAGTTAATTTTAAATTATTTTTACCAAGAAAGGATAGACGATGAAAATAAAATTACAATAAACCTAAAGGAAATTGAAATGGGTAAACACATGTTTATTTATACTACTTATCAAAATATTTAGTTATGAGAGGATTGTTCGAAATATCATTATCCATTTATTTTGGGGGAATAAATTTCCTCATTTGAATTATTTTTTTAATTATACCATTTAAAAAATGGTACACTACCTATATGTGTTGGTAAATGTAATTTTTTCATATATTTTTTTGGATATGTTAATGGATCTTTGTTAATTAAATTCTACAATTAAATGATAAATAACCTCAACACTCAAGAATTTCACATATTTCTCAATCTGTAAAATATGATTATCTTGTCCTGATGGAGCAAAATAATATTCCTCAATAGTGCATAATGTCACGATCGTTTTCTTAGGTGTATAGCAAGTGACAAAACATCATTAAATGTAAAATACTATACTAGACGTGGATTCTAAAACATTAATTTCTATTAAATTTCCATTTTAATTAAAATAAATTAGTTCCACTACATAAATTTTATTATATTGTATCCCAAAATTGTGGGTATTATATATATATATATACATTCCAATATTATTTTTTTTAATAAATATGGTTTTACTTTTTATTAGTTATATATTGGTCATATTGGGAACAAAATAAATAATTCTAGTTATTTAAAATCATGTATGGAAAAATTACTATCACACTTATGTAGGGTTTATAATAAAAAAAATTATGTTCATCATTCATTCTCATATTCATGAACTTGTGTATTGATATTGACACTCATCCAACCTAATATACGTCAATCTTCTTCAATATCAATTTGGATTTTTTTCAAAACATTATTTCACATTCCATGTGTATTCCTTCCACAATCCTTTTTATTACTATAATATTATATATCATAAACTTAAACAATACCAATTTTTGATAGTGTTTTAATCATTTTCAAAAATAAATTCATTTCCACCTAAAATTTATAAACCATGATGACCTTTAGAAACCAAATTTTCACAACACTCCATGATCTTTGATCCTGAATCAACCCATAGAGTTCTTTATTCAACATTATATATGAGAAAAATGAAATCTATCCTAAAATTGTTCATATTGTACATCATACACATTATAATTAAGAACACTATCTAGATAAGGTAATTTATAGTGAAAAAAAATATCATGAATCATCTCTAATATACTATGAAAATGAAAACTCTAATGGATTCTGTTTATGAAACAAGAATAAAAGATTCATTAAATATAATCAATCCATTTTGTGATAATCCTTTTTCTCCCTCATAGATTTGTTTCTATCCATTTATGAATTCTCATCATGTTTAATTTTAAAATACCATAGTGATCTAATGAAATTATTTTATTCAGGTATTGGAATATGATCCCACGTTTTATTTTTTTTAAACAGTTCTAGTTCACTATTCATATCCCTAAAAAACGCCTCATGTTTCACGTTTTCTATCATTTTTGCAGTTAAAATGAAGAAAAAATACTAGAATGGCTAGTTTCTTTGATCGTCTATCATTTCGTCACACCATTATTATAATCCCTAATAATATTCTCATCATTGAAATATTTTCTTAGTATTTATTTTTTTCTATTAGAATCATATTTTCTATCATTATCAATGAATAATATAGAGTATGTATCTTAAATTTGGCTTAATATGTTATCTTTAGTTTTTTAATATATTCTTAAATGATTACATGATATTCATCAAACACCATAATAATAGTTCTAGTTATTTCACCATTTTTAATGAAAATAATATATTCAATTTTAATGATTCTTTTATATATCTTTTTTTAACAATTATAATAGTTTCTATTTCATGTGTAACAAATAGAAACTCTATATTTAACCTTACCATCAATCATTACACTAATTATTTACATTCTGTTGATAAAAATTGACATCAAATCCCCAAAAAAAATTTATCATATAATTTAATTTGAAAATATATTCAATAATAATCCATATATAATTTTTACCTAATACGATACTTATTAAATACTATTCATGTATTTGTGATGGAATTATAATGTAAATACCTTCAGCTATCTTTCCCTACTAGCATAGTCAATTTGAAGTCATCTAGGATACTATTCTTCTTTTTACAATTCCATTTTATTGAAGGGTTTATATTGGAAGGAATTAATTTCTAATAGAATTCTAGATAAGATATTTAGTAAACTATTTATAGGTATATCAGTTCCATTATTTTAGAAAAATATATTTATTTACAATCTTTATAATTTTCATAAAGTCCAATGAATATCAAGAATGACTACTAGGCATTTAATTAATTTTAAATGAATATCAATCATGTAATCTAAGTAAATTCATATATGAATATCATAAATTAACTTTCACATCTTATTATAGTCTTACCCATATGTCCATAAAATTCATAATGAATCAATCCAACATGAATTTTTGTTTTAATTTAAACCTGATTATTTTTTTATTCACCATTTCCATTATTGGACTATTTGGTAATAGTAAAAGTGTCTTATTATTGTATGTATATATTTATCATAGACTCATCTAAAATAAATATATATATTGTATTTAACCCATGGTGATCCATATTTATATTCCATGACACACTTGCTACAAATATTCTTAAGTAATTCATTTAATTTTCTTCCTATATTAAATCAAATTTCCATGTTTTTATAAACATCATTAATCAACATCGCTATAGTATATATTTTCCAATTAATCTATTATTTATGAATATTATATAAATTAAAACATAACATATATGTGTTTCAATAAATTATATTTTCTATTGTCCATCAAAAAAGTTAAATATTTCTTGAATTTTTGGACTTTTTCTAAGGATTATTATCATAATCCCTCTTAATATTAGACAAATATCACAAAAAAATTCCACATATTCTAAATATTCCAAAACAATGATTATATATTTCAAATAACATGTGATGTTATTTTAAAACGAATTATCTTATATCAATGGGAATTTATATTTCCAAGCATTAGATTAAAATTCACCTATATTAGCATATTTCTAAATATAAAATAGGTTCTAATTATTTCTACCCAAATATAATATATTAAAATGAACATGAATTAAAGAAACCTAAACATTTTATTTGATTCTGTATTCATATAATCATCTATTGACCTGTTAAATATTTTAAAATAAATTTTGAACATCAATTTTTGTCTCACAAAGTTCAGTCCTTCTTGGTGATGTCACATGTGGATTATGTCTCCCACTTTATTAATGATATATTAATATTTTATATAATGAAATGTTATACCAATAGTTTTATTAAATTTTTAAAATCAAACCACAACACCACTATTATCCCGAAAATCATCTTTTATAGAAAAAATCACACTACTAAAAAGATGTTAGTTACCCGCTAATTTTGTCCCATGAATATGTAGATTTATCAAAGCAAAACTTTTGTGTTATTCAATAAATATATGTTATTTATAGTGACCCATTTTATATATATGGTTCTTATATTATATATATTACTTCTTAAAAATCAACAATTCTATATTTAAATGTTTTCCATTTTAGTTGATATTGTCACCTCTAACCCCATATCATTTATAATATTTCCTTTCACATATATAGATTCATTATTTCAGTATATATTTATTTTTGTATTGATGGTTAATAATCCAAGATTATAAATAATATGTTTCTTATTTTATAAAAAAGTTTTCATGCGACATGATTTCATCATTCATCATTCTGAGTTTTTAAATTTCAAAATCTCTTAGGATAATCATAGGGGTCAATTATTAAGAATAAGTTACTTCATTAAAATTTCAATCTTCATAATTTATATTAAATTTACAAGTGTGTATTCAATTTATTGTAGTTTCAATTAAAAATTTTTTCCCTTTTTTATTTCATTGAATTTTTCACTCTACATTTATAATTCATTAAGACATTTATTACTATCCCGTATCATGGAATTTTCTTTTTCAATATACCATTCCTCTAAAACATTTTAATCATTAAATTTTGATTCATATTCATACGTGTAAAAATATTACTATAATTTTTCTATGTTTACACTTTATGGGACACCACAATGAACAAACTCATCACCATTTTATTATTTTTCAGATGCACATTATTCGATTTAAATATTTTTCGTCAAATTGAAATGATTGAAAAATTATTATTTCATTTTTATTAATAAATAATTGGAATATAATATTGGTTTTCCTGAATCCATCCTTACATCCATTTACTATTTCATAACACATAGTATAATAATTATAAAATGTACATCAGTTATAATATTAATTCATATAAACTTTTGTCTTCCACTAAAAATTCCACTTATTACAATTATAATATTTATTCACGAGTGAGAAAGATTGTAAATATATTGTTTTAAGTATTTTTTAATTATAACTATAATATTTTTTTTAAGTATTAATAATTATAAGTATTTTAGAGAAAATTTCATTTTTGTTATTATCTTTAATTTTAAGACTATATCCTCTTCTAATTTAATAGTTAGTGCGAGTTTTGCGATGTTCAAAATGGTATTGTCATAAATATCCCTCTCATCAATATCTAAGGCCTTGGAATAAAACTCATATAAAAAGATTATAATCACATTTATATGACATTATATTCTCATAGAATTTAACCAAATACTATAATAAATCATACAATATAATATACCATAGAAAAGAATTCATCAAGGATTTCATAATATGTTATTCTTAAATCATCAATTTATTATTGACGCAACTAAAAAATTTATTCAATCACATTTTTACATGTATTATTATATCTATTATAGAATGCACAATATTTTCCTCAAGAGAAGTCAATTTATATTGAATAGATTCAATGATTTTGAGTTGATCTAAAATAATATAAGGTTCCATTACCTATTTCAAGATTTTAAACCATGTTCCTTAAAAAATTTGGACGGATTTAGTATTAATATAATTTTATTGATACATATCATGAACATAAGACAAACATATTAAAGAAACTCTCTAATACCTATTTTTTGTATGAAATTAGTGATGAAAGACAGTGAGAGGGTTGGGTGAATCAATATGTATTCCAAATTCAAATACATTTAACATTCATTCATAATTAGTTACACTTTCTCAATATTTTCAATATTGTAGTAATGAATTAAATAATATATATTTTTAAATGTGGTTTACCTCCATTTTGATGAATACTTTTCTAATGTACTAAATAAAGTGTATGGAAATGAAGTCAAAAAAATGTGGTGAGAAACAAATTGCAATCATGGATCAATAATAATAAAAACATCATTAATTATTGGATATTTTTAAAAGTTTGATACTCCATATAAAATTCATATGATATCATAAATCCTCTTCCATGATAATAAATCTCTTCCCACTATTCATGGTTTTTTCGATTCATTAATAGAACAACATATCAGTTCTTCATTTATGAATTCTCCACTAATTTGACCCATCATATTATATGTTATTTATAATCATTGAAAATTTTCTGATATCCGTGATTAAATTAATATGGAAATGTAAATGATTATTGGTTGTGATTAATGGATCATTCAATGCTTATAAACCACGAGTAAAATAATTATTCAAAATCTTCTAGAATGATTGGCAGAATACAATTCATTTCTTGGATATGGTATTTTAATTAACACATTCCTCCCAAAATTTCAAAACCTATACAAAAATAACAAAATCATTCACTATATATTTCCTTATAGGTGTGGTGACATGGATTTCCATATATATTTCAGGAAATTATCTCTAAGGCCCTATATTCTTATCTTTCTATAACTTCATTAATTTCAGAAATAGACCTCATAAGGAGGTTGATCTTGATTTTTTGATCCATGAAGAACTATATGTAATAATCATATAAAGGATTACTTATTTTATTCATTGAGTATTACAATTCAATAATAAAAAATTATAACTTATATAATTTCTAAAAAAGATGTCACTAATTATTGAATCCATACTACCGGCACAATAGCTTACATTTAATGAAATTAATTATTATCCATTTTTTTACTCATAGATTTAGAGACATATTCCCATAAAATGTTCAATTTTTTTACTATTTAATCGTCATATATATTTAAATAATTCATATCGTGGATATTAATGATGAAAAATTAATCATTATGATGCTGATAGTTTATTATCAATTGTTAAAAAAATTGATAAATTATTTAACATAATTCTTTATTATATGTAGTTAAAGTCATATTACCTTGAAATTTTCATTTAATATATCTAATAAAAAACCATCAACATAAAAAATTTCATATCCTAATACATTATTCATAGGATTAGAGTATTACATATAAATGGAAAAGGATTATGTCCAACAAATATTAATGTCTTATCTTCAGCACAAACTATTTTTATCATGAGATATTATTTTTCTTGATCAACTCTGAAATGAATACTTTTTAAAAATATATATTATACTTATTGTTAAATATTAATGATTCATACAATTTATATTATCAATATTGATTTTCATTCAAATGCATCATATCATTGGTCTTTCATTGGGAAAACTTTTTCACATTTTAAAAAATAACTACCAATGTTGTTCTATGTGGATACATATCATGTTCCATATAAACTACTTTAGATAGTGTTCTTATCTCAACACTAATATTCCTCATGACATTTCATATTGAAAAATAAATATTCACACATAAATAAGTATTTCTCATAAGTACAATAACACCCAACATGGCTCAAAGATATTTTATATCTAGTTTATAATTATAATGACACGTTAATATCAGATGGGGGAAATATTCCATTACATATCCCTGATAAATCAAATTCTATTGATTATTTTGATCAAAAAGGAAATAATTCTAATGATGAACTAATGTATCATCTATGAAACAAACCAAATATCATTACCCACTACATGAAGAATGACAAACTTTTTCCCTAATTCTTTAATGAATATCCAATATTAAAAAGTATTCCTTACTTCATACATCATATAAATAAAATATATTACAATAATAGTTCATTTAAGAGATCTTATTAATTGATAAAAAATGGATAATGATCTTAAAAATTATCGTCTGGATAGAACAAATTTTAGGTGTAACTAAATGTTTTTCACCTCTATCCAAGTATTTAATATCATCACCCATACATGAAATGTGATCTCTAACAATTGACAGAATATAATTTAGTTCATAATTAAAAAGCCTCTAATATATATATGTATTACCTCACAAAGATGATAACATGAGTTGAAACATCAGAAATAATTAATTACCATGAATGAATTACCACAATCTAATTTAGGAAATAAACTCAAAGATTCTCCAAGATGAAATCACACAAGAGTAGACCAATGAAGTATTATAAGGAAAATGATAACTCAATTGTTATAAATGAATCAATTGAAACTACTATATAAACATTATACTATATGATCAAGATTTTAATGTAATATAAAATATTATAGAGTAATAAGAAAATTTAAAACAACCCCAATACACTCTAACCACTATAGTAACCCATTTAAATATTACAACTTATGAATATTGTAAGAGAAAACTTGAATAAAATAGAAATATGTTCACCATATGGATCAATAACATTGAAAAAACCATCATTAATTTACTTGAGAGGTATCAATGGATCCTACTTTAAAAATAAAATATTCCATGATATATACCACTTTTAATTCACCATCTATATACCTTGATATTATAATAATAAATTAATGTCACTGTATTTTCTCGAATACAGATTTAGAAAAAGCATTATTGTCCATTGATAATTCAGATGATAACACATAACCAAAGGATTTTCTAACGAAATCATTTTTAACACTATAAAGCTATGTGATGCATCCAAAACCAATGAAATGTACCATATAATTTTGAAAATAATAACTATAAATAGTAAATATATATATAAGATCCTTCAATAGTGTCAACATTCTAATTTATATAGGTGTTTCGGATGGGCACCATTGACTATGTATTTGAAGTTACAAAGGGGCTAATTTCTGAAAAAATGTTGTAACAAAGACACACTAGTGATGCATTGGATTGAGTATTGTTAAAGAAAAAGCATGTTAGATATTCTATTAAGGGGTTTTTATGAAAATTAGGGACACTCTAAAATTTTTAGGATATATTTTGGTAGCATTCACAATATTAATATTAAAAATTCTTACCATTCAAAATGTATTAAATTATTATCATATATAAACGTGGAACATTTTATGTATCATCGGTTATTAATATTTATTTTTCATATGATTTTTACATGGATAGAATCCACCTAGGTGGGAACCCATGACATTATCACTCTCCCAGGATTTGATAGTTGTATTAGAGTTAGGATTTGTTGCATGAAAATTAAATCCTATATGTCTTTATAAAAGAAATATAAACCCTCATAGTTTATTGATTATTGTCTATATAGGTTATTACTCTCATGTTAATGTGATAGTACTAATGTATATCCATTTGAGGTCACATAATAATGAAAATTTGAACTAACATTTATGGTAAATATTTGATGACCTATGATGCTATATTAAAGGTTGATTATTTTAAAATAAATATTGCATTGCGATTGAACCATAACAAGATTAAATATATATATATATATCCTAGTAAATAGGAAGAGAATTAATTCTAGTTTTAGTTTCATAAATTATGGTCATATGATATGTTTTCCCCATTATTTATTAAATTATTTGGTAAAAAAATATTATTTCTAGTTTAGTGTCATCATGAGAAGACTATATTCAATAAAATTGAAACAAATTCAATGAGAAATAAATTTTTGTAGGATCTTTATGTGAATCATTTTGATCCTTACAAATGAACAACCATTTTGGGATCATCCTTATAATGACCCCTCATTAAACATTAAAAAATATAGCTATTACATCTAGATTTCACTTCTTTACTTCCACAATGTTCTTTTCAGTTTCATGTTATATAAATTTAAGACATAAATCATACATATCAACCCACAAGAATACAATGTTGTTTCCTTTAAAACAATATCGATTTCTTCGAAAACATATAATTTTTACCAATAAATAACAACAATATTTCTATCAAAAATTATCTAAAAATTTAACTTGGATTATTTATTAATCGTAAAAATACATATATCCTTTGAAAAGAATATATAAACATGGTATGAGAATAATAAGATCAGTACATGATATAAAAATATTCAATTAAATCCTTAGTAAATGAATTATTATAATCAAATGAAATCCTTGTCACAATTATACACTTCTCACCCATATATACATAATTTATGAACCACAAGATTTAAAATAAATATTAGTGAACATTTATAAATACATAATGATATGATGGTGAATTAGATACCTATATTATAACCCTCACGAATACTGTATGATTTGTTACGCTCAAAACTACCTTATAATGTAACCCTCATGACTGCCTTTTGGTGAAATCATCGCAGTTACTTTTGAAGTAACCCTACGGGAAACCTCCAACATACACCAACCAAATGTATTTTGAGGAGATATAGGTCCCATAATTAATCATCACCATTGTCCATGAACCATAAAATAATCATTAAACATGAATACTTTCATAAAAATATCCATTTTGAATTTAGACAAATATTTGTATGTAACTATATTTTAAAAGGGATGTCCCATAAAATATCATAGAATTGAAGTGTGAATTAATAGAACGAATATCATATCATAATACTCTATTAAATAAAATACTAAAAAATAATATGAACAATAATTAATTGTAGAAATAATCATTGAATATATAATTAATGAAGTATGAGATTAACCCAATGATTGGAAATTGGGTTAAAAATTTCCTTAATCGAGTTAATATTACATAAAATGTTTTTAGACCTCCACTATAATTGAAAAGAATATTTTGTTAATAATTAATAACAAAATATTAATCTCAGAAAGACCATATATAATCATTTTATATAATCATTCCACACATTTATTAAAAATATTTAGTTACCTCCATTGTTTGGGGTGCGTGCTTTATATAGATTCCACTGTCGGTTCATATTTGATTTTCTTGAAGGTTGGAAGTGAAAAACCAGAATTGGAATGAAATTATTTGAATATGATTCCAAAAATAATTTTTTTCATATATCATAATGAATAACTAGATTAGTCATTAATGAAAATTTATTAGATCATTTTGGTGGTTCTTCAATAACCATAAACTAGTTTCATTATACAACGTCATATTATACATATTTGTTAATTCCATAACATGAAAAAGGTTATATAAAAAACATTAAATTAAGTTTCAATTATTATAATTACTCTATAAAAATATTGGTGGAAT
This sequence comes from Viscum album, assembly GCA_963277665.1. Taxonomy (NCBI): domain Eukaryota; kingdom Viridiplantae; phylum Streptophyta; class Magnoliopsida; order Santalales; family Viscaceae; genus Viscum; species Viscum album. The sequence continues at coordinate 2,142,105,293 of OY728132.1, forward strand.
TAATAGATTTTGAAATCACAACGTCCATGATGTTGGTATTTCGACACATCAAAAAATATGTTTTTATTTTTTTAATCTGGCAGAGAAGAGAGGAAAAATGATATTGATTTCTTTCCACCGACATTAAAAAATAATAATTATATAAAATATGGGATCTCTCATTAATTATGGATAATGGGAGATTAATATATTATAATAAATGATAAATGATTTAGAAAAAAATAAAATAAATTGAAAGAGGATATTAACATATTGATCTCTTCTCTTTGGGATCCTCCTTAAGACCTTTGGTTTTGTCCATAGGGTGAGACCAAAAGGTCTATGGTGTGGGGAAGATCATTTGGAAATTGATTGTGAATAATTTATACAATTATAAATTCTTGATAGGTGTGTGGGAAATATGGGGTTAGGGGTGGTATTTATAGTGCATGAGAGGAGGTGTTTTCAATTATTTTAATCATTGGATTAATATTTTCACTCAAGACTATGAATAGTTTTGATTCATTTGACCCAAAATAGTCAAGAGAAAATTTCAGTTTGAACAAATGGTTATTACAACATCCATGATGATAGAAATAGTTTATTTAATATATAATTTATATATACAGTAAATTGTAGAATATCACTATTTATAAAAAATGAGGTATTTCTGAAAAATATGATAAATTCAACCTAGCCAATTTAAGAACGGTATAATTAAAAAATAACAAAATTTTTGTCAAAATAATTTTTTGAAAATGATTAATTTTTTATTTATTTAAATGAAATCAAATATTATTCAAAATGTAATATTTAAAAAGAATAACTGCATTTATAACACGTTGAAAAACTAATCAACATCTCATAATATTATCATAAAACCACATGATAATAAAATAATAATTATGAGTATATATTATGAAAATAAATTTTAATTGGAATTATTTCTTAAATAATAAAATTAAAATTAAATATTTATGAATATAAAAAATACCAACACTTATTCTAAGATAATATTATCAATTATACAATTCCTAAATTCTATTTAAACTTCAATGGGTGATTTTATTACTCACATGTCCAATTTACTAATATTGAAGGCCATATTGCTATTAATAAGGATTAATTTCTATTCATTTTGGAATGTTACCATTCACTAAAAATTATGTTGGACCTATAAAACTCCAAACAACTTACTATTTGAAACTATATACATTCATTTTTTGAAATTTAAATCATAAAAGTTGGAAATTATATTTAATGGATAGATTGGAACTACCACAATAAAAAAATGTTTCATTATATTGAGGCTCATTGTTTCATATATTTCAATTTATTTTCAAATCCTAGAGGTGTTACAATCATGTTCAGTGATGATTAGATTATAATGTGTGTGATTTGACTTATATGGGATTTTGAAAACATAGAATGAAGGAATTATTCAGTAGATGTACAATTTAAGAAGAAAAGAGAATCTTAAACTATGTTATAGGCGAATATATATGCACATACACCTAGTTTATTGAATTTTGGATGATAACAGATGACTAAACTCAGTATTAGTATGGTATAGTGAGTAAAAAAAGGATCGTAAATAATGGATACAAACTATATTCATATTAATCATTGATTGGGGACATTATGATGAAATTATAAATGGGAATTAAAATGTAATCTCATAAGGTTGAGGCCAATATTCATATTCACCACTTTTTAGTTATGAGATATCCATGGAAGGAATACTAAACTCATGTGTAATATGGCTCAAGGTATAAGATTTAGTGATTACAATGAATCAAAGGCCCTTCATATATAACCCACTTATTTTTGGGGGAAATAACTATGATGCAACAAATAAGGGTTTCATTGAGGATTAAACATAAAGAAGAGGAACATATATGTTTTTACCAATTATACATGATTGTTATATATGGAAGGATGATTGGACTCATAGAAAATATTGATATGTCAATAACAATTTGGGGGTTAAACTGAGTTGGAGAGAAATAAATATATAGGTTATTGAGTTTTTTTAAGTTGGAACATTTCATATTATGTATGATGATATATACGATTCATGATATTTAAGAATAAAATATTCAGATAATATAGGTGTCTATGATATCCTAAGAAATGGTACCCATATTTTTAGGGAATAATGTTTGTAAATCCCAAAGGACACCAATATTTTGGAATGATAATATTTTTAGATTCATTATACTTGAAATATATCATTAAAGGGTAGAATTTTACAACCCGATCAGGCATCATTGAAGGAGTTTGAGAAGGTTGGAGTACATAGGAGAAAATGATGGTTATCTTGGCGAAACGATGGATTATAAATTAAACATGGGCGAAGTGTCACCCTTTTATGGGAATAGGTGAATTGGTACCCATGTATAGTGTTATGAGATGATTCTTCCATTTATAAGGGGTTAGTATGTTCTTATCCCTTGATATTGGTCATTTTGTACCCTATTATATGGTATGGTGAAGTTGGGCTTAGGTCGGGGGCATGGAGAAATGTCACCAAGGTATGGACACCTTTTGAATGATGTAGGAAAATGAATCCCAATAGAGTTCTTCGGATGTAGAGTTACTCACCCCGGTTCTAAATGATCATAATTGAATTGTTAATTCACGAATATTTCAAATTATATAGTTTAGATAAAACAAAATACCTCAAGTTCTTGTCACTGTACTTTGCAGTTTACATAAAGAGTCAACTAATGGGTAAATGGATGGATTGGGAAAAGGTATATATATCAAATAATTATAATCAAATCCATATCAATGTCTCTTAAGATGTCTATCCCACAATTTGGGATTAATTATGTATACATAATGAATATTGGAAGGAATTTTGTGAATGTATAGGAATACAAGGGATGCGTGAAAAGGAGTGTATGGCATGGGATGATAAATGTGAAAATCATGTGTATAAGTTCACTTCACAAAATAATTAAGTGTGTTCGTTATGTAAATGTTATTTCTCTAAATTAAAGGTGTCTATTGATTGGATATATAGTTACCATATACAATCTGAGAGAATACTCATATTTGTGAGGACCTTCTTATGAAGATAGATTTCCATAAATGGTATAAGGTGTGACCCATTATTGAAAATCCCTGAATATAACTAAATTATACATATATGAAAAATCAAAGGGATAAAACCCCCCACCCCCTCATAATTGGATTAACTATAATTAAAAGGATTGAAATCAATTTTAAATATGACTAATGAATGATGGTTATTTCAGAGAATACTTATTGATCTGATTTATATAGACTAGGGATTTGATGGTGGTCCTTCGAATCAAGATAATAACCATGAAAAATTCATGTATTATAGGACATAATTATATTGAATAATGGTGGAACCTCCTCTTTATGCATTATATTTCATGAAAAATATTTCAAGATCCAAGATATTCACATTTTCATGTCACATTACTTACTCCAAATAATAGATAATAATCTACTCTCTATATCAAATTATAAAATGATGTTTTTTCATTCCCATTCATTAAAATAATTTATGTGTTTGATTTCAAGAAAAAATGATATCATTGAATTCCCTCTTATAGTTGTTTGTTTTTATTCATTCAAACATTAATTTTTGATACCAAAGATACATTTCATATTGATATGATTATGCAAGTCATCTAATCATGACATGAATGATTATATTGTCTTTTATATTGGATCTACCCCATTTCATGTCAGGGAACCATCAAGGGGTTTTTACATCTGACATCCTTCCCCTTTCTGACCATGATCTCATTACTAATATAAAGGATTGATGGAAATTTTGTAATCTCTCAAGCTTTGGGTTCTCTATAAACACTAAATTGGGTAGAGATAATATCTTAATAAGAGGATTTTACATTATTAGAGATTACCCACATATATATATATATTAATATATTTAAGATAAACTATGGGAAATTATTCATATACACGAAAGACTAATATTCACCTCTACAACTGCATATTATATCGATTTATAATATTCCAACATAATTTATAAATGAATGATTGGGATATGATTCATGTATGTTGTTTTATGACTAAATGGATTTTTTAATAGTGGAATAATCATATGTATTCTATGTTTTAGAATTAGTTAATGGTGTAAGTAATCTATAAATCTATTTGTATCACAAAAGATAAGGAATAAATTTTTTTAACAGAAAAACAGAACAACCCAACCATTTTAAGAATTGATAAATAAATTATTTAGTATGTAGACATGTTGGAATATTAATTTTTTATGGGTATAATGACACTAAATCATCTAGAATATGAGTTATTTGTAGAGATTTCCAACCTCAATTAGAATCTTGTGGAGAAAATATACCAAAATATTCATAGTCTCATGAATTACATAGAGAAGATACAAATCATTGAAGGATGAAAACCCACATGTGGAAAGGTATACACATTAATTATTAAAAAAATATCAATTCATTCATGGAGGGGTGTTTTTTTATAGAATATGCTTATGATTTCTATCATGATATCCCTATTCATGTCTATCAAGATAAATTTCTCAACAATTTTCTAAAAAACTATGTCTTAATCAACAACCCACAAAAATTCATTCCTAAAATTAATTTTTTAAAAGTGACTGGGATAATAGAGGGGCACCTATTATCATGGTGGTACTAGCGTGGTAAGAGATTCACACGTTCTGACTGATTGTATATAATGAAAAGTCTACATTACATATCCTGAGGAAATTTCATGCTCTATGGTGAATGATGGTGTCACTATTTATTATATATGATCTCAATAATGAGTTTCTAAATTCAGATATATAGATTCAAGTTGATCACGATGGATGCATGTGGTATCATGTGTATTCCAATACAAGGTTTAAAGGGTTATAATACTCCTATGAAATCATTTTGTGTTTAATTTTCCCACATATGGAAACCATTCAAATAAAAAATTCACAGATGGTTTCCATGGTGATAGTGACTATAACATAAAAAGAATTTTTTTAAGTTGTTTCATGTATTAATTTAATCTTTTCAATATTTTTCATTTCACATAACATTAAAAATATTTAATTTTATATTAAATCACTACATTTTACTTCAATTATATACAATAAAAAGACAATCATACACCACCTGAAACAAAAAAAAATATCTTTTTACACATGTAACACCGAGTTTTGATTGAGATACACACATTAATGAATCTCCTTGAGGGATTGTGGCACACACTTGATCGATTTTTATCGAACAATAGTAAATTATTAAAATGTTATTATTTAATGTATCATGATATATAAAAGATGTTATATTAGAGGTTTTGAATTGTTTTAAAGAATTTATAAAATCATATGGTAAACACAATATAATATTAATTGATATGTTCCAAATAAATTTTAAATGAATATTAAATCTGATTGAATAAAAAAGTTAATATTATTAATTTTATTGACACAATGTTGATTGAACATAATAAATTGAATTATATAAAATTATTTGTGATATTAAACTAATATATATGTTATATATTGAATAATTTTTTTTAATTCATCAAATAGATTGGATAGACCTATGATATGAAAAAACTGAATTTTATGCATAATAACCTATATTTTTTATAAAGGTAGTTTCAACAGATTTTAATTATAAAACCATCAAAAATAGATTTTTGGTACTATTATAGATTTAATATGTCAAAATAATAATTTTATTTCAAATAGAAACATAAAATTTAGGATACGATATTATTTTTTACCTGAAAGGATTTATTTTGAATGAATATTTAAAAATATTGGATTTTAATTCAAAACCCATTTTCCATCAAATGTTTTATAATGATAAAATAAATTTTATGGTTTTTCATAATTTTATTTAGAGAAATTTCTTATAAATTAATTCAATTTATTTGATTGGAAAAATAATCATTGAAATTGGATATTAGAACTTAGCAAACTTTTGATCATTTTTTAATTAAAAACATGTAGTATCATTATATCAGTAGGATTAATTTTTGATTAATTTCTACCAATTCTGTGAATGAAATTTAAAAAAATTGATTTGAAATTTTTTAATAATTTTAATTTATAATATATAATATGTTCTAATAAGTTTTTTACCAAAATTATTAGTGAATTTAATTAAAACTAATTATATCAATTAATATAAAATTATGTTTATCTACAGAAGAATATATAAATTTAAGACCCAAATTGACCTATAAAATTTTCAAAAATCCATTTGATGGAAATATTTCGACATATACTTCATTATATCTACATTGGGTCATTATTGGATCCAAATTCAATATGAAAAGATTATGTGGTATTCTATCAAGTAATATTTACTTGAGTACCACTCCTCCACTATAAAAAGGGATCTCTTCCTTAATATTCGTCACATCTCTCAAGCCCATTGGCTATCCCAAAATATTATTTTAAAAAATCATGAATTCCATACCATCCTCTTTTAATCACCTCATTTGGGAATAATGGTTTCGATAGAATTCTTTTGGAACAGACCTAAAGGAGTTACCGATTAACAAGTAATGTCTTTCAATTAGTCCGTTATTTATTTTCCTTCTCCAAACCACCAGTCAATTAATAAAATTTATGATTAAAAAATAGTATCACAAATATATTATAATTTTTTTTCTACTACTTTTTTAACATACACATACATACACCTCCATCTAATGGGTAACAATCATAATGATTAAACATACAATGAAATACCTCCTCACAAACTTGTGATTTTTAATTTTTCCTTACCACCTCTAATGTTTGAAATTATGTTATAAACTTTATTTATATATGTAATATAATATATTTTTTACAATTTTAGAAATATTTTTTCCATTTTTAAAACATATATCATATTTTTTTCATTTTATAAAAAGATAATTTATATTTATGAAGTGTGAAATACCACCCTTTAATGTGATATGACTCATTAACACACTACATGGAATTTATTAAGAAAAGATTTATGGATTATATATGATATAATTAAACTATTTTAATAATTATAAACACATATAAATTTATATTTCATTTTTTTCTTTCTTTCAATATGACAATAAAAATTGGATACATTGTTCCTGTATACATAAAACATACGATATACTTGAGCGTTGTATTCCAATTTGTACATATATATTCAATAGATAATTATAATAAACATATAATGAATATAAATGTGATTTATATCTTGTTAGATGTTCTAGTAATTGTGATATAATTTATTGGTACTAATGATATAACTAATTAAGACACATGTGAAGAGTAAACTGAATATTTCCCAAAAGGAAAACATTTACATATGATTGTTAACAAGAAGGAAATTTAAATTTGTAGTCAAATAAAAAATGGTAATATATATGTGAATATGGTTCTATAAATGGTTTATAATAAATTTATATATTTTATAGATGTTGTTCGAATGAGTTCGATGAATGTCAGGACACATGGTAAGTTGATTTAGTCTCAATTGTTATTTCTGTGTGTTATATGATATGTTTTACACTCATTCCATCTGGGTGTGGTATGTAATAAAGAAGACATTAATATATATATTATAATTAAATTTATGGTCATTAAAATATACACTTGATGATCATTTAATAAGGTGGATTATGTTTTACAAATTACCAAATTGGTGAAAGAGTATTGTCTTAATTTTCCCTCTTTGAGACTCATGTCTTGTAATGCACCTAAATTATCATTTGAGGTGTATATAAATCCATTTTACATGTTATATCATGAAATTAATAATTTTATAAATATTATATGTTTAGTAAATTTACTTTTAAAACATGTACAATGTGATCCCATAGTACAAGGTTATAAATGCTTATCAACACAATATCCTAACTTTTTGAGACTGTTTATGTTTATTTTATATTTGAGGAAATATTATAACCCATATGTCAAAAACATTCATCAAAATATTTTCCTCTTATTATTATTGATTTATTCATATATTGGAACCATTTCTCACACTATTTGGAACATAATATATTTAAGAATGTGTTTTTATGAAGTCTTACTTATACCCTCTCATAGGTTAAAAATATATGTTCATTAAATAACATGTTCTCTAATGGAATATTTTAATAATATTTTACCATTATAATATAATAATCAAAAGTAAATTTTTACCCTATTTGTATTTTACAATTTTTTTAAAGGAATATTCTATTCATTCTCTAATGGAGGCACTTTCTAACATTTACCATGGAAAATGAATGTTTCTTTTACCTTGTACGACATGTAAGGATTTATCTATTGTCAATCCTTTGAATAATTCTTTTCTTTTTTATTGGTTAATTTTTAGAAAAAAGTTTTAACATTTATTTTATAAAAAATATTCCAATGAGTTTTAAATATAATTTATTATTTTTTTCAAGTAAAAATTATTTTCACAATGTTTTCAAGGACCTACTATATGTTTGGAAGGGAAATTTTTATGAAATTTTTTTCAAGCTTATATTATAATTTTACAAGGAAAATAGTTTTCCAAATGTTTTCAAAAAATATTCCTATATTTTAAATTTAATTTTGATGAAATGGTATTCATATATGATATAATTATACTTTATATGTTTTCAAAATTCATATTAATAAAAATATTTCAAAACTGTATTGAATTATATTTTAATATATTTCAAGTGAAAATGTTTTCAAAATAAATTCTATAATAACCCTTATTTTTATTACATACTTAAACTGTATTTGGAACATAAATGCTTCACTAGATACAACATAGATTATTTATAGGTCTAGTTTCATTGGGGCTTAGGAAAATTTCATCACAACTTAGAAGATAAAAAACATCTTTATAGAAAAAATCCTTTACATTTCCACTACATTTCATCTTACATAGCAATACATGGGATAACCCGAGGACATGCATATAAAAAAGGTGATATATAAAGCTTAGTAAGGGAATAAACATCGAATATAATGAGGAATAAATTACAAGTTAGACAAAAGTCATAGCAATGGATCACAAGAGAAACATGAAAATAAATTCATGATAAACATTGATAATCATAACCTAGAAATGTGGGAACAAAACTTAACATGTAATTATCATGATCCAAGGATCATTCCAGATGAAGCATGAGTAAACCATCATTAGACATGAAGCACTAGTAAAACCTTGTTGAAAATCAATTATCATGAATAAAAACCCATTGAACACGACGTATCATGATACTATATTTTACCTAATGCATTTGATCGCTATCAGGGTGCACCCTTCTTAAATATTTCATTTCTTGCATAAGTGTTCCACATGGATGATATGATATAAAATCTATCAACATCATAAGTTATTCCACATTTAAGTAATGTTGAATAAATAAATTAAAATACAATTCAATAGGTATATGTGAATAAAGGTGAATTCCCTTTATAGAGACATGTGTATGGTATTCACAACCCAATGATTTTGGCTTGAAAAAACACATTGCAATTTCGGCAGCATAACAACGTGGCATAAGTATTCATGAAAATAGATGATCAGATAAAAAGGGTGTCTCGTCATATGTACATGAAATTGACAGTAAGTGGGTAATATGGATACATGTCCCAACAAATGTTATGAAAATTAGAAGAATAATAAAAAATAATTAATTGGATTTAAAAGTGGAGACAGAAATCCCTCTTGGAATTTTGGCCTGGTAACAGGTGTACAAGGGAGGATTTAATGATAGAGAAAGGAGACTCCAATAATCCAAACCTAAATTGAATAGTATGGTGGTGGTTCAAAAGAATACCCAACATTTTTTATTATAAACAAAATAGCATTACAACTTAAAGGAAATTAGACAAAAATGAGAAATGAAGAAATCACTTACTTGGATGGGTGGTCCCAAATGATTGGGAGAGGCATGGGAGAGGATTCATGGTTTGTTGGGGAACAATGGGGGGATTTTACATCGATTAGGTCATGGGTTGGTCTAACTCCAAAGGATTTTAGTGAATAGAATGTGAGAGCTTGGGTGGGGTTATATAGGAATGGAGAGGGAATTCGTAATTATTTTGGTTTGGGACACCTCAAATTAAACATATCAATACCACAATCCTGACCATGGTTTTTCCCATGTTTTTTCCCAATGGTAGTTGAAAACAATATTTTATAAGGCTGATGGCAGAACATCTTAAAATAATAGGTTTTCTTATGTGAAGCTGAGTCACACTCTCAAGGAAAAAAATTTCAAAAAACAAAATGTTATATATGTCTTGTAGGGTCCACAAAATCTTTTTAAAATAATTCAAAAAAATTTAAATTTACATTATTTTAATTATAAGAAAAATATTATCGAAACATAAGGTTTATATTATTTTATTACATCACTATTGGGTCATTATGATTTGATAAAGCACATTATATATTTAAATGATATTTAATTTTAACCCAAAAATTCAATTGTCTCTGAAAATTATGAAAAATGAACTATTGGATAAAATCAACGTCCTGATTCCAAAAATTATATTAATATTATCTAAATAATTTTATAAATTGGTGAATTTTTTCCTTTAAAATAAAAAGTTATTTTTATCAAAAATTCATTGGTTCTAAGAAAAATAGTTTTCAAACCTTAAAAAAATTACAATTGAATTCATAAAATTCAATGGTCATTTATATTTAATAAAACTTAATCTAATAAAAATATTTTATTAAAATATTATTAAATTAAAAAATCCATTAATTCATCAAAATAAATTTCTTAGTTTAATATTAACTAAATATACTATTTGTGATTAAAAAAATATTTACAATCTAACAATAAAAAAATGAATGGAAATTCATTATAAAAAATTAATGTACATTGTTATAGTGCTATGGTGTTGTTACATAACCCCTTATAACACCTGCATAAGACCGAAGGGTAAGGTGTGTGATGGTGATAGACTTTAGGGGTGGCTCGAATATCATTGGTTGGGTTGTAATCTCTATTAACATTGAATTCTCCCATAGTCAGGTTTTCTCAAGATTAACATGTTAATACACGGGTTGGGTTTGGTCAAGAGTGATTCCCATTGATGCCACCTCCTTTTCGAGTAACGACAAGTTTGATTTATACGAGGCAAGTATTTCAGATGAGGTAATCGCTTCCTTTTTCAGAGTAAATTGATTTGTTAAATCCCTATATTTATAAAAAATAGGTGATCACTGTTCAATGACTATATTATCAACGGTCAAAATTAAAAACTGTATTTTGAATTTTATAACCATAAAAGAAGTGATGTTCAAATTTTATATAAACATAATAAAACATCTAATTAGATCAAGAATAATTTTCTTTAATGAATGTTTGGTTCATTAAAATATTCCCCCCTTTAGAAATTTTACTCTCAAAATTTCCTTTTCCAACACTAAAATAGATGTGGGTTACTTTGCTTCATCATTTCCACTAATACCCATGTCACATCATCAATATTTTGGTTTCTCCAAAACACCTTGATTAAGAGAATTTCCTTATTTCATTGAACTTTTTCTCTCTGATCTAAGAACATCACTGCTTTCTCCTCATAAGAAAGATCATCCTCTAGTTGTACTACTTCTAAAGATAGTACATATAAAGGGTCTTGTATGTATTTCTTTATGAGGGACACATGAAAGACATCATGTAATTTGGAAATGGTAGGTGGATGTGAATGTCTATAGGCCACAACCCCAACAAAATCAGCAATCTAAATGGGGTCAATGTACCTAGGGATTAAATTCCCTTTCTTTCCAAACCTAATATCATTCTTCCAGTGATATATGCTTAAAAATACCATGTCCCCATCTTTAATCTCAAGGTCTCATTGACAATTATCTGCATAACTATTTTGTAGACTCTGGGCTACGTTGATATGCTTCTGAATGGGTTTCACCTTCTCCACCATTTCTTCGACCCTTTCTAGTCCTAGAAGCTTACGCTCTATGACTTCAAGCCAACATTCCAGTGTTATGCACCTCTTCACATACATAGCTTCATAAGGTTCCATTGAGATGCTCGAGTTGAAACTATTATCGTAGGAGAATTCAACCAGTTGAAGATGCCGGTCCAACCTTCTTTGAGTCCATAGAACATGCTCACAACATGTCCTCAACTATTTGGATTATCCACTAGGATTGAGTATCAGTTTGAGGATGACAAGCTGTACTAAATTTCAGCTTAGTATATATATCACATTGAAGACTCTTCGATACATAAAGGTGAATCATGGATCTTGATCAGGTACAGTTGATAGTGGTACTCCATGAAGCCTTACCAATTCCATGATATATAATTGTTCCTGCTGATCCGATGAGATATCATTCCAAAGTTCAATGAATTGTGCAGACTTATTAAGACAATCAACATCAACCCATATTGCATTCTTACCTTTAGATGTCATCAGAAATCCAGTGATAAAGACCATGATGATGTTATCCCATTTACATGTTGGTATAGGAAATGGTTGCATCATCCCCTTAGACTTATGCCTCTCTAACTTCACGTGCTGATACACCAGTCACTTTGATGTATACTCAGTGATGTCCTTATTTATATTATCCCACCAATAATGCTGTCATAAATCTCGATACATCTTTGTGTTTCCTGGGAGAATAGAGACATATGAACTATGCACAACATCCCAAAGTTCCTTCCTTAGCTCTAGACTTGTTGAAACACATAGTCTTTTCACAAATCTTACAATTACTTCTTCATTAACATTGAAATATAAGGATTTCTATTTTTGATAGCATCCACTCATTTCTGAATTCCCACATCATATTTTTCAGCTTCCTTTATCCTTTCCAAAATAGACGGTTGAGCAGGCATTTGTGAAAGGATTGATGATGTTCTCATTTTTTTGATTCCAATGTCAATATTCATCCAATCTAAGAAGATTGGGTCCTTATCAATTTACATCAAGGATATAACTGTTGGGTCCTTTCTACATAGACCATCAGCCACCTTTTTTCCTTTACTTGGGTGGTAATGGAATGGGAATTCAGAGTCATTGATCATCTCAAACCATCTTAATTATTACTTTTTCAACTATTTCTGTGTGAATATATACTAGAGGATTTTATGGTCTGTATATATTTCACACTTCTCCCCAAAAAGATAATGTCGTCAAATTTTAAAAGTGAAGATCACCGCAGTAAACTCCAAATCATGTGATTGATAATTATACTCCTGAACCATAAATTACCTTGAGGCATAGGTAATGAATTTTTCATTTTTCATCCACACACAGACCAAGACCTTCTTTGACGCATCAATGAATACCACAAAAAGATGTCCACTTGGGGGTAATGTGAGCACTGGAGTAGTGAAAAGCCTCTTTTTTAACTCCTTTATTCTATCTTAGCCTTCATCACTCCATGAAAACATTACTCCCTTCCAAGTTAACTTGGTAAGAGGGTTTGACAATCGTTAGAAATTTCTCACAAATAGTCGATAATATCCAACTAACCCTAAGAATCAATGGATATCCGTTACAAATGTTGGCCTTGACCATCCCTCAATTGCATTTTTTAGGGATCCCCAGATATCCCATTGCATGTGATGATATAGCCCACGAATGAGACCTCCTTGAACTATAAATCACAGTAGTTGTACTTTTCATAGAGATTCTACTTCCGTAGGTTCTCTAGTACAGTTATTAGATTCTCCTCATGAACCCCATTAATTTAAATTTATATCAGAATATCATCTATAAATACTACAAATTTTTTTTGAGGAAATCCCTGAAGACTCTATACATCATGTCCATGAATATTGATGTAGAAATAGTGTGTACGAAATGGATTACTATGAATTTATAGTGAAAGTATCCAATATGAAAAGGAGTATTGGGAATATCTTCCTTCTTCACCCTTACTTGATAATATCACGACCGTAAATCCACCATGGAAAAGAATTTTTCTCGAAGAAAACGATCAAACAAGCGATAAATTTATGAGAGATGATACTTTTTCTTTATTGTGATTTTGTTAAGATCGCAATAATCGATGCAGAGCCGCATTGACCCATCTTTCTTCTTGATGAATAGGAATATTGGACCCCATGGGGAAGCACATGGGCATATAAAACCTTTATCCAAATTCTCCTGTAGTTATTTCTTCAGCTCCTCATGATCTACAAAATCCATTCTATACGGAGTCTTGGATATTTTCAATTTTCCAGGTATAATATCAATTAAGAATTCAAAATCCCTTCTAGGAGGAACACCAGAAAATTCCTTGGGAAACACTTCAGCAAATTATCTCACAATAGGCATGTCTTGAAGGATGGTTTCCTCTTTAGACTAAATCATCTGAGCTAAATATGCATGATCATAGGGTAAAATATACATGCTTGAGATGATATAGCTAAATAAGATTCATATTCCTCCTTCAACATTTATAGAATCAGGGGTCAATTATCAACATGGAGAGTGATTTCCCTCTCACAAAAATTTATGTTGGATCTATATAAAGAAATCCAATCCATGACAAGAATTGCGTAAAATTTTATTAGAGGGAGTATGATGTGTTTCTCAAAGAAATTCAATCCACAGATTATGACAAGGTAGGAGTTATATTAATGGGATGAAAAAAATACCCCATTTTTTCTACCAACTGACATCATTACTTCCATGATTTTTGGTGGTGCTGGGATTTTTCTACTAAAATTATGGGATATAAAAGAATGTGTAGACCCATGTAAGATAAGCCAACTTTCATTTTTTTGTTCAGGTTCTACTCTAGCCAATATATTCTTAGGGATGAGTATCTTATGCAGGTAAACAAATAAATGAGAAACCAAAGACAAAACAGATGACTTATAAATAAGTTTTATTTCCTTAACTTATGAATCTATAGGCTCAAATCTATCTTATCCATGATCTAATTTATAACAAATATTAATTTGGGAATTTTTTTGATATCCCTTAATAAAGGTTTACAATAATATTTTTGAATTTACCAAAGAATATCCCCTAGGAGGGTCGTATCCAAAGGTGCATCAATGCTCGTTTTCGTTCACCAGTTCCTGTTTAAGTCTAGCTAAAAGCTGTGTTTTCAGGTTTTACCCCTAGGATACATCTATGATAGAGCATCCTCTACATAAAAGTATCCAGACAATGATGTATTTTCTATATAAGAAAAATACTCAACACTCAACAAATACTTTGGGATGTTTTTATTATTCTTATTCATTTCTCTATGTCTTCACTATGGTTTTCTAATCCTAATCCCCAAAAAAACTAAACTGATCCTCTGATACTAACTATAACAACCTTTTTTTTATTACACACTTAATCCTAATTTATTAAATAAACTCTTCACTGGATACAACATAATAGATCAAGAGTTATAGTTTCTTTATAACATAAGAACATTACATAACATCTTACAATATAAAACAAACAACATATATATTGAAAAAATTCGTTACATGACCACTACATTCCCTCGTACATAGCATTTCATGGGATAACCGAAAGACATTCATAAGAAAAAGGTGAGCTATAAAGCTCAGAAAATGGAATAAAAAAAGAATAACATGAGGAATACAATACATGTTAGACAATATGAATTAAAATGGAGTACAATAGAAACATGAAATTAATGGAATGATAAAGCACGATGATCATAACATGGAAATGTGGCAACAACACTTAACATAGAATTAGCGTGATCTAAGGCTCATTACACATGAAGCATGAGTAAACCCTTATTGTACGTGAAGCTTGAGAAAAAACTCATTTCACATGAATTAGTAGTATTCAACACCCATTTTACATGATGTATCATGATACTATACTTTACCCAATTTATTAGAGCGCTATCAGGGTACACCCTTCTTAAACATTTCATTTCATGCCTAAGGGTGCCGCATGGATCATATAACATGGAATCAATAAACATCCAAAGTTATTCCACGATTATGTAATGTGGAATATATACATTAAAGTAAAAATAAATATGTATATTATGATAAAGTTTAACACCCATGAATGATACATTGGTATGGTATTCACTACACGATTATCTAGGCAAGGAAAAATGAAGTGCAATTTCGGTTGCATAACAGCGTGACATAAGGATTCTTGAAAATTTTTAATGAGAAAAAAATGGTGTCACAACATATGTACATGAAATGGATAGTAAGTTGGTAATATAGATACATTTCCCATAAAATGTAATTTAATTTATATTCATAATACAAAAAAGAATACTTCAATGTAAACGAGGAGAGAGAAATCCCTCACTGAATTTCTCCATTGTAAAAGGTGTACATTGGAGGAATTAAAGATAGATAAAGGGGTCTCCCATCATCCAAAAATTAAATTTAAATTATGTGGGAGGTTTTAAATCATACCCCAATATTTTTAATTGAAAAAAAAATGCTATAACAACTTAATAAAAATTATACAATAATGAGAAAGGAAGAAATACCTTGGAAGTGTGATCTAAAAGGCCTGGTAGAGGCTTGAGAGATGCTTCTTGGGTTCTTGAGGAAAATTAGGAGGATTATAGAGACCGGAGGTCGGAGGTTCTTTAAACTCCAATGGCCTTGAGTGAAAATGATTTGGGAGCTTTAGTGGGGTTATATAGTAAAGGAGATGGAATTATTTATTATTTTGGTTTGGGACACCTCACATTAAAATAATCAATACCACAAGCCAGACCATGGTTTTTTCCAATGGTTTTTCCAATGGGGAGTGTAAAAAAAATATTTTACAAGGACAATGTCAGGACTTATTAAAATAATAGGGTTTCTTATGTGGAGGTGAGTCACACTCTCAAGGAAAACAATTTAAAAAGACAAACTGTTTTATAAGTCTAGGAGGTTCCAAACAATATTTTTTAAAAAAATCAAACAAACATAAAATCAAATTATTTTAATTATAATACATATATTGGCTGAAAATAATGATTATTTTATTTTATTACATCACTATTAGGTCATTTTGATCTCATAAAACACATTATATATTTAAATAGTATTTTATTTTTACCCAAATATTTGACTGTCTAAGAAAATTTTGAAAAATTCACCAATGAATAATTTAAAATTCCTAATTCAAAAAATAATATTCATTTAATCTAAATAATTTTATAAATATCTGAATTTTTTACATTTTATATAAAAATAGACATTTACTTAAAATTCATGGGTTTTCACAAAAACAATTTTCCAACCATAATAAAAAATACAATTATATTCACAAAAATATATGATTATTTATATTTAATAAAAATAAATTAAAAAAAATTGTAAAATATTATTTAATTGAATAATCAATTAATTCTACAAAATAGATATCTATGTTAAATATTAACTAAAAATACTATTTTTTACATTAAAGTTTTTTACCAAATAACAATAATAAAATGAATGAGCATTCTTTATACCAAAATAATGTACATTGTCATAGTTATTGGGTATTGTTACATAACCCCTTATTACACCATCATAAATCTGATTAATAAGGTGTGTGATGGTGACAAACTCTTGTGGTGGCTCAGATATGATTGCTCGAGTGGTAATATCTATTAACATCCAATTCTCCTGTAGTTGATTCCACTCAAGATTTACGTGTTCATGCCTGACTTGGGCATGGTCAAGAGCGAGACCCACTAACGCAACCTCCTTTATGAGTTCTGAAATATGGGATCCTTATGGGGCATGTCTACTGGATGAGGTCATCTCACCCTTTGTCTGAGTAAATTGGAATTGTTAAAGCCCTATATTTATACTAATCATGTGATCACTATTCAATAACTATATTAGCGATGGTAACAATTCATAATGGTATTTTAAAATCCAGATACCAAAAACCAATGAAGTTCAAATTTCATATAACCAAAATAAGATATTTAACTAGATGATGTAGAATTTTCTGTAATGAATGTTTGGGTCATTAAAATTTCAACAATTCATTATAATATTTCAAGGTATTATTTATGAAAATTATTTTTAAATGTGATTATGTATTAAAAATACTTTTTCAATGAAGAATGTATAATTTACTCAAAAAAGATGTTGATGGATATTCCAAAATTATTTTCCTTCTATGATGACATATGTTGATATTACTCAGGACCTTATAAGAATATATATAAATATATAATTCATATTCCATTTATGAATGGATTATTGTTAATGTCATGGTCATTATTAAACCTATTTCTCTCTCAAGGCTTATCTGTTTTTGAATTCCTTTTCCTTTTAACAAGTTTTATGTTTATGAAATTTGATCCCCTATCATGAGTTTTTATTTTTATAAAATGATTATTAAACATGTTTTTTTCCATTTGTTATGATTTACTTCTTTGTTTTGGATAGACGTTTGTTTTCATGGGTTCTTATAGAATTATTTATGATTTTATTGGAACATGTATGTCTGATATCACCATGAAATGGTTGGTACTTATATCACCATTCAATGCATTGTGTAAATTTTTATATACCGTTATATAGACTAATATGGTATTTGGAATGTTCCTTGACTACTATGATGGACATGATAGTAAACCATGATTATGGATATGTTATATGGAGTGAACTCTTGCTACTATGATGGCCTTGGGAATGAAATATTACTACCATTATGGTATGGATAGGAAAATCATATGAACATGATGGTCATGACCTAAATTACTTGGCTACTATGGAAGTCATATTATATTCTAATGTGTCTTCCACAATTCCTTGTTTTATCCCTATGTTACGATTTTAATGATTATGTTTAATATTTCCTTATCATTCATATATTATTAATAGCCAATGTAATTATCATCTCCAATAATAATGGATTGATATTTAAATGTTATTCTCATGTTCTATAACCTTTTGTTCATGTTATAATTATGCAATTCCATTATTTACCAAACTAAGCATCTAAGATAACTCCTTTCTTATATTTTCATTCCCTTGGTTATAAATAATGGTTTTAGGAAGATGTAATCATGGTGGATATATTTATGGGATATTTTTATGATAATACAATATGATATAATTTTTTTCCAAGATTCCAAAGAAAATATAATAATAGGGTCCTCAGACATGTATTTTTGTAATATACTGAGTATTCATCTAAAATGATGTAAAACTTGTATCTATCTGGACAGGGTCTCTATCAATAGTATCAAAGGAAATATTTAGTCATTAATTGGAAGCTTGGGTGAGAATAATTTAACGAGATAATTATGTGTATTTCAATGTATATATATGGCCACGTCTCTAAGGATTAGTATAATGATGAGTTATCATTTAGGAAAATGTCTTGGAGTTTTTGTTAAAGGACAGAGTGTGTGGTTTTTTTAGAAATATATATCTTCATAGATGAATTATGTGGATGTGGATATAACACAGATGTATATAGGGGTAAACACATTGAAAAGATGTTGCAGTCCTGAATCGGGGTAATATGGTACAAAAAAATGGACCTTTCTGCACAACTTGATTGACACTCCATTGGGATATGCATTGGGAATTCCAATACACTTAATGAACTATCATGGTAGATATAAATATAATTCGTATATGAGAATCCTAGGATGATCCTAGTGTTTCTTAGATTAAATATGGTGTCCTTATTTAGACGTCCAATATGTAATTATTTTCATAATTATGTTGTTTTCTTCTATAAAAATTAATGATCAAACTTTTCAATGGATTTAATTAATGGATAGAATTAGAAGGAACTCGATTAACATTGAATGTGATTGAATATTTACTGACGAGTAGTAAATATGGGATGATCACAAGTGTGAGATATGTTTTGATAATTCGTAATAAATTTTCATGGAACTTGATTAGAAATTCATTCCTTAAACAACTCATATAATAACCCTGGAAGATAAATAAGAAGTTAGCTGGGAGTTCGAGAAATGTAAACCTTATAATCCGTACATACGCAAGAGCAACAATATCATTAAATTGATAGTAAAATTTAATGTAATTGGATGGAATATAATATATAATAAATCAATAATATCTTATATTTATTATTTAAATCAATTATACTCATAACAATACACATCCAAATAATGAAGTGTTTGTATAACAAACAACCCCACAACATTGAGACGGTAAGCCGTACGTATGCATGTATTGTTACTTAGTCAATCATTTGATGTATAGAATAATGAATATGGTTGTACCATTTTTATAATAACATCAATGTATATTGATTATATTGGAGTTATTATTTTATAATGGAAACAACAAAAAAAAAGGATTTTGGAGAAGAAATGTACTTGAAAGGGGGTGTTGAAATTAGTACCTCTTCTTCGAGTGCTTCCAATTGAGTTGATCAAGATGGCTCTTTAGGATGGCATTCTGATCAATGTTTGGACTCTAGGCTGATCTGAGGGATATTGGGAGGATATTTGGTTAGGGTTTGGCTAAGACAAATGAAATTTGAGATTTGAAATTAATAGAATGGGAAGATCACTTTTATAAGATAGGTCAGGGTCACTTTAGTAAGATCTTGAAATATTATTTTATAATAATATAATTTCTGGTTTCTAATGGCTCCAAATTTTTTTAGTTAATGGATAAGGTGGGTATGGGTGGAAAATATTTCATCCAGTATGTTTCAGGGTGCTTTAGGTCACCATATTAATGTTATCTTATAGATTTAACTCCATTTAAACAGTTTGACATTAACCTGTCTCTTTGTAATTTTATATTATATGGTTAATAAAAATAAAAAAAACATGGCAAGAGAACCCCAAGTGGTTCATTATTAATATATATATATATATCCTTATAAATTTCCTTTGGCCGAACTTTTGATTTTTATAAATATTTTATCAATTAATAATACAACATTAGTTTTAAAAACTAAATTATGTAAATTTTGACAGTATTTTGTTTTTGGTTTTTTCTGAAAATCATAGCATCTTGATTACATAAAAAAATTAATTAATCAACCAGAATAAGTCATATTTACCTATAAATTTAGTGGGATTCATCAAATGTCTCAAATTACATTTATTTGGATATTTATAATATCAAATATTTTAATATTTCATTAATAAGGTAATTATTGCATAATCATTGTGTCATTAATAAATTAAATTATATAATGTCTAAAAATTATTAAACAAATTCCATTATGTATGATTTTTTTATATATTTTTAATGAATATTTATAATCCAATTTATCTTATGTATAACCCTCTTATAAATTTTCTTAGTTAATAATCATTGAATTTAACACTTTTAACAAAGCATTAAATAAAAAAATAATGAATGTCTTAATCTAGTCCTTGTGGAACAAAAGGATCATATTTTATTCTTAAGGTTGTTCTTGATCAAATTAAGGTTATCCAAAATAATTAGAACATGCAGTAGTATAGTTATAATATCATTTTTACCCTTAATTACCCTATTTACTTTTAACAGTGGGAAATAAAAGTCAAAAGTTACTATTTACAAAAAATTATTTGCATCTTATTGAACCAAATTTTACATACTGATGTCAAATGTGTCTCTCGGATTTTTCAAATTCAACTCACAGAAGCTGTAAAATTAGGTTTTATGCAAAATTTTAAATTTTCTTTGATGGTGGGTAATAAACGGTAGAAAGTTCAATAAAATTTTATATATCTAAACGTGTTATAAAATGACTCTAATTAATTAATTTGAACATTATAGGTATTATGTATCTATTTTTCCCTAAAATAAATTAAAACTAAATAACTAATTATTCAAATAAAATTTCTATTTTAGACAATAACATAGTGTTTATCACTATTCTCCAAAAATTGAATGTTCTCATAAAAATACCAAAAATTCATTCTATGATAATTATGATATACAAAAACTAACATTGAAGTCCATTTTAAAAATTAAAAATTATAAAATATCAAAAAGTAAGTTTTAGTATTCTAAATGAAATTTTTCTTTGGTCGTGGTGTGTTAAAAATCCATGTTGCGTACAATGCAAGCAACTAAATTATTCAAAGGGAAACAGATCGTGCACGCTTTGGGTGTTACATTATCCACTCCGTCAATTAATATTCTCTTTGAAATATCTCTAATATTCCTATATAAATAGATAGGAGTAATTCTTCATCCTAATTCCTCGGGTTACCACGTTTCCTCTTTCATCTTTTTGTTTTATAAATAGAACATTTACCAGACGAGTCATCCGGTTTCCCAGCACTTGTTCTCTATTATCAAGAATCTAGACATGCTCTTCACAATAAAAGATATTATGTTCCAGTTCAATTTTCTCATAGGTGAGTACGTGTGTTGGTTCAGGCATGTATTTTCTCAACATTGATATGTGGAACACATCATGAAGTTTGGAGATACATAAAGGCATTACGAAATGATAAGTCACAACCCCAATTCATTCTATAATTTCAAAATATTCGATATACCCGTTACTCAATTTACCCATCATATCAAAACATATAACACCATTCCATGGAGATTACTTCAAGAAAATATGATATCCTACATGAAATTATAAATCCTTCCTTTGCTTATCATCATAGCTCTTTTTCCTACTTTGTTTCTCTTTGATGTGGTTTTGCATAACCATATCCTTTTCCATTATTTCCTCAATGAGTTATGGCCCTATGAGTTATATTTCACCAACATCATCCCAACAAGTATGTTTGTAACATCTCTTTCTTTATAACTCTTCATATGGCGCCATCTGAATAAAGTAACAGAAGCTATTGTTATAAAAATATTCTACCAGAGGTAAATATTAATCCTACACATCGTGAAAGTCTAGTGAGCAATATCTCAACATGTATTCTAATGTTTGAATCATCTGTTATGATTTTCCATCAGTTTTAGGTGGTAGGAAAGGCTAAAATGATGTTCAGTATCTAGGGAATTCTATGACTTTTCCAGAATCTTGGTGTAAAACAGGGATCATGATTATAAAAAAATCGATAGGGGTACACCATAGAGAAACACTATGATGAATAAATCTATTATTACTCAATTCCTTTAATTGTTTATTTATTTATACTAATTAAATAGTAGTCATTATATAAGCAGTATTCGATATGGGCCTTGAACCAGAACATAAATCAATGGAAAACACAATTTCTCGTTTTGGAAATGTTTAAGTAAATCCTATAGAAATACATCAACATATTATTTCACATTAGGTAAGTCCTCTATTCAAACATTATATTCCTCACCTATAGTTATTTCATTCTCTTATTCCCAAATAATTGAGTTTATTAGGGCTACTGTGGGTGGATCAAGATATGAATTAGGTGGTGATGTTTTTTCTCTATAGATAAGTTACTCCTTATCATCATTAAAAATTGTAATCTATTTTTTCTTACAATAAATTTTCGCATCATAGTATAATATCCAATCCATTTCGAGGATTATATCGAACTCAATCATGGGTAATGAAATTATATTTGTAGATAAATAAAATTGATTAGCCTTACTGGGGACTGATTCACAAAATATTGATGCGATGATACTTCCCTTAGGTGTTTTGACTGAAAACTCCCTTATTATGTCAAATTGAAAATATCTAATTTTCATAGAAAACTGGGAAGATATCAAACATTGAGATGATCCAGAATCAAATAAAATATTTCCTAAACATGCAGAAACCATTATATTATCAACCACCACATCTTTTGGAGCTTAAATCTCAACTATAGTGATCGCATAAGCTTGACAGTTCTCCCTTGGATTTTTCTGTGGTATGTTTCCTTGGATCTTCGGAAATTCATTTTCATAATGTCCCTTTTCTCTACAATTGATTTATTCAACATTGAAATTCTCTTTCATATCCATGAAATCATGAGCTTGGTGGCTTTTTCTACACACTTATAATAGACTCCCATTCCCTTCACGAAATTACCATGGTGTTTCTTCCCACATTGACTGTGGGATGGATATTCAAAATTTCTCTTCTTCCCTTTATTTCCATTTCTAGATCATTCAATATATCTCTTCTTCTCTTGTTTATCTTTGAATTCATAATGTATAGAGAATTACTTTTCTGTCCTGATAGTGCATAAGACAATATCATCATAAAATGAGAATTATTGTGAGACTAATTCTCAATGGAGAAATGGTTTTAACCCATCAAAAAATAGATCAATCGTATGCCTTGGGTTACTTGTATAATCTGTTTCGTACCTTACTAACCTTTTAATGGTAGCATCATACTTTTCTATATTCTCATCCTCATTTTTCCTTAGACTCAGAAATTGTCCTTCCATATATTCTCGATGGTCAAAAATAAATTATTTTTCTATTAAAATCTCTTTAAACTCCCTCAATTATATGTTTAATACTTATTCATCATCCTTTGTGTTTTGAATTAATGACCACTATTGATCTACATCTCCCATGAGGCGATAAACTTCCATGAAAAAATTTTCCCTTATGCTACCCCCCAATGAATGGAATATAATATCTAAGGAACATATCCATTGCTCAACTACTAATAGATTTTTACTCCAATTCAATGATGATGGTTGTTTCCTCAGGAATAGTCCTATCATTGATCCTCTGCATTGGGGATTAGGGTACTCCAATCTGGGAAGGATATTTTTAATAACCTGAGTGAGTTGTCCGAGTATAGTTATAAGAGGATCAGCTGCAGTTTCATAACCAGCTACAATATAATTATATTGAGTTGGAGGGAAATCCCTACATGGAGAACATGTATTGATACTATCTTCATTTCATCTACTAGGAACCATTTATAAATAATGTCTTGAACAATATTAGTTTATGAATCACAATACACAATTCCAAACATGAAAAACACTCAACATAAATTGAACATTTTATGGATATAATCCAAAATAATAAAAATGTATTCATTGATTTAGTATAAACTCATAAACATTTCATAATGTTTTTTAATGAAAATGAGAATTATCCTAAGAATATCCCCCAGGAGTGTCGTAACCAAGAGTGCAACAACACCCATTGTTGTGCACCGGTTTCTCGTTCGAGTCTAGCTCTAAGCATTGTTTTCGGGTTTTACCCCTAGGTACATTTGTGCTAGAGCTGCATCTACCTTCTTGTATCCAAAGAGGGATTCATTATTTAGAAAACTCAAAAAATCTCTACAGAAAAAAATTTGTAGGATGTTCTTCTATATTAATCCTAAAATTCTATCTTACGGTAGTGTTCTCTAATCCAAGCTTTTCTAAATCTAGTTTCGAAGGATTGTAATAATCTTATTCCGATAATAACTATCATGCCCCGACCCCTATTAGCCGGAGTCTGTGCATTATTATATAACATTGGAACAATACAATGAATCATGTCCTGAAATACATATCAGTTTGGTAGCCTAGATGGTACTCGATACATTAATATATTTCACCTTAATTCATGAAATAAAAACATCAACAACATTTTTTCCCCTTTCTAACTCACTTATATCCATAGACTATACCTGTAGGTCAACCATAAAATAAATCTTCACATATTAGAAAAAATAAAACATATAAATAGGTGTTCTCAGATACTCAATAACAATAAAAATATAGTGGAAACACTCATAAATAAGAATAAACATTTAAGGTAATGTATTAGACTAAAAAGAAAGCCTTTTAAACATGAACATCATAAAAATATGGAAAAGATAAAATAAAATAATGAAAATTTACTACTTCACATTGATATTTTACTATTAAAATGATCACATAAAATATCAACAGCCACATTCATAATGATGGAATGAATAACTCCAGACTTCATAAGAACATTTTCAAGTCCTTGTTCCAAGACTACAAATAATATTTTGTCAAGGCCTTTTCCCAAAACACTAGTTTGTCAAATGAGACCTACTGATGCATAGATGTTCTATAGTGGGTTCCACCCACCATTACAATTCCAAATTCATTCCTCATATTAAAAGGTTTAAACATAACCCAAACATTCATATTAAAACTAGAATATGAAATGTCTGTACTTTATCCCTAATATAATATTGGTATAAAAATAACACATCCAAATTCAAATATTTCACAAAACCATCAATAAAATATAAAATATTTTCATTATAATAAGTCAACATCAAAAAAGTTTAATATATATCAAAAGATGTTGACATTGATGAAAATTATTTTTAATTCTCTTTGAGAGAAATATCCCTTTTTCATGAAAACAATAAAAAGGCACACATATTAGAAAGGAAGACATTTAAAGATATTTTTGAATTAATGTATCCAATACCACATGGAAACTATTAAAATGAATTAATATTTTGAAACATTCATGTCTATATATATAAATTCGGAAAACCATTTTAAAAAAATGGAAAATAATGAGAAATGTTTTGAGCCATTAATCATTAAAACATTTAAAATTAGGATTTAGTAATAGTTTCCCTAAAAAATAAACCATTTCAAAAAACTTTTATGAAACCTATACATTGATAATAAATATGTCTCAGTAGATAATCCTGTAAAAATAACATTGGATAACAATGAGAATGTGAAATTGTCCCTGACATTGTACTTTTCCTCGCTCGACGGTACATTAACATAATGTATAATAGTTAAATAATTGTAATTAAATTATAAAATATCTATATACCTAAACATGATAACATTTATGATCCTCTAATATTGCTTTGTTAAAAATATTTTAGTAATATCATCGTTTCAGGTGTTAACTAACATGTTTTCCTTTATATGCTCAGTTATGTATTCCATGTTTGTTATCGATATGATTTAATTTATTTATATATATAATGATATAAAGTTCTTAAAAAAAATTTAACCAGGAATTATTATTTTTTGATTTATTACGATGGGGAATGATTCTCATCGCGTTCGTGGAGAGGGTAATCTGTACGCGCACACGAGTGACAATATCATTATATTGATGGTGAAATCATATGAAAATAATTAGTATATCATATTTATTGAATCATTAAAATGTTATATTTATTATTTAAGTCAGTTATACTCATTATAATACCCATCCAAATAATTAAGTGTTTGAATAACAAACTACTCAACGACGTAGAGACGTTAAGTCGTACGTACGCACATCTAATGACATTTTCATTCACATGATGGAATGAATAATGAATATGGATGTAAAATTTTTATAATAAGATAAAAATATATAGAATATAATGGAGTTATTATTTTATAATGGAACAAATAATGAAACAATATGTTGATGATGAAAAGAACATGGAAGAGGGTGGTTAAATTATTACAACTTATTTGACTGTTTCCATTTAAGTTGATCACAAGGGATCCTCGGGTTGGATTTTTTATCAATGTAATGACTCTAAGTTGCTGTGAGGGAATTTTGGAGGATATTGGGTCAGGTTTTGGAAAATCTAAATGGATTTTTTTGTTTGAAAATAAAATAAATGGAATGTTTTCTTTATAAGAGATGTGAGGGTTACTTTAGGCAAAGCTAGAAATATAATTTTATAATAAAAATATATCTAGTCTATAATGGATAATAAATGATTTATTTCTAGGATAAGGTAGGGATGGGTCAAAAATCGTTCATCCAATAGGTTTTAGCTAGATCTTGGTCACTATATGAACATTATCATTTAGATTTAACTCTTAGTTAAATAGTTTGAAATTTACAATGCCAATTTTTATTTTTATATTATATTGTTAATAAACATACTATAACAAGGCAAGGGAACACTTAGTTGTTCATTATTAATATATATAATCTTATATATGTACTTTGGATGAACCTTAGATCTTTTGGAATATTATATCAATTAATGATATAGTATTTGTTTTAAAAACTGAATTATGTCTATTTTGAGACTATTTTGTATTTGGTTTTTATGAATATCATAACAACTTGATTAAATTGAATAAATTTATTTAATCAACCAAAACATG
The DNA here is from genome assembly GCA_963277665.1 of Viscum album. Taxonomy (NCBI): domain Eukaryota; kingdom Viridiplantae; phylum Streptophyta; class Magnoliopsida; order Santalales; family Viscaceae; genus Viscum; species Viscum album. The sequence continues at coordinate 2,142,133,111 of OY728132.1, forward strand.
TCATATTAACCAATAAAATTATTGGAATTCCTATGAACTCTAAAATTACATTTATTTGGATATTTATAATATCAAATATTTTAATATTTCATTAATCAAGTAATTAATCCATCATCATTGTGTCCTAAAAAAATTTAATTTTTTTATGTCTAAAATTTATAATTAAAATACCATTATATATTAAATCTTCTTAGATTTCTAATTAATATTTATAGTATAATTTATCTTATTCATAACCCTATATTAAAAATTATTTAGTTATTAATCATTGAATTTAACACTTTTCACTCTTCTTTAAATAAAATAATAATAAATTTCCTAATACAATCCAAGTTGAAAAAGGATCATATTTTCTTCATAATTTATTTTTTGATAAAATTTAACATATCAAATAGAATTAGTAATTGTGTTTTTCAAATTATAAAATCATGTTTACCGTTATTTATCCGAATATATTTTTACAGTGGTAAATAAAAGCCAAAATATTCTATTCACTAAAAATTACATTCATAATATTAAACCACATTTTATTTACTGATGTCAACTGTGTCTCAAAGATTTTTGAAATTCATCTCATATAAGCAGTAAAATTATGTTTTATGCAAAGTATTAAATTCTCTTCAAAGGTGGGTAAAAGTAGGTAAAATGATGAATAAAATTTTATATATCTAAACTTATTATAAAATCACTCCAATGAATTACATTGAGAATGTATTGGTATTATGTATCTATTTTCCCTTAAAATAAATTAAAATAAAATAACTAATTATTTAAATGAAAAGTCAGTTTTAGACAATAACACATTGCTTTCAATATTCATCACAAATAGAAAGTTCTCATAAAAATACATAAAATTCACCCTAAGCTAATTTTGATATTCCAAATCCCAAAATGAAGTCCATTTTTAAAATTAAGATTTATTAAATTTCATCAAGTTGGTATTACTATACATAATGTTTAGTTTTATTGGTCGTGGTGTGTCAAAACATCATGTTTTGTATAATGCAATCTACTACATTATTCGAAGGAAACGTACCATTGAAGCATGGGGTGTTACAATTCATTTAGTTTTTATTAGATTTGATTCCTTTGGATATTTAGTAAAAATGAATATATTTATTATCTATCTATGATAATATAGATCAACCATCCCTATTTACATGGGTTTTTTATCGTATCTGATGTTAGGTTCTTTTACCCACAGTCGTTATTTGTTGAGTTGACTATTTATTCTATTTATTCCCACATTCTCATCTTGGAATCCTACGGGGTATTTATTTAATCAGTATTTCATTAAATTTTACTTCATGTATTGTGTCTTCTGGAGAAAATATGTATATTTGTATTCACTCGATGTTACCAAATAATAAAGGATAATATTAGCACATAGAGGTGTTGCCCATATTAATTGGACTACCTTAGATATTTTGAAATGTGACATCTTCATTTACAAAAATCTTCTAGTACATTTAATGTTGGATCATCATTTATGGTTTGGTTCTATTTTTTCTCATTATATCATCTTCATTACTTTGTTAAACTCTAATGTATTTCTCTGAGGATGTTTCATGACATCATTACAAATTAGATGTTTTAGTATTTCAATATATATCTACATTGTTTCATATTAGTTTTTTTGTGGGAGAGTATTTTTTTTAATAAAATGCCTCCCATTTACCTAGTATCCCAACTCGGTGCTTGTCTCTAGGTCGTAGCCTATTGTAGTTGTCCTTGGGGTGTCACGATCAACTTACATCAATCCCTATATGTGCCTCAATGGATTGGGTATTGACAATAATTCTTTCAGTTGGTAACTTGGTGGAGAAATCAATATCTACATACCATTATTTAGAGGTATCATTGAAGAAATGAATCTTTATCATCTATACCCATGTTTCATAATAAAATTTGTAGTATAGCATAAAAAACATTAAAATTTGATAAATTTATTCTTATAACTACAATATAATACCTGAAATTGATTTCAAATAACAACCAAATAATACAACATGATTCTATATTCCTTTTTAGCATTGAATTTATGAGGATACTATTTAAATAATCAACAATAAAATTTGGATAGAACTTTTTGTTTTGAATATATTTTCCCAACATCAATATGTAAATATCAGTAAAAGGTAATTCTTTTCTATATTATAATATTTAGTCTCATCAATTGAAATAGTCCTTATAAAATAACATATGTAGTTTTCTAGACCTATATCATAATTACAAAATATTATTTTTCTAGCCACATCCCATGGGAAGAAAAACCATCTCTTAATAAACATTTTATATGGGAAAAATTACCTGTGATGATGGTTCTGAAGTGTATAATTTTGAAAAAAATATCAAGAGTTATCTCATTTATATGAGGTTTCAGAGAGTTTTGGAATTTAGTATTACACTAATCATATCAATTTCAACATTAATGCATTAATATATTAAAATTAAAATATGTAATTTATATGGTGTCTCCCTAGAAGGTTATTTATGGGGCTGTTACTCAAATCAATGTTGTTATATTTAGTTTGAAAACTACTTCATAATAAATATGTATATATAACAATAATGATATATTATAAATATATAATCCCAAAAAAAATTATTGTCTTATCTAAAAGTGACTTAAATATATCTTCATTCACACCTAGGTAGATAATTGTTGTATTCTTCATAAAAATGACATTATATGATATTGGAAAGACTACATTTCTTCCATGAATAAATATCAATCCTTATCTTTAGTATCCTTATGGATCAAATTATATCCCAATTACCAATCTATAATGTATGGTGATTGAAATATCATTTTGAGACAAATAATTGTTTCTTTAATTATAATCATGTAATCATCATTAAAGAAATGGTGGTTGATACTCGTGAGGTCAAGGTTGGCTGAGATTTGACTAAACTATTTACTGAAGATGAAAATTTCAACAATCCACTTTAAGAATATAACACATTAAATAATCTATGACTTAATTAGATTACATAATTCCACTTCCTCATTGGAATTATGGGCCTAAAATATTCTCGTTACTCTATATTCAGCGTCAATGGTGTCATTTGTTAAACCCATTTGATTGGTACCAACATGAAGATTCAATTAAGGCATTTAAGGATAGATCATTGTAATTAAATATTTCTTTTTAAAATATATAATAATTTATTTCAATCCTAATGTGTTAATGTTGTACTGGTCAATGTTTTTTTGTAAAATCCAATTTACTCATATTTTCTAGTATATGTTTCTCTTTATTGGTTGATACGTGCACCTATATTACGGGTGTAGAATCCCATAGATCTTCTTCTTGTTTTTATTCATGATAATTGGGAGTGGAAAAAAACGTTTAATGTAGAGTCCCGTAGAATGATGTTGTGAAATTTTTATTCCCATCAGACCTACATCAATCATCTATATATCTAGGTTATTATGATGTTTCTGAAAACATATGAATATTGAAAACCGTACCCAAACACAATAGTTATCTACATTGGATTCTATCAAATAGATCATTCATCTTATTTTGAGATTAATAAATATTAATTATACATACAAATGTGTAAATATAAATGGTTGTAATATTAATATACATGGTGGTGTAATGATTTTTTTATATCATAATGATTTTTTTAGGGAAAATTTCTCATGACCATTATAGGAAATTATATTGATAACATATTATATTTTATTGAGTAGTGTGACATTATTTACCTAAATAATCTAAAACAAGGAGAAATTGTCTCAATTAATATTATGATAAAATTATTTTATTCACTAATTCCACAAAATAGATTTGTAGGGTTTATTTCTAGATAACTAAAAATTTAATATGAATGGTTTTATTTTCTAATTTTTTACCCCCTCTATGTTTTAGAGGCCTTCGTTAATATAATTATTGCATTAAGTCTAAAATATGGAACTATCACCTTCCAGTACACCAAATTTCTCAACATTGGAGTATTTTAGGCATAAATGACATTAATAGGCCACTATTATGTTAATATAAACCTTTTTACCAGTATAATGTTTAATCCCATGTCATGATAACCAAATATTAATTTGAATTTAGTAATTTGATTGCGTAATATATCTCATTAAATTGTTTCCCTATGTGATATATTCTCAATCATGTAAATCACCTTAATGTTCTAGTTGGAAGGAGATAAATTGGATTTACTATAGCCTTTGAATCTGACTATTCAGATCAGGAAGATTCTTATACTTCAATATTTATCAATTACTTCCATAATGAAATTGATATCATTATGGGTTTTAGATTAACGCAAGGCTCAAAAAAGAGTTCCCAAATAGTACTAAGTCGACAGTTTTTTTATAAAGGAAATAACAATATTTAATTCAAAACACGTATTTTAGTGTGATAAATATCAGAGTCAACTATATCATACTTAAATTATTAGCGATTAAATGGGACTCAATGATAAATTTACTATGGCCATTTTTGTGGTTATAGTGCATCGTAATGGGATAAACTATACAGTTGGGGATGCATGGGAATATTCATATCGTTTTTTATTACATTGTTTTTAATTCATTGATAATAATTTGTTTCTATCAGACCATGTGGTGGATATTATTAATAGTACATCATATTAGGGGTGATGAGGATCTAGAACATGGATTCTGCAGTTTGATTAAAAACTATGAATCAGGATTGTGAGGTGGATTTTCCAATTAGAATGATCTACTACACATAGTTTCAACACATTTTCATAAATTATATAGTGATCCCATTTAATGGTCACATACATCTATTATGTTGAACATTCATGGTGTATGATTTGGAAAATCATGTGACCAAACCATGTGATGTTCCTATAATAATGGAAAAAAATTAAAATTCCACTTTTTCCCTAGTGTTTTATATCCCAAATTTGATACCTCTCCCATATTTAATTTTTTTAAAAGAAATAGGCTCAAAAAAAATCCTCCCATGTATCAATATAAGCCATTGATTCTCTTACATGTTTCTTATGTATGATTCCATGGCATTATGAATAAATATATTATATTCTTTAATTTCTAAATTAGCTATATTATTCGTCACGGATAGAATTCATCATGGCCTAACACTAGTGGTAGATAGACGATGTATGGTTGTGTTTCCATTACTACTAGGGTATTTCGTTTTTTCCACTGTCATATATCATTACTATATCATAGATTTACTGAATTTACATGTAGTTCATGTAATTGTTTTTGTTCATTTCCTTCTAAAGATATCTATTAAATGATTGATCCTTATTAACTAATTTTATAAGGTTATATTCATACTTATAATTTCAATGTTTCATTTGATATAGAATATCTATTTTGTAAATTTCGAAAAAAAATTCTTTTCATAAAATATCCATCATTATTCCAAAATATATATATGCATACCTGGTGTTTGATAAAATACCAATTTTTCTTTTTTAATAATATTAATTATCTTGGGGTTTTTTGGCCTTCATTGAGTATTATTATTGGGTTACTTGTGTAAATGATCTCAGTGGGTGGGTTTTTTGGCAGGTTTATGTAATGATGCTCATGTGTGAACCCTTTTGATTTGGTGTGATGAATATTTTTTTATGTACCAGACCCATGGAAATTATTATGGATTCCAATTTATATTCCAGTGAATATAGTAATCTCAATATGTTAAGGGCATAAAAATTTGATATCACTCAGGAATAAAAATGGAAATTCTATAAAAAATCCTACAAGAAGACCAAGAATATCAATAGTAATTTTCTTATCTACCATCTCCACTCTCTCCACATTTTTCCAATTTATCATAAAATCATATGATGATTATAAATATCTACAATGATTATAAAGGACATGACATGTAATTTTTCAAAGAGGTTTTAAACAAAAGATTTTTACTTTTTAAACCTGAATAATAATTTGGCAATCAAGTTAATTTAATGCCATGTTTAGAATATAAGTTGAATAATTGATTTCTCCACCATGTTTTTGAAAATGGGTTTTCGAATTTTAATTGGAAATGGTTTTGGATTTGAATATTTTGTGTCCATGTTTGAAAAAAAAATTACTTTACCACATAAATATTAAAAATCCTATTCCCCTAAATATTATTTGATCTAGTGTTTTGTACTTTTTATGGGAATGACATGATTGTATTATATGATGTTAAAATAATGAGATTTTTTATTATCACACCTTATTTGTGTAACATGACATTTTTAGATCCAATATCTTTTGTTGGATTTTTATTTTCCAGATATTCCTAGTGGGATGGATAATTTTATGGATAGTTGTGACCAAGATGCCACATAGAGGACATATTAGTTCTAAAGAGTTTCAAATTGGTTTTTTTAAATTTCAATATGTTTTTTCACTTCATTTACATAGATCCATTTATTTTTTATTATGTTTAGGGTATTATAGATTCTACTATTAATGTTTTTCATTATGAATTTATTGATTTATATAATTTATTTGGTAAATGATTCCAAATTTTTGAATTTTTTAAGTATGATAAATTTTTAATGATTCGGATGATCTGGAATCCCTCTCAAGCCTTGTTTTTGATTGGCGAGCATACAGATTCATGGTTGACCTAGGATGGTTTGTTAAAATATTGTTTTATAGAATCCCATGTTTTTTAGTTTTTCAATAATAATAGATACATTACTATCTACTTTCAATAGGTAGTGTTGGGAACAAAATCATGATCTCTAACTTGTTCTAACCCATGAGATACCAAAGGTAGTCTATGATATGAGAAATTTAATTTTTTTGGTTTATTTTGTGAGTGAATATTATTAATGTAAATTTGGGAAAGTCTATGGAAGTTATCCAATGTTAAATGTTTTTGGGTTTATGTTTTTAATGCATAATGTGTATGTGATATTGGGAATGACTTTGGAAGTGAACCAATGTTAAATGTTGGGACTACGTTGAGTATTGAAACATGTGGAGTGAGAGTGAATAGTTCAAGATACATCATTCTATCAATGAATGAACGAGGCATGGGTTTCTAAACAATGTTGCTAGATTAATCATGTCCAATAGTTCTTTATCCAAGTATTTTTAGTGTGACTTATTGTTTGGAAAAATATTGGTTGTCGTGAGAGTATTTTTAATTTAAAATTTATTAGAAAAAAGGTTTTATAAAATAGAATGATTTGGTTACATGGAACTTTTTTAATATGGGTTCAATATTTTTGAAGTGTCCTTTAAAAAATGTAATTTTGAATTAGTAATATAAATACTAATTTTTGAAATTTGAAATTTGTTTTTTTCTAATATTCTGATTTAGGATCATAAAGATTTTTTTCGGAATGTTCTTTTTTGGTTGATTACTTTATTGGTGTTATTTTTTATTTTATCTTATTATGTTATTTAGATTGTTCTGTATAAAAATGCCTTAATTGTTTCTAGAGAGTATATTCATGTCATTTTCAATGTAGGCTCTCCCAATGATGTCGTAGAGTGAATATAATCTCAGTTGTTTCCAATTTTCCATGGTGATCTTATATTTTAAATGGTATGGAATTGATTTTTAAATATGAGTGTGTATTTTTGGTAATTTAGAACTCTCAAGGATGTTATGGTGTGAGCTGTATTGGGTTCAATTGAGGGACACAATTTGGCTTAGTGGAAGGTGATATTCACATCATCCCTAAAAGTAGAATTTCTTTTGACGTTCCAAAGAGCACTACAATCAAATGTTTTTTAGTCAGGGAGGTTGATGTTATAAAATTGGATGATATATTTGGATGTCATCAATGTAAAAATACGATGATGTCCAGTATATACAACTTTTGGGACATTTTTTTATCATTTGATGGATATATAATCGATGGGTCATTTTAAATATCAACCCTTTATTTGAGGTATTCATCACTATATTAAGGACTGATTTATCTAATATACAGAAGTTCTATTCATGAATACTCTTTAGAAAGAATTTATAGAAGAGATGGTTTATAAAATGTAGTCCATTGCACTTGTTAATCTTGAATCTCTTATATCTCATGATGGTTCCACATCTATAAATAAGTTTCTTCTACCATAAAATTTTCTTAAGTAATCTCACATCATAGTTCATACATCTCATTTGGTAGATCACTCAAATGTTTTAATGTATTGTGGTAACTTTAGGAATTTGAAGTCATTATTCATCATCATCTAAAGGGTTGCTTATTATTTAATCATTTGGGTATCATGATGATGTCCTTTAGGAATAATTCCTTGAATGGTATGTCTCGGCCATATGATACCAATTCTTAAAAATGAAGAAACAAATTATTTAATGCATCATGTATCTAGACAAAGGGCACATAGTGATTCTCTTCATTCAGTTAGTAATTTCAAAGTGGTATGGAGTATACTAGTCCATATTTATTACTAATGTTTTTGTAGGAAGGTTTTTATTACCTTGTTGTAGTATTATTTGTCTTTGAAAGATCATTTATGATGTCACTGGTTTGGTTGTGTCATTACATTATATTTTTTCATTCCAATTTTTGTTATGAAACTCGTGTTGTTATCCATTTGTGGTTTTTGTATAGGATGTGCTTCTATTGAAGATCATTGTATTTTTTAATGATGAATCAATGATTAATTTAGTTTTTGGTTTTAGTTTCCATCATTAATTCCTATATTTTTTTGGATTTTAAGTGATAGAGTAATTCATGTAGATGGTTCTCGCTTTCTTGTGAGACCCACCGTGGTTATTTTTTGCACTCCTCTAGATTTTTGAAGGTTTTACTTATAGAGTTTCATTTTCACACCAAGGATTGGTATTTTTTTCTCTCCTTGTTTTGGGTTATAGTTTTCATCCCCTATTGACCAGTTTACATTATGAGGGATGCCTTTTAATGTAGAGGGGACATTTTCCACACCTCAAACACGTTTTTATGTTATTTAATTCTAATTTATATTGGTGGTTTATAATTTTTGGTTTATTTTTAGGATGAGTGTTTATGATAATCTTGATTTTTGTTTGGTTTCATGTTGTTTTTTTATCTATACATCATTAGGGGTAGTGTATGGGGAGAAATCCTCCAGTTGGGCGATACAGTGGGAATTTAAAGGTCATGATTTTCATTTACAGTTTTTATTGAATGGTATATTAATAGTATTTCTAAAACCATGTTATTAAATGAACTACTAATATAGCCTGTTGATGGATTATGGGATGTGTAACATATCTTGTAGAAGTTTTTTATAAACTATGAATCAATCATCTGAGGGGTCTCTTTAATTTTGATTGAGTGAATTTTCCTGATTGGAGATCAATAACATAATTCAAGCTTCCATCCAGTGCATGTGTTACATAGATTTTAATGGGTGAAAAGGGATCGGAATATACTATTTCCAAACTATGAAACATTCCATGAATCTTGGAATAATGAAATTCTATGTTTTCCATCTTATTTATTAACCAATATTTTACCCCTAACCCTCCATAATTTTTTTGTACAAAAGGAAATCTCAAAACCTCCTCACATGTATCTCTTTCCACTATTTTTTCTCCTTTAATGTTCATAGGAATGTTTCATGGAATGTTAAGTCAAATCTATCCTCTAATTAACATTAATTATTGGTTTTATGGTTTTTATTGTATTAATACCCTCATTGGTGAACCCAAGGTTTAAAGGGATGATGTTTGATTGTGTTTCCTTTGATGATATGGTATGTGGTTATTTTCATGGTATTGGATATTTTCTGTCCCAATGTTTCGTCACATTCACATGTTGTCTAAGATTGTGATTCCATCCATATCATTTCAAAAGGAATACATTTGATGGTTGAGAATTTTTAAAATAATAAAAAATGATTTATTCATTTTAATTTTTTACTAGTTTTATAAGATATTGAATTTCTATGTTATGAGTATAGTAAAATGATGTTTTAAATGGATTTCCTTGGTTATTCCTATATATATGAATATTAGGCGTTCGATAAAAGACCAATTTATATTTTAAATTAAAATTATTCTTCTGTATTGTTTTGTCCTTCATTTAGTTTTATTAATTATGTGACATTAGTAGATGCCCTTTATTATTGGGGTTTAGTGCCTTTTTAAATATTGATGCTTGAATGTGAAAAATTGTGATTTGGTGTGATGCTTATTATACTACTTTTATTGGACCAATGTATATTATTATGGTTATATATTTATATAGTAGTGAATATGGGAATATATATATATTTATTGGTTAAAAATATGTATATGATTATTCATTAAAATATAATTTCCATAAAATGTATATGTGACGGGCTTGGAATTTATATGTATATTTCCCATCATACATGTTCTCTCTCTACAAATTACTGGAATTTATTTTATTTAACATTTCTGGTTATTCAATAATGAGACCTATTTTCAAGGTTACATGTATTTTTTCATATGAGTTTCCATAAACATGTCATGATATCTAATTTGATGTATGAATTTGTAATCACATGAATTTAATTTCTTATTTAAAAACCATTGAGATTATATTATTTATCCACTATTATTTTGAAAATGATTTTTTTTATTTTCATTGAAAATGGTTTTGTATTGGAAAATTGTAATTTCCTAGTAGATATTATGGGATGATTTGGAAATTGGTTTTTATCCCATATTCTAAGAATTTTTACATGGAACCTAGTAATGGTACTATGTATGATGGTTAGCACTATTTTTTGTTCGTCCGATTAGAGTGGCTTCACATCGTTTGTTTTAGATAATGGGAATGGAATGCATAGTGGCATAAACGAGTTATATTTAATGTTAATCATTTTATGAACTCCTCATTATACATTCTATTATTATCCTAGGATCTATATATTTCATCGAGAGTGACATGTGATGATTGCTACAAATTCATGATTAGAATAATTAGAACCGCATAGAATGATGGTGTTTAAAGTGGGAATTTCTATTAGTGAGTGTTGTTCAGATCATACAAATTAGTTATTGAGTTTGGAGGTTTACCATAAGTTGATATGTGGGTCTAAACGGAGTACAACTAGGGATTTATTCTATTGAAGATTATGAAACTACCATGATTAAAATCACTATGATTCTATTTTATTTTTCATCCCTTTTGATAAATGATCATTGGTATATGTATTCATTTACCTGTAATATTTCCCATTATTTCAATATTTTTTTCCTTAACCCCAATTTTTTTTTAGTTTTTTTTCTATTTTAATAAAACATTCTTCAGGTTATGGTCTACATGTCATCTTTTCAAACTGATTTTCAAAAATGAAATATGTGTTTTCCCAATTATATGTTGAAAAATCAATTTCAGTAAATTTATTCCAAACTATTTTTTTAAACAATTTTTTGAAATGAAAATTATATATTCTATGGTGCATACCCACAATGTTTTTTTTACTAATACTATATATCTGAAATTCAATTTTGGTAGAGTAGAGTTATTTTTAAGGTTTTTCATTTTTCCATGTGCCCATTTGAAGAGGGATGATGTAATAGATTGTGGTGACAAAGATGTCCCATGGGGATCATATTGGTTCGGTGTGATTTAGTTTTGTTTTGTTATTTTATATTATTATTTCCACATACATTGTATATGGATCTATTTACCAATTTATTTCCTTCATTATAGTATGTGTTCTCATTTTTTGTATTGTACTATATCTCAATTCATTTATATTAATTTATTATAGCAATAATCATTCCAAACTATATTATAATTGACTCCGAATAGTATTTTCCATTCTAGTAGGATCAAGAACTCCTCTTGGGTCTTCTCATCAATCATATTGGGTTTATAGTTTTATATTTATATTGGTTTCGACATGTAATAGATTTAAATTTTTTATATAGTAATATAGTCTTCAAAATATACTATTATTTTCATAAGATTTTTTATCAATAAAAGTTTACATTAAAATCATATATTTTTCTTAGATATATTTCATGTATGATTCCTAAAAAAATACCATAAAATTATATAATATTTCTTAATATTATTTTAATCTTTTTACAAAAAAACATTGATAACATAATTAGGAAATAAATTTTCAAAATCATTGTTACATATATGATAAAACATAGGTTACTAAATTTTTAATAACCCATAATTTCCTGAAAATAAATTTTAATATAAATGGTAAAGGATATAAATACCATAAATCTTATGAATAATAAATGAAAAAATATATTTCCAAAAATATATATATTCTCTAAAATGGCCTATATTCCCAAGGGTTATTTTAACATATATTTATCCTGAAATTATATAAATAATCATTTACATACATCACTTAAAATATAGAAATGGATGTTTAGTCAATTATTATTTTGGAAAACCTTCGGCTCATAAACTCATGATATTATTTATAACTCTTTTATTAACCTCCAAAGAATACATAGATACTTCCAAAATTGGACACAATCCATAGATGATTCATGATTTTTATAGCCCTAATAACATTGATATAACACTTCTACAACATAATTCATGAATCCATATATATTATTCATTAAATTCATGATATTTATTAAAAGTGAATTTGTACTTCCTTGGTTTATTTTTTAGAAATTGGAATTTGGAATTGACTTGGATAATGCACATATTCCTTATAAATTATAAATTGTGATATAAATTTTATCTTAAGATGATCTTAATATCTCATAATTGAAAAAATATTTTTTCCTGTGGAAATTACATGCTCTATAACCTTCAGTTACTCACAAAAATCATCTTCTCATTAATTATGCCACTTTACGGAGTGATTCTTCCCATATATCTCATAGGAAAAAAACTAAATATTTTTTCCTCTATGGACTTCTTGAAAGAACAATTTTATATTCTTTGGTGTGTCTATAATTTAAACCAAGATTATATTTTTAATAATAAAATGAGATTATTAATTAGTATTCATCAGATGTTTTATCCTTCCATATTCTATAAAATTTGGTTTCTCTAAGGAAATATAATTCAATTTTCATTTACATTTATCACTAATATAATTCCACCTGGTTCAAACCACTTTGAAACAGAAATATCATATTGTAAGAAATAACATCCATAGTGATTACCCACATAATCATGAAAAATCATTTATACAATATAAAAGTAATTATTCCCTTTATTAAATATTCAAAACAATATATATTTCTTAATTTATTCATGGTATTCATATATTCATATCTTTTAAATTGGATCATAATGAAAGATGTAGTTTTCTAAGAATATTCCCTCATAGTTTCCAACCATATGTGTAGAAAGTACAAAAACATCATGCACTATAATTATGGATGAGTTATAATCAATAAAATACATTCATTGTTGTCACCCCGAGATGAAATAGTGATAAAACCACATCCAACGATTATATCTTTACAAGGATGAAATTTCATCGAAAGAACTCACTCTATTGAAAACATTAATTACTGTTTATTTTTTTATAGTAAGAATTATACATAATATTATCACTAAATTATTATCTTCATTTTCCAGAAAAGAAATACATATTTCATTTCTATGATACCAAACATATGGACCCATTCCTTTTTAAATTATATTAATACAGGAATTTTAATATAATTAACCAATAAATAAGAAACAATGATTGAAACTCCATGTGTAATTAGAAGACTTTCGACAATAAATATCAATAAAAAATAAAACACCATTATTTTTATATATATATTATGGGTTTATAAATCTTATTGTGATCTTGATACTGAATGGGATTACCTATGTATAACATTAAAAAAAGTAGTGAGGTACGAACCCCATTAAGGGAATAAACATGATAAAGGAAGTGTGTCGTGTGACTCTATGGTATAAAATAATATCATAAAATTGAAGTCACATCAGTATTCACATGAAGGTTTATACAAATAACATAATATCATATGATCATGGATATATAAGAAAGGTGAAATCCACACAAAACAATACATATGAAAATTCCAAGGATAACTACCAATAATAGAACACGAGGTGTACATAATCCCATCATGGATTAGGATTAATCCATAATATTATACCTAACATCTCATAACACTATACATTATCAAATTCCATCTAGAAATATCTTTGTACGACCATTATAACATGTTTAGGAAAATGTGTTCCATAAATGGAAGTCAGTCATGATTCATAATCTTTATAATTACCCCTGTAATCAAATGTGGTGCATAATCTTATGCCATATCTTAATGAAAAAATATTTATTAAAAAAAAATTTGTGAAATAAAAAAATTAATATTTTTCACATTCTATAGAATAATATATTTTCCTCGAATTAAAATTCAAAGTGACAAAATATTATAAAGAATAAAAATTGTAATGAGGGATGAAAGAGTCATTGATTTCATACAAAATAATATTCAATATTTAGTTTATCTTTTCTAATGAAATTGACAATTATGAGTGAAAAAATTATTTTTAAAAACCTTTGAATAAGTGATACATAAATATATATTAAAAATAACATGGATTATTTAATGAAAAAAATAACCACATACTTTTAAACCCCTTATTTTAATAAAACAAAAAATATATTAATATTATAGAACTTGTAATTGTTTTAAAATATATTTTAAAACATGTAAATAATGCTTCAAAATATTAATTAGTACAAATATGGGTAAATTATTTTTGTTCAATATTTGTTAAAAAATATTTCATTCATACTATAAAAAAACAAAAAAACCACTTTATTTGGACGATGAGATGAATATTATATCAAAATCATTTCTTAATGTAAAATAAGGTTAAAATGATATGAAAATATCAAATGAGAATTAAAAATTAAATTGAAAATATTTTTAAAACAAACAGACGTAGAAGAAAATATATTTCCTAGTGATGAGAGGAATAATGTAAATTTATTCTTAAAAACATAATTCGGTATTTTGATTTGTTAATGTATATAATTGAAAGGAAACCCAGTATTTTCGTGAAACATATTGAAATTGAATAAAAAATACATTTTTGGATTGTAATATCCTTATATTTCTTCATTGAAAATAAAACATTATCAATTCTGATAAATAATGATATTGAAACATAAAACCCATATCATTTTTGGAGCATTTGAAAAATCAGACCCATGAATGAAATATGTTATATGAATATTTAAATCCAAATAATATTCATTATATTCATTATAAAATAAATTACCTATCTTTATATGTATGTCATAAATAAATCAAGTGATGAATATGGTATGTATCCTTGAAAAATAAATGTGAGACAACAATATCTTACAAGGAGTCTGACTCATCACATTCTTCATT
Organism: Viscum album; assembly: GCA_963277665.1. Classification (NCBI taxonomy): domain Eukaryota; kingdom Viridiplantae; phylum Streptophyta; class Magnoliopsida; order Santalales; family Viscaceae; genus Viscum; species Viscum album. The sequence goes on from OY728132.1 coordinate 2,142,148,365, forward strand.
TATCCTCATGAATAATAAACTTCTGTTATTTATTTACATGATATTTAATTTTTATTCATGTTTAATATTATATTTTATTTTATCTATTACCATATTATATTTAATTACTAATCCAATTTAGTTCATGTCATATATTGGGATGATATTTGTATTTTATGTCAATGTTGTATATAGATACCTGAATATTATCAAGGTTTTCATTATGAAACTATATCATAAAAAATAATAATGAATTAATTATATGTTTTATTCATGAATAAAAATTTTATATGAATCAGGAATCACGGCTATGATAAATGAACAGTGATATAATCAAGTATATAGTGAGTTGTCAGTATGTATGTGTATCTTTACGATTTTCAATGATGATTTTGAAAAAAGGGACGTATTATTTAATAATTTTATAATTAATATTAAATAATAAATATCACCAAATTAATTTTAAAAAAATTATATATACCATCCATGTGATTTCGTAATAGCATATTTAATTACATCCCTTCCTAGTGGTGGTAGTCCATACGTACTCAAAAAAAATTTAATAAATTTTCAATGAATGGAAATGAAATAAATTATATGATATATAAATTTTATATAATGATTTATATGATATAGTTAATATATATATATATATATATATATTGATTAAATCCATTTTCATATCCATTAGTTAGATTATGTGATACAAAATTATTTTCATTTGATCATAAGGTAGAGGTCGGCCATACCCACAAACGATGGTTCCTTTTCCAGTTTGTTAGTAGAGTATAAATATATTTCTTACTTGAGTAAAATAATTTATAATAAGAACATGGTATTTAAATTTTTTAATATATTAATATTTTGGAATAATATTTTATTCGTCTATAATAATAATTCATACTAATCATTTGGTTAAATAATATAACAATTCATTAGACATCTCCATTTAATATTCACATTAACCCTCTAAGGATAGTATTTTTCTTAAACCGATACCTATTAAATTATGGGATGAGTTATTATAATGGTATATTTTATATATTGGATAAAACAGAATTCATTTTTATGTTTGATTAGAAGAGGATAAGATATTCCCTTTTATATGATAGGGGTCAGTCACTCATTGAATTAACTAATTTATTAAATACATATAAGTTAATATTCATTGAAATATACTCAAAACTAACATAACTCAAAAATTGGATTCTTCATGATTGAAATAATATCATTAAATTATTTTTTTTGATTTTCGTTTCGTTTTTTATCATATCATTTTCATAAACCCCTATTAACTAATTTTTGACACAATTACCATGATAATGATGTTTTTATTAATTAAGGGTATTTATATTTAGTATAATAAGGATATTTTCCCCCAAATAGAACATGATTGATATTTTGAACCATATTTAATAAATTTTCAAATGATATTATTTTCATTAATTATATATCATTTAATAAAATAATATATATTATAAAATTTCATAACTGTTATTTTTGAGATAATTCAATTTATTTTATTACAAAAACCACATGAAAACATTAGAGTAAGAATATAATCCATTAAAAACTATATATATATATTATTTATATCTAAAAAAACATGGGAACGAATAATTTATTTATATTATATAACTTTTAAAATTTATAAAACCATTTATTTTATTAATTTTTAAACAAATAAATATTATTTCTAAGATATGAACTCATTTTTTATAATTATTTCAGTAGTAATAGATAGTTATAAAGTATAATGATTAAAATATAATATATATTTTATATTAATCTTTGTAATCAGAACATATCCTTTGTTTATCCCTTTGAAAAAAAATATTAATAATAATATAAAGAAAATGAAATTTTTTACTTTTCATTAGATTTTTTAAAAATAAATGAAATATATAACCATGTATCCATAAATTACAGAATTGGATTGAGATTGATTAAATACACTATTAAAATAAATTAATGTAATGTTTATGTGTCATTTTATTGAACCTATGAAAAAATGACCATGATTACCTAATTTACCCTTACAAGGGGAAAATTATTTGTTAAATTATTAAAATTGAAAAAAAATGTTCCTATATAAATAATAGAGAAAATATTATTCTAAATTTTTTAACCTATTTATTATTATTTTAATATCGATGTGGATAAAAATAATTTAGTCAAAAAATATAAATTGAAATGTAAAAAACCTTTCAGATAAATGCATTTTATATGTATAAATGACTTCATAAAAAATAATATCACAAACAATATTTTAATGTACATAATTTAGTAGTCGATATCATAATAAATATATGTTTTTTATTTATTGAATTTTAATTATGAATTTAACTTTTTAAATGTGGGAATCAAAAAAAAATTCAATGAAAGAATGTATTTTCAGTTATTAATTAAAAAATCTATCATTTCCAAAAAAATATATCTAATTTAATTATTTTATAATTATTTAAATAATAATACGCATTTAAAGAATGAAAATTTATTATGTTTTTGAAATTTATAATAGCATTCTCCAAAAAATCTTGCAAATTATTATTTAAGAACTTATGTTTATGTAATATTTTTTATGGTTGGGTCCTAATTTAAATAATTCAATATATTAATATCTTTTACATTATAAAATTATAATAATTTATAATAATTTAAGATAAAGGTTATACTATAATGTCCATTTACCTAAAATGAGGTTGTTTAAATTAAAATTCACCATACTCATTCCCAAACTAAAATGAAATCTATATTCCATTACATATCATATACTTATATCAGAAATAATATTGTATATCTAGCATAGGTACACATAAGTAAACAAATCAATATATGGTAAAAAATATAAAATAATAAGGGGTTAATTATTAAAATGATTTTATAACGTAGGAAATGTAGGAGTGAAGTTTTTAACACCATACAAACGAGTCACTACCGATGAAATAAATAATTTTTTATTCCTTAATGTAATAATTATTATGTAATAAAATCGGTATTTCTATACATGGATCAAATTCTGGGTGATAATAATTTATTTTAAACACCTCCCATTTAAAACCTGTGAGAATCATAACAATATTATTATACAAAAAAAAATATATATATATTTTCATAGACCGAAAATATATCAACAATTAAATGAAAAAATATATACCAATATATAGGTTCATAAATGACCTTTCAAAGATAATCATCCATATATGGGTTCAGTCACCCTGAATGATTTAAATGGATGACAAATCCCAACCATTTATAAAAAACTGAAAATTAAAAGAACAATTTATCGTTATAACACCTCAACATAGTTAACCATACCGGAAAATTATTTTAGAAAATCATGTGACACCTATTTAATTACCTATCAATAGTGGAAAAATAATAATTTTGAGCATAATTAATAACTAAAAACTAAATTATTCAATCATTTGTTATTTAAATAAAAATTTTATATATTTACAAACATATAGCATGATGGATTCATATATTGGACATTCTAACTAATATTCCCTCCTAATTAAACACATTTCAAAACTGATTATTTGGGATTTTATAATAGTATTTTCTTCTTCTTATTCCAAGCGATATATATTTCAAAATAAAAAAAATAGTATAAAAATATATATTTTATAAAAGTTTCATAAGAAACCATCATTATGAATTTATTTATCATCAAAAATCAATAAATTACATCACATATTACGAATAATTTATAACATGGAAAATAGTTCAAAATATCTAAATATCTTATCTTATTAAAAGAAACAAAATCCCATATCAAAAATGGATAAAATAATCTACCCTTCCATCCCTGATGATACACCCTAAATATCTTGAATATGGTGTAGTTTAATTATTTTTTATAAGATATATAATAGATAAATAATAAATTTCTCCCAATATATTTTTCATGGAAAATAATATAAATAAATAAATAAAGTGTTCTTATATGGGTGAGAGTAATATACCAACCATATTATCCATAAATAATTATTAGGGAATCTATCAAAATGAAAAACTATATAAACTAATGTGTTGGTGTTGGATAATAATTTGATTCCATAAAAATAATATTTAATAAATTATTAAAACATATTATTTTAAATAACTCACACACATACATACTAAAATGTGTGAAATCATTATTTAAATTAAATATTTATATCCAACCAATACACCTTTCCACTTTAAAAACCCAAAAAATATCCATATAACTATTATTAGTTCGTAAATATTCCATGATTAATGATATTCAATAAAAATCATAAATAATAGTATATGTGGTAAGCCCTTCTAAGGAAATGCAACTCCCAAAACCTTACCCTAGTTTATTTCCCAATGATAATATTTTTTTCTCATCTACCTTATTTTTTGAGTAATAAAATGATTTTTTAATATAAATCCCCAAAACTAACCATATATCATGTAATACAGTGGAAAATGGAAGAAAAAATATATGGTTATATAATATAAAAGTTTTCCAAATCAATGGAAAATATTAATTTAGAATCAGAATGATATGCCCATATTTTTATATGTATACAATAGAAACACATAACATTAATTTTCTTAAAACAACTATCAATGATAATTTTTAAAAATATATACAATACAAACTATGACCCTACCACATAAAAAAAATAATCATTTATGAAACTTTAAAAAAAATTATACACATTATGTAATTAATTTATGATATGTAACAATAGTATATAATAGTAGAAAGCATCAATTTTTTCCAATATGTTCGTTAATCAAAAATGATTTAAAAACATATGGAGTAAAAGGATTGTTATACCATAAAAAGGTATCAATAGCTTAATGAGGATTAATTTAATTTATAAAAACCATATGTACTATCATTAAATAAATAATATAAAAAATAAAAAAAAACATAAAAACTAACATGAATAGTACAGTAATATTCTAGGTTATGTTTTAAATATTAATTATATTTGAATGATGATGGAATGAATTATATTCGAATGATAATAACCCATGACCTATAACTAAAACATAGGATGATGAAATAAAAAGAATTTATATAGATGAGGTGACTCCAAATTGACCCTACTAGGACCACGAGTCTCATCCCACATTGGATAGTGAACAATTATGATATAAACTATGTCAGAACTATATTTTAATAAATTATACATGTGTGAGAAATCAATATTGGAAACTATTAACAGTTTTAAATACATTTCATGTTAACAATGAAAAATTACTTACACTAATGTCAAGGTCTACATTATTTGGCATCTATGTTGAATAAATATTATGTTAAAAAACCTTAATTAATTTAATATAGGAGATTTAACATTGATTGAATTCATAGAATAGAAACAATGAACCATTACAGATAATGACAATGAATTTACCATTATTTTAAAATTCTTACCAATCCATTAAATACATAATTTCGTTAATTAATGATTTCACAATTCATCCAACCATTTTTATCTATAATATTATAGTCAATGAAAAAATACTTTTATAAAAATGTAATATCATTAGTTTCATATAATATATATCACCACTATGTGCCTTCTTACACTTCATAATGTTTATATTAATACATAAAAAAATTAATTACTCCTTCCAATTAAATCATTATCTTTTTAATCAATTATCCAACACAATTATCAAAATGTAACATTATTTTTCAATTCAATTGTATTCTATTTCATAATAGGACATATATAATTAGGATACATAATAATCTAGTATATGTTTCATACAAAATATATATAATTACACCATGTTAAAATGTTTTATCAATATTTAAATTCCACAACACATTAGATAATACTAAATACACTAGTGTACGGATGAATTGTCTTCATTGGTTTTCAAGATATTGATGCCTCCACCAATGAAAAAATAAATAATATATGAGAACTATAAAGAAAAGTTTTAAACATCAGTGATGATTTTCAATATAATAATTTTAATATCCTAAAGTATTATTAATTTAAGTATATATTAATAACATCAATATTTTATTTCATACATTAAAATATTCCTAAAATATATTCTCTAACAAATCAATTCATGAAAAAAAAATAACATAAAGAATCATTTGGATGTCCCAAATTTGGTCCATGATTTTCACATGATCACAAAAATATTGTTTCTGGAATCTATCATAAATTATATTTAGTAAGGTTTAATTCCCATTCAATGTCCATAGATTCCATATTTATATAGGGATTTTATCCCCATCTTATTGTGAGATGACATGGAACCATCATTAAGTCAATTTTGGACTTTTTCATAAGGTTATTTAATAGGATGACATGAACCTATGATGATGGGAAGAAGACACAACATACAATTTGACTATCAGTGATGATGATGGGTGATATCCGATATGTCAAGGGTTGTTAGGGTATGATGGAATATAGGTGTTGGGGGAGTATAGAGTTTCAGATTGAGTGGACGAGGGTACTGTTCAATGATGGAGGTGAATGGCTAGTTATGGGGTCAGTTAATGGAGATCAGAAATTTTTATGATAGTGATAAACATAGTAGATAATAATATATTGGTATAAAGAAATATGGAATGTGTTCTAGTAGGGTGGTTTGACTAAGATAGGTTTAAGCTTTTAGTTCATGTATATACCAATGTCCATGGTTATGAAACCATTTGAATGGGATTTCTTTTCTACGAACCATAAGAGGGGTTTATTTAATTTAATAATGGTGTGGAACCCCCAAATTGTTAAACAATTCAAAAAAATTGAATTTCAAGGCCATCTAATAATTTTGTTTAATGGGTCCCTGAAATTTTATGTTTGATGAACTCTATTATATGAAAATTATAACATGGTGGGTTTATCCTCTTTATGGATTTCAATATTTTTTTCAATTCCATTAAATAATGAAATATCATCTTTCACAATACTCAGTTGATCAATGAACTAATAATTTTTTAATGTGATGAGCGTAAAATAAAATAATTATATCTACCATATCAAAATTATCCTTTATTGATCAGTGATGTTGATGAAGATCCTTTAGTAACAACAAGTACGCATATTCTCCCATATTTATTATCATGATATAAGAATAAATATTAAATTTTCAAATATCTCATATATTTTAAATGGGTTCATAGAAATGCATCAATGGTTAATAATTGTTATATTATGGCATGATAGACATATTTTATAAATATAAACCAATAAAACCAAATCTGTCATGGAACCCATCTATATTTTTTGTTTCCCATCAATATATAAAGAATCAATTTTTTTTAGAATATTTTATTGGATTCTAAAAATATTATATGTTATATCCAATTCATATATGACTTCATTGAACTTTTTATGAACACATTATCTTTTATTATTCATCAAGTGTTTTATTATAATCTATAATTGTATAAAAATATATATGGATCATGTGAATAATCTATATTTAAAATATATCACAAATAATTTCCATAATTATAATATAAATTTATTTAAATTATTAGTTGTCTTTGTTGAGTCAAAATTTCTATTTTGACTTCTATATCTTGTTTTGGAAATCACAAATGTCTTTTACCATGGTGATCATTCTGACCATGATAATCATACTAATCATGCTGATCGTACTGACCATACTGATCGTACTGACCATGCTGACCGTACTAACCATGCTGATCATACTGATCAAGCTGATCATACTGACCATGCTGATCGTACTGACCATGCTGATCGTACTGACCATGTTGATTGTACGAACCATGCCAATCGTACTGACCATGCCAATCATACTGACCATGCTGATCATACTGACTATAATTTTTATACTAACTCTGGAAATTGTATTACTCTGTTAATCGTACTATGTCTTACAAGTCTACTCACTTTGTATCATTTGAAAACATTACACAGTAATACTTATAATACTCATACGTTCATTACATGCTTGTTTTGGTACTTGTCAAAAACACTTATTTCATATTAATCGTACTCTTGTTTATCATCTTCATATATCTTTTATTTTAACCAAAAAGATGTCATGGAGTTAGTTACAAACTAATCAAAATGATGTCGTGTTTTATGTTTCATTATGACCGTTATAATGCCAGGTGTCCAAGTCCCTCCAGGTATTTCAGAGAAATATGACCATTGGAGGAAATAAGTACATTGAACTCGAGTCTTATAAATAGTAGGTCATTTGAATACAAGGAAAACATTTATGCGTATATGAGAATGATCATTTTGTGATATCATGTTCTAGAGAAAGATACTCTGACTACTCTCCTGCTTCGGGTGAAAGCCATCAAACTACAAATCGTGAACGACTCGTCCTTAGTATTTGTATTTCTATAAGTGATTTGTTTTTTCTTTGTACGACCGATCATCATATCGAGGGATTTCAATTGATTGATAGACAAAGGTTCCGATTACATATGAAATCGAGGGCTGCTGGGGATAGGCAGACAGATGAACCGATCATTGTATCGAGGGCTGCCGGGGATAGGCAGACAGATGTACCGATCATCATATCGAGGGCTTACCAAGGTGGTGGTAAGACATACCTTTTATCCTAGGGTAATGGATAACCCTTCTCTTTGGGTTAAAATAATTTTAATACTTAACATTTCAGCTGCTAATTGTATTAGAAAGAAGATTGTTTTGGTTCCTTTTCTATATCATTTACATTTGTAATTGTTCCAATTACACTTATACTATTACATTTTATATTGTTAGATTCTATACTCTTTATGATAGAATCTCACACTTTTGTATTACTCTGATTATTGTATCCATCTTGAATACAATTGCTTTACTTTTCTTATAGTATTACATTGTATCATACCTTTGTATTCAATACAATTGTGGTTGTTTGTTTTTACTGTGAATTGTATTAGTTTAAGATCATTTAAACTAATTTCATAACTGTTTAAACACAAATTATTTAAACCTACAATTCAACCCCTCTTGTATTTTTCCATCTAATAAACATATACATCTATATATTCGATCCAAAAATTGGTATCAGATGAGGTTTACACTGATTTGTATTACTTCTTCTATTTCTTTAAAACATTCATCTTAAACTACTCACTACACTAACATGTGGAGTGGAAGAGATTTTCGTTTTATTAGATGTAAGGAATGAATATTGGGTCGATTGAAAATCTAAATCCTTTTAGACCACCAATATTTTATGGGAAAAATTTTGAGTACTGGAGAGATCTTATGAAGTCATTTGTTATTAATACCGGCGTAGACAATTTTATTATGCTTGCGGAAGGTTACAAAATTCTTGACAAGGAAATCAGTACTTTCACTAACCAAGAGAAGCAAGAATATCAACTGAATTACAAGGTACACAATACATTATTATGTTCTATGACGAGGAATATATACTTCCAAATATCTTCTTGTGAAGAAGCGAACTGTATTTAGATGAAATTGGAAGTCACAAATTTTGGTACATCCAAGGTTATAGAAATAAGAAGATCAATGCTTCGAGCAGAGTATCATGGATTTTTTTCCTTATGGAGAGCCAGTGTGTAATATGCAACAATGATTTATGACAATTTTCAATAGTTTACATTATATGGGAGAAAAATTTCTTCATGATGCATCTCCTGTAGATAATATTATAGAGATAATGCCAAATTAATGGGAGTCAAAAAGGATAGCTATTGATGAAAATAGAAAATTTTCCCAGATTACTCTTGATGAAATCTTTGGAACTCTTTTACAACACAAAACATGAATGAAGAGAGATGATGATTTCAAAAAGAAGAAAAATAGAAATGGAAGTGTAGCTTTTACATCAAAATCTAAACCACCTGAAAGGATAACAAGATCCAAATCCATCAAAGTTGTTTTATCAGAATCTAGTGATAGTGATCACTAAGATAATGAGTTTTTCAATCTTGATCAAAGGATGATCAAGATTGTAGGAATGAAAGACTTCCAATACAGATTCAAAAAGAAATATAAGAAGGATATGAATGATTCAGAGGTAACTTGTTATGAATGTAAGAAAGTAGGATATATAAGGCCTGATTGTCCTTTACTGAAGAGAAAAGACAGAAAGGAGAAAAATTCTGAATGAAATAAGAAAAAGTATTTCAAGATAAAGACAAAGAAATTATTTAAGGAAAATGATACATGGAGTGCAAGTGGTAGTGATTCTTCAGATAATCCTTCAGAATATGAATCCTCAGGACAAAGAAATATTGGACTTATAGGCACACTACTAAGTGAAGATCATTGTCTCATGGTTAAGTTACACAATGATGAAGCTATTAAATTTTTTTCCCTTAATGAAAATTATACAGATAATAAATGTTATGAGTCTTTGAATGATGATTCTTCATCATCAAAAGATGATTTATTAACTTCTTTTGAAGAAGTGTCTAGATTTTTTAAATTACTTGAGAATGAAAATTCTAAACTCAAGAAAAAACTTGATAAAGAAAATTATATAATATCAATTTTAACTAAATAAGTATTAGATATTTCTAATGATATTGATATGAAATATTCAGATTTTGAAAGTATTTTAAAAACCCTTGAGAAATTTGAATCTGTTAAGTATAAACTTTCTAAGGATCTAGAATATGTAATTTTTAAGAAAAATGTTTTAGAGCCTAACTATACTTTAAAATCAAATGTTTTCGAGGATAAAAAACATAGTTTTAAAACAATATGTAGAAACATTTCCTTTGAAAAAATGTTTTTCAAACTTTACTTATGGAAAAAAGAATTTTGAAAAAACTTATTCCCAAATATGTCCTTTGAGAAATCATTCTATACATGGTAATACTCATTCGAAACCGGTTTTTAGTAATATCTATTTTGTTCCTCAAAATACCCCTTTTTGTTATAATTGTCAATGTGGTGGACACTGGAAAATAGGGTGTTCTCTAAATGGAAATCAGTCTTTAGGATTTAATAAATCTCATTTTGAAAAACAAATGTGGATTCCTAAAAATCGTTTATCTAACACTTCTAGATACAAACATGTTTGGATTCCGAAAAACATATTGTTTCTTTTTCAGGAAAACAAGAAGTGTACTGACAAGAACATTTGAGGCATGGATTTTGGTTGTTCTCAACACATGACCAGAAATAATGATTTCTTTGAAAATATTATCAAAAGAAAAGGTGGATATGTTACCTTTGGAGATAATGATCATGGAATTTCTGTTGGGATAAGTATTTTTTTTCATGGAAATGTTCTTATTTTAAATGTTTTGTCCGTTAATGGTATTAATCATAATCACATCAGTATAAGTCAATTATGTGATGAAGGTTTCCTTGTGAATTTTTGAAATGATAAATGTTTAGTTCAAAATTCCAAGGATGAATTCATTATATATGACCATAGGCAAGAGAATTTATACACTATTAACATAGAAGACATTAGGAGCCAAAATTTACCTTGCTTAAGTGGAATAGAAGACCAATCATGGATATGACATAGAATATTAGGACACTATAACCTACAAAACCTTTGTAAAATCTCAATGAAAAGACTTGTTAAGGGACTACCAGATCTTAAATATGATTCCTCAAAAATCTGTGATCCTTGTCAATTTGGAAAGAAACATAAAATAAGATTTATGTCAATTAATTAAGTTTTGACTTCTAATTCATTACACCTAGTGCATATCGATATTTTTGGACCATCAAAAACTAGAAGCATTGGGGGAAAATACTATATATTTTTTTCGGTGATGACTTCACTAGATTCACATGTGTCTATTTTCTAACAAAGAAATCTGAAGCTTTTTCATATTTCAAATCTTTTAGTTCCCATGTTAAAAATGAAAAAAACCTACCATTGATAACTATTCATAGTGAACATTGTGGGGAATTTCAAAATTCTGAATTTGAAACATTTTGTAGTAGGAAAGGTATTAATCACAATTTCTCCGCTCCAAGAACTCCTCAGAAAAATGGTGTTGTTGAAAGAAGAAATTGTATTCTTCAGGAAATGACTGGAACCATGTTTAGTGAATACTCAATTGATAAGCACTTTTGGGTTGAAGCTGTTAGTACTGCTTTCTATACTATAAATCATGTTTTAAAAAGGCCCTTTCTTAATAAAACACATTATGAATTATGGACTAGCTGAAAACCTAATGTTTCATACATCAATGTTTTTGGGTGCAAAGTATTCATTCTGAATACTAAAGATAATCTACCCAAATTCGAACCAAAATCTGATGAAAGAATCTTTCTAGGATACACCACAACTTCCAAGGATTATAGAGTATTCAATAAAAACACTTGTACTGTTGAGGAAATAGTAAATGTAAAATTTGATGAAACTGATCCTTTTGTTTTCAAACTATCCCAACCTCCATCCTCGAATTTGTTTTCAAAAACAAATTATCAACCTTTGTTAGAAGATACTTCTGATAAGGAAAATGTTCAAGATGATACTTCTGAAACTTTTACCCCATAATATTTTCTTCCATATGTTAATGAACAGGTTTTACAAAACTCAAATCAATTGTTTCTTAGCAATCATCCCAGTGATAACATCATTTGTGAGGTAAATCAACCTGTAAGGACCAGAAATTCATTATGAAATGAAATAGAAAAACTTTATTTCATTCTCAATCTGAACATAAATGTACTAGTGAGGCCTTAGGTGAGGAAGATTGTATTAAATAAATATAAGACGATCTACATGAATTCGAAAGGAATCAAGTCTGGACATTAGATGAGAGACCTAAAGAAACAAGTGTAATAAGAGTAAAATGGGTTTTCATAAACAAATGTGATGAAAATGGAATCATTGTATGAAATAAAGCAATACTTGTTGCTAAGGGCTATAATCAACAAGAGGGAATAGACTACGAAGAAACATATGCTCTGGAAGCTATACTTGAATCTATTCTTATTCTATTAGCCTTTGCAGCATACTTTAATTTCAAAATATTTCAAATGGATGTTAAATGTTCCTTTATAAATGTATTTGTTCAAGAAGATGTGTTTGTAGAACAACCTCATGTTTTTCTAGACCCAAAATATCCTAATCATGTTTTTAAACTTACCAAAGAACTATACAACATTAAACAAGCCACTAGAGCATGGTATGATAGACTTACATGATTTATCTTACAAAACAATTATGAAAAAGGTATAGTGGATCCAACACTTTTATTAAAATGGAAAATAAAAATCTTTTTATTATACAAATTTATGTTGATGACATCATATTTGGATCAACTCAGGAATATTTAACTGATTTGTTTTTCAAATTTAATGAAATATGAGTTTGAAATGTGTATGATGGGTGAGTTAACTTTCTTTTTAGGTTTTAAAGTTTCTCAAAAACCAATAGGAACAAATATATCTCAACATAAGTATATCAAAGACTTGATCAAAAAGTATGAATACGACAATACCAATAGTATGAGAACTCCAATTGGTACCTCAGATACACTTGATCATGATGAAACTGGGAAACTAGTAGATCAAAAAATCTTTAGAGGTATGATAAGAAGTTTTCTATACCTGACAGCTAGTTGAGCAGACATAATGTTTATGTATGCTTATGTGAAAGATACCAATCTAATAAAAAAGAGTCTCATTTAAAATATGTAAAGATAATCTTTCGGTATTTAAAAGGCACTATAGATTTAAAACATTATTACTCCTCTATAAATGATTTTGTTTTAAATTTTTTTATAGATACTGAATTTGGTGGTTGCTGAATGGATACAAAAAGTACATCTAGAATAGATCATTTCTTAGGAGATTCTCTGGATTCTTGTTCCTGCAAGAAACAACACTCGGTTGCACTTTCCACTACTGATGTTGAATATGTAGCAGCTGAAGTAGTTGTGCTCATGTGTTGTAGATGCAAGACACACTCACTGACTATAGAATGAGTTTTTCTAAAACTCAAATTCTATGTGATAACACTAGTTCCATTACTCTTAGTAAAAACCTAGCACATCACTCTCATGAAAAACACATAGATATTAGGCACCATATTCTTAGAGATTATACACTAAAAAGATATATAATTTTACAATTCATCAGAAATCAAGAACAACTTGCTGATATTTATAAAAAACCTTTACCTTATGATTGATTTGTGTTTATAAAACAGAAGCTAGGAATGAATAAATTATAATAATCATTCATATCTACTTCATGTTTTACATTTATCCTTACATTAAATAACTCCTCTTAGAATGGGGGATAACATGTCATACTATGCTTCTTTTTATCTTTTTATCATTAATTCTCTATTCTCCCGGTTTGTGTTTTTGTCTTTCTGTTTATCGTATTGACAGTTTTATCAAATTATTTTCCTATCTGTTTATCGTATTGACAGTTTCATCGTATTATTTACCTATCTATTTGTCATATTGACTATTTTATTGTTTTATTCACCTGTCTATTGTATCGTCCGTTCATGGTAATGAATTTTTTTTCCATCGGTACGACCATTCATGGTAAATAATTTCTTTTACATCGGCACGACCATTCATGGTAATGAATATCTTTTCAATCAACACGTCTGTTCATGGTAATGAATTTCTTTTCCATCACCATGACCGATCATGGTAATGAATATCATTTTCATTAGCATGTTCGTTCATGGTAACATGTTTGTTTTCCATCGGGTTGTCAGTTCATGGTAACGACTTTGTTTTCCATTGGCATGATGATTCATGATATTATTTTTATTCGTATGCTTGTGTTTCTCTTTCACTATTAATACTATCTAAACCAACAATTACCTTACGATCTCTGGAAGGTACAAAATTTTCATTTTTTTAAATTTTTTCCTTTTTAATCCTATCTGTTGATTTCATTTCCTCGAATAACAATTGTATAAGACCAATGGTCATTATTTTACTGCCTATGAATAGACCCCCTCCCCAAACCCACACCAATATCTCAGTATTTGTGGTGAAACTCTTCTCCATCGATTTGAGACTCCATACGATCTTTCAAGTGGCTTCACCTATATGTCTCAGTCCTATGCTAATAATCCGACCGAAATGTCTTCAAAGACTTTTTCAGAGAAATACTTTTTCAGAGAAAGGTTAGTGTCTCAGGAATTGTTTTATTCATACGATTCTACAATCAGAAGAATCATTTTTTTCAAGGCTGGGTGCATTTATGTGTTGAAAAAATTGTTTCTCATGATACGGTTCCTATTGCTGATGTCAGTCAGTTTTACAGAACCGTATCTTTTGATAAGAACATGACAATCATTTTGGATGTGTACTATACAATGCGATCAATGTCTATGAAACAAGAGGCCCATTTTATAAATGTCCAAATATAAGGTGATTCTTTTTGTCCATCCCATAAACTACCATAGAATGTTGGTACGTTTAACAACCAAAGTGTTGAGAACTCTTTGTTTCTTATAAATGAAGAGATGAGGAAAGTATCTCATCTTTCTCCAGATAATAGATTTTTGGATCTTTGGATGCAAGGTTTTCTTATCCCAAGGAAAGGGGATAGGGAAACCCTGAATGTTTCTGATATTTTTATGCTTGACAATCTAGTAAATTTGAGAAAAGTAAATCACATGGGATACATTTTTGAAACTATCACGAATGTTAAGTCAGGAGAAATTAATTTCCGTTTGATTATGTATATATCCATTCCTAAAAAATTTATTCTCGAGAGTATGATGTTTTGTAATATTCATTTGAAACGAAGCTTGGTATACTTGAAGCCATCCTGGATCAGTAAGAGTACTTTGAAAAAGTTGAATGTTTGTTTTGATCAAAATTCAAAACTTTTTTGTAAAATATTTAGAAGCCGATTCGGATCAGAATCAATCAGAAACTATTCCTATCAAAGACAATCCTTTATTTGGTTCTCCTCAAATGTCAAATCCATAAACTAGTTCAAAGCCTAAGAAGAAACTGAAGTACATTAAGAAGGTTGTGTCCACGTAGATAAAAGATAGAGAACAGAGAAAAGAAGGTGAACTAATGTTCAGTCTTGACCCAACTGAATCTTTTGCAGAAAGAATAAGGGTAGAGGATAACCCTTCAAGATGAAAAGAAAAAGAATACTCTTTTGAAAATAAAGGCTCAGGACTTTGATATATCTAAAGTCCTGAAAATGGTTGAGGATGATAGTGCTCAACTAACAGAGGGAGTACATCAAGAACCTATCATACAGAATCTTCAAGAGAAAGAAAAAGGGAAACATATGTTGGAAGAGAAACAAGAATTTGACGAAGAGGAAAGAGATTTTATTTTATAATTCCTTCAATGTTAGAAAAAGAGCAGAGAAGAATCTTACCAAAAGCAGAGTGAAGTTATTTGACAAGCCCCTCATGCCAATCGAACACTAGATCAATCCTTTGAAACACGGGATAAAATACCCTCTCAAGAAAATAAAGGTGCTCAATATTCTCATAGTAAAAAAGTTATTTTCATCATTGATAATGTAGAAGAAGAATAAAAGTATAATGAAAAAGCAGAAGGAAAATAGTCAGTCGTAGATTCAAGCCGATCGAATGAACATGATTCATATGATGACGATACCGATTCAGAAAAGACAATTTCTCTAAAGAAGACTGATTACATTGTTCATGTGTTAAGGATAATTCAGAAGACCATCCCTTATTTTCCCAGGCTTGAGGGAAGAAATGATTTCATTACTGACAATCAGAAAAAGAAGTTCAGCTCTATAAGAGAATTGAGAAAGAGAGTTTTTTCAGTTAAAGTCAATTTGAAAGTTCTATCTGAATGTTTGGAAGATCATAAGAAGACTTGCAATACAATGTCCACGTGGTCAAGAAAATATAGAGCTCAGTGAATTACCATGGGATATAAATTGAATACATAAGGATGTTGCAAAATGTTCTTGCTATTGCATTAAATAAACATGACAAAGAAACTGCTGAAATACTGAATCAGGTAACTCATGGAGCCGATATTCCTTCAGTGAAATAATTTCAAGAGATAATGAATTCTTTTCAGACTGAATTCTCAACGGTTACATCTTTCAAAGATTAAATAGTTTTGTTGAAGAAACAAAACTATGTGTTATCCAACTATAACAATAATTTTCAAAATAGAATTGATACTCTTGAAGATGTAATCAGAGTCCAGGAGGAGACCATCAAGAATCAAGATCATCTTTTTGCAGACCAACAAGAGCTTCTCAGATCTCAGGGTGATTCAATTTCTAAAGAAAATAAATAAATCAATAAGATGAAAGTTGTTCCTCATGAATTGATAAAGAAGGAAAAAGAAACAGAAAACAAAATTACTTGTTTTTGTTTTTTTGTGAACCGTATTGGTTATTGTAATGAGACATATGTTACTCTTTCCATTGCCTTGAAATTATTTTCTATAAATATTTAAGGCATATCAATATTAACCCATTCTTTTTGTAAATCACAAAGAGGGAGAAAGTTTTATAAAGGGGAGAATTTTTTACACAGGGAAAACGTTTAAAAATAATAATTCGAAACAAAGGAAAATATGTGAATACAATCCTTAGGAAAATCCATACCTAAGGGGGAATTTGTTGTATTCAATTTCATATTCAGAAGTGTTTCCAATAACTCAGGGGGAGATAAGTATTTCTTTTTTTTTTACTTTTTGTTTTGTGCTTTTCAAAAAGGGGGTGATTGTTGAGTGAAAAGTTCTTTTTTGACATCTATATCTTGTTTTGGAAATCGCAAATGTCTTTTACCTTGCTGATCGTACTGACCATGCTGATTATACTGAGCATGTTGATCGTACTGACCATGTTGATCATACTGACCATGCTGATCGTACTGACCCTGCTGATCATACTGATCATGCTGATCATACTGACAATGTTGATCGTACTGAGCATGCTGATCGTACTGAGCATGCTGATCGTATTGACCATGCAAATCATACTGACCATGCCCATCGTACTGACAATGTTGATCGTACTGATTATAATTTTCGTTCTAGCTATGGAAATTGTATTGGATATGTTAATCATACTATGTCTTATAATTCTACTCACTTTGTATCATTTCAAAACTTTACACAGTAATACTTATAAAACTCATACTTTCATTAAATGGTTGTTTTGGTACTTTTCAAAAACACATGTTTACAATTAACCATACTCTTGTTTATCATCTTAATATATCTTTTCTTTTAACCAAAATGATGTCGTGGAGTTAGTTACAATCTAATAAAAACTATGTCGTGTTTTCTGATTCATTATGACCATTATAATTCCCGGTGTCCAAGTCCCTTCGAGTTTTTCGGAGAAATATGACAGGTAGAGGCAATATGATTGTTGGAACCCGAGGCCTATAAATATGAGGTCATTTAAAGACAAGGAAAACATGTATGTGTATATGAGTCTAATAATTTTATGTTATCAAGTTCTAGAGAAATATACTGTGACTTCTCTCCTGCTTCATGCGAAAGCCTTGAAACTACAAAATCTGAATGACTTGTTCTATGTTTTTTTATTTCTATAAGTGATTTATTTGTGCTTTGTGCGACCAATCATCATATCGAGGGCTTTCAAGTAATTTAAATACAGAGGTGCAGATTACCTACAAAATCTATGGTTACCGGGGATAGGCAGACAGACGAACGGATCATCCTATCGAGGGTTGCCGGGGATAGGCAGACAGACGAACCGGTCATCGTATCGAGGGATGCCGAGGATATGCAGACAAACGAACTGATCATCGTATCGAGGGCTTACGAAGGTGGTGGTAAGACAGATCTTTTATCCTAGGGTAAAGGATAACCCTTCTCTTTGTGTTAAAACAATTGTAATACTTTTTACATTTCCATTTCTAATTGTATTAGAAAAGAGATTTTTTTGTTTCCTTTTCATATTCATATAAATTTATAATTTTTCTAATTACACTTATACTATTACATTTAATATTATTAGATTCAATACGCTCTATGATAGAATCTCACACTTTTGTATTATTTTGATTATTGTATTCATCTTGAATACAATTTCTTTACTTTTCTTATAGTATTACATTTTATCATACATTTATATTCAATACAATTGTGGTTGTTTGTTTTTACTATGAGTTTTATTAGATTAAGATCATGTAAACTAATTTCTTAAGTGTTTAAACACAATGTTGTAAACCTACAATTCACCCCCCTCTTGTATTGTTCCATCTAATATACATATACATCTACATATTCGATCCCACAGTCTTAGTAATTTTAATCCTTATAGATAACTATTCATATCACCATCCACGTCATAACATTAGTTTATTTGTTTTTCAATCTCCCACTTACAGAAAATAAATATAGACATTAGGAAATACATAAAACTTATTATTGGATACTCTTTAAGGCATTCATATAATTAATATTATAATTTTATGGATTAACACATTATATGAAAATATTTTCTTATTCCATAGTATTTTTTTTACATGATGGTATTTTTATTGAAATAAAAATTATATTACTAAATAATTTTTATATAAAAATAGATCCTAAATAAAAAATTTATTCCATACAATAACTATGTATGGGTATTGAATGATCTTCCACAAATACCCTCATATCATTAAATTAATTCTTTCACCAGATGTGTTTCATACATCATCTATTTTAATATAATAAATTTATTATTATTATTAATAGAATTCAACAAAACATTGAATTTATAATTCTTGTATAAGAAATATCATAAATTATAGATTCTTCAACTTGAAAAGATAAATATATATGTGAATCTCATTAGAAACATTAATGTAATTAAGAACCACACATCCCATTTATAAAATTAAAGCCATAAATTTCATTTATATTTTCTTTAGAAGGGGTGAATAAATCATGTATATTATATAAGGAAAAAATAACATTTTTGTTAGAAATTTAATCTAATCAATTTAGTGTCATGGGTTTTTTTCAATAATTACCAAACATAATCTTATAATTGTGAATAATTTATGTTTTCAAAAAAAAATTGTGTCATTATTTGGTCATAGTTATTCTATTAAGGTTAAATTTTATTTGTAATTATTTTTTTCAAATGAAATATTTTTATTAGAATTACATGTTTTGTAAGGATAAAAATAATGTCTTCTATTGATCCATTTATGAGATCAAGAAACAAAATTCACAATTTGAAATTTAGTTTTATTTATATAATATTTTCATTTGATGGTTTTGATCAAATAGTAATGGACTATTTTATTATATGTTATTTCAAGAATTATAATAAAAAAATAAATAAATAAAGATAATTGAAACTAAATAAATATGTCATCATATATTCATTTCAAACACCATATCATGATTATGTTGTTATATCCAAGTGGAAAAAACTGAATATGATGGGATACAAATACATTGATAGGGAGGTGACTAAAAATTTTATCATTATAACTAAATAAATTTTAATGAAAAAATTAAAAACCAAGAATCTCAAAACATCAGTCCATTTTTCACAGAAAATAACTCACAAAATGATTGATAACAAAACAGAGACTATTGGAATCCCTATCCATATTTTTCCCATATACAATAAATAACACCTTCATATATCAATCATTATTCATATGATTTCATAAATGATTGGACATCTTGTCCCAAGTCAATATATATTCCTATGAATTAGACTTCCTTTCAACGAATCCTCATGGACAAATTAAATCTTATTTGTTGGTACCTAAAGATGTAAACTAATTAATATTCACATGAATCATTGTCTCATATATTTTTTAACAATCCCAATTAAATCATTGATCTAGAGGAATATTTTAATAATTTCTTTCATAGAGTGGGTATTGATCACCAAACATTTTGTTTTTTCTACCTCCACCTTGCCTGCCAACCTATTCAAGATTTTGGTTGGAACAAGTTATTGGTCCTATAAAGTGTCCAAAAGCACCTTTTTGGCCTCACATGGAAAATTATATAACATATTTCTAGGGTAATTATTTAAATTTTTAAAAATTATAGATTCAACTGGAATTATTTATTTCCCTATTTTAATTCCCTTACACAAGGATCTGGTAAAAATATTTTTAGAATATTAAAATAATCATTAGAAGTTATTCTTTTCTATTCCTTGTGAACAAGTATATATCCATAACTCATATTACCATTATTTCTATTCCTTCATCTAGTAACGAAAATCTAGGAAGTATTGGGTCCCTTATCATAATATATTATATTTTAATTGGGGGTGTTGTTCATACTCAATAATTTGTTGACAATTTGTTTCTTTTTCACTCAGATCGATAACCCCAAAGTATCATGACCCAAAAAAAATTACTTTCAATCATAGAATTAAATTTACCCCTCCATAATAGTCAAAAATCAATTTTTAATTTTTTTTGAATGTTTTTAATCTATTTCAAAGATGAATTTTTCTTGAATATACTTGTTGACCATGAGACCCCCACCTTTTAGTGAATGTCGCATTCAAAAAAGGAAATTCCATTGCAACTTTTCTCACCATCTTTATATAACCCCTCATTATGGTTTGCACAATTCCCAATTTTTACTTCCTCATTATATTATGTGGCATTCAATAAATTGGATGAATGTAACTACATTGTCGTAAATAACTCCCCATTCTCTACTATACTGGATAGGAATTGAACTAAAAAATTATTCCCTTAAACTCACATATATTATTATATATATTTACACTACGTTCTGATGAATACTAAATGAATGATACACTTACAAGATAGGATCATATATTTTTTATTTCATTCAAACCCAAAAATGATTTTCTACCGCCAGTGAGCTCTTTTATGGAATGAAGATTGAATGACCTTATTCCTTTTTTCCATTTATTAGACATACATTGTAGTGTGGTCTCTATTATTGAGTTCCTGTAAATTAAAATTATAATGAGGTTTCATAATTCATCACTCTATGAAATAACAAATATTAACTTATTCCTTTAGAACATCATCCAAAAGAATCATCAAACACATTCCACCAAGACCCTACCCTAAAGCAACAGCCAACATCTAGAGGTGGAACACATGAATGATCCAACACACTGCCATCTCATGACCCAATCTATTACATGAATATTAAAAATAGAAAATTATCTAAATTACTTCTATTTTTTAAAATCTTAACTCTTCCCTAACCAAAAATACAATAAAAATCCGATAGAATACTTGAAATATCAACCTTAGTGAAAATATTTTTGGTAATATGGAGGAAAATGAAATGTGTTATACTCCATGAACATAGATAATATCCAAAAAAACTTCATGATATTTGAATAATAGAAGTTTCATGAAATGGAATTTGGAGTTCATGATAAATAAACGAAATAACAGTAGTTAGGGTACCACATATCATATGAATATAATAAGACCTCCTAAATAATTATAAACTTTATATATTGAAAATACGACGAGTATCAAGACTACACGTGGACAAAATATTTATATGTGGAAAAGTGAATCATGATGTTCTTATTATCATAATTAAAAACTATTGAACATTCATGTATATCCCAATATCCAGTAACAGAAATATTGAATGATTTCATTAAAAAAATGTGATGCTTGATGCATGTAACAATGTTCAAAATTCAATGGTCTGATGCCTCATAGAACTCTGAATATGAAAGTTCGAGTTGTCAGAATCAAAACAAGAAGGTTATAAAAATACGGATAAGTGAATAACGAGTGAAATGGAAAAGGGAATTAGGGTTTGTGAAGTTAAAAAATCAAGACGGACCCCATTATTAGTAAATGGGGGTACCTCTCCCTCTAATGGGTAAGGGAAAACATAATGTTTATTTCTTTTAGCGATGGATATATATAACATCCATCACTGCCTCAGTCTCCTAGATAAAAATATGATTGTTATTAAAAAGGATATCATTGAGTACTAATCATGACATACTTTTATTTAATTAATACATTATTATTTTCATTTTAGATGGATATATATATCACTAATATATAAAGGCAAAAACATTTCTATTTTTTATCATTCCTTTTAACTTATTTTAGTGTGAATTCATAAATAACATAAACCGTTTATAATAATTATTTTAGTGATAACATAAGGTTCTTCTAATATATTGAATATATGTTAATGAAGTCTATTTTATAAATGTAAGATATTGTACCCTTATAGTGAATCCTTAAATATACAACATTTCAATTTAATGGTATCTACAATATAATCTAAAAAATCATTGTAATGTATTTAATGGTATGATAGACTGAAATTTGGACTAAATATAATTTAACCTAAAATTTTAAAACTTTCTCATTCAATTCATAATTCATAACATACATTTCGATGTTCATTACCTTGATTTTAAAATTTAATAAAAAAATTTCAAACCATAATTTTTTTTAATATATCTGGATGTGGATATCAAGGGGTTATGAATATGAAAGTTGAAATAGTGGTGACATGTTAATAGAGAGGGAATATGTCTAAGATTTTGGATCATTGATTGATAGAAAAACCATGAGTAACATACCCTATTCTATATGTCAATGGGTAATTCTCCGTAACATTATAACATGCTAGTTGGTAATGAAATGTTGAATTCCATGGTGACATAACAAGACTATGTTGGGCTAAGGAGTTAGTAAAATTCTAATAATATTTCTGAATATATCTGACAACCAAAAATTGGACTATCATCTACTAATGTTAAATTAGCCATTGTGGTTATACTGGTATTCATGTATAATTTATCATTTTAAATATAATAATTTCATTATAAATGGGTAACCTTATACTACTAAACAGAAAATGGTTGGTCATTGATAGAATGTGTTTTTAAAGGGAAACTAAATATTTTTGAATTACACTTTTTTTATGGAACATGGATTTACAGAATATGTTTCTTAAATTATAATATTGAAATATTCTCCATTCAAAATATTTTTTGGTAAAAAAAATTATTTTATATGTTTTTCGTATTATTTCATGTACAAGTGGTTAAAACATACAATAATCATCTAATATATTATTTTAATCTTTAAATTAATATTTTGGTGCTTCTGTGGGATCCATCACATGAAAAAAACAATATCCCACACAATGGCCAAGAGGTAAAACAACACAGA
Organism: Viscum album; assembly: GCA_963277665.1. Lineage (NCBI taxonomy): Eukaryota > Viridiplantae > Streptophyta > Magnoliopsida > Santalales > Viscaceae > Viscum > Viscum album. The sequence goes on from OY728132.1 coordinate 2,142,172,362, forward strand.
TGAAAACCACAACAAAATCACCGAGATTATGAACCATAAGTGATTTTTTAAAATTTCAATGAAATGTAAAATATGTATATATTTAGACATATTTGAAGGATTACATCATACATGAAGTTTGTGAATTAAATAAAAATATGTAAATAAATGTTGGAGAGTCTTTTATTTCTAGATTAAAATGCTAACACATCCACATTAAAAACAAACGATAACATCATTTTGTTATTGATAACCCTATGAAATCCTTCTGTCATTAAATTACGCACCTTCTATAGTGTCATCTCTATATTCAGGTAGGTGTCTCTAATATTTTTCAATTAGAAGGACTATAATAACCATGATATAGATAATCCCATAATTGTAATAAATTATCCTTCACAGAATTTCATATCAGTGAAATACTCTTTTTCATCATTCCATTTTTATTTATATTTTAGAAATTAATGAATCATAAGTTTATAAATGTAATAGAAATTTTTGATATATAATTTTATTAAAAAATCCATCTCAATGTATTCTTTTTAGAAATAAATATCACACATTTAATGAATTATTATATAAATTGTTCACATTCATAATGTTTTTGTATATAGATTGTTTTCATATACCACAAATTTATTTATTTATATAGTTTTCCTAACCATCAGAAATCAGGAATGACCATCTATTTATCATCTAAACCATTTGTTTCATCATTAAAATAGAGGGACACATCTAATAATAACAAATTAAATAATATTATTCATGAATAATTTACATATCCTAATTGGTACAGAATGTATGAATCTCAAATCAAATGGATTGTTTTATTTATGGGGTGGCAGATTTTAATTCTGCTAGAAAACCTTATATCATGTTTATGAAAAGTTATTTCATAAATTATATAATTAAAACTAAAATGAATATTTGAAACAAGTAAAAATGTAAATGTTAATTAAAAATGGATAGAATAATTTGTATGAAATTTTGTAATATTACTCTGCCCATATCAAATATTGCAGGTTAGGGTATATATCATACATGAAATTATAAATGATCCCAATATATTATGTCATATTCTTGAAAAGTATATTTTAACCAAATTGGGAAATTCAAATATCTACACCGAAATCTAAAAAAATGGTTCATTGAAAAAAATTATTGGTTTATTGTACGGAATATACAATTTACGGAATTACAATAGCTAAAAATTACACATAGAGAGTAAAATAGAAGTAGGTCCATAATGAGTGAGGAAATAACATATATCCCCTTATGAAATTATATTAGATTTATCAATATTTCATAAATCCATAATGTAGGATCTGATCTAAATTGTTGATTCAATGTTATTACTATTCATTGATGGGTATATAAATTTATCAGTAATAAATTATATACAAATCTTCAATTGTGACGTTAATTTGATTTTTTTTCACCACCATATTAGAGGGAATAGAACTAGTAATTTTTTATTTTTGATTAATCATTTCCCAATTGTTCCATTCCATAACTACTTCATATTCTGGAAAATCATTATATAAAATTTTCAATCGTTGATTATGTGATGGTATTTTGTTCACTAACATGTATAGATGTGACTATAACTAATGTTATCATCATTTAATTTAATGAAAAATGGTGAATCATTTATCTTATATCATATATAGATTGAAATAAAATAAAATTTATAAAACACTATATTATTATAAGAGATATGACTTCGTATATTATATGAATCCTTCTTATATTTAAAAAATCATAAACATTATAGAATGTTTATGAAATATAAGGGATTAATAATTTATTTTCCAAATAAAAAATATATGAGAATGAATTATATTGTATGGGAATATAATATTTGTTTAATCATATTTAGAATTTTATTTTTTAATAAATAGTGAAAATGTTATTACCTAAAAATGATATATATTTTATAGTTTTCTTTTATGGGATTTTATTATTCATATTCATAATGAATTTATAGAATTATAATTAAGTGGTTTATATTAGATTATATATAGTTAAAATGATTCCCTATAGTCATATCAAACAATACTTTTTTATAAAATGATGATTGAATTTGGAGGTACATACCTTGGAAACACATCAATATTAAAAGAGAATTTTTTTTGTTTATAAAATAATAAAATGATGAATTTGGATTATTAAAATAATAAAATTAGAATCATCTTTATAGAATATGGTAGTATATCCCATGTTCATCAAAATTTCTTTTTTGAACTATTTTATAGATATATAATTAATTAACCAAGAGATATTAATTTCCCAATTTATGATGATAAGGTAACCATGCTAACTATATTAAGAGGATGATATATTAAGATTATTAATATATAAAAAACACAAAAAACAAAAAAAAATTGAATTAGAATTTTTTTTATAAATTATATTTAATTTTAATATAAGATGAAACCACATGTTTTAGAATCTACAGTAAACACATTTCCATGATTCGTTTTATAGTATAAATATTTGAACAAAAAGAAGATGTTTGTGTTTGAAAAGGTGAAATATGATCTTTAAATATGTAAATAATATTTTATTAATGTAATAAAAAAGAAAAAAATTATGATTTAATAGGATAAAAAATTATATGATGAAATTTAGCTATCCTAAATAAATATTGATTTTTCATCAACAATATGAGGAAATATAAGAGAAAATTTATGAAAGTTAATGTCAATTCATTTTTTGATTCAATCTAATTGAATCTTTTAGTTGACTATATAAAGATGAAATAACTGTAATTAAAAAATGCAGGAAAATTTATAAATACATTATTTAGCCCTAGTCCCTTTTACATCATCAAAACAATTTCACCGGAATCCCAAACATTTGAATATATGTCATCTTAAAAATTAGTACACTCAAATTATCTTTATATTGAATAATAAAAATAATATAAATACACTATATTCAAATATATATGTAATTTACATGGATATGAAGGTTCAAATAGTGATTATAAATTGTTATCAAAACAATATTATGTTGCATAATATCATAGTAGAATGAATACTAATTGATAATCGACCAATTAAAATATTTTGTTGATGTTAATCAGTTTTTATCGATGAATTTTTACTTATAATATTGTCATTAAATTTGTACTATATTTTGTTAGAAATAAATAATAAATGAAATGTTTTATATTTAATTTATTTACAGTACATCAATGCTCGTAATGTGCAGATCAAATGGTAACTGCCAATGTGGGTTTTAATGAGGTCTTGTGTTCGAGTCTATCCGCGTTCTTCCATATACTTCATTTTTCATGATTTTCATTGTCATTTATCCCCTACCTCGAATAAACTAATTCTTCCTCCTCATATTTTCAATTTAGTACATCAATAAAATCATTCTAAATAGATTCCTCTTAGTGAATATTACAAAATAGATATTTCTGAAAGGATAAAAATGTTTTACATGAGGATGATAGAATAGACTTAAAAAAATAAAACATTCAATGATAGTTTTTAATATTATATATCACAATACAAACATAATTATTTGGGAAAAAAGTCAATGTTATGAAATACATTGTGTGTAAAATGTATAATTTATCTGAATGAATCAGAAAAAATAATTATAATCGATTTAAAGGATTATTTATTTTAGAAATTATTGGAAAAATGTCCTATTATATTGATGATAAAGATATTCATATTTAAAATCAATAGCTATATTTAAAATATTTGAATAGTGTATATGATAGTTTTTTAGTATGAGGAAGAATCTCTCAAACAAATGTAATGGGAAAATGAATAGAAAATTACATAATTATAGATAAAAATTATGGAATCCAAAGAAAATATCATTCCTTAATTTCAACTCATATTTTCATAATATTAAAAAATTTATATTATATCTTCATAATTTAAATATTTATATTATTTTATTAAATATATTCATCAATGATTTGAATATTATTTTTTTACATTCATAAAAACACAGCGGGGTTTAAAGTGGTGGTTATTATGGTATATTTAGTATGGTTTAAAAGGTTTAGTACAATATATTTTTATTCAAATTGGTATAATGTCAGTTCATGATAAATTATTTTTCTAATTCATACTACAGAGGTTATTTGAAAGGAACATGATTCATTTTATTTTTCACTATTCTCAATTAATTTATACATAAAAATCAAAATAAATTTAATGGTTATAAAAGAGGGTTCTATTTATAAAAATGATTTAACAAAAATTAAAATTTTAGAAGCCTAGTTCTTGGTAAATACAAATAGAAATAATTTAAAATGTTTTCTATTGAATATTTTTTTGATTTATTTTTAGAATAAAATATTATTAATTATTTTCTATTAAAAATAAATTCCCTTTCATTCATAAATTAATTACAAAATCACAATGAACCAATTGATTATTATATAAAGATAATAAATTTAAAAAAGTGAATTTCTTATCATTACAATGAAAAATTGAACCCCAAAGATCACACAATGTATGTTAAAACTGAATCCTATTAATAAAGGGAAATTAACTAAGGCTAAGGTACTTATTATCTAATAAAATTATATTATACAATGATTTCAGTGATTAAAATTGTTTTTTTCAATTTTGTAGACTATTTGTAGTCATTTTATTTATTCATAATATATGAGGTTAATATTCATGATATTAGTTATTTAATTTGAAATTTATTTTTATATAATAAATATAGATTGGTTTTGTTAAAATATAAGTAATTATATTTTAAACCCTATTTGGTCAAGGATTTCTATAAAGATTTATTTTTCTTATTTATTTTTCTGATGAATATTCAGGGTCAGATCAAGTAATGTTATTATTTTTATAAAAGATATTCTTCCTCACAATATGGTTCATATAGATAATGGTTGATATATTTTGTATACTTCTAGTTACCAGAAATTATTTTAATTGAATAAAAACATGGAAATAACTAATTAATAATTTTTTTTTTGGAATTACAGATCATAAAATAAAACATATTTTATTTTTTTGATAGTTCATGATTTATATGTTGTTACAGTCTACACTTCTATTAAATTATACTAATTTAATGTGTGTATTTACCTTTTAAAATATCATGTATTTAGATTTATATGTGTACACTGATTGTTTTATAAAAAAGAATATTCTATCATCCATATTTACACTCAAATTCCATAGTATTATTTATAATTAGATTATTTACAATCACATTGTCTATTTTATAATTAGTTATTTTTAGTCATCTGAATGACCCAATTTTAAAAGATTATTTTTGTAATGCATTTAAAACTCCATAATTAGCACCCTTTATAGATGTTTTGATGTTGGGAAAATTGATTCGATTTAACTACTCACCCATTTTCTTCCTTCTCTTATTTTATCCCTTCTACTCAAATTATAGTGTTCTCATTTTAGAATTTGGAGATTGATTCCACCATGGAATGGTTGAATTAAGTGGATATGATGGGTCATTATTATAATTATCATATAAAACCATGATAAATTTAGTTTATATTTTTTCACACTAGTCTTCATAAAATATGATTCGATATGAGTGTATTTTTGTATTTTAATTTAATTTGGTGAAATTATTCATTATTTCATTTATGTAATTTGATAAAAAAATCATGGTATCTGAATTATATTAGAATTGATCCATGTCACATAGTATAGATTCTTATCATCAATATGATCTATAAGTTGTTAATCGTAGATTATTACATTATTGGTTATGTAAATTTGGTTGAATAAGAGTTTTAGTATTTTTGCAAGGTGGAAATTGAATCATAGTTAGAATGTTATTCTTACTTTTGGATGGGTATCCATCATAACGTTTTTCATCATTTTACTATGAGGAAGTTTTATTTAGGATTTTATTGTATTAATGAAAATGATTATTTTATAAATAGTAATAGAATTTGTATTTCTGACCTTGATCTTATCTTGACAAACATTTATCAGGTTTTTCTGGTGTCTATTGAATGATTTTTTTTGTAATGAAAAACAATAATCCCCCAAAATGTATATTACCTAGATTGTTTATGTTGATTCCCTAGAAATGAAAGGGGATTATATTTCAGATTCAGAAAATGGGATAGATGAAATTTTACTTAACATAGATCTATTCAAATGTACATTCCTTTCATAATAGAATACATTTTAACAATGTTTGGCCCATTATGTAATATGCATTGTGTTTAACCATTTCTACCTAGATTTGTGGATGATATTGAGCCTAATAACCTCAATATTGTTTATAATTTATCAATATATAACTAAATTTTTGGATGATTATTTAAATATAAATAATATAATAAATGAGATATGGATTATAAATTAATGCAAATAGATTCATATTTCTTCAACAATATATGAATCACCACATTAAGTCTTTCGGAATACAAAATTTTTCTAATCACTATAATTGGGGTCAACTAGAATCACAAAATAGAGCAACATTAACCATTTTAGTGATGATATTATGGATAACAATGATATTATGGTCTGATGGGATGTAGTGCCTAACTGGACTTGAAATAATGTTAGTTCAATGTCATATAACGTTGACCATGAGAATGGGGTCATGATAGAGGTCTTGAAGGTTCCTCTAATAAAATTAAATGATATTATTAAACCTTCATCTATTATGAGTTAAATAATGTTATTTTTTGATATTTATATATCTATTCATGTATGATGAGCATGATTAAAAATGGAAATGGTTTGGTGGATTGTTTTTCTCATCAATGGAAAGAAGCACAAAAATTAAAATCATACTAGAGGTTACCAAAACCACGAACTAATTGGTCAATGGGTAAATCAATTCGCTTTGAGGTGTTCAGAATCTCAACATGTAAAATTTTTGTAATGCTGAAGTAGAACATAGATCCATGATAGAAAATAATTAGAGAATATGTTTTTTCTAACTATGGTCACTGTTCAAAAAAATATACAGAAAATAATAGAAATCGTCAACAAGTAATCGATAATAACTAGTGAGGAGTTGGAAAACAATTTATAGGCTAAATACATCCATGGAGACATCATAATAACTTAATTATGAAAAAATTAAATATCTATATTGAATTCATCCAATGGATTCATACTTCAAACAAAATGATGAAATAATATTTTTTTATCATTATTACAACTATAATGAATGTCAAGGAGATGGGGATGATGGAACCATAAGGGCTGAATGATGAAATAATCATATGACAACTATCACATTTTAAAAAGTTCATATTTGATGTGTATGAATTTTTTTATTGATTATTTTCATGAAATCCATGACATCAATTTTAGATCAATTGAAGGTCTCATAAAACATCATCTCAACTCCAATATAATAGGACATTCCTAGAAATATTTTTTTTGGATATTCTAACTTAATAAATAGTGAAAAAAATGAAGGCAGTGGGTTTCCATAACTAATTTTCCCTTTTCTAGTTAAATAATGATATTATTTTTATTTCTTTTTATAAATTCATATTCTATGAAGTTGGATGAATTTTTTTATTGGTGGGTAATAATTGTATTGTAGTAATTTTTTATTTGGTGAACATTTTATGTCTTCCTAAAAAAATATACATTGTTTTTCAAGATGTAGATATATATAATTGTGGTGAGTGAGTGAATTGACATAAACCAGTACAATCATAGAATAAAATAATTAAATAATTGTTGGTGGTTTGTTCTATTTAATTTTCAAGAACAATGATTTATATTTTGTAATACAGAATGGTGTTATATTTCTTTATCATGTGTTATTAATATTATTATTGTTATAATTGTTCAAAATACTGGATGCCTCCATTAAGTTGACTTATGGGAAAAGAATGGCTAGATTTGGTGGGTAGTTGTAGCAATAATGCGATAGTTCAACATTGTATGGCCAGTTTGGTGGCTATAGAGTGCCGGCCTTTATGCCATGTTGAAAGAGAATATAAGACAACAAATTTTATGACATTAGGCTATAAAAATTTTATTTAGACAGTAATATCACGCTTCATTGAATGGAGTGTGTATGTTTTTTCTTTATTGGGAAATGTGATTTTTAATTTTTTCCATTACACAAATACTACAATTCCATGGTTAAATATAATAATAATAATATTAAATGTTTTTAATGAAAATATCATATTTTAGTCCAATGTGATATTATCAAATGTTTGATAACATATTTTATTGTCTCTTTTACTACATTTTATCTGATAAAAATGATATTTCCTTATTTATGGATTATTTTCGTAGGATTTTTATGTATAATCTAATGGGTAATTTTATAACATAGTTTATTTCATCATATAATTCCCATATATTTATATGGTTATATAATTTGATGTGATTTATAAGAAATAGTGTTCATATCAATGATATTATCACATGAATATTACTAATGTTTTCATTATTTAAAAAAAACATAAACTAGAAGTATGGTTTTTTATAAAGAGTCCAACAAAACTACTATAATATATTGAATAAATTTCATACATAGACACCCCAATCATTAATAAACTATTAAATGTATTACACCATAACCTTAATAGATTAATGAATTTACTAATGGTTTAGATTTAGCTCCCATGGCCCTTTTTGTGGTGATTTTGAAAATTTAGGTTATCAATTAAATTTTCACTCTTTTTATTTAAGGGTGTTTTCTTTCATTTGATGTGGAAGATATGTTATTTATTCATTATATTATATATGATAAGAATTATTTTTTAAAAAAAAAAATTATATTGAGTGTGACTATCAAAATGTATTAATCATCGTTAAAAGTAGATTTAATCTTGTGACATTAAAACTCTCTCAAGATTGACATTAATTTAGTCATTACCTTGTAAACCATCACATTCTATTCTCATTAATATAAATATAGGGAAATATGGATACTAATTATAATATAATGAAATAAAAAATGATGTGTAGATATGTTGTCCCAATTACATCAGGGGAATGAATTTTCTCTAATAATGGGTAAAACAATCGAGGGTAAGGATATACATTCCTCTTACTCATGGCTTTTCATATATCCCTTTATTATAATAAATTTATGGGTATTGTCCATTCCCAGTACAACAATCTAAACTGATTGATGTTTTTATTGTTTTTATAATATCATTTTTTATGATGTTGGATTATCCCATCAACGAGAGGTGCATTATTCTCCCAATAGTAATCATTGGATACATATTTTTGGAAACATTCACATGTTGGCTCAAAATTTAATGATTTTCGATTGACCAATTTATACATTGTATGGTGGAATGACTTTGTATTTTTAAATAGTATGAATTTTACATATTTAATTTCATTTGGATTATTTTTTATTTAATGTAGATTTCAAAAATAAAATTTCTACAATGATTAAATGTGATTCATATTAATAATATGGTTAAAAAAATTCTAATGTAGTAAAGAAATATAAATAATTGGTTAGAAGTGTAGTTTTGAAACAAAGAATAATATTTCCAATGTTAATTTGACAAACTAATGTGAAGGGGCATGATTTTGTAATTAATTTTCTCATTCACATTTCAGTGATCCATTAAAAAATTAAATCTGAGGGAATTTTTTAAATAATAAATATATAATGATTTTGGGAAATGGCTTAGTTTAAATGAAAACTTTGGGGCCATGACAATTTCTAAAATTCTTTTATACTTGTGTGGATTTTTTTAAATGGGTCCAATCATTATTATCCATTTTTGTATGAAATATTAAGAACCAAATGGGAATTTATTGATTTTTATGGTTTAATTAGTTTGAGATGAGACATTATAAAGATTCATTTTTATCTATTTTCAATGGATCCTTATGGAAATAGTGAATATACGGGGTTTTAATGTTATTTCTTGGGGTGTTAAGGTGAATTTTATCATAATCGTATTTCAATTGAAAATTTAAATAATTTTTTTATGTTGGTTTTATTTAATAAAAATTATGAAAGTAACATATTTTGATTTCTTATCCATGATATTTATATTGAAACTTATAGAGAAATGTTTTTATCACATCAGTCATATATTTATTAACATAATTATATATAATAAAATAGCGTATAAACAAATAAAATTTATATTTTCATGTGATTTTCGCAGTCAGTTATGTTAATACAGGTTTGTATGCCTTTAATAATATCGAGTTTAAAAAAAATGACCTGATAAATCCTTTATCACATAAGCTGTTAAAAATGACATGAGGTTAGAATTTTCATGTAATTTATTTTATAACTGGCATGGAAAACTAATTTTTAATATTTTACATTCAAGGACTATCATAATAGAACAAAAGAAAAATAGAATCTAATTAAAAGAACTAGCTGACCAGAAAATACCATCCTAAAATTAATTTATTTTAACATTACAATTTTAAATTTAAAATTCATAATATATATTATAAATAATATAATACAAAAACAGTTATATGAAATAATATTAACATTATATTTATATTTTTCTTATATCTTATCTAGTATATGATCAACTGTAATTGAAAATATACAAATTAAAATGATGTTTTTATCATTTATTGTATAAATAATGAATGAAAAATCAACGAAAACATTTATAAACAAATATAGCATTTTTATTTTAGTAAATTTCATTGATGTATTTATTTCAAAAATTAAATGAAAAAAAATTGTTCTTAAATTCAATTATTCATTATGAAATATGAAAAGACTATTTAAAAAAAATTCCAATAGAAAATAAAAATTCTGGTACATAAAGACAAACTGTAGTAAATATAAATGAGAATAACCATTTTTTAAAATTCACACATTTTCACTCATCATTCATTCTATCTCTCTAAAATAATTCTATTACCTATTTAAATTATATGCATGAAATAAGTTTAAAGGTTATTATGATATAATAAATTATTGAAATATTTAAATATGCATGTTTAACACATTGTAAATATTATCTCACACACTACCATCGATATAATTTATCCATTTCTGTCCTCTCCCTTAGAAAAAAACACCTTAAATCTAATGATCAATAATATTAAAAAATTAATAATTTTAGTTGCAATTTTTTAAAGATACATAATACTTTATGAAAAATATTTTCCATTCCTTTCAATATAATGAAGCATCCAAAATATAATTTAATTATTTTATAGTCTTTTTGAAATATAAATACTAAATTTCTTTCACTCATTGTCCACTATATTAAATAATTAAACTATTCTTCCATAAATATATATACTTTTTTATATCACGATATTGAGAAATTGAATAATTATAGTTAAAAAAACATAGGTAACAGTAATTTCATATTAAATTTTAATAAATAAACTTAAGATGATAATATGATTACACTGAAAAGACATGCATCATGTTAATTTTCAAGTTATCTCACATTAAAAGCTCTGCAAAAAAATTTATTATATGATATATATTAATTACACATCCACTGTTTATAGGATCGAATAAAATGTCCTCAAAATCTAATAAAAATATCAGTACTTTAAAATTTTACCAATTCCAAAAGAAATCACATCGAATGGATTAATAACATGTAATTATTGTAGTATATATAATATGTGTTTACAATGATATAATTTCAGTTAAAATAGATAAATATTTTCATTTTAAAATTTAATATCAAATTTACAGCCATATGAAATAATGATATGATCCTTACATAATTCAATAGTATGTTGCAATGTTTTCTATTGGGCAAAATGAAAAAAAGAATGATACATTATCTAATTGTTGTTATATCATCATTAGGAAATGGTAATTTTATTTATCGACCAATAATACATATTATACTTACACTAATATTATCTTTATGTATATGTTCATGATGAAAAGTCTTCACAATATAATTTATTACCCTATATGAAAAATAAAATTATTTGGGGATTCTCAATATATAACTGTCAATAAATGAGATTCTATGGGGCATGAGGTGTTGGAATTGGATATGATGGAGGACGTTTAGGGGGTTTGAAAGAATAGGTGAAGAAGTTGGATTAGAATTATAGATCTATATTTTTATGTCTATAAACGTTGAATAATTTAGTGTTATCGTCATATCCTTTATTATCTCACTGAAATCATATGAATTATCTTTTAGTGGTTTATTTTTTCTTTAATAAACATCTTATATTGAAGAATCTTGAGAACAGATAAACACATTTCCAACCAATACACATATCAGGTATCCACATCCATGACCTTAATGTTGAGGCCTTCCAAATATAGTATCTAAAATATAATTCCTACAATAAATTTTAAAGCTCCCAAAAATTCACTTCTCATCAAGGTATTAGTCTATAAAATATTGTAAAACATCATCAGTGTATCATAATTTATAAAAAATTGATTTAACATTGACTAATTAAATAAAATGAATAACTTCTCCTAATCTTCTTAGTGATTTCCAACATTATATCTCTATGTTCATTCTAATTTTAAATGATTTGGGCCTAGTTTCATTTTTCTACTCTAGCAGGGGGAAAGAGGGTAACCTTGGTAGAGCTTCAAAACTCGACACTCAATTTTTGAAAATTTTCAACAATATTTTTTTCATTCAATAACATATACCCTAAACAAAATAAATTACATTTATAGAAATTTTCGTTTTAGTCCACATAATGAGATCTCCATATATTATATAAATTAATAATAAAAATATCATTAATACGTAAATTAATATATTAAAATTTATATATGATAACATATCAACTACCAAAACTAATTCTTAATTTATACTTTCATAAAACAAATTACATGCATATTCTCTTAAAAATGGTTATATATCACATATATTTTGATATTTCTTACATTAATTAATGATATTTAATGTTATTATTGATTTATCTAACTCTATATCCATGAATCATATCCTAAAATTTTAATCTGGACTCCACTATTATCAGGTAGGTAATATTTCATCTTATAATATGAGGAACACTTATATTATTAAAAAATATGATAATTAATATAAAAATAATATATAATTACAAAATTATCACCCATAATTAAGATATTGTGAATTTACCAACACTTATATAATAATAAATAAAAATACAAAAATTTCAATTGGATAACATTATCTTAACATGAATTGAATTTTGACCCTAAGGAATATCATTATCATCAATGTATACTAGTATCCTCGAGTCCCAACTATAAATAACTAATATATTTTGTAAAAAGGTGCTATAATATTTACCATATTCAAATTTCTTCTCCTACCCTATAGTACTAAATGAATCTTTTGTTTAAGGATGAGGAGGCTCCTTGACAAGATTATATGTATTTTCCACTTGAGTTATATGTATATTTTCATCCCTATAATCTTATAGAGAATCAATATTTTTATCTTCTATTATCCTTAAATTAATGATCCAAAAATTTATTATAAAATTAAACAAAATCATATAATATATATATAATTAATGAAAAAATAAAAATAATTCATCAAAATTTAATATAAATTTAACAGAAATATATTTATATTTGTCAAATACGCTAAAAAAATGTTATCAAAATTAATGTGAGATGAAATTACCGAAATTATTGGATAAAAATAAATCTTTTATTAATAATTTGAATAAAATTGTAAGATTATAAAAATAATAAAAACAATACAAATTAGACAACACATTATCTTATTTTATATGGATCATTAATGTAATATAACATTATTATCTATATTTACTCCTAAAATAGGGAATTAATTCTTAAAATAATCAATCATATGAAAATATTTTTTTCAAATAAAATAATATTCCTTAAATATTCTCATCTCTAAAATCATTATTTCTAAAACAATTACATTAAAATTAATTTTTACCATAAAATCAAAAAATAAGAATATAATTTCATTTGAAGAAGAATTTATGTAAGGGTAAATAAATAAAAAACAAATCTAATTTAAATAAATAAGGTAACATATTAATTATATCATGTGTTCCAATTATTAATAAAACTAACTTATCAATCATTTTATTATATTTAATAAATTAATCAATTAATACCTATGTCATAACTATATTATTAGGATATTAAAATCTGATTTTTTTTACAAATTCTATTATTTTTATCATTCGTTATGATAGAAATCATCAATATTATATGGTCATCAATTTTGTTTTTAAATATTTTCATATATAAAAGGACGTATTATAAAACCAAAAACTCATTAAACTTTTAATCACCAATATAATTTATACTAATGTAAAATTATAGGCTAATATATATGAGATGGATCAATAATATAGAAAATTTATGTTTCTTCGGTTTCAATTGTAGATGGACCTACTGTATATTATAATATGTTCAGATTAAGATGTATCATACTAAATTCATCATATCTAGCATTGTTACTACTGAAAACCCATTCACAGATACAAATTAGAACAAAAAATTTATCGTAATCAACCTTCCAAATTTCTTCAATTAATTTATAAATTTCAATTTATATAGAGATTTGGATTTTTTTTCATTAGAACTATAAAGATTTTAAGGTTTTGATAAAACCAATAGACTACTAACATGAACCAAACATCTAATATCGTGATATTTGATATTAAATGTGTAATCATTAATGTAATAAACAAACTAGTTTATCAAAATTATAACAATACCTTCTTCTATCCATATCAATGATTCTAATATCTATGAGTTAAAATTAAAATTCTAAATAAACCAGAGACTTTTTTTTATGATAAATCAAATTCCACAAATTTTTCTTTTATGTATGACTTTGTTTTTACGCATTAATATGAAATATTATAAATGGTTAAGAAAAATTGAGGCCATTCAAGAAAGATAAATATATCAAATTTATCAGTTAACATATTGATTGTTTTACCTTCAACATATAGATCCCATTTCTCTCATAATTTTCTCATTCATGATTAGTTTTTTTTAAATTCAATGTGCTCCCATATAGACATGTTTTTTTAAAAACACTATAACTAACTTAGAAATGTTATCCACAACAACAGATGATTAAGGTTGATATATATTCTCAACCTTACCCAATTATATACATATATACCCTTATAAAGGATATATTCAATTAATATATGCAGATCTAAAAATATTTATTTCAAACTCCTCATGAACAATTAAATTTAACATGATATCAAATGAAAGTGGAAAATAAATTTTCAATTGAAAAATTTTATAAAACACATCATTCTGTAAATTTTTTAATGACATCAAATCAGTCGCATTGTTTATTAATAAATTAAAAAAATAAAACACCTTCATGAGAGTAATTATACTATGGATGGAAAATAATTTAAATACATCACCTAGAAGTAAATTTTCCATCATGAAATACTTTATATTTGATGTATGACCCTGAAGTACATTGATACCATGATGAAACTGAAAAAATATAATTTTTTCTCCCATGATTACGTATTGAAACCTAGAGGTTGGTATTTTTTCATCCACTAATATTGTAAAAAATCTCCAAATTTATTCCCATTGAGAATAAGTAAAATCTTTTATTCAACACATCTTTAGTCATTTAATAAATATATAAAAATGTACCAATTAAACATTGATATATGTAAATATTTATACACATGAAATTTATGTTATGTTTG
This sequence comes from Viscum album, assembly GCA_963277665.1. NCBI lineage: Eukaryota > Viridiplantae > Streptophyta > Magnoliopsida > Santalales > Viscaceae > Viscum > Viscum album. The sequence continues at coordinate 2,142,187,922 of OY728132.1, forward strand.
ACCTAATCATATATCCCATTTGGATGTTAAAAAAATATTGACTATTTCCTCTTAATATTTATAAAATTTACATAATATTGTCTCTTTCTTAATGTGACATCAATTTTATTCAACCTATCAAAATAGTGATCAGTGAAAATTTATTTTTGAATATCTTTTAAATCATTCAATAAAATTAATTTCTTTATTAGTGTTTGGTATGTGTTATTCATAGGGAAATTTATTCTATAACCCATGTATATTTTTTCCCATCATGTTGAATTTAACAACATGATGTATGTTTTTTGCAAATTGGACAAGAATTATTTTTTGTAAAACGTTTTCTAGATAAATTTCCACATGGTTTAGGGTCATTTATAATGAATATAATCATTACATGAAGTTGAAAATTATCCAGTTTACAATAATATTACACTCTAGTTACATCATCACAGAAAAAATATAAATCATTAATTAATGGTTAAATGAAAACATTAATATTATATAACATCTATTTTTTTCCAAGAATAATTATACAAAACATTATATATGTCCATATCATCATAAATTCAAGATATATGATTTAAATTAAAAATATAACAATATTAAACTATTTAATCTTCTAGGTATTTTATATGGATTCACTTCATTTATGTACCTTCAGTGTTAGAGAATTCAAACATCTTATCAAAATCTATAAAAATATTGATATAATTTCATCCAGTCTAAAAAAAGTCTGGATGACATAATATATTTAACCTATATATTCTCAGTTAAAATCCAACTAAACCTTTATTAATTATTTTAATTTGAAAATGAAAATTACAAAGGATTAATTATTCTATGATTTGAAATATCAATGGCATGAGTCTCTAAAAATTCAAAATTAGGGATTAATTTTTATTTTCATTTATACCATGATGTCCCACATTTAGAAAACTCGGATAGACATTTATGATTATTCTTATAAATCACATAATAATTTGTGTATTCATATATATTTTTATACCTAAATCCCATTAGTAATACTATTATATAAAATATAAAATGAATTGGGGTGGTTTTTTGTCAGAATGTATGTTTTACATCTATTATAACAACTCTATAAATATCTTGTCACTTGATCAATTTTTCACCATTATAAATACTATTATATTAAATATAACATGTCATAAATTTACATTTATGGTCCGATTTTTAAATAATAAGTAAAAATAAAAACCATATATTGATGATAAATTTGTTACTTTCATTATAATTATAATTAGTTTTCTAATGGTCACTCAAAATGCTATGGTTTAATATTTCTCTAAAATATGTATTAATTATTTTGAGTTAAATTATTTTAATTATATATATTATTATTAATTTCTATATATATAATTTGTAGAATATATCCTGAGAATGAATTTATTATAATTTAATATTTTGAGTAATTACAAATGTTTCCCTCACGCGATTTTTAAAAGGGAACATCCTCCCTCATTTTATCTAACCAAATTTATCCTTATGTATGAAAAAATCTAATAATTTCACTTCTCAACATAATTATCAATCTTTTAGTGATTTTTTTAAAATAACCAACACTAGAGCCTTTTTGAGGAAATCTAAATGAGTAATTTTATATAGGTGGATAAAATCTTTCTCGGTCACTTTATTTTATAAAAATAATTTCCTTATAAAAATATATGGTTTTTAGCCTAAAAAGTATCTTTATTATCCTAAATATGATGAAATATTAATATTAATATTAATATTAATATTATTAATATTATTATTATTCAAATACCATTATAATCCCTCTATCATATTAAATGATAATATGAATTGTCACTCATGCATATGTACAACATTCCGACTCCACAGAATGATAAAATATAATTTTTATCACCATTATATTATGGATGTGTAATCTAATGTGTTTAATGTTTATATAATATATTTCTGACAAAATTATATTCAATAATTATAATATAACCTCTACCAACATACTATCCAATTTGATGGGATATAATTACATTGTATATTTGTGTGTGTTTGTCGACTACCACATCAACGAAGTGATGAGAATAGTTTTTCATTTAAATTTTACATTAATGGTAATGATAGAAATTGTGATAAATATATATTATATATATTATGTAATAATGATCCTGTAATGTTGAATTAATATTTTACTTTCATTCATTATATTTTTTTGATAAATACAAACAAAAATCAGCCGTATATATGACTTGATATCTCTATGATTAGTGTAAATGTTTTCTATAATTTTATATTATATTGAAAAATATAAACATGTATATAATTAATATATATGATATTATATGTTTCAGAATTATCATTTTATAGAATTATAAAAAACTGAAATTATTTTAAATGATTTGATGGTTGTTCTGATTAAACTAGAACAATATTTAAGGGTTCTATTTCAAAATAACATCAATATTTGCGATTTATTCCATTTAAATCTCTAATATGGATTATTTTCTTTAAATATCCGTGTTTTAAAAAAAATCAAAATATTTTCTTATGATTTTTAAAGTTGCCTTAACACATAAATGACATCATAATAATAGATTGAATGTAATCTTCTATTCGTTTTCTACATGAGTCTTTTTTATCCTTTTTAAAAAAATATTAAGGAATGATTTTTAAATTATAAGGCCTGAAGAGATTTTATAGATATATAGAATAAATATTTATTTTATTTTTCCATTAATATTTTTAAGGATATTTGGAATTGAGAAGTTTTACGTCTTAATTGCATTTTGTAAAATTAGGGATTTGAAAATAGAATGGGAATTTTCAAACAAAAATATTCCATGTTATATTTCAAAATCAATACAAATATACAATGACCTCTCTTTATGTTATTTATAATTTATTGGGAATATTATGGAATTATACTATATTAAATCTGTCTAGGAAGGGTTTATGAATACCACAACACAATTTTTATGACTCCAGATACTTTTATATTATATATTCATTGATGAAATGATTTGGAAACCCCATTTTTTTATTCTAATTTGATGAATGTTTTAGGATCATATATAACATAAATGTTTGATTTTAATTTTTTATTGGTTGTTTCAATATCTCCATCTAATTTACTAGATAATGAATAATGTTATATGATCTAAATGGTTGTATGAAAGGTTATCCCATGTGGAAAAGAGGATACACAATTTGTTATATAATGATGTAGAAGTTACATATGGGGTTAGCCCAATCCCATAATGTTATCAATGTCATGGTGGTTAAAATTGACATATGGTTCCCTATGCTCATCTGTAAACCAAAATATATATCATATTCATATTTTATGATCTCAGGGATCATGTTATTTGATTATATTATGATTAATTTACTTTTAAATAATTATATTTAATCATTGAATCAGGTTTTTATCTATGAAATATTAGGTTTGGCATTCCAATGTTACAATCACACAATTATTGTCATGTTTTTCTTATGTGACTACTGATATCTGAATCATTTACCCTTACATAGTATGTATGATATCCCATATTATGTATTCTTCCTAGAGTTTTGAAGAATGCATTTTTTTATGTTAAGTCAAAGAAGGAAGATAGATATATATATTTTAGTGGGAGAAGACATAGATCACCTATGAACCTATTTTATTTGTTTCCTTGTTTCTATATGAACAAGAAATAGATGATTTGGCATAGATCATTATACTATTTGATGAATTTTCATCTGTAATGATGTAATTTATAAATATATGAAAATATAGGTTCAATATAGCTGTCATCAAAGATATCGTGTGTCCAACTTTTGAATCATATATGAGAATATATTAATAAGAATCATAGGGATATATAAAAGTCTAGGAAAAATCATATTATGTGGGTAATGATAATGGATGTTCAATGATAAACAGATATATTCATTGAATAAGTTTTCATGATTTAGAAATCTTATAAATTATTCTTCATTGTTATATATCTTATAAAAATGATTAATATTTCATAAACTATTATATTTGTTATCATGTGAATTGATAAAACAAGAATGAATTGAGGTAATACTGAATGTGATAGTAAATGAAATGCTTATTAACCTGAGCATCCAAATGTTTTGGGGAATGGAATGAAAAACAATGATCTAATTCTTACATAAATTTCCCATGAAATGATTAAAAACTATGCGTTTTAGATTAGTAATTGATTGGGGTGGAAAATATTTTGTGTCCATCGTGAACAAATATACACCTTTTTATAGTGGATCACTAGATCCACATATTACTAAGGAAAGGAAAATTACAATTGAAAAGTTATTTTCTATTCTCTATTTTTAATTCCAAGAATGAAATAAGCTGAAAATTTATGATTTGGATGATAATTAAAATAAATTTCATTCTTTTATCAATAACATGAGGGAAAGGGATTAAATTCACTACATTGAGTGGGACGAGTTTAATAACTTATTTCTGAATAAATATTTTTCTTATAATCATATAATGGATGTATAGAATTCATTTTTTGTGTTGAAATAGAATGTCTATGAATCTATAAGTAATGACGAGGAAAATATCATAATATATTCTAGGTAATCTTTTGGAATTAATACCGAAATATTATATGTGATATATTCATTGTTCAATTGATTAAAACCAAAGCAATGATGGGTTTTATGAATAAGGTACATTAGTAAATATGAATCAATTGTGTGTATTTCTATCACTATTGTAATGAATATTGGTTTTTTGGATCAATATCATTGTTTTTATATGAAACAATGTGGGAATTCAAAGAAAACTCAAAAACCCTATGAGATAAGAAAATGAGATTTACCATTTTTTAAATTTGTTTAAGGAATCATGGGTGGATTTTTTTTCTTGGAACGAAAATATTTTGTAAGAATGGAAAGGAATGACATCTAGTGACTCATTTCTAATGTGATGGGATGATATTGTCATATTATTTGACTAAAAAGGAATCTATATATAGTAAACAAACCACAATCCAGTGTTCCAAATTTATGGATTATAAGATTTTGTTAACTGGTGCCCATATAATAAGGTTAATGATGATGATCTTTTCCAAAACATTATCATTATATATATAATGGAAAATATCATGAGATTAAATTTTTTATGAAGGATATGATAACGACATGGGGAAAGGTACAATTATTTTCTACTCATGATTGCTAATGTATTTTTTGTTTCTGAATCTACAAAATATTTTATTTTTATGGAAATCACTAATGATATCACTATATAAACTAAAACATTAGTTGTTTAATTTTCAGTAAATCCGCATAATTGTAAGATGAATATATCTTATGTATATCATTTTTAATTTATAGAATTTTGTATGATAATTCTTCATAAAAATCATTCTATTCTCCCTCTATTTGTGATTCTTGTTATTTTGGGAATGAATTTGATATATCTATATAAAAACAACATAATATTACTTGTAAGTGAGGTATATTTTATTTTTGCACACCAAAAATTGATCATGAATAAGTGAGATGATAAATAAAAATGTTCGATGGAAATCACATCCATTGTAGGATTCATTATTCATTTTTAATATGAATATTTATCTCATATGTTTATTTGAAGAACTAAAATTCAAATATATTACTTTTGATTTATATTAATTTTATGTATATATTATTTTATAGAATAATCTTCCATATAGTAATATTTTTTTGGGTAGAACACCAAACTGTTGCTACACTTATTTTAACGATTCCAAAGAGATTATATCTAATCTTTTTTCAAGAATTGAAGATTAAAAACGAGGGGAATCATGATAAAGGGATTAATTTGGCGACGGGAATCACATTATGCTGGTCCTATTATATTTATTATTTATAATTCAATATTAATGTTGTTATTAATTGGTTATATATTACATAATAAGATAACTATCAAGAAAATGATCATCTTCCCCTTACTGAGGAACTGGTTTGTTAAATGTCACTAATATAAGTAATTTTCCAAGATTAATATTCATTATAGATACCTTTAATTGATGGTAGATTAAGGGGATATAACAAATAAAACATTTAGTAAAATTTATGGATTCTATGAATTAATAGTTATTCCATTTGGTTATACAAATTCCCCCTCTATCTACCTTAATTTATAGAATATTTCCTTTCATGATTACCCTGATATGTTTGAAGTTATATTTATATTAGATTTTCTTCTATAATAAACGATTAAGGAAGATCATTTATATCATTTTATAATAATAATAAATAAATTAGTGAGGGATTTTTTTATTATAAATTTACCAAATATGAATTTAGGTTTTAAAAAGATTAATTAATGTCTCATATAATCTCTTTTGTACGTATATTAGTAGACACTTAAAAAAAGACAATGAGAATTATCCCAGACCAACTCCCATGATTCAGATACATTGTTTTTTAAAAATGAATAAATATTATATTGGTTTTATGGATAATTATTCACTAATATTAAATACAATCACCATGTTAACTCCAAAGGGATCCAGGTTCCATTTAATGGATGATGGCGAGAAATATTTTATTGAGCTGAATAAAACTCTAGTCAATGAATCCATTCAGAACCTAGACTATATTGGGGAAGGGTTAGTAATACATAGTGATACATCAATTAAGGGACTAATATGCGTCCCCCTGTAAAATGATGAGGTTATATATTATACCACATGGAAAATTATGGTTCATGAGAAAAATTACCCATCCCTACATTGGAGTTGGATATGGAATTTCATTCATTAACGATATATAGGAATTATCCATATTTATAAAGGTGTGACATATCTACTAATAAAAAATGTTTAAATTATTTTTTTAAATTTTTTTTCCAATATTACTTATAGAAAATTGTTGGATATGATTAAATATTATGACATTCCAATACATTACAACCTGGAAATGAAAACAAGGATGGTGGTTCTCTAAGTCAAAAAAATCATAATTTTTTTTCTATAACAAGGGTTAAAAAAGATTTAATATTTATGGGAATGCGATGGAGGGTATTTGAAATCATGAAGTAAGGGTATAAGTTTTATATTTTTCAAATGATTTTTCGACCATATATATAATTAATTATGTAAGAGGTAGCAAAAGAAGATTTGGATCTAAAAAATATAGCGATATATTTTCTATAATTCTTATTAGATTCAGATAGAATAATATAGTTCATGAACTATGTATCTATCACTTTAGTGTATGATTTGAAGAAGGAGAATATGATGAAGATCATAGTTCTTCCTTCACTGTTCATCATGGATGTATGAATATGTATAGATATTTTAATGAATATTTATAGTGGGATGAAATAAAGTGGTATTTGGTAGAAATTATATATCGGTATTCTCATATGTCAGTATGTTTATGATTATGTATTAAACCATATGGGGATGTTTTTAATGTTAAACATAATAGAATGTATATTTGAAAACATTATAATTTTTCTTGTTTTCAGAAACCCAAAAATATTTAAATCATACATTGCCATGTAGGTTTTATTTCACCTCTTTATGAAGTCAATACACGTAATTTATATCAGTGAAGATTTATCTCTAGATCATCTTTCAAAGATATACAGTAATTAATTGGTAAGGATACATGGAGTACCACATTATATTATATTGGCATGGGATATATGACTTATCATAACATTTTGTAGAAGCCTTAATAAATCTCTAAATCAAAATATATGTTTCAGGATGTATTATCATTCTCATAATCATGAATAATATATGAAAACATTTCATACCATAGAAGATATGTTTAGATATTTTTTAGGATTTCAAATGTGTTCAGGGTCAACACCTTGTTTTTTGTATAATTTTAATAAAATAATTTCTTTCAATCGTGTATTCAGATAGACACTTATGATTGCCTTTATGTTAATACGTGAAGAAAGAAAACATGATGGAATAATGATAAAGATGAAAATCCAATGGTAATTGATATAGTTATGTAAATAGAAGATATAGTAATATCCATTCAATGTCACATTAGAGTTGACCATACTATATAACCATGTTTAATGACTATCATTAGAATGATCTTGATTTTTATTTTTCTAAAATGTATTCCTATTAATATATCCTTGTAATAGGTTGATGATATTTTTTTATAATGAAAATAATTTTCCTAGGTATATCATTCCATTATAGATTCATGATTATATAATGTTGATAGTTTATCGACTATATCTTCTATAGAATTAACCATAGGATTACAATGTGTTCCAGGTATCTATCCTAATGAAGTAAACACATGATCATTCAGTTGTACTAAACTAGAAAGTCATTCCACCAATACAAGAACATTATTATGATCAACATATAGTGTAAATATTGGTTCATTGGGATAATATACTATAGTAAAGATCTCCCACATGGAGATATTCCTCTACAGAAATCAAAAATTCAACGTAGCCACATGGTTTACTAAGGACATAGTGAAACAAAGATATCATCATTTATTTATATCAATGTGATGAATTTAAAGGATTAGATTCATTTCATGTGGTGTAAAATGTTAAACCACGAGTTTTAATAAAATATTTTATCTGCATATAATTTGATTTCTTAGATAGCTTGTGAAAATAGAAAAAACGTGTTTGGTTGAACCATATATATTGTTAGAAAATTATGTTTCTATTATAGTATTTCCATTGGATTTTAAATTTGGAATACTAATGAATTAATTATTAAATATATATGAAATTAATTCATGTTTTAAATTATTGGAAATTAAAATAAATTGTAAATGAATATAAAAGAGATGATATTTATAAAAAAAATATTAGAGAAATTTAGTTTTATAAAAAAATTAAATAATATTTATCAGTGACTGATTTTAATTGAATTTATAAATTATTTACTTGATAAATTTCATTAATCATTTATCAAATATTTTTAAGAATATGATAAGAAAAAATCCATTTACATTGTAAAATATGTTTTTATTTCTATAATTTATCTTTTATCGCATTTTGACCTTTAGTTTAAAATTAAATTTTCACACTTGAATGAATTTAATAATATAAAAATAATAAATTATATACACATATGTGTCTTTAATTTTTTAATTTATCCCTATTTTGTTGTCAATATGAATAATAGTCGTTGTATAAATTATCACATCGGTAAATGATAAATCACGTTAATCAGGAATTTAAATTAATGATATGTCTATAAATTTTCATCTCAATTCAAATTGCATGAATTTAATTCTACCAGTAACTCTATATGTTCTATATTAAGTTCTTTAATAACTAATTAAACTTTAAAATTTCAAATATATATGTTTAATCATAAAAATCACACAATGTTATTTTTTTCTTATTATTAATTAAGTGTCATCATAGTGAAGAAAAAAATCATTATACAAATACAAGCCATTATTTTTATATATATTAAATTATACAAATTATAAAAAATTATTTTCAATTTTTTTAGTATTATAATGACCATACCTGCATATTCCACATCGATGGGCTATTTCTCCATTTTAATAAAATATAATAAATGATTCAACAAATATTTCTAGTAAAAAAATATTTGTGGTTTAATTATAAAAAATATTTATATAGGTCTATATTTCAAATAATTGAGAATATTTATAATTATATTATAATTATCATTTTTGTTGATGTATATTTTTTTAAATTAATTAAATAGTTTTAAATTTTACATTAATTTAATTTTTTAAAATTCATATTTTAGTAAATTAATTAAAAATAACCAAAATAGTGTAATAAATTTTTTTTGATATTATATTCTATAAAACAAATACTTTTCATTATTTATGGTCAAATTTTTAACATATAAAAAAAATATAGCACTTTATTACAGAAAATTTTACTACCATTGTAAAAAAAATTTAATTAATTGTTAATCCAAATGATAATGTTTAAAATTACAATAAATTCTCTCATAAATCTATTGGATGGTATTATGATGGACCTATATTATTATAAAATTTAATCGATGTTAATTTGGAGGCATATGTCATAAGAAGTAATTTATAATCTTTTAATATTTTGATAAACTCTAACAAGTTCCCTTACCTAAATTATAAAATGAAACCACCGCATTCACTATGTCAAATCAAATAGATCATTTTTTCAAGAAAAAAATATCTCATCTAGCCTATAAATATCTAAATTATCATTCTATGGGATTTTATATAACACCACAAGCTTCCACGGTATGTTTACCTTTAAATAATGTAATATCTTTCATTGTATGCAACATCGAGTTTCTAACACACCACAACCAATCATACAAGCCGTTATGAATAGTAATACCCAATTTTTTAATTTTTATAAATTTATATTTCAAAATGGACTTCATTTTTGGATTTTTAGTTTCAAACTTATCTTACGGTGAACTTTTGGTATTTTTCTGAAAACAATCAATTATCGATGAATAGGGAAAAACAATGAGTTATAGTTTAAATCCGAATTTTTATTAAAATAATTATTTATTTTATTTTAATTTAATTTAGGTCAAAATTGATTCATAATACATATATTAGTTCAATGTAATTCATTGGAGTCAGTTTTTAATAATTCTAGATATATAAAAATATTGTTGAACTTTTAACCATCTTTTACCCACCTCCTTTGAGCATTTGAAAAAATACATAAACATAATTTTACCACTTCTGTGAGTTGATTTTCAAAAGTCAGAAAGACACATTTTATATCAGTAAGTAATTTTTTTTTTCAATAAGATGAAAATAATTTATGTTGAATAATAACCTTTTACTATTATTTATCGCATTTAAATGTAAATGGTTTAATTAAAAGTAAAAATGATATTATTTTTAACTAAGCACATGTATTAATTCTATTAGATAAGTGTAATTCTACCAAAAAAACCATAGTCATAATATATTATCCTTCAATTCCACATGGATTAGATTAGAACATTAATTATTATTTTATTTTAATAAGAGTTAAATGAGCTAAAATCAAAGATTAATAACTAAAACATTTATAGTATAGGGTTATACATAATAGAAACTCAACTATAAATATTAATTATAAATATAAATAGATTTTCTATATAATGATAGTTTTTTATAATTTTTGTACATTAAATAATTAAATTTATTTATGAAACAATGATTATGATGTAATTAGATAATTAATAAAATATTAAAATAATTGATATTATAAATATCCAAATAAATGTAATTGGAGAGTTTTAGGAATTAAAATAGTTGTTTAGTTTAATATGACATGTTAGGGTTGGTTAGATGAATTTTTTTTGATGTAATAATGATGTTATGAATTTAGAAAAAACAAAATACCAAATACTGTCAAAATTGACATAAACGAGTTTTTACAACAAATATTATATTATAAATTGATATTCTACTCCTAAAAATATATGGATCAGCCAAAAGACTTATATAATGATAGTTGAATCATTAATAAACCACTTGGGGTTCTCTTGGATTTACATAGTTAGTTTATCAACCATATAATATAAAAAACGAAGAGACATGTTAAATGTCAAACAATTTAAGTAAGAGTTAAATCAAAAAGGTAAGGTTAATATTGTTACCCAAACCTATATAAAAAATGTTTGTTGACTGTTTACTGACCCATCACTACCTTATACTTTAAATAATTCATTTTGGAGCCATTATAAATCGAAAATGTTTTTATTATAAAAAACTATATCTAGCTTTTCCTAAGGTGCCCCTCACCCCTCTTATAAAATGGAACTTCCCCATCTCTATAATTCACACCATCAAATCCAATTGGATCGGCTAAACCCTACCCAAATTCCCTCTCAATTGTTTTCTATTAATCATAAAGGCCTTCATTTAGTCATAAATCATACTTAAGAAGCCTTTTTGATCCAATCAAAATGAAGAACCGAATGAAGAGGTAAATATTTCATCACCTCTTTCATGTTTTTTCTTCTTCCACTTCTTCATCCCTTGTTGTTTACTCTAAAAAGTAATCACTTCAATATCTTCTATAAACCATGATGTTATTATTAATATGGTACGACCATATTCATTAATCTATCCATCCTTTTAATGACATGTCACCATACGTGCGTACGTACGGATTACCGTCTCTACGTCGTGGTGTAGTTTTTTATTCAAATACTTCATCATTTCTATGGGTATAATACTGAGTATAAATTATTTAAATAATAAATATAACTTGATAATGATTCTGGTCATATGATATACCATCCAATTATATATTTTTTTAATATCAAAAGAATGATATCGTCGCTCGTGCGTACGTACAGATTACAGTCTCCATGAAGGTTATAAGATTCATTACCCATCACATATATTCAAGACTAATATTCATTTGATGATTAAAAATAATTTTAAAAGACTTAATATCATTTTGAATATGAATATGATACATCATATCTGTAATAATCATTACTTACACAACAAATCATAAAATCAATTATGAATTAGTTACCAACCGAAACGATGATACTACTGAAATATAATTAACAAAGCAATATTAGAAGATCATATATGATTTAATATTAATATATACAGTTCTTTTATAATTTAATAAAAATTATTTAACCATTATACATGATGTTAAAATACCCACAACCAAGGAAATGTACAAAGTAAGGGGTTTCTTATCTCATGTTTAGTTATGTTACATTTCTATTGTTCACAACTTATTTATTGCATGTGGTGTATTGTATAATTCCATTTCATATATAAAATAATTATTTTCTTTATATTCATGGAATTATGTGATTAACATTGTGGTTATCAAATTTTGGTCATACGACTCGATTGATCACAACGAAGTAAGGATTTTCATCTCACTTTTTATTAATGTGACATTCATGCTATATTGGAAACTATTTCCTTTTTTGTTGCTTATGTAATATCCACGATTATATTAATTATATAATATACATTAATGTATGGGTATTTAAATCATTATTTTATGATCATCCTTTCATGGGCTGTCTGTTTTATAAGTTACCAAATCGGTAAAGGAATTTCAAATTTCAATTTCAACTAATTTGGATTTACGCATACTTCATTGACAATTTTACTCCAAGATTATATGGGGAATCACAATTTTTTATTTATGTCGTAATTTCCATTCCCCTTTGTTTTTATATACACTTTATACACATAATCATTCAATTGATAAATTCTCAAGTCATTGATATGAACATGATCTTATCTCAATTTCCATTCAATGGGTTAAACATCGAAGTCATTGATGTTTTTTTTTTCAAGAACATGTGTGAATGTTTGTTGATTTATTAACACAGAATATATAATCATTTTGAGTTTATATATATTTTTCTCACAACATTATGTCACTAATTTATCCTTTACCAAAGGATAATGTCTTTATAAGGGATTTAATCTCAATTGACATTACTTTGAGAGTTCTTTGTTGTTATATACCGATTCACTTTTATTTGGTGTATATAATGTAATTTGACATGAAATATCATGAATCCATTTTTGTCATGATATTATTATTTTTTTATTACCTCAATTAATTGTGTTCAAGCATCTCTCATTTGGTTTGTAGCTCTAACTAAAATATAATTATAAAGGTTTTAAAATTTTATTCATCTAAATCATTATCATTAATGTCCTTGTTTTAAAATTGGTTTTAAGGATTTATTTATATGGACATTAACGTTTTGAAATTAAAATTACTTTTAAGTGATTCAAATTTGTATGGAACACTTTGATTAATAAATCTATTTTTAAATGGATTCCTGACAAATAATGTGACTTTTTAATTTTTTCAAGAAAAAGGGGGATATTTCTCCCAAATAGTTTTGATGATTATTTTTATCTATATCAATATCCTTCAATATTCTTGATAGAGGATAATATTTTATAATAAAATATTCTATATTTTATTGAATGAGTTATGTTTGACTGTGGATGTGCTTTTTTATTCCATTCATGGTTTGTGGATAATGTAATGACATTAAGTATTCTAGTTTTAACACAAATTTTTCTGTTATGTTTCAAACATTTCATACGAGGAATGAATTGGACTTGATAAGTGATAGGTGGTGCCTACTATAGCTCTTTTATTAATTTTTCTGTCTCATGAGACAAACAAGTGTCTTAGAACAAGGCCTTGAATAAATCGTATTTGTAGTCTTGGCACGAGACCTTGACTAGGTGGTTATGATGTCTGGCATTATGAATTCCATCATTATGATACTAGATATTGATATTTCATGTGGTTATTCAACTAGTATAATAACCATGAATATGTTTTTTATGGAATTATTTACTCATATCATATTCATTCCATAAATATCTCATGTTTATTATTTATTTAGGTAAGTCTTTTCAATTATTCACCATGTTTAATATTTATGGGATTTTTTGTTATATTGCGTACCCTTACTGAGCGTTTGATCTAACAACTTTAAAAGGTTTCATTTTCCCAGGATATGAAGGTGTTAGTTATGAGTGACTTGCAAGAATAATCTAGGAATATTGGATATTTCTAATGGAATAAATTAGTGTTGGAATTATTTTTAAAATTGTAATGTTGAACTTATGTATGTATCATGTTTCCAAGACTACTAAATTTATCGGTCCATTGAGACTTGATTCCTTGTAATAATTCCAATGTATTTAAATAATGCCCCAGCCTCTTGGTAATTGGGGTCCGGGCTTTACATTATTTCATCCAAAATACCATCCCTATATAATTTTATATGAAATATAACGGAATTTTTTCAATGAAAATGTTATTTCTTTATCCAGTAAATTTTTATATATTCTTATATATGTACTCTAAATATTATCTAATTATCAAAAAAATAATATAGTAAGTTTCCTAAATAATCTGATATTCAATTATTATTATAAATCCCAAATAAGTTATCTTCGATCACTAAAAAATGAGATGTGAATAAACCACTTCTATGTATGCACGACTTACCATTTCAACCTAGAAATATAATTCATTTTTCCATGCCATAATTTATGGATGGGTTTTAGTATTTTGTCAATACTATATATTATAATTATGAAGTTATTATACCTCTTAATTTGTAACATCATATATTCTTACTTACCATATAATACTTTTGGAAATAATTACATTGTTCACGCATACATGTAGAATACAACCTCCATGAAGTGATGTGAATTATTATTCATTTGTATATTACATAGATGATCGTGAGGGATAATTTTATAAATATATATGATATAATAATTATCCAAAAAAGATGAATTAATATTTTTCTATCAATCCATTCATTATTTGGAAAATGTATAATATGATAACGTGTAGGTAAGACCTAACGCCTGTATGAAAATTGTAATTAGTTTCCTTATATTAATTTAATTGGTGACTCTAAATATATATATAATATATATATATGATCTTAATATACATATTAATGTTTTTTAGGTGATCTAAAAAAGAACCTTTTTAAATAATGAGAACTAAAAAACTGTTATAATCATGATAAATGATGTAATTAACAATCAAATATGGTTATTTTAATAAGGAATTATTAATAAATGGATGTCATAAAATGTTTAAAAATGGTCATTTATGATATTATAATTGTGAAAATTTTCAACTGAAAATTATAATTAATTTAAATATATTATATAGAAGGAAAAATGATTTATAATGGAAGGATATCTTAAGGTGAGGATTTATTTCAAAATATCAAAAATATTAAGGAATTTATATGATGTAATATAAATTAGGGAAAACATCTCTTCTATATCGATGATTTATAATATTATTTAATTATATTAATGTTTTTATATTCCATTTCAAATTCATTCCAAAGAATTTATTAATTTATATAAATGTTAATTAATTTAATCTTCATTGTAGTTTCTGAATGAGTTACTATTTAACTTTTTAAGAACGATGGGAACAAAATGTGATTTTATCATATATAGTAAGAAAACAATTTCCTAGCATTATTACATACATTTTTTCGTTTATATTTATGCTATATTATTTCCAAATAAAAAATGTCCCTATAAAATTGAGTAGTTATAAAAATAATATATTTCCAAATTGAAAGGATATTTTCATCATGAAATGATTCATGTTATTTTTAAAAATATCCCATTAAAGATGGAATCAATTTATGATTCATTATATTTAATAGGGATATTATCAAATAAAAAATATCATTTATTTCAATGGATGGTTTATCAATATGATGAAAAAATGTTCATGAAACCTATTTCACTTACATGTGTATTTATACGATGAAATGTTTATGAAACAAATTACATTTCAGGGGTTCAACTATGATTATTTTTTTGATATAATGGAATAAATATACTTGATTTTGATATTATTATGGATGAGACCTATCTTTATATATAATTAATTGAGTAATTAATTATGTTTTATAACATCAAATGGTATATATGAGGTTATTTTGAGCACAAAATATTGTAAACTATTTGTTATCCCATGATCAATGAATGTATATAAGGTATTATTCCATTTGTAAAAACTTATGAATGAATTTTGGGGGTAGAAATAACATATGGATTTCAACGATTATATGTTTGACAAAATTTGTTTTTTATTCATTTGTTATTATCTCCTGGGTCATGCTCATTGATTCACATATGAATCATGTGTCATGAACAACAATTATTTATTCTATGAATAATATTTATATGCTAATATATATAGCTGATAGTTTTCAAATGTTAATCCCATGCCCTTACGATCATGTAATTTAGACTTGATTGTTTATCTCTCCCTTGATTGCCCTTTCAGTGAATCTAATCTCAAAATTTATTATACATTATTCAATATGATGTGGGGATTATTTTAATGTATGTTATGACTATGAAGTGTGATAAATATGATGATAATAGTTGGAGATGATTTAGGTCACCTATGAACCAGTTTTATGTGGGTTTATACTTCCAAAGGCCGTAGAACAAAACTAATATATCATGGAATATTATGTTATGTGCTGAATACACATCTATTAAGATAAATTAACTATGGATTAAATTTATTGGTCACTATAAATCATATTCATGGTAATAACTTTAACAACATCCTCCTGAAAATAACAAACACCTAATATGTCATTATATTGAAACTAAATTTTATGTGAATGAAAAATTTGGTTTTTTCCCCTGTGTTAATTGTTATATTTTATAATTTGGTATGATTGTGCATATATTTTGTTGAAATGAAATAGTTCCAGTTAGAATATAGGTCTATATTTTTACATGACATTTGATAGCTATTTATCTTTACGATGAGATTATCTTGTATGTTTTTAGCTTGAGGATTTCACATATCGAGGATGATGGCCAATATAGTATGGTGATATGCTACATATGATATCATAGGTAAGATTCCCCAGAATGTATTTTATGGGTGTGTATTCCTATTATTATTTAATGTAATTGATGCATTATGAAATCATTAATCATGATAAATTTTGAGTTTTAATACTTGTAATGGCCATTATAGAATTTTGGAAAGATGAATTTTAGTGTGTTGGTTATCATTGTAGTATCTTAGAAGTATATGTGCCTGAAACATGAGGAAAAATATTTTTTTGTTATGAATTATACTATTGTGGTTGTTTTTAGAGTTTATTGGTACAATTATAGGTTATGAGTACCTCATTTTCAAGCTTAGGATGGTGAACCACATATGGGATATTATCAATTTATTTTGTGGGTGAGTGTGTTATTAAAAAATAATTTTTAGTATCGTTAATATTGGTATTATAACTAGATTGACAAATTGTTTATCTATTACCTTTATTATTTTAAGATATGTATGGGAGGTAGGGGTCTATATTAATGTACTCGATTATGTTACTGTTTTGAAAATGAAATTTCCCTAATGTTGGGAGCATTATTTTAGTTACCTATAACCTGATAGTAATGTTAAATTGTTGCAGGTGCCTACAGATTTTATTAGATAGTCCTCATGAAATTTTTATGACACTAAGAATGGGAAATCGAATAAAACATTATTAATAATTTATTTATACGTATAAATTTTAAAAAAATCAGATAGAGTATGAGCATCAAAATTAGGGTTATAATAAATAATTATATTTTGATCATTATCGAGTCAAAGAAAATTTGGTGCTCGTGGTATAACTACACATAATGTGTAGTTTTTTTCAGGTTGTGTTTTCTTTAGAGATATTCATCAATGCTAAAAAAATTTCATTGGTTTTAATTGATCAAATCATCTTGAGTTTCATCCTGGTTTTTTGGAGTCAATATATTATTTTGGTAGTGTGCTGGTAGGTTTAACTAGGTGTGTTTTAGAGGTTGGCCAGTCAAAGGTTGTTTTACATAAAACATTTGTGTGTAATTGGATATAGTTGGATAGAGATGGTATAATGTTTGTCATTTTTTGACATGATAGTTTGGTTTCTAGATTTGATAGTGTATTTTCATGGAAAATGTAGTGTGGTCTTTTTTTTTGAATAGTGGAGGCATGTCCGTTTTTACATTAAACTGGGAAGCGCGAGTTAGTAATTATGTTCTAACTATGATCTCTCATCAGTTGAGATTTTGGTATCATAAAATACATCATGGGATATATTATAACATTGGGATATTTATTTCATAGTCAATATTGAAGATGAGTGGTACCTTGGTTCATAATAGTCCTTAATATTAAACCCTTATATGAGAGAACCATAATCAAAATAATGATTTTGTTGATGAATCTATATCATCATAGGATTGATGGGTGTCTGGTGTGTATTATTTGTGTTTCGAAAGTGTACATATGTTATGGGTTTAGTTTCGGTGGGTTGACCCTCTAAAATTGGAACAGTAATGTCCCAGACATTCTGAAGTTATGTTTTTTAATGGTTTGGTTTCAATATCTTCATTGTGGTTAAAAAAAAGTTTTTCAAAGTTCATGTGATGAAATGCGATTGTTTTAGGGGTTTTGAACATGAAAGAGGATGAATATAAAATTAATGGGATTGTTGCACAGTTTTTGCATGGTTAGTGAAAACCATGTTGATCATCATAGTTAACAGTGCAGCTATAGATAAAAGAATACCAAAGGATGGTGCACGGTTAATCAAATCAGGTAGAACATCTCGGAAACCATGTTAAGTAGTGTTATTTTGGCACTGGATCATGCACAATTTGTGCACTGTTTGGCTAATTGTGAGGGTAAATCATGCATCCTAGAAAAGATGGAAAATTTAAAAAATTTCCACTTGGATTTTAAAATCTATCACGAGTTTCTCTTCGATTCCACCACTTGCAACCATAGTTACTAACATGGACTAAAAAATATTCCAAGAGGGTATTCTCATTTAATTATTTTACATTTGTAGAATTTTAGGCTGTGGATAAAATTCCTAGTTTTGTTTAATAATCAAATTGATTCCTCTATTCTATTTGGGTTCTTTCCATTCTTCCATATCCTTCTTATGCTCTAAAACCATTTTTTTATGTGAGATTTAGGTTGAGGCTTCATGGGTTGTTTGAATCCAGATCCAAGGATACAATTGGGGATGGATTTATTATCTATTTTTTGGCATGTGTTCTACATTTTATGTCCCATAGTTTTGTTATTGATATGTGTATGTGTGTTCATCTTATTCCGTTGTCTTGTTGTGTATGTGTTACCAAGGGTATGATTGGGTAAATTCGTTGTCTAAATGATTTCATTAAAACCTTACAATCCTCGTGGGATGCATAGGGGACGAAATGACCATTCTAGGGTAACCAATGGTGTGTGTCGGTATTCCCAAACCATGATAATGGTGGGGTTAAGGGAAATGTTACCAAATAATAATGTAGATCCAGGATGAACAAGTTCTACTAGTTGATTGTGTTGTAAATAGAAGGATAATAGAAATTCCATGGCTAAAAAGGCATAAGGGGTTATTTGACATGACATGAATATAGCATCCTGGACTTTTCATAAATTAAAATTACATAATTTCAAAGATAAACAACATAATAGTATTACACATAGAGGATCCAAAGGTTTAGTGTCTTGGACAAACTAGGACCACACATTCAAAATACAACATCAAGCATAAACATTTATTTAATTTCTTATTCTCTAGCATCTTATTGGCTCTTTTCCTCTCATTCGTAAATGCATCCAACTGATGATATACATATAAAGGGGTGAGCAAGATGTCCAGTAAGAGGATAGATTCATGATAATTAGAGGAGCATAAATAAAAGACTTGAAATATGGCAATACATAAAAATGAAACATCATATATTAGTGGTTAACTACCACACATACATTTGAACCAAGATAGAATCTTTTTCACACATCATTTAACATTTACTCATGATATTCATCACTTTATCCAATGCATTGCAGTGCTGTATAATTCTGGGCGCACCCGTTACTTTGAAACATTAATATTGCGCTATATAATTTCGGGTGCACCCATCACATAATAACTTTATCATTATCATGATTCCAACATAGAACACATATAAATTTTTTAAATTACTAAAACATGTAAAGGAATGGGTTTCATCTCATAATAATACATTAATAAGCTTTGGGTTCCCAAAAGAAAAAGGGAACAACCTATTAAATACAAGAACCATCAACCATGAATGAGATGTAAAAGTTCAGTTCTCAAAAGAAGAGATCTTTTGGAAAACATTTTTATTGACATTAAAATTATTAGAAAAAAAAATTTATCCCAAAATGGTAAGGTAATTATGAAAAAATGATCATTAAGGAGTAACCATAGAAAAAATGCAGTGTAAGAGGGAGAACCCGAAGGATGAAAGTTGGGTTCCAGAATTTACCCTTACCTTGTACCCGAATGCTTACTTCTATTTAATTTCATGTATAATGATATTATATTCATCAATTTGAAATCCAGAACCATGTGTAAATTAATAGGGTTAATTCTGGATTCATTAAGACATATTGTGTTCCTTTGGATGACTTATATAGTTTAAAAACATTATTCAGGGATGTTCGTTTTTATTGTTTTTCTTGGGTGGTTCACTCGTATTCTTAAATTGAAGTTCAGGTAGAACATGGGTAAAAATCCAAAAATAATATTACATGTTATTAATGATATTACAGGATCTTGAATTATTTTATAATTAATTATATTAGATCCTTTTGGATTAATTATTAGATAATAATTAAATGATGATTACTTGGTTTTATTTGAGAAGTTTTTGTATCATAACGAACTTGTTTTAACTTTTCACATAGTAATATGGCCATATCGTATTTAAATAAAATTAAATAGAAAATTATACATATAAAATATTCTAGTTCAACCATTAAAATGGTTTCATGACCATATTTGAAGGTTGAAATGGAGGAAGAAGGCATATTTTTCTTGAAGATGATAAATTAACACCTCACGAATAACATTCTCTTTAAAAAAATAAAAGGAAGAGGGAAAGGGGGATGTATGATATAATTTCCCATTATAATCATAAAATAACATTATATGTATAATAATGGCGTTACAATACAATTTGGATGAGGATGGGTGGGTAGAGATCAAGAAATGAACTTGAACTTGAAAGGAAATTAAAGGAGAATAGGGAGGGAAATCACCTTCTGAATCCTTCTCTTGAGAACCACCTTAAGGGCCAATGCTTGGACTTTTGGTGAGACCATATGCTCTTGGACGTGGGGTAGGGGCTATGGAAGGGTTTTTGTCATATTTTAGAGAAAGCTTGGTTCTTTAGAGGAGTGAGGAAATGAGGGTGTGAAGGGTGGTTTTTATAGAGGAGGGGAGAGGGGTTTCCTTAATATAAAATTCATTAGTATATTAATTTATCCTAATACAAGGAATAGTGAATAATGAATGACCATGAATAGTAATTTTATAATTTAATCCCGAAACAAGTGGGCATAAATCAGTAGATCATCACATATGACCCTATAATAAGCTTATTTAGCTTATTTTTTAAATTACGGTATTTCACAATTCATAAAAAATTCAAATATCTCAGAAAAACCACCAAAATTTACCCCAACCATTTTTCGACATGTAGAATCCAAAAATGAAGTCCATTTTTCAAAAATAATATTCTATATATTATAAATTTAATATTTAATTAAAATCATAATTTACTTAAAAACAGTTTTTAAAATTAAAACTGATTTTATAGTGCTTTTAAAAATTACGTAGGGTCCTATAAAATTATCTAATATTTTATGAGTAAATTTTTGGGAAAAGGTATTATTTTATATTAATTAATTAATTTTAATTAATTATTTATGACTTACAAAATACCAAAACGTTTACTAAGGTCAAATTGTTACTTTCTAAGATGTCTAAATTTTATTTAATTATTCATAGGTAATGTTACTCTTATGTTAGATGATTAACTATTCATAAGGATCATATTACTATTAATAATTTTATGTTACTATTCATAAGGGTAGGTCACTATTCACCAAAGAATATTTTTTGTTTCATTAGACACCAAAAATCATCTTGAACACAACCGTGTATGTCGGATTTTCAAAATTTAAAACATAGAAGTGACAAACTTATGTTTAATGGTCACTTATCACTTAGTAGTTAATTATGTTGTGTTTTTATGTTATTTTATGAAATAATTATAAGAATTTAATTTCCATTGAAAAACATTGGTTTGTTATATTCTTCCCGCCTTAAGAAATTATGCCCTCGAAATATCACATTACACAAACAGGTGAGGGTACTTCACCTTCATTGCTTATTCTGATTCCCTTGTTTCTTCCTCAATCTTATGCTTCATACATAACATGTTGAAAAGATGGATTGTCTTGTTGCGTAGAACCATATCTCTCTGATCAATAATATTTACAATATTCTTCTCATAAGAGAGATCATCTTCCAACTGCACTACCTCTAAGTTTAGTACATGTGAGGGGTCAGGTATGTACTTCCTCGGTAGTGATAGAAGAAACAAATCATGAACATGATCCACATTCGGTATAAGTGAATGAATATATGCCACAGGTCCAATGCGGTCAAGGATCTCAAAGGGGACAATATACCTTGGGATTAGCTTCCCTTTCTTCCCAAATCACATGACTCTCTTCCATGGATATATTCAAAGGAAGAAATTATCTCAAACGTTGAACTCCAAGTCCCTTTAATGGTTGTCATCATAGCACTTTTTTCAACATTTCGCAGCTTTGATGTGTTTCTGGATGACTTGAACCTTCTCAGTCATCTATTGAACAAGATCAATCCCAAATCGCTTTCTTTCTCCAACTTTATCCCAATAGGTTGGATTTCTACACCGCTTCCAATAAAGAGCTTCATACAGAGCCATATGAATACTCGAGTAGAAGTTATTGCTGTATTAGAACTCCACCAATGGGATATGATGATCCCAACCACCTTTCAATTCAAGAGATCAGGCTCTAATTATATCTTCAGGAGTCTGAATAGTCATTTCAGACTGGACATCAGTTTGTGGGTGATAGGCCTTGCTGAAATTTAATTCAGTACTCAAAGCATGTTGAACGCTCCTCTAGAACATAGATGTGAACCTTGGATCACGGTCAGAGACAATTGAGTGTGTAACACCATTCAATCTCTCCACTTCTTTCACATATATCATTGTAAGTTGTTCAAGCGATATGTCTTCCCAAATAGAGATAAAATGGTCAGTCTTGGTGAGTTGGTCAACCACAACCCATATCACATTATTTCCCTTTGATGTCTTCAGGAGACCTATGACAAAGTCCATAGTAAAATTTTCCCATTTTCACATGGGTGTAGGAAATGGCTGCATCATACCCTTGGACATTTGTCCCTCATCTTTAACTTGCTGACATACCAAGCACCTTGATATATATTCCGCAATCTCCTTCTTCATGTTATCCCACAAGAAGTGTTCTCAAAGATAACAATACATCTTGGTACTCTTAGTATGGATAGAAAAAGTTGAGCTATGTGCATTATCCTAGAGCTACATCTTAATCCCAGGTGATGAAGGTACATAAATCCATGTTCCAAACCGAATCACACCATCATCATCGATATAGAACTCTTGCAGCTTCCCATCCTTTATTGCATTCACCCTCTTTTGTATCTCCATATCATCCCTTTGCGCTTCCTTAATCTTCTCTTGGATGGATAGTTGCACAATCATATGGGAAAAGTAGGATGCATCCCATTCCTTTATGATTTCCTAATCCATTCATTGCATATCCATGAAGATAGGGTATTTCTCAATCCGAAACATGGATAGAGTAGCAGGTTCTTTTCTTCTTAGAGCATCAGCTACTTGGTTCACCTTTCTAGGATGATAGTGAATAGAGAAATCATAATCCACGATTAGCTCTAACCATCTCCTTTGATGCATGTTGATCTCCTTTTGTATGAATATATACTTTAGGCTATTGTGGTCGGTGTATATGTCACACTTCTCACCATAAAGGTAATGCCGCCAGATTTTCAAGGCAAAAATAACGGCAGCTAGCTCTAGATCATGTGTCGGGTAGTTCTGCCCAGGTATCTTCAACTTTCGTGAGGCGTAGGCTATCAAATTATCATTTTTCATGAGTACACAACCCAATCCTTTATTTTAAGCATCATTGTATATCAAAAAACTTTATCTAATTTTCGGTATTGTGAGTACAGGTGTAGTGATCAGCCCTCTCTTTAGCTCCTTGAAGCTTCCCTCATATTCTTTCATCCAGACATACATTACTTCTTTCCTTGTTTACATAGTTAGCTGGCTTGAAAATCATGAGATTTTTCTCACAAAATGTCAGTGGTTAGTGCCATATAAAACATTTGATAGCTAGTTGCTCCTCCATTGGTGAAGGAGGACATTACCCATTATTATGGTAATTATTCATAACCTGAGATAATTGCGTAAGAACTGACATTATGTTTTGAACTCCACCTCCCAAATCATTCGGGATGTCATTCGGGAAATTGTTGCATTTTCCCTCGAATGTGTTGTTAGCCTGATTTCTCTTGGTTCCAACCATTTTCTAAAATAGAAAAGGATAGAACAAAACATAAGTAAACAAGTCTTGAATAAAATAATCATTTAAACAATTTTTACCTAAAACATAACATATGGGATCCCTAGGTAAATATTGTTGTGTTCATATTTATTCTTAGTCTCGTGTTATAGGTTTTCCCAATGGTTCACTAATACTAATTCCCAAATTAACGAAACCTGCCTCTGATACCAACTATAGCATCCCAATATTTTCTTACATTAAAATTAAATCATTTCAAAGATAAAAATCATAATATTATTACACATAGAGGATCCAAAGGTTTGGTGCCATGGGAAAACTAGTACAACACATACAAAATACAATATCTAGCATAAATATTTATTTAATTTCTTCTTCTCTAGATTCTTATTAAAACTTGTAGACTCCTTAGTACATGTACCCACCTGAGGATATACGTAAAAAGGGGTGATCTAGAAGCGTAGTAAGATGATAGATAAGAACAATATAGCACGGGGTGGGCATAATCATGACATAGACAAATGATCATGAAATGAGAGGAGCATAAATAAAAGACTTGAAATGTGGCAATGCATAAAAATGAAACATCATGTCTTAGTGGTTCACAACCACACATAATTGTGACCAAAGCTGGAATCTTGTTCCCACATCATTTCACATTTACTAATGAGATTCATCACTTTACCCAATGCATTGGAGTGCTGTATAAATCTGGGCACACATGTCACTTTGAAACATTTATATAGCGCTATATAATTCTGGGCGCACTCGCCACATCATAACATTATCATTATCAAGATCTCCACATAGAACACATATCAAAAGTGAACATAACAAACCCATGTAAAGGAATGGGTTTCATCTCATAATAATACAGTAATAAGCTTTGGGTTCCCAAAAGAAAAAGGGAACAACCTACTTAATACAATAACCATCAACCATGAATGAGAGTTAAAAGTTGAGTTCTCAAACGAGGAGCTCTATTGGAAAATATTTTGATGGACATAAACTATAGTAGAAAAAATTTATATCCCAAAAAATTTAAGATAATTATGAACAAATTATCTGTATGGAGTAACCATATCAAAAATGGATTGAAAGAGGGAGAACCCGAAGCATGAAAGTTGGGTTCGAGAATTTCCCCTTACCTTGTACTAGAATGCTTCCTTCTCTATAATGTCATGTATACTAAAATTATATTCATAAATTAGAAATAAATAACAATGTGTAAATTAATAAGGTAGATTCTGGTTTCATTATGTCATATAATGTTCCTTTGGATGACTTATAGAGTTTAAAAACATTGTTCAGGGATGTTCATTTTTATGGTTTTTCTTGGGTAGTTCAGTTGTATTCTTAAATTGATGTTCTGGTAGAACATAGGTAAACATTCAGAAATGATATTAAATGTTATTAATGATATTAAATTAGGTTGAATTATTATAAAATGAATTATATTAGATCTATGTAGATTAATCATTAGATAATAATTAAATGATGATTACTTGGGTTAATTTGAGCAGTTTTTGGATCACAATGAACTTGTTTTAACTTTTCACTTAGTAATATGGCCATAGGTTATTCACAGAACATTAAATAGAACATAATAAATATAAAATATTTTGGTTCATCCATTAAAATGGTTTCATGACCATATCTGAAGATATAAATGGACGAAGAAGGCATGTTGTTCTTGGAGGTGACAAATTAACACCACACGTACAACGCTCTCTTTAATAAAATAAAAGGTAGAGGGAAAGGGGGTTGTATGATATAATATTACATTAGAATCATAAAATAACAGTACATGTATAATACTAGAGTTACAATACAATTTGGATGAAGATAGTTGCAGAGAGATCAAGAAATGAACTTGAACTTGAATGGAAATTAAAGGAGAAGAGGGAGGAAATTTATCTCTTGAATCCTTTTCTTGAGAACCTCCTTAAAGGCCAATGCATGGTATATTTATAAGACCAGAAGCTCTTGGTCGTGGGATATGGGCTAGGTAACGTGTTTGGGAAGAGTTTAGAGAAGGAATGGAGCTTGAGATGTGTGAGAAATTGAGAGTGTGAAGGGTGGGTTTTATATTGGAGGGTAGAGGGGTTTCCTTAATATATAATTAATTAGTTTATTAATATACCCTAAGACAAGGAATAATGTGTCTTTAACGACCAAAAATAGTAATTTTATAATTTAATCCCAAACCAAGTGGGCTTACATCAGCTGAACATTACATATGACCCTATAATTAGCTTATTTAGCTTATTTTGTAAATTACGGTATTTCACTATTCATAAAAATTAAAGTATCTCAAAAAAATCCCAAAAATTAACCCCAACCATTTTTCGACGTGTAGAATCCAAAAATGAAGTCCATTTTTCAAACATAATTTTATAAATATTATTAATTTAATATTTAATTAAAATCATAATTTATGTAAAAAAAAGTTATTAAAATTAAAACTGATTTTACTGTGCTTTCAAAAATTACTTAGTGCCTTATAAATTTTTCTAATAATTTTTTAATAAATATTAAGTAAATAAAAAATATTTTAAATTAGTTAATTTTTTATAATTAATTATTTATGACTTACAAAATTCAAAAATGTTTACTAAGGATAAATAATCACTTCCTATGATGTCTAAATTTTATTTAATTATTCATAGATAATGTTACTCTTATATTGGATGAATTACTATTCATAATGGTCATATTACTATTCATTAGTTTATGTTACTATTCATAAGGGTAGATCACTATTAACAAATTTTTTTGTTTCATTCGACTCCAAAAATCATCTTGAACACAACTGTGTAAGTCAGCTTTTCGAAATTCAAAACATAGAAGTGAAAAACTTATGTTTAATGGTCACTTATCACTTAGTAGTTCATTATGTTGTTTTTTCATGTTATTTTATGACATAATTATAAGCAGGGAATTTCCATTGAAAAAATTTGGGCCGTTATAATGAAAATGTGAAACATGGGTTGAGTTGTATTGTGTCGATTATTTGATAGATTTTGGTTATAATTCCCAAAGATGATTAGGGAATATTAGATGGTGAACTCAGAATTTGATGATGGAATGAAAGAGGGGGTGTATAATAATTTGTTGAAATAAAGAAATAGATTAATAAGTTGAATGGGATAATACTTAGGAATTATGTCACACCTAAGGGTTGATTATTATATGTGGTTGGGTTATGATATCTGAGAAATGTACGTAAAATGAATAAGTGAGTGAATTCTTGTGAAATGATAAATAGAATAAATCGGTAGATTTATGTCTATTGATAAATTTGACAAAGACATAGGGGTTTTTTAATACACCTTAATGGTTATGAAATGAGAATGGGAATTTGACTAAATAAATATGGCTTGTAAATCGAAAATGTATTTATGGGTTAGGGAATTGTATTAATTCCCATGTTGTTTTTTATGTATGTTGATATAAAATTTCATTTTTTATGAATGGTAGTTTTATGGAATTTTCATGGTGATTTGAAAAATGAGCATGTGGATGTGGCTTGGCTGAGGTGGATACTGACTTAAGGTTTTCTGCCCACGGTATGAGTTAGCCTAAGGCTCTAAACTGCACCCTAAATACACGGGTTAGGGAATGGGACAAGGGCTCTATTCCCCTAACAATTTCATTCAACCCTAACTGAGGGTTCAAGGTGAGGATATTGTATTTATGTGATACATGTATGCCTACTGAGAAAGGGAATCATCTTATTTTACACTATGCATTGTGATTGATTTACTTAGACACTTGTGTAGATGATATTTATGCCTAACCCAAATACAATGCATTATAAATTGAATTTGTAGTAAAAATGGTATAATAAATAGTATTAGAAAAAATGGTAATCATGAATTAAATAAGCCTTGTTAACTAATGGAATCTGAAATGTCACTTTTTTAGATACAATTTATTTTATACTTTCATGAACTGTCTATTAAACATGATAATTTTTAGCCACCATTGGTGGTGGACTACTAAAATTTGAACTCACCGCATAGATGGAATACTCTTGGGTACCTGGGGAGATCTCTTGATTGTAGGTCAGGAAAATGGCAGGGGCCCGACACTAAGATGTTGAGATGGGAATGGGACGTACATAGATAATTAACCTGCCTTGATTTGGGACTTGGTTGGTATTTTGGCCAATTTTTTATTTTTCATTATCATTCACTTGCACAACTAGTATGGAATTTAATTGCTGAATCTGATTTGAGGGTTGTACCCTATCTGAGAAATACTTGGTTATACATGTTTATTTTTTTCAGATTACAACCGTTATATATTTTTTTGTTTTGTTATGGCTTACTCTGAAAAAGATGGTATAGTCTCCCAATGTGACTTTTTAAACCATCACAGCTAGTCGGAAAACATTGGTTTTGTAGCGAGGGGTTCTTGAGGTCCTATGATGATTCATCATGGGGCACCAGTTTAGTGGATTTAGGGATGAGGATGTTGCAAAGGGATATCAAAGTAATTTTTCTCGCATTCGTACTATTTGTGGATGGTAGATAGGATATTAGGATGTCTGAGGACATGATCAGAAGCATGTTCTTGGGAGTATCTAAGAGATTTATGAGAGAAAATCACAATTCACCCTAAGTGGGAATTATTATTATTATTTGTTTTGTTCTAATTGAATAATAATTCACTATTGGGAGACTCACATGTTTTGTGATTTGACTAATTTATTTTATTTTTCTCCTACTCATAATGGCATGAGGTTGGGCATTCATGCATCATTTTAGTCACCTAATAAAGTAGGCTTAATGAATCACTATAGGCACACACATGTAATGGGAATGAAGGAAATAGAGGCCAGAATTCATTTTACTTCATTGATAAATTTGATGAAAATAATTCTTAATAACGGCAATGTATGTGGGTGAATGAAAATAATCCAAATCAGTAGTAATGAAATATCATGTATAATGAAATTTTATGAATGGGTTAAAATTTTGGGTTGTGATAAGTTGTAAATATTTATTTGATGTCTAAAATAAAAACGGAATGCATGATGATTGTATAATTTTTAATGAGTTTATCATAATTAAAAGGTGAAAATGAGTTAAAATTATTATTGTAATAAGTAGTGAAAAGGGAAATGTGCCTAAGAGGAATGAATTGTTTTGTAAACACAGAATTGTATTAAATAGGTGTAGATAGAATACATGTGATTATGTAAATTTGTTACACCCATGTTGACCATGACCAATGGTAGGTATGGTAGATGGTTGTGATCTAAGTGTGATGATGACAATTGGGATAAGGTGTGAACATTGGGTTGTTTATGAATGATAGTGTTAGAGCTTTTCAATAAGATGATAACATGGTCTCGTTTTTTTAATATCTAGTGGATGATAAGTTTAAAAATGAAAATGACTGAATTAAAATGTGGCTATTCATTGTGTTGTCAGTTTGACAATTTTCGATGTGGTTTGGGCTATGAGAGTACCCAAGTTTGAGAAATAGGATTTGGAATGTGAGGCCTTTCTGGTTATGATATGCTCTAGGAGGTGTGTTTAAGGAACCCATAGAGGGGTTATGGCCATCGTCTTTTGAGGTTTTCATTGGTAATGAGAGTGAAAACCCTCATGGTTCATGAACAAATAGAGTGGATGAGGGATCTTAAGGATGTTTCTTGGGTCCTCAGGACCTTGTGAATAGATATTTTGAGAGTTTTGTTTTGAATCTTGTAGAGGATGTCTGGATCATAGTGATGATGAATTTGTACACCTTTGGATTGTATCCTAGAGTTACTAGTTGTTTGGTGAATAGGTCATTGTGTGCATCTAAACGAGATTGGGAGTTCCATTCTTTTTCATTTCTTTGTTCATTCTATGATAAGTATTGTTTGTAGATAGGGCCAATGGCTTATCATATTTGTGTCTCTAGTATTAGGAGTTGGTATCATTTAACCATCAAGGAGACCTATGAGAGAATTAGGATATAGTTTCTAGAGCTTTATGGTGTGTATCACCCATGTAGATGCTTTAGAGATTCATGGTGGTACTTATAGTGTTTCATGGAGAAATACTGTCCTATAGGATTGAGTGAGAAGGTTGATAGTTGGTGGTTCTATTCAAGATTTTTTTATACGATGATAGTTTCATAAAATCATGGGTGATGTCATCATATGTTAGGCTGACAGTAAAATTACCTTGGAATATGATTCATGGGACAAGACTGAGAGGTGGTGTCAAGGCATACTAAGTACAAGGACCCAGCCTTAAACATTACTTATTATTGAATTAAATGAATAATTCACATTGAGGATATTTTCAAGTTTATAGTTTTAGAAAATTAGGACAAAACTATTACATCTCAAAGATTATAATGTAATCCCATCTACTCAGCATCCATTTTTGTCTCAAAAATAAAAACTCTTGAACAAAAGTGTCATGTCCAGTTCCTTGTTTTGGACATCCTGTCATTTCCTTGATCCCATCCTTGACACTATTCAACTTTATGTCTAGTGAAAACATTTCCAAAACTTGGGATGAGCATAAAAAGCTCAGTAAGGGTTATAATAGTACGGAAAGAAAACATCAGATCATATATACATAAGAATAAATGAAATAATACTATACTCATAAAACATAAGCAACTGAACATAACTCATGAAGTCATAATATTTATGCATATCTTAATAGAAATCATAAGGCATAAAGATAACTTGAGGCATTCATTACATTATTAAGTAGGGAGAAACCCTCATGGTTCGTTTGGAATACCCATCAAAATATATTCCCTAAATATCTTCAGAAAAACCTTAATGTTTAACTCCATCACGTTACCTAGTGAATTTTAGAGCTATATCGGGCTCACCCGCCCATAATTTATCACAAAACCACCCATCTTCATAACAATTCCCAAGAACCAAAACATATTAGAATCACATAAAACATGCATAAAGGAAACATAACATTTCAACTTTTTAATCACAAGATATCAATACAACACATTGATATAAAAACATTATGACAACCATTTTCAATACCAAAATAAAAGAAAAGTAAAACATGTTATTTATTTTTCATTCAAAAAAAGTTATGGCTTGTAGAGGAATCTGAAACTCAAATAATGGTCACAGCGGCAGAGAAGTCATTGTCGCCGCATACGTAAAAAACATTCCCTTTTATCGTATAGTAAATGCTTTGTATAAATAGATTCTTTTTGAATAAATGAAAAAGTAAAATGGGTTTATACACCGTATAAAAGAAATTTGTTTATAAAACAAAATATGCCTCAATGAAAGGAGATTGAGACGATGTCCCTTACAAAGAAGGTATCCTTAAATTAAGGATAAATGAATCTCAAAATTTTGTGTAACAAATATAAATAAAACCAATATAAGTGGATATTAAGTGTAAAACTATCAAAGGTCAATCAAACATACTTAAAGGATGAAATATTCAATAACTACATGTTGAACCAAAAGAAATCGGATATGGGTTAAAAAGTTCCCTTGGTAAAATTCGACAGCCTAATGACGTCACTTTAAAATTCATAAAATTACTTGATGAGAGAAAAATGGAACTCATCACTTGGACATAACATTTACATCAAAAAGGTTATAGAATAACATATCCCAACATAAAAATATGTAAATTAAAATACATAACAAAATATGTCATTTAAAAAGAGGAGGGTGAAAGGTTACCTTACCGATTGGGGTAACATTCAAAACGTACATCCCATGAAAGAAGGGTCATAAAATGAAGATGTAAATACTCATAAATGAGAGTATATTATACAAATATTAAAACAATTTTAAGTGATTACACCACTGAAAAGTAAACAGTGGAAAATGTAGCCTGAATCACACGGGAATAAAAAGTAAGATGAAAATCCCCTTATGAAAATTCGGGAGCCTAATGGCGCCACATAAAACATCCAAAAATGGATTGTTGAAATAAAATAGGGTATCTCATAATATTAAAATAAAATTTAAAGAAATAGGAATATAAAATAACATCACCCAACATAATAAATAGTAGATTAAATTAAGTTACATAAAAAGAGTACTTAAAAATAAAGAGAGAGGTAAGATCCCTTACGAAAATTCGGCAGCCTAACAACACCACTTAAAAATTAAAAAAAATGAATTTATGAGAGTAAGAGGGGGTATATCATCATATGAAAATAAAAATTAATGTATGTTGAATATAAAATAACATCCTTCAACATAAGAACATGGATCATAAATGAAATGACATAAAAGAGGGTACTTGAAAAGAAAGAGAGAGGTCAGATCCCTTACATCAAGTCTGACTTGTCTTGTTCGTTTCATTATATTTATGAATAATAAAATTCGTTGAGTTTATAATTTATTAAGGTCCTCAAATAATTTTTATTATTTAGTTCATATCACATATTATAAGGTTATAATAATTGGTTAATAATGCGAGTTCATATCAGACGTTTTTGTCGATGTTTGGTACATGAGTCAAAAATAAACTTGTTTGAAAATGATTGTCCATGTAGCTATAAGTAAATCATCTCCAGAATATTATTAATGATTTAAATATCATATATGTCCAGTAAATATTCATTTTATACTATTCCATAGCATTTGGAGAAAAAAAGAAAGTAAATGCACCGTTCATGGAGACGGTAGGCCGTACGTATGCATTAACGCTACTTTAATTTCTCTGACATATTAGTGGAATTAAAAATAATTGAGAGATATATATTTTATAATTCCATTATAATATATATGTTTTATAGTTCACATATGCTGATTAATTTCATTCTTTATACATTCCATGTATTGCATGAACGAGTCACATCACTTGAGGGGGAGGTAGTCCACACTTCCTTGTATGAAGTTATTGCATTTTCACAACATGCAAAGCAAAAAGGTATTTTTTCAATATAAAATACAGAAGAATATGGAAAACATAAAGACCATATATATCATATACAAAATACATTGACATCATAATTTCCACCATGAATGGTGTTAAGTAAATTTTGAACAATCATCGTTTCGTGAGGCAATATTTCACCATCCACAGAAACAGTATGTTTTTTTAACACTTAGACCGAGGTGTGTGTATCTGTAGCTCGAATACTTCACATAACAATATCCTAGTATATTTAAGATACTGGTGTTTTTAAAAACTAATGGAATAAATAGAATTTAGGGGTTTGGATAAGAAAAATAAAAAAAAAAGAACACAAGTGATGACATTACCTTTTAATCGGGTAACTTCACTTGGTTTGAATCAAATGGGTTTCTTGAAGAGTATTATACCAAAGGTGAGGCTTAAATTATGAATAGAGGGATGTGGGGAGATGAAATGGGCAGGTTGTGGCCGATCCAAATGCTTTATAGGTGTGGGTACGGTGGTAGAGGATGGGGCCTTTTATAAGAGAAAAGGAAGGGGCACTCTTGGAATGTTATGAAATATTATTTTATTATAAAATGATTTTCGGATTTTAAAGGTCCCAAAAGGATATATTTCATGGATAAGTTGATAAGGATTTAAAATACACCCATAAAATTGGTTTTTGACATGTTTATGACTTATATTTCACCCTATCTTCTCATTTTATTTAAATCGTTCATTTTTTAGGTATTCAATGCATCATCAGGGTGTCATAAATAAAATAAAATATTAAATGTTTAAAAATTATAAATAAAGTAATATGATTTAGGAAATATATTTTTCTTTACAATGAATATTTATAGTCTAAGAGATCGTTTATTTTGACAAAATTAAAATTATTTTACTTTGGTGTAACATACTTTGGTTACATTTTACTTTCTTTAAAAAAATATGATGAAAGGTCACCATCACACTAATGTGATTCTATGGGGTCCCAAGGTTGGCCCAAGGAATCCCATGGTCAGAAATGACACAACCAATAACATTTGGAAACATGTTGGGGACATTTAATATTTTTATGATATAATTTCTTACCCTTAATTACCCGATTACTAATTAAACACGATAATTAAAGATAATTACCGTCATTAATATTCATAATGTCCAAAAACAAAAGAGTCATAATTATATAATTTAGACCATCTAATTCCAAAAATGGAATCCATTTCATCAAATTAAATGAAATAAATTGTATTAATTAATTTAAAAGTAAATCTCGTTGTCAAAATAAAAGATGAGTTTTTAAAAAGTAAAATTTATCAAAAGATTGACTTGATTTTACATCTAATTGAAAAGTGAAATTACTTTCAATAAACAAAACTGTATTAAGTGATAAAAACATAATTCGATTCTACTTTAAAAACAATTAAAATTACAATATATATAAATAAATAAATTGCATGAAAATGCATTTTTGAATTAAAAACTGTATTTTTAACTAGTCATTAAAAAATCATTATCAGAAAAAGACCAAAAATTAACCCTAAGCTATATTTTATATTTTAAATTCAGAAATTATTTCCATTTTACCAAATTAAAAACAAAGAATTTTCTTTAAAAAATTATATTGTTAATTCCCGTAGTCAAAACAAATAGCTGGTTTTTTGGAAGCAATATCTATGAAAAGTTTGGCACTTGTTCAAGTCCATTTTCAAAGTGAACTTAATTATAATGACCACCATTGAATTAAATAGTAAAAATAAATTCTAATTAACAATTAAAACAAATTAAAAATATAATCCAACCTTATATTTAAATTAGATGAAAAATCATTTTTGATGTAAAATGCAATATTTTTCACTATTCATTAAAAAGAATGAACATTGTCAGAAACATACCAAAAATTTAACCAAAGTAAATTTCAATTTCCCAATCATAAATAATAAGTTCATTTTTACAAATAGAGCTTATAAAGTTGTCAAAATTTAGATTTAAAAAAGGTTCTCCATCAAAAGGCGATAAAACAATCTTTTAAAAATATTAGAGTATTTATTCTTAAAATTGGATTAATTCGGATTTTAACCCTCTAACATTTATGGGATAAATGTAAAAATATTTAACAAACATATGTAATTATTTTTTAGTTAATTATGTTCATTACCTCCATTACAACGTCTAGGCTTTAACTATTATAATATTATTATATTATCAGTGTGCCACGTAAGATTTCAAAGAAACTAGTTGTTGTGTATTGGGTACACCATTGAGCATAGAATTCCCTTTAAAGTAGTATTAACATTTTATTGAAAAATATTGATAAACATTAGAATGTAATATTTTTTATTTACCTAGTATGTTACATCCTTCCCCCTTTTTGGGAATTTCGTCCTCGCAATTTCAAAATTGGGCTTGGAAACTTCATTGAAAGTCCCACATCAGTAGAAGAGTCAGTTAAACTATCACTTTAAAAGAAAGGGAGATAAGTATAAAGGTCACCCGAGATAACCCATACTAGGATTCCAAGTATGAAAATATGGATGTGGAGGAGAAAACAAAGGGTCATGTTATGATGGAGAGTGCTAGTAATCATGTCTAGGAGAAAGTTAAGCACAAGAAAATCACAATCTTTTGATGGGTTAAACGGTATTTGATTCCCTAGTAGGAAAAGTTAACAGACAACATTTTTGTTTTAAGTTACTTCTCATTGAGGAATTTATTTTTGAGCTTATCTAAATCACAATGAAACATACCTACTTGTCACGTAGAATTTCAACTTTAACTGGATTCTTTAGTCAAACTCATATTTTCTACAAAATACAAGTACTTAGGAAGACTTGTTTGCATTAAGAGTACTATAATAAACTTCTTGAGAATCACATAATCCAAAAGAGAGAACTATATATTTCCCATGTCTTTAGATCTCAACCAAAACCAAACCAAAAAGATTAGTACGAGATCAGATAATACCCAGAAATGATATTTTTTAAAAAAAAGAATAACTACTCCTAATCTCCAAAAAATTTCAAACAAAACCCAAAGTTCAACAAGGACCATTTAATAAATATCTTTCTACAAAAATATTCAAAGTAAACCAAACTACGATTGAATCCCGAATCACTGAAGGATTTAATCACATAGTATCCTAAGATAAATCTTATCATTTTTCTCCAAAATAACATCAGTTACTCTTACAGTCTCATACTGATAAGTAATTAACCTAATCACATATCCTCCATGATACGCTAATCATTTCCATTGATAACACAAAATAAACATACTCTTAATTCATTAAATCATATAACTAAAAATAATAATTCAAACTTACCAGGGACTACATGTAGTCCAATGGTAGGTGATAAATACCAGTTGCAATTTGGTTGTGGGTTCGATCCCACAGCTTTGTCTAACGCAACGGGTTGTCACATAGTCTGTGTGTTGTCCCTTTTCCTAAACTATATAAATCTTAAAACATTCCCCAAAACGAGATAAAATCTTCAAAAATAACCATAAAATAATTTAACCTCATGTTTATCTCATGTCGTTCATATTCCATCATAACATATACTAACCCATAATTACCTCAAAAGTAAGGATCATATAAACCCTAATGGTTACCTTTATAATTATTACTTGAACTTCCATGTCGAGTTGGTTCTCTCGTACATGATGCATTAGAGAATACACCATGGTTAAAGTGGTTGATCATGACTCATGATAGTTGGTTTAGAATAACAAAGAGATTTCTCATTGAATCCCCCATTTCATCCAGTCTCTTAATCAGAGAACCACCATAGTTTCAATCAAACCCATTGTCACTTTGGTGCCTGCTAGATCCATCCATTTACTAAAACCAGAAATGTCAGTGTGAGTACATCAACAAAATCATTATGTACTAAAGAGGAAGACAAACAGTAAGATATACTTATCCAAGTTATCTCAAACTCATTCTGACCTTCAAAAATAACAATGACTCTATCTAATATAATAACCATTGTGGTTATACACAACTTGTCACTTAACACTCTAACCTCTATAGTTATCTAAACCATCCTATGATACCAACAATAAGGACCGAGTCATATACATTACTTATTATTTAATTAAATGAATAATTCACATTGACGATCTTTTCGGGTTTAGTGTTTTAGAGAATTAGCACATAACTAATACATCTCAAAGATTAAAAAGTAGACGCATCTACTCAGCTTCCATTTTTATCACAAAAATAAAAACTCTTGAACAAAAGTGTCATGTCCAGTTCCTTGTTATAGACAGCCTGACATTTCCTTGATCCCATCCTTGACCCTATTAAACTTTATGTCTTGTGAAAACATTTAAAAATTTCAGATAAGCATAAAAAGCTCAGTAAGGGTTATAACAGTACAGAAAGAAAACATCAGAGCATGATTACATAAGAATCAATGAAATCATACTTTACTCATAAAACATAAGCAACTTAACATACCGCATGAAAACAAAATATTTATGCATAACTCGATAGAAATCATAAGGCATAAAGGTAACATGAGTCATTCATAACATTCTTACGTAGGGAGTAACCCTCATGGTTACCTTTAGAACACCCATCACAGTATATTCCCTAAATCTCTTCAGAGAAACCTTAACATTTAACTCCTTCACATTACCCAATGCATTGGAGAGCTATATCGGGCTCTCCCACCCTTAGTTTATCATGGAACCACCCATCTTCATAATAATTCCCAAGAACCATAACATATTCGTATCACATAAAACATGCATAAAGGAAACATAACATTTCCACTTTTCAATCACAATATATCAATACAACACATTGATATAAAAACATCATGAAAACCATTTTCAATACCAAAATAAAATAAAAGTAAATCATGGTATTTATTTTTCATTCAAAAAAATTTATGACTTGTAGAGGAAGCCGAAACTCAAATAATGGTCATGTCGGTGGAGAAGTCTTTGTCGCCGCATTCATACGATAAAAAACATTCCCTTGTGTCGTTTAGTAAACACTTCATATAAAAATATTTCTTTTTAATAAACGTAAAATTTAAAGAGGTTTATACACCGTATAAAACAAAGTTGTGTATAAAACAAAATATTCTTCAAGGAATGGATATTGAGACGATGTCCATTATAAATAAGGTATCCTTAAATTAAGGATAAATCAATCTCAAAAATATGCGTGAAAAATATAAATACACCCAATATAAGTGGATATTATGTGTAAAAAAATAAAAGTTCATTAAAACATATTCAAAGGATGACATAGTCAATATCTACATGTTGAGCCGAATGAAATCTGAATTGGGTTAAAAAGTTCTCTTGGTAAAATTTGACAGCCTAACGACGTCACATTAAAATTCATAAAATTTTTTATGAGAGAGAAAATTGTATCTTATCACTTGGACATAAAATTTACATCAATAAGGATATAGAATAACATATCCCAACATAAAAACTGTAAATTAAAAGACATAACAAAATATGTCTTTTAAAAAGAGGAGAGTGAATGGTTCCCTTACCGATTTGGGTAACTTTTGAAACATACACCCCATGAAAGAAGGGTCATAAAATGAATATGTAAATACAAAGAAATGAGAGTATATTATAAAAATAGTAAAATAATGGTAAGTACATACACCAAAGAAAAGTAAGTTGTGGAAAATGTAGCATGAATCTCACATGAATAAAAAGTGAGATGAAAATCCCCTTATGAAAATTCGGCAGCCTAACGACGCCACATAAAACATCCAAAAATTGAATGTTGAGATAAATTAGAGTATCTTATAATATTATCATAAATATTAATCAAGAATAATATAAAATAACATTACCCAACATAAGAAAGAGGAGCGTAAATTAAGTTACATAAAAATAGTACTTAAAAATAAAGAGAAAGGTAGGATCCCTTATGAAAATTCGGCAGCCTAGCGACGCCACTTAAAAATTCAAAAAAATGAATTGATGATAGTAATAGGGGGTATATAATCATATGAAAATACAAATTAAAGTATGGTGAATATAAAATAACATCCTCCAACATAATAACATGGATTATAAATGAAATTACATAAAAGAGGGTACTTGAAAAGAAAGAGAGAGGTCAGATCCCTTACCTCAAGTCTGACTTGTCTTGTTCATTTCATTATATTCCGTAATAATAAACTATGGTCAATTTATAAATGATTAAGATACTAAAATAATGATTATTATTTAGTTCATATCACATATTATAATGTTATAATAATTGGATAATAATGTAAGTTCATATCAGACGTTTTTGTCGATGTTTGGTACATTTGTCAAAAATGAACATGTTTGAAAATGATTGTCCGTGTAGTTATAACTAAATCATCTCCAGAATAGTATTAATAATTTAAATATAATATATATCTTGTAAATATTCAATTTATACTATTCCATAACATTTGGAGATAAAAAAATGAAATGCACCGTTCATGGAGACTGTAGGCCGTACGTACGCATGAACGCTACTTTCATTTCTGTGACATATTAATGGAATTAAAAATAATTGATAAATATATATATTATAATTAAATTATAATATATATGTTATATAGGTCACATATTTTCATTAATTTTATTATTTATACATTCCATGTATTTCATGAATGAGCCACATCACTTGAGGGAGCGGTAGTCCACACCTCCTCGTATGAAATTATCGCATTTTCACAACATGAAAAGCATAAAAGTATGTTTTAAATATAAAATACATAAGCATATGGAAAAAATAAATACCATATATATAATATATAAAATAAATTTACATCATAATTTCCACCATGAAAGGTGTTAAGAGAGGATTGAACAATCATCGTTTCGTGAGGC
Organism: Viscum album; assembly: GCA_963277665.1. Classification (NCBI taxonomy): domain Eukaryota; kingdom Viridiplantae; phylum Streptophyta; class Magnoliopsida; order Santalales; family Viscaceae; genus Viscum; species Viscum album. The sequence goes on from OY728132.1 coordinate 2,142,228,569, forward strand.
CGTAATTCGCCATCCATAGAAACAGTATGTTCTTTAACCATTAGACGGAGGTGTGTGTATGTGTAGCTCTAATTACTCACATAAAAACATCCTATTATATTTAATATACTGGTGTTGTTATTAAATAAAGGAATAAATAGATTTTATGGGTTTGGAGAAGCAAAATAAATAAAAATAATACAAGTGAAGACATTACCATTAAATCGGGTAACTCTTATTGGTTTGAACCAAAAGTGGTTCATGAAGAGTATTACGCCAAAGGTGAGGTTTCAATGATGAATAGAGGGATGTTTATAGATTAAATTTTCAGGTTTTATCCAATCCAAAGGCTTTAGAGTTGGGGGTAAGGTGGTAGAGGTGGGGGCCTTTTATTAGAGAAGTGGAGGGGCACTTTTGGAATGTTTTGAATTATTACTTAATTATAAAATGTTTTTCGGATTTTAAAGGTCCCAAAAATATTTATTTCTAGTATAAGGTGATAAGGTTTCTAAATAAATCAATCCAATAGGTTTTTTAGAAGTTTATGACTTATATTTCACCCAATATTCTCATTTGATTTAAATTGTCCATTTATGAGGTAATCACTGCATCATCACGGTGCCATAAATAAAATAATTTATTTAATGTATAAAAATAATAAAAAAGATAATATGATGTAGGAAATATTTTTATCTTTCCAATGACTATTTATTGTCTAATAGATCTTTTATTTAGACAAAACCAAAATTATTTTACTTAGGTGTTACATACTTTGTTTATATTTTCCTTTCTTTAAAAAAATAATATAAAAGGTCACTATCACACTAATGTGATTCCATGGGGTCCCAAGTCTGGCACAAAGAATCCCATGGTCGGCCATGATTACCCCATTATAATTAGGATACATTTTGGAGTCATTTTATATTTTTATGATATTATTTTCATATCCTTAATTACCCGATTACTAATTAGACACAATAATTAAAGATAATTACCATCATTACTATTCATAATGTCCAAACACAAAAGAGTCTTAATTACATAATTTGGACCATCTGATTCCAAATATGTAATCCATTTTATCAAATTCAAACCAAATAAATATTATTAATTAATTTTAAAAAAAATCTCATTGTCAAAACAAAAGACTGATTTTTAAGAAGTAAAATTTATCAAAAGATTGACTTGTTTTTACATCCATTTGAAAAGTAAAATTACTTCAAATGAACAAAATTGTATTAACTGATAAAAACATAATTCAATTATACTATAAAAACAATTAAAATGAAAATCTAAATATATATATGAATTGGATACAATGCCAGTTTTGAATTAAAAACTGTATTTTTTACTATTCATTTAAAAAATAATTATTAGAAAAATACCAAAAATTAACCCTAAGATATATTTTATATTTCAAATTCAGAAATGATTTCCATTTTACCAAATTAAAAACATTGAATTTTCATTAAAAATCATATATTTAATTCCCGCTATCAAAACAAATAGCGGGTTTTTTGGAAGCAATATCTATGAAATGTTTTGCACTTGTTCATGTCCATTTTTAATGTGAAATTATTTTTAATGAACACCATTGAATTAAATAGTAAAAATATATTATAATTAAACTTTAAAACAAATTTAAAAGATAATCTAACCATATATTTAAATTTGATGAAAAATCAGTTTAGGTGTAAAATGCAATATTTTTCACTATTCGTTAAAAAGAATGAACATTGTCAGAAACATACCAAAAATTTAACCAAAGTAAATTTCAATATCCCAATCATAAAGAAAATGTTTTTTTGACAAATAGAGCTAATAAAATTGTCAAAATTTAGATTTAAAAAAGTTTCTTCATTAAAAGGTGGTAAAACAATCTTTTAAAAATATTAGAGTATTTATTCATAAAATTGGATTCATTTGGATTTTAAGCCTCTAGCATTTATTGGATAAATGTATAAATATTTAAAAAACATATGTAATCATTTTGTAGTTATTTATGTTCATTCCGTCCATTACAACGACTAGGCGTTAACTATTATAATATTATTATATTATTATTGTGCAATGTAAGATTTCAAAGAAAATCATTGTTGCGTATTGGGTACGCCATCGAGGATAGAATTCCATTTTAAGTAGTATTAACATTTTATTCACTAATATTGATAATTATTAGAATGTAATATTATTTATTTACTAGGGATGTTTCACTAAGTACCACCATGTTTTAGTAAATGTTATAATTGTTCATGGTTCCTTCATAAGGGAAAACTAGTGGTTGTGATAGGAATTAAGGTTTGTATCGATGGTTTATATCATATGAATGCTTGAATCACCAGATGGATGATGATTAATGGGGGTATCAATGTATTTTTCGAGTGAAAGATACCAGGGTGGACGAAGTGTGGTTATGTGCATTTACATGATGGTGACACTTGTGGTGAGGTTAGTCACATGGCTGAACATGTTTGTATCAATTTCATGGTTATTGGGTGAGATACAAAGGCATCCTTGTGGATAATGAGGCTATCTACCTGGTTACACAGTTAGGTATGTAAGCATGCAATGGACTACCCATAGTTAAAGGTTGATTTGAGGGAGACTCTTGGTTTGTTTGATGTATTATACCATTGTGGTTCAGATGTTGTCCATCATAAGTACTTGATAATTGTGTTGGAAGTAGAACATGATGAAATGATGGATAATAAATGCGTGGATATTTGGTCATTAAGAAATTGATAGACTTGGTTAGTGATCCCACCTGAGCGGTGGTGGCTAAGTTTCGATGAGATCTGTTTAGTAAGGGATCCTGAGATCCTTGTTAGTCATTGGGTACTATTATTTAACACTAGAAATGGATATGATAGTTGTGGTATTACATGAAAACATCTTAGCGTTCCTCAGCAAGAGACGATCTTTCCCAATACATTGATGTCGTCCAAGGTATGTTGAGAAGCTATGGCATTACACAAAGACACATGAAGGTGTTTGGTTGGATGAGGGGAATCATGGAGATTATGCACATGGAAGCGATATGTGTAATTATTGAGGATGTGATGTACACCATCAATAAATGAGGGTGAGGTTCTCTGGGTAGACTAGATTTTAAAAAATGTAAGGGGTTTCATTAACGAATGCCTAGAATGGGAAATGGGTGATGTTCATTTTCATGTTTTGGAAAAATCCTAGATTTCCATGTCTATGTTTTGGGTTCATCTTCTGATCGAGTGTAAGATATGGTGTTTGGAATCCATCATGATGATCAATGGTAATGACACTCATAATGTGGGGTGTGATAAGTCAGTAATATATAGGAATAGGATAATATCTAGTTGGTGTAGTGGCCCTATAATTATAATGATGAACCTATAACGTTCTTGTTAGGTCTCTCAAGAAGGAAATGTGGGACTTGAATGTTTTGGCTAATGAGGCAGATGTAGGTTTAAATTTCCGCGTAGTTCCATGTGAATCTTTTGATGTATGTGTTGAATTCATGGATGAGTGTAGTGGGACATGACAATTTGTTGTGGAAAGGGAGGCTGGGTTTTAAAACACCAACGATGTTCAGGGTTAGACTTGGATAATTTGAACTTTTTTATTTTTAGAATATCATGAGGTTGAGGGAACCATGGACATGTGATGTGGTGACAAGCCATGGGTGATGCCTAACAATAGTTTGGAATGAAGTAATTTCATGATGAGGGAATTCTACTAAAGTTTATGAAAATAACACAGTTGGTCCTTGGTATGATATTGATTGGCTTCATGTTCGAAAACAAAATAAGATGGTGAGAAAGGGGTATTGTACCATCAGTGGAAGGTGTGTATTATATGAAAATTCAATCAGGGGAGGTCAAAACTGTGATGGTAATCATGAATGGGTTTAGTGAGGGGGAACCATCTTCGGGTTCTTGTTATTGTAGAATATGCCTTTTTTAAATGAAGTTGTACCTGAGTGATGTCATGTTGATCTTTTTCCATGAATTGATATTGTATGAATTTCCTCCCTAATGGTTTATAAAGTGCAGTTGGATTCCAATGTAGGGTAGTTCCCTATGGATGACTGGCTGCAGTAAGTTGGAACATGATTGTTGAAGTATATGTAATTTTAATATAAAGTGGTTTTTTCGATAGAAGAGGTTCCATGAAAACAGAAGGGATAAATTGTTGGTTGATGACATGATCAGAGTTTCAGGTAATAAGGACTCGGGTAAACACCGTTCGGGTGAGTTGGATCTTATAAAGTGTTTTGGAACAGTTTTTTTTGGTGAGTAGCTGATATTTTTTGTTGTGTTAGGATTTATAGTTGTGTAATGGAATCATCAAGAACTATGCTTAGAAGGATCATACATTTTCTTCTCAGTGGTATCCGGTTTTTCACTATTATAGTATTAAAATATAGGGAATTATACCTAGTGATTTGGTTCATGATTTTTAAAGAGGATCGGACTCATTTGTTTTCATTTGGTATTGATACAACTAGTTGATGTTGTGTGTCTTGTTTTCATGTGTTTTGAGTTGGGAGTTGTTGCCAATTTTTTCCTCTGAAATTCTAATGGTTGTGCATGGTTGAGGTTGATGCATCCATAAGGGGTTTATATCCTAGGATGGGATTTTAGTGAGGCAGTCTTGTGGGGAATGCCTATTACATTGATCATTGTTTAGTTAGAATTGGGTTATGAAACAAAAAACATTGAAAATTAATGGATAGGTAGACCTAGTGGAATAACCTCTAGTTATAGAATTTTAGTGATAATTGGAAGAGCGGCTGGAGGAATATCCAGAATAAGGTGGGGAGGTTTTAAGGTCCCATATTTTTCATAAGGTATGTTTTATATTATGTTTTGGTTTGGGCCTCATATTTTTTTCTCAATAAGTGTTTTCTAATGTTCATTTGAATACATAGTGGTGTTCTATGGGATCCGGACACGAAAGTGGATAAAAATGAATATCTGGGCAAGTTGCACAGTTTGCACGTGGTTAGTGAAAACCATGATGATCATCCTAGGAAACCATACAACCATGAACAGAGAATTATGCATAGTTGGTGAACCGTAAAGCATGGAATTTTTAATTTCTATGAAACTATCTGAGAGGGTGTCTTTTAGGTAGTGGCTGACGCACTATTTGTGCATGGTTTGGAAAACACTTTGGGTAAACTGTGCAGCCCAAAAATGATTGAAAATTTATAATATTTCCACTATGGGGTTTTAAAACCAATCATTGTTTTCTCATTTATTCCTCCCTGATCATCTCTAGTGATGAAATTGTACAAAACAAGCTTCCAAGAGGTGATTCTACTTCGAATAATGGCTATTTGTAGGATAGATGGTTGTGGATCAAACCCCCAAGTAAGTCCAATCTTCTCCATGCTTCCACAATCGATTAGGGTTCTCACCATTCTTATATATCCTTCCTAATCTATAAGATAGTTCATTTTTCTTATGGGATTAGGATGAGTCGTTTTGGGGAGTTTTAATATGGATTTGAGGCTACTATTGAGGTTGCGTTCATCATGGATTTTGAGGATGGTGGTCCCTAAGTTGTATCCCATTGATTCCTTATAGATTTCTGCTTGTGTGTTGAGATTATGCCTTTCACTTATTGTGTATGGGTTACCTTGAGTATGATTGGATAAATTGGGGGTCTAAATGGTTTCTTGAAACCCTCACAATCCAATTGGGATGTGTATAGGATGATTAGACCATTCTAAGAACCCATGGGGTGCGCCGCCATTCCTAGACCTAGAGAGATATGGGGATAGGTGAAATGATACTGAATAATATTGTAGAACCATGAACAACGTGTTTTAATGTTTAATTGAGTTTTAAATGTAATGATAATAGAGATTCCTAGGGTGACAAGGCCAATGCAGATCTTTGACATGGCATCGAAACATGAAAAATGGGTCAAATCACATTTTCTCAATTATATTATAGAAATTGGATACAATATCAAAAGAGGATTAGGAAATATTAGATGGAGAAGACATAATTTGATGATGGAATGGTAAATAGGGAGTATTTTAATGGGTTTTAATAATTAATTGATGAATATGTTGAATGTGTTAAAACATGTAAATTGTGGAACACATAAGGGTTGAATGAAATAAGTTGTTGTGTAATGAGATATAAGAAATTTATTTTAAATGCATATGTGTGTGAATAATAGTGAAATTATAAATGGGATAAATGGGTAAATGTATGGAAATTGATGAATTTGAATAAGACATAGGGGTTTTTGAATACACTTAAAGTGTTTAGGCATGATAATATAAATTTGGATGAATGCATGTGAATTTAAAATAGTAAATGTATTTATGGGTTATGGAATATAATTTATTCTAATGTTTTTTTCATGTATGGTGATTTAAAATTTAACTTCTTATGGTTGATTGGTTTATGGTATGGTTATTGTGATTGGATGAAAGAGAACGTGCGCATGGATGTGTATAGCTGGGTATTGACTTGTGGTGCAACACCCACTGGTTGAGTAGACTAAGTCTCTAAAATCTACCTCTAAATTTACAAGTTAGGGTACTGAAAAAAGGCTCTATTACTGTAACTGTTTCATTCATCCAATACTGATTCTTAGAGGTGAGGATATTGGGTTAATTAGATACATGTATCCCTAGTGAGATAGGGACTCGAATTATTTTCCCTAGGTATTGTGATTTATTTCCTTGGACCCTTATATAGGTTATATTTATCCCTAAACCAAAGAAAATGTAATAAAATTTATTATGTAGTGAATATGGTATAGAAAATAAATTGAAATAAAATCAAATCATGAATTAAATAAACAATGTAAACTAATGGAATCTGAACCGTCCCATGTTTTTTTACCATTTATATTATTCTTGCATGCCCTATCTATTGGACACGGTATTTTGTAGACAATATTTTCTGTTGACTACTGAGTTTTGTACTCACACCTAACTCGAGCCGTTGTTGGGTTCCTTTTCAAATATCATGGTTGTTGGTTAGGACATGTGTATGGGGCCCTTCACTAAATTTTGTGGTGGCTCGAGATGCACTATGATAAGGATATGAATATGTATTCAGGAACCATTTTCATTATTTTACAATTTGACTTATTTTTGGGCCTCATTCACTTTCACTACTTGTATGCGACAACATTTTTTTATGTTATTTTAGGGTTTTAACATGTTTCAAAACTTCTTTGTTATAAAAGTTTATTAGATTTTCATATTGCCTCCATTATTTATTTTTTTTATGTTATGTATCACTCTAAAAAAGTGGGTATACTCTCCCACTATGACCTATTAGACAACAGTTTTAGTCAACAACCACTTCTTGTACATGGAGGCATGCTTGAGGTCATGTGATGACTCATCCCAGGGCACTGGTTTAGTGGCTTCTAGGTTGCTTTCATTATATGATTTATTCATTGATGTAATTTAATATTTTTTGGTACAAAATTTTTCCTTTTATATATAATTTTAAGACTTGAGTGAGTTGGTACCAATGTTGGAATGATGAATAAGGTCTCTCAGATATGAAATGTGTTATAGTGGGATGTTTTCAATGCATTATAGTCCATTCACACTTTTTCATCTTGAGAAGGAACATGTTTTTTTAATTATTAAATGCGCCAGATTTCACATTAGAGATTACAATGAATGTATAAAAATAAGAACATCTCGAAAAGGATTTTTTAATGTAGCTGGATCATCAAATTTTTACTAGAGGAAACATGAAACACCCAATGTGGGATATGTATTGGAGGTTATAGTCTACATTCACCAACTAGTTTCTAACAAGCCACTAACTTCTCAGTTCCATTTCTAGAGATCATAAAGCCTTTGTAAGAACAAAAGAATGTGTATAGTATAACTATGAGAATATTGTTTTATAGTATTAATAAAAATACCTATACCACCCTCCAAATATGAGATAGAGGGTTCATTATCCTCCCTCGTGATTTTAATCATGTATATGGGATTCGATTCACCATTCAATCTCACATTATTCTCTTTCATGAATGGTGTCATAAAAGGATTTTGTAAATGATTCATTCTATTTTCAATGTCTATTTTTACCTCTATTGATATTCCTCTATTTTATTAAATAATTTTCACAGTATATGTTTTAACATTCTATTAAAATTCTACTTGATCATGGTGGAATCAATAGATTGTAATTGATATTTCATTCCTCACTAAAAGCGGTGGGGGGATGATACGATATATAAAAATAATTCAACTTGGTTTTGATAGATCAGTGACCTGATGATAAATTTAAAATTCTTACATCTAAAATTCTGTTAAATTTTATAATATTGTTGGTAACAGATGTTATATATATTTTTGGAATTGATGTCGATTGAATGAAATGGGAAATTGGTGTTCCAATAGTTTTGGCTCCCACATTACAAGACCATAATTTCATTATGGATATGTGTTGATGAAATATAATAATGGTCATTATTGGATATTCTAGGTAGATCTATCACAAAAATTTCACGAAAGGTATTTTTCTTCATCATGAGTTTTGAACACCATGGTGTTGTATCTATGAAAATATTAAAATTTGGATTATGATGTGTGTTATGTGATGAAATGAATATTGTTTTAAATCCTCCTAGGACCATGATTATAGGAATGAAACCAGAGGCATTGATGGATTTGGACTCTACTAGTTGATATAGATACCCATGGACATGTCACGACCCGTCCTCGGGGATCGTGTTGTGACTACCCCAAGCCTGCCTTCCATAGACCAGGGGCTGGCAACTAGCACCAAGGCATAAATCCAAGTAAAAAGGGAAGGCATTGCCTTTGTAATGTAATCAAAAACCACAGAGCAATCAAGCAGTAGAAGTAAACACTAAGTATAAACTGAGTACAACAGTAAGTGCGGAAAATTAAGTGGGCCAGAATACAAAACCAAACTGAAAGTAAAGTACAACTCGAAAGGGAAAACAACAACTAAAAAGTAAAGCTGCAGCCTCGAGCAGTCCACTAAAAATCCCACCTGAAGGGTGGGTACAAATAGCCTCCACATCTCCTCGAGTCCGGCTGTCCGCTCCAAGTAAGACCCGCTCAGTGGTCAACTTCTATGTATCATCCTGCTCCGCAAGTCTCAACCATGAGCAGTGATGTCCGTCGTCTGTAACCAACACAACGTGGTGCGGGCAAAGCCTGTGCAAGGGAGAGTATAAGCTACTCAGTAGGGTCCCTGAGACCCCAAAAGGTCTCCCAGTATCCACAAAGGATAATCCAAAAAGTAAGATACAATCACGAACTAACATCTGACACTGGTTAGGTATATGCCTACACATATACCTAAGTCATCAGTTCCAGTTTGGTCCAACCTCCGAGCCTAAGGACAACCTAGTCCACACAAAAAAGCAAAACGAAATCCACACCGGATAGCACAACACAATCCACAAAGGAATGCAAAACAGGATATACCTCACACAGGTATACTTCTCCGAATGACGATAGAGATGATCAGATATTTCCACTGATTCATCTAAGTCATCAGACCCACAAAGGATCGATAGGTACTAACCCCCGCAATAACCCACAAAGGATCAAACCCACACAGGATCGGACCCACGCAGGATCTGTAGGCATTGGCTCACACAGAACCGCTAAGCGCGGCCCCACACATGATCAGACCCACACAGGATCGGTAGCACTGATCCACATAGGATCGCTGCGTGTTGTAGTCATCACCGTCGAATCCACTGAGGATCTCCGTACAGTCGTCTTCGTCGTCACATTCACAGCTAGCTCTAGGGTTCCCACACACAACAAGCTCGTTCGGGAGGGTCCGCTCCACAAGCCGAGAGGCTGATACATCAACTGACACAAGTCCGGAGTTTATGTATCCAAAAGTTCGGTATCGTCAACAGGAACTCAGCGTCACAGATGGCGCTTCAATCGGACGCCCAGTCTGGAAGTTATTGGCTTTTTCGTCCCAGGGGCCCGGTTGGTTTTTAATTCAATACCAGCACAACCGTACTCCACCTGCATCCAATCCTCTGGCGGAATATGCCAAATGATTCGTCTCACTAAGAGGAATCCAACAAAGTCGACGACACTTCAATCGGATGTCTGAAGCTCAAGTTATGAGCGTTTCCGCTCCAAGGGCCCGGTTGGTTCCGTGTACGAACCAACTCGGCCGAACCAAAATTATTCTGAAACCTTTATTGCGATATACCGAAACATCCTTCTCGATCCAAGGATCTCATCGCAACTGACGGTGCGTCGATCGGAGGACCATAGCTCATGTTATGGACGTCCAACCGGAAGAGGTTCAGTACTAAGGGGTTCGGGCCCGGTCCAACCCGGCCCGATACTCCCAGGGTCGGCCCGAACCTGGTCAACCCGAACCGGATCCAGGTCTGGCCCGCTTGGATGCGGCCCAGCCCAGCCTGGCGGACCGGCTAGGCAGCCGGCACGGCCTGGGCGCGCCGCGCTGGGCGCGCTAGCCAGGCACTCGACCAAACGTCCGAGCCCTTTGAAGGGGGGGGGGGGGGGGGGCGCCTGCCCCCTGGCTTTGTAACTGCGACCCCCATTATGGGGGGCCACTTGAGCTGGCCGCCAGGGGTTTGTAACCCCCAGCCTTCCCTTTTCCGGCCAGCCCACTCCTGCCGGCCGGCATCTGCCGCCACGGACCGGCGACAACCGGTCCCTCCCTGTTCCGATGCCGGTGGCCCGGAACTGGCCGCCGATCTCCCTGCATCTTTGCGGCCCGGAACAGGCCGCAACCTTGGTTTGTCCGGCACGGCGCGATGGCGCCGCGCCCCTCCACCGTGGCCTCACTTCGGCCACGGTGACTTTGGTTTTCTCCGACGCGGCGCGCTGGCGTCATGTCCTTCTTCTATTTCACGGCGGGGCATGACGGCGCTGTGCATTCCTTGCCGCCTGATTCCGTGTGTTGCGACGTCACCGAGTCACTTCTCTTTGTACCGAAACAACAAGAAAATAAAAAGGGAGGGGGTCGGCCGTGTCTGTGCGGTCCGGCCTCCTCCTGTAAATCGTTAGCCTGCGGTCCAATATACGTGGATAATGATTGGGAGTAAATCATGAAAAGAAAAACACAAAAACCCCAACCTCGTCGAACTAGTTGGGTGAGGATTCATCGCAGAGATAACCGTCTCAGGAAGAGGCGTCGTGGAAGGAGACATCGTGGAAGGAGACGTCGACCTCCGAGGAATCTGGTGTTCTTCGCATTCTTCGTGTTCTTTGACGAAGAGGACAAAGAAACTCAACTCTCCCTTAGCTAATCTCCCAAAAGCTCTCAAGCAGCAAGCCTCCAAACCAAAATAATATAGGTCCCTTACTTAATTTATTAACACAACTTAAGGTTTGAAATTCAAAAGTTTGAATTAATCCACATAATTAATTATAACAAGTTGTCAAATTTAATGAATGATTATGGAAGGTTAAAGAAGGTGACGGGGTAGGGTTCGTGTGGGCCCCACTACCCTCATAACCTCCAAATGGAAGTTGGTTGGTTTTCCCCAATTTCCACAAAAAGCTTTAAACCACATGGAGTAAAATAAAAATTGTAGTTAAATTTTTATTTTAACTTCCACAATTTTTATCAACCTCTCTCGTGAAAACGCAACTCTGAAAAAGGTGTTCCTAATAAATTACCGGCGTTGCGGTTCCATCGGTGCCCTCAAAATTCGATTCCGAGCACCAGTTCAAAAGTTAGGAAATCCCGCTCGTTCGTTCACTGAACGTACCCAAGATAAACTTCAGATAGAAATTCCAGGCACACCGGGGGCTCGGAATCAAGTTCCGTCAGAAACTACGATCTTGTAAAATCCCAAATAAAATTAAAAAAGAATTTCACTTGAATATTACGGGACTTTACATTACTCCCACCTCAGGTCTTTACGTCCCCGTAAAGATACACCGAAAATTAGGGAAACAAATGTGGGTACTGAGCACGTATCTGCCCTCCAACTCCCAAGTGCTCTCTTAGAGATTACTGTGCTGCCATCTGATGCGCACTAGAGGAATTGACCGTCCACGTATGACCCGCTCCTGCCGATCTTCGATCTCTACTGGGGCCTCCGTAAATGTCGCCCCATCATCAATGTCCAACTCCCCATGATCAATGATATGCGTCGGTTCGTGCACGTATCTCCTCAGCTGAGATTCGTGGAAGACGTCGTGCACCCAGTGCAACTGAGCTGGTAGAGCCAGGAGATAAGAAAGCTCGCCAATCCTTCTGAGGACCTGGAACGGTCCGATGAAGCGTGGAGACAACTTGCCGCCTCATCCAAATCTCCGTAATCCACGTCGAGGTGAGACCCGCAAGAAGGCGTGGTCGCCATCCTCGAACTCCAGTAGCCTCTGCCACCTATCAGCATAAGACTTCTATTGGCTCTGAGCTGTCCTCATCCGCTCCTGGATGATCTGGACCTTCTCTGTCGTGGCCTGGACCATCTCCGGTCCCACAAGTGCTGACTCCCCATGGTCTGTCCAGCACAAATGAGATCTGCAAGGTTGGTCGTACAACGCCTCGTATGGTGCCATCCCAATGGTGGAGTGGTAGCTGTTGTTGTATGCAAACTCCACCATGGGTAGGTGGTCCTCCAAGCTGCGACCAAATTCGATGACACATGCGCGGAGCATGTCCTCGAGAGTCTGAATGGTCCTCTCCGTCTGACCAGCCGTCTGAGGGTGAAAGGCGGTGCTCAAATGTAGCTGCGTCCCGAAAGCCTCCTGCAACCCCTTCCAAAGCTGGGAAGTGAAGCGAGCATCTCGATCGGAGACGATAGATAATGGCACACCGTGAAGCCGTACAATCTCTTGAACATAGAGACGTCCCAAGCTCTCTACTGAGCCCTGCTCTCTGATGGGTAAAATGTGCGCCGACATGGTGAGTCGGTTGACAATCACCCAAATGGAGTTGTGACCTCTGGAAGTCTGTGGAAGTCCAGTCACGAAGTCCATAGATATCCCGTCCCACATCCACTCCGGGACCTCCAAGGGATGTACCAAGCCTGCTGGTACCTGGTGCTCTGCCTTCACCTGCTGGCAGGTGAGGCATCGAGAAACGAACTCTGCCACAACCTTCTTCATGCCCGGCCACCAGTGCTGTCGTCTGAGATCTTGGTACATAATTGGCACTCCAAGATGTACTATCAAATGGGAAGTGTGAAACTATCTCAGTACCTTCTCCCGTAAAGCAACTGGTACCAAGGAATGTCATCTGAAAAGGACGTCATGCTCTCATCCTAAGGAGAAACCATCAGGTCCATGTCCTGAGAATATTTGTGCACGCCGCATCTCACAGTCGGCGTCCCCACGTTGTGCCTCTCTGACCCACTGCAGTAGTATAGGAGTGAATGTGAGTGACTGAAGGAAGGTTGCTCTATCTCTATCTACGAAGGATATCTGTAATGCAGCTAGCTGCTCTGTCTCCTCCCCAAGTAGCTGAAAGCCCGTCCTCCTGCTGAGAGCATCGGCCACCACGTTCCCCCTCCCAGGAGTATAGACTATCTCAAGTCATAGTCCTGGAGGAACTCGATCCATCACCATTGTCTTAGGTTCAGGTCCTTCTGAGAGAAGATATTCGTGAGACTCTGATGGTCAGAATAGATTATAAAGCGCTCTCCCATCAGATAGTGTCACCATGTCTTCAGAGCGAAGAACACTGCTGCTAAATCCTGGTCATGGGTAGCGTAGTTCTTCTCCTGCGGCCTCAAATGACATGATCCATAGGCGATCATTGCCCGCTCCTGCATCAGGACACAACCGAGTCTAGTCCCCGATGCATCGTAGTAGATTACGTACCCTACTCTCTCCTCTGGAAACCTGAAGATATGTGCGCTAGTCAATCTCTATCTCATCTCTTGGAAGCTCTGCTGACATCTGTCTGACCATACAAACGTTTTCCCCTTTTCGTCAAAGCTGAGAGTGGTGTCGCAACCCTGGAAAAGTCTGGCACAAATCTCCGATAGTATCCAGCTAGTCCCAAGAAACTCCGCACCTCCGTCACGCTCCTGGGTGGATCCCGAGCTAGCAGTGCCTCGATTTTCAGGGGATCCACCGCAACTCCCGCCTCATAGATGACATGTCCCAAGAAGTTGACCTCGCGTATCCAGAACTGACACTTCGAGATCTTTCCATAAAGCTGGTGCTCTCGGAGTGTGTCCAGTACAACCCGTAAGTGGTAGGCGTGCTCCACCTCAGTGGTGGATTATATCAAAATGTCATCGATGAAGACCACGAAAAATAGATCGAGGTATGGCTGAAAGATCCTATTCATGAGGGCCATGAACACTGATAGAGCATTGGTTATGCCGAATGGCATAACCAAGAACTCATAGTGGCCATACCGACAACTGAAGGTCGTCTTCTGCACGTCCTCATCTCGAACTCTGAGCTGATGATAGCCTGACCTGAGGTCTATCTTCGAGAACCACCATGCTACCCTGAGCTTATTGAAGAGGTCATCAATCCTCGGTAGTGGATACATGTTTTTCACTGTCACCTGGTTCAGGCGACGATAGTTGACACAAAGTCGCAGGCTCTCGTCCGCCTTCTTGGCGAATAGTATCGGGGAAGCCCAGGGTGAAACAATGGGTTGATTGAATCCCTTGCCCTTCAAATCCTCCAACTGTACCTGTAGCTCTTGAAGATTAGTGGGGCCATCTGATACGCTGGAGTGGATATTGGGGTTTTCTCGGGGTACAGGTCAATATAAAAGTCTACCTCTCTACGAGGAGGTAGTCCTGGAACGTCGTCAGGATAGACGCCCGCATACTGGTCCACTACTGCATGAAAACCGGGACTCTGCACGTCAACTGCTCCTAGGATGAGACTAGGAAACTGATGAGTGATGGCTTGTACTCTCCTCTGCGAGAGTCCATCCTGTGCTGCGAAGTCTCCCTTCTCGCCGGTGAAGGTGAACCTGCTCCCGTCGGTGCGTACAAATCGCACCTTACGCCTAATACAGTCGATCTGACCATGGACTATAGATAACCAATCCATGCCCAAGATGACGTCGTAAGGACTCGATGCCACTACAAAAATATCCCAGCCGAAGGTATCGCCTCCTAGAGTAAGCTCACACAGCCGGCACCAGTGCGTAATCGTCGATTCTGCTCCCATATGAGTCTCTAGCCGTAAGGATCGAGCCAACGGCTCTGTCAGAATCTCCACGCTCCGAACAAGGGCAGCGTCTATGAAAGAATGAATCGCTCCTGTGTCTATAAGAACTGCAGAAAGGGTGTAATAGACACATATAGTACCTCGAATCATCTAGGCTGCACAATGGTCATAGGCCTCTGCTTCCTGGAGTTGTGCATGTCTCTGCTCGCCAGCTCCCGGTGGTCGGGGTGGACCTCCTGGTGGTGGTGTTGGTAGAGCCCCAAGTGTCGCCCACAACCTTCTGCTCAGCCAGCTCCTCTGCCTTGTCTGCCTAATCCCTTCGGTCCGCCACGGTCGACCCACTGCCTCTGCCTGGGTGGCCCCTCAACCGTCTGCTGCTTCTTGGCACAGCGGGTCGGGCAGTCAGGAGCCATGTGGCCCTGCCTGCCGCATGCGTAGCACTATTTGCCTCTCGAAAGACTGGCCACGTGCTGTGTGCCCCGCACAGCTGAGCCAGTGTCCTGAGGTCGTCTGCCTGAGGGTCTGGTATACCTGGACCAGTGAGTCATCCGTCGACTGCCTGCTGCAGAAGACTCTCTACATACCGCCCTGCGGTGGGTCTCACCGCTGGAGTAGTCTCAGCAAGGAAGCTCTCGATCAAAAGGGCTCGCTCCAGTACTCCTTCCTGGGTCGGAATGCTGCGGGAGATCAGCGATGCCCTGATCTCATGCCTCAATCCATGATCAATGGTCCGAGCCTGGAATAATGGGTCTCGTACAATGTCTGTCGAGTAGTGAGAGAGATCGGTAAATCTCACCGAGTACTGGGCGACCGTCAAGCTGCCCTGCCGCACCTATAGAAGCTCAAGGATGTGCACCGCACAGAGGGTGGGTGCGACGAACTCCGAGTGGAAGAGGCTCTCAAAATTCATCCAGAGGAGAGATGCCTCGTCGTGTACTTGGAGCATCATGCTCCACCATCTGCATGCTGCCGCGTGCAGTAGGCTCGCTGCGAGGATCACCATGAGGTCAGCCGGTGTCCTTACTAACCATAAAACTCGAACCACTCCCTCTAGTCAATCCTCAGCTACCTGGTGGTCCGTCTCCCCGCGGGACCTCGGCGGTCATTGGTGCTGAAACTCATGCAGTGCACTAATGCGACGTGCATCATCAGTGGTTGGGGCTGGTAGCATCGGTGGCTCGGCGGGTAGAGGTACCGTCGGTGCCTCTGCTGTCAAAGGGCCCTGCACCGAGGTCTCGTCGCTCGGTGGGCTGTCATCACGCACAACTCTCGGAACCCTAGCTGGCTACCGTCGTGGGGCCATTCTGAAAAGAAAAAGGTGGGCCACGGTCAAACAATATACCTGGTGAGATGATATTATGTAATCACAAAGAAAACATGGAACACACATGCAATCAATGTTTTCGTGAATTAAGTCGGAAATCAGATATCAGGGTCCTGGTGTACGGATACGTCAACCACCGCAACAACACTGGATTCTCTGGACTGATAACCACACCTAATACACTTAACACTATTGCTCTACATAGAAAAATATCAGAGTCCTGAGTTCTGTGGTAGAACTGATCTCCTCTAATACCAATTTGTCACGACCCGTCCTCGGGTCTCGTGCCATGACTACCCCAAGCCCGCCTTCCTTAGGCCAAGGGCTGGAGACTAGCACCAAGGCGTAAATCCCGGTTAAAAGGGAAGGCATTGCCTTTGTAAAGTAAACAAACACCACAGAGCAAGAAAGCAGTAGAAGTAAACACTATGTGTAAACTGATTACAATAGTAAGTGAAGAAAAGTAAGTGGGCCAGAATACAAATCCAAACTGAAATTAATGTACAACTCGAAAGGGAAAACAACAACTAAAAAGTAAAGCCACAGCCTTGAGCCTTCCACTAGAAATCCCACCTGATGGGTGGGTACAGATATCCTCCACAACTCCTCGGGTCTAGCAGTCCGCTCCAAGTACGACCCGCTCAGTGGTCCACCTCCAGGTACTGTCCTGCGCCGCAAGTCTCAACCATGATCAGCGTCGTCCATCGCCTGCAACCAATAGAACGTGGTGCGGGCAAAGCCTATGTAGGGGTGAGTATAAGCTACTCAGTAGGGACCTCGGTACCCCCAAAGGTCTCCCAGGATCCACAAAGGATAATCAACAAAGTAAGATAAAATCACGAAGTAACATCTAAAACTGCTTAGGTATATGCCCATAAATATACCTAAGTCATCAGTTCCAGTTCGCTCTAACCTCCGATCCAAAGGACAACCCATTCCACACAGGAAATCAAAACAAAATCCACACAGGATAACACAACACAATCCACAAAGGAAAGCAAAATAGGATTCAGTTCACACTGGTATACTTCTTCGAATGACTATAGAGATGATCTGATATTCCCACTAATTCATCTAAGTCGTCGGACCCACAAGTGATCGATAGGTACTAACTCTCACAATGACCCACAAAGGATCTGACAAACATAGGATCAATAGGTATCTAACCCCCGCAATGACCCACACAGGATCGGACCCACACATGATCTGTAGACGTTGGCTCACAAAGAACCACTGAGCGCTGACCCACACAGGTTCGGACCCACACATGATCGGTAGCACTGATCCACGTAGGATGACTGAGTGATGTAGTCGTCACCGTTGAATCCATTGAGGATCTCCATATAGTCGTATTCGTCGTCACGGTCGTAGCCAGCTCTAGGGTTCCAGCACACCGCAAGCTCGTTCCGCAGGGTCCTCTCCACGAGCCGATAGGCTGATACATCAACTGACACAATTCCGAACTTGATGTATCCAAATGTTCTGTATTGCCAACAGGAACTCAGTGTCACAGACGGCGCGTCAAAAGGACACATGGTCTGGAAGTTATTGGCCATTTCGTCTTAGGGGCCCGGTTGGTTTTTAAGTCAAAACCAACCTGACCGTACTCAACCTGCGTCCAAACCTCGGGCGGAGTAAGCCAAAATATCCGTCTGACTAAGAGGAATCCAAAAATGTTGACGGCACGTCAATCAGACGTCTGGAGCTCATGTTATGAGCGTTTCCGCTCCGAGGGCCCGGTTGGTTTCGTGTACGAACCAACTCGGCCGAACACAAAGTATTCTGAAACCTTGAGTGCGATATACCGAAATGTCCATATCGATCCAATCATCACATCGCAACTGACGGTGCATCGATCGGAGGCCCGTAGGCCATGTTATGAACATCCGACCGGAAGAAGTTCAGCACTAAGGGGTTCGGGCCCGGTCCGACCCAGCCCGATACTCCCAGGGTCGACCCAAACCAGGTCCGGTTCCGGCCCGGCCTTGGCGCGATGGCCAGGGACTCGGCCAAACGGCCAAGCCGTTTGAAGGGGGGGGCTGCCCCTGGCTTTGTAACCGCGACCCCCATTATGGGGGGCCGCTTGAGCTGGCCGCCGGGGATTTGTAACCCCCAACCTTCCCTTGTCCGGCATGCCCGCTCTGGCCGGCTGGCTTCTGCCGCCACGGACCGCCGATGGTCGGTCCCCCCTGCCCCCCTTGTTCCGACACCGGCAGCCCGGAAACGGCCGCCGATCTCCCTGCACCGCCGTGGCCCGGAACCGGCCAAGGACTTGGTTCGTCCGGTGCGGCGCGACGGCGTCGCGCCCCTCCATCGTGGCCCCGCTCCGGCCACGGTGTATTTGGTTTTCTCCGACGCGGCACGACGGTGCCACGTCCTTGTTCGATTTCACGGCACGGCGCGACGGCGCTGCGCATTCCTTGCCGCGCGATCACGTGCGGTGCGACGACACCATGTCACTTCTCTTTGTACCGCAACAACAAGAAAATAAAAAGGGAGGGGGTCGGCCGTGTTTGTGCGGTCTGGCCTCCTCCTGTAAATCGATAGCATGTGGTCCAATATACGTGGATAATGAACGAGAGTAAATGCCGAAATTAAAATCACAAAAACCCCTACCTCTTTGAACTAGTTGGGTGAGGATTCATCGTAGAGATAACCGTCGCGGGAAGAGGCGTCACGGAAGGAGACGTCGCGGTATGAGACGTCGACCTCCGAGGAATCCTATTTTCTTTGTGTTCTTCACGTTATTCGTGTTCTTCGATGAATAGGATGAAGAAACTCAAGTCTCCCTCAGCTTTTCTCCCAAAATCTCTCATGCAACAAGCCTCCAACCAAAAATAAAATAGGTCCCATAGTTATTTTATTAACACAACATAAGGTTTTAAATTCAAATGTTTGAATTAATCCACATAATTAATTATCATATTTTGTCAAATTTAATGAAAGGTTATAGAAGGTTAGAGAAGGTGAAGGGGTAGGGTTTGGGTGGGCCCCAATACCCTCATAACCATCAAATGGATGTTGGGTGGTTTTCCCCAACTTCAACCCTAAGCTTTAAACCACTTAGAGTAAAATAAAAATTGTAGTTAAATTTTTATTTTAACTGCCACAATTTTTATCAACTTCTCTCATGAAAACGAAACTCTAGAAAAGGTTTTCATAAGAAATTAACGGTGTTGCGGTTCCATCGGTG
Source organism: Viscum album (assembly GCA_963277665.1). Lineage (NCBI taxonomy): Eukaryota > Viridiplantae > Streptophyta > Magnoliopsida > Santalales > Viscaceae > Viscum > Viscum album. The sequence continues at coordinate 2,142,248,174 of OY728132.1, forward strand.
CCCTCGTAATTTGATTCCGAGCACAGGTTCAAAAGTTAGGAAATCACGCTCTTTAGTTCACTGAAAGTACCCAAGCTAAATATCAGATAACAATTCTGGGCACACCGGGCCTCAGGATCAAGTGCTGTCAGAAACTGCATTCTTGTAAAATCTCAAAGAAAATTAAGAAAATATTTCCCTTGAATTTTATGGGTCTTTACAGGACACATCTAAGATGGTGTGTGAAATTAAATGATATGGGGGGACCAAGTAGGTTTGTTAAGGAATTGTATGTTTATCTAGGTCTAAGAGGGGTGACCATAGGAAGGATAGGGATTGGTTGGTTGAGAAGACCCATTTAGAATAACCTTGAATAGAGATATGGGCCTTGATATATCAATCAAATAAATTCACAATTGGGGATAACCTTGAGGACTATTAATCTTGTTGATGACATTGATGATGTTGATGTATTGGATGATCGTTGTGGGTTAGGAATATGAATGAGAAAAAAGAATTCATCATGGATCCTGAGTGGGATACCACAACATTCGTGATCATCTAGGGGAACCTTGTGGGTATCTTATTGAATGATAGAACCATGAATGTGTACATGGATAAGTGTATAGATAGAATTAAATGTCATAATAGAGCATATACTAATGTAAACACCAAATGGTGATATGATGGTGTGGATATATATAATTTTTCATTCAACTGTAGTTATATATTAATTTTTATATGATAAGTTATTTCCCATGATTTTGGGGAATAATCCACTGGGCCTATAAAAATAATCATACTATCATTAATGGGAATCTCATATTTAGAAGGATTATACCATATAATTTATGGTATGTTGGAGTTAGATATAGATATATAATTAGGGAATAATCTATCCTTTTAACACATAGATTATGAGTGTTGTAGTGGTAGGTTAATACTGGTGGTTCGTAGAATCCATCATCCGAGTATTTAATAGCATAAATGTATGATTTACTATTATTATTGTGTTTACATTGACATAGTGATTCAATTTTAAATAGTTATGTTTTAATGTATTTAAATGGGGATATATTTTGAAAATTGATAATACCAAGTACTCCAGATATTCAAATCAATGTATGATGTTTAATGTGGGGAGATATATAAGATTATGGATATTGGAAATTTTGAGAGAGACTATTGACTCCCCATGATGAAAGAATAGTATAGACCATTGGATTTGATATATTCTCCATTGATGTGGTGGAAGAGGTGTTGTGAGATGTGGATTCCATGGTGAGAGACCACATGATATATGAGGGTATTCAATCCAACTGCATTTCTCACCCAGGAAACAGCCAATCATGAATGTACTAGATTTCCTAGGGATTAACCCATGTGAGAATAAATAATTTTCTAAACTGAGATAAACACCCTAGTACCTCCATGGGTTTCATCTGATGGGATTGAGTATGATTAATTCCTAGTGATTCCCCTTGGTATGCTACTGATGATGATTTTCAAAATATTTAGAGATCCTTAGGGTATTATATAAGGACCCGTCCTTAAACATTACTTATTATTGAATAAAATGAATGCTTAACATTGAGGATCTTTTCAGGTTTAGAGTTTTAGATACTTATGACATACCTATTACATCTCAAAGATTACAAAGTAGACACATCTACTCAGATTCCATTTTTTTCACACAAATAAAAACTCTTGAATAAAAGAGTCATGTCTAGTTCCTTGCTTTAGACAGCCTGACATTTACTTGATCCCATCCTTGACCCTATTAAGCTTTACGTCCTGTGAATGACATTTCAAAACAAACATGGGATGAGCATAAAATGATCATTAAGGGTTATAACAATACAGAAATAATACATTATTCCATGTATACATAAGAATCATTGAAATCATACTTTACTCATAAAACCTAAGCAAATTAACATACCTTGTGAAATCATATGATTTACAAATATGTCATAGAAATCATAAGGCATAAAGGTAACTTGAGGCATTCATAACATTCTTACATAGGGAGTAACACTCATGGTTAAGTCTGTAATACCCATCACAGTATATTCACTAAATCTCTTTGGCGAATCCTGAACGTTTAACCCGTTCGCGTTACCCAATGCTTTGGAGAGCTCTATCGTGCTCACCCACACTTAGTTTTTCACAGAACCACCCATCTTCGTAAAGAATTCCCAAGAACAATAACATAATCATAGCATATAAATTAAGAATAAAGTAAAGACAACATTACCACATTTCAATAACAATATAACATTTTTAGATATTGAAATAATAAATCCATTCTAAAAATCCATTTTCAAAACCATTTAAAACATTTAATAAAGTGATTTTTGAATCAAAGTGTCACATAACACATTGAATATTTTAACAATTTAAACCACTAATATCCATAAAAAAATACTAAAAACCATTTTTAAAACATAGATATTAATAAGAACAAATAATTAAAACATATAAAGCGATATTTTAGTTACAGAGTTTTTACCAAAATTAGAGACAATTGAATACAATAATTGAGGGATAACATTTAATCAGAACATTATAATATCATTAGAATAAATGGATTCATGATATAATATTTCAATGGATAGTATATACACCATATAAGAGTGAATTGGTGCATAACAACAATGAATTCTCAATAGAAATGTAAAATGAGATGAAATCCCTTATAAAGAAGGTATCCTTAAATTAAGGATAAATCAATCTCAAAATTATGTGTGAAAAATATAAATACACTCAATATAAGTGGATATTAAGTGTAAAACAATAAAATTTCATTCAAACATAATCAAAGGATGAAATATTCAATAAGTACATGTTGAACCCAAAGAAATCCAAATTGGGTTAAAAAGTTCCCTTGGTAAAATTCGACAGCATAACAACATCACTTTAAAAATCATAAAATTAGTTGATGAGAGAGAAAATGGTATCTCATCACTTGGACATAAGATTTACATCAATAAGGATATAAAATAACATATTCCAATATAAAAATATGTAAATTAAAACACATAACAAAATAAGTCTTTTTTAAACGGGGAGTGTGAAATGTTCCCTTACCGATTTGGGAAGCTTTCGAAATGTACACCCCATGAAAGATGGTTCAAACAATGAAGATGTAAATAACCATAAATGAGAGTATATTATACAAATAAAAAAGTAATGGGCATTACATACACCACATAAATGGAAATAGTGGCCAATGTAGCATAAATCTCACGGGAAAAAAAGTGAGATGAAAAATCCCTTACGAAAACTCGGTAGCCTAAAGGCGCCACATAAAACTTCCAAAAATGGATTTATGAGATCAAATATGGTCTATCATAATATAAACATAAAAAGTAAATGATGATGAATATAAAATAACAACCCCAAACATAATAATGTCGAGCTTAAAAGAAATGATATAAAAGAGATTACTTAAAAGGAAAGACAGAGATATGACGCCTTACGAAAATTCGGCAGCCTAACGGCGCCACATACAAATTCATAAAATGAATTGATGAGAGTAATAAGGGGTAACTCATCATATGAAAATAAAAAATAAATTATGGTGAATATCAAATAACATCCTCCATCAAATGTACATGGAGCATAAATTAAATGACATAAAAGAGGGTACTTGAAAAGAAAGAGAGAGGTCAGATTCCTTACCTCAAGTCCGACTTGTCTTGCTTGTTTCTTTATATTCCTGAATAATAAACTCTTGTCAATTTATAATTGATTATGGTAGTCATTTAAATATTATTATTCAGTTAATATCACATATTATAATGTTATAATAATTGCTTAATAATGTGAGTTCATATCAGACGTTTTTGTCGATGTTTTGTATGGGACTCAAAAATGAACTTGTTGAAAATGATTGTCCATGTAGTTATAAGTAAATCATCTCCAGAATAGTATTAATTATTTAAATATATATATATCCAGTACATATTAATTTTATACTATTACATAACAGTTGTATATAGAAAGAAATGAAATGCACCCTTCATGGAGATGGTAGGCCGTACGTACGCATGAACACTACTTTCATTTCATTGACATATTAATAGAAATAAAAAAATAGATATAAGTATATATATAATAATTAAAGTACAATATATATGTTTTATAGGTCACATAAGTTCATTAATTTCATTCTTTATACATTCCATTTATTGCATGGACGATTCACATCACTTGAGGGGGCGGTAGTCCACACTTCCTCGTATGAAATTATCTCATTAGCACAACATGAAAAGCATAAAGTTATATTTTAAATATATAATAAATAAGCATATGGAAACAATAAATACCATATATATCATATATAAAATATAGTGACATCATAATGGCCACCGTCAAAGGTGTTAATATAAGATTGAACAATCATCGTTTCGTAAGGCAGTAATTCACCATCCACAGAAGTAGTATGTTCTTTAACCATTAGACAGAGGTGGGTGTAAGTGTAGCATGAATACATCACATAAAAATATCCTCGTATATTGGATATACTTTAGTTGTTACAAAATAAAGTCATAAAAATATTTTAGGGGTTTGGAGAAGCAAAATAAAATAAAAGAACAGAAGTGAATACAATACCTTTAAATCGGGTAACTCCTCTTGGTTTGAAACAAAAGGGATTCTTGAAGAGCATTCTGCCAAAGGTGAGGTTTTAATGATGAATATAGGGATGTGGAGAGATAAAATGGGCAGGGGTTGGACCAGCCAAAGGCTTTAGAGGTGTGGGTAATGTGGTAGAGGTGGGATCCTTTTATAAGAGAAGAGGAGGGGCACTCTTGAAAAGTTATAAAATATTACTTTATTATAAAATGCCTTTCATATTTTAAAGGTCCCAAAAGGATATATTAAGAGGCTATGGTGGTAGGGTTTTTAAATACTCCCATACAATAGGTTTTTGACAAGTGTAAGACATATATTTCACACTATCTACTCCTTTTATTTAAATCATTCATTTATGAGGTAATCACTGCATCATCACGATGTCATAAATAAAATTATTTATTTAATGTCTAAAAATTAAAAAAAAAATATCATGTTGTAGGAAATATTTTTAGATTTATAATGAATATTTGTTGTCAAAAATATTACTGGTATAACTCCATGTAATTTTTTTTAGTAAAACAATACATGTTTGTGACATTTTAATTTTAACATTAAATAAAAAGTTATTAATGTCATTTTCCAACCAAAGTGGCTCCATGGGGTCCCCAAGTTTTCCCATAGGATGTATTGGTCGGACATGACTCATCCAATAAGGGTAGAAAATGTGTCACGGTCATTTCGTATTATTATAATATTATCTTTACCTTAAATTACACTAATTACCTCTAATAGTGATTAATAAAACTTAAAAGTTACTATTAACCTAAAATTTATTTTAATCTCATTGAACCACATATTACTTTCTAATGACAACCATGTATGTCGAATATTTGATAATCGAATCAAATACATTGTAACGTTTCATTTAAACTAAAAATCAGCTTCTTTAACTACCACATAGTGGTTTTCACTATTCAGCAAAAATTGATGTTTTTCAGAAAAATATAAAAAAATCACCCTAAGCTATATTTGATATTCCGAATTCAAAAATTATGTATATTTTAAAAAATTAAAAATATACAAGTTTCCTTAATTAATTTAATAATTCATTCCCACTGTCAAAACAAATAGCGTGTTTTTAAGAAACAATATCTATTAAAACATTGACAGTAGTTTAAGTCCAATTTCAATGTGAAATTAATTCCAATGACCACCATTGTATTAAATGGTAAAAATATATTCTAAATAAAATTTAATATTAATTAAAAAGATAACATATCAATATAAATATATCATCTTAAAAGGTCTTTTTTAATTAAAATGCAACATTTTCACTAAAAATGATTTTTATCAGAAAAATAACTAAAATTTACACAAAGTAAATTTTGATGCCCTGATTCTAAAGAAGGATTTTATTTTGTCAAATACAAAATATTAAATTCTCATAAGTATATTTAAAAATATTTCTCTATCAAAAGGCGGTTAATCGACCTTTTAAATAAAATTTGATGATTTATGCTTAAAATTGGATTCATTTTTTTAGGCCTCTTACATTTATTGGAAAAATGTAAAAATATTTAACAATCATATGTAATCATTATGTAATTATTTCTATTAATTCCTGCAATTACAATTGCTAGGCGTTAACTATTATAATATTATAATATTATTAGTTTTCAACGTACGATTTCAAAGAAACTCGTTGTTGTGTATTGGGTACTCCATCGAGCATAGCATTCCCTTTAAAGTAGTATTAACATTTTATTCACAAATATTGATCAAAATTAGAATGTAATATTATCTATTTACCTGGGATGTTACATCCTTCCCCCCCTTTTAGAAATTGTGTCCTCGTAATTTCAAAATTGGGCTTGGAAACATCATTGAAAGTCCCACATCGGTACAAGAGTCAGTAAAACAATCACATTAAAAGAAATGGAGAGTAGTAGAAAGATCACCCGAGTTAACCCATAACAGGATTACATGTATGAAAATATGGATATAGAGGAGAAAACAAAGGGTCATTTTCTGAGGAAGAGTGATAGTAAACATGTCTAGGAGAATGTTAACCATAAGAAAATCACAAACATGTGATGGGTTAAACGGTATTTTATTCCCCGGTTAGAAAAGTTAAGAAAACAACATTTTTGTTTCAAGTTAATCTTCATTGATGAATTTATTTTTGAGCTTAACTACATCATAATGAAACATACATACTTGTCACGTAGACTTTAAACTTTTACTAGATTCCCTAATCAAACTAATATTTTCTCCAAAAGAGGAGTATTTAGGAAGACTTCTTCGCATTATGAGTACTATAATCGACATCATGAGAATCACCTAATCCACATAAGAGAACTATATGATTCTCGTGTCTTTAGATCTCAACCAAAACCAAACCAAAATGTTTATTATGATATCAGATAATACCCAAAAAGGATATTTTTTTTACCAAAAGAATAACAAACCCTAATCTCCAAAATTTGTCAAACAAATTCCAATGTTCAATGAAGACCATTCAATAAACAATTTGTCCATAAAATTATTCAAAGTAAACCCAAATAAGATTGAAACCCAAATATTTTAAGGATTTAATCACATAGTCTCCCAAGGTACAAATTAACATTTATTATCAAATAACATTAGTTGCTCTTAAAGCCTCATACTGAAAAGTAATTTACATAATCACATATCCTCCAGGATAGGTTAATAATTTCCATAGATAACCCAAAATAAACATAAACTTGATTAATAAAATCATCTAACTAAAAATAATTAGTAAAACTAACCTAGGACTTCAATTAGTCCAGTGGTAGGCGATAAATACCAGTCGCACTTTGGTTGTTGGTTCGATTCCCGTAGCTTTGTCCGATGTAACGGGTTGTCACACGGTCTGTGTGTTGTCCTTTTTTTCCAAAACTATATAATTCATAAAACATTCCCCAAAAAGAGATAAAATCATCAAAAATAACCATAACATACTTTAACCTCAAGTTTATCTTATGTCATTCATATACCATCATAACGTATAGTAACCCATAATTACCTCAAAAGTAAGGATCGTATAAACCCTAATGGTTACCTTTATTATTTTTACCTGAAAATCCATGCCAAGTTGGTTCTCTCGTACATTATGCATTAGAGAACTCACCATGGTTCAAGTGGTTGATCATGACTGCTGATAGTTGGTTTAGAATAACCAAGAGAATTCTCATTGAATCCACTATTTCATCCAGTCTCTTAATCAGAGAACCACCATAGTTTCCTTCAAACCCATTGTCACTTTGGTTCCTAGTAGATCCATCCATTTACTAAAACCTAAAATGTCAATGTGAGTATATCAACAAAATCATTATGTACTAAAGAGGAAGATAAAAACTAAGATATACTTATCTAAGTTATCTCAAACTAATTCCAACCTTCAAAAATAAAAATGACTCTATCTAATATAATAACCATTGTGGTTATACACAACTTATCACTTAGAAATCTAACCTCTAAAATTATCTAAAATGTCCTTTGATACCAACTATATGGACCTAGCCTTAAACATTACATATTATTAAATTAAATGAATAATTAACATTGAGGTTATTTTCAGGATTAGAGTTTTAGAGAATTAGGACATACCTATTACATCTCAAAGATTACCAAGTAGACACATCCACTCATCTTCCATTTTTTTCACAAAAATAAAAACTCTTGAACAAAAGGGTTATGCCTAGTTCCTTGCTTTAGACAGCCTGAAATTTCCTTGATCCCATCCTTGACCCTATTCAACTTTACGACCTGTGAAAAACATTTCAAGAAAATATGGGATGAGCATAAAAACTCAGTATGGGTTATAACAATACGGAAAGAAAACATTAGTCTGTGTATAAAATAGAATCATTGAAATCATACTTTACTCATAAAACATAATCAATTTAACATATCTCATGATATCATATTATTTATGAATAACTCATAGAAATCATAAGGCATAAAGTTAACTTGAGGCATTCATAACATTCATACGTAGGGAGTAACCCTCACGGTTACGTTTGGAATACCCATCACAGTATATTCCCTAAATCTTTTCGGAGAAACCTTAATCATAGCACATAACTTAAGAATAAAGGAAAGATAAAATTCCCACATTTCAATAACAGTATAACATTTTAAGATATTGAAATAATGAATCCATTCTACAAAACCATTTTTATAACCATTTAAAACATTTAATATAGAGATTTTTGAATCAATGTGTCACATAACACCTTGATGCTTTTATCATTTTAAACTATTATTATCCATATAAATAAATCCTTAAAACCATTTTTAATACTTGAATATTAATATGAAAAAATCATTAAAACATTTAAAGTGATATTTTAGTTAAAGGATTTTTAGCAAAATTAGAGACACTTGAATACAATAATTGAGGAAAAACATTTAATCAGAACATTCTAGTATCATGAGAATAAATGGATTCATGATATAATATTCCAAAGGATGGTATATACAACATATAAGAGTAAATTGGTGCATAACAACAATGAAGTCTCAATAGAAATGTAAAATGAGATGAAATCCTTTATAAAGAAGGTATCCTTAAATTAAGGATAAATCAATCTCAAAATTATGTGTGAAAAATATAAATACACCCAATATAAGTGGATATTATTTTTAAAACAATCTTAGGTCATTCAAATGCATTAAAAGGACGACATATTCAATAACTACATGTTGAACCCAAAAAAATCGAAATTGGGTTAAAATGTTCCCTTGGTAAAATTCGACAGCCTAACTGCATCACTTTAAAATTCATAAAATTAGTCGATGATAGAGAAAATGGTATCTCATCACCTGGACATAAAATTTACATCAATAAATATATATAATAAAATATTCCAACATAAAAAGATGTAAATTAAAAGACATAACATAATATGTCTTTTTTAAAAGAGCAGTGTGAAAGGTTCCCTTACCGATTTGGGGAACTTTCAAAATGTACACCCAATGAAAGAAGGGTCATACAATAAGATGTAAATAACCATAAATGAGAGTATATTATGACAATAGTAAAATAATGGGATGTTAATACACCACACAAATGGAAATAGTGTCCAATGTTGCATAAATCTCCTGGGAATAAGAGTGAGATGAAAAATCCCTTACGAAAACATAGCAGCCTAACGGCGCCACTTAAAACGTCCAAAAATGGATTTATGAGATCAAATAGGGTCTCTCTTAATATGAACATAAAAAATAAAGAATTAGGAATATAAAATCACATCCGAAAACATAATAATTATGAGCTTAAAATAAATGTCATAAATGAGAGTACTTAAAAAGAAAATGAGAGGTAGGATCCTTTACAAAAATTCGGCAGCCTAACAGCGCCACATACAAATTCTTAAAATGAATTGATGAGAGTAAGATGGGTTAACACATCGTATGAATATAAAAATTACATTATGGTTAATCTTAATGAATATCCTACAACATAATAACTTGGAGCATAAATGAAATGACATAAAATAGTGTACTTGAAAAGAAAGAGAGAGGTTTGATCCCTTACCTCAAGTCCGACTTCTCTTGCTTGTTTCTTTATATTCCTGAATAATAAATGTTGTTCAATTTATAATTTCTTATTTTCCTCCTCTAAATATTATTATTCAGTTCATATATCATATTATAATTTTATAATAATTGGTTAATAATGTGAATTCATATTAGACGTTTTTGTCAATGTTTGATACATGAGTAAAAAATGAACATGTTTGAAAATGATTGTCCATGTAGTTATAAGTAAATATTCTCCATAATTGTATTAATTATTTAAATATCATATATATCTAGTAAACATTAATTTTATACTATTCCATAACATTTGAATATAAAAAGAAATTAAATGCACCGTTCATGGAGACGGTAGGCTGTACGTACGCGTTAACGCTACTTTCATTTCTTTGACATATTAATGGAATTAAAAATAATTGAGATATATATATATATTACAATTCTAGTACAATATATATGTTTTATAGATCACATAAGTTCATTAATTTTATTCTTTATACAATCTATTTGTTGCATGAACGAGTCACATCACTTGAGGGGGCGGTAGTCCACACTTCCCCGTATGAAATTATCACATTTGCATAACAAGAAAAGCATAAATTTATGTTTTAAATATAAAATTCAGAATCATATGGAAAAACTAAATACCATATATATAATATAATAAATATAGTGACATCATAATGGCCACCATCAAAGGTTATAAGATAATATTGACCAATCATTGTTTCGTGAAGTAGTAATTCGCCATCCATAGAAACAGTATGTTCATTAACCATTAGATGGAGGTGTGTGTAAGTGTAGCTCGAACACTTCACATAACAACATCCAAGTATATTTATGATACTGGTTTTGTTACAAAATAAGGGAACAAAAAGAGTTTAGGGATTTGGAGAAGCAAAATAAAACAAAAGAACACAAGTGAAGACATTACATTTAAATCAGGTAACTCCTCTTGGTTTGAAACAAAAGGATTTATTGAAGAGCTTTATGGCAAAGGTTAGGAATCAATGATAAAGAAAGGGATTTGGAGAGATGAAATGGTCTAGGTTTGGCCGAGCCAAAGGCTTTATAGGTGTGGGTAAGGTGGTAGAGGTGGGGGCCTATTATATGAGAAGAGGAGGGGCACTCTTGGAATGTTATAAAATATTACTTTATTATAAAATGCCTTTCGAATTTTATAAGTCCAAAAATAATATATTTAGAGGATAAGGTGATAAGGTTCTGAAATTCACCCATATAATAGGTGTGTGACAAGTGTAAGACTTAGATTTTACACTACCTACTAATTTTATTTAAATCGTTCATTTATGAGCTAATCACTGCATCATCACGAATTCATAAATAAAATTATTTATTTAATGTCTAAAAATTATAAAAAAATGTCATGATGTAGGAAATTGTTTTATATTTATAATGAATATTTATTGTCAAAAATATGACTTGTATAACCCCATGTAAACATTGTTTTATTAAAACAATACATGTTTGTGACATTTTAATTTTAACTTTAAATAAATATTTATTAATGTCATTTTGCAACCAAAGTGGCTCCATGGGGTCCCCATGTTGACCCATGGATTGTCTTCATTGGACATGACTCATCCAATAAGGGTAGGTAATATGTCAAGGTAATTTCATATTATTATAATATAATCTTTACCTTAAATAACACTAATTACCTCTAATCGCGATTAATAAAACCTAAAAGTTACTATTCAGCAAAAAATTATTTTAATCTCATTGAACAACATTTTACTTCCTAATGACAACCATGTATGTCAGATTTTTGAAAATCAAATCACAGAAGTGGTAATGTTTCATTTATATGAAATATCAGTTTCTTTAACTACCACTTAGTTTTTTTCATTATTCAGAAAAAATTAATGTTTTCCGAAAAATACCAAAAATTAACCCTAAGCTATATTTGATATTCCGAATTAGAAAATGATGTATATTTTACAAAATTAAAAATATATAAGTTGCATTAATTAAATTAATAATTCATTCCTGTTGTCAAAACAAATATCATGTTTTTAAAAAACAATATCTATTAAAAGATTGACACTAGTTTAAGTCCAATTTCAAAGTGAAACAATTTTCAATGACCACCATTGGATTAAATGGTAAAAATATATTCTAAATATACATTAATATCAATTAAAAATATAATCTACCCATATTAATAAATCATATTAAATGGATTTTTTGAATTAAAATGCAACATTTTCATTAAAAACGATCTTTATCAGAAAAAAAACAAAAATTTTCCCAAAGTAAATTTTCATGTCCAGATTCTAAAGAAGGATTTTATGTTGTCAAATAAAACATATAATATTTTCAAAAGTATATTAAAAAATGATTCTCCATCAAAAGGTGGTTAATCGACCTTTTAATGAATATTAGAATATTTATGCTTAAAATTGGATTCATTTACTTTTTAAGCCTCTAACATTTATTGGAAAAATGTAAAAATATTTAACAAAAATATGTAATCATTTTGTAGTTATTTCGGTTCATTCCCGCCATTACAACGGCTAGGCGTTAACTATTATTATATTATTATATTATTAGTGTGTGACTTAAGATTTCAACGAATCTCATTGTTGTGTATTGGGTACTCCATCGAGCATAGAATTCCCCTTAAATTAGTATTAACATTTTATTCACAAATATTGTTAAACATTAGAATTTAATATTATTTAGTTACATGGGATGTTACATATGCTTATAGGTTTATTTTGAGGATATTCTATTTCTCAGAAAAAATACATAACTACCAAAGAATGTAACTTAAATTGGGGTCTCTAACTGATGGATGGATGATGTTTACAATGTGTGTACAATGTTTTATTTTTTAATAATTAGTGAATTAATGATGTTATGGTTGAAAAATTCTTTATAAGGTGATAAAAGACATTTATTAATTGTTCCAATGATAAAATTTGGATTTTATTTATTTATTATGTTCATTGGTTATATTATTTTTTTGAGCATGTCACATGAAAATATCACTATAAAGGTGAAATTGTATAAGACAACAATATTGTTGAACTACTATGTTTTGTATTCACACATATATTATGAAAAAATTAAAATGGATTACCTATGTGGGATCTCACTTATTCGTAGGTACATACTGGGAAGAGGTCCATATTTTCATCATTGTTGTATAAAATATTGAATATGATAGAATTATTAGATAATTTATGGAGCTTTGATGTCATGGAGCATATATTAAATTGTAATGTTTTTTAATTTGTATATGAGATTGGCATAGTGGGTGATTTGTTTTGTATATAATTATTTCAACCTTTTATATAGTATCTCATGAGAAGTTCATTATAATATATATTTTCTACATCTTAAATGATGTTTTTTTATTATTATTCAAAAATCATATATAAGGGGTACTTCTCCACCACTCTAACTCAATAGAAACCTATTTATTGTTGGTAGATACTAGTGTATAGGGAGGTGTATTTTAGGACAAGTGGTGAACTAGGTAGGGGCCCCTTATAAGCGGAAATTAGTCTAGAATGTTACATTTGTCTCTATGAACTACCTCAATGAACATCCAAATCATTATTATTCCATGAAAACAAATTTAGGGATTGAACAAAAAAATCTAACAACACATATTTGTTGATCCAAAACTGATCGAAATGTGACACTTTATATGACTATTATACTATGAATTTTATATATAATTAATAAAATCATGTTAAATTCCCTAATTATATTAACTTTAGAACACTCTCTATAATATATCCTAATTAGATAAATACATTTGTGTTAGTTTTTAATATTTTTCTTCAATATTTTCATCGAAGTAACAATTATTTCTTTAGGGGAAGAATATTTCCTCACTATAATAAATATTTAGTAATCATTTCCTAAATGAAAATATGTAATGATAAAAATTATCTCTTTTTTTCATCATTTAACATATGATAATTTGTTCACTTTATATAAATCCATGTTATTTTAATATGATAAATAATATCAAATATTTCTCTATACTGGTCTATTTATCTAACACAAAGTTATTATATATTGTTGTGTTGTCATCATATTACAATTATTTTACGTATGTTCTTATAAATTTATTGCATAATCACTAGTAAAATTTACCATTTTTGAATATGAAATATCCATGATAGTTTTCACTATATTTTCATCATCTATATATATTAAGTTAAATCACAATTTCAAATGAATTATATATAATAAATTTATAAGATAGATATTTTCATTATATTTAACTTCATGATCAAATACGAGGTATCAATGTTCTATAATGGAAATATTCTTAATTGTCAAAAAATCACATGAATTTTGGTAATATCACCATTGCTATGTAACATAAATAGCATCCCAATCAATCTATATTAATATATAATTATTTTTTTCCTATGAAAAAAAATAAAATAATAATATAAATAAAAAAAATTCAATCAATATTATCCTGTAAAATAATCCATGTACTCATATTGGATTCATTCGGAAATAAACCCTTGATTTATGATGTGACATGATTTCTTATTTATGAAGATGTAAAATCTAAAATCACATCTTTTAGAAAGATATTATAGGGATGGGTTTTTATTTTAAAATTACCCACCCCTGAAAATTATTACACATCACCTGAAATAATTACATACAAATGATACATCTCATTTTTTAATTTCAGAAAATTAGTAATATTTTTCACAACTTAAAAATGTAATATATCACATGTTTCATCGATAGATTTTGAATTTTTATAACTGTATCACATATTTTATGTATCACCATCCATTATTAAATATATATATATATACATTGGGAATAATATCCTATTTATAAATGGAATAAAAAATAAAATAAAATATTATACAACATTTGAAAATTTTACTCAACTCTAAAAATGATACACATCACAATTAATTTAGGGACATATCCATTACCACCTCTTCCTAAATATTTTATACTATAAATAAACATATAAATATTATCATATAAATTATCGATTAATAATAAATCCATGAAATTCCCAATTTTATGCATTCACACATTATATTATCCCATTACAAATAAAATATATTATATTTATAGAAAGTTATTAAACATGACCAAAAAAATTAGCCTAATAATGCTCTTGAAAAACATTACTCTTAAATAAATTGATCAATCCCAATATAAATTTTATGAACTAAAAACATTATCAAATAGGGAAAATATTTGGTTCAATGTGAAATTAATATATTCATATAATCAACTATCTTCTAATGATATCCATAAAATTCCACCTTTCTTGGTAAACAAGTTTTTAATTTTTTAAATGAATTTCATAATATCTTAATATAATTATGTACATGTAATATAACATCAAAAATTCCATCTATCATATTATGAATATTAAATAAAAATATTTTACATTATATAATCTATAATGATTATTATGTAAAATTACATATTAAAAAAGGTTACATTCAAAATCATTGAACCATCATATCATTGATAATGAACATAATTTATAAAAATCATTGAATCTAGTCACATACAATATTCTAGTTCCATGTATCCTCAAAATCATCAAAATATTGATTCAGTGTGTTTAGTTTGATTCTTATAATTCATTCTTCTATCCATGTTCATATATATACTCATTATAATCTTCATGATCAGGAAACAATCATTCCATATCTACTAACTAATTCAACAATATATACACCAATTATTTTTATTAAATCCAGTAAGACAACTATAAGAAATAACACATTTGGGGAATGATAATGATATTATTAATACTTTGATTTATTATTTTTTTATTAAAAGAAATTATCAATATTTATTCTGATAGATTTTAATTTTAATTTTTATAAATTGTTAGGTGTTAAATGGGTTATATTAGAATAAATGAGTTTATATTTTTGAAAATATAGTGATTCATTTTTTAGTAATGCTGTCAATTTATATTAGAGAGATATATGGGTATACATCAAGGTTTCCTCAGACAATACAATCTGTGCATTACTGTATGGAGGGACCTTTCTTTATGTGTATATTATTAGTCTTTACAGACGTTTGTTTTTCTACTAAATGCAATAAAACATAAGTATGGATTTTTATATGCAAAAATGAGTTATGCTTATGGGATTCCTTATTTTCACTCTACAAATAATATAATACACCAATGAAAATAATATTTTTCCACTTTTCCAAAACTAATCAATAGTTGAGGTGAGTGAGACAAAAATATAGGGTTATTAGGATCACCCCAATCCAATGTAATCAGAATGAATTGCAATGTATGTGGGTAGTCCTTTTAATTTCTCATGAGTTGTAGATATGTACATGGAGATAAATGAATGAAAAATGAGTTACAATATATTATTCATTGATGACCCATTAGTATGTTTTCTATATGTTATTTTAGAGGCCACATATTTTCTTTAGTTAAATAACAATTTATTGTCACATAGTTCAACCTTTATTATTGATATTAGTAATGTTTTATTCTTTGTTTCTATTGTAATATATGTCACTAAATTTTTTGAGATGATCACTAGAACCAATAAATTTCATAATTAGATTTAATATATATTCATAAACTTGAATATTAGGAAAAAATGTATCACAAATTAATTTTCACCTTTTAGAATTATGGTGATAATGATATATTGTATCCATAAAAATCAAAAAGGAATTGAAGTACCATTGTATTGTTAGATCATTGAGGTGCTATAAAAATTTTCATAAACTAAATTTCCTATTATCTTAATTTGTTATCAGGTATGACATATTTGATATTTATTATCACGTATGATTACTCCTAACCAATAGTGACATTATCTCAGGAGGTTTTCAATTAGTAATCTCAAATATGGTTGGTTTGGTTGTCAAAAAACTAGTTGTAAATCCACATAATTGTGTGTCAATAGATATTAATATTTGAAATTTAATACAATATACGTTAAAAATTATTATTTCAATAATATATATCATGAGTAAAATGACCTTATATATTATTTTAAACAATGAATAAATATTCCAATTAGAATATAGGGTTCTTTTATTATAACAAAAAATAATGTTAATTATAAATAAATCATGAAATTTTTTCACTTCCTTATTTATTGATATTGAAATATCAAAAAATTTATTAGAATATAATTCTAAATCTAAATTAAATTGAAATAGTTTTTTACTAATCATTTTAGAATAATATATAAATACATATTGAACATATTGTTATATTAAAATAGTATGAAACAATTTTTTTTGTGATATCCATTGAAAGGGATTATATTACATAGTGAGAATTTATATGTGCTTTTCATCATTGTGAAATTAAATTATTCTTATGTGGATTCCATTACATGTTACTGTACATAAATATTTGAATTCTAGAAATCCAACACAATTCTACTAATGATAGTAATAGATGGTAACACAGAACTAGTATCCATGATCTGGGTTAATGTTTACATTAATTTAATTGTTTCAACAATGATTATACCTGGTATTTAGTGTAATAATTATTCGATTTTGGTTTATCATATTTACTCAATTATTTTTTTAAATAGAACATATATGTTTAGGTTTAAAACAAAATATATATCCATCCACGTTATAAATATGAAATATATGAAAATATAATATCTACTAATAGCTTAAATAATAACAATGTAATAAAAAAATGCAACTCTTTTTTGTTTTTAAAATATCTTATGTGTCTTAATATTAGAAAAAGTATATTTTGAATGACTATAAGAATTTTTTCGAGCCTCATAATTTAATTTAATGATTGAAATTTATTTTTTATTTTTAATAATTATACACACACCTTATTTATTTTTCAACACTAATGTTGTATTTCGTTATTTAAATGAAAAATATAATAATTGATTTCAGAAATGTTTACTGTGAAATAATTATAATAACCTAATTTTATATAAAAAATTATTAGTTTTATATTAAATATTAGGTATTTTTTATATAAATATACTCTAATTCTATCTCCGTATGTTTTTTATTTATAATTAAATCAGACGAATATTCTCAAAATTGAAAATAATGATATTTTTAAAAAGTAATATTTATGAAAATATTAAAAAATATTAAATATATTTTAATAAAATACGGCGATATTATAAGATATAACATGTCATAAATTTCCATTTATGGTCCAATTTTTACATAATATGTAAAAATCAAAACCCGATGATGATGATAAAGGCGTTACTGTCGTTAAAATTAAAATTTGTTTTGCTAACTGTTTATCAAAATAAAATGGTTTAAAATTACACTATAATATGTGTTAATTATTTTGATTTAAGGTTTTATAATTCTATATTTTATAATCATTTTAGATATATAAAATTGGTAGAATATGTCATGAGAATGAATTTAATATAATTTAATATTTTGATGAATTACAAAAGATTCCCTTACGTGAATTTTAAATATATATGGTATTGAGATTAAAATTTATCTTTATTTTCCAAAATATAATGAATTATTATTATTATTGTTATTATTATTAAAAACACATTTTAATCCCTCTATTATATTAAATAAGAAGATGAATTGTCTCTCATGCCTATGTACAACATACTGACTCCACATTACGATAAAATATATTTTTCATCACCATTTTATTATGGATTTGTAATATAATGTGTATAATGTTTATATAATATATTTATGAAATAATTATACTTTTATAATTATAATTTATTCTTTACCGACATACTATCCAATTCGATGGTATATAAATACATTGTATGCTTGTGTGTGCATGTTGACTACCACATCTACAAAGTGATGTGATTCATTTTTCAATTATATTTTACTTTAATGGTAATGATGGAAATTGTGATAATTATATATTATATATATTATGTAACAATGATCTTGTAATAGTGAATTATTATTTTACTATCATTTATTCGATTTTTTTGATAAATAATAACAAAAAATAGTCGTATATATGACTTGATATCTCTATGATCAGTGCAAATATTTTCTATATATTTATTTTACATTGAAGAATATAAATATGTATAAAATTAAAATATATGATATTATATGTATGAAAAGTATCATTTTATAGAAATATAAATAAATTTGAAATTATTTTAAATGATTTGACGGTGGTTGTGATTAAACGATAACATGATTAAAGGGATGTATATCAAAAAAACATAAATATTTGAGATTTATTTCATTTAAATCTTACCTAGGGATTAATTTCCTTAAATATTCTTGTTTTTAAAAGAATTATAATATTTTATTATGATTTATAATGTATCTTTAACACATTATTGACATAATAAATATAGTTTGAATGGAATCTGCTTTTCATTTTCCACGTGAGTCTTTTTTATCATTTTTACAACATTTTGAAAGGAATGTTTTTTAAATTATAAGTCCTGATTCGATTTTATAGACATATATAATAAATATTTATTTTAATTTTCCATTAATATTTTTAAGGTTATATTTGACTACAAAAATTTCCTTTTTAATTTCATTTTGTAAAATTAGGGATTTTAAAATAGATAGGGTATTTTTTGAAAACATATTCCATGTTATATTTCAAAATTATTTTACATATACAATGACCTCCATTTATGTTATTTATGATTTATTGGGAATATTATGGAATGATACCATATTAAATCTATATAGGAATGGTTTATGAATACCGTGACACAATTTTTATTACTCCAAATTCATTTATATAATATATTCATTGATGAAATGTTTATAAAACCAATTTATTTTGTTCTAATAGGATGAATGTTTTAGGATCATATATAACATAAATGATTGATTTTCAATTTTTATTGTATTTTTAAATATATACATCGAATTTACAAGATAATGAATAATTTTATATAATCCCAAAGGTTGTATGAAAGGTTATCCCCTGTTTCAAAGAGGCTACACAATATGATATCTAATTATCTAGAAGTTACATAGGTGTTTATCCCATGCCCAAAATGTTATCAATGTCTTAGTGGGTAAAATTGACATATAGTTCCCTATTCGTATCTGTATACCAAAATATATGCAATATTCCTCTTTAATGATCTTACAGATCATGTTCTTTGATTATATTATGATTAAATTACTTTTAACACATTATATTTAATCATTGAATCATGTTTTTATCTATGACATATAAGGTATGACATTCTAATGTTACAATCACAAAATTATGGTGATGTTTTTCTTATGTGACTACTGATATCTGAATCATTTACCCCGACATAGTATCAAAGATATCCCTTATTTATGTATTTTACCTGAAGTTTAGAATAATGGTTTTTTGTATGTTAAGTCCAATAAGGATGATAGATAAGTCTATATTAGTGGAAGAAGACATAGATCACCTATGAACCTATTTGGCATGTTTCATTGTTTCTATATGAATAATAAATAAATGATTTTTGCAAGGACCATTATACTATTTGATGAATTTTCATCTATAATGATGTAAAATGTAAATATATGAAAATATTTTTTCTCTATAGATGTTATAAGAGATATAATTTGTCAAACATTTGAATAATATATTAGAATATATTAATAAGAACCCCAGGGATATAAAAATGTCTTGGAGAAAATCATTTTATTTTCTTTATGATAATGGATGTCCTAAGATAAACTGATATATTCATAGAAAAAGGTTTCATGATTCAGAAATCTTATAAATTATTTTCCATTGTTATGTGGTTTATAATAACGGCTAATATTTCTTAAACTATTATCTTTGGTATCTAGTAAATTGATAAAAAAGGAACGAATTGTGGTAATATTGAATTTGATAGTAAATGAAATGTTTCTTAACATGTGAATCGAAAAGTTTTGGGGATTGGAATGAAAAAGAATGATCCAATTCTTAAATAAATTTCCCATGAAAGGATTCAAACTATGTATTTTAGATGAGTAATTAGTTGGGGTGGGAAATATTTTTTGTCCATCATGAATAAATATACCTCTTTTTATAGTGGATCAACAGATCCACATATTACTAAGAAAAGGAAAAGTACCATTGAAAAGATATTTTTTATTCCCTATTGTTAATTCCATTAAAAAATATTTTAAAAATTTATCATTTGGATGATGATTAAAATAAAATGCATCCTTTTATCTAGAACATGAGGGAAAGGGATGAAATTAACTATATTGTGTGGGATGACATTAATATCTTATCTCTCAATAAATATTTTGATTATAATCAAACCATGGATCTGTAGAACAAATTCTATGAGTTAAAATAGAATTCTGATAAATCTATAAGTAACTATAAAGAAAATATTATAATATATTCTAGCTACACTTTTGGAATTAATATCAAACCAGAATTTATGATATATTCATTGATCAGTGTATTAAAACCAAATCAATTAGGGGTTATATCAGTAAGGTACATTAATAAATAGGAATAAAATGTGTGTTTAGATATCACAGTGGTAATGAATATTAGTGTTTTTTATCAATATCATAGTTTTTATTTGAAAAAATGTGGGAATTTTAAGAAAACTCAAAAACCCTATTAGACAAGGACATGAGATTTACCATTTTATAAATGTGTATAAGGAATCATGGGTGGAATTTTCTTCATGTAACTAAAATATTGTTTATGTATGGAAAGGAAGGACATCGAGTGACTCGTTACTAATGTGATGGGATGATATTATCATATAATTTGAATAAAAATGAATCTCCACATAATAAACCAACCACAGTCCAGTGTTCCAAATTCCAGGATTATACGATTATGTTAACTGGTGCCCAAATCATAAGGTTAATGATGATAATCATTTCCAAAACATTCTAATTCTATATTTAATGGAAAATATCATGAGATTAAAATTTTTATGAAGGACTATACAATGGCATGAGGAGAGGTACCATTATTATCTACTCATGATTGCTAATGTCTTTTCTAGTTCTAAATATACATAATATTTTATTTTTATGGAAATCACTAATGATATCAATATAAAAACTAAAAAATTTGTGGTTTAATATTCAGTAAATCCCCAAAATTTTATGATGAAAATATCTTATGTATATCATTTTTAATTGATTGAATTTTGTATGATTATTCTTCATAAAAATATTTCTATTCCACCTCTATTGGAGATTCATGTTATTTTCGGAATGAATTTGACATCACTATATAAAAACCACATAATATTGAATATATGTGAGGTATATATTATTTTTAGACACTAAAAATTGGTCATGAATAAGTTAGATGATAAATAATAATGTTTGATGAAAATCAAATCCATTGTATTCATCTTTATTCATATTTAATATGGAGATTTATTTCATTATTTTATGAACTATCTTCAAATATATTACTTTTTTATATATTAATTTATGTATATATTATTTAAATGAATTATCTTCCATAGAGTAATATTTTTTTTTTGGTAGAACACATAACTGGTGATACACTTTAAAGACTCCAAAGAGATTATAGCTGATCATTTTCAAGAATTGAATATTAAACTCTAGGGGAATCATGGAATGTGATTAATTTGACCAAGGGAATCACATTATTCTGATCCTATTATATTTTTTAATTAGAAATCAAGATTAATGTGGTTCTTCATTGGTTATATATAACATAATAAGATAAATATCATGAAAAAATTATCATCTTCCCCTTATTGAGGATCTTGTTTTTTCAACGTCACTAAGATAAGTAATTTTCCAAGATTTATCTTAAATATAGATAACTTTAATTGATGGTAAATTAAGGGGATATAAAAAATAAAAAATTCGGTAAAATTTATGGAATATATGAATTAATAGTTATTAAATTGGGTTTTACAAATTCCCCCTCTAACTACATTAATTTAAATAATATTTTCATTTGTGATTACCCTCATATTTTGAGGTTATATTTATAAAAGATATTCTTCTACAATCAATGATTAATGAATATAATTTAGATCATTTGAGAATAATACAAATTAAACTAACGATGGATATTTTTTCTTATAAATTTACCAAATATGAATTTAGGATTCAGAAAGAATAATTAATATTTCATACAGTCTCTGGTGAAGGTATATTAGTAGACAATTAAAATTAAAAAGTTAATGAGAATTTTCCCAGACCAACTGCTATGATTTAGATACATTATTTTATAAAATGTTATAAATATTATATTGGATTTATGGATAATATTTCAATAATATTTAATCCAATCACCATGTTAACTCCAAAGGGATCCATGTTCCATTTGATGGATGATGGAGAGAAATATTTTATTGATCTAAATAGAAGTCTAGTCAATGAATCCATTCAGAACCTAGACTATATTGGGGAAGGGTTTGTAATATATAGTGATACATCAATTAGGGGACAAATATGTGTCCCCCTATAAAATGACACGGTTATATTTTACTGCACTTGGAAAATGATGGTTAATGAGAAAAATTTCCCATCTATACTTTTGATTTGGATATGGAATTTCATTCATTAACGATATAAAGGAATTATCTCAATGTATAAATGTGTGACATATCTACTAATAAAAAATGATTAAATTATATTTTTCAAAAAAAATTATAATATTCCTTATAGAACATTATTGGATATGATTAAATATTATGACTTCTCAATACATTACAACCTGGAAAAGAAAACAAGGATGATGGTTCTCTAAGTCGAAAAAAACATAATTTTAGTTTCAATAATGAGGGTTAAAAAAATATAATATTTATGGGAATGCAACAGAGGGAAATTGAAATCATGAAATAAGGGTATAAATATTATATTATTCAAATTATTTTTCAACCATATATATAAGTAATGATAAAAGAGGAACCAAAAGAATATTTGGATCCAAAAAATATGGCGGGATATTTTACTGAATTCTTATTACATTCAGATAGAATAATATAGTTCATGAAGTATGTATCTATCACTTCAATATAGGATTTGAAGAAGGAAAATATGGATGAAGATCATTGTTCTTCATTCACTATTCCTCAAAGATGTATGAACATGTATAGATATTTTAATGAATATTTATGGTGGAATGAAATGAGGTGGTATTTGGAAGAAATTATATATTGGTATCCTTGTATATCGGTAACCTCATAAGTCAGTATGTTAATATGTGAAGAAAGACAGCATGATGAAATAATAGTAGAGATGAAAATATATTGGGACTTGATGTAGTTATGTAAATTAATGATATGGTAATATCTATTCATTCTGACATTAGAGTTGCTCATAGTATATAACCCTGTTTTGATGACAATCATCGAAATTCCCTTGATATTTATGTTTCTCAAATTTATTACTATTAATATATATTAGTAATAGGGTGTTGATATTTTTGTATAAAGAAAATAATGTTCCTGGGTATATCAGACCTTGGGAGATTCATGATCATATCTTGTTGATAGTTTATTGACTATATCTTCTATAGAATTAACCATAGGATTACAATGTGTTCCATGTAGCTATCCTAATGAAGTAGTCACATGATAATTCACATGTACTAAACTATAAAGTCATTCCACCAATACAATAACATTATTATGATGATCATAGTTTAAATATTGGTTTATTGGGATGATGTATTGCATTATAGATCACTCACATTGAGATATTTTTCTACAAAAATAAAAAATTCAATGTAGCCACATGGTTAACTAAGGACATAGTGAAACAAAGATATCATCATTTATTTCTATCAATGTGATGAATTTAAAGGTTTAGATAAAATTTTATGTGGTGTAAAATGTTGAACCGTGTGTTTTAATAAAATATTTTCTCTTTAAATAATTTGATTTCTTAGATAGCTTGTGAAAAAAGAAAAAACGAGTTTGATTGAACCATATATATTGTTAGAATATTATGTTTCTGTTATAGTATTGCCATTGTATTTTTATTTTGGAATAATAATGAATTAATTATGAATTATATGTAAAATTAAATCATTTTTTTTAAATGATTAGAAAATAAAATAAAATGTAAATGAATATAAAAGCGATGATTTTTGTAAAAAAAATATTAAGGAAATGTATTTTTATTAAAAATTTTAAAATAATATTGATTGGTTACTGATTTTCATTGAATTTATTAATTTTTATCGTGACAAATATCATTAATAATTTATCAAATATTTTTATGCATATGATAAGAACAAATCCATTGACATGGTTACGAATTATCTTCTTTTTATAATTTATCTTTTATTTCATTTTCACCTTTAGTTTAAAATTAAATTTTCATATTTGTATTTATTTATTAATATATAAATAATAAAATATTTACACTTATGAGTCTATAATTTTTTAATGTTTCCCCTTTTTATGGTCAATATGAATAATAACCATGGTATATATTATTACTTAGGTAAATGATAAATCACATTAATCAGAATTTTAAATTAATGATATGTCTATAAATATTCCTCTCAATTCAAATTACATGAATTTAATTCAACCATTAACGCCATATGTTCTATATTATGTTGTTTAATTAATAGTTGAACTTGAAAATTACTGATATATATATATTTATTCAACAAAAGTCACATAATGTTATTTAATTTTTCTTAATATTAATTATGTTTCATCATAGTTAATAATAAAATTTGCATTCAAATAAAATCAATTATTTTTATATAAATTAAATAATACAAATTATAAAAAATTATTTTCATTTTTTATTAGTATTATAATGACCATAGCTACTTATTCCACATCGATGGAGTATTTCTCCATTTAAATAAAATAAAATAAATGATTCAAAATATATTTCTACTAAAAAAGTATTAGTGGTTTAATTATAAAAAAGTATTATACAGTTCAAAATTTCAAATAATGGAGAATATTTATAATTATATTATAATTCCCATTTTTTGAAGTATTTTATTTTAAATTAATATAATAGTTTCAAAATTGACAATAATTTTATTTTATTAAATTAATATTTTATTAAATTATTTAAAAATAAAGAAAATTGTGAAATAATATTTTGTTGATAATATATTATATTAAACATTTAATTTTCCTTATTTATGGTCAAATTTTAAACATTGAATAAAAAAATCTAACCCTTTATTACAGAAAATGTTACTACCATTATAAAAACTAAAATTATTTAATTAAGCTTTAATCCATATAATAATGTTTAAAATTACACTAAATTCTCTCTTAAATCTATTTGATGGTATTATAAGGGACCTATATTATTATAACTTTTAATCCATGTTCATTTGGAGGCATATGTCATAAGAAGCAATTTATTATCATTTAATATTTTTATAAATTCTAACAAGTTATCTTACCTAAATTATAAAATGAAGCCACCTCACTCACTATATTAAATCTAATAGATCATTTCTCAAGATAAAAAACATCTAATTTACCCTATAAATATGTAAATAATCATTCTATTGGATTTTTTATAACACCCCAATTTTCCACTGTACGTTTACCATTAAAAATGTATCATCTTGCGTTGTACAAAACATCGAGATTATAACACACCACAACCAATCAAAAAAGCCGTTATGAATAGTAATAATGAATTTTTTTGAATTTTATAAATTTTATCATTCAAAATGGACTTCAATTTTTGATTCGGAGTTTCGAAATTAGCTTAGGGTGAACTTTTGTTATTTTTCTGAAAACATTTAATTTTTGATGGATAGTGAAAAAACTGAGTGATAGTTTAAATATGAATTTTTATTATATAATTATTTAAAAATTAAAATTTAATTTAGGTCAAAATTGATTCATAAAACCTATATAAGTTCAATTTAATTCATTGAAGTCTGTTTTTAATAATATTAGATTTATAAAAATTTTATTAAACATTATACCTTCTTTTACCCACCTCCTCGGAGCATTTGTAAATTTAATTGAAACTTAATTTTACCACTTCTATAAGTTGAATTTCAAAATTCAGAGAGACATAGTTGATATAAGTAAGTAAAATTTTGTTCAATAAGATGAAAATAATTTAGGTTGAATAGTAACTTTTATCTTTTATTTAGCACGGTTAAAAGTAAATAGGGTAATTAGGAGTAAAAATTATATTATTATTACCTAAACACAGGTCTCAATTCTATTGGATATGTGTAATTCGACCAAAAACAACTGTAGGAATAAAATATGATCCTTTAGGTCCAAATGGATTAGATTAGGACATTGATTATTATTTTGATTTAAATAAGAGTTAAAAGAGTTAAAATTAATGTTTAAGAACTAAAGCAATTTTAGTATAGGGTTATACAAAAGATAAATTTGACTATAAATATTCATTTGAAATATAAACTGATTTAATACATAATGATATTTTATTTATATTATTTATACATAATATAAAATAATTTTTTATGACACAATGATTATGAAGTAATTTTCTAATTAATGAAATATTAAAATAATTGATATTGTAAATATCCAATTAAATGTAATTTGAGACTTTTTACGAATTACACTAGTTTTTAAGGTTAATATGACATGTTAGGGTTGGTTAGATTAATTTTTTTCTAATTAATAATGATGTTATGAATTTCATAAAAATAAAATACCGAAAAGTGCAAAAATTGACATAAAAGTGTTTTTACAAAAAATGTTATATTATAAATTGATATTATATTTTTTAAAATCTATGGTTCAGCCAAAAGACTTATATAATTATTGGTGTAACTTTAATAAACCACTTGGGGTTCTCCTGGAATTATATCATAAGATTATTAGCCATATAATATAAAAATAAAAAGAGACATGTTAAATGTCAAACTATTTAAGTAAGAGCTAAATCTAAAATATAAGTTTATTATAGTGACCCAAAACAATATAAAACCTATTGGTTGACTGTTTTTCGACCCATCCCTACCATAGACTTCAAATATTTAATTTTTTAGCAATTATAAATTGAAAATGGTGTTATTATAAAAAAATATTTCTAGCTTTTCTTAAGGTGCCCCTCACCCCTCATATAAAAGGGCACTTCCCCTTATCTATAATTCTACCTTAAAGACCATTTGGATCAGCCAAATCCTACCCAAATTCCCTATAAATTTTTTATATTAATCCTATAGGCCTTTATTTAGTATGAAAGCCTACCTAAGTAACCTTTTTGATCAAATCAAAATGAAGAACCCGAAGAAGAGGTAAATATTTCATCACCTCTTTCATGGTTTTTCTTCTTCCACATCATCATTCCTTTTTGTTTCCACTATAAAATAATAACTCCAGTATCATGATGTTATTATAAATATGGTACGACCATATTCATTATTCTATCCATCCTTTTAAAGACATGTCACCATACGTGCGTACATACGGATTATTGTCTCCACGTCGTGCTTCAGTTTTTTATTCAAATACTTCATCATTTGGATGGGTATTATAATGAGTATAAATGAGTTAAATAATAAATATAACATTATAATGAATCTTTTAATATTATATACCATCCAATTATATGTGATTTTAATATCAAAAGAAGGACATTGTCACTCGTGCATACGTACGTATTTCCGTCTCCAAGAACGTGATAAGATTAATTCCCCATAACATATATTCACGACTAATTTTCATTTGATGATAAAAACTAATGTTAAAAGACTTAATATCATTCTGAATATGAATAATATACATCATATCCATAACAAACATTACTTACATAATAATGCATAAAAACTAATATAAACCAGTTAACACCCAAAAAGATGATACTACTGAAATATCATTAACAAATCAATATTAGAAGATCATATATGATTTAATATTAATGTATATGGATCTTTTATAATTTAATAACAATTTTTTAACCATTATATAGGAGGCTATCCTACCAAAGACTAAGGAAAAGTACAAGGTAAGGGGTTTCTTATCTCACTTTTAATTATGTTACATTTCCATTTGTTCACCTCTTATTTATTGCATGTGGTGTATTGTGTAATTCCATTTGATGTAATAATGATTATTTTCATTATATTCATGGTATTATGAGATTAATTTTGTGGTTATGAAATTTTGTTCATTCGACAATATTGATCACAATGAACTAAGGTTTTTTCATCTCACTTTTTATTCATCTAAGATTCATGCTATATTGGCCCCTATTTCCTTTTGTGTGACTCATGTATAGTACATTATTGTATTAAATTTATAATATACATCAATTTATGGGTTTTTAAATCATCTTTTTATGATCATTATTTCATGGTGTGTTTTTTTTGTAATTTACCAAATTGGTTAGAGAATTTGAAATTGCAATTTCTACAAATTCGGATTTACGCATACTTTATTGACGAGTTTACTCCAAGATTATGTGGGGAATCATAATTTTTTATATATGTTGTTTTTTAAACTCCCATTTCTGTGTATATAATCTTGATACACATAATTATTCCATTGATAACTTCTCATGTCATTGATATGAACTTGACCTTAACTCAATTTACATTCATTGAGTTAAACATTAAAGTCATCAGTGTTGTTTTTACAAGAACATGTGTTAATGTCCTTGGATTTATTTACACTAAATATACTATAATTTTCAGTGTATTTATATTTTTCAAACATAATTATTTCATTAATTTATCCTTTACGTAACAATATTGTCTTTATAATGGATTTCATCTCAATTTTAATTTCATTGAGACAACTTTGATGTTATAAACTAATTCACTTTTAATTTTTTTATACTATTATTTGACATGATTTATCATGAATCCCTTTTTCTCATGATATTATTATGTTTATATTACCTCAATTATTTGTGTATAACCATATCTCATTTGGTAAGGAACTCTAACTAAAATATCATTTTAATTGTTGTAAAAATTTATTCTTCTAAATATTTCTCATTAATGTCCTTGTTTTAAAAATGGTTTTAAGGATTTCTTTATATGGACATTAACGTTATGAAATTAAAATTGCTTTTAAATGTTTCAAATTTTAATGGGACACATTGAATCAAAAATCTATTTTTAAATGGCTTCTTGACAAATAATGTGAATTTTGAATGTTATCAAGAAAAAGTGGGATATTTCTCTCAAATAGTTTTGAATATTATTTTCCTCAAAATCAATATCTATATTTAATCTCGATTGAAGATAATCATTTACCATAAAATTTTCAATATTGTATTTAATGTGTTCAGTTTGACTGTGGATGTTCTTTTTTATACCATTCAAGGTTTTTGGATAAACTAATGTCATTTTGAATTCTAGTTTTAATACAAATTTTTATGTTAAGATTCAAAAATTTCATATTAGGAATGAATTAAACATAATAAGTGATGGGTGGAGCCTGATAAAGCTCCTTGATGCATTGGTAGGGCCCATGAGACAAACTAGTATCTCGGCATAAGGCCTTGACAAAATCTTATTTGTTGTCTTGGGACGAGACCTTGAATAGGTGGTTATGATGTCGGACATTATGCATTCCATCATTATGAGATTAGCTGTTGATATTTTTTGTGGTTATTCAACCAGTAGAATACCCATGACTATATTTTATTGTGTCATTATTTACTGAGATCATATTCTTTCCATAAAGTGCTCATGTTTATTATTCATTAAGGAATGTGTTTTTAATTATTCACCATCCTTAATATTTTTTGTATCTTCTACTGTATTTCATACCATTAATAATTGTTTGTTCACACCCCTTTCTTCTGTTTTATTTTTTCATGATATTAAGGAGTTACTTATGTGTGACTTTCAAGCATAATATAGGAAGCATGCATTTTTCTAATGGAATAAATTAGTGTTGGTTTTCTTTTTCAAATTCTAATGTTTAACTTATGTATGTATCCTTTTTTCAAGACTACTAAAATAATCTGTACTTCGAGACCTGATTCCTTGTAATCATGAAAATGTATTTAAATAATGCACCGAACTCTCGGTAAATGGGGTTGGGGTGTTACATTTTTTCTTCCAAAATACCAGCCCTATATAATTTTATATGATATATAACAGATTTATTTCAATGAAAATGTTATTTCTATAACCAGTAAATTTTTATATATTCTTATTTATATACTCTAAATATTACATAATTATTAAAAAACTAATATTGTAAGTTTCCTAAATAATCTTAGATTCTATTATTATTATAAATACCAAATAAGTCATCTTCTATCTCTTAAAAATGATAATTGCATAAAACACTTGTGCATACGTACGAATTACCGTTTCAAAAAAGAAATAGAAATCATTTTTCCATGCCATAATTTATGTATGGGTTTTAGTATTTTTTTAATCATTATATATTATAATTATGAAATTATTATACCTATTAATTTATAACATCATATATCCTTATTTACAATATAATACTTTGGGAAATAAAAACATTATTCCTACATACATGTGGAATACCACCTCCGCGAAGTGAAGTGAATCATTATTCATTTATATATTACATAGATGATCACGAGGGATTATTTTATAAATATATATGATATAATAAATACCCTAAAATGGTGAATTAACATTTTTCTATCAACCCATTCATTATTTGAAAAATTTAAACAATGATAACGGGAGCGTACGACCTACCACCTCTATGAAAATGGTAATTAATTTCCTTATATTATTTTAATTGGTGACTCTAAATATGTATATAATAGATATATATGACCTTAATATACTTATTAATATTTATTAATTGATCTAAACAAGATAATTTTTAAATAATGAGAACTAGCCAACTGATATATACATGATAAATGAAATAATTAAAACTCAGATATGATGATTTTAATAAGGATTTATTAATAAATGAAGGTGATAAAATGTTTCAAATGGGTAATTTATGATTTTATAATTATGAAAATTTTCTATCAAAAATTATAATTTATTTAAATATATTATACAGTAGGATATATGAATTATATTGTAAGGATATCTTAAGGTAAGGATTTATTTCAAAATTTCAAAAATATTAATGAATGTTTATGATGGAATATTCATTAGAGAATACTTCTATTCCATATCAATGATTTCTAATATTAATTAATTATATTAATATTTTGTGATTCTTTTTCAAATTCATTCCAATGAATCTATTAATTTATATAAATTGTCTTTAATTAAATCTTCTTTTTAGTTTTTTAACGAGTTACTATTTAACCTTTTAAGAACGATGGGGAAAAATGTGTTTTTCTCATATATAGTAAGAAAACAATTTACCACCTTTATAACAATCATTTTTTCTTTTATATTTATAATACTATATTTTCAAATACTAAATTTTACTTTAAAATTATGTAGTTTATAAAAATAATATATTTCCAAATTGAAAGGTTATTTTCAAAAAGAAATGATTCATGTTATCTTTAAAAATATTCCATCCAAGATGGAATCGATTGATGATTCATGATATTTACTATGGAAATTATCCAATGAAAAAATATAATTTATTTGAATGGATTGTTTATGAATACAATGAAAAAATTATTATGAAACCTATTTATTTTAAATTTGTAATGATATGATGAATATTTTATGAAACACGTTACCTTTCAGGGGTTCAAATATGATTATTTTTTTGATATAATGGAATAAATATACTTGATTTTGAGATTATTATGGATGGGACATATCTTTATCTATAATGAATTGAGTAATTACTTATGTATTATAACATCAAATGTTATATATGAGGTTATTCAAAGCCCAAAATATGGTAAACTATTCAGTATCCCATGATAAATGAATGTATATAAGGTATAATCCCATGTGTAATAACCTATCAATGAATTTGGGGGTAGACATAACATATGGATTTCAATGCTTATGTGTATGAAATAATTTGTTTTTTATTCAAATGTTATTATCTCATGGCTTATTCTCAATGATTCACATATGAATCATGTGTAATAAAAAAAATTATTCTATGAATAATATTTATATGCTATGATATATTGCTTATTGTTTTAAATGTTAATCTCATACCCATATGTTCATGTAATTCAAATGCGATTTTTTATCTCTCCCTTGATTACCCATTCAGAGCATCTAATCTCAAAATTTATTAAACATTCTTCGATAGTATATGAGGAATATTTAAATGTATATTTTGGCTATGAAGTGTGATAAATATGATGAAAATAGTTGGGGATGTTTTAGTTCACTGATGAACCAGTTTAATGTGGTTCTATGATTCCAAAGAGCGTAGAACAAAACTAATATATCATGGATTATTATGTTATGTACTGAATACTCATCTGTGAATATACAATATCTATGGATGAAAAGTTTTGGTCACTATAAATCATATTCATGGTAATAATATTTACAAATTTAACCTGAACATAACAAACACATAATATGTGATTATATTGAAACGATTTTTAATGGGAATGAAAAAATTCATTTTTCCCTTGTGTTAATTGTTAAAATTTATTATTTAGAATAATTTTTAGTAGATTTTGTTTACATGAAATAGTTCCAGCTATAATATTAGACTATTTTGTTACATGACATGTGATAGCTTTTTATCTTTACGATGAGATCATCTTGGATGTTTTTAGCTTGAGGATTTTACATAACGAGGATGAAGGCCAACATTGTATGGTGGTATGATACTTATGATATCTGAGGTAAGTTTCCACAGAATGTATGTTATGGGTGTGTATTCCTATTATGATTCAATGTAATTCAAGCATTATGAAATAATTAATCATGATAAATTTTGAGTTTTAAAACATGTAATGGCCATTAAAGAATTTTGGAAAGATGAATTTTAGTGAGTTGGAAATAAATGTAGTATCTTAGGAGTAGATGAGCTTGAAAAACGAGGATAAATATTTTATTTGTTATGAATTATACTATTGTTGTTATTTTTTAGTGTTTATTGGTATAATAATAGTTTATGAGTTGATTATTTTCATGTTTATTGTGGTGATCCGTAAATGGGATATTTTTAATTAGTTTATGTGGATGAATGTGTTATGAAAAGATAATTTTTAGTATAGTTAATCTTTATATTATAATTAGATTAACATATTGTTTATCTATTTCATTCATTAATTTAAGATATGTATGAGAGGCGGGGTTCTATGGTAATGTACTCTATTATGTTAGTGTTATGAAAAATAAATTACCCTAATGTTGGGAGAATTATTTTAGTCACAAAAAACATGATGGTAATGTTGAAGTGTTGTGGGTGACTATAGATATTTTTATATAGTCCTCATGAAATTTTTATCATACTAAGTATGGGGACCCAAATTAAACATTTTTAATTATTTATTTATAATTACAAATTTAGAAAAAATTAGTTGGAGTATGAACATCAAAATTTGGGTTGTAATAAATAAATATCTTTTGATCATTATCGTGGAAATGCTAATGTGGTCCTCGTGGTATAACTACAAATAATGTGTTGTTTTTTTCAGGTTGTATTTTTTTAGTGATATTCATCAAGGATAAAAACATTTCTTTGGTTATAATTGACCAAATAATCTTGATTTTCATGCAGGATTTAAGGAGTCAATATATTTTTTTGTTAGTGTGTTGGTAGGTTTAACAAAGAGTTTTTTAGGTAAGTCAGTCAAAGGATGTTCTACCTAAAACATTTCTATTTAAAATGGATATAGTTATATAGAAATGGTATAATGTTTATCTTTCTATGAAAAGATAGTTTGGTTCCTAGATTTGATCGAGAATTTTAGTGAAAAATGTAGTGTGATCGTTTTTTTCATGAATAGTGGAGGAATGTCAGTTTTTACATTAAACTGGGAAGTGTGAATTAGTAATTATGTTATACCTATGCTCTAACATCAGTTGGGATTTTGGTATCATATAATACATCATGGGATCTATTATAACACTGGGATATTTTTTCATAGTCAATATTGGATATGAGTGGTGCATATGTTCATAATAGTCCTTAATAGTAATCCCCTATATGAGAGGACCATAATAAAAATAATGAATTTGATGATGAATCTGTAGTATCATACGATTTATGGGTGTCTGGTGTGTATTATTTACGTTTCTTTAGTGTACTTCTGTGATGGGTTTAGTTTTGGTGGGATGATCCTCTTAAATTGGAACTTTAAGGTCCCAGATTTTCTGAAGGTATGTTTTTTTAATGTTTTGGTTTAGGCCTCTTCATTTTGGATAAATAAATGTTTCATAAACTTCATTTGATGAAATGGGGTTGTTTTAGGGGTTTTGTTCATGAAAAAGCATGAAAATAAAATTAATGGGCTTATTGCACAGTATGTGCATAGTTATTTCAAACCATGTGGATCATGCAAGTTAACATTGCAGCTATGAATAAAACAACACACATGGTGTGTGAACGATTAATCAAACCATGTAGAACATCTAGGAAACCTTGTTAAGGGGTGTTTTTTGGGAAGTGAATCATGCATTATTTTTTCACTATTTGGCTAATGTGAGGGTAAATCATGCAGCCTATAAATATTTGAAAATTTAAAAAATTTCCACTCTGGGATTTTAAAACCCAACATGTGTTTCTCTTCCATTCGACCCCTTACAACCCTAGTGACTAACATGGACTACCCAAGTGTCCAAGAGTTTATTATCATTTAATTATTGTACATTTGTAGAATTTTAGTTTGCGGATCAAAGCCCTATTTATGTTTAATAATCTTTTTTGCTTCCTCTATTCGATTTGGGTTCTTTCCATTCTTCAATCTCTTTCTAATGCTCTAAAACCATATTTTTATGTGAGATTTAGGTTGAGGCTTCACGGGGTGTTTGAATCCTGGTCCAAGGAAACAATTGAGAATACATTTCTTTTCTGTTTTAGTAATGATGTCTACATGTTATGTCTTATAGTTTTGTTAATAATTTGTGTTTGTGTGTTTATATTTTTCCATTCCCATGTTGTGTATGGGTTACCTTGATTGTGATTGGGAAAATTGGTTGACTAAATGATTTCATTAAACCCTCACAATCCTCCTGGGATGCGTATATGACGATATGACCATTCTAGGGCCACCAATGGTGTGTGTCGGTATTCCCAAACCAAGAGAGTGGTGTGGTTAAGTGAAATGATACCGAATAATAATGTACAACCATGAAAAACAAGTTATACTAGTTGATTGTGTTATAAATGGAAAGATAATAGACATTCCAAGGCTAAAAGCCATATGGGGTAGTTTGACATGATATGGAAATCGAAAACATGGGTCAAATTGTATTGTGTCGATTATCTGATCGATTTAGTTTATAATTTCCATAGAGGATTAGGGAATATTATATTTCTAACTCATAATTTTATGATGGAATGAAAATGGGGGTGTATGATAATGTCTTGTAATAAGGAAATAGATTAATAAGTTGAAAGGGATAATACTTGGGAATTATGTCACACCTAAGGGTTGAATGTTACAAGTGGTTGGGTTATGAGATATGAGAAATGTACGTGAAATGAATAAGTGAGTGAATTCTTGTGAAATGATAAATGGGATAAATGGGTATATTTATGGCTATTGATAAATTTGACAGACATAGGGGTTTTTGAATACACCTTAATGGTTATGAAATGATAATGGGAATTTGGCTACATCTATATGAATTGTAAATGGTAAATGTATTGATGGTTTAGGGAATAATATTAATTCCTCTGTAGTTTTTTATGTATGGTGATTTCATATTTCATTGTTTACACATGGTTATTTTATGGAATTGTTGTGGTGATTTGAAAAATGATCATGTGGATGTGGCTTGGTAGAGGGTGGTATTGACATGAGGTTTTACGCCCACAGGTTGAGTTAGCCTATGTATCTAAACTGCACCCCTAAATACATGGGTAAAGGAAGAGGACGAGGGCTTTATTCCCCTGACAATTTCATTCCACCCGGACTAAGGGTTCAAGGTGAGGATATTATGTTGATGTGATACATGTATGCCTACTGAGATACAGAATCATCTTATTTTACACTATGCATTGTGATTGATTTCCTTGGACCTTTTTGTAGACGATATTTATGCCTAACCCAAATATAATGAATTAAAAATGGATTTTGTAGTGAAAATGTTATAATAAATAGAATTATAATAAATGGTAATCATGAATTAAACAAGCCTTGTTAACTAATGGAATTTGAACTGCCAATTTTTTACATACCATTTATTTTATACTTGCATGCACTGTCTACTAAAATGGATAATTTATAGCCATCATTGGTGGTGTCCTTCTAAAATTTGAACTCACATCATATATGGGAACTGGTGGGTATGTTAGGAGATCTCTTGATTGCAATTCAGGACAATGGCAGGGGCCCTACACTAAGATGCTATGATGGGCTTCATATGCACATAGATAATTAATCTGACCTAGATTTAGGGCTTGTTTGGTGTTTTGTCCATTTTCTTATTTTTCGTTATCATTCACATGCACAACTAGTATGGAATGTAATTGTTGAATGTGATTTGAGGGTTGTACCCTACCTGAGAAATGCATGGTTATACAAGATTATTTTTTGTTCATTCTACATCCGTTATTTATTATTTATTCTGTTATAGCTTTCTCGGAAAAAGATGGTATAGTCTCTCAATGTGACATATTAAACCATGAAAATGTCATTAAATATTATACATCATGGATCTTTACTAGACATGACATTTATCATCATATTAATGTTTTTTTCTATAAACATGAGGATCCAACCAGTAATAACAACCTTTCAAAAAAGGTGAGTTTGTTAATGGTTATCACACAATGTCATTATATATTCATGGATAAAAATGAATATTTAATTAATACCATGGAATGGGGATTATCCATAATTATGGACTACATATAACCTTTGAAACATTTCCTCCATATCCATTAGACTACTGCTATTTGACAGAGAAGCAATCCCAATATCAACATATCATCAAATACTACAACAAGATCAGTTCAGTTCTGACCTATGTTATCCTATTAGAAAACCAATCTTATGACTCCAACTACATGCCCTATGATTTTATTAACATTTGTAATAATCAGACAACTCATACAATTTCTTTTCAAAGAACAACTATCTCAGATAATAACTCAACCATCGGTTACTACTTATGCCCCAAAATATGCATCAATAATATCCTCTTAGGAGAGGGACATAGATATGGAAAAGTTAAAAGTAATGTATAATGTTGATCATCCACCACCCTATATTAGGTGAATCTATTTTTGGTCATATCCTATGGATAGGGAATATGTACATTAGTATTTTCGTCATTGTATTATATCTATTTTACACTATGTAAATGAAATTACATTTTATTCATTTTTTATCTATTTTTCTAACATTTTTATTAATCTAAAAAAGGGATATAATTGGAAATTTTGAATTTTTATATAATCATATCTATATTTAATAATTATTAATAATGTATTTAGTACATATTTTACACAAATGACATTATCTGTGATAATAAAAAACTGAGTGAATATTGTAACCTCCTTAGGTAGAGTATTTTTGACATGTCATGTTCTAATGATGAAAAAAATTGATTCATTTATTAATATTGTTTTACTTATGGTATGATAGATTTATATATTCACATATTACATTTATAATATTTCTGTTAAGAGTAATGATAAGACATCATTGGATATGATCTTCCATTACAACCAGACTCAGGTCACTCTTACTATCCGGATGATTTACCACCGGACTCAAGTCACCATTACCTCTAGGATGAGCTACTAACAGACTCACGTAACCATTAACACTAAGATGAGACACTTCCAAAATAGAGTCAATATTACTGCCATGATGAGATACCACTAGAAGTGAGTCGTCACTACTTCTAATGGAGTTACTATAAGTTTCTTAACTAACAGATGTTGAGTCATCACAAGGAGTCTCATTATCCTTGTAGTCTGAGATCACAGACTTGAATTTTTAAATTAAAAAATCCATTCCTAGATGGTTTGAATAAGCCTTTAAGACATACAACAATACTATATGAGAAATGTGGACCTACTTCACCAAGTTCTCCTTTTTTATTAGTGAAGTATCTCTTTCTTGGAACGAAGATGCTTTACTAATACCCAAATCACTCACCACCATGAAAAGTGTGTGAACAAAATTTCAAATTCTATGAATTCTATAGATTCCCATTATGAGAAGATAAATGAAACCAATGAACATAACACATTACTGAGATTGATTGAGGAAAATAATATAGGTAAACTGAATCCTTCTAATAGATTTATATTATCTTATTTTTTTTATTCAATATTCAAGAATAAAATAATGATTCCTCACCACTACAGATCTATATATTTTTAACCCACAATAAAGATCAGAATAATCTTTGAATATTTTTTATTTATGTTTTAATTTTTGATTAATGTGTTGTTCTACTATTTTCTAACCCACACTATCACATACATATTGTAGTAGAATACATGCTATTGTCTCCTACCTCAAATTTTCCCAATGAGTTTGTGGGAGTGGTCCTTGTGTATCCTGTGTTTTTCTTTCATACAAATATTACTAAGGAAGTTTATTTTTAGCCTAAACAACTTTTTGTTGTTTAAATATATACCTATTCTGGGTTGTGGATTTGTTTGATTATATTAATAATCTACATGGACACTAGTGATTTACATGTGGAGTGGATTATGTCTTAACTTGAGACTAAAACTCTTCTTCATTACATTGTGTCACATTGTTATTTCTTTTTCTCCTTATCTTATTCATGATAACTATTTAGTATCTAACAAAACAATTACATTGATAATTAATCATAAATAATGTTTATATATATTTATATCTTTGTAAATTGATATGAAATGTTTTGGTATTTTAAAAACATATTTTAACCGAGAACTAAAAACTAATTAGAAATACTTTTAAAATTATTTATCTCAATTAAATATAATACTTGGTTAATTGGCCAGTTTATTTACTCAAATTTTTATTAAGAACTCAATTGAACACCTTTTCAGTCACTTTATCTAGCCAAAACTATGAATTTTATATTAATGTAGTTTGTATTCTGGTATCATGAATGTCCTGAATAAATTGAAATAGTAAGGATTAGTTGTTGGGATTCCTATTGGTTAATTTTCATTGGTTCTACCAATATAGTGTATATTATAAACTGGAATAGATTTTTCCATCCCATTTCAAATGAAATGATATTATAAATTAAATTCAATGTTACCTGTCATGAATATTTATTTTTAACTTGAGAAATTATAATTGGTATTTTTAGGATCCATATTAACTAAACAATCACACATTAAACTTATGATAAATGATGCATAAATTGGGGGTCATGATGTTTGGTTTTCACATGTTTAGAGTTCTATTTTATTTAGAGTTGCGATTGGTAAAGGGTCTCTAAAACAACTATTTTTGTTTGATATCAATTAGAACACATTCATGGATGTGAGTTAGTTACAATTAAGTCTATAGTTTCAAATATATTTCACATGGAATGGAGTGTTATGAAACAATATTAAAAATATTTTCCATGACGGTCATATGTGTGGTATGTTTTGAAAGCTTCACATATATCTTTTCACACAACATGTATTATTTATTATCTTATTTATTAATATTTCATATTTCTTAATGATTTCATTTTTTAGGATATCCTTTTCGAAAATTATAAAATTTTTTAATTTTTTAAGTGTTTCATTGTTAGACATAATGATTGAACAAATCACCCAACAGTCATGCATATCAAATATATATTATAAGAATTGTTTTTCATGACAATTTCATTGTTTGTAAAACCTTGTGGGATCCTATGTTTTTATAGTGCCATTTTTAGAAAGACAGTTGTGGGTCGCAAGGTTAGATAATGGTTTATTAAACCAAGAGGATTTTTACTGTATAAGTTCTAATTTTATAATTTTTTTATTTTTTCCCAAGTATTTTTTCTAGTTTTCATTTTTCATTTCCCGAATTAATTTTCATCCACTATGTTGCCATATCTCTTATGGATACCCAAATATGTCAATTATTCTACTCTTATTTTCTCATCCAAATGACCCACACTACTATTGATACCCACCCCCATTATATACTCTTTCGCCTAGTCCCCTCTTCATTTCTCTTGGGGAACACCCCATAGGCTTAAACTTGTTGAAGATTCAGCAAACTCTACCGACCACAGATTTCTATAGTGTTTTGACTAAATTTTCTAGAGTTCATATATGATACGAACTACTTATTGGATCAACCCTTTGTATTTTTTTTATTTTTATTTCAACCCCCTATTTCTATGTATTATTTATTTATAAACACTTTTTTAAGTGATTGCCACTATTTTTATTGTTCATTCAATGTCTTTGATTTTTAGTAATCCATTTTATTCCAATTGGCTATCCACCATCAATGGTTGCACATAAATACATTTCATGTATGGGTTTTTCTTTATTTGAGGCTAGTTTCACCATAATTCATGATTCAATTATCGAACCATTTTATTGGTTGGTGCCTCAAATTATTGATATAATTATTTATTCCTGTTGACGTATATTTGATATAGTTTTATAAAGGATTAAATATGTTATTACATTGAATAAAATATTTCATATGATTTCCATGTTAATCATGAACTACCATGTAATTTAATATTATTATAACAATTATTTATAATTAAATTTATTAAATTTAAATATTTGATCATCCCCATTTGGGTATGGAACTAATCATAAGGGGTTAGTTTTGGACCACTGAAAATCTGAAAAAAAAAATTGAATTTTTCAATGGTTTAAAATTTTAATTTATTATATTTTGTTCCCCAATATATACATTTATTTTGAAAGAGTGTTTTAAATTGAATTTTAATTTCCAATTATCATAAAATTATTTCATATATGGGTTTCAAATAAAATTAATGTCCAATAAAATAACACTATCATTATATATATATAAGTACTACAACTATAAATGGCTATATATATATACCTCTATGAGTATAAATTAACAATTTAATATGAAATATATTGCATTGAGATAAATATATATATTTATAATAATAATTAACTGTAATGATGATAACAATAAATGGATGTAATTAACTCTCATTAATTCAAAGAATAATTTAAAATGATAAATTTTAAATTTAAAGAGTTTTCTAAATATATAATTCTGTTAGACATCCAGATAAACCAACCTTGTTTTTTATTGATTTGAATAGTGTCCCTCGTGGTGTCTACAGTAATTTTTATCATGTTCTATATATTACTCTTTGGTAGTTTTATTCTAGGGAGATGTAGGTCATGATGTGTATTATGATATTCTTTTTGAGACACGTTTCTTAACTATTCATTATATAATCTTCAATTAGTTATGCATGATTGTTTTACTCATAGATTCATTAAATTTTTCAATGGAACCCATGTTAAAAGGTAGTCTAACTAAGAAATAATTGGATCTTTATCCACAAGTTATACTTTTTAAGGTTGTTTACCCCCCACTACACCATTATTCCACAATGTGATATTATACCTTTTTGCAAGATTTTAGTGATGTTATGTTTGAGGACACCGAGCCTTATAATCCAAGGTCATATCCTATGAAGCTAATACCCTCATTGGTATATAAGAATATAGGGATCCTATTTGTTCTATATATTAAATTATTAATTGGATATGTGTGGGACATGTTATTAACTTCATAAAATATATTTATTGAATATATTAATTGGTTCATTTATTTTTTCCCTTCCTATTCATACAATACCTATTGGATTTCATAAAATCCATTTAAAATCATTTTAATGATCTTTTAGTAAATTTGAATTAAATATGATTCTATTTAAATTAACTTTTTTATTGAAATTTATTCATTCCAAAAAATTAATGATGGAAATTTTATTTTTTTATTAAATTATTGGTAATAATATATTAAAAAATATAGTAATATTTATATTTAGAAATATAATTATGTTTATAATAATTTTAAAGGTTACATATGGTTGTTTTTTATTCTTTCTTAGGAATTAAGCATTATCTGATGCTTATATTTAATTTCATTTTTAGGGTTTCATTTTTCGTTAACCACGGTGTAATGAATTGATTGTTTCTATGTCAAATACATAAATCACATGACACATGATTTCATTTAAAATGATTTTTGTTTGAACCAATTTCAATATACAAGAATTACATGAGTAAGATCTGTTTTAGGAGTTTATTTCTCTAATTAGTATTTTACTACATTTTACAGATTGAGGATATTATATCCCTATTTTGATGAAGAATGCACATCAAGTGCTGGATTTTTGTTATAATATCATTTTAAAGGTATGATGAATAGCGGTAGGAAAATTAATAATGTTTTTATATTATATTTAACTATTTTTAATATATTTTATCATATATGGTTTGGAAGTGATTATTCATATATGGATGAGTTGATGTGGATTATCAATATCCATTTCTGGCCTTTATACATTTTTTATGAAAAAATTATTCCCATTATATGGACAACATTTCATTTAGTATTCAACAAGAACCTTTTTATTTTGATTACAACTAGAGACTGATATGATGATATCATTAGAATCATATGGATGGACAACTCAGACAACATCATGAAAAATTAATTTTAGAATATACAGGTTCTTATCACCATAGGAATCATAGATCCTTCATAAGTGGACCATATTTTATTTTGGGATTATTATTAAGAATATGTTTTATTAATTTTTTGGGACTCAAAAGGATAATAGTTTTTGGGTGGGTAATTTCTAGATACAATTAAGACACTTGAGTCACCAATGGTTGATGCTATTTTAATTTTGAGTAATAAATTTTATTTTACTATTGATGATTTTTTATTTATTCCCAATGAAATTACTATGATTATTTAGGGAGAATGTGATATATAATTGATACATGATTTTGTATTAAATGGATTGATAATCCTTATAAAAATTTATCATATGACTCGAAATACATCTAAGGATATTTTTCATGACTGGAACATCCTCCTTCAGCAATATGTCTATGTCAAGAAATATTTGACATCCCATTCTGTTTTGATATATATATTTTAATGTATAATACATATTTATTAGGGTAAACTCATATATGTGTCGTATTATTTTAATTTTTTGTATACTTTTTAATCAATTATTAGAGAGTCATATTTTTTTGTAAAATATAAATATGATTTAAAATATTTAATATTTTATTTCTAAAATTATTTTTTTTTTGAAATTTGAACGATCAAGAAATTTTTAAACATTTCATTATTTTGAAAAAAGGATCCTTAGATTATTTTTTAGGTATTCTAAAATGATTTTTTTAATAAAACAAAATGAAAAATATATTTTCTAAAATTTACTGACATGTCTATATTTTAAAAATTCTTTTTGATATACTATAAAATTGATGATTTAAAAAATG
Source organism: Viscum album (assembly GCA_963277665.1). Classification (NCBI taxonomy): domain Eukaryota; kingdom Viridiplantae; phylum Streptophyta; class Magnoliopsida; order Santalales; family Viscaceae; genus Viscum; species Viscum album. Next base: position 2,142,292,654 of record OY728132.1, read on the forward strand.
AATAATTAATGAATATAATTTTGGATTCTTTAAGAATATAGGTACATGTGATGTTTGGTTTTTTATTAGTTTTATTATTTAGATTGGTATCTCTGTTTAGTCATAATAATTGGATAGATTTTATAAAATATAGTCTATTTGAACTTATGCTACTTGTTATTGTGATTCTACGACCAAAATAAATCAAAAATCGTAATGATATGTTGTCTCATGGGAATAAAATTATGGAAATTCAATTCTGTTAAGGTGAAATTTATCCATTCAATGGGATAAGGAAAATATTAAATCATGTTTTATGTAATGATTCCTTATTCAGATTAGAATATGGTTTATTTTACGTATGACAATATCCTCCAACATTTTATAGAAGACAATTTTTTATGAGTGCATTGTAAGAATCTAGTTGAAGCTTATACGTGTTCCTGTATTTTATGTTCTTGGGATGATATCTTAGATCAGTGGTTTGTTATTTCATGTTTAGGAGTCATTGGGATACAATTTGGTTTATTTTATACAAATATACCTTTTATAATTCTTTATGGATGTTTGTGGGTTTTTTAGATATTCATATGTTGTTTATTCCTTTGTGGTAATCATATAAATGTACTTATCTTGTGATATTTATTTTTGATTTCTATTTTGGGGATAATATATTAGGTTTGTTTTGGACATTTTATCCACATGTAACTTCATTTGGGTGATTGGGTTACTAGTATGGATGGACATTTGAATTTTGGGAAACTAAGATTTCCAATTCATTTTTGGTTCACAATTACATTGTGTTCAAGATTTGAGAACTTGGTTTGCCCCTTTGATTATTGAGACATATGCCTATAGACCATGTGGGATCTTATATCACGAGTTCATAGATATTTAGTCTTTATATTGATATGTTTTCCAAGGGTTTTCTAGTCTCTTTATGTGTTTAGTTTACATTTTATTGTCCTGGAAGAGTATATATTGGATAGTGTTTGTCATTGACCCCAAATATTAATATACTCTATATTTTTTGGGAGACCACGATAGGTCTAAGAGACTATGATACATTGTCATCATCATTGATAGTTTTGTTTCATGGAAGATGTCGACTATTCCGGAGGATGTTCCCCATTTATTTTATGATTTATTCTAGCTGGTTCCATCTATGCTTTAAAAATGGTTTTATAAGAGAATAAATATTTATAGTGGGGTATATTTATTACCCCATAATTTTAGTTTTAATTAATATAATATTATTTAATTTCAATGGTTGTTTTCAGAATGGTCATTATGATAAAATATAATTAATTAATTATGAATTCATGTGTTTTTTCTTAGTCATTTTGAATTATTTGAAATTAATTCTAATCTATATTACATTATTGTATTTGCTACATGTGTATCAACATTTATGGTCTTATCCAACACTAAGGTATTCGTTGGATTTAATTAATATAAATTTTTAAAAAGATTAATAATTTTTACATGTAAAATTAAATGTTATAGCCGACAAGTCATCACTCCCACTATTATTATACTGGACAAGCATTTAAAATTTTATTTATTTAATTCCCCTTAAATAACCCTTTGGTTCCCCCACATAAAAGATAGTAATAAATTATATGTAAAAAATGCAGTGTCCTCTGGCTTGTGGAGGATATTCAAGATGGAATCTAGTTGAAAAAAACATAGTTGATACATATGAGTATAGGTAGATTTATATAATTGATGTCATTATAGAAAAAATGAGTTATTTCTCCAATCTCAATGGTTGATATATTTTACCCTAAATAAATAAACATTAAAAAAATCCTGATTGGTTCATTTTTTATTTGTTAATTATGACTTATTCATTATTTATTTTTCAGACACAAGACCATGGTCATCTAAATAATTGTGTTAATGTGAAATAATGATAAATTAAAAATGTAATTTTGTGTAAATGCTTTATGAAAACATTGTTAATAAATTATGTAAAATATAAAATTTATTCACAATACAAGTAAATGATAAAACATGAAATTTTTTTTGATTGTTAAAAAAACCATAAATTTAATTTGATGTTATCATTACATCCATCATCTCAATTAAGATGAATCAAAAGTTCATCTATTATTTTGGCCTCCCTAATTAAAACTTTAATAGTTTATATTTCTTAACTAATATAGAGGGTGAAAATAAATGAATCTATATATGTTTTAATGGAAAACATCTATCAACTAAAATTTTATAGGCATCTATTATTGAAACCTAATTAAGGGTTTCTATATTTAGAAGACCTCTAAATATATCAACGAGTTTCAATGTCATAGAAGGAAATACTACCTATATATACATTGAGTAACATTCATGGCCTCCTTATGGAATATATGAAGTGATATATATATCCTTTAAACTATAATTTTAGAGAAACTAGGCACTTCATGATCAATAGTGAGGGATATTCAGACATGAAAAAATACTTTTATAAATAATAAAGTTAAATATTATTATTTATAAAATAATTTTTAATAATTTGTACTTTTAATATTATATTATAATTCTTCAAGATAAATAAAATATATCCCAATAAAATATTTTAATCATTCCTTAACGTAGGGTATATCTTAAAAATTTTAGATGTCTAAATATGATAATATAACTTATTTGATTAATTATTATCAAAATAAATCTTTTGTGTTTGAGTCCTATTTTCATATTCTTTAAACCCGATAGTTGATCAATGGTGAAACATATAAAAACTAGTTATATATAGAAGATTAGTCTATAGTAAATTTTATTATATGCTAAAAAATATAATAAATGAAATGAAGTATTATTAAAAAATTTATATTAAATCATTATTGTATTGAGAAATTGAATGAAAGGATATACCTAAATAATATTATCATTTCCCTATATTTCAGAAACTGGAAGATGGAAATATATATAATGATCAATATTTTTCAAATGGTAGGTAAAATTGATTGGATATAAAAATATAATTAAACATGGATATGAAGTTATAAATTAATCTTATATTTTTTTCATTACAAAAGATAATACCCTTATTTTTTAAATCCCAATAAATAAAATTGGATATTTCTCTAAAGATATTTTATTTATACCATTGAACAAGATAATAAATATTTGATAAATCAATTTTATCATCCCCTTATAGTGAAAATTTTTATTTAAAAGGTATAAATTCCCATGTATAATCTCAATCAAAATTATCTTTTATGACATCATTAAAAGGGAAAAAATATTCCAATGTAGATAAATGAACATGAGGAAATTTTATTCTTATATATAAATAATGAAATAATGAAAAGAAATTATAGTGATTTTATGAAGAATTCTGTGGCATCCACATCATGTATATTCATCATTTTTATATTCAATAATTTATTTACCAAATATAAAATCATTAAAAAGTCCATGAATTTTAATCTAGGAAAAGTATGATTATAAAATGAAATCAATTGGAGTAGAGAAAAAGTGATATCTATGTCATCCATTAGAATATTTCATCTTCCCATTTCTAAATGGATCAATTCAATGTCTTAACTAGTATTGGTAAAATATTTATCATTGTGTCCTTATAGACATTGTAACACCCTAGGTAAATAAAGAATATGACATTTTTATATTTATCCATATTTGTGAATAAAATATTAATATTACTTTAAAAGAGATTCTATGCTCGATGGCGTACCCAATATGCAACAACGAGTTTCTCGGCAATCTTACGTTGCACTCTAATAATAAAATAATATTATTTTAAATGGTAGTTAATGCCTAGCCGTTTTAATGGCGGGAATGAACAGAACTAATCAAAAAATTATTATATATGTTTGTCAAATATTTTTACTCTTTACAAAAAAATTTAGAGGATTAAAAATGCGAATGAATTCAATCTTAAGCGTAGACAGTCTAATATTCATTAAAAGGTCGATTAACCACGTTTTGATGGTGAACCTCTTTTAAATCCACTTTTTTACAATTTTATGTGTTATATTTGACAAAATAAAATTCTTCTTTATAATCGGGACATAAAAATTTACTTTGTGTAATTTTTTGGTATTTTTCCGAAAAAGTTCAATTTTTAATGAATAGTGAAAAAAGTTGTATTTTAATTCAAAACCTCTTTTTAATATAATTTATTTATATGATTAGAGTATCTTTTTAATTGGTTTTAAAGTGTAAATTGGATATATTTTTACCATTTAATCCAATGGCGGTCATTGTAATTAATATCACTTTTAGATTGGACATAAACGAGTGACAATCTTTTGAAAGATATTGTTTCACAAAAACACGGTATTTGTTTTAACAGCAGAATTTAATTATAAAATTAATTAATGAAACTTATATGAATGAATTTTGTAAAATATACATCATTTTTGAATTCTGAATATCAAATATATCTTAGGGTGAATTTTTGGTATTTTTCTGAAAAACATCAATTTTTGATGAATAGTGAAACCACAAAGTGGTGGTTAGAAAATTTGATTTTTTGTTTAAATGGGACTTTACCACTTCTGATATTTGAATTTCAAAAATCCAATTTAAATGATTTTAATTGTTAAGTAAAATTTGGTTCAATGGGATGAAAATAATTTTTTATGAAAAGTAACTTTTAAGTTTTATTAATCGCGATTAAATGTAATTAGTGTGATTTAAGGTAGAAATGATATTATAATAAAATGAAAATATATTAACACTTGTCCTAACCCTATTGGATGAGTAATGGACGACCAAGACAACCCATGGGTTGATTTTTGGTACCCCATGGAGCCACATGGGTTTGATAATGACATTTATGCCTTTTATTTAAAGTTAAAATAAAAATGTCACAAACATAAAATGTTTTACTAAATGAATTTTTACAGGTGGTTATACAAGTCCGGATTTTGACTATAAATATTAATTGGAAAGATAAAAAGATTTCCTACATCATAGTATTTTTTTTAATTTGTATACATTAAATATATTAAATTCTTTATGACATCATGATGATGTAGTGATGACCTCATTATTTAATGATTTAAATAAAATGGAAAGATAATGTAAAATATAAGACCTACACATGTCCAAAAACTATTTAATTGGTGAATTTAGAACCCTTATCACCTTATCCTCAAAACACATCTATGTGGGACCATTAAAATCCGAAAACCATTTGAAAATAATGTAACATTTTATACTTTTCCAAGAGTACCCCTCCTCTCCTCTTATAAAAGGCCCCCACCTCTACCACCTTACCCACACCTATCAAGCCTTTGGCTCGGCAAATATCTGATAATTTTGTCCCTCCAAATCCCAATACTCATCCTAGAAGACTTAACTTAGGCAGGAAGATCTTCAAGAAACCCATTTCGTTCAAATCAAAGGGAGTTACCCAATTTTAAGGTAACGTCTTCACTGGTGCTATTTTGTTTTATTTTGCTTCTCAAACCCAATAAACTCTTCCTATTAATTTGTTTTGTAACAACTCAAGTATCTTAAATTTACTATGATTCTGTTATAATATGTATTCGAGCTACACTTACACACACCTTCATCTAATGGTTAAAGAACATACTGTTTTTGTGGATGGCGAATTTCTGCCTCACGAAACGATGATTGTTCAACATTCATATAACACCTTCAAAGGTGTCCATTCAGATGTCACTATGTTTATATATGATATATAATATTTTTATGTTTTACTTAAAATTATGTATTTTTCATTTGTGTCATACCATTATGGCTTCCATTATGGGTATACAAGATATCTTCATTTTTAGAAGTGCGGACTACCGCCCACTCAAAGTGATTTGATTAGTTAATGCCATATGTGGGATGTATAAAGGTTGGATTTAAAGTTATTATATATTATTTTATACTTTAATTATAATATAACTTTATATCATTATTGTTTTCTTTCAATTAAAGTATTAGATAGAAATGAAATTAGCGTTCATGCGTACGTACTGCTTACCGTCTCCATGAACGGTGCATTTCATTTCTTATCCTCAAATGTAATATAATATTATAAGTACATACAATGGATATATATGATGTATTATACATCTATAGGATGAATATAATTCTGGAATTAAAAATATACACATCTCTCATTTAGTTTTAATTCCATTAATATTACATAGAAATGAAAGTAGAGTTCATGCGTATGTACGGATTACCGTCTCCATGAACGGTGCATTTCATTTATTACCTCTAAATGATTATGTAATATTATAAATACATGTATATTCTGGACATATATGATATATATGATATCCAAATAATTAATTTCATTCTGGATATAAAGAACCTTTGACCACACGAACAACATGAAATTGTAAGAAGTCCACTTTTGACTTAAGAACCGAATATCGACAAAACAAACACTATTAACTTAAATTATACATAATGTTAATAAAATATCAATAATTTATATAAAAGGAATAATTAACTTTAAAAAGGTTCTTAAACAAGTATAAATTAAATCATGTTTATTATTCAGGATGTTAAAGAATGATTGAGTCAAGTCGGACCCGAGGTAAGGGATCATACTCCTCTCTTTATTTTTAAGTACGCTTTTTATGTCATTCCTTTTAAAGATCATATTTCTTGTTATTGGGATGTTATTTTATATTAATCCTACTGTAATTTTTATGTTAATATGATGAGAGACCCTATTATCTCTGATCAATCCATTTTGGATGTTTTGAGTGGCTCCGTTAGGCTGCCTAATTTTCGTAAGAGATCTAACCTCTCTCTTTCTTTTTAAGTACTCTCCTTTATTTCACTTCATTTAAGATCCTATTTTTTATGTTGGGGGATGTTATTTTATATTCCTCTTTCTATAAACATTATGTTAATATGATGAGATACCCTATGTGATCTCATCAATCCATTTTTGTAAGTTTTATGTGGCACCGTTAGGATACCGAGTATTTGTAAGGGATTTTTCATCTCACTTTTATTCCTGTGAGATTTATGCTACATTTGCCACAATTTCCTTCAGTGGTGTATGTACTGTCAATTATTTTACTCATTGTGTAGTATAATTTCATTTATGAGTATTTAGATCAATGTTGTATTGTCCTTCTTTCACGGGGTGCAAGTCTCGAAAGATACCCATGTTAGTAAGGGAACCTTTCACCCTCCTATTTTTAAAAAACAATTCGTTTGTTATGCCTTTCAATTTACATATTTTTATGTTGGGATATGTTATTCTATATCCTTATTGATTTAAATATTATTTCCATGTTATGAGATACCCGTTTTATCTCTCATCAACTCATTTTATGAATATTATAGTGACGCCATTAGGCTGTCAAATTTTTGCAAGGGAACTTCTTAACCTAAATTTGATTCTTTGGGATAAACTTATACTCCTTGAATATGTTGTTCTATGAATATGTGTGAATAACCTCTGACTGTTTTACACTTAATATCCACTTATATTTGGTGTATTCGTTTGTCACACATAATTATGTAATGGATTTATCCTTAAACCAAGGATACCGTCTTTGTAAGGGACTTCATCTCAATCTTCTTTAATTGAGACATATTTTGTTTTATACACAACTTTCTTTTATACGGTGTATAAACCCCCTTGACTTTTACTTTTATAAAAAAGGAATCTTTTTCTACAAAGCGTTTTACTAAATAAAAAAGGAATGTTTCTTTTTACATACACTATGACAACGACCTTTTCCGCCGCCGCGAGTATTATTTGATCTTTGGTTTCCTCAACAAGCCGTAATGTTTTTAAAATAAAATAAATACCATATAATATTTTATGTATTTTGTTATTGAAAATGGTTTTGATAAATGATTCTATTATGTCAATATATTTAAATGATATATTGTGATTGAAATGTGGAAATGTTATCATTCCTTTATATTGGTTTTATGTGTTATAATTTTATAATGGTACTTGGACATATTATAGGTGGTTACGTGATAAACCATATGACAGGTGGTGCCGTGAATACTAGGATGGGTGGTTACGTTATAACTTCCAATGCATTGGGTGTGGAAGTCGGTCGTATGGCTATTCCATTAAGTATGTATGGATGTTGGCCGAATAGCTATTCCATTAAGTGATATGTGTCGAAGTCGACCTTATGGTCAATCCACTTAAGTATGTTTATGTCCCATGTTACCATTATATGTTATGTGATCTTTATATGGGTTTTATGGTAATCTTTTGGAAACAAAAGGGTAAGTAAAGAAATTTTATACAGTGAAGAGTTTTTATTACTTCAAAAAGGTGAAAAGTACTACTTTGATAAAGTATACATGGTTTACTTGTTGTTTTGAAAAACTAACAATTTTTATTCATTCTATATCCCTTACTGAGCTTTTTATGCTCATCCCATGATTTTGAAATGTTTTTCATAGGATATAACGTGGAATAGGGTCAAGGATGGGATCAAGGGAAAGTCATGCAACCTAAAAAATGGAACTTGACATGTTTTTTTAAGAGTTTTTATTTTATGGAAACATAGTGAAAGTTTCTACATTGTAATATTTTGAGATGTAATAGTTATGTCCTAATTCTCTAAAACTCTAAAACTCAAAAGATCCTCATTGTGAATTATTCATTTAATTCAATATTAAGTAAGGTTTAAGGCCGGGGCCTTATAGTTGGTATCAAAGGTCGGTTTAGATAACTTTAGAGGTTAGGGTATTCTCTAAGCATAAGTGACATTACCATAATGGTTAGGATTTCAGAAAGAGTCCTAGTTTTAGATAAAGTTAATGAGTATGTATATCTTAGTGTTTACCTTCCTCATTAGTACATGATGGTTTTGTTGATATACTCACACTGACATTTCTGTTTTTAGTGAATGGATGGATCTAGCAGGCACCAAAGAGAATACAGGTTTGAAGGAAATTGTGGTGGTTCTCTTATAAAGATACTAGATAAAATGGGGGATTCAAAGAGGAAACGCGTGGTTATTCTAAACCAACTATCAAGGAGTCATGATTAACCACTTGAACATTGGTATGTTATGTAATGCATCATGTACGAGAAGACTACTTGATGTGGAAGTTCAGGTAATAATTATAAAGGTAACCATTATAGTTTATATGATCCTTACTTTTGAGGTAATTATGGGTTATTATATGATATGATGGAAAATGAAAGGCATGAGCTAAACTTGAGGTTAAAATATGTTATGGTTATTTTTGAAGATTTTATCTCTTTTTGGGGAATGTTTTAAGAATTATATAGTTTTGGAAAAAGGACAACACACAGACCATGTGACAACCCGTCGCGTCGGACAAAGATGCGGGAATCGAACCCAAAACCAAAGTGCGACTGGTATTTATCGCATACCACTGGACTACGTGAAGTCCCTGGTTAGTTTGACGAAATCTTTTTAGTTAGATGATTTTATGAATTAAGAGTAAGTTGATTTTGGGTTATCTATGGAAATGATTAACCTATCATGGAGGATATGTGATTAGGTTAATTACTTTTCAATACGAGACTTTAAGAGTAATTGATGTTATTTGGAGATAAGTGTTAATTTGTACCTTGGAAGACTATGTGAGTAAATCCTTCATATATTTGGGTTTCATTATTAGTTTGGTTTACTTTGAAGTATTTTATGGTCAATTTGTTTTATTAAATGGTATTTGTTGAACTTTGGGTATTGTTTGATAAATTTTGGAGATTAATAATAGATTTGTTTTTTTAAAGGATTATCCTTTTTAGGTATTATCTGATATTGTACTAACATTTTTGGTTTTGGATTTGGATAAGGTCGAAAGATATGGAAAGTATATAGTTTTCTTTTATGGATTAGGTTATTCTCTAGATGTTGATTATAGTACTCTTAATGTGAATAAGTCTTCCTAAATACTTGTCTTTTGGGGAAAGTATGATTTTGTGTAAGAAATCTAGTAAAAGTTGAAATTTAACATGACAAGTAAGTATGTTTCCTTAAGATCAAAAATAAATTCCTCAATGAAGAGTAACTTAAAACAAAAATGTTTTCTGTTAACTTTTCCTACTGGGGAATCGAATACTGTTTAACCAATCACAAGTTTGTGATTTTCTTATGGTTAACTTTCTCCTAGACATGTTTACTATCACTCTCCATCAGAACATGACCCTTTGTTTTTTCCTCCATGTTCATATTTTCATACTTGGAATCCTAGTATGGGTTAACTCAGGTGACCTATGTACTTATCATTCTTTAAATTAATGTGATTATTTTACCGACTCTTGTTCCGATGTGGGACTTTCAAGGATATTTCCAAGCCCAATTTTAAAATTGTAAAGACGCAATTCTCAAAAGAAGGGAAGGATGTAACCCCCCAGGTAAATAAAGAATATAAAATTTTTATATTTATCCATATTTGTGAAGAAAATATTAATATTACTTTAAAGGGGATTCTATGCTCGATGGCGTACCCAATACGCAACAACGAGTTTCATTGGAAACTTACGTTGCTCTCTAATAATAAAATAATATTATTTTAAATGTTAGTTAATGCCTAGCCGTTGTAATAGTGGGAATGAACAGAAATAACTAAAAAACTATTATATATGTTTACCAAATATTTTTACTCTTTACAATCAATGTTAGAGGATTAAAAATGCGAATGAATCCAATTTTAAGCGTAGACAGTCTAATATTCTTTAAAAGGTCGATTAACCGCATTTTGATTGCGAACCTCTTTTAAATACACATTTTGACAATTTTATGTGTTTTATTTGACAAAATAAAATTCTTCTTTATAATTGAGACATCATAATTTACTTTTTGTAGATTTTTGGTATTTTTCCGAAAAAAGTTCAATTTTTAATGAATAGTGAAAAATGTTGTATTTTAATTAAAAACATCTTTTTAATATAATTTATTTATATGATTATATTATCTTTTTAACTGGTTTTAAAGTGTAAATAGGATGTATTTTTACAATTTAATCCAATGGTGGTCATTGTAATTAATATCACTTTTAGATTGGACAAAAACGAGTGCCAATCTTTTGAATGATATTGTTTCATAAAAACACGCTATATGTTTTAACAGCAGAATTTAATTATAAAATTAATTAATGAACCTTCTATGTTATGAATTTGTTAAAATAGACATCATTTTTGAATTCGGAATATCAAATATAGCTTATGGTGATTTTTTGGTATTTTTCTGAAAAACATCAATTTTTGATGAATAGTGAAACCACAAAGTGGTGGTTACAAAATTTGATTTTTCGTTTAAATGGCACTTTACCACTTCTGTGATTTGAATTTCAAAAATACAATATAAATGATTTTAATTGTTATGTAAAATGTTGTTCAATGGGATGAAAAATAATTTTTGAAGAAAAGTAACTTTTATGTTTTATTAATCGCGATTAAAGGTAATTAGTTTGATTTAAGGTAAAAATGATATTATAATAAAATGAAAATATATTGACACATGTCCTAACCATATTGGATGAGTTATGGGAGACCAATAAAAACCATGGGTCTATTTGTTGAACCCCATGGAGCCACTTGGGTTTGATAATGACATTTATGCCTTCTATTTAAAGTTAAAATAAAAATGTCACAAACATAATATGTTTTACTAATAAAATTTTTACACGTGGTTATACAAGTCAAGATTTTGACTATAAATAGTCATTGGAATGATAAAAATATTTCCTACATCATAGTATTTTTTTATAATTTTTATACATTATATAAATTAAATTCATTATGACATCATGATGATGCAGCGATGACCTCATTATTTAACGATTTCAATAAAATGGAATGATATTGTAAAATATAATATCTACACATGTAAAAAACCTATTGGATGGGTGAATTTAGAACCCTTATCACCTTATCCTCAAAACACATCAATGTGGGTCCGTTAAAATCTGAAAACCATTTGAAAATAATGTAACATTTTATACTTTTCCAAGAGTACCCCTCCTCTCCTCTTATAAAAGGCCGGCACCTCTACCACCTTACCCACCACTCTCAAACCTTTTGTTCGGCCAATATCTGATCATTTTGTCTTTCCAAATCCCTCTCCTCATCCTAGAAGCCTTAAAATAGGAATTAATCTATTCAAGAAACCCTTTTGGTTCAGACCAAAGGGAGTTACACAATTTTAAGGTAACGTCTTCACTGGTGCTCTTTTGTTTTATTTCGCTTCTCCAATCCCATAAACTCTTTTTATTAATTTATTTTGTAACAAATAAAGTATCTTTAATATACTAGGATGTTATTATAATAAGTATTCGAGCTAAACTTACACACACCTTCATCTAATGGTTATAGAGAATATTGTTTCTGTGGATGGCGAATTTCTGCCTCACGAAACGATGATTGTTCAACACTCATATAACACCTTCAAAGGTGGATATTAAGACGTCACTATGTTTATATATGATATATAATATTTTTATGTTTTATATAAGCTTATTTATTTTTTATTTGTGTCATATCTTTATGGATTCCATTATGGGTATACACGATATCTTCATTTTAGGAAGTGCAGACTACCGCCCCATCAAAGTGATTTGATTCGTTAATGCCATATGTGGGATGTATAAAGGATGGATTTAAAGTTATTATATATGATTTTATAATGTAATTATAATATACCTTTATATAATTATTGTTTTCTTTCCATTAAAGTATGAGGTAGAAATGAAAGTAGCATTCATGCGTACGTACGGCTTACCGTCTCCATGAACAGTGCATTTCATTTCTTATCCTCAAATGTAATATACTATTATAAGTACATATAATGGATATATATGATGTATGATACATCTAAAAGATGAATATAATTCTTTAATTAAAAATATACACATCTCTCATTTAATTTTAATTCCATTAATATGACATAGAAGTGAAAGTAGTGTTCATGCATACGTACAACTTACCGTCTCGATGAACGGTGCATTGCATTTCTTACCTCTAAATGATTATGTAATATTATAAATACATGTTTATGATGGATATATATTATATATATGATATCCAAATCAGGAATGTCATTCTGGATATAAATAACCTTTGACCACACGAACAACATGTAATTGTAAGAAGTCCACTTTTGACTTAAGAGCCGAATATCGACAAAACAAACATTATTAACTTAAACGATTACATAATGTTTATAACATGTAAATAATTGATATAAAAGGAATAATTAACTTTAAAAAGGTTCTTAATCAAGTATAAATTATCTCATGTTTATTATTCATGACGTTAAATAACGATCGAGTCAAGTCGGACCCGATGTATGGGATCCTACTCCTCTCTTTCTTTTTAGGTACGCTCTTTTATGTCATTCCTTTTAAATATCATATTTCTTGTTATTGGGATGTTATTTTATATTACTCTTAATGTAATTTTTATTTTCATTTGATGAGAGACCCTATTCTCTCTCATCAATCCATTTTGGAAGTTTTGTGTGGCGCCGTTAGGCTGCCGAATTTTCGTAAGAGATCTAACCTCTCTCTTTATTTTTAATTACTCTCCTTTATGTCACTTATTTTAAGCTCCTATTTGTTATGTTGGGGGATGTTATTTTATATACCACATTATATAAACTTTATGTTAATATGATGAGATACCCTGTTTGATCTCATCAATCCATTTTTGTAAGTTTTATGTGGCGCCGTTAGACTGCCGAGTTTTCGTAAGGGATTTTTCTTCTCAATTTTATTCCCGTGAGACTAATGCTACATTTGCCACAATTTCCATTGAGTGGTGTACATACTGTCCATTATTTTACTCATTGTGTAATATAATTTCATTTATGAATATTTACATCAATGTTGTATTGTCCTTCTTTCACGGGGTGCATGTCTCGAAAGATACCCATGTCGGTAAGGGAACCTTTCACCCTCCTATTTTTAAGAGACATCTTTTTTTATGACTTTTAATTTACATATTATTAGTTTGGGATATGTTCTTATATATCCTTATTGATTTAAATTTTATTTCCATGTGATGAGATACACTTTTTATCTCTCTTCAACTCATTTTCTGAATTTTGTAGTGACGCCATTAGGCTGTCAAATTTTTTCAAGGGAACTTCTTAACCCAAATTTGATTCTTTGGGATAAACTTATACTCCTTGAATATGTCGTTCTATGAATATGTGTTAATAACCTCTGATTGTTTTACACTTAATATCCATTTATATTTGGTGTATTCGTTTGTGACACATAATTATGTAATTGATTTATCCTTAATCCAAGGATACCATCTTTGTAAGGGACTTAGTATCAATCTCCTTTCATTGAGGCATATTTCGTTTTATACACAAATTTAATTTATACGGTTTATAAACCACTTTGACTTTTACTTTTATACAAAAAGAAATATTTTTCTACAAAGCGTGTTACTAAACGAAAAAAAGGAATGTTTCTTTTAACGTACGCGGTGACAACGTCCTTTTCCGTCGCCGCGAGTATTTTTCGATCTCTGGCTTCCTCAACAAGCCGGAATGTTTTTAAAATAAAATAAATACCATATACTCTTTTATGTATTTTGGTATTGAATATGGTTATGATAAATGATTCTATTTTGTCAATATATTTAAATGATATATTGTGATCGAAATGTGAAAATGTTATCATTCCTTTATATTGGTTTTATGTGTTATAATTTTATAATGGTACGTGGACATATTACGGGTGGTTACGTGATAAACCATATGAGGGGTGGTGCCGTGAATACCAGGACGGTTGGTTACGTTATAACCTCCAATGCTTTGGGAATGGAAGTCGGTCGTATGGATATTCAATTAAGTATGTATGGAAGTTGGCCGAATGTCTATTCCATTAAGTGATATGTGTGGAAGTTGACCTTATGGTTATTCAACTTAATTATGTTTATGTCCCAAGTTTCCTTTATATGTTATGTGATCTTTATATGGGTTTTATGGTAATCTTTTGGTTACAAAAGGGTATGTAATGAAATTTTATTCAGTGAATAGTTTTTACTACTTCGAAAAGGTGAAAAGTATTACTTTGATAAAGTATACATGGTTTACTTGTTGTTTTGAAAAACTAAAAGTTTTAATTCTTTGTGTATCCCTTACTGAGGTTTTTATGCTCATCCAAAGTTTTTGAAATGTTTTTCATAGGACTTAACGTGGAATAGGGTCAAGGATGGGATCAAGGGAAAGTCATGCAACCTAAAAACATGGAATTTGACATGTTTCTTTTTAATATTTTTTATTTTATGGAAACTTAGTAAAATTTTATACTTTGTAATCTTTTGAGATGTAATAGTTATGTCCTAATTCTCTAAAACCGTAAACCTGAAAAGATCCTCAATGTGAATTATTCATTTAATTCAATATTAAGTAAGGTTTAAGGCTGAGGCCTTATTGACATAATGAGAAATTATTTAAAATTTATATTTACAAATAATATAGAAATTCAATGCTAAACTATTGGTTTTGTAACTCCATAACCATGATGATCCAAATCAATGAATGAAGAATATAAACCATAATATAGTTTTTTTATTTTAACAGTTAATTAATTTTTAAACAAAAAATTATTTTATTTGACCTTTTTATAACAAATAATTGTTTTCGCTCTCGATTGAGCTACGATTTTATATTTAAAAATGAACTAATAATTTATTTAATTAAAGAAAAAATATTAAATTAATAGAAAAAAAATTTTATAGAGTTTTCTCTACAAATATATTAAAACTAATAAAAATCCAATGTTTACTTCATATGCATTATGAAATTACGTAATAAAATTATTAAATGATCAGTGAAGTAAATGGGGTCCACAGTAATGATTGAATGATATATGAGTTAGCTTGTCGAAGAATATTTATTCCATGTTTATATTGATAATAAAAAAGTTGTAAAGTCATTACCACACTCAAGTTTACTTATAAACATAATTTTCATGATATTTATAAATGCAGAAAATTTAAGCCTTGTATATTTTAAATTCATCCATTAATTTCGTTCATGAATTGTTTTTATAATAAATGTTTGTCAAATAACTATGTTTCAACTATATTGAATGAGATATAAAAATTTAATTTCTATATGATGAAATCCAATTACTAAATTACCAGAATTGTTTTAAAAAAAATCAATTTATGAATTTTGGTTTTAGCTAAAAAATTAACCTCAGCTACATAAGATTATATGAGTTAAAAATATTGTGTAACTAATTATATTAACATCTAGTCATGCCAAATTATATTTTAATAAGGGAAGACTATATGATTAAGTAACAGAGGATAATAATTGTAATATATGGTTTATAGATATTCTGTAAATTAGGTAGGTATAGGAATATTGGACTCCATTGAGATCAGTCAGAGGAGTAGTCCAGGGACACGTAATGGGTGGGAAATTATAAAAAAAATAGTGGTAAATTTTTATTATTGAGGGTGTTATATATATATATTATACATCTAGAAGATATATTCATATAATCAAGTAGAAAATTGTAATATAATAATAATTAAATTTTAGTACTGATTCGGGAAATGGAATCCATTTATCATTATTCAGGGATTCCTTATTTAGAATGTTTTAAAAAATTGATATTGTTTTTCAGTATACAGGAGAACCTACAAATGTGTTGTATTATATAAAAAAATAATGATTGTTAAGGTCTAGAATATTAAAAAACTTGTAAATAAATTATATTGACTAATATTTGTTTTAAATTAAACTTTTAAAAAAATATTTATATGATTATTATAAACAGATTTTTTTTCAACCAAACACCATAATATTTTTAATAAAAAATTTCCCTTTAGTTTTCTTTTATTTAATTTCTCTTTTTATATGAAACACTTAGTTTAAAAGAACATTTAAGATACATTAAAATAATGTGATTCTATTATCACATAGCTATTGGATTAGGGGGTGTGAATAGTAATAACTACATTATTAAAAATATATGGTCCATATATTTAAAAATTTATTATATTTAAAAAGAAATATATTATATTAAAATTAATGTGCAGATTGTTCTAAATAAATATGTTTATTCTTGCAATGTGATTAACTTAAAAAAAATAAATATGAGAAATTTATTTTCAATGAGTTTTTCATATTATTTACTTGATAAAATTTTCAATCATTCAATAATTATTTTTTTAACAATAGGTTAAGTATTAATCATGACATAGGAAAAAAATTATATTTTAATTTCTAAAACCCATGTTTTGTCTCATTTAATAAAAATAAATTAAAAATAAATTATTGCATTTATTGGTTTGTATTTAAATGAAAATATATATAAATATATATAAATAATAGGTTTGAATTTATTAAATAGCCATTTTTTGTTAAATATAAATATTAATCGTGATAAAATTTATCACCACGATAATAGGGAAATGGATTAATATATTGCAATATAACTGATATATTAATATTTTTTCTGACGAAATTATTTTTTAATGATTTTAGTATAATATATATATATATCCTTAAATTCAATATTGAGTTGTTCAATGGACACTTGTACATGAAAATTAAATATATATTATTTTAATCATGGAATAAGATAGTATGTCACCCTCTTAGTTTTAATTATCCATTCTGTGTTCACTTACTAAAAAAACTAGTTTTGAATCAATCATAAATATGAATTTTTGAATTAAATTATATTCATTATGGTAATTTATTTCTAACTTGAATGTTATATTTTTATCATCAATTCTTACACAATGAAAAAGCAATGATTATTAAATTTATGAAAATTTAATATATATTATTCAGAAAATATTAAATGTAATATATATTTATTAGGTTACAGTGTTCTATAAATATTATTATAAAATTCCATATTGTTAGTTTTTAGGAAATATTATATTTAAATTCCATCATTTTCATTGTAAATATTAAGTCAAACAAATTGAAGACATTATAATGGATAATGATGACATTTTTAAAAAATAATACAATATTTTTTTAATGATATGATGATACCTTGGCCAGAAAAGCAAGGCTCGTTTATTTAGAAAAAAGAGTCAGACTTACATAATTCCAAAAATAGTAGATTTACATTGATCCTGGCACAAAAAAGGATAATGATCATCACGCTGCAGATTATACCATAAAAAAATAGCACCATTGACACCATTATTTTCAGGACCATCCTCCACTTCATTAGCCACCCTATAGAAATAAATTATAAAATATTCTATGGTGGAAAGAGAATCCATGAAGATTATCCATCTATTAGTGAGATTCCAAGACAAAGGGCCTGATCCCATCCTGATGACAGAGAAAATAATTGTAGAATCCCATTCAAGAGAGATTTTGATCCATCCTAGAATATGTGTTTTCTCCACTACAATGATAATTCTGATCATCTATCCCTAAAATGAATAAGAAATACCACAAGAAACCTGAAATCATATTATTAACTATCCCCAGTTGTTCCTATAAACAACAATATTACCGGAGGGTCCCAGATTGCCTTGTGAGGCACCATTATAATTCTACTTGATCCAACCAAAAAACATTTCATACATAAGAATTGAAAATTACTATGCGGGGGTCAAAAACTAACTTTGAAAATAACTCTTCAAAGGACAAGCATATCATGCACAAAATTGAAACAACAATGCTTCTTCGAAGTGAAATCCTCATGAACAATAGCAAGAATTGATGATACTTCATCACTGATATAGAAAGAATAACTTCCATGAATAATATAATTCTTAGCAAGCCAACTTATGTGAATCAACATAGGAGTGGAAAAATTAAAAACATACATTAGCTATGAAGACAACACTAGACGATGGAATCCAAGAATGAACCCACATATGGAATCCTTACATGGTAAAATAATTTCAAAAATATCTGCAAAATAAATACACATTGATGATGCTACAACACAAATATGAAATAAGTGATTTACATCATCCATTAGCTAATGAAAAATAACAAAATCCTATCATTTTGAAATACCTCATGATTGAACATAGCAAATAGTTGGTGGCTTCCCATGAGTTATCCTCTAAACAAGAATGGGCTAAGAAGGCCAAATATGTCCCCTATTTCAATTCATCATCCCTTGAGCTTCAATATTGATAATCAATGTGTGATAGTAGAACAATTCTGAAGACAAAATCCCCTTGACAACAACTTATAATACCTAAAAACTACAACGATTAGAACAATAATGAAAATTAGAACTGTTGATTACATGACATGGGAGACCCTACATACATTCAAGTTGGTCCTTGATAGTAATATCTAGATACAAGTTACTCACCACATCTACAAGGGATTCAATATTGTGATGACCAGTCCAATTATCCTTTCAAAAATCAAGAGTGAAATTTCTAGATACTAGCCAACTGGAGTTAAAATTTATTGAATAATAAGAAGATTTAAAAGATTTTAATAATGAGGAATTAATATAACACAAAATTCAATTCTTGTGCCAATTAATAAACATTGCTCGAAGGAAGGACAGAGCCTTAAAATCACAATTTACAAGTCTCCATATAAAAACATCTTCTTAAAAATTATTGAAGTATTCAAGGATCTTGATTTTTAGGCACCTTTAAATCAAATGGTTTACAACAATTTCTCCATAATACAATTTATAACATCCTCTCAAGAATGTTTCCACTCTATATGAAATTATTGAAAGACATATTGATTCCCTTTATGAGAGAGATGTGCCATTTATTTACCCTAAAGTAGTAAAGAAAGATGGAAATAATAGTAGCCTTAACCATACTAACATGACCAACCATTGAGATAGATTTACCATTCCAGGTAGCATGTTGACCTTTAACCTTTTAGACGATCTTCGAGAAGTATGTGGCTTTTCCTCAGCCCAAAAAATGGGAACCCCAATATATATAAAGGGAAAAATCCCTCATCATTTTCCAAAGTTTTAATAATGTCATTGTTTCTATGGAAATAAACATTCCTTCCAAAATAATCATAAGACTCCTTCGAGCTGATCTCCAAACTAGAAACCATATAAAAATGTGAAAGATCCCTCTTGATATTTTTGATATTTCTTATATCAACATTAGTAAAAACGTATGATGAAATCAGCATAAAATAAATGAGTAGGAAATGTTAATCCTTTTCTCGCACTAATAGCTATCAAATTCTCAATACCATCCATAATGGTAAGTATTATGCTCAGAAAGTCCTCAACTATCGAAAAAATGATCACAAAAATTGTATCACCGTTCCTTACACCTATAGTACAGTAAACGTATCCCTCAATATACCCATTAATCAGAATAGAGATCTGTGTATTCCTAATAATGGTTTATCCTAATCTATGAAGACATTTTCAAATCCAATCATTTGATGTTTGTTGCAAATGAATCCCCTATTTGTTTTATCAAGAGCATTTATGACATCATGTTTGAGTGAAATATTTCCACATATAATATGAGTCATAAGGATGTTGAGACATTCTAAGCCAGTAATGAGGTAACACTGAAAGGATCATTACATAACAAAACCAAACTTATTGTGGGAGACAATTCTGCTATAAATTTATATCATCCACGTAGCCCAGATCCTGAAAATCATTTTATAGATGGTTATAACTAAATCAATTGGCCTGAAAAGGTTGATATCATTGGAATTCTCGACCTTTTGGATAAAAACAAGGAATTTGGAATTGAATCCATTAGGATAAAACCCCCTTTGAAGAAATGGGTGACTAAACTACAATCAACAACATGGATAATATCCCACATGGTCTAGATGAACTAGTTGCGAAATCCATCTGGACTAGGGGCACTGTCAAATTTAAGAATGAAGGTGGCTTACATGATTTCAAACTCCAAGAGAATAGAGGTATGATAATGATTATATTCCTGAAAACATGCCTTGGGATAATACCCTCTATATGATCACAAGGAGATTATGGACCATTGAATAGGTCTTTAATGTAAGAGATCACATGTTTGGAGTGATCCTTCCTATTATCAATATTCTGATCAGAAAATACATTTTAAAATTATTTAAAATACCTAGAAATCATGATATATTAATATTTATAAATTTTATTGTCTAAAATGTTATTCACTAGACCTTTATGGGACAATTTTCTTTTTATATGAAAAAATTAAAATCATAAATACTGAGAAACTGTTTACCATGGTTAAAATTAAATTTTTTTATCTCTGGGTTAGTCAAAATGATATGGTTGTTAATGTCACAAAAAAATGAATCTTATATTTTATGACTATATTAAAACCATATTATAAAATTTTATTAAATATATGACCATTTAATGTAACATTAAATGTGAATTAATTTATTATAATTGAAAAAATTGAGAAAATTTAAAAAAGTGTAACTCACATCAATTAAAAAATGGAACATCCTCTATAACTTAATTAAACCAATCTGATCATTATATAATTTCCAAACACTACAAATTTAATTTCTAATAATAACTATGCTAATTATATAGGTTTTTGTACTCCCAAAAACACCGTAGAGACCTTTAGGAGAGACCATTACAAATTAATTCAAAAAATATGTAATTTCCATAACCATTTACTTTGTATTATCCACTTCATAAGATCATTTAAATATGATTTATTTATCATAAAATAATACATTAAATGACTTATATATTAATTAATTTTAGATTCATTGTTGAAAAAATTATAAATCATTATTCCCATCATTTGAGTAGTTTTATAATCGGACGTGTGTTTGTACGACATACTGCCTCCATGTAGTGATACATTTTATTTTTCAACACAAACATTTATGGATTTTTATTATGATGGTTTTAGTATTTATATCTATAATTTGCGAAAAAATTTCACTTCTAGAATGATAATATTTTTTCTAAATTTATTCCATCCAATCCTTTGAGAAGCGACAATGTCTCATAACTATACATGTGATTTACTATCATCATAACGGGATTTTATGTTTTTCATTTACTTTTCACATAGAAGTTAATGAAGAATATTTTGATTTATATATATTTAATATATGATATGATAATTATGCTTTATTTTTAAAATATTTAACTTCATTTTTTTTACCCATTAAAAAATGAAAAAAGTCTTCAAGAATTTGTAGGGCATACATTCCCCATGTTGTATTTAATCATTTTATATATATATAAATTTCTTGTATTAATGTAAATAAATTAATATTTATTATATATTATATTTATTGGAATATGAATATTAATTTGGTGATTTATCCCTGAAAAATATTCATTTACATGAACAAGTGAGTGAAATTACTCATGATAAAAAATGATAAATACAAAAAAATGATGATTTTAATTAAAAATTATTGATAAAAGGGAATATTGAAAATTTATAAATGGATAATATATGAAATTTTAATTATGATCATAACTATTTATTGTAATTATGATAAATTTATTTTTCTATAAAGGATGTTAGTGTGCATTTGAATCCACAGAAACTATATGTTAGGGATTTATGTTACCATATAATTAATCATAGGGACTGTTCATGAATATGTTCCCAATGATGAATTTTTTTTATTTAAATCTAGAATAAATCATGAAATTTCTTAAAATATTTTTATAACATGAAAATACAAGTTTTCATTTAATTATTGTCAATAAAATTTATTCCTGATAACAACAAAAAAATTTATTCTTAATAGACATCATTTTTATCTTTGTCTGGAAATTTTTATACATATATATTACTTATTAATGTGATTAGATATATTTTTTAATAATCACCTCTAGTTTCCTAATGTAATTTTTTATGATATATTATAGTGATAATTTATTTTAATAGAATCATATTTTATTTTTAAAATATGTAATTTATATACATTTTAATTATTTGAAAGGAATTTTTTTAACATATATCGAATTATAAATGTACCACCATTAAGGATACCTTTAATTTGAAGAATTATTTAAATTATTACATGGTTATTTTAAGTATGAATGTTATCACTTATATTTGTATATATTTTAATAATATGTTATTTAAATTTTTAATAGTTATTTCAAAATGATTTTTTTAACTATTAATTAATGGTATTTTTATTTATCAATGAAATACCCACAATTTAACATATGTTTTTCCCCAGATTTGACAAAAGGATACAATCGATATTATTTATATAGATAATTTATGATTATAATAACATAATGTTTAAAGAACCTATTTCTTTAATATGGGATATTCTATGATTAAATGATGAACTGTTTATATGTGTAATTTTTTTCTGAATTGTTTTCAAAAACAATTTTATTTCATCGGTACAAATATGATAATAATAATGGATGAAACATTCTTATATTTCATTTCCCATGATATAAATAAAGTTTCTAACTATGAAATATCTAATAATGGTATCAATTATTAAGTTATAAATTTTTTATAATTTAGATATTTTATGAATATGATATTTTTATTTTAATGTTTTCAATGATAATATGCCAATATGAATCTTGCAAGGATTAAAACGAATTGAAACTAATATGTATATATTATGTTTTAATATAAATGAATTAAATGTTTGGTTATCTATAGTATGTATTAGAGAATGTGTTAGTTAAACTCAAATAAATAATATGATTAAACAATAGGGATAACTCTATGTAAATGTCCATGTATAGGATAAAATACTAATGTTTTGTTAAGATCATTATTGGCCTAGGTTAAATATCAATTTTCATAGATGATTATTTCATGATTTGGACATCCTATAAATTATGTTTCATTATTATGTAGTATCAAAAAATGATTACAGATTCTCACACTATGATTTGGTTTTATTATATGTTTGATAACAAAATGAAACATGTTTATATTGAATGTGATGGATAATAAAATTAGTATTCCTCAATGTAACATAATCACATGGGTCTTGAAATATAAAATCACATTACTATTCTCACACAACATTTTCATGTTACTATTTTCCCAAAGAATCATATTTAGAAAATGAGAGAACAATTTTCTATTTATTCATTTATGAGGTAACATCAAATTTATTTTATTGGGTTTACCGATCAACTAATCGGTGAGAAATAGATTATTAATTCATGATATACCATCCAATTTTATTAATTGGGTCTACTGATCCACTAGTCATAGAAAAATTTATTAGTACCATCGAAATGATAGTTGTAATTCACTAGTGTTCGAAACATGAAAATTTATCTTTCGTAATTTATCATTTCGATGGAAGAGTATATTAGTGATTGATACTGATCAAGAATATGAAAGAAAGATAAGAAATTGAAATAATAGAATTGATGATTTTAAAAGATTATTTTATAATATGCACATTCATAATATTATTTATACAAAAATGGAGAAATATTTCTAGGATAGAATGTAGAATGATGATAAATTTATTGGTACTCATGAGAAAAATTTCCCAAGGCTTGAATTTCAATTTTTTTATTTGTATTATCCAATCTAAAATTATGGTTTATTTATTTATTAATGCCCTAAACTCATGTCTCCAATGTTTATTGTCTTTATGTTACATTAGTACAAATGAATAAATCAATTTATTATTTTTGAAGTTGTGGACGGGGATTGAATTCACCCATAAATATTGAGGGATAGATAAAACAAAAAAACATTACACATTAGAAATTACAAAAACGTGATGTGGAAATAATTATATTTTCATTATTGTTAATATTTTAATGAAATCATTAAGAAATTTGTCTTATGAGAACTAGTAAATGTTCCTTATATTGAATGGATGGTTACTAGACAAAACAATTCTTATGTGATGGGAAGAGGTTACAAAAATATTCAAATAGATAGAAGAATCCATACAATTACCCACTAAACACTATATTTTTTAAAAATAAATTATTATAAAAATAATGATAACTATTTCCCAAATATAATGGTTATTGATAATGATTTATTTCAAAAATATATTAATTTATATGAAAAATGTAAATCACATGTAATCAATATTTCAGATGATGGTTATGATAATGATGTGTTAAATGGCATAAATAACATCAAACATATAATATATAATTTATTATTCGAGTTTGGATGTACCCAATAATTTATATCTGAATAATTATCTATGGGTCTAATTGTATAACCTCCAAAATTGGATGTTGAGTTTTCCAAAAAAAACCTAATTGTGTTATGATCACATCCCATGTTTGTAATTATCAATTGGTTGATTTTTTAGAATGTGTTTTATAAAATGATTATAATTTTTCTTCTAGTTAAATTGTATTTTATTTTGGACATGTATTGGAATTATTTAACAATATATAAAATCAGTTATGGATTAAGGGAATTGATGTTTTATTTTCATAATAGAAGAATTAATCCCTATGAGTACGGTGGATAAAATATCATCAGATTGTAATTTCATTCATCATAAGTTTCATTATTCTTATTTAAACGGGTTTCTTATATTATTTGTTTATAGATAATGTCAACATCAACTATATATTTATTTAGTGTAATTATATTGATGTCTTTATAGAAGAGTTACATAGTCTTTTTACAAATTTTGATGATGAGTTCTGAATATAATTCATAGCTATAACAACAATAATTTAAAAAAAATTGTCTCGAATGAAACCGGTTGAGTAAAAATAATTTAATAATAAATCCCAAGAGAATTATAATAATGGATTTATTCAGTTACAGAAATCACCTAGGACTGAAACTTTTTTCCTTTTTAATATGAGATATATATCAACAAAACTCTTCACTTATTTTGTTGAATATAACGAGATCACTATAATTATCATATATAATATAACCTATATTGATTCATTGTTTTATCTACAAAAAAAGATAAATATTTTTCTAATCTTGATCTCCATTCAGGATATCATCAATTTAGAGCCCAAACGTAGGATATATGATAAAAAGCATTCTATATAAGAAATGAACACCATAAATTTATAGTTATTCCATTTGGACTTACTAATTCCCCTTATCTTCATCCACATGCTTTATAGGTTTTTTATATTACCTTTATAAATTAATTTCAGTCTTTAAAGATTCTGTTATTATTAAATCATGTAACACAGAAAATTATTATGATCTTTTGAGAATCATTCTACAGTACCTATGGGTGGAGCTTCTTTAATAAAAATCTACCAATATTGAATTTTTTATTTTTAATGTTTCATTAATTTTTTTAACCATAGTTGAGTAGATATAAGTAGACCATTAAAATATAAAATTCATTCAAAATTATCCTTTAATAACGAATGGAACTCTAATATATGATTTTCTTGGTTTGGGTGGATATTATTTGTGATTGGTGCAAAATTGTTCATGGGTATAGGATCCACTAACAAAGATAAAGTAGAAGAGAGAGAAGTTCCAATGAATGATTGAATGTGGGAAATGTTTTATGGAACTGAAGAGAATGTTAACCATCTAAACTTTTTTACACAACACTACATTAGAGAAAGGATTTTAATATTTATTGCTGCATCAAGGATGGGAAAATTATGTCTATTACTGTAGAATGATATTGGAATATCTTATTCCTCATTGCAAATAAATTTACTTGATAAAAGTTAGAAAACTCAATATTTATAGTTATATAGAATAATTATATCTTTAATAATATATGTTAATTATCTCAATATTAAAATTTATAGTATGGGTTTTGATCATATATGAATAAAATATTTTTTATTTAAAATTTTTTAAACTTGAAAAATGTAATACGGTTGGAGCCAAATATATTTTCTATCTTCTCCCCATGTTAGCACCATTTAGAAGAGAACAAGGTGTAAGATTAATTAATATAAAAGTATTATTCATATTTACCTCTTATGAATAACATAAGAAGCCCAATATATTCAGGGTTGAAAAATATAAATCCATAATTATTAAAGGAATGGGAGAAATATTGTCTGGATTAAATTATTGCCCATCCCTTTGTTAAAGGGAATATTAACAATGCCTATAATTAAGATATTGAGCTACAAAATATGGTGACAAATACTCATGTGATCATCATTTATTGTGAAGAAATGATAATATTAAAGAAAGTTGTGTGTGTTTCACCCATACATAATTTGAATAAGGAATTTTTAAAAGTATGTCATAGTTGTAAATTATATATTCATCAATGAATTGAAAATATGTAGAATGGTTAAAATGATTTAATATGGATAGAAGGAATAATGAGAATTATTACCTTACTTGTATATATTATCATGGTATATCAGTGATTTAAGGATGGAATTTAGAATTCAATGGGAATGTTATAACCATTACCCATAACAGAAAAGAAATTTAAAATCATCAACAATGGATTTTTCATCAGACACCCCAAAACATCTAATGGGAATAATGATATATGGATTAAAGTCATTCACCGTATGAAATTGGTATAATTCATCTCTTTCATGTAATTTTTCTCTCTTGATCAAATTACTCTGTTAAATATTTGGGAAGAGGAAATGATTTATGGTTTAATTATATCAGATAGGATCTGATGGTTACCGCAATGTTTTCCAGAATTATTCAATAGAATATGGGTAAAAAGGTATGTTTTAGAATTTCTAATCATCCCTATATCAATGTTAATTTTGAGAGTTCCAATAAAAATCTATAATTCATTTGGAGATCTTGAACTATAAAATTAAAATGATGGTGGGGTCAACACCTTATTTTAGGGGAATTTTTTTAATAAAAATATCTTTCACTCTTGTATTATGATAAATCCAAAGGAATCTATCTATAATTTTTGGTGAAAAAATTCAACATGATAGAAATAAGTTTTAGAAATAAATATATTTTAACCTGATATACAAATTATATTTAAAATAATATTATATCAATTCCAAATTATAGATGAATAACATAGAGTCATCAGAAAAGTATATGTTGAAAATAATCAAAGTGATATATAAATTGATGTTTGTGAGAATTTATTCCTACTAATATCTCACCATATGAGGGTGATGATATTTGTAAAGAATGTAAAACCATTCCCTAGGTATATCAATAATTTATATTTTTTATTGTACTGATAAGGTATCATTTCGATTGATGACTTTATAGAATCTTCATCATTTTCATGATGTGTTCTATGTATCCCTACTGAGTATGTATATACCTTTTCATTCACAAGGACTAATCTCCGACGTTGTACCATTGAGATAAGTACATTATTATGATAAATTATTGGTAGAAATATTAAATCTAATAAATAACATCATTTGATATAAGACCACCCACCAAGATAATGTTTTGTAGTTAAACCCCCCAAGTTGAGGATGCTATGTGGGGAACAATTGATGTGGTGATTAAAATATATCCACATATTTTACCTGTGTAATGAATCTCAATGGTAAAATTAATATTTAATGGGTTGAATATAACACCATATTTTTTTATGAAGTATTTTTTAATAAATAATTTTATTTGTTCGATAGATTACATTGCACACAACATTAATTTTAATTTAACTGAAGATCGTTAATAAAATATTATATATCCCCTATGAAAAAATATTTTATTATAATTTTATTAATATAAATATATAAATTATGAAAAATATATTATCTATATATTTAAAAAATAAATTCATCAGTTTTCTAATCAGTATAAATAAAAAATTAATTGAAAATAAAATTCATTTTTTTAATATACATGTAATTTTATTAAAAAATTATATTAATAGCTATGAGTGACATATTATAATTTATTTTATATATAATATAAATGACAACTTCTTTAAAAAATTCAACATTTATTATTTTCTAATAATATGATTTGAATAAATCATGTTTAATGCTTAATTATTTATTTCTCTAAAAAGAAATTGTTCTCACATTTTGAAGATTTATTTTAAAATTAATTATATATAATTTTAGGTATTTAATTTTATGATATGTAAATTATATTTATAATTAAGAGGTTTAAATTTGTTAAATTTCCCCACTTTATATTTGGATAATAATAATATAAATCATATAAAAACTTGATACATAAGTAATGGGAAAATCATGATAATCTTGGTGAAAATTAATAGAAAATAAAATAATTATTTTAACAGCAATGTTATAAAATAGTGATAAGTATTCAATTATCCCTTTAGGATTGAAATTAAAAATTATAATGGATATTTTCACATGAAAATGATTTATTTATTATTTAAAACTATTAATTCTACAAAATCTCAATATCTTATTTTAAATATTCTTTCTGATTTCACATCAGGAAAAGATTTATTTATGAAGTAATATTAAAAATAATTTTTGTATAATGACATTATATTCATTATGGTAAACAATTTATAAGTTTTAATATTATAATAATGTTAAATGTTTATAAAATTCTATAGCAATATTTATTCAATAAATGGAAAAATAAAATAAACAATTTTGAAATTAATAAAAGTGATATAATTTGAATAATATTTAGTATTTAATGAATTTTATAGGACAATACAATATATTATCTATTTTTTAATAATATATTTTAATTAAATCTTTTTTTATTTTACGTCATATTATTTGAATGGTGTTATAATTGTCTGCATAGGTACTTTTTCGAAGCAACATATTATTAAGCTTTATAAAATCATAAAGATCATAAAATAAGAAATTCAGGAAATGATATAGTTCAAACTATTGTAACATGACCATATATGTCTAAAACATAAAATTATATATATAAATTATAACCCTTAATATTTTCAATTTTTTTACCTTTGGTAAAATTCAAATTAATTTACTAAAGGCCAATCTAAATGATAATCTTTAAATTGGAACATAAACATATAAAAAAATATTGCATAGTGTGATTACAACCCTATACAACCATTAAATCAAATAAATAATCATTATGTTGAATTTTACATTGGAATTATTTTCTTAAAATCCAATCATTTTTTAAATTAAAAAATTACCCCCACCTCAATTATTAAATGGAACCTCCTTCATCACTTGTTAGCACAACATTATGACATATGTTTTGAAAAAAAAAAATCAGTTAATCTTCTCAACTCCCATATTAATATTATAAAGTATCTATTATTCCGAATATATTAAAACTAGTTCCCTTTAGATGATTTATAAATGAATCATTTCAAATAATATTTAATATATATAACAGGTCACATTATTCTATTCTCTTCATTTCAAATGATATATCTATGGAATGTTTCATTAAAATAAATTTTGTATCATGAATATTATTAGATTTTATTATGATTATGGGAGTTCAATTATAAAATCCTCATTCCCATTTAATGATATGTGAAATTATTTCTCATACATTTGTATGACATACCATATCTACATAGTGCTACAATTCATTTTTCTTCACCCTACTTTCTGGATTTTTATTATAACAAGATTTATATTTATAGGTGAATTTATTAACACTATTATAAATCAGGAATGATATATTCAAGACTAGATTTTTACCATTATATCTAAGGCGAAATAATAATGTATCTCATGAGTATGTGTGTACAACAACCTCTACGAACCAATGAGATTTATTTTTCATTTACATTTTAATTGGATTTTAATATTGATGTATATAATTAATATATGTGATATATATCATATAAAAATTATCCTGGATAAATTAATTAACATTTACCATTCTTTTGATCTATCAATCAAATAATTAAAATAAAGTTCACGCGTACATATGACCTATCATCATCATGAACAGTGTAATTTTATGTTTATCATTAATTATTTTGGATGAATATTTATATTTATAGAATAATTTATATATTATATTTATAAAATTATTAATATTTTAATGGTCATGTAATTATGATAAATGTATGAGGACAAAATTTATGGAGATAAGATACCCATGAAAAATAAAATAATTGACATACATAAATGATGATTTTAGTAAGGAATAACAGACAAAATGGGGTGTAAAAATATTATATTGGTATATGATATTATAGTATATATATATATCTCATATATATAAATATAATTAATATAATTATAATATTTAAGAAAATAGATTACTTTTCAAGTAACGTTAACTCAATGTAATATTTTTATGCTACAATTTTATTATTTATCGGGATTATTTATCATTAATTTGAGAATGATGAAATTTTATAATCTATATAATAAGAAAATAGTGAGAATTATTTTATTTTTTTAATTAATTTATGTTCATTTTCTTCCATTAATTTCACTCCACATATGAACTCAAGTGACTGAAAAAAATTGTTCAAGGAACATTAACATCATTTTTCTCTTCAGTTGAAAACAATTCTTATTCCATATATATGTTTTATAAAGACTATTTTACATTTTAATTTTAATATTCTCTTATAATTTATTAATTCTATTATTTTCCTCATATAAATTCTTATATATATATATATTAAATTTAATCATTTTTTCATCATCGAAATGAGGTATTGTTTATCATTTTAATCAATTTGAAAGGAATGTATTTTAAATTATGTTGAATGAAAAATTATACCTAGAAGAATGAATGATATTTTATTATGAATATTTCATTATAAAATTTCATGGTTATTATAAAATATATATTTTTCCATTAAATATATATGGATATTTCTAAATGAATCATTTCAAAGTAGGAAGTTTATTTCGCCTAATAATACATTAATGATAAATTGATGTTATTTCAATTTATCTAACACAAAAAAACATTGTTTTAAATATGATTGACCATGGTTATGATCAATGGACACAATAATACACAATTTTAATGCATATGAACCTTTATTGATGTATTTTGATCTTTTTTATTTATTTTTGGTGTTTTAGGAGTTTCCCAAGAAGTTTAGAAGGTTATAGTCTTTATTGGAAGATAATAGTTTGGGAATAGTAAGTGAAGAAACAATAATATATCCTGAAAACCATTCATTAGAGGACATTAGAGAAATGGGAAGGAACACAGTTGCAGTATAGTTTGAAAAAACCATGTGATTTCCGAAGAGAAACCATGTATCCTGAAACAGACGGAAAAGCATATTCATCACATGATTTTTTCAATAGTTTTATCCAACTGTGAGGGTTGTGGCCTTAAGGTGGAATAATTTCATTTTCAGAGATGGTGTTTCCAAAACCATGTGGCCTACCCACTTGGAATAAAGATAGATTTACTTAAATTATTGAGGTATTCAAAATTAAAACATCGATTATTTATTTTCCCAAAACCTTTAATGATGCTTAATTCATTTTCTCCCAAATATTGAGTGGGAATCCCCATCATTTCAAAAGAAATCCTTAGAATATTCAATGAGCATTGGTGGCCTATAAATATTGGAAATTACTATTTATTCCTCTTTATTCATTGTTACATGTTTATTATCTCTCTAGGATCCATATATATATTCCAATATTGATAGACATATGTGTCAGGATTGGTATTATT
Organism: Viscum album; assembly: GCA_963277665.1. Taxonomy (NCBI): domain Eukaryota; kingdom Viridiplantae; phylum Streptophyta; class Magnoliopsida; order Santalales; family Viscaceae; genus Viscum; species Viscum album. The sequence goes on from OY728132.1 coordinate 2,142,324,959, forward strand.
ATGAAATATTATTGGATCTAGTGAATATAACATGGTTAATGATTGGTTATTGATGGTTCATTATTCCATTATTTGTTTTCACAAACCATTTTGTCGTTGGTGAATTATCATGTATCTTTACAATATTGATATTATTAAGTTTAGGTTTTAATGAAATATTTTTAATGAAATTATAATTAAATTATTATGAGATTGTTGGTGGTAATTTGGTTTGGTATTATATTTGGAAATGTTATGGAATATAGGTTGGATTCTATAAAACACACTTTGGATTATAATTTTAGAATAAGGATTTTAAATTCATGGTTGTGTTCTAACCCATGGAATTGGCTAGATGAGATTACAATTTGATATAAAATTGTTGTGGTATAGTTTTACATATATATTGGGAATACATGGTTTTTATTGGTATGTAGCCCTAATGAATGAGTGTGTGCTATTAGGGAACATTTTATAGGGTTGTTTTCTTTGAGAAATGAATGTTTTGTGGGAAAAACATGTTAATTGGAAAAAAAATAAATGGAAAATTTATTTAATAAGGCTGCTTTATTAATTTTAGTGTAATATTTTCTATGGATTCCTTATAAAAACTATTTTTAATTTTAATAACTATTTTATATAAATGTTGCTTATAGATTTTTCCCTCAGAGAATGAGGTGTGAAATAATTTTTGAAATCCAAATGATTTTACACTCACACCATTCATGGTTATTGTCACGAAATTTATGATGTCATATATTTAGAGACAATAAGGGAAAATGTAGCATTGTTCATCATTGATACATCATTATACTATAGGAATCGAATGTGGAGTCATAGCATAGGTCGAGTTGTGTGTTTCATATTTATGTACCAATCCTATTTTGAGTTTATTTGTCCTTTTGTACACTTCCAATTCGAAATTTGGTTTACTCTTATACACTGGTATGGCCTAGGGTGTTTTTATGTGTTATATTTTATATAATATTCTTATATTATATAAAGGTTTAGTTAGTATTTTGTATGTAGTTTATATGTTTTATTTTTAAATGGTCGAATCAAAAATCAGAAGTTACACCATCAATTGGTGTTTAATTACTGCCTTTGGATTCATGGGAATGTAATATAAGGTCACATAGCACCACATCCACTTCTAAAAAATTAAAAATGGTGGGATGTTACAAATTATATCAACAGTTTCTATCATGACATAAGAAATAGTGCCATTATTTTTCTGTTCGGATTTATATTGGAAAAAATAGTGTTACTTTTATTAAGTTCTATATTAGGAAATAGTATTAGTATAACATCTAGCGATATTAGTAAGGATTATGATATTTGGAAAATAAAATATTACGGGTAAAAATTATTTGATAAAATATATATTTTCAACATCATGTTAACATGATTTTTTTGTATATGGGTGTTTTATGAATCTAATATGTTATTTGTCACCTCATTTCCACTTTTTTAGCCCATCTATGTCACATAAAATACATTTATTATAAAAAATTGTGATAAGACAATTATTTTCATTTCTATTATTTACGAAATGATCAAATGTGTTGATTTTTTTGAATAATGAATATTGTATTTTTCAAATTAATGGAAATAGAATGTTTAGAAAGAGTGAAAATGTACAAAATTATAGAAATATATAATTATATATAGTGATTCATTTTAATGCTTTATGTTAAATTTTATTATCCTTTAGTTTTCAAATTTTCAGTTGAAACAGAGTTTTGTTGTTGTAATAGTGAATGGAACTGGGGTGGAATAGTAGAAATCAACTAGAGAGACAACTGATAAAGTGGTTTCACCTGATCCATAGGTGAGCCAACAAAAAGTCTAAAGTAGTGTTCCTGATTTTCATCCATTTTATATGGGTAACAATAATGATGTACCTATGAATTTGGATCATTCATTTCAGTTCTAAATGTAAAATCCACCAATATCCTTGGGGAATTCCGAGATGGAATAAGTAAAATTAAAATTTATTATGAAAAATAAAAACATTTATTTCTTAAGGAAACCTAAATTGTTGAAAATAATGATGGAAGCATATATTATGAAGGATTTGTAACACCAATGAAAAAGATAATGTTCAAGATATATTTGATTAATGAATGACATGGGAGGAGTTTGAGGAATTTTTAAACATTCGGGCATGTAACCACACTATATATATTAGAAGAACAATGAAACTATATAGTTTCATCAAAAAAATATCTTAGTGATGGATTATTTCTATAAATTTATTAATTTATTCTTCATTTCCCTTGAATTTTATACATGTACATCTTTGGAGTAACTCATTTTTTTAGTAAGGATTGAGATGAAATATTATCCAAATGAATACCCTGATTTGTATAACAGAATATAAATCTAAGTTCAATATATTAATAGTCAAATAGAGGCATATCATGTGAAATAAAATTGTGGGGTGAATGATTATTCCTATAAGAATAGGTAGGATATCTAATTCTTGGAATATGTGGAAGAGGTACCCCAATTTCTATATAACTGTGACATCTCAGAACAAGACAACGAGCTATGTATTCATTCCCCTATAAATGAAAATTATACTTGTATGTTATAAATTAGTATCATTCATCCTTAAAAAGATAAATTTCTCTACCCCACCTATAGCATGTCATAATTTCAACATTATACAACATTTTAGACAATATTGGGGTACTTTACCATGGTATAGTTCTATAGACAAATATCATATATCTCAATAATCTTATTATTTGATGGAATGACCAAATGATAATAATTCACATCATAAAAAAAATTAAATGCCATGGTGTATCATGAAATACAATGTTTCCTCAACTAGTAAAATATCAATAGTGTTACAAAGTTCTAGGTGTGGCAACTAAGAAATTTAATGGTGATAAGTAAGTGATCATGGCTGATCAATCTGGTCCTTCAATGGTGATAAATATGACTGTTTTGAATTTTACCCTTAGGAAAATAATTTAAAATACAATATCATCTCCTACATTTATTTTCTATCATACTAGTGATAATATGTGTTTTATATGTTTATATGATGGTTTTATTTTTAAAACAAAAAACTCATCTTTCCAAAATAGATTTTCAAAATTTTTTGTTTACACCATGGTATATAGATATTGATTGGCATATGTTGATTTAGGATTTAATTATGGTTAAGATGGATGTATATAACCTAATATTTTTATGTATTTGTGAACATCATTCAATGAACTCCTAATATATTATTACTGAAAGGTTATTTTCACTTATCTGGATGTGATAAATAATCTATTTTGTGGATTTCGGGATGAAAATTAATATAGATATATACTTTTGACATCAGTTTTTTGAACAATACCATATCAATGGGATGTAATTATCCTAAAATCTATGTATAAGATTGGGTAATGATATATTCCAACTATTATTGACCAATTTCTTCATGAATTTCCTGTGAAATTATAGGGTTTTCCACTGAATGGAGATCTGGAGTTTAGGATTGATCACCCACCTGGTACTAGTCTAATGTAACTTCCATCTTATAAGATTGAATTAGGAAAATTTAGGGTAATATATGGTCAATAGGAATGATTATAAATAAAAGGGATCCATTTTATTTGAAATAATCAGATCATTCAAAGGAACTAAAACATTAATTATATGGATTATAATTAAATGGATTAATTCCACCAAGAATATATCTGTGGATGGAAAAATATTTATCAATGAATAATTAGAATTTAACTCTATAAAATTATGTGGAATATCAAAACAATAACTATATTATGATAAATAAACTATATATTATTCCATGTAGCAATGTTTTTTTTGATTAATTAAATGGATTCAAATTGATTTCGGAAATTTAATTATTCTCTTGATATTACCAAATTCATTTTTTGTAGAGGATTTTATGAATATAGATTTTAGAAGTATATATGGATATTACGATTTTTTTCTTGCTGTTTTTTCTTATGGATGAACAACTTGTCTCTATATAACTCATGAGTAAAATATTTTAATTTCTTATATAATGATTATTAGTGGATATTTTTTGATTATATATTAGTCTTTTCTTTTAATAATGTGGATAATGAGTAATAATTGGTTAATGTGTTAGCTACCATATGGCATCATAATTTGTATTACATCTCTTGAAAGTGTGATTTTTTGTTACAAGTGAAAAAATTTCATGAGCATGTCATTTTTCAAAAGGAAATTTTTTGTATCTTGAAAATATAGTAGCAGATGTCTCTTGGAGTTCGCTGATGAATTTCATTTTGATAAATTTTTTCCCTTGCATTACGGGATACTACATGCATTTTTATGGTGATTTTTTTGAATATTCAATGAATGAAATGATGAGGAAGACTATTATATTCTAATAGAAAATTAAATGTTATGAAACCATCAATGGGAATATATTTAGCCTTACATAATCATATATCCCCATGTTTATGGAGTCTTTATATGGATTTATTGTCAGTTTTGATTCATCGGGATTGGGTGGTTTTGTGTTCCATGAAAGGGATATAATTTTCAAACATCTAGTCTGTAATAGTTGCAGTTTTATAAAAAATACCAAATACATGATTTTTTATTTTCTACTATGGTATATGAATTGTATACTTGGCACCATTATATTTTATTCATAAATTCATAATATTAATAGATCGTAAGATTTTGGAAAAATTTCATAGAAATTGGTTATAATTTATTATGGTTAGGAATGATGGAGAATATATAGATGAAATACAATGAAATTATGTATTCACTAGTTTTGGTGAACATTGTGTAAGATTCATTGGTTAGTAAATTAGATATAATGTTTTCACAAGAGGATTCAGACTAGTAGCCACAATTTTTAGTCAAATTGGTTATAAATATGGATTATGTAAAAAAATGTATTGTTTTTGAATCCTTTTACGATTTTTTTTCTCCTAATATAGTTTAAGTGGTTAGTGTTTCTAAAACATATGATCATTATTATGCTATAATGTGGTCAAAACACAATGGTGGGGAGATAATTGGAGGATTGAATCTTGATTGAAATTAAATGTTGTAGATTTTAGATCAGATGGATGTACATTTTTTTGTCACAAATATAATCAATGTGCCTACAACCATTCAAGATGGTCAATTCGTACGGGGATTTAAAAAATCTAAAATGTGTTAAAATGTGGGAGACTAGGAATGAAATGTAAGAGTGACAAATCAATATTTTTCATGGAAATAAGTGGTTTCTAAATTTAAAGGATAGAAATGACATTTTCTAGGATAATATAACGATATTAGTTACATGTATTTGACACTTTTTTCATTTATTTTTAGCCAATATAGAAATCAAATTCATATTTGGGAGGTTATGAGGGGTATTCGTATATTATATATGCTTTGGGGGGGTTAACTGTTTCACCATGGTATATAGAAACAATGTAGCATCTCTAGGAAGACATGTAAATGATGAAAATGGGACCTAAGAAAGCACATAGTTTATCAAAACCATTAAAAATCCTAGTTCAAACCAACCATCTTGAAATTGATGAAAATTAATGGTTCTCACAATTGTTTTCAAACTATGTGATCCAATTATGCGAGGTGTGTCATGAAAATAGTATGACTAAATAGTTGGTAAATTGATTTTTGAAAAAATATTTCATATGTTCATTACAGTATGTCAGCACCACATAAATTCTTCATATAATCTGAATTAACCCCATTAACTATCATCTCTCTTTAACTCTTATAAAACTAAATTATTTTTAAACCATTGATTAAGAGACATTAATTATCAATCAAAGAGAAGTTCTTAGGGAAAACAATATGCAATAGATGCAAAATTTTTTGAGTGACTACATGTTGTCCATATTCTTATTAGATCCATGGTTTTTCTCTCTATCCCACTATATTGAATCATTATATATTCCTCAATTTCTAGATATATGTGTTATGAATGGTATTAAGATGAAATAATTTTTGATCTATTGATGGTAATGTGGGTTGTTATTTCATCATGGTGTTTAATTTTGTTGTTCTATATTTCTTCTAACTATTGTGGGGTACGTGGCTTCTCTCATTTATCCAATTGATTTCAAACATGAAGGATTTGTCTTAAAAATAATAATTTTATTGAAATATTTTTGATATCTAGGTCTGATTCTTGTATGATATTTAATTTGTTAAAAGATATGGAGAATTATTGGATAATTGGTTGGATTTCAAAAAAACCCTATCGATTATTATTGTAAAATGTACATTTTAAAATTAATTTTTTCATAATGTAATAAGTTTATTATATTTATTTTGATAATGAAATGTTTTTTAATTGTTTTATATGTATATTTTCAATAGATTGTGGGTGTGAGTTTATTTTTATAATCTATGACCCTGTGGATATGGAATATTCAAAATGATAACCAATTAGTCCTTGACATCTGATTTTTTTGTAGTTTCAAGTAATGAATCTCCAGATTATTAATCCATCACCTAGACATTCATGGATTATATGTGGTGGTTGGGTTAGGGGTGAACCAAATAAATTTACTACAGTTTTTAATGGTATATTTTATCACATTACAAGGAATACAAATTGATTCATTGTTACAAAATATTTTTTAACTATATAATAATATTTTATATAAATTTTTAAAATAATTTTTTTCATAGTGGTTGAGATGGTATGTCATTGGAGAAATTGTATTGTTTTTAGACTCAACACATTCTTGGGAACTTTTTTGTGTATATGTATTTCATAAATCCAGAAACAATAAATGAATCATATTTAGGTTATTTATTTGTTCTTCATGATATTATGGGAATGGAATGTATAGTTTTATCATGGAGTTTCTTGTATGTTTCGGATTGATATCATGAGGTATTTTGGAATTTTATTGTCTATTTTTTTACAAGAGTTTTTATTTATTTTTCTTCTTTTAGTATGATATAGTTTATTATTTTATTTTTCATTTGAATCATAATTTTTTAATAATTCATCATAAAATGGTAAAGGTGATTATTTTTATGTTGTTTTCAAGTTTCATAATTAAAGGTAATATCATCATCTAATATTTCTATTAGGAAGTTCCATTTATTTCAAAGAATTGATGTTTAGTTCATGTCATTTATGTCCAAATAACTCCCCCACCTCATGACAATCCAATGAAGAAGGATGGGATTTTACAGATACTATATGTATTGTTAATTAGATTTGTTTTATGAATATGATGACACTATTTTTATGAATTTCATTTATTTTCCATGGTTTCTACAATGCTAAAATGATGAATAGTTTGTTAATCTCATTTCTTTTTCATGGGTATTTGAAGATGAAATATTTATAAAACCTATTTTTTATGGGATTAGATAAGATTACTAATTTATGATGTCATGGCACAAATATATATTTTTTTAATTATTGGATTCATTTGACATATACATTACCCCAATATATTGGGTAATGATTGTTGTCTCATGAGTTAAATAGTACTATAATGGAGAGTGAAGCCTTTTAGTGACAGAGTTATACAACTATAATATTCATGGTAATGAACCAAGAGTACTATGATGTTTTGGGGAGGGAACCAATTCCACTATGGTAGTTTTGGAAAATATAATTAATTTTAATGGAAAATAATACATATTATTTTTTTATGGAACAATTTTATGTCTTATCCCAATATTGCGTTATAAAGGATAATATTCACTAATTTCATTATGATAAATCTCTTACACTCTACTATGTATTATTCCATTAAAAAAATTATGATCCAGGATATGAATAGTAAGATATTGAATGTTTAAATACATTTTAACATTCGTATTCCTATTTTTATTTTTTGATGATCATTGATATCTCCCATTATTACTCTTAATAAGCATTATAGCTAAAAATTATTATGTTTCCATTCATTGGTTATGAATAATGCTATTATGAATGATATATCTAAGAATAATAATTTTTATCAATAAATAAGTTGGAAAAGATGTTGTTATTTAATAAAGGAATAGTTTAATTTTTGTAATTTCAAAATTTACTAGGCATATACAATTTTATGATTTATCAAAATATTGTATATGGAATAATCATATATTATGATATAACTTATATGTTAATATTTCTTGGGATTCTATATTATATTCCAATTCATTTAGAATAATCATATGAAGGGTGTATATATGATGTGACCAATATGATACACTATGGTATATGTATACATAGAATAACAAAAAATGTTTGGTGAAATCAGAAAAATAAAATATGATATAAATATTCATAATTTAATTATGAATATATCATTCATGGTGATTTTATAATATTTATTTTGAAATTTATTATTGATTTGTTTCCCAAACTGGTTTTTGTGAGTTCTATATGACAAATCGATAAATATGGTGATAAGAAATGAAAATAGTTTCTACTTGTAAGCAGTTTTTTTTGAACATTCTCCATTTTTGACAAAAATAAGAATCCATGAGTAGGGTAACAATATATAAAAAATGGATCTATGTTTTTTTCCTTATACATTAATAATACATATATTTACCTTGATATTCAAAAATAAAAGATGAAAAAAATTCAAGATTTATTTGTTGTTGTTGTTGTTGTATAATACTTATAGTGAAACATGGAAAGAATTGAATGATTTTATTGAGATTAAAATTTTTTACAACATTTTGTTGTTGGAAATCATATCACATTCTAGGATAATTATGGATGTTTTATTTTACTGGTGCATAAATCATAATATGTAGTGCTCAAATAGATACATGGTAATTCCATTGATAGAAAATTAGATATATCTAACAGTACATGGAAAATTATAACAAGATTATATATTTTTGTTTAGAGAAGTGTGAAAACATGTGATCAAGGGGATTTAGAACATATTACTCATTAATTCAAATTTATATATTATCTATAACAAATATAATTTGTTATGAAATATAAACTTATTATTAAAAGTGTTTTCTATATATTTAATATCATTATACATTATAGTTTATGATTTCTATTGATAAGTATTTTTGTATGGTCATATACTTATTTTTGGTTACACAAAAATAATTATATTTATAGTTTTATTATGATCATTAACAATGTATATTGTTATTATGTTAGGATTTAAATAAGGATAAAACAGGTTAATTCTCAGTTATATAATTATATGATGGTTTGTTTCTTGGATATTAATGTTATAGTAAATAAATTGACGAAAAAGCTACGTGGATTATTTAACACATGCATATGAAACATTTTATCCTTATAGTTAATTTAATAGTTAATAAAAAAATATTTTATCATGGAATTACTAACTGGTCATTTGAGGTTAGATCTAGTTCAAGTGGGAGTTTATTGGATATATTTACCTAGAATAAACTAATTTTATTCTTAATATTACATGTATATTAAAATATATGATTATTAATATAATTATATTATGAACAAAAATTACTATATCAGACATTGTTTTGATAATGTCTTAGTATATATATCACATTAATACGGATAATGATGTTCCCCACAATGATGAGAACTATTATGTTTTATAATGATATTATTAAAATATAGTTATACTGTTAGAAAGCATAATATTATCGAGAACATAGTATTAACCCTATTGGGAATGATTATTCATAAGAGGTTGAGGAATCTTATCACGATGTTCTAAGACGTTAATTTATTGGATTATTGATTTCGATCATCTACCCTCCGATAGTCATTTCACATTTTTTGGTGTCATGTGATATTATTATATAATAGTGTGTGTAATCATTCATATACATTAATATTATCATTAATACAAGTCCTGAATCAAGTCTAATAAAAATCATCATGTGATTTTATTGTGGGAGGTAGGGAATGTTCGGTATATTAGGAATGATATATTATTTATGGATATTTCATGGAGTGTTTCATCCTATATATCTTTTGTAAAATGATATCTTAACCCCTGAAGTTAAATTTTAGCATCACATAAATTCCACCACAATGGAGTAATGACACTTACTTCATATTATCAAAGAAATTAATATCAATAATGTGGGTTGATGAATTGTATGGGTACCTCCATTAATGAGATATTAAGACAATGGTATTATATTACACCGTGAGAATTTATATGTGGTTTCTAACACTGTGAAATTATTTTTTTTCTCTTCGGATTCGTGGCATATTTTTTTATAGTAACCAGTTACTTCTACTAAGACTACCAAATTCCAATGAGAAATTATTTTAATGGGTCACACATTATGACTTTCTTGTTTTCTTAATTAAATATTATTTCAATTTATTTAATGTAATAAATATTACTCAAAATAGCATTGAATATTTTTTCTAATATATCATTATTCTCTTAAATTAAATAAATATTTATTCCATGTATTTTCAGTAAAATAATATTTAATTATTTTATAGGTTATTTAATAATTTTTTATTTTATAGATTTATGAAAAAACAATGTTACGAAAAAAGTCATTGTTTTTCTATTCAATAAATATCATGGATTGAAAATGGATAAATAAGACTTTGGAAGATAAATATAAATTTAAAATATGATAAAATAATATTTCTTATCGTGTGTGTTGGAAGAACACCCAAAAATAAAAAAATTATAAATACTTATAATATTAAAAGGAATGATTTTTAATAAATATTATAATATAATTTAATGGAAGTTACACAATAAAATAATATTTTAATGTAAACCACTACATTTTTAATATTCCGTTATGTCAATATTGTAATTTTAATCAAAAAATGTGCGTAGAGAACCATTGTTCAAAACAGAATTATCCCTTTCCCTAAAAATTACTATGTTATCTTCTAATCAATGAGAATAACGATATTAGTCACATAGGATATTAGGATATCATGATGAACAACATGATATTACTGATTTACCTTGATAGCAATCAATAATCACGTGCATTCATTTTTTGATTAATAGACCTTGTGTAGATCAATATTATAGGGATTTTACACATGGATCCTCTTTGAATAATGAATGTAATAAAAAATATTTTTTTGGAATGATTAAAATCAACATTAGAGAAATATACAATGAAGAGTTAATTATTCTTCTTAACAAAAATAAAATAACTATTAATTTAATCTGAAAGATCCTCTATTGGTGTATTGAGGAACTCTATGATAAATGAAATTTTAATATAACAACCACATAGTTTATTCCTCTACATCTATAACCTATTGGTTGTGCGTCTATACTCAGGATGTCATATTTCCTCTTGATTTTTTGTAGGTTTACATATAATTTTGTTTTCAATTATTGAAACAATTAAAATATGTTGTATTAAATGGTTGATTTAAGTATTCTGAAATATTGGTGAATTTTAAAATGAATTTTATTAATGACTCATGGAAATATTCATTTAGTATAGTAAAATATCAGGAAATTTTATGGTAATCAGGACATTTCTTGTGTTTAATAACAAATTTATTAATTTTATAATTACAATTTTTCAGTTAAAAAATGTTTTACCATATTTTGATCTAGAATAATGTGGATGTGTTTTTTTATCCCATGTACAGGCTTGATGGAAATTTTCATTTTCTTTTTAATGTGGTTTTCAAATAAAACATTTTGTAATTTGATTTGAAAAATATATAAAATACATGTAGTGGGAGTTTTAGATATCTTTTGAAATTCCATGTATTGAAAATGTTTTTTAGAAGTGGCTATTAATTAATATAAGAATTATATAATACGTCTCTCAATATATATAATTCATATTTTCAGACATGGGAATAAATATTTGATAGTGTTTTTATTTTTGTGTTTATGAAAATTAAAATGAGAATATGTGGAATTGTCCAATGTGATAAATCGATATTTACAATTGTGTACGTGTGTATGAGTAAAACTAGAAAATGTGTAATTTCTGTTGCTCTAGGATTATAAAATTATTCTCAATGTCTACTGGTTCACATTTTAGGGTTATATAAATGTGTGTTACTGTATAAAATGTAATTGAACCTCTCATGGATTGTATAGGAAAGAATGATGGATTTATGGGTATGATTTTTAATTTATATCCTGTCATCGATACAAATTCATGTTTTCTTCTTAAGATGGGGTTGGAGGTGAGGCTGACTAATGTGATATTCATTTTGACTCAAGTATTGTACTATGTTATTTTTCATGTGTTTATATTTCTCATTTTCTATTTTCCCAATATTCGTTTACTTTGTTCGTGAGATACTAGGTCATATTGTAAGCTAAATGATATAGAACAAAGTTGCATTCAAGTAGTTATAATAATGATGTTTTCTTAACCCCACTAGATTTGTATGCGATATAATACCTTTGCACTATATTTATTAAATAATATGTTTATAGATACAATGACTTAATATTTTATGTTAGAGAACATGGCATTAATTCCTTGATTAGTAGATTTATATTGGAGAATACTCTTACTCTTTTAGCAGTTGTTATTTATAAGATAGGTGTGGCACATAAAATTAAATTGTTAAATTTCTCTTATTTTAACTGTAATAGGGTACCCTTCCAACATCCTCTTCTTATACATGAAATTTTTTTCTATTTATTTAAGATATATTTAAAATTAATATTAATGGATAACATGATAAATGTGAACTAAAAAGAGGCATACTCCCATTAAATTTTTTCTCTATGGTTTTTTCATTTTAAATAATAAAAATCTAATGTATAGAGTACTACTTTTCTTTTTAATTTGGATTAGATTATTTCTTTAATTCTACAACAAGATATGTTTTTAAAAAGAGTAATAAGTGGATCAACCATGTAAATTTTATGTAGGGGGAATTGTTTCCTTTTTAAATGAAAAATGAGATTATTATCTTTCATATCTATCATTTTACATCTATGTATTCATTTGGTTTGGGATGGTTTTGAGGGAATTTATTGTTTTTAGGTTTTGTCACATACATCCAACGGTTCCTTTTATATGATTATGGTAGGATTTAATTTATATAATTATAATATTTAGTGTTTGTAAATATATATTATTTTCCTTGGAAAAATTTTAGACCTTCTTAAAGATGGGGAGTTTCGTATCTATTTTTGTCTAATAAAAGAAATCTAGTTACAGATTTGTATTCTTCTATGAATTACATGGGAGGGATACTATGGATAAATAAGGATATTTTTTGTTTAAATTCGTTTATGCATCTATAATTCAGTATATATGACCAATAGTCCAATGGGAAATCAAATATATTCATTATATTTCATCACTAAATTTAACTCTAACTTTAGGGAAAATTAATTCCCATTGCACCTAAAAATTTCCCTTGTACATTTCATACAACCATCGGGATTTGGAATTTCCCTCAAGTTAAATAATGAGAAAGAATGTTCATCTGATGACAATTCATTACATGTCCTCTGATGACCAGTTCCTCATCTCATCCATAAACCAGGAACATATCCATAGTAGGCCTCAGATACTTAAGGATATACATGACCGCCATCCTGTGGTGGTCTCCTGGATCAGCTTGATATCAGACTACTGTTGTTAATGTGTAACTTACATCTATCCCAGTACATTGCATACCATACAAGATTGACCCAATCACAGATGAGTAAGGGATCCTTGTAATTTTCTTCCTTTCCTCTTGTGTATAAGGTCACATTTTCATGGAAAGATGAATTCCATGTGACTCTAAAAACAATCCCCACTTGGATTGCTGCATACTGAATATCTCAAATATATTGTCAATGTATGTACATTGACTCAGGCTCAACATTTTCTTGTATCTATCATGATGGATATTGATCCCATGAATATATGTCGGCTCCCCCAAGTCTTTCATAGAGAAGCATTTATCTAACCATGCATTTAATGACTATAAGATAGGTATTTCGATTCTAATTAGTAATAAGTCATCAACATATACTATTAGTAAAATGACTACACTTCCTCTAAACCTTTTGTATACACATGGTACACATTCATTCTTAACAAATCCATATTTTATTACAGATTCATCAAAATGAATGTTAAATTACCTTAATGATATCCTTAATCCATAAATGGATTTCTGCAACTTCCATACCTTGTTGGCATCCTTTGAAGTCGCAAACCCTTGAGTTTTTGTCATGTGGACATCTTCCTAGAGGATCCCATTTAGGAATGTTTTTTTGACATCCATTTTCTAAATTTCATAGTCCTGGTAAGTGGAAATGGCCAATACTATTCTGATGGATTTCATCATCGCAACCGGGGAAAAGTATTCATCATAGTTAATTCCTTGATGATCTATAGAACATTTTGCAACCAGTCATGTCTTATAGGTGAAAACATGTCCCTCCATGTCCAGTTTCTTCTTGAATACCCATTAATTTCCAATTGGCTTTACATCAACTGGAGGATCAACCAAAATCTAGACATGGTTTCGGTACATGTAATCCATTTTAGAATTCATGGATTCATTCCATTTCGTAATGTATGCTCCTTCAACCGCTTCCTTTTATGTAATAGGATCATCATTGTCAAGAAATAATGTTTCACCATCCTCAGTGAAAAGAAAACCATATCATTCTAGTTCTCTAACGTCTCTCATTCTCTTACATTGTTTTTTTGTCCCTAGAATAGATTTTACTTCCATGGGTCTTTGTGGAATCTGTTCTAGTACCAACTCTTCTTTATCTAGGGCCTTGAATTCATCTAATTCTTTATCCCTACAACTCTTTATTTTGTATATGTGCTCGCACTCAAGGAATATGTCGTGTCTTCCCACTATAACCTTTTTATATGAGGGGTTGTACAAGAAATATCCCCTTTTTTCCTTGGGATATCAAAAAAAGGTTCACTTTGTGCCTCGAGGTGCATGTTTTTTACCTGAACATTCCTTAAGGAGGATTGCTTTGAGAAAAAATACAAAAAACCAATATAAATTCAGAAAAGTCCCGATGAAGATATTCTCTTCCTCCATCTGAGTGGAGTTTCATAATCATCATACCAAGCTGGTTCTCAAATTCATTATTGTATTCATTGAACTGATCAAAATAATAAGACTTATACCTCATTAAAAAATATATCCATATCAACTAAAATCCTCTTTAAAAGTTATCATTTACTAAGCTCACCCCTTGCTTCAACTTGAAATGGTACACACACATCTGTGTGAACTAATTATATAAGCTCTTTACACCTTTCACATTTCCCAGTAAATGGGGAATTTGTCATTTTTCCTTAAAGACTCGTATGACATACACCAATTGGTTTTAACATGAATGAATCTAAATACCCATCTTGATGAAATTTTGTCAAACGTTTCACATTGACATGACATAGCCAGTGATTCCAAAGTTGGTTTTGGAATGAGCCATGTGAATTAACCTTATCATTGATTTCTATTACATGGGTTTTGTAGTCTAAACCATAAAAGCCATTATATATATGTGCCCTACCAAAACAAATGTTATCTTTATAAAAGTAGCAACATTCATTTCCAAACGTGATGACGAATCCATTAGTATCTAATCTATATACTTACATATTTTTTTGGTTACAAAGGGTGCATAATAACATCATTTTAATACAATGACCCTCCTAGTTGTCAATGTGAGGTGGTAGTCTCTGACATCTATAGCAGTGAGTCTTCGTCCATTGGCTTCTCGTAGATCCACCTCTCCTCAGTCAATATTTCTAAATCTAATTGGTTCCTATATATTGATACAGATGTGAGCACCACAAGTTGTATCTAATATGCAATTGGTAGAAATATATAGATTGTATTCGATAACAACCTGTCTTGAAGATGCCCCATTCTTCCCTGGTTGGGGGGAGTTTTTCTTCCAGTGGCCCTTCTTTGCACATGTGAAATAAACAACCTCGTATTCTCTTTCCTCCCCATTGATCATTGTATTTTTTAGATGGAATTAAAGACACTTTGGGTGTGAAGCTCTTCGCCTTCCCTGTCCTTTTATTCACCATAAGGATAAAAGACTTTTCCCGCTTCATATCATTATCGACATGGAGAATGAGGATAAGAAGATAATATTGAAGCTTTTCAATGTTATTCAAGTTTAAATTTACAAAAAAGTTAGAGAAGCTCTGGGGGGTGATGCAAGAATGAGATTGGTACCCAGTTCTTCTGGGAGTTTAAAACCTAGAACCTCCAAGCGCTCAATGTAGCCAATGAGATTAACTACATGAGGCTCTTCTAGGGTACCGTCGCCAAGAATTCTATGAAATAGATCCTTGGAGATATCAAACATTTCATGTCATTCTCTCTCCTCATACAGACCATAGAGGTTCCCTATCATGCTATTGGAATCCATGTCTTAATGAAACTTCATGAGCTAACTAGACATTGATGACCGCATCACACATTGAATGTCGAGTGTATCGTTCAAATATTGATCATTGAATTGGAAATATTCGTCACTCGCCCCATGGGAAGGAGAATAAGTAAGTGAGGAATCTAGTGCGTAAAGTGTTCGTTCATGGCATAGGATAACCCGAGGGTGCCTAAGAAATTCCTGAAAATTAATATTGGTGATGATATTGTCTTTATCTTGAATTGATCGCATAAAAATGTGGTTGATTTTTTTTCCATATTGATTCAACAAATTAAAAGAGAAGATATATCAGAACCTGTTGATTACATTTTATGAAAAATAATAAATGATTTTATTAGTTCTCCCACTATTTTATCATGTCCCAACACCCCACATCCTTAAAAATGGAAATACTATTTGCTATGACATTATAGTGTCAAGGATCCATATTCCCCTTCGTAAAACCCCTACAAGGGTTGGTCAAGCTATTTAGTGGTATTTAGGTAGGCATGTATTTTCCAACTGTGAGCTTACAGTTCCATGATCTATTGAGTGGACTCCCCTATCCAGAAATCCTGACATGGTTTTCCTCAACAGTTGCCTCCATTTTACAACTAGTCTAGAATGTGTTACTCCTCTTGATGTAAAATGGTTAAATAAATCAGAAATATTCATTAGAGCGTCCATTATAAATGTAAGTTTCCCAACAAGGGTTGGTCAAACATATAGTTTTATTGAGTCTTTCCCTTAATAAGGTATCAGAAGGCTGGGTCTGACTTAATATGGTATTTAAGAGATTTCAATCCTTTATGCGTAGTTTTTCATTATCACATGCTTGTTAATATTAATTGATGCTTCCTTAAGTGATTAAAAATGTTCCGATAAAGTTTATGCATAGTCTCATTTTTATTTTTTTTCCATCTTTTCATGCTTTTATATTTCATTCTAGATGTGATCACGACAACACATACATAACAAATAAACCATGCAATCAGACAGAAATGCAATACGATGGCATTATCATGAGATTATATTGGTTAACCTATCTAGATTTTTTGATAAGCTAACCCTAAACTAGGGAAGAACACCTTGAACCCGATGGTTTGTGTTTTTCATCTTCAAACTGTCCACCATTGTATCTTCTTGGGTTGGTTTTACCTCAGCTTCAGATTTTGAACCGTCTCCTCTAGATTGTGAGATCCTCTTTTATATGGGGATTAAATTAAATATACCACGTGCACACATGCCATATATTTTATTGGAAGAAGGCTCACAGGACAATTAAATTAAATTAAATTAATTTAAATGAAACCTTACACACACAATGTGTCTTTGGTCTTTCTCATTATCATCCATAGCATGTTACGACATTTACGCATATTTATAATTCAAATTCTTTTATTCATACTTTTATTCAAGATATGTCCTTCATGAATTATATTAATTATGATCTTATAATTAATCAATTATTTATCATAAATTCCTTTCCAAATTTCCATGAGATCCTTATCATCTATATTCATTGTACAGGTCCTCCTAATTAGGAGGAAACCTGGTGAAATTCAATTTCTGGAAAGTACACGGCGTGTAGGCTATATTACACGGCGTGTATCTGTTTTTAACATTTATCCAAGGTACATAGCTCTGGCATTGGCATGTTTTATGTACTTTGGAAATTTTGGAGTACACGATCTGTAGATTAATCTTACATGGCATGTACTTCTTTGTTAAGAGGTTACCAGTAAGAAATCTTATGTACGTCGCTACATAGATTCTCCTTGAACACAGATTCACATAGGCTGGATCGGACTATACGGCATGTTGATTCCACATAGTCGTCGGGTATTCCAGTTTCCATGTGTCGTTCAATTCTGATCAACACGGTGTATTAAAAAATGAAGTGTATGCTCAATTCACATGACATGGTATGGAAGATCAGTACCGGTTCATTGAACCTAAGGGCACGGTGTATAGATTTCACTACAAGTTGTGTATTCATGTGTTGTGCAGACAGAATGATTGGCTCCTCTAGATGTGTTCTTCATTATTATTTTAATCAAAATAAAAAATAAAAGGCCATTCATGTGATGGGAATCGAGAAAAAAATGAGGAATAATAGATCATTATCATTCAGTTTTATAGAAATTTTTATCTTGAATCGAATCAAACATAAATGTGTAAATTATCATCAAAAATTAAATAATTATAATCGACATCATAACCTCCCTTTGATACCACTTGATGGTCCCAAATGTAGTAGAAGCTCATGGGAGGATGTGCACATATAACTTTTTTTCATTAGAAATGATCAATTTGGGATCAATACAACGATAAACGCCAGACTCCAAAGATTGAATCAAAAAAATTGAAAAAGAATTAGAGTAGTACCTGATCCAAAACGGCAGATCATCACATGTTTATTATAATTAATTTAATTAATTGACTAGAAGTACCATTCATGGAATTCCTTCTTCATTGATATTTCTGATCATGTACTGATTTGATTCTTCGTTGCGTCACAGAATCCCAGTGTAGACTTCTTCAAGTGGGGATCCAGAAGTGCACCAAATATCTCTGGACGTCCCCATAAGAATATCTGGGTGCGTGTATGGATAAGTCGTTGCTTGTGTGGTCATCCTTATATCACCTTGATCTGATGGAGGAAGATCTTTCTCAGTCTTAAGAGCATTCTTGGTGGAAGGAGTTCTTCTCACCATGAAAGAATTCTCCAAAATTGTTGTGCACAACGCTTAAAGAAAAGTGTCGGGGTCATGGGGATATTTATAATCAGTAATGAGGTTATAGAGATATGAAATTAAATAAAGAGTTTACTCATTTTATTTATTTCATTAACTATTATTGAAAACCCACATATCAAATAATTTATTCCTTGGCATGCGCCCATGACGATTATAACAAATATCATTTAATAAAATAATATTATTTCCTCAAAATCCTGAATGGTAAAAATACACGGTTTTTAATCATTAATACAAGACATGTACTCGTTTTTCATTTCCTTTCCAAAATAAAAACTACACTGCATGTACATTTAATGTAAACGACATGTATATCATATTATCCTTGTAATATTCCTCTAGAATTAAAATTTTTTAGGCTTCCTTGAATAATTATTAAACCACAGACGACAATAATATTTATTCTACTTTGAGAAACTTGGTTACACTTATTTTGTGACCCTCTTGGCCTATTTCTTGTTGGTATTAGACATGTTTACCTAAAGTCCATGATTGCTATCTAGCAAAGGGTCATGAAACCCAAGAGAAAGAAGTTGACATTACATTGATGTGTCACATCATACAAACTCTTATAATGTAATTGAATCACTTTGTCTCTATATCTCATATAGTAGGTTTTATGGTAGTGTCATAAACCTATATGCTTGATCCGTCATTCATTGACTTCAAGAAATAAACTTGTCATAACACCAAGGCCATAGAATTTAGGAGATAGTTCTATTTCAATCAAAGGCCCTAAGATAGCCACATCCATTAATATTGAATGGACAATTCCTTCATCGACTTATAAATTAACAACATGTTATTCGTGACTCACCCAACATACTTTACATCCTGCCTACTGTCTTCGTGGCAGTTTTTGTTAGAAAATCTATGTTCTCAAGTAATAACATGAGTTTATGATAATATTTCAGTCTAAGGACCATTACACGTTCTCATATATATAAATGTCTAATGGCATCAAGATATGAATAATTACTACTGGTGGGTTGTTCTCGTAATCTCCCATCTTGAATATTACCAATTGTGAACTCCATGAGAGAGAGTCTCATCTTTTTACGAGTTCTTGGACATGAAGGTCTCTATAATATGTGTCCTATCAGAGTATGTCATCCCACAGTAGAACATTATTTAATAATATTGTTATATAATTTCATGGTTCGCATCATAATGGGGATATTCCATGACTTTATTAATGCACAAATATTCCAGGACATTATTTTATTATAGTCGTGCAGAAAAATAAACTATATATAATAATTGTACATTCATGTAATCAATGTATAAACAGTTGGTTATTAGGTCACAAACTCTAACACATATCTATTCCACACACGATCTGAAGCTTATAGTGGCTGTGTTCTCCCTAATGTTGTGGTGGAAATACCTCATGGGGGAGAATTTTTTGGTCGTCATGGATTAGAAGAGCGTAAGGTGTATCTTCTATTAGCCAGAACTGAACACGCGACATCAGTGGTGGATGAAGTTTCTTTATGAATACTATATTGAAATTTACAACAACTCCGAAAGGGGAATGTGATGGCTGATTCCTTGAGAAGGTAGTCATAGAAGGATGTGGTTAAAGAATTAGTAGATTCTTGGAGAGAGATAGTGGTGTTGGAAACCCTACACCTGTATGCAAGGGAGGAGGATGAAAGAAGTTGTATGCTCTCGATGATAGTGAAGTCCACTCTATTACAACAGTCGTAGGAGTCTCAATGGGGGGACATAGAGGCTTATGTGATGTGTGATTGTGTTAGCCAGATAAATGCTCTCTATGGATGGTCCAATGATGAACAAAATCAGATGATATTTCATGGGATGATGTTATTCCTTGTGGTAATGTGCGATAGATTTCATGGGTAGTTCCACAACTCACCCCTAATGGTACACCATGGAGTTTCCATGATTTACCAAGGATTGAGGGGTCTGTTTTGGTGGCTCAGAGTGAAGCGGTTAGTGGCTGAGTTTTTAGTGTAGTGCATTGGGCATCAGTAGGAGATGGTTGAACACTGCATCCTAGGGGGTCTGTTACAACATTTAGACATATCTGAGTGGATGCGGGATGACATATTTACAAATTTCTTATGTGGAATACCCAGAATTCCAGTGCGTTGCGATACTATTTGTGTGGTGGTGGAATAGCTGAATAAATATACTCACTTATTGGAAATCAAGTAGTCGATTGTAGTGAATGCATTAGCACAAAATTACGTAGACAAGGTGGTGTAGTTTCTTGGAGTTTCGAGGTCCACTATCTTGGATCGAGAGAACCTGTTTTCCACACAAGTCTAGAATGTATTGCAACATGATTATTGTACCCAACTATGCCTCAACACTTCTTTCCACTCTCAGATAGATGGCCAGACATAGCACACCATCCAAAAAGTGGAGGATATTCTACAAGCCTATGCTTGGGACTTAGGGGGATCAGGGGTATGCCACTTTCCTCTTGTGGTGTTTTCTTAGAACAATAGCTATCACTTTACCATTGGCATGTATCCATAAGATGCTTTGCAATGGAGGTTGTATTTCTCACTTATGTGCAGGACAGAAGTCAGGGAGGCAGTCTATCATGGACTAGAGGTAGTGCAGACCACAACATAGAAGGATTAGCTTGTTCTTGAGAGGATGAAGGTGTCCCATGTCCTTCAGAAGTCGTATTCCGATCATAGGAGGAGGCCATTGGATTTTGAGGTTAGGGACCATATGTTTTTGAAGGTCTCCCCTCGATGGGGTAAAATAAGGTTTGATAAGGGGTGTAATCTTTCC
Source organism: Viscum album (assembly GCA_963277665.1). Classification (NCBI taxonomy): domain Eukaryota; kingdom Viridiplantae; phylum Streptophyta; class Magnoliopsida; order Santalales; family Viscaceae; genus Viscum; species Viscum album. Next base: position 2,142,346,761 of record OY728132.1, read on the forward strand.
ACCATGTTCATCAGACCTTTCAAGAGGTTTTGGTTTTTCACACTCACTGTACTTGTTTACTCAACCTACATATATAAATCTTCTGTGTGGTTTCCAAGAGGACATCAAGGAACGTGCTTGACCCTACTTGTTCAGACATTGGGACCGTTGACGTTTCTACCTTTTTTTGGGTACAATATTGTAGAGTTTTCTTGTATATTTTGTAGCACTTATTATTTGAACATGCATATGGTAATGTATTGTTTTATATTTAAATTTACTTTTAGTTTTTGGTTTTGTTTGGTATTTATTATCTTATGTCACAATCCAACATAATTACAAGTCTAATGCCTTCCATTTTTTATTTTATTTTATACCCCTGGTGTTATTCACCTCTCTGGAACCTATTAAAGGTGGGTCTCGAGGGTCATTATCTCTCATTTAACAAGAAGAAGGATGGGTTTGGAATTCTGTCGTCCCTTACCTCATCTTGGTGAAGGATGGTCGTGACAGAATGCTATCAAATGGAAGGTTGTTCGACTGATATGATGGATTTAAGAGTTATTCATAGTGAGAATTTCAATGGATGTCACAGAAATAGTTTTATAAAACCTTTCCGCGTGAGATATACCATGGAAGATAATCTAGGAAACGGGATTTTATGGCCCCCCCGGGATCTAACACAAAGACTCAGTACCTAATGAATGGCCAGGTGTGGCTATGTTGATTGTAGTGTAGAGACCCTGGGAAAGGTACATGCACCATAATGAATTGTTTTTAGGTGTTTCTTGGGTATTTTGGGGATTTTCTTAACATAAAAAATGTCTATAAAATTTTTAAAAGTAATCTACTACACTACTTGGCCTTATGCATTTTCTGTTTTCCTTGTAGAAACAGAGCTTGAATGGAGACCACAGGTAGTGTGGGTGATGAATTCCCAAGAGGATGAATTGGATAATCATTAGAGGGATGATCAGGAGGAGGTGGATGACCAGAGGTAGATGAGGATACATGCCTTTCAGAAGCAGACACTTGGGATGTATGAGGGAAGTGTCATGGACATGGAGACAGAGTGCTAGATCAAAGAGCTGGTGATATCTTTTAGGTAGATCTGGGCTCCGATGGAGTACTAGGTTCCTATTTCTGTAATCCAGATGCAAGGAGAAGTGTGTAAGTGTGTGATTCTCTATCTTGGGGTGAAGATAGAAGCTGATGTTTCAAGGACTGACTTCGAGAGGTAGTTCCGGGTGGAATTCATCTGATCCACAATGAAGGATGAGAAGAGGAAGGAGATACTCTCCATTTATTAGGGTAATATGTCAATGAGAGTGTTTTGGTTCAAGTTCAATGAACTCCTTCACTTATCTCAGAACCATATTGCGGATGAGGAACCTTGGGAATGACATTTAGAGGAGGCACTCTAACAATCTCTCCAGTATGTTGTTACTCCCTCCACTCTACTGACATATTGTAGACCTAGAAGAAGGATAAAGTGGTAGAGAGGGTGAAAACACTGGGAGGTGTTCCTCAAGAAGGTATAATATTGAAATCATCAAAGGGGGAGGCTGTCAGAAACATGCCTCCATCATCACAGACATCCATGTTTTGGCCAGGTTTGAGCTGGCCCCAGCAATACCAATTTCGATATCCCAGTCATCACCCCTTCATTGCGGGTCCAGAACCAAGGTGATTCAAATGTGGCAACTGTGGGGTCCTAAAAAATCATTTCCCGGACCAAGTACAGTACTATGGTGGGGGGCCAATTCAGTTCCCACCTCAGTATCAATTGTTTCTAGCCATGCCCTTTCAATAGTAGCCACAAGAACAACGAACTCCCACTACTCCTAGAGTAGACGTCACTGGAGGAGTCCCTCCTTAGGGATATCCTCAGGGACCTCGAACAAGGAATGGTTGTGGAGGGGGCTTACAATCGAGGGGAATAAGAGCTGGGTGTGGGTAGTGAAACGCCTCAAAAGCAGCAGTTCTTGTAGGGCCAATAGTCATTTGAGGTACGATCATTTTTTTTAGTACTCTTGAAGGCACCATGTTTGATTCATGAGCTTCACACTTGTTTCTTGCACCTAGTCTAGTACATTCTATTGGTCTTGACACAGAGAGTCTTCATGTACCCTGGGTTTCAAGGACACCAGTCAGAGGCTAGACTAGCTTTCCTCCTATTTGTGGGGAATATAGAATAATGTTGGGACTCCATCAGTCTATTGGGGACCATATTTTTCTATAGATGCAGCCATATGATGTCATTCTAGGCATCGACTCTCTATTGTCTATGGGTTTTTTATCGAATGATTTTAAGGAAGGGTTGCATTATAATATATGGGTGGCTGGAATGTGTCGTTAGTTAGTGAGACGGGGTTCCAGTAGGGAAGGTGGTGAGTCAAGACCTTTCATTCAATGTTAGTCGAGCCATCGGTAGATTAATATGACTTGAAGATGGTGGAAGCTTAGGGAACTGCCAATGAGTTCATGGACATCTTCCATGAATAGGTGGTGACTCTACCCACTCAACGTGATATTATGTTCGGGATAGACATGCAACCTGATGCCCATCCGATTTCGATGGTGTACTATTGGATGGAACCTTTTCAGTTTCAGGAGTTACAGATTCAAATAATCGATCTGATGAATAAGGGTTTTTTTCAACCAAGTGCATCACAATGGGGTTTTTTAGTCTTGTTCACGAAGAAGGAAACTGGTGCTCTTAGGTTGTGCATAGACTACCAGAGACTGAATCAGGAAATTTTCAAGAATCGTTATCCTATCCCGAGGATAGAAAACCTAATCGATTAGTTGATGGGGGTATGGTGTTCTCCAAGATTGACCTTTAGTCAGGATATCACCAGTTGATGGGGAAAGAGGGTGACATATCGATGACTACCTCCATGTGCAGGTATGGGAACTTTGATTTTGAGGTCATGTCGTTCGGTGTTATCAATGCGCCAGCCATGTTCATGGGGCTCATGAACTCCATCTTTCGAGAATATCTTGACTAGTTCATAGTCTTTTTTTTTGAAAACATCTAGTTCTACTCAAGATCAAAGGAGGATCACACTGAGCATCTGAGGATAGTTTTAGAGAACCTTCAGTAGCACCAGCTCAACAGAATGTATCCCAACTAAAAGTTATAGGAATGAGAGGTGCACATCCTTGGACACGTTTTGTCCACGAATGGAATGGAAATTGATCTGTTAGAGGATGAAGCAGTTGATTCTTGGGAAGCACTCAATAATGTGGTAGAGGATTGTAGTTTCCTGGGATTCGCAAGGTACTACCAGAGATTCGTGCCCAATTATTCTCGAGTTGTAGTTCCCTTGATAGCCATGAAAGACAATGAACATGCTTTTATATATAGTTATTAGTGCCACATAGCCTTTAGTTATCTAATGTTAAAGCTAATTAGTGTCCCATTATAGACGTTTCCAGAAGAAGGAGTGATATTTGAGGTGGTTTGTGATGCTTCAGGCCAAGGAATGGGGTGTGTTCTGAGGCAACAATAGGGGTGAACCATTCTGGTTCTAGGGAGTTACATACCCATGAATGTAAATATTCTACCCACAATCTAGATATTATAATGTTCGTGTTTTCACTAATGTAGTGACGACATTACCTCATTGGGGAGCGCTTTGTGGTATTTACAGATCACATGATCATGAGGTATGTCATCTCTTATCTATACTTGAACATGCAACAATAGAGGTAGACAGAGTTTTTTTTGGAATATGACTTAGAAACTTCCTACACAACAGGAATGAGGATTTTGGTGACTGATGCCTTGAGAATGTAGTCGTAGATAGATGTTGTTCAAGAATTGGTAGATTCATGGAGAGCGATGGTGGAGCTGGCTTCCCTACACATTGATGAATGAATGGAGGATGGAAAAGGATATCTGTTCTAGATGACAGTGTCATCCTATCCATTTCAATAAGTGGAGGAGTCTCGATATGGGGACTTAGAGGCAGATGTGATGTGTGACTGTGCTAGAAAAGGCAATGCTCTGGAATTCTTGTCATTGGATGGAAAGAATCATATGATGTTTCATGGGACGTTGTTCATCCTGTGGGATTGCATGAGAGATTACATGGTGAGTTCCAAAAATCACCACTTGCGGTACACCAGGTGTCTCCAAGATGTTCCAAGTATTTGGGGGTCATCTTTGGTGGCTCAGGGTGAAGCGGGCAGTGGAAGCATTTGCAGCGAAGTGCCTCGTGAGTTAGCATGAGAAGGATGAACATCGCATCCCAGGGGGTCTATTACAAAATTTATATGTATATGAGTGGAATATGGATGAAATATTAAATGACTTCTTCATGGGACTACAATGATTTTTAGGAGGATGTGATTCTATCTGGGTTTTGATGGATCGACTTACAAAATCTACTCACTTCCTTCGAATCAAGTAGTCGAGTATGGTGGATACCATAACACTATGGCAAATAGAAGATATGGTGTGGTTGTAATTAGTTATGAGGTCCATAGTCTCATATTGGGATACCACGTTTACCTCACGAGTTTGTATATGATTTCAACATGCTTTTGGCAACAAGTTAGGCGTCAACATTGCTTTCCACCACCAGACAGATGGGAAGTTGGAGAACATAATCCTGACATAGAAGGATATGTTATGAGCTTGTGTTTTGGACTTTGGGGGATTGTTGTTATGACACATGCATCTAGTGAAGTTTTCTAAAAACAATGGCTATCACAGTACCATTGTAATTGATATATTAGAGGATTTGTACAGGGGGCCATGTTGTTCACTTGTATATTGGACAGAGGTCGGGGAGGCAGGTTTTCATGAACTAGAGGTAGTGTAGAGCACAAATGAGAAGGTTCAGCTTGATCTTGTGAATATGACGGTATCCCATGACCTTAAGAAGTCATTTTTTGATCATTTTAGGAGGCCCTTGGAGTTTGGAGTTGGGGACCATGTGTTCATGAAGGTCTCTCCTCAAAATGTTCAATGAAGGTTCGACAAGGGGAGTAAGGTTTATCCCAGGTCCATCGAACCCTTCGAGGTATTGTGGTAGGTTGGAATAGTGGATTATCAGCTCGAATAACCACTGCTGCTACTAAGGGTGCATAAAGTCTTCCCTGGGTCTCATGTTTGTCAGTATCTACACGATGATTTTCATGTCCTCGACATGGGGGAGCTGGATGTCAAGGACAAAGTGACATTGGTAGAGTGACCTATGTTGATCAAAGGTCATAATGAAAAGGTGCTTCATGGACAAACCATTCCTTTTTCTCATGTGTTATGGAGGCCTGGTGTCCTCGACGATAATACCTGGGAATTGGAGGCACAGATTCACACCCAGTACCAAATGTTGTTTTGATTTTTTATCTGCCCTATTTTTTACTTGTTTGTGTTGTGGTGTTTGACAATTTTAGCTATGAAATTGACTATTTTAATTGTTAGTGGGAATTTATAGAATATTCCTGACTATGGGGAGGGGATGACTTGATCTCAAATCAAGACACTTTAATGCGGATGCGGTTAATCCCCTGCAGGCGAGGTTGAGCCGCCAAAAGCAGATAATATCATGACATAGAGGAAGGGACTCCAGAAAACATATGTCTGGATGGTAGGAAATTTAATTGTTTTTGTGGATTCATGAGGTATAGGTGTACCTAGATGTCGAGGATGTTTTCTTCATATAATTATCTTTTGAGGTGGCTGTTCGGACACCTTTATTTTTTTTGGGATCATCATTTAACTATTGAAGAAGAGAAAACATTGAGAGGTATCTGATGTAATTGACCGGACAATGACTCCATAAGGAGATTTTCAATAACTCGATTCTATAAAATGGTTCCATCAATATGGTGGCATTGGTCATGGTAACACATAGAAATGGTGGCACTGTGGAAGTGGCACCGTGGCAGTGGCACAGTAGCGGTCACACCATCACAGTCGTACATTGAAATTGTGGCACCACTGACGCTGGAACCCTGACAGTAGCACCGCAATGGTGGAACCATGAGGGTGTAACATAGAAAATGGCACCATCACAGTGGCAATGTGATGGTGGAACCATGACGGTGGCATTGTGACAATGGAACCAGTTACTGTGTCTCACCAAACAGTGTCCCACCCTTTTTTCTTTTTCCAGTTCCTCTCATGAAATGTATCTCTTGATGTAAATTTATTTTTATACCACATTAAAATCCATTAAAATCCAATAAGGGATATATAAAATCCACCATGATTTGGGAAAGCCTTGACAGACCAAAACATGTGTAATTTTCATTGGTGACACACTGTTTTCTCATACTTTCCATTTCATCCTATTTTATGCATTTATCTCTATCTAAATTAAACCCTTTAACTCAAAGCCATTATGGACACCTCTCTGATATTATTCATTAAATACCAATTAATTCTATTGTATGAAACCATCAAACTTCATGGTAAAACTATTATTTTCAATTAAAACCATTCAAAATGCATATCTTGTAACTCATGGATCTCACCATTTGTTGCATGAGATTATTTTTTAGTCTTCATCTTCTTGGATGGTCGACTTTATTTCCATGGTGAGTTTGGATTCACCCTTCTTTAAATTACTGGTGTGCCTGTGATGGAGCCTTTTCGGCTCACTCTTGGAGTCCCTGGAGTTCCTCCCCTACAAGTTGTACATCCCCAATTCTTGGCACGTGGAGAAAAAAATTGATCATTGATCATCCATGTAGGGTTCTTCCTTCGTCTCTCCTAATAGTGTATTATGTGGTGTGGGTATGATAATGCTTTTATGGGGATGGATGAATCCAAACCTTATCAATATTAATAAATGGACATTTAAAGAATTAATGGGTGTGTTTGATGAAGATTTTTTACACTTTTACCCATGCTTATTTGTTGTGAATTGTTTGGGATTATGTCTATTGAAAATTATGGTCATCAGTGGATGTTCCATGAACACTAATGAAACCCTATCTCCAGTGATGATTGAATGGCTATAACATTGAAATAGGTAATTCACATAATGTTGGTCGATTAAATTGATGTCCAGTGAACAATAATCCTTATTTCATCACCTCGTTAAACAAAACTAAATGAAGATACTTCATGAACAATGTATTAGAATCTGGAAAACTCCCTTACTATGTCGTGGTAACATGGGTGGTTCTTCTTCTTGATAGTTGTGGGGTGATGAGGATAAGGATGGTGTCCTCTGCTGTGGTACAGTTGCTGGTCTGTGGATCTGAGGTCGTGAGGGTTCGTATGTTGGGTCTTTTTAGTTCTAGTACTGCAAGGGATCTCACAAATCCCTTTTTGTGCTATTACATTACAAGAGAACTATGTGTGAATGCATAATCTACTACTTGGTTATTTTTCCTTCCATGGATTGTGGCTATGCCTATTAGTTACCCATTAGTGAAGAATTATTTAAATGTAACCACGTGAATGTTATAAAAAAAATATGTTCAATGGGGAATTGTTTTCATTGAATGTGATGCGCCTTTGTTGTAGATATTGGGTTTTTATAAATGAATAGTAATGAGGGTGTTTATGTGTGTTCTAGTTTTGTAACACCTAGGTTGGGATGAGTGATTTTTCCCATATATGTATAATTTATTTCTTATATTTTCTTATTCGTTCCCCACACATGTTGAGCACTTATTGCCAAACACCCCCATTTCATGGGGGAGGGTGTTATTCCCAACACTCCTATTAGTGGCTGGTCATTAGCTCATATTCTACTCATATTCCAAAGTTTCCCTTGACTTCTCCAGTTGGATGTGAAAGCCTGAGGTTGATTATAGCCCACTATTCTTCGTGCATGGAAGTTAGTTTGGTTTTCTATAGTGTGTGCGAGAAGCTTGTTTCCCAATTGTCTTCTAGATGAGGACTAGGTGTCTTCGGGTATAAGGACATGACCTTTAAAACATTACATAATATTGAATTACATTAATAATTCACATTGAGGATTTTTTTCTGGATTTTAGTTCTAGATAATTATGTCATAAATGTTACATTACATCTCAAAAGATTCAATGTAGACACTTATACTCAGTTCCCCTTTTTTCTCAAATTAAAAAAAACTGAAAAAAAGTTAGAAAGCATGACCTTTTATTGATCCCCTCCATGTCACTATTCCACATTATTCCTTGTGAATAACATTTCAAAAACATGGTATGATCATAAAATGCTCAGTAAGGGATACACATAGAAGGAAAAATATTAGTTTTTCAAAACAACATGTCAATCATGAATATTTTATCATAAGTAATACCGTTCACCCTTATAAAGTTGTAAATACTCTTCATTGAATAAAATATCATTTCATACCCTTTTTGTAACAAAATGATTAGCATAAAACCCATATAAATCCCATATAACACATGAAGGTATCTTGGGATATAAACAAACTTAAATGGAATAATCATACGGCCGACTTCCACAGATATCACTAAATTAAATAGTCATACATCCAAATTACATACACAATGAATTGTAGGTAATAATGTAACCACCCATCCTAGTTTATCACGGCACCACCCGTCATTTGGATTATATAGTAACCACCCAGAAAATGTCTATGTACTATTATGAAATCAATACATATACAACAATTATAAAAGAAAGAAAAAATTTCCACATTTAAATCACAATATATCACTTAAATATTTTCACATAAATACTACATTATAAAAACCATTTTTAGTGCAAAAATACATAAAAGAGTACATGGTATTTATTTTACATTCTAAAAACAATACATCTTGTTAAGGAAGCCAAAGATCAAATAATACTTGTGGTGGCTGAAAGGACATAGTCCCCACTTACATTAAAAGAAACATTCTTTTTTTGACGTATAGTAAATCGATTCATAGAAAAATATCCCTTTGTAATGAAAGGAAAACTCAATTGTGTTTATAAAATTTATAAACTAAAGTCGTGTATTGAAACAAAATATGGCTTAATGAATGGAGATTGAGACAATGTCCCTTATGAAGATCATTTTGTAAATAAAATAGACAGATTATGTGTTTTCTATATAAGAACACATAATGAAATAATATATATACATGATAATACAAAAAAATTAATTTCTCACATTATCAAGAATTATATTAACAATAAGGATAAGATCAACACAAAGAACAAAAATTGGGTTAAGAAGTTCCCTTACCTCTTTTCCGATTTGACCTGCTCGCTCATTAATCACTTGAATAAAAAACTAAAGTTAATTTCTACTTATATAATAACCTTATTAATGTTTATTATTCCTCTTATATCACTTAGAATCATGTTATAAAAATTATTTAATCATTGAAGTTAATAACTGTTGTTTTGTCGATATTTTCTACTTCAGTGAAAAATGGACTCTTTATAATTACATGATGTTCATGGGGTAAAATTTTCATTATCTCCATAATGAGTTTCATGATTTTGTTATAATATATATCATATATATCAATTATATATTTGTATTTATAACAGTACATAACATTTGGAGATAAGAAATGAAATGTATCGTTCATGGAGATGGTAAGTCGTACGTACACATGAATGCTACTTTCATTTAAATTTCTTATTTTAATGGAATTAAAACATAATGATTCATAGGTATAATATAATTAAAGTATAATACCATATATAATATCATTAAATCCATCCTTTATACATCCCTCATCTGCCATTAACGAGTCATATCAAATTGAGGGGCGGTTGTCTGTATTTCGTCAAACGAAATTATTGCATTTAGCTATAATGGAAACCATAATGATAAGATATAAATGAAAAATAAATAATAACAAAGAAAAAATAAACATAATAAATATCATATATAAATATAGTGTCATCTTAATGGACAAAATGAGTGGTGGTAGGAGACAATCAAACAATCATCGTTTTTTGAGGGGTTAGTTTTCCATCCACAGAATGAGTTTGTTATTCACCCATTAGATTAAGGTGTGTGTAAGTTTAGTTGGAACCATTCTCATAACGACATCCTATTATATTGAGGATACTGTTTTTGTTATAAAATAATTTAAAAATAAGTGTTTAGGGGTTCTAGAAGTAAAATAAAATAAAATAAGTTAAGAGAAACAGTTTCATTTAAATTGGGCAACTCCCTTTGGTTTGAACCAAAAGGACTTCTTGAAGTGTATTATGCATTAAGTAAGAATTTTAAGAATAGGAGAGAGATATTGAGAGATTTTTTGGGTAGGTTTTGGATGAGCCAAGGGTTTTGAGAGGTGTGAGTAATGGGATAGAATTGGCATCCTTTTATAAGGGGGAGGTGGAGCTCTTTATGAATGTTTGAAACAATTATTTTATAATAAACATATCATCAGATTCAAAAGTTCCAAAAATAATGAAAGTCATAGATAAGATGACTCCTGGAAGAAATAAAATCATCCAATATGAATTGGAAAAATTTTGGATATTATTTTAATCCTTGTAATCCTATTTATTTAATCCATTTATTATAGAGGTAAACACTGCATCACTATTTTGTCAAAAATTATTTAAATTTATTGATGTATAAAAATTATAAAAAATACCATAAAGTATAAATAATGTTATACTTATAATTAATATTTATAGTATATGTCTTATCTTATATATCCACATGTGAAAAAAAATTTACTAAAAGAAATTTTATATGCCATTTTTGACATTACATTATGTTAATTAAAATAAATTGTCATTATCACTCCCATGTGGCTCCATGGTGTCCCAAAATAGACCCAAATATGACCATTGTCAGGTATGTATCAACTGATAATATAATGACACATATTAGGGTAATTTTATATTATTATTAAAATATTTGTTTACCCTTATTTATCATATTTACCCTTTAACCATAATAAATAAAAATTTTACTGAGGTACATATTCACAATTTCTAAAACTAAAAGTAACCTATTTACAAAATTTGGACCTCCTGATTCCAATTATGAAATTAAATTATCCAAATTCAATTAACATAGTTGGATGAAATTAATTTGAAATTATTTCTCAGTATTAAAATAAAAAGCGGGTTTCATAGAAACATTTACAATCAAAATATTGACAATAGTTTTTGTCCAATTTCACATAGAAATTAATTCCAATGACCAAAATTCTATTAAATGTCAAAAATATAATCTAATTACACTTTAAAACCAATTAAAAAGATAATAAATCCATATAAATATATTAGATTAAAAGGATGCTTTTAATTAAAATACATCATTTTTCACATTCCATTAAAATTTGAATTTTATAAGAAAGGTACAAATAATTTACCCAAAGTAAATTTTGATGTCCTGATTCTAAAAAATAATTTTATTTGGACATATAGAACATATAAAACTGACAAAAACTAGATTTAACGAGTGTTCTCCATTAAATGGTGGGAAATCCACCATTTATTGAATTTTGAATATTTATGCTTAAAATCAGATTCTTTTTTATTTTACGACTGTAATTTTAATTGGATAAATGTAAAAATATTTAAATATAATGTATAATCCTATTTTGGTTAGTTCAATTCATTCCTTCCAATATAATGGCTAGGTGTTATCTAGGTTTAAAATAAAAAATTATATTATTACTGTGCAACCTAAGATTTCCAAGAAACGTATTGTTGTTATCAGCTACGCTATCAAACATAGAAATCCCCATTAAAGTAAAATTAATATTTAATTTAAAAATATTAATAAATATAAAAATGTACTATTACATTATTTAACTAGGATTTACATCCTTCCTCCCTTTTGGAAATTATGTCCTCCCAATTTTATTCACTTATCAAATAAATGGAGGTATTTATCACTCATTGCATTTTAATATTCCCATTTTGCCTCTTTAACCCTATGGGTTTTCCACAAATACTTTACCTGTTGAATTACCTTATTCCACAATACTTGCTCTATTCAGTTAATAATCTGGATTGATTGTTCTTTATAAGAGAGATTCTCTTCCAAATGAACAACATCTGGACAAAAAACGTGAGATAGAACTGGCACATACATTCTCAACATTGAAACATGAAAAATATTGTGTACCTGGGTCAATCATGGAGGTACAACCACTATGTATACAACTAATGAAACATTATTTAGTATTTCATATGATCCAATGAACCTTATAATCACCATTATATTCTTACCAAAATGCATCACACTCTACCATGGAGAAACTATGAAAAAGACATGATCACCTACCTCAAAATAATGATCCTACCTCAGATTGTTCGTATATCTTTTCTGCCTGGTCTGAACTATTCTCATGTTCTTCTGAATCATCTGAATCTTTTCTACCATATCTTCTACCAATTTGGGTCATATCAGCTTACTTTCACCAACTTCATCCCAAAAACCTAGAGTCCGACAACGCTTTCATATAATTCATCAAATGAAGACATCTGTATACTGGATTGAAAACTGTAATTATATTAAAATACAACCAATGAATGATGATGGTCCCAACTTCCCAAGAAATCTAGTGAACAAGAATGTAGAATATCTTTTACGGTTTGACTTGTTCATTCTTATTGCCAATCTGGTTGTCGATGAAAGTTTTTACTAATATTTATTTCAGTACTCAATGACTTCTGAAGGCCTTTCCAAAATCTAGATTTTAACTTGGGATCACGATTAGATACAATGGATATAGGAACACCATGAAACCTAAAAATATCTTTAAAATACAACTGAGAAATTTGATCTAGAGGCAAAGTATCTTGAATAGGAAGGAAATGTGTAGATTTACTCAACCGATCAACAATAACTCATATTGCATTATTACACCGAGATGTATTTGGTAACCCCACAACGAAGTCCATGGATATATTTTACCATTTAAACTCTATCATTGGTAAATAATAAAGCATCCCAATCGGTAACTGTCACTATGCATTAATCTTCTAACAAGTCAAACAATTCATAGTAAAATAAAAAATATATTTTTTCATTTAATCTCACCAGAAATACTCCAGAAGAACTCTGTACATCATAGTACAACCAAGATGAAATGAAAATGTGGAACTATTAGATTCAAATAAAAACCAATTCTGTAACTATGAATCTCAAGGCACACATATTATCTTTCCAGATCTCAAAACACAATCACTATCAAAGTTAAAACCAAGCAACATAGCCTTCTGAACCAACTCTACCTTTTTCTGCAACTGATTATCTTCCTTCTTCAGTTTCATAATTCTGTCTGATAGAGATGATATCCCTGACACCTGAAATAAAACAGAATAATTTCTTACACAAATAAATACTTTGAAAAATTTCATCAAATCAAAAACCAAAGGCCCTCGTATCAAACATAGCATATTTAATAAAGAATTATATTTTCGACTCAAAGTATCATCCACATTATTTGATTTTCCTGGATGGTAAATGATCATGCAATCATAATCCTTGATTAATTCCAACCATATTCTCTATCTAATGATAAATTCTTTTAGAGTGAATATATAGTATAAACATTTGTGGTCAGTATATATTTAACATTTTACTCCATAAAAATGTTTCATTCTCTTTTTTAATGAAAAAAAAACAATATAAAAAATTTTCAAATCATGTGCAGTGTAATCTAACTCATGAGGTTTGAACTGACCCAAAGTATAAGAAGTTACTTGATAATTATGAATAAGGACACAACCATGTCACTTCAACAAAGCATCACTGTAAATTACAAATTCACCATTTATGTAAGGGAGTGACAAAACAAGAACATTCAACAATTTTGTTTCAATTCCTGAAAACAATCATCACATCATTTCTTCCAAATGAACATAACACCATTTTGAGTTAACTTTGACATTGGAATAGATAGCTGTGAAAACTTCACAACAATCATCTAGTAGTAACCTCCCAATAACAGAAAAATACATATCTCAACTATATTTGTGGGTCTTGGTCATTCTTCAACATCTTTTTTTAGCAGGATCAGAAGTTATGCCATTTTTCTAAACAAAGTGACCACAGAAAGAATTTTTTTTGTTACCAAAACTCACAATTGAAAAATTTACCAAAAAAATTATTCTCTTATACGGTTACACAGACAACCCTTAAATGAATTTCATGATCTAATTTAATTTTAGAATAAACCAAAATATTATCAATTAACTCAATCTCAAACATATCCTTGAACTCACAAAGAAATTCTATTCATAAGATCCAACAATAAAAATGCTTCATTGGTTAACCTAAAAGGCATAAATAAACATTTATAATGGCAATATCTAGTACAAAATGATGTCTTCGGGATTTCTTCATGCATTACATTAAACTGATGGTTCCCTGACCTCATGTAAATCTTCAAAAAATACTAAGCTCCCTGGAGATAATCAAAAAAATCATTGATATGAAGCAAATGATACTAGTTCTTAACAGTCATGTTATTCAATGATCTATAATCAATGCAAAATCTCAATATACCATATTTCTTATTAAAAACAAGGTACGATCACCCAATGGGGATGTGATAGGGAGAAATAATCCTTTATCTAATATGTTCTACAATTTCATATTTAACTCTAAAATATCATTTTGATCCATTTGATAAGGGGGTTTTGATATTGGCTTAGCATCAAGAACTATGTCAATAGTAAATTCAACTTCATGATCACATATTATACTAGGAAACACATCAAGAAAAACATCAAGGTACTCATTTACCAATGTCACGTCATTAATCTGAATAGTTACATTATTTTCAATAATATGTGCAAGGTAACATTCATTTCTATATTTTACCAGTTTCTCAACTTCCCGATATGATATCAAAATGAAGGGTTCATTATTGAACACAATCTAAAAATCTTCATGAAAATAAACTTTTTTATCTCTACAGACAATATTAGTATGACAAAAATAAAGCCAATCCATAGCCAAAATAAAATCAAAATCCACTAGAGGAAAAACAATATGGTTTGCTGATTGATTCTTCATGCACACAAGGACAAGAAGGTTCTTATGATTTCGTTATGTTTCAACATTTCCTCCCAGTTTTTTTACCATATATTCTGGATTAATATCATGATATGGAATGCCAATTAACTAGAAATCTTCTCAAAAAAGAGTTATTGAGTAGACCCAAAATCAAACAACACATTGTTATAATATTAACAAACAAATAGTGTACAAGATACTACATCATTTAATGGCACAACATCAGCTGAAGTAATTATAGAGGACATCACCACCATTATTTTCTTGTATTTTGGTTGATTTCCCTCAGTTGAGTTCTTCTATGGAAACTCATTTTCTTAATGACCCATTTCATTTCACTTAAAACACCATACCAATGGATTTTCATTGTATGGTTGATCATCTTCCTTACAGTTATGTGTTATATAACCAGAAATACCACACTGAAACCACATTACATACATTGATAAAAATTCTACAAGAATCTTTTAACCACACTTCTCACAAGATGGATATTTATTTATCTTACCTCCATTCTTCATTGATGAATTCTTTCCCTTTTCCTAGAATCTAGACCTCTTATTCATTTGTTTGTCAAAGAACACATGATCATTGAAAAACTCCATCTCCACCTTCTCCACCCATTGAACAAGTTTTTTTTTACTTTTTAACACATGAGAGGCTAATTCCCTTGGATATCGTGGATTCTATCAAATTTAATGTTTATTTATCTTACTATCAAGATCTCGAATGAAATTTGGAACATACCTTTCTAGTCTAGTAAACTATCCTTCGCAAACATCCACTGAGTCATGCTCCTATCTCAATTCCATGAATTTTTTTTACATCCTATATCGAACCACCTTATGAAAATATTTCTCAAGGAACATACCTTTGAATTTATCCCAATCTAGGGAATAAATATCCACTCTATCCTTTATTTATTTCACCATCGAACACCACTGACTAGCATCCCCTTCAAAACGGTAAACAACGAGACAAACCATTTGATTTTCTGAACACCCTATGACATCAAATGCATTATCCAGTTCCTTAAACCACCTTTAAACAAGCACATTGTTAGATGATCCTCTAAAAGATGAGGGATGTTTCCTCGTGAAAGGATCTACTACTGAAATATTCCTCTATAATTGATCAGGACGATATCGTGCATGGATTCCACCACTATTTGTTGCTTTAGTCAATAATTCCATCACTACAAAATTCTATTCAGTTTAGATTCTGACTATATCAGGTTGCTTATTGGGATGTTCGTCTTCCTCCTAATGTTGTCCCAACGTAGAATCCCTATTTCCTCTATAGAAAACAATTCTGAACACATAAATATCTTTGGCTAAGAAACATGGTAATCTATAAATGTTATCATTTCAATATTAACATAAATTTATTTATGGGTATAAATTTAATATTACACAAACTCCTAAAGTTATCTAAACTAACCTCTGATGCCGACATTAAGCACCTGGACTTAAAAGATTAACATAATCATGAATTATGTTAATAATTCACATTTAAGATCTTTTTAGGATTACTGTTTTAGAGAATTCAGTAACAACTGTTACACTACATCCCAAATGATACAATGTAAAATCTTAAACTCTTGTCCCAATACTTTTAACAAAATAGAAATTCTTGAAAAAAAAGAGCAATGTCTTGTTCAATGTTTTAGACAGCATGACTTTTTCTTGATACCATCCTTGACCCTATTCCACTTTATGTCCCGTGAAAAGCATTTCAAAGACATGGGATGAGCATAAAAAGCTTAGTATGGGATACACAAAGACAGAAAACTGTTATTTTTTCAAAACAACAAATAAACCATGAATATTTTATCATAAGTAATACTTTTATCCTTTATGAATTAGAAAATAAACTTCACTGAATAATAGATTGTTGCATACCATTTTTGGTAACCGAAATATTTCCATAAACACCATATAATGAACACATAGCATATGAAGGTTACTTGGGAAATAAACATACACAGATGGAATAACCATACGGCCGACTTCCACACATATCACTAAATTGAATAGCCATATGGCTGACTTCCATACCCAATACATTGGAGGTTATAACATAACCATCCATCCTGGATTATCACCACACCCCCTGTCATTTGGATTATCAGGTAAACACCCATCAAATCTTCAATTTCCACTACAAAATCATATCAAATACGACAAATATAATGAAAGGAAAACATTTCCACATTTAAATCATAATATAGAAGTTAAAAATAATGACATAAAAAATATATTATCAAAATCATTACTACTACCAAAATACATAAAATATTATATGGTATTTATTTTCATTTTTAAAATCAATATGGCTTGTATCGGAATCCAAAGATCAAATAATTATCGTGGCAGCTGAAAGGTTGTTGTAAACTTTTACATTAAAAGAGACATTATATTTTTTTATTTTATAAAAATTATATGTATAAAAATATTCTCATTGAATGAAATAAAAATTAAAAATATTTTATACAGCATATAAAAGAAATGTGTGTATTAAAACAAAATATGCCTCACTGAAAGGAGATTAGGACAAAGTACCTTAAAATGATCATTTTGTAAATAAAATAGTTTGATTATGTGTATTAAATATATGAACACATAATTAATGTATATATACATGATAAGATATAAGTATTTATTTATCACATAATCAAATAACGTCATAAACTAGAAGGAGAATATCAACACAATGAACGAAAATTGGGTTAAGATGATCCCTTACCTGGGGTCTGATTTGGCCCACTCGTTCTTTAATCTCTTGAATAATAAACTAAATCTAATTTATAATTTAATAGGAAACTTTTTCATGTTTATTATTCCTTTTATAACACTAATCACCTCGTTGTTAACATTATTTAATCATTTATGTTAATAACAGTTTTTTTTCGATATTTGTTATTTGAGTAAAAAACAGACATGTTATAATTATGAGATGTTCATGGGGTAAGAAGTACATTATCTCAAGAATGATTTTCAAGATTTATATATCATGTATATCATATATATATTGTATATATATGTATTTATAATAGTAAATATCATTTGGAATATGAAATTAAATCCACTATTCATGGAGATGGTATGTTGTATGGACACATGAATGCTACCTTAATTTCTATTTCTTATTACAATAGAATTAAAACAAAATGATAAATAGGTATAATATAATTATAGAATAATATAATATATAATATCATTAACTCCATCCTTTATACATCCAACATATGGCATTAACAAGTCATATCACATTGAGGGGGTAGTAGTACACAATTCCTCAAAAGAAACTATCATGTTTACCCATAATGGATACCATAAAGAAATGATATAAATGTAAAATAAAGAATAATAAAGAAAACATAAACATAATGAACAACATATATAAATATTGGGTCATCTTAATGGCCACCATGAGAAGCGATAGGAGATAATCAAAAAATCATCTTTTCGTGTGGCGTTAGTTTTCCATCCAAAAAAACAATATGTTCTTCACCCATTAAATGGATGTGTGTGTAAGTGTAGTTTAAATCCCTCTCATAACAACATCCTATAATATTTATTATAATTTTTTTTATCAAATAAAGTAATACAAAGTGTTTACGTGTTGTTTAATAAAAAAATAAAAGAAGTTAAGAGAAACAGTTACCTTTAATTTGGGTAACTCTCTTTGGATTGAACCA
Organism: Viscum album; assembly: GCA_963277665.1. Classification (NCBI taxonomy): domain Eukaryota; kingdom Viridiplantae; phylum Streptophyta; class Magnoliopsida; order Santalales; family Viscaceae; genus Viscum; species Viscum album. Next base: position 2,142,365,361 of record OY728132.1, read on the forward strand.
AAATGACTTCTTGAAGTTACTTATGCCTAAGGTAAGGCTTATAAAAGGATAATAGGGATATTGAGAGATTATTTGGGCAGGTTTTGGATGATCCAAGGGGAATGAGAGGTGTGACAAAACAGGTTAGAAATGGTTTCCTTTTATAAGGAGGAGGAGGGTCTCTTTAGGAAAGTTTGAATCAAGTTTTTTATTATGAAAATATAATCAATTTAAAAATCTCCAAAAATCATAAAAGTCTTAGACAAGATGACTCAGTATCGAAATAAAATAATCCAATATTAATCAGACAAGTTTTGGATATTATTTATATCTTCATAATCATATTTATTTAAATCATTTATTAATGACGTAAACAATGCATCATTAATGTTTCATATATAATTTTATTTATTTCATGTCTATAAATAATAAAACAAATAACATAATGTATTAATTATTTTTATCTTTCTAATGAATTTTTATAGTATAGGAGATAACTTATTTATCCCCATGTAATAATTAATTTATTAAAAGATATTAGTTCATGCCATTATTGTCTTTACAATAAGTTAATTAAAATAAACTGTCAGTGTCACTCTAGTGTGGCTCCATGGGGTCCGAAAATCCACCCAAAGATGTCCATGGTCGGATATGTATCATCCAATAACATTAGAACACATATTATGGAAATTTTATGTTATAATAAATATATTTGTTTACACTTTTTTAGCAAATTTAATCATTGACCATGGTAAAAAAATGTCTTACTAAAATAAATATTCATAATGTCTAAAAATAAAAGTTTATTATTTAAAAAATTTGGACCTACATATTCCAAATATGAAATCCGTTTTTATAAAATCCAAATGCATAAGTGGCAGAATTTAATTTAAAATTAATTCACTCTGTCAAAACAATAAATATGTTTCTTAAAAATATTACCAATCAATATATTGACACTTGATTATGTAAAATTTCAAAGTGAAATTAATTTAATGACCAAAATTGGGTTAAATGTTAAAAATATAATATAATTACACTTTTATACCAATTAAGAATATAATATTCTCCTATAAATAAAATACATTAAAATGTAGTTTTGAATTAAAATACAACAATTTTCAGTTTTCATAAAATATTGAATTTAAAAAAAAAGTACGAAAAATTTAACCAAATTAAAATTAGAAGTTTAGATTCTATAGAATAATGTTATTTGAAAAAATAGAACATATAAAAGTGATCAAAACTAGATTTTATGAGGGTTCTCCATTAAAAGGTGTTAAATGACCTTTTAATTATTTTTAGAGTATTTACAATTAAAATCGGATTATTTCTTATTTTAAGCCTCTTATATTTATTGCATAAATGTAAAAACATTTAAACACTTTTATATTCATATATTAGTATGTTCTATTCATTCCCTCCAATATAATGGCTATTTGTTAACTACATTTAAATTAATAATATTATATAATTAGTGTGCAACGTATGATTTCAAAGAAACATGTTGTTGCCTATCGGGTACGCTACAGAACATAGCAATCCACTTTAAAGTAAAATTAATATTTAATTCAAAAACATTAATAAATATGAAAAATGTAATATTTCATTATTTACCTAGGATGTTACATCAAGAATGGAGGTATTTGTTCTTCCATTGGTGTATGTTGGTGTGGTTACGTATGGTTGTGGTGGCCCATGGCTGTGGGGGCAGGATGTGTAGTTTTGGTGGCCTGAGTGTGTCTGGGTGGGGTATGGTTGTGGGACTCTGGTGAGAATATAAGTGGGTCTGAAATGAGAATGGCAAGGGATGTCTGACGCAGATGATGTCTTTAATAAGCAATGGGAAAGTGGTGTGGGGTACCCAAACATCAATGTGTTATTACTGTTACTTTACCTGACATGCATTATTTGGGGAGTGTACCTTGGTGAGGATGGGTGGATAGTTTCCTTGATAGGTGCATTGATTGTCTCCATTTTCCTGGGAAATTAGAATGCCTCCTAACATGTTCATGAGATCTTTTGGTTTTCGTTACTGAGTATAGCTCTATACACACTTTACGTATATAAAACTGCTTTTATGATTTTAGGAGGACATCGAGGACCATGCTGGACCCTACTATTTTTTATGTTGGGATTGTGTACATTGATTCTTCTCTTTTATTTTTATACATTCCTTTGTAGTTTTCATGTATTTTATGTAGAACAAATTATTGGAGAATGATAGTGGGAATGTAATGTTTTGGATTAACATATACATTCAGTTTTCTATTGATTGGGATTTATTATTTTATCTCCTGATCCTACTAAACAAAAACGGTAATGCATTACATTTTTGCGTTTGATTCTATACCAATGGTGCTAGTCACTACTTCGAGACCTATTAAAGGAGGGTCTTAGGTGTAATTATCTCTCCTTCAACATGAATAAGGATGGCCCTGGAATTCTGTTATCCATTCCCGAATCATGGTGAAGGTTGGTCATGACAACATTCCAGGTCACTGAATTCATCTACATGGATCAATTAATCATGTTATAATGAATGAATGATATTAGGCCATTTTTCATCAACTTTAGAATATATTTTCGGAGGGCTGGATCAAAATTCCTTACAAGAGTCAATCTATAGGAAACTGGTGACCTAGTGATGAAAATTGCAGCGATTGGGGAAACATTGATCTGATTCTCCTACATGAGAACCACTTTCGGATCCTCTCATAATCTTCACACAATGGCTCCCACAATGTTTTTGGAGCCCTAGTACCTACCAATTACACATGTAAGTGAGAGAGTTAAATTCATCCCTACCCCACCAGATTTATCATAGAGAACCAAATTATAATATCAAGGGTGTAACTAAATTTTTTGTTAAAGAGGTATCTTATGAAGCTGATGTGGCCCCATCCACTACTAGTGTGTCCCCTTTGATCCCACAACATTACAATTGGGATCCATCTTAACAATTCAATGATAATGTCTCTAACCTTCCCATATTTAATCTAGATTTAATTTCTTACTAACAGCCACCACGAATATATTTTATGGTCTATCCCAAGATGAGGTATACTAGTGTGTATGTCCTCGAAAATCCATAAAAATAATACAGAATTCCCCTCACACCCTCATAAACCAATTTAGAGTTCTACACCACACTGCCACCAACAAACTTTGAGGTCCTCCCAAAAAAATCCCTATCTTATTTGAAGAACCATCTTAGGGTACGAGGGTGAACAACAATTGTGTGGGACATTCCTATGGTGAAAGATGTAATCCACAGCTGGAGATCCAAAATGAATCTCAGAATTATTCACCTAGGAAGGTCTTATGATTACAAAAGTTGAATAACAGGAAGAATTATGTCATGATCAACCTCAGATAACCCTATGTAATGGATGACCCCATGAGGGATCCACTCAATATGTTTTAAATATTATAGGTTACTGGTTATAACCTATAAAAGGTGGAGAGAACTCCACTGATACCCAAAGGAAGTATTCCAGCCTCACACATTAGAAAGTAGTAAACACCCCATCATACATGGATATGATGGTAATTCTTGATTCACCAATTATGTAAATATCATACTGTAGAGGATTTTTTCCCATGTGGCACCAATCTCTTAGTATATCTACAACAAAGTAGGCCCTTGTTAGTTATTCTACCATTTTAAATGAAATCTAAAATCATGGTATGGGATACCAAGAGGAGGTTCATCCCTTTAGTAGTGATAAAAGGGCTTTTGGGAGCTTCTTGATACTGAACAACTATAATTACTAATCTATTCCCCCAAATAACTAGATTTTTTCTTTTTAGAGTTCCACATAGATGATGCATCAATTTGTCTCTCCATATTATTTGGGTGAAACATAATCATAGTCAAAACCATCATCTAGTTTACATAGGAAACCAGAATCACCTATATTCCCTCCATTATTAATGAAATATGTTTCATATCCTAGAACTACTACAATATAACCATTATAATTCATATAGATACCATCAAATTTTCATGAAAACCTAATTTAAGATACATTCTATTATCATAAGGTTCATGGACGTGGAATATACAAAAATTCATGTAAACTCTTGACGGATGTATACCTCCCTCTATTTAATCTATATCTTATTAATGTGTTAATAACATCGTTCCATTACATCTACCAACAATTAATAATCCTATCTTAATACAAATTTAGTGAATGTGGCCCCCACCAGCCCAGAAGTGGATCATCATAACAAGGCCACCAAAGCAGGGCATGATTGGGAAAATCATCTGTAAGGGGAAATACAATACTATAGAAAACCCACGGTATAAATCCACATTTGTCACTAGAGACAAGATCTAGGGCTCATAAGTTCCCCCAATGAGATGATACTATCTTAAAATTGGTATCTCAATAATGGAAAGGTAAATTATGATCATTCAACAAAATCTATGTATTTCCAAAAGCATATTTGAACACCAAGAGTTTCATCTTTCCAATAACCCAAGGAAAACAAGAGGCTCACTTCAAATATTATTATTGATCATATAAATCACCCTGAAACATTCATAAGTGATTTACTCTCTACTATATTGGGGATCTATTTACCCCTCAGATACACACAGAAATTTGAATATAGTTCCCTTGGTCACTAAGTTTGGATGAAGATAGGGGATACAAAAAATTAACATGATCTGAGTTAGTCGCCCTGCCTATGTATTAGGATTATTTGTTTCAGGATAAGTGTTGTCATTATCCCAGAGTATAGGATCATATTAATGAATTTGTGTGCATAAAACCCCACCAAAATGATGTTAGAGTATCTCTCATTACTAGAATAGGAGATCTAAAACACAATAGGTGTTAGTTTTTTAAGAGGAATGTCATAACCTGAAAGGGTGGACCATGTTCATGCACCGCATGAGATTGGAAATACTATATTAAAACCACATAGTACGATATTTTACCATTTAAAACATATGATACACTATAACTCAATGTTTTTATAATGTTTATCAGACTATAATACTAGGATTTCGACAAGATACAACTCTTTATCCAGATATTGAAAGGGAATATGTTTGTCTGGTATAGTCAGTTTCCAATATGGTTAATACTATTTTGGGAGAACTGTCGTAGAATGTTCCTACAAAATTCTAGAGACACCTCTCATAATAAAATTATCACTAACCTCTTAAAATTATTGATGATTCTGGATAAGTGGGTTCCTAAATATTTCTGTTAATGGAAGGGATTCACATACATGGTCAACATGGAGTTATCCTGTTGGATCTGAATCTACGGATTATACACAAGAGGGGGGGTGAATTGTGTCTTTTTCAAATTATTACAATCTCTTCAATTTAGACAAATTCTGTTCACTATGCTTTTGCACAATTAAATATGCAGCGGAAAAAGTAAAAGCATGAACACACAGATGTATAGTGGTTCGGGGAACAGAAGGCCCCTAGTCCACTCCACCAACGCTCAAATCCACGAGCTTGGCGATTTTCACTATCTGGTCCTCGTTTCCACAGACCCGTCCACAACTGAGTACAGGCAGTTGACACCTTTACAAGATTCAGGCAAACACAGCCTTCCTGGTTCAAACACGAACCCACACAGCTTAGAACGAGAAGCTGATCACTCAAAAATAAAAGGGTTTCGATAAAGAAACACTTCTCCAGTTGTTCTTCACAATTGCAACAGAATGCAATTGACAGTAGATAGATCGTCGTCTTCAGAAAATAAAGATCCGTAATCAAAACAGTTCTGAGTCGATCCAGTTGCAAAAGATATTACCAGAAACATCACAACTTCAGCAGCAGTAGATTCACAACAGGTAGTCGATGTAGAACACGTGAATCTGCTATCAAAATCTTCTTTCAGTAATAAAGGTCTTACGCTTCTTCTTGATCACCAGAAAAGAACGCTTCTTCACAGTCTCTGTTTTCTTGCTCGTCAAAAGATCAAAATCTATATCACACACTTTCCTGTGCATATATATATATCCGAAGTTTTTAAGATAGAACATATATATTCAAATATGAGAAAATCTTCCGCATAAATAGATCCATGAAAATCTCCTTTAGATTCGCGATATTAAATGAAATAACAAAGCCGTTGTAACTCCCCTGAAGAATCGGCATAAAAAGCTCCGTTTAAATCAAACATTAATCTGTTGTAAATCGTCTTTGATTCAGTCAAAGTCGTATTTAAGAATCAGCTCGAAATCCGCCTAATAATCCGCTTGATTGACTAATTCAAAAGGAAATATCGTCTGTCAAAAATATCCCGACGCCAAACGTAGGGTTGATGACGTGGCTCCAAACGTAGGGTTCACAAACGTAAGGTTCAGAACGTAAGGTTCAGAACGTAAGGTTGAACATACATACTTTCTCTTCAGCATTCAAACGTAGGGTTGATCATCCATACTTTGTCTTGCTTCAACTCTCCAAAGAACGTACGGTTGATTATAAAAGTAAGGTTGATGATCCATACTTTTGAGAAACAAACTCAACACTGAAAACTAACGTACGGTTTCTCTTCCATACTTGTCCAACAACAAAAACATAAGGTTCCTTCCAAACGTAATGTTCTTCTTCCATACTTTTCAACAACGTAAGGTTCATTAACCATACGTTTCAAAATAACATAAAAAGTAAACTTTTCATCCATACATTACGTTCATCAACGTAGGGTATGAACAGTGATTCCAGTACGCGCTAAAATTGATCTTGCGCTACAGTGATTCCAGAACGCGCTAAAATTGATCTTGCGCTACAGTGATTCCAAAACGCGCTAAAATTGATCTTGCGCTACAGTGATTCCAGAACACGCTAAAATTGATCTTGGAATAAATGAAGTATAAAATCTCGTTATATAAAATAAATTCCTGCAAAATACTCAACGAAATAATTAGTAAATAATTAAGGGTATTTGTGAGCATCAAAATCATCATAAAGAGACAGAGTATTATTTAAAATAATCTCCCCCTTTAAAAAAACATTATTTTGATTTGTTTAAAAACAATACATTGCTCAACAATCTCCCCCTTTTTGATGATCACAAAACCCATAAAATAATAAAACTAATTTAATTGCAGTCTTGATTGAAAAAAAAGTTTTATAAAATTTTAGAATTTTGAAATGATTAAAACAATATTTAACTATAAAATTTCTCCCCCATAACTCTCCCATAAAAATAAATTTTCAAATAGATAAAAGATAAATGTCGTATATATCCAAATGCTCCTATATATCCAAATTTCTGCATAGGAAACGAATGAATTTAAATGTTGTGTTTATCCAAATTCTCCCCCTTTTTGTGATATCAAAAAGAATGAAAAATTACGGATTTGAACACATTCAATATTGCACTGAACTATAAGTAAATGCTATAATTAACTATGTATGAATAAGTGAATTTTGTATACTGGCTAACTTAATCATAAATCAATAAATAACAAAACAAAAAAAGATAAGAAAAGAATTTTTATTCACAAGCTACGACAGTGATATACAGAGGAATCAAGGTGTAGGGATAAGACAGGGAAAAAGGTGTCTATCTCCTTTGAATTGCGGTCTTGATCTCTGTAAACTGTTCTCGAAGCCTCTTCATCATCCCATCTTCTAACTTGATGATAAGATCCTTGTTCTCCTGAGTCATATGAATATCTTCAATCAAATTAACTCTGAAAAACTCATGCATTCTTTCTTCTTTTTCAACAAAAAGAGCCAGCTTTTCTGATAACTGATTCAAAAGAATCCTAATCGGTTGCTCTCCAGATGTCAACTGATCTACCAAAAATTTCTGATTATCTAGAAAAACTGACAAAGGGGCACTATTACACTGAAGATCGTGTAATCTGTCACTCATATTGCTCAGTGCTCCTGTAATTGCTTGAAATCTTCGAATCAAATCAGGTGAAGAACCTGATCCACTCACAGCACTATTTGCAACAGATTCAAATTTATTCTCCATGTAAATTTTCATCTCAGACAAATCATCTTTCGTTACCATCTCTGATTTCAACTGATCAACAGCATGCAACATATCAGTTTTAAACAAATCTACTTCCTGTCTTGAAACAGTAGATTCTTTCAGCTTCTGAAACTTTAACTGCTCCAAGTTCAGAGAACTTCTGAGACTAACATTCTCAGATTCTAACTGAGAAATACGCTTGTATAACTCAACAACTTCTTCTTTTCTAGAATCAGGGGCACCCTGTGCTTGATTCTCATGTCCAGAATCAGATTGACGAAGCAGGACAAGGGGTAAAGAATCTGCATCTGATTGTTCTTTGTCCTGAAAAGGTTGATCCACTGAACTATTCTTTGAAGCCTGAAACTCTTCCACTGAAAAATCTTCCTGAAGTACCTCTGTATTAATTTCAGAAGTGTGTTCATCACGAACAGTAGTCTCTCTGACTTCTACTGAATGATCAAGAACAATATCTTCATGAACTTCTTGAGGTCGGGCCACTTCTTCACCAGGCACTGCCTCCATAAGTTGTTCTTGTGGAATTGCTTCTTCAACAGCCACAGCAGCAGTTTGAGGTTCTAGCTGAATTTCCGGTTGAGCTACTGGTTCCTCTATCGGTGCAGTCCTCTCCACAACAGCTTCTCTCACAAATGAATAAGAAATTACAGGTTCAGAAGATTTCAAGACAGGAGAGATAATTTCTTCATCAATTGACCTCTTCCTTCTAGATTGAAGTCCTTCCTGACTTCTCTCTTCCTCAACTTCCTCCATCTCAAAGCGAATTCTTCTTGCCACTGTACTAACCCTTGATTCTGCTTGTCCCTCTTTGGACTTAGCAGGTTGAGCCTGAGCACTCTCCGAGTCTTCCTCAGCTCCAACAGGTAAGAGTTTTCCTTTAATTGTGCTCCAGAAGTATCCGACTTTCCTCAAAGTTCCAGCATTAAAAACATTACTGTGGTGACATTTCACCCCAGCACTTACCAATCTGATCATTCCTCTTTTAAACAACAACAAAGAAATGAACCTTCCATATGGGAAAAAGGTCATTCTTGCTTCACTCTGACAGCAGTATCTCAGATATCTTATCATAAATCAAGGAAAATTAAACTTAATATCACTCATCAAAAGATACATTATATACATGTCAGGGTACAGAATTTTCTCCATCTCAGCCATCCTTGGTGCTAAACCAGTCTGAACAAACTTTACCAAGATTTTCTGATCAGGCTCCAAATCTTTAATAAACATCTTCTTTATCACTTTGGTTCCAAACAGAAAAGACATAATGTCTTCAGACTTATGTACAGAATCTCCAATATTCCGTAAATCAAAATGAAAAACTCCTTCATGAGGGCAGTTAAGAATTTGACTTATCTCTACAGATGATATGGAAAAGTCCTTATCCTCTATTTGAGCCAATAAACTATCCTCCGTATCTCCAAGGCTAAACTGAACAGTTCTAAAGAAATGTCTCATTTCTGCCTCATATAGAAACTCAGAGTTTTCACTATTAAAGGCTTGCTCAAGGCCTTGAAACGACAACGCTTGTTTCAACAGCAAATTAGTTTCAAACAGCCATTCTAAATCGATGACTTTACCTTGCAGTATCTTCCGACCAACTACTTTAGATTTCTTTGCAGCACTGCTCTCGGCTTCATCTGGACGCTTAGTCTTTGCCATTTCAACAACGATTTCTGAAGGTTCGTAAGTTTAGGGTTTGAAGATTCAGAAAAGGGTTTTGGAGCAGATGTGCGGTTTTAGGTTTTCGAAAGGGTTTCCGAAAAAAGGTGAAAACAGGTTAGAAGGTGAAACGGTTCTGACAGCCTTGATTCCCGTGTAATCACTAATCATTACTTTTATTTAAAACAAAATAAAATTACTTATAGCGGGAAACAAAAAAAAATAGAATTCGAAAACAGAATAAGATTAAAAAGAAACTATTTAAAATTAAATAAACCTAACTCCCCCTTAATAAATTCAAACCTTGCCTTGGGAAGTGGTTTAGTAAAAATATCTGCTAATTGATTTTCTGTGTTTATAAATTCTAAAAAAATATATCCTTTTTTAACACATGATCTCTTAAAAAGTGATGTCTTATATCAATGTGCTTAGTTCTAGAATGACTAATAGGATTTTTTGAAATATTAATTGCACTAGTATTATCACATAAAATAGGCGTATTATTGAAATTTAATCCAAAGTCCATAAGAGTGTTTTTCATCCACAACACCTGTGCACAGCAACTACCTGCAGACACATATTCTGCCTCGGCTGTTGACAGGGAAACTGAGTGTTGTTTCTTACTAGACCATGATACTAAAGACTTTCCTAAAAAGTGACATGTTCCTGAAGTACTCTTCCTATCTAATCTACAGCTTCCAAAGTCAGCATCTGAATATGAAATTAAATTAAAATCAGAGGTTTTTGGATAAAGCAGAGATTGATAAATAGTACCTTTTAAATATCTAAAAATTCGTTTAACAGCAGTTAAATGAGATTCTTTGGGATTTGATTGAAATCGAGCACAAAGACATACTGAATACATTATATCTGGTCTACTAGCAGTAAGATATAACAAACTACCAATCATACCTCTATATAACTTGTTGTCCACTGATTTTCCAGTTTCATCCAAATCAAGTTTTATATTAGTACACATAGGAGTTGTAAATGTCTTGCTGTTTTCAAGCCCAAATTTCTTAAGTAAATCAGTAATGTATTTGCATTGATTTAAAACATTTCCAAAATCTTTTTGAAATATTTGAAGACCCAAAAAGAAATTTAATTCTCCCATCATACTCATTTCAAATTCTTTTTGCATTAATTCTGAAAATTCATGACAAAGAATTTTATTGGTTGATCCAAAAATTACATCATCAACCTAAATTTGAACCAACAAAACATTATTTTTCACAGTTTTCTTAAAGAGTGTTGGATCTGCTAGTCCAACAGTAAAATCATTTTTCAAAAGAAAAGAACTTAGTCTTTCATACCAAGCTCTTGGTGCTTGTTTAAGGCCATAAAGAGCTTTAGTAAGTTTGAAAACAGAATCTGGTTTTTGAGAATTTTCAAAACCAGGAGGTTGCTCAACATAAACTTCCTCCATTAAATAACCATTTAAAAAGGCAGATTTAACATCCATCTGAAATAATTTAAAATTCATATAAGATGCATAGGCTAAAAGGATTCTAATGGCTTCTAACCTGGCTACAGGTGCAAAGGTCTCATCATAATCAATTCCTTCTTCTTGATTATATCCTTTAGCTACTAATCTTGCTTTATTTCTAGTTATTATCCCTTGATCATCCTGTTTATTCCTAAAGACCCATTTAGTTCCTATTACTGGATAATCATGTGGTCTTTCAACTAATTCCCAAACCTTATTTCTCTTAAACTGGTTCAATTCATCTTGCATTGCTATTACCCAGCTCTCATCATCTAAGGCTTCTTCTATGGTCTTAGGTTCTTGTTGGGATAGGAAAGCAGAGAATTCAACTATGTTTCCAAAGTTTCTTCTAGTTTGAATACCAGTCTCTAAGTCACCTATCACAGATTCTAAAGGGTGATTCTTTAAGGTTCTAGACTGTCTAGGCATTACATTCAAAGGCTCTTCAGTATCATGTTCTTCTGAACTGGACTGAATTTCTTTTATATCATTTTCAAAATCATTCTTTAAATTCTCAGGTCTCATGTTTTCATTAGAATCAGGTTCATCTATTTGTTCTATCCTTTTCTCAAAAGGATCAGATTCATCAAATTTCACATGAACTGATTCTTCAACAATCCTTGACTTTTTATTATATACTCTATAAGCTTTGGAAGTTGCAGAATATCCTAAGAAAATACCTTTATCAGATTTTGGATCAAATTTACCAAGATTATCTTTGGTATTCAAGATGTAAACCTTGCATCCAAAAACTTTAAAGTAATTTACTTTAGGTTTTCTGTTATTCCATAGTTCATAGGGTGTCTTTTTCAAAATAGGTCTTATTAAAATTCTATTCATTATATAACAAGCTGTATTAACAGCTTCTGCCCAGAAATATATAGGTAGGCTATATTCATTTAACATAGTTCTAGCCATTTCTTGAATAGTTCTATTTCTTCTTTCTACAATCCCATTCTGTTGAGGTGTTCTTGGAGCAGAGAAGGTGTGTTTAATACCCATGTTTGAGCAAAAGGAATTAAATTCCTGGTTCTCAAATTCTCCACCATGATCACTTCTCAATGAGATTATATTAAAACCTTTTTCATTTTGAATAGATTTACAAAAACCTTCAAATAAACTAAAAGCTTCACTTTTAAATTTCAAAAAGAAAATCCAAGTAAATCTAGAGTAATCATCAACTAATACATAAACATATAATTTACCAGCTAAACTTGCTACTCTTGAAGGTCCAAACAAATCCATATGGATAAGTTCTAGAGGTTTAGTTGTAGCAACTTTATTAACAGATTTGAATGATGATTTGTGTTGCTTGCCAAGCTGACATGCATCACAGAATCTGTCATTTTCAAATTTGAGACTAGGCAAATCAGAAACTAAATGTTTCTTAGATAATTTATGTAAAGCATATATATTGCAATGACCAAGTCTTCTATGCCAGATCCAGGATTCACTTATATTAGCAGTTAAGCAGTTTACTCGTTGTTTACACAAGGAATACAGATCCAAAGTATAAACATTATCAGTTCTGGGTGCTCTAAACTTAAACAGTTTATCTTTAGAAACAGTACAACTATTGTTAGTAAAATCAACAGTGTATCCATCATCACAGAGTTGAGAGATACTTATCAGATTGTGTTTTAACCCTTTTACATAAAGTACTTTGTTGATTGAGACTGTCTCTGGATCTTCAACTGTTCCAATACCAATTATCTTTCCTTTGGCATTGTCACCAAAGGTGACAAGTCCTCCTTCCTTTCGAGTAAGAGAATAGAAATTAGCTGAAGTTCCACTCATGTGTCTTGAGTAGCCACTGTCCATATACCATATTTCTTTCTTTCTTTGGTGACCTGCTACCTGCAAAGACATTCAAACAAATTGCTTTGGTACCCATATTTTGTTGGGTCCAGGAGTGTTAGCAAGCAGTGATCTGGGTATCCAGATTTGCTTTGTTTTCTTAAAATTGATTGAATCATATAGATCGTTGGAAATATAAGCTTTCTTAATTCCACATATCTGAGGTTGTCTTAGAAAACAGTTTTTAGCTATATGACCTCTTGTTCCACAGTAGTTACAAATAACCTGTTTAGTGCTAGGAACAAAATAATTTTTGTATAACTTAGGTTTTTCTCCTTTACTTCCAATTCCAAACCTTTCCTTTTTAATTACAGTTTTTCCAAGTATCTCATTTAAGGTGTTTTCTCCTTTTGTAAAGATTAATGCAGCCGTTTTATAAGATTCTACTTCATCCTGTAGAGTTTTTATTTTTGATTCAAAATTAATTTTATTTGATTCAGCAGAATTGTATTTGTCAATTAATTCCTTATGTTGTTTTAGAAAAGTATTTCTCTCATCTGAAATAGCTTTGTACAAGTTCTTTATAGATTTATATTTATTAAATAATGAGTCATACCTTTCTTCAAGCATATTGCAGTAAGCTGCAAGTTTTTTATTTGAGAGGCTTGTTTCAGAGTTTGATTCATTATTTGAGTCAGAGGAATAGTATGAGTGTACCTCATCAGTTTCAGCCATGAAACACATATTTGCTTTTAAATTGGCTTCCTCCTTCTCTGAGCTTGATTCAGAAGAATTACTTGAGTCTTCAGAAACACTCCAAGTAGCTTTCATAGCTTTCTTGTCTTTCTGCTCATAATCATCTCTTTTGAAGAATTTCTTCTTCTTTGCATTTTTCAATTTTGGGCAATCTGGTCTGATATGTCCCATCTTTTTGCATTCATAGCATCTCACTTCCTTGCTATCCCTTTTAAAGGATTTCTTGAAGTCTTTCTTCTTACTATAGAACTTTCTGAATTTTCTGGCTAGCTGTGCCAGTTCTTCATCCGAATTTGAAGAATCAGAGCTTTCTGATTTAGCACTCACTTCTTTGTTCTTCATCTTTCTATCCTTTTGTTGAGAAGTCACTTTCAAAGCAGTATTTTCCCTTTTTATGTAGACTTTATGCTCATTTACCTCATCTTGCATTTCAGCTTCGTACATCATCAGTGTACCAATCAGTTCTCTCATAGTTAGATCTTTAACAGAAGTTGATTGTCTGATTGCTGCAGAGATTCCATTCCATTGAGTAGGAAGTACTCTCAGTACCTTCAACGCTTGATCAGCCTGCTTGATTGGTTCTCCTAGAGCTGTTATATTATTGAAAATTTCTGTCAATCTTCCATTCATCTGAGTGATGCTCTCTCCTTCAATCATTCTGAAAGTATCGAATTTTAACTTAGCAGTTGCATATCTCATCTGTCTTACATTATCTGTTCCTTCATAAGCAACAGCTATTGTTTGCCACATTTCATATGCAGTCGGGCATTGAGATACTCTGTTAAATTCGTCTGGTCCTAGACCACAGATGATTGCATTCATAGCTTTTGAATTTATGTCATACTCAGCCTCTGTAGCAGCACTCCATGTATCGGGATTTTCAGGAATTTCATAGGGAGTCAGAATCTTTGAATAGACTCTGTAACCAAGATTTTTCAGATAAATAATCATACGTGATTTCCAGCAGCCATAATTATCTCCATTAAAGTAAGGTGCTCTGACCATTGACATTCCCTCTCTCATATCAGCCATGATACACTATGTATAATCTTTAAATACTTCTAGCTTGATAGGACTTTAGAAATAAGAAGCTCCTCCTCTGATACCAATTGTTGGATCTGAATCTACGGATTATACACAAGAGGGGGGGTGAATTGTGTCTTTTTCAAATTATTACAATCTCTTCAATTTAGACAAATTCTGTTCACTATGCTTTTGCACAATTAAATATGCAGCGGAAAAAGTAAAAGCATGAACACACAGATGTATAGTGGTTCGGGGAACAGAAGGCCCCTAGTCCACTCCACCAACGCTCAAATCCACGAGCTTGGCGATTTTCACTATCTGGTCCTCGTTTCCACAGACCCGTCCACAACTGAGTACAGGCAGTTGACACCTTTACAAGATTCAGGCAAACACAGCCTTCCTGGTTCAAACACGAACCCACACAGCTTAGAACGAGAAGCTGATCACTCAAAAATAAAAGGGTTTCGATAAAGAAACACTTCTCCAGTTGTTCTTCACAATTGCAACAGAATGCAATTGACAGTAGACAGATCGTCGTCTTCAGAAAATAAAGATCCGTAATCAAAACAGTTCTGAGTCGATCCAGTTGCAAAAGATATTACCAGAAACTTCACAACTTCAGCAGCAGTAGATTCACAACAGGTAGTCGATGTAGAACACGTGAATCTGCTATCAAAATCTTCTTTCAGTAATAAAGGTCTTACGCTTCTTCTTGATCACCAGAAAAGAACGCTTCTTCACAGTCTCTGTTTTCTTGCTCGTCAAAAGATCAAAATCTATATCACACACTTTCCTGTGCATATATATATATCCGAAGTTTTTAAGATAGAACATATATATTCAAATATGAGAAAATCTTCCGCATAAATAGATCCATGAAAATCTCCTTTAGATTCGCGATATTAAATGAAATAACAAAGCCGTTGTAACTCCCCTGAAGAATCGGCATAAAAAGCTCCGTTTAAATCAAACATTAATCCGTTGTAAATCGTCTTTGATTCAGTCAAAGTCGTATTTAAGAATCAGCTCGAAATCCGCCTAATAATCCGCTTGATTGACTAATTCAAAAGGAAATATCATCTGTCAAAAATATCCCGACGCCAAACGTAGGGTTGATGACGTGGCTCCAAACGTAGGGTTCACAAACGTAAGGTTCAGAACGTAAGGTTCAGAACGTAAGGTTGAACATACATACTTTCTCTTCAGCATTCAAACGTAGGGTTGATCATCCATACTTTGTCTTGCTTCAACTCTCCAAAGAACGTACGGTTGATTATAAAAGTAAGGTTGATGATCCATACTTTTGAGAAACAAACTCAACACTGAAAACTAACGTACGGTTTCTCTTCCATACTTGTCCAACAACAAAAACGTAAGGTTCCTTCCAAACGTAATGTTCTTCTTCCATACTTTTCAACAACGTAAGGTTCATTAACCATACGTTTCAAAATAACATAAAAAGTAAACTTTTCATCCATACGTTACGTTCATCAACGTAGGGTATGAACAGTGATTCCAGTACGCGCTAAAATTGATCTTGCGCTATAGTGATTCCAGAACGTGCTAAAATTGATCTTGCGCTACAGTGATTCCAGAACGCGCTAAAATTGATCTTGCGCTACAGTGATTCCAGAACACGCTAAAATTGATCTTGGAATAAATGAAGTATAAAATCTCGTTATATAAAATAAATTCCTGCAAAATACTCAACGAAATAATTAGTAAATAATTAAGGGTATTTGTGAGCATCAAAATCATCATAAAGAGACAGATTATTATTTAAAATAATCTCCCCCTTTAAAAAAACATTATTTTGATTTGTTTAAAAACAATACATTGCTCAACATATCCTAGGGAATAATACTTATGACGTTCTTAGAGAACTTCCAAAAATTAGATAGTCCTTATACTTTTCAACATATAATAACATGGTTGATTTCATGATTCTTCCAAAAAGGAGGCATATATAGAATTATTCTTTTAGTCGAATAAACAATTGTCCTGTCTGTTTACCCTACAATATCCCACAAGAAGTCATGTTAAAGCATTGATAGTTTTCATTCATCAGGAATACATCCCCAATATGATAAAATATTGGCCCAATTTTTAGATTATCAACACAATTAACCTCCTTATCATTAAAAACAAAACTCATTATAGACAATCTAAGAACAACCTCACCTACTATAGCTGTTGTGATGAGACAATGTGCCTACATTCCCGCTTTATTAATAGTCTACTAGGGTTCTTTTTACAGAATGATGAATATGGAATTATTCCTATATGATTTTTATGTCCTATGGTATTTTATATTTTCCATGGATAATGAAATCCATATGTTTATTGATTGAATGAGTCCCTAGGATTCCCAATGTAGTGTGCACACATATATCTATAAATGTCACAAGAACCATATAAAAACAATAAAAGAATAGTTTTAATCAATGATTAGATCAATGTCTAAGTAAATTGTTTCTTAGTAAAATTTTGTAATATTCCTAAGAAGTTGAAACATTTCCCCATTGGAAATGGAATTAGAATTGAAGATTCTAAAAATCACAATATGTTCTCTACTTTGGGATTCATATCTACAATGATTGTTTTCCTGATAAAAAATTCTCAGACCCATGGTATCATCGATGTTTTCTAGATAAAGATATAATTTTTTATGGATGTAGTACCTCCTATAAGAATTACCTATAAATCTATGTCACACCCACCTGGTTTTGGTACGAATAGTTATCAACAACACAATGGAAATCACACTAATCAGCTAGTGTTGACACATGCTCCAATAGTTAGAAAATATAAGATTCTCAAATTGGAAAACCCCCTGGGAACAACCATACATCTACAATTTTTGGGATGATGAATTAGATTCAACCACCATGAATACAGTGGAACTACTATACTACCTAACATCTCCTAACAATACATAATTCCATGAAGACCCATCTGAATCCTTTGAACAACATCATTGATGGATTGGTAGAGAAAACACCAATAGTTTTAATGACCATTTATGTGCATCAAACCAAGAGGTCTATTATAATAAACCCATGTATCATAACTTGTATAGGGATCATAATGATCATCCCTTGTGGCCTAGCTATTAGGTACACCTATGAATATATATTTGCGTGTTCACTGGGAACTCAGCTATGACCATATCACGATCAGCCATGTCCAGTCAGGGCATGGCAATAGTTGAACAGAATGGAGCCTTATGTTATTACAGTCGTCCAGTTTTCTAGACGTAGAATAATGAAAATTCTTGTTAAGAACCTACATTTTAGCAAATGATATCAGATGGAAAAAGTTTAATAGAATAACCTTATCTATGTAAAAATATTCTGATGAAAAAAATATATGATGTTCTAAAGACCCCAGACTACACACCCATAAAGATTTTGATCCTATACTCTCTCCATTAATCAAAGGAAATGTTAGTGTACATTAATAAGGAATTGGAAATCTCAATTTATTATGAGGTATAGGTATCTTCCACCAATTCCAACTATGTACATGATGATGAGAATGTTGACTATTGATCTATTTTTTCATTTTCTAGATAATCAAATGGTGTCCTAATTTAGGGGAACAATGGACAATTTTATATTAATTTTCAGTTCAATAGTGTGTAAAATCATTGTTTTCTAGTGTATATTGGCATTTTTATTAATCTAAATCATACCAAGATGATCCAAAAGATTATACTCACAGAATTATGTATCATTACATATAACCAGATGATTAATGTCTATGATAATTGTAGGCAGAAATCTTGGGGAAATATTTTTTGGAAGACTCTGTTCAGTGTTATGGTACCATGAAATTAATTTATGGAAGTATTCCATTACTACATAGATAATGCAATTCAAGGAAGTATTCATTTTCATTTTTTCTCATCAGTCCACTATTCATATTACAAGTTCCTCTAATACTCATTTGAAGATCATTTAGGGTTACTATAGGTCAATGCCACACCATTTGACTCATATGTGACCCACTATATGGATACTAGATACTTTAATAGGGATGAAATATAGGTTAAGATGGATGAAATTTAGTGAATCAATGACCTAATGAAAAGCATAAACTATAACTAAGACGCGGGTAGTCCTGAAGGATTGATTTAATCTCTAAATTCCTTATTTATGACCCATAACTCCTGAACTGGGTAGATCGTCTTACATCTTCATGAAAAAGGAGTGCTCACAGGTTACATTGTACCCTAATAACTGATGGGCCCTACTAGAACCAGAATACCCTACTCATGTGATATAAAAATATTTTCTCCCCATAAAAATCAATTAAATACATTATGTTATGTTTTTAATGGTATGGATAACTCATCGAAGGTCAATTCATCAACATTACATTGATATGAAGAGTGGATATGATTATTTTAATCCATGGGGAATTGGATCAACAACTTCTGTCGACATGGTCTTAGTAGAGCGGGAACCCCAAAGAGAAGATTTTATGTCCACAAGATCAATCTATATTTTCCCCTAAGAAATATACCATAGATGACCCAATACATCCCTATTATTCCCCACTCTTATATTATTTAGTGGTTTTGGAAGATTCCCCTCACGCATTTGATGTGTCTGTCTCCACCACTATTGATGTGATATCCCATGTTATCATTAGTACTATAGAAGATATGTAGATTTCATTGATGTGAGAATACATGTCTTCATTGGAGAAGCTTAATTTTATGGAATTCATCAGATAATACCGTGATGTATTCTCCTATATCTATGATGAGAATACAGACCTAGAACCTTTATTCCCCATTCATCATGTTGTTGTCCCATTGCATTATACCATGTTCAAAAAATCTCTAAAAAATATAAAACCCAATTACGGTGATATAATAGAGATGATATTTGACATGATTATAAATGAATGAATTTTTAATGTGGAATATTACATCATGTTCCTAGAAAAAATGTCCTGGTCATAATGAAAATTATCCATATTAGAGTCTACATCAACATTCAAGACCTCAAGCATAATTTTCTGATTGATTAGTTTACTACTTCAATGATAGAGTTGTTTATTTATGCTATGTTTTTCTAGAAACTCTACATCATTGATGAATATCATGAATTTAATTATATCTTGTTGTGCCCCAAGGATTAGGAGTCTACTTCCCTCAGGCTACCCTAAGGAACATTATTCTACTATGTAATGCCTTTCATCTTGATAATTTTGTCATCAACATAATGGTGGGCCATAGAAAACATTTATTAACCAATTTGAAGATGTGGGTGTAATTTTTCATGGATTATCTTATGATAAAATATCACCATATTTACGATGATATGATGGATATTTATAAAATTTTTATCATTTTCCACTCCCTAAACATGAAGATGAAAACCCTAATGTGCATATTCAAGGTTACCTGTGGAATATATTTTTTGTTATAGTAATATTTATATCCATTGAGATTACCCTAGATAATATTAATTAATTCAGTCAATATATTCCCTCAATAATATTTCAAGTGTTGTGAGGCCTCTATGACCACATAGCCAAGATACTCTGATTTATAGAAATCTAGTATGAAAGTGTATTCCCTTCATGAGGATATTTAAGAAGAAAACATTAACCAATATGATGGGGAGTAGAATAACTCATTAGAGTGTGTTAATCAATTACTTCTTCAAAATGTGGTTCTGATGCCAAACATATCATGACTGTCTTTGTTCCACAACCTGACTACTCTACAACATTCTTCGATTTCATTATAGTATAAAAAAACATATTGCATACGGATTGGAGATTATACTATCTAATATAAATGCACCTATACATGGAGACCAAATAAACCACAAATGGTTCAGAGTTTCCTCATTCTATTTATTTCAATATTGAATTTGAGATAATATTTGAAGCACTATGTGATATAGATGGTTTCTAGAGTATACCTTATATAGTATATCCAAAATCACCCCATGATGATGGGATTATAGATTAAATTGGTTTCAATACTCATACTAATCAACATCATGTTGTTCCCACATAACTTTTTCAAAGTCTATGTATAATAAAACATCACATCATCACATAAATCTTCTAAAGAACTACAATTAGGAATTGTTTTTACGTATGAATATATTCTCTTAATTGATCAAGGTATATCCTGTTGAAATATTTATTTTGATGGTGTGTTCTAAATCCCATTTGAATGATTTCTCAACAACCACAGACATAAAATTTTAGGAATTGGGATCATATTCATCACCCCAACACCTGAATCCGTCCATATTAATTATATTCATTACAATTATCCACTAGTAATGAGGTAGAGTATCTTTATCTCAGAGGCAGTCTCAAGTTAGACCTGAATATAGATTTACACTTATTTCATGTGAATGGAAAATCCATGATAGAAAACAACTAGATAAATTGTGATTATTTCATCATAATGATAGAGATAGTTCCCTTACTCAAGAACATCCGAGGGCAGATGACCCAGTTCACATCTATGAAAAATGTGAATCATGTTGCTCCGTTGTAGATAGGTCATTCAAAAGAAGTATAAATCTTTCAATCATCTTATGAAGAACCAAACATGGATTACATGGTCATTAATATGAGAAACAGAGGATTATCACTCATATTAAATCATTTGATGGAAACAAGTAGGTAAATAAACTAGTTTCTAGGACATATATACTAGGATCCTTAAATTTCTCAATAGATGAGGATAATCCAAATTAGAAGAATCCATTTTTTTTGTTTCTATAGTGTGAATGTATATATCCAAAGAAGGTTATGTGTGAGAAAACCCACTAGAGTATAACATAGTTTACACTCTTGAGTTGGAATAACCTTAAGAAAACCCTATACTAGTGTGGGATTTATGTAGTTATCCTTCATTTTATCCATGATGATTATATCCCATGGGAATTTAAAGAGTTTTTTGTTGAAATTAATATTGGTTATATAAATTTTGATTAATGTTTTCCCAAAAAAATGGTTCTTGAGATTCTTTGAACCATCATGGTTTACAAAATCCCTGATGTAACCAAGAGGGTTATGCATTTCAAATCCATGCTGAGTTAGTAAATATAACACCATAGTTTCTCCAAACAACTATGTAACCCTAGAAAATTTTATTATGAGAAATCAACATTGTGGTTCTATATCTTTTAGTGAAAACTAGATAGTTCACATTAATTTTTAATTCATCTAAATACCTTTCCATCTAGGTAGACGATGATCCCATTAATGAATTCAAAATCAATTCTATGAACATGTTTGGGATATACCACAACCTCAATCAATTTTGAATTATTATTTATATTTTTATTTAAAATTATTCAAGCATCTAGGTTACCATGACTAATTAATTGAACACTAATTACAACATCCAGTCTAATCATACGCCTCACTCCATGAACAATACAATGTGATGATTGAGGAGTTCAACAAGAACATATCTTAATTAAATTTTGTAAATTATTTGTTGAGAATATATATACATGGAATGCCAAGATCCCCGGTTCATGTTGGACCCATCAGATGATAACTCAAAATTACACACAAGAAACCTCATACTACCTAGGGGTTTGAACAGAGGTAGTATTACCCATTATGGATTAGTTTACATCACACTGAATGGTTTTTTATGACAAATATAATACATATGTAATGATAGTATTCTATCTATTGTAGTTGGAATCCCTTAGGAATAATAGGAATCAAGCCTTGTACAACCTTGAGAGGCACCAAAATAAGAGAGTGTTATCAATCAAAATGAAGGCCCACATCCAATCCTTCCTCTAGGGAGACATGGTTTTCTCTCTCAAAATTCAAATGAATTCAGAAAAAATGAATACATTTTGGATACTAAAAGGTAATGAAATTAAATTTTCCATAACTTCTATTCAAAATGAACATAATATTTGATCACTTTTGATAGAAAAAGTATAATAACTCCCATAGAATACATGTTTCTGAAGAAGTTAGTCACATCACAACCCATTTGGTCTAGGATTTTAGACATCAATCTATAAAAAACTAGTAGAAAACTATATATACATAAAATATGAGACATGGTCAATGCTATGAAAAATTTAAATTCCACGTACATGGTCGGATAATTATGAAAATTTACTATCAATAGTATATACGGTCCATAAATTATGACCATGAACTAATTATAGATACTATGGACTAATCCATATTACTATAAACTTGAATCATCCATACTTCGAGTTTTACGAAATTAGACACAAAAATCCAATATCCTTATAACATGAAGATAAAATATAGACTTACCCTATTATATAAACATGTGATCCCCTATTAATACAATGGGAAGCCTCAATTACCTTATTAGAGTGGATATCCACCCACTTCCAACACCAGTCTACTACCATCTCGCATCCAATTATTTCATATGGATTGATTCTGATTTCAACAGTATACATAGTGAATACAATACCACATAAAATTGAGATATATTGTATTTCATCATAAACCCTTCAAAAAGGGTTTCTGTGAGGATGCAAACTATCATTTGGACTTTTGGCCTCTCATACAGTTTGAGTATTACAACCTTAATATACATGAAGCGTGTTTCAAGGTATTTATAGGGAATTTATGCTTAGATATCCCTCAATTAAAATTGTGTTTTATCTATTTTTATTCACATAAATATCCTTAAAACAAACATTTCCCATGTTCGGGAATAATTATTTTAAATGGTTTTATAGATTACCCTTGTCACTAGATACATGAACACAATATTCATAGCCAACAACCTTCTGTACAAATTTTAAAAATTGATAATGTCTCATACTCATCATAGTAGATATGCCTACCTATTTTTGTTCTTCATATTCTACCATAACATATCACCCAAACATTTTATGACTTGGTTCTCATACCAATGTGATCAGTAGTTATTCTTAAAACACATATCATTGGTCCCTTCCATGAATTAATTACGAAACAACCCATTATATCATTCACTATTACTACAAAATTATAATGGGCCACTACTTCATGTTTAAGACCACACAAATTCTTTTTGTTTCATGGTGGATATTACATTATGACCCAACTTAATAAACATTTTCAGTAAGCTCAATGCATTTGCCCCACACATGTCATCCCAAGACAATGATTAACAATAGACTTACCCCGTATAAAACTGAGAAACTGCATATAATAAATATATAATGATTAAAACCACCATCCTATGAAGATGATGTTATACTATAAACAATCCTCATTACTATTTTTTGATTCCACATATCTAATGTATGAGATGATTCAGGGTCCTCAAAAGAGATTGAACCAACCCTCATATATTGGTATTCTACTATTTTATGTCCCATAAATATGTGTGGAATTATTGCCATTTAAAATTGATATTTAGTTATTCCAATAATATCAATAATAAGGAAAATACTCAACAAAAAAAACTTTTTATGTATTCCCATAGTCCAACACTTTTGACCTTTATCTATGTCCAGGTGGTTCTATGATCACTTTGCGTGGTGCAGGCCCCCCCTTAGATCATACATGCTATATTTGAACACATATTTAACTATAATGAGTCATAAAATAATAATAATATCTCCTATAACAATAATTATGACCATATATTATGTGCATCTAGCCTCCATGTCAAAATCATCAAATAGCTTTCTTCACTTGAGTTGTTTCCTCAAGAAAATACCCACTTCGTTCTATCATCAAATTGTATCTTGTGTGGATTACCCTTATTATATAGGGATTATATCACAAAACATTATAGATCAACATGTCTTGTGTTTCTAATTACCCATCGGACACATAGTAAATCCCAGATCTCCTATCTTGTGACTAACCCACATTGACATCTCAATATAGGGTGTTTTATATACCAACATCATTACATAAATGGATGAATGAATTGTTGTTTTTTTGGGTGCAGTGTCTATATAGACATCCATTATCCTTGGTTTATCACTATTTCATACTTCATGAACCCACTATGGACACTCATACCCATTATGTCTAAGAAGTATGACCTAAAACTACAAGCTAGCCATCTAGTATGATATCTATGAACATAAGATAGTAGAATCCACAGATTATTATTTTTTTGATTGTAAACTAATAAACCAAAATAATTTTAACTTGTAAATAAACTATTGTCTAACATTCCATTAAACATGGACACCCTAAATGATACAAATGAGATAAAAAAACCCTATATCCTCAGCACACAATGTTAAAATATAGAATTACCACATTAAAAATGGGATTCCTCATAAAATAAATATGAGATGAACCAATGAAAATTTCCACACCACAAGACATTCATCAATATTCTTACACTATTTAAATTTTGGATTCCTCATAATATGATATGATTAAATATCGTCCTTAGGGAGGATAGAATTCCTCCGTTTTCAGTCTCCTACCTCAACACATTCTAATATTATGTGTTATTTGATTCTCATCACCATTAAATATTTAGGGTCACTTGATTCTCATATCCTAGGTCTGTACCAACCATTACCTAATTTGGGGTCTTCCCCACACCATAGTTAGGTCTCAATCCTTACCTATTAGAAAGAAAATTCATCCCATTTGAGCTCGTCGTGGGATATCTACATGAACACTCAATAATATCATCCATGTTTTGAAATATATGAATGGTGTGTATCATATTTTCCCACTTTATACACAAAAATTGTAAAATAACATATGTTTAAATAATGGTAAACTCCAGTTCACTATAAATCATTCATTCCCATTTTACAATCTAGTTCATTAAATTGAGGATATTCCATCATGGGGTTTGTTGGTCAGTTTGTCCTTTTATTTAATCCTCTAAAAGAAATTATAAATCCATAATTATCAATGCATATCACAATGATCATGGAACATGTGGTATTATGGGTTGGGAAGGTATTTACACTCATAGAATATATAACAATCATGGGTAATCTTTTATTCAAACTCAATAACATTCAACTAGGATCCCAAGTCCAAGTATTAAAACATTAAAATTTGAAGAATACATCCTAGGAATGTGTCATGTGGTGTTGGAAATCCTTATACCTCAATCAACATCATCTCACATCCATTTAAAGAAATGGAAAATCATTTGATATGTTCACCCCTATGGTCTTGACATTATGAGCATAAAATATTTTTACTTGGTCTAAAATATATGAAAATAAACTAGGAACCAGGGTCCAACCATCAGCACCATAAAATATGAGAATAATGTCTTTGAGATTCGATGTGGTGGGGCCTATTGTGATCTTATTTTATATCGGGTTACCTTTCTCCAATTCAATACAAGTCCCTTTTGATACAAAATACATCATGGTCTACTCATCATGACCATTACATATATGATACTATCCCAAGATTTTTTTTGTATTGTTGGCTCTTATAGGAATACATTTTCTATCAATATTGAATCTTATGAGTCATAAGTACATTTTTGGGGGAGTCACTTGAGTCCAAGAATTAAAATGTTAAACTACTTATAAAAATTTTGTCCCATATCTCTCAATATAAACTATGAATCATGTTCCAAGTAATATGAGATTTAAATATTTTCATCCTTTTAATCTAGATGATATTACTATAAAATATAAACGAAAAATATACATATGTCCCTTGGTTTGAAAAATTTCATTGGAAACCTATGTAGGAGTCATACTTCCTTCATCAGAACCATCATATTACTTTGTTAGAATGAATCAGAAAAAAATGGTTAAAAGATAGAAGGGACTCATAATGGAACCCAGAATAACATATGAGTTCTCCCTAAACCCATAATTTTAAGAAAACATTATATACAAATATTAGGTTCCATTTTTCTCACAATCCATACTACTGAGTACCTCATTATGTTAACTTCTTACACCCCCAACAAACATGGTTGGGATGGTGTCATGCATGAAAACACAAACATCATAATAAAAAGATTCACAACTATTCTATGAATTTCCAAATCCCAACTTTCTTAACTATGTGATACATATTTCCCACAAAATTTTGTTAAATTATGTATACCCCATCTTCATTATGTGATATTAAACTTTGTGTCCGTCATCCCTATTAGATAATGATAAACCATGAAGAATATTAGTTCCTATATTGAGGAGAACCGTTCCTACTTTGATATCAATCAAATACCACATTTTTAATGTTCCTCATCCAGGTGTCAACATCAATGACAACACTCCCTTTGGATGAAGAGTCTTACCATTGTTCATATTGATACGCCTGCCCAATCAATAGAAATACACATTGCAATAATTAATGATAGTGTGGAATTTCATTAAAAAATTCATCATTTATTCATGATGATTCGACAATTCATTATTTTTAAGTCCCACCCTCATCTATGCTTTGATGTTACCCCTTGAAGGCATAGTTCTTGAACTCAATGTCCCACACACAGTCATTGGAACACAAACTTAATGACTTCCAATTATATTTATATATAGTTATTGTGTTTTTATCATGTTTAGTGGTTGACCATCATTTGTTTTCCCTAAAAATATTAAAAAGATAATAAATTTTGTGTTTTGATAATGGGAGGCATTCATGAACAAACATAATTCAATTTTCTTTTCTTTGCATATCATGGATGTCTCAATTATTTCACTTAAACACACCATTGTATGAGTAGAATTCAAGGACCATTTAATTATAATTTTTTTTCTTAAAAGTGTTCAGAATGATGGTTTACTCTATTGAGATTCCTACTATATTAGGAATACATTCCATGGTCAAGACCATATTTTGGTTAATAAACAAGTTTAGACTATGAGTGTTCACCCATTTTCTGACAGTCTCTTATATAAATGTGAAATCACATGACCTTAATTGTTTTTCATAAAGTAAATGAGTTTTGAGGGCATAGGGATTGACAATTGTTATAAAATTAATATGGTTTCATTATGTTGATGAAGGTGTGGAAAAATAAGCAATCTCAGGAATGTGAGGAATTTAAAAATAGTAAACATTAGAAGATTTCTATGGTCAACCACAAAACCAAACCTCTCTTTTATTTAATCAAATATGATGTATCTTAGGGCTCCAAATTATAAATTTACATATCCATACCCACCATTATCAATAATGATTCCACCAAACTAGTTGTAGTATAATAAAATGTATTTCTTCCTCCTCATTGATATGTTAAAACTTTTTATCCCAAATTCACACTAGTACTAGCGTTGTGTGGAAGTAACTTTTCTATGTTGCTTCCCATTATTCTCTTTCTTTGGCCAACTCAATATTATCCCTCGCTTGAGTAATGATATATTATTTGGAACTTATGACCTCCATATGTTCATTCACTTTCCCTTCTAGTCATTAATTCCCTAGATCTGCTTCCTAGGGCTTGTTGGTAACATCGAATTTTTCTCGGTAACATGATATATCAAATTTTATGGAATTGTCCAAATATTTAAGACAAAAAGTTTCAAATACATGTATCCAACGCCCATTTTAGGGACATGAATAGGAAATTCAACTTCTATTATTGAGTTTTATGGTTTTTCATGTCTTTTTTAGGTACAAATGTTATATAACATAACTTTTATTAAAAAAATAAATGTTTCCTTTCCCTACATTTTAAAAGGTGACCACCACTCCCAATTCGTCATAAATTTCAAACCACATTGGATAAGAAAATAACTAAAAAATTAAATTCCAAATATCTATACATTCCTCCTTTTATCCTCACATTGTACATAATGTCTTCCAATGTAGCCTTTTTGTACAAACCAAAAAGAATTACCTAATTAAGAGGTGACAAATTATCTAAAGTACCTATCATTTATTTTCCTTCCAAAAAACATCAACTCGTTTTATTCCATGACATAATAACCAAAAAATTATCCTAAATATAATTTTATTCGTAATAAAAAGTGTTTGACCTACACTTAGACACACCTTCATTGAATGGGTATCATACATATTACTTTTGTGTACGGTGACCTACCACCTCACTAAATGGTTCTTGTTCATTTTTTTTATACCACCTCTCAAGAGGGAAATTATTATAAAACTTTTACATATGTAAGAACCCTGATTTTTCTATAATAGACTATAGAATTTTTTTGATGTTATTTCAAAGTAGTGCCTTTAGACGGCTTGTGATTCTGATCCCCAATGTGGTCGGAATTAATTTTACAGTGTGTTCACATTGGGAACACCAAATAAACTAGATAACTCCTAAATGGTAGGTTGGAACGGAAAAAAAAGGACATCATTGAGTCCGGAGCATGCCGTTTACCCTAGAAGAGATGCAATTTTCATGGGAGCGGGACTTCTGTGACAAATGCCACCAGGGGAATTTTCGTAATTTAGTGGATTCGAGCGTTATATATTATAACTTTTGAATGGGGTCTCAGATTAAAATTATGAGACTGCCATTGCGCACGAGTGGTGGTGTTTACCATAGGAGAGGCTTAATCTTGACTATGCCGAAGGATTCGAAAGCGGGTCGTTTGGGAGGAATTCCTTAATAAAAACATAAATTCTATTTATGAACAATTACATACAATCTCTCTCATTTTCCCCCTGGAACATCCTCTGGCAGAACCCTCTCAAAGAGAGCTCCTCCTCAAGCCCTTCTACTCCCTCTCAAATCAAGGAGATCTTGGAAACGACGAAGGCGGATCGAGAAAAAATGGCCGGGCTACGCCCAAAGACGAAGGATATAATCGTGTCGTATTTTAATTTCGAAACACCACTTTGAACTCTATTTGTAGCATCAAAATTTTGTTTTATTTTTGAGCGAAGCCCATCATTGCCTATCATATATTATGAGTTTTATGGAGCATGTTTTGGTTTTGAATTTCAAGTCCCGAGCCATCTGTAGTGGTCCGACAAAATTTTGAGGTGTTTTGGTGTTTTTCGGTGGATTCAGCCGGTCTAGTGGGTAGTCTAGCGTTCCCTGGTTGCGGCGCGGGCTTCTTCTAGTTGAGGTGTCCGAGGGAATTGGTGAGAGGCCAGAGGAGGTGGCTGTGGACAGTTTCACGGTGCGAGCGCGGTGGTCGGGCGAGCGCGGGGCGACGGTGGGCGAGCGCGGGGCAGGGGGCTCCTCCGGGCGACACAGAACTGGACGCTTGACCAGTCGTCGAGTCAAACTGGGGTCGCCTCTACCTTAGGAGCAGTAAGGACCCGCATCTCACAGGTCCAAATGGAAAATCCAGATCGGCCGAGCTGGTCCGGGGGTGTATGGGTGGTCCGCGCGGTGAACCGCGGACTGCCGGTTCAGGGAGTGGGTGTGCCGGACGAACCGGCCCGACAAAGCCGTTTCGGTCCATTAATGTTTCAAATGATTGAAAATTAAAACCGTGTAACAGATTTACAGTACGTCTAAGGAAACTTGTTCCTTGGCACGAGGTGAAGATTTTTAGATGGTTTTGAAGGTTTTAATCCCCGGGACGGGGGGGCTTGGTGGTGCGACATGCCCTTTATGTGGATTGGTGTTTTCCTTAGGGTTCTTGTTTTCGATGGAAAGGATACATCTGATGTCCATTTTGAGCTCCGTTAGCGTCATTGTTACGCTAGCATCGAGACATAGTTTTCCAAGTGGGTTTTGGGCATTGAAGTAGAAGTTGAGGTATGGACCCCATGACCCGTCTTTTAAGTTGCGTGCAACTCTTTACAACATTCTAATAGGACATCTGTTCGGGGCATATAGGGCAGTCAATTCTGAGTTTTTTTCCAAGGCAATTTCAATGGAATAATCCACCCACATTAATTAAGCATGCTGGTGTGGGACCCACGAGGGCCATTTTGGGAGTTGGATGTGATTTCTATCATTATCACTAGGTGTCCGTTTCAGACAAGTGGATTGTCAATATTTTCTAATTTTCCATGGGGATCGCAAATGTTATGATTCGTTTAATGCATTTCGGGACCAGGATGTGGGTCTCATGAATCATCACTCGTGCGTGGTTCAACAAAATGCATATTTTTTTCCTGATTTTCATTCTACTCAATAGAGTAGTCCATTTGACGTGTTTCTCCTAGGGGATCACAATGGTGTGTTGTGCTAGACTATTTTTTGGGCCAAGGCTCTGGACCACGGGATGTCGTTCAGGCGTAAAGTACTGTCAAACGACTATTACATCATATTTTTGTTGGAGGTGAGTTAATAGTAGATATCATGTGTTTTTTTGTGAGGATTAAAAAGGCACAATCTGTTTGGAGGTGTGTAGTATCATTCGAGATCTCGTTAAATGTGGACGCATGAATGGTGCTCCAGTGGCAGTTCTTCTTATTGTTTTTGGAAGAAAACCCTAGGCGTGTGATCGTGTTCACTCTCTTGTGAGTGAATTTACTGTTTTAAGAGATATGGATGGCCGTTCTAGGGCTGTGGAGGTTGTAAGTTGGAGAAATTATGTTTTCTCCCCTTGTGTTGACGTTGGGTGTCGTGTGCACAATAGAATTTGGTCTAGAAATTTGGTATACTCTGGGAGTATATAGGAATTATTGGAGGTACATGTTGTATGTTTGTTCCTGATAATGTTTATGTACTTGGTTTGGAGATGATATATGGCCATACATCATGTGGTCCCCTTGTAGGGGCCGTGTTCTACATTATGTAACATTGATCTCTCGTGATGTAGAGGGTCGCTCTATTCACGACGGTTTATACTATCCGGGATGAGTGGTTCCCCTCTCTCTGTTCACGACACTTTGATCAGTGGAGTGGTTTGGGATCCCCTTTTCCCTTTAGTCATGTAGGCTATCAGTATCACATCCCTTAATGTTCTTTGGTAGTGTTTTTGTGGATTTGGTGTTCCCAATACATTATGCGGGCAACAATACTCTACCAAAGAGGTTGTTTCCAGTAGGGTACGAAGCCCCAGTGAGCCTGGGCACAGATTACCTAACCAAGTAACAAGATCATATCTTCCTTCAGCGATCTACCATGACGTGCTTCCCTAGGCAGAGCTCCAGATATCTGCGGGACCAACACTACACAAGCGTTGAACAACTACTAGGTGAATTGTTATGGTGTTGGGTGGTTGCACGATACCCACTCAGTGTTCTATTGTCCAGTGTTGTACCATCATGTAGGGATGGCCAGAGCAGTTCTGGGTTTACCCTCTAGCAGCATTGGGCAGTGGGTTCCTCATTGACATCTTCGGGTTTACCCTCCAACGAGGCTGGGCAGTGGGTTGCTCATTGACCTCTTAGGGTTTACCCTCCAGCAGAGACAGGGTTCTGGGTTACCCGACGACAACTTAGCGATTACCCCCCAGCAGATACTGGGTAGTGAGTTACACGATGAACACATAGGGTTTACCATCCAGTAGAGTATGGGCAGTGGGTTACCCGCAACCTCTTTTGGTATACCCTCCATGGGGGATGGGCAGTGGGTTACCCAATGACTTCATTCAGACTCAGTCTTTTCTACTAGGCTTGTCTGTGGTTTTTCTCCGTGACTTCCGTAGCAGGACCCTTGGTTGTACGGGTCAGTGATGTGACAACATTGGTAGTGATGTGTTGTGGTTTGACTTACCCATGAACTCTAAAAGATGATGGTAACTTTCCCCACTGAGATGCGTCTTTGTAATATGACCTAAAAATGTGGGGCAAGCCAGTAATGCCTAATGCAGGTAGTATCAAGGTGCAGAGATTTAATCCCCTTGACTTTTAGTTCAGGGAAGACGTGTGGGATGCTGGGAATTGATGGTGTTTTCTTCTAGGATAGTTGTCTACTCACTTTCTTGGGAAGAGATTTGTTATGGATATCCCTTTATGATCATTTTGTGGTTTCTTGATTGATCATATTGATATGTATATATCTTGTTATAGTACCAAATCTTTTGGTCTTGGTAACTCTCCTTCTAGAAGAGGTGAAGATGCATAGGGTATTCCACGTGCTTTCCATGTCTACCTTCTTGTGGTTGCACGAGTCTAATATCTTACTATAGCTAGTGAAGACTCAATGAGAAGTTCATCTTCTCAGCATTTACAGCTCCTTGTGTTTGGACTAGTCTACTTCCTTTCTCTTGTTGGGTTGAGCTGGATGATCCACTGTTACTCGTCAGTACTCTTTACAGAACTCTGTTGTTCTCCTTTACTATTCCATGTTCGATCTACTTCTCACCTCTTATCTACCTACTTTATTTCTCCCTCAATCCTTTGGGGTATCCTACTTAGTATTTTTATACTCACCCCAACTTGGGCTTTTCCCGCACTTGGTGTGCCCTTACAGATGACGAAGATGTTTCTTGTGACTACTGAAGAGCATAAATGTTCGGGAGCGTGGACCACATGCGATGGTCGTAGTTGGGATCCAGGTGTGGGAATCTCCCAGGTGTTTTACATTTTTTTACCTGTTGCTGGGTTTTGGCACATTTCTGCGTGGGTTCGTGTTTTTCTCTTTACATTTCAGTTTACCTTCAACACTCACTTTGTACTGTTTAGAGTTGATGCACCTTTTTGGTATGTTTATAGCAGTTGGTACATTACATTTCCTTTTACTCTGAACTTATGCATTGAGTAGGCTATGTGTGTGTGTCTATAGGTCCTTATGGAAAGGCCTCCCCGAGTTGTTTATCATTCGGCACTGGTCGCCACCCCTGTCCTTTGGAGGCGGGCTTGTGGTAGTTGTAGTTCGAGCCCAGGTAGGGTGAGGTTGTGAAAAAGTTGTATCAGACGTGGTTTGTTCCTTGGGATGTTGTTCAGATGTCCCAAAAAAAGAATTGGTTGGGATCTAGGGAAACAGTGTCAACATGTCTCGATAGAGGCTCTCAGGTCAAGGAGTCCAGTGACGGTGCGACGGCCGATGTATCCATTCACCTGGACCTTGATATCCCACTTGTTGACTCAGCATGCTGAGACACCCATTGTAGGGAAAGTAGGTTTGTGCATCACATAGGATTGATTCTTTGAATGTCTTTCTTGAGTCAGCTCCCCATTGTTTTTACTGTTATATAGATATATATATGATGATCTGATCGCGACACTCCTTGATAAAATTCAGGATGTCTCTGCGAAGGTAGCCATCTAGGATACAAGCTGTGGTTCATGACAATGACCTTGTGAGCTACGAGGCCATAGTCCAGAACCCATCATGAATGTCCCTTTCTCTAGGTGGGCCAGTAGAAGCACCCCCACCTGGTGAGCAGCAGACAGCTCCAGTATAGTAGATAGAGCTTGAGAGCAGGTTGAGCCCGCTCCATGAGTTCCAGTGATAGAGACCGCTGAGGTTCAGTGGTGAGCCAGACCCTTAGGCAACATAGGTTTTGTGCAAGACATCGTTTCTCCTAATGAGGATTGTATAGACACTGGATGATCAGATAGTGTCTTTGGTGGCCAGCCGTTTCCACAGAGCAGCGTGGTGTTAGTGGAGTCTGGTGACTCAATTACTCGATGAGTCATTACTTTAGTGGGATGACTTTCTGCGACTCTTTTGTGAAAAATTTTACCCCCCTTATTACTCCTCATTTGGATCCAGGATCTCATTCAGTTACAGCTTGGAGGGATGACGGTGACTGAGTACGTGACTAGGTTCTCATATCATGCACGTTTTTACCAGGACATGGTCCACCATGACATCTTCTGAGTGTTGAAGTTTGAGCAGGGTCTCAAAATAGAGATTTGTGCTATCATATAACCATTGGAAATTACCAAATATACCGAGGTGATAGAGCAGACACTGGTGACAGAGACTTTCATGTCATGATTTGTAGTTAGTTGTTGTAGTAGGCACGATGGAGCCGAGATATCTTCAGCAGCTATCAGGCATCAGCATATAGAACCTTGACACATGCGGCC
The DNA here is from genome assembly GCA_963277665.1 of Viscum album. Lineage (NCBI taxonomy): Eukaryota > Viridiplantae > Streptophyta > Magnoliopsida > Santalales > Viscaceae > Viscum > Viscum album. The sequence goes on from OY728132.1 coordinate 2,142,399,849, forward strand.
TTCCACCCTCTGGTTTCAGAGACGTGGCCGTGCACCACTGTGGCAGCAATGAAAATGGGATCAGCTGGGGAGAACCTTCCGTGAGCAGACCCAGGGGTAGTGTCGTACACCATAGTGGCGCTAGAGGGGACCACAGAATCTTGGAGAGCGTCAGAGCTATGATTGCGATGGGTGAAGTCACATGGCACGAGACAGCCCGACCAGGTATGCTGAGAACTTTAGGCAAGAAGTAGGCAAACCACCATGGCAGAGGTAGTGTAGTGATCAGATTAGTCCCTAGAGAGGTGGTGCTAGCATAGGTTCATGAGGAGATGAATGTGGGGGATGACATTATGAGGTTTATCCATCACCACCATGTAGTTCACGTCAGGCTCCAGAAGCTGAGAGTTGGGACCATGGATAGCCATGAGATTTGGATGTCTATGATCCTGGAGAGCATGAGGTTATAAGTGGTACTCCCTATAGAAGTATAATTTTTAGACTCTGTATGTGAAATGAACTTCTCCCAGATCCTTTTTTGAGGTGTTACCAGGGTGACATGGGGCATCGGTGTAACACTGTGTCAGTAGAGTAGAAGGTGTAAAAACATTTCCATTAATCGACTACATCGCATTCGGATCATGTAAGAGAGTCTTTATTGCTAGACATCATCTTTGAATTCTTGTGTGACCAGATATACTATGGTGTTTCACCATAAGGATATTCTGAAGGGGGAATCATTGGGATTTATCCCAGGTCCAAATGGTGATTTTAGTCACAGCATATGATGTAGGTGTTTGGTTGGGCTGGTAAGATACCTCTGAGGGACTTTGGGCCATTTGATACCGTCTGAAGGGATGGTGAGGTTCCCTACAGCCTTGTCCTAACCCCCAAGGTCTAGAGTGGGTGCGCCACATCTCCCGTGTGGCTTTCCTGAGAAGATGTGTGCATGCCCCTATGCATGTCATTGAATATGGAAGACCTCACTTGAATGGATCAAATCCTATGGTCCATGTGCAGTGACACCGAACTGTGCAATGTTCTTCTAGGTACGGGAGATCGAGGCGTGGGCTTAGTACCGTGATTTATTCCCCAATTTTTTCTTTTCGATGATGATTATCTTGAAGGAGGGAATCATTTATGAACCCCGTTTTTTCTATAAGATAATTTCTAAAATTACGGATGTTATTTCGGAGCAGCGCCTTTAGACGGCGTGCAATTCTGATCCCCGGTATGACCAGAATTATTTTTTCACTGTGTTCACACTGGGCATGCAAAATATACAAAATAACTCTTAAACAGTATCTTGGATAGGAAAAACAAGGGCATCGTTGAGTCCTTAGTGTGTCGTTTAACCTATGAGGGGTGCAATTTTCGCGGGCGCATGCCTTCTGTGAAAAATGCCACTAGGGGTGTTTTCGTAATTTATCGGCCTCGGGCGTAAAATTTTATAACTATTTAACGGGGCCTTGGATTAATATTCTGAGACTGCTGTTGCACTCGAGAGGTGGTGTTTACCATATGGGAGGCTGAATCATGACTGCGTGGGAGGTTTTAGAAGAGGGTCTTTTGGGAGGAATTCCTTTAGAAAGACATAAATTCTATTTAAATATAATTTACTCCCATCTCCCTCATTTTTACCTTGGCACATCTTCTAGAGAAACCCTCTCAAAGAGAGCTCCTCCTAAATCCCTCCTCCTACCTCTCCAATAAAGGAGATCTCGGTTATGGCGAAGGCGGATCAACGACAAAGCGTCAGCCTACGCCCAAAGAGGTAGGAGATCTTCGTTTCGTATTTTAATTTAAAAACTCTCCTTTGAACTCTATTTGTAGCATCAAAATGTAGTTTAATTTTCAAGATAATCCCATGGATGGGTACCATAGATTCGGATCTTTCAGTCACATGTTTCAGATTTGAATTCCGAGTCCTGAGCCATCTGCAGCGATCCGACAAAGTTTTGAGGTGTTTGGGTATTTTCTGGAAGATTCAGCCGGTCCGGCGGGCTATCCAGCCTTCCCTGGCGGCATCACGGGCTTCATCCAGTAGAGGCGGTTGATGACATTGGCAACTAGATAGTGGAGGTGGATGTGGATGGCGCCACGGTGCAAGTGCGGTGGTCAGGCAAGCTGGGGGTGACGACGGGCGAGCGCGGGGCAGGGGGCTCCTCCGGGCGACACGAAACCGGCTGCTCGACCGGTCTTCTTGACAAAACGAGGTCATCAATACCCTAGGGGAAACAAATAACCATGTATTGAGGGTTATCTCAGAAAATCTGGACCCACTAAGCCAGTCCAGGCGTGGATGGGCAGTCCACGCGGTTAACTGCGGACCGTCGGTTCAGGGAGTGGGTGGGCCGGACAAACCGGCCCAGCCCACCCCGTTTCTGTCCATTAATGATTAAAATTTCCTAAAATGAAAACTGTGTATATGATTTATGAGCCGTATGGGGATAATCAATCCTTGGCTCAAGGTGAACACTTTTAAATGGTTTAAGGGTTTTTAATCCCCGAGATGGGGGAATTGGTGGTGGGACACACCCTTTAAGAGGATTGGCATTTTCCAATGGGTTCTTCTTTTGAATGGCACGGAAACATCTGATATCTATTTTGAGCATTGTCATCTTTGTTGCAACCCTAGCATCGAGACGTAGTTTTCCATGGTGGTTTCTAGTGTTGATTCTACAGTTGATGTGTGGACCCCATGACACGTCTTTTAAGATGCTTGCAGGGCCTTACAAATTTCTCATCGGATGTCTGTTCGAGGCATCCTGGCCGTCGATTCTGAGTGTTTTATCAAGGGCATTGTAATGGTGCAATCCAATCGCTTCAATTCAGCACGCTGGTGTGGGCCCCAATAGGGCCATTTTGGGAGTTGGCGGTGATTTCTATCTTTAACATTGGGTGTCCCTTTCAGAAAATTGGATAGTCAATCTTTTGTACTTTTCTAAGGGGATCATAAGACTGTGATCTATTTGTAGCATTTCGGGACTGGGATATGGGTCCCATGAATCTCCTCCAATGCGTGGTTCGACGTAATGCATATTTTTCTCCGGATATCAATTCTACTCAAGAGAGCAGTCCTTTTGACGTGTTTCTCCGAGGGGATCAAGATGGTGCGATGTGCCCGACTATTTTTGGGGCCATGGATCGGGACCACAAGATTTCGTTTAGGCATAAAGTAGTGTTGAATGAAATTTACATTGGATTTCTGTTGGAGGCGAGTAAATTGATGATATCACGTGTTTTTCTATGCTCATTAAAACTGTATGATCTTTTTGGAAGTGTCGAGTCTCATTCAAGATCTTATTAAATGATGATGCATGAAAGGTACTCTGGTGGTGGTTCTTCTTGCTCTGTTTCGAAGCGAACACTTGCTGTGTGATCGTGTTCACTCCATTGTGAGTGAAGTTTATGTTTGTAGAGATATGGTTGGCTGTGCTAGGGCCGTGGAGGAAGAAGGTTGGTGAAATTATGTTTCCACCATTTGCTCTGGAATTGGGTGTCGTGTGCACGAAATCCTTTGGGCTAGAGATGTGTTATACTCTAGGTGTACACGTGGAATCATGCAGGCACATGTTCTATGTTTGTACCTAATAATGTTTGTGTCCTTGGTTTGGATATGAGATTGAGGAACACGTCATGTTGGCCCCATTTCGTTGTCGTTTTCTGCTGTACATACCTTTGTTCTCTCACGACGTAATGGGTCCCTTTGTTCTCGATAGTTTAGACCAACATGGTTGAGTGGTTTCTCCTAGTTCTATTATCGACGGTTTGATGGGCAGAGTTGTTTGGGTTTAACATCTTCCATTATCCTTGTGGGCTCATAGTATCATGTCCCTTCGTGTCCCTGTTAGAGTTTTAGTGGATTAGGTGTGACCAATACATTACGCGGGCACTGATCCTCTTCCCAAGAGGATGTTTCCAGTAGGGTACAGAGCCCCATTGAGTCTGGGCACAGATTACCTAGCTGAGTATCAAGATCTTATATTCATTCCATGATCTATCATGATGTGATTCCCTATTCAAAGATCTAGGTATGAGTGTGACCCACACTACACGGGCGTTGAACCTCTACTAGGTGAATTGTTCTGGAGTTGGGTGGTTTCACGATACCCACTCCGTGTTTTGATGGCCTGTGTTGTACCATCTAGTAGGGATGGCCAGAGCAGTTCCGGTTTTACCCTCTAGAGGGGTTGAGAATTTGGTTTCTCATCAAATACTTCGTGTTTACCCTCCTGTGAGGCTTCTCAGTGGGTTTCTCATTGACCGCGTAGGGTTTACCCTCCAGCAGAGACTGTGCAGTGGGTTATCCAACGAACTCTTAGGGTTTACCCTCCAACAGAGACTGGGAAGTGGGTTACCCGACGACCTCTTAGGGTTTAACCTCTATAAGAGACTGGGCTGTGGGTTACCCGATGACCTCTTAGGGTTTACCCTCCAGCATGGCTGGGCAGTGGGTTACCCAATGACATTTTTCAGACTCAGTTCATTCTACTAGGCTAATTTGTGGTTTTTCTCCATTATTTCTGGAGCGGGACACTTGGTTGAATGGCTCAGTGATGTGACAGCTTTGGTAGTGACATGGTATGGTTTGACATACCCATTTACTCTCAATGACGATGGGTGATTTCTCCACCAAGACGCATCCTTTTGACGCGACCCAAAACCATGAGGGCAAGTCAGAGCCGCCCAACGATGATAGTATCAAGGTGTGGTAATTTGAGCCCCTTGACATTCAGGTCAAGGAAAATGAGTGGGATTCTCAGCATCAATGGTGTTTTCTTCTGGGACTATTGGCTACTCACATTCTTGGACTGAGCTATGAGATGAAAATACCATTATGAACTCGTTCGTGTTTCTTGATTGAGAATATGGCTATATATATATATATATATATCTTGTTCTAGTACCCACTCTTTGGGTTTTGGTTACTCTCCTTCCATGAGAGGAGAAGACGTGTGGGGTATGCCATGTGCTTTCCGTGTCTAGCTTTGCGTGGTTGGATGAGTCAAATCTCCTAATATAGGTAGTGAAAACATGACGAGATGTTCACCTTCACACCATTTATAACGACCCATACTTTACATACATTGTTAATACTTCAAAATTGAAGCACACTTATTACAACATACGACAAAACCACAAAGGACCGTATAGGTATAGTGTCTTTAGAAACTGGGAAACATAAACAACTGGTGCATAAATCTTCAACAGTGTCTCCCATTTATTTAATCATATCTAGGGCCCCTTTTAGCATATTCTACTTAATATCCATCTTCCTGACCTGGGGAAAAGAAAACATAAAAGGGTGAGCTCAAATGCTCAGCAAGGGCAAATAAAGGAAATAAAAATCATATCATATCTTTTTGAAAATCATAACCTGCAAAAGAGATCATAATATCTTAACATGGAACAAATCATAGAAGTGAAAACGAGATCCCCATAATCATAAAATGAAACTTGAAACATTTTGGCATGCACACATAATCATGGAAAATCATTTCTTGTTAGTCATGACTCATTGCCAAGACTATCTTAGTGGACAAAGTCCCATTCTGAACCGAGTCACCCTCGTTCCAGTCCTGTTTCACTGAACCGGTATAACCTACCGTTCTAGCCATGTCTATCTCATGAGATATAAAACCTTTACCCAATGCATTGGAGGGAGATATAGGTCCCACCCATCTTATAATGAATCTTTTATTATGTGTGCCACATAATCATAAATCATACATCATCGCATACCCCATGTAATAAATATGGGATTCTTAAACAACATGACATCATAAAACAATTCATATAAGATACTGGAATTCATAAAATTGTTTCCATAACAATATAATGAAATCCATGTAATAATAGGGATAAAATCAGAACCCTTTTATTATCTTAGATTGAAAATAATTTTGATAAAATACTTGAACTCCATTCTTGAGGAAAATATCCTTTCTACTTCAAAAACGCTTTTCCTTTCTTAACATGTCATAAAATTTTAAAATAAAAGAAGTTGATTAAAAATAAACTTGAATACTTGTAAAGTAATCTTCTTGGAAATAATTTTTTATAAATCCATTCATGCCGTATAAGTTAAAAAAACAGTCTTCGTACTTTTGTCGGAAAAGTCAAAAAGTACCTCGTATGAAAAACGACAAAAGATTCCTTTCATATCTTTTAATAAAAACTCACCGAAGGGTAAAATTGGATTTAAAAAATTGTAGGTGGATGTAAATAATATTACATATTGAAGAAACATGGATTTGGATGATAAAATACACCCCAGTAAATACTAAAGTATAAACAATCTCGGATAAAAATGAGATTGTTATATTTTCCCTTACCTTAGGTCCGATTTTCTTTGTACGTGTCCGAAGCTCCTGTATAATGGTTTAAATAATGTTATTGACTTATTCAAGAATCATACATATTGATATGATATCATATATGGTCATATTCTTAGCTTCTTGTTAGTAATATTTCATTGTTACTTGTTACTCGGGTCTTTATTGCCTTTTGTTCTTATGCGTGTTTTGCCGAATAAATTCTTATTCTTCTTTTAAGGTTATAGATACCTTATATCAAGAATGGTATTAGTGTAATATATATCATATTTATTCATTAAATTAATTTATATAATTACTATGTAATGATGATCATGTAGAACGAGTCGCATCAGATCGTGGAGACGGTATTCCGTACGTACGCACGAGTGATGATATCTTTCCTATGATCATGGAATAGTATTGGAGTATATATATATTATTTCATTATCAATATTAATTTATAATAATCATAAATAGTTACTCATTACACCATTATACCCATCCTTGTAAAGTGATGGTGGAAAAATAGATTACAACACGGCGTGGAGACGGTATTCCGTACGTACGCACGCGCTGTGATTTCATTTTTCCGTGTTATGGATAGAAGGTGAATTAGGGTTGTTTCATATTTATAATAACATATCAGTATGTATGTAATACTTATGTTATTAATTTATCATGAAACAACTAAAGAAGAAGAAGTTGAAGAAGAAAGAAATTGAAACGATCGGTAATGGATATTACCTCTTCTTTGGAACGCCTCATTGAATCCTCCACTTAGGGAACTAAGATTGGTCTTTTAAGAATACCAGGACCTCTAGGATTATTATAGGGAAGTGGAGAGGAGAAAATGGCAGGGGTTGGCCGAGATTGAGTTCTCAAATTGGTGTGAGGAGGAGGGGGAGGAGGTGCCCTTTTATAAGGGAGGAGAGGGGCACCTTAGGAATATCTCAAAATATTATTTTATATTAAAGTCAAAATCGGTTTATAATAGTTCCAAAGGGTCTTATTTCGAAGCTAAAGTGGGGATGGGTCGAAATCCTATCAGACAATAGGATTTAGACAAGTTTATGATATTATTTTAACCTTATCAATTAGATTTAACTCTAAGTTAAATAATTTAACTTTTACCGTGTCCTTTTGTTTTCTTTCACTATATGGTTAATACACATACAATAACATGCCAAACGAACCCCAAATTTCTTATTATATATATATATATCCTTAGATAAGTCATTTGGACGACCCTTAGATTTTTAGGAATAAAATAACATTTAATAATATAATATTTGATTTAAAAACTATTTTGTGTCAATTTTGACACTATTTGAGATATGATTTTTGTGAAAGTCATAACAGAATTATATGTTCGAACCAAGTTGATTAAATCAACATTAATATATCATAGTAACCTAGAAAATTAGTGTAATTCATAAAAAGTCTCAAATTACATTTATTTTGGTGTTTATAACATCAACTATGTCAATATTTCATTAATAAGATAATTACTGCATCATCATTGTGTCATAAATAAATTAAATTATTTAATGTCTAAAAATTACAAATAAAATACCATTATGTAGGAAATATTTTTAGCTTTATAATGAATATTTATAGTCGAATTTATCTTATGTATAACCCCATATTAAAAATGATTTACTTATTAAACTTTGATTTTAACTATTTTAACCCTTCTTTAAATAAATTATTAATAAATGTCCTAATCTAATACAAGTGGGCCTAAATGGTAATATTTTTGTTCCTAAGTTTGTTTTTGGTCGAATTACACTTGTCCAATAGAATTATGACATGTGTTAGGGTAATATTAATATCATATTTACCCTTAGTTACCCTATTTACTATTAACCGCGGTAAAAAAAGTAAAAAGTTACTATATACCAAAAATTATTTTTATCTCATTGAACCACATTTTACATACTGATATCAACCGTGTCTATTGAGTTTTTGAAATTCCATTCACAGAAGTGGTAAAATTAAGTTTTATGCAAAATTCAATTTTTAACCAACCACTTAGTGGATTCACTATTCATCAAAAATTGAATGTTTTCAGAAAAATACCAAAATTTCACCCTAGGCTAATTTCGGTAATCCGAATCCAAAAATGAAGTCCATTTTGAAAAATAAAATTTATAAAATTTCAAAAAGTGGTTATTACTATTCATAACGGCTAGTTTTAATAACATATTGTTGTTTAGTGAAACTCGGTATTGCGTTCAACCCAAGCTATCGAGGAAGGTCGCGATTTCGTGTAAAGCAAGACAAGCAGGTGTTGTGTAGAAAAAGATTTATTTGATGATTTATATTACATAAAAGTATCGGGTGTTACATTCTACCCCCCTTAAAAATAATTTCGCCCTCGAAATTCGTCACTTTGTAACAAAAAGATGAAGATACTTCTCCCTCATCATATCCTCAAGCTCCCATGTAGCTTCTTCATGTTGGTGGTTCCTCCATAAAACATTCACCAATCGAGTGGTCTTGTTTCGTAGGAATTTTTCGCTACGATCCTGAATCTCTATCGGTTGTTCTTCATAAGAAAGATCTTTCTCCAGCGGTACATCTTCTGAGCTGAGTACATTTGAAGGATCTGGTATGTACTTTCTCAGGAGAGATACATGGAACACATCGTGAACTTGAGAGAGATTTGGTGGAAGCGCCAATCGGTAAGCTACCTTCCCAACACGATCCAGTATTTCGAATGGACCGATATGTCTAGGGCTAACTTCCCCTTCTTTCCAAATCTCATAACCCTCTTCCAGGGAGATATTCGTAAGAACACTTTATCACCCACTTCAAACTCTAGGTCTTTTCTTTGGTTGTCGGCATAACTTTTCTGTCGACTCTGAGCTTCTCTTATGTGTTGTTGAATAGATCTGACCTTTTCTGCCATTTCATCAACAAGATCAGGTCCTAATAGCTTTCTTTCCCCAACTTCATCCTGGAAAGTTGGAGTCCTGCATTTATTTCCACAGAGAGCTTCATAAGGAGCCATCTGAATACTGGAGTGAAAGCTATTATTATAAGAAAATTCCACCAAAGGTAGGTGTTGATCCCAACCTCCTTTGAAATCCATAGAGCAAGCTCTCAACATATCTTCTAGGGTTTGAATTGTTCTCTCAGACTGAACATCTGTCTGAGGAAGATAAGCAGTGATGAAACTCAACTCTGTATCCAGAGTATCCTGAAGACTTCGCCAGAACTTCGAGGTAAATCTCGGATCCCGATCAGATATAATAGAAAGTGGTACTCCATGCAATCTTACCACTTCCTTTACATATATCCTGGCAAGCTGATCTAGAAAGAAATCCTCTCTAATAGCAATGAAGTGTGCAGACTTTATAAGAATATCAACTATGTCCCAGATAGCATTATTGCCTTTGGATGTTTTAGGAAGTCCTGTGACAAAGTCCATAGTGATGTTTTCCAATTTCCATTCAGGTATGGGTAATGGTTGTAACATCCCCTTAGACTTTTGTCTCTCAGCTTTAACTTGTTGACAAACCAAGCATCGAGAGACATATTCAGCAACATCTCTTTTCATGCCACCCCACCAGAAGTACTCTTTCAGGTCCCTATACATCTTCGTGCTTCCAGGATGAATAGAGAATGATGAACTATCAGCCTCATCCAGCATCTCCTTCTTTAATTCGGGGATGGGAGGAACACCAACCCGATTCATGAACTTTATTATCCCATCACAATCAAGGTTGAATTCAGGAACATTTGTCACCTTCTTTTGTAACTCGACATCTTCTTTCTGTGCCTCTTTAATCTTCAAATGTATAGATGGTTGAACATTCGTTTGAGAAAGATAAGATTTTCACCCTTCCATTATAATTCCAAGATCCATCCTTTGTAAATCCATAAATATTGGATCTTTTGTGATCCTCATCATGGATAAACTAGCATGGTCTTGTCGACTTAATGCATCTGCCACCTTGTTTGCTTTCCCAGGGTGGTAAGGGATTGAGCAGTCATAATCCTTAATCAGCTCCAACCATCTTCTTTGACGCATATTCAGCTCCTTTTGTGTGAAAATATACTTTAAACTTTTATGATCAGTATAAATATCACACCTTTCACCATAAAGGTAATGCCTCCAAAGCATTAATGCAAAGATTACCGCAGCCAACTCCAAATCATGTGTTGGGTAATTTTGCTCATGGATTTTCAACTGTCGTGAGGCATAAGTTATCACCATATCATTTTACATAAGAACACACCCCAATCCCTTCTTGGATGCATCACTGTATATCACAAACCTTTCTCCACTACAAGGTATTGTGAGCACAAGTGCACTGGATAACCTTCTTTTCAACTCCTTGAAATTCTCTTCACATTCTTCCTTCCAGACAAACATAACTCCTTTCCGAGTCAACATGGTGAGTGGATTGGATAATAGTGAAAAATCCTTTACAAAACGTCGATAATATCCAGCCAAACCAAGAAAACTTCGGATCTCAGTTACTGTTGTTGGTCTTGACCATCTTTCTATAACCTCTGTTTTTGATGGATCCATAGATATCCCCTCTTTTGAGATTATGTGACCCAAAAATGCAACTTTTTGAAGCCAAAATTCACACTTGGTAAATTTGGCATAAAGATTCTCCTTTCTCAGGGTCTTCAATATAATTCTCAAGTGATCTTCATGCTCTTCCTTGATATTTGAATAGACAAGAATATCGTCTATAAAGACTACCACAAATTGATCAAGATAGTCTCTAAAGACTCTATTCATTAGATCCATGAAGATAGCAGGGGCATTAGTAAGACCAAATGGCATCACTATAAATTCATAGTGTCCATGCCTTGTGCGGAAAGCCGTCTTTGGTATATCCTCCCTTTTGACCCTTAATTGATGATACCCTGAATGAAGATCAATCTTGGAAAAGTATTGAGCTCCGCGTAGTTGGTCAAATAAGTCATCAATGCGTGGGAGAGGATATTTGTTCTTGATAGTGATCTTGTTAAGTTCTCGATAATCAATGCAGAGTCTCATTGATCCATCTTTCTTCTTAACAAATAGAACAGGTGCTCCCCACGGTGACGCACTAGGGCGTATGAATCCCTTATCAAGATTCTCTTGGAGTTGCTTCTTCAATTCTTGCAACTCAATTAGAGCCATTCTATAAGGTGTCTTTGAAATTGGCAAAGCGCCCGGTACGAGTTCTTTTGAAAAATCAACTTCACGATTTGGTGGAAGACCCAGTAATTCCACTGGAAAGACATCATCAAACTCCCGTATAATGGGCATATTCTTAATCGTGAGTTTCTCACCAAAAATTTTAGATAAATAACCTTCATTTAGTGGAATCAATACCCATAAGATGGAAGGAATCTCTACTGGAAGGTTATGTTCATCCTTGCATTGATAGACGATCGTAGATTGATCTGGAATATGAAATGTGACTTCCCTTATTTGGAAATTGATATGAGCTCCATGTAGAGAAAGCCAATCCATACCAAGAATCACATCAAATTACACTAAAGGAAGGATCACAAGATTTGCAGGAAGCACTTTCCCACAAACTTCGATCGGAGAAGAATTATAAACTTTTGATGCGACTGTTGTGCCATTAGGTGTTGTCACAGCTAACTCAACATCTAATTGTTGAGGTAATACGGTGATACCCTTAGAAAATTCTTTATAAATAAAAGAGTGGGTGGATCCAGAATCAAATAAAACATTTTCTACTTTGGAGTGGATGGGAAGTGTACCTTTCACCACTTCGTTATCGTACTCCACATCGCTGATAGAAATTGCATGTGACATTCCTTTGTCTTTAGCCTTAAGATTTTGTTGACGTCGACCATCATCTTCAACCCTTGGATTTGGGCATTGATTGGCATAATTCCCCATCTCCTTGCACTTGAAACATTGATGTGTATTAGGTTCATTTTGTGTATCCCTTCCTTTGTTTGCATCATTAGACATCTTCTTCCCATTATCGCGGCATTCAAATGCCCGATGACCTTCCTTTCCACATTTAAAACATTTACTTGTCCCTTTAATACAACTCCCTCTATGTTTCTTTCCTCACATTGTGCATAAGGGAAAGTTCAACTTCTTTTCAGTGTTCTCGTTAGATTTTCCTTTGAATTCCATGTTCCTCTTCTTATCAAACCCATGTGACTGATGGGTTACTCGAATCTCCATCTTGACTTTGAGAGCACATCGAACGATTTCCTCGTAGATATTGAAGTCCCTTATGGCTAACGCCCTTTGAAGACTTGGTTTTAAGCCACTAAAGAATCGATCGATCTTACTCTCAGGTTGGATAATAATACCAGAAGCGTACCTTGCATGTAGAGACCCGAAACTTGACGTACATGGACATTACATTACTTTTGCGGAATACTTAGTACATAACAAAAACACACACACAAGGATCGTAATAGTTTAGTGTCTTTGGAAACTCGGAATATAATCTTCTAATCGTGGTGAAAGATCTTCAAAATCTCCCATAACGATTTTCCTTTTTTTTATACCTAAAACCTTTCTTTATATCCTGGGGAAAAGAAAACATAAAAGGGTGAGCTCAAATGATCAGTAAGGGTATACAAAAGAAATAAAAATCATATCATATCTTTTTGAAAATCATAACCTGCAAAAGAGATAATAAAATCTTAACATGGAACAAATCATAGAAGTGAAAATGAGATCCCCATAATCATAACATGAAACTTGAAACTTTGTGGCATGCACACATAATCATGGAAAATCATTTCTTGTTAGTCATGACTCATTGCCAAGACTATCTTAGTGGACAAAGTCCCTTTCTGAATCGAGTAACCCTCGTTTCAGTCCTGTTTCACTGAACCGGTATAACCTACCGTTCCAGCCCTGTCTATCTCATGAGATATAAAATCTTTACCCAATGCATTGGAGGGAGATATAGTTCCCACCCATCTTATAATGAATCCTTTCTTATGTGTGCCACATAATCATAAAACATACATCATCGCATAACACATGTAATAAAAATGGGATTCTTGAAACATCATGACATCATAAATCAATTCATATAAGATAATAGAATTCATAAAAATAATTCCATCACAACATGATCAAATCAATGTAATAATAGGGATAAAAACAGAACCCTTTATTATCTAAGATGGAAAATAATTTTGATAAAACACTTGAACTTCATTCTTGAGGAAAAATATCCTTTCTTCTTCAAAAACATTTTTCCTTTCATAACATGTCATACAACTTTAAAATAAAAGAAGTTGATTAAAAATAAACATGAAAACTTGTAAATGAATCTTCTTGGAAATAATGTTTTAAAAATCCATTCAAGCTGTATAAGTTAAAAAAAACATTCTTCGTACTTTTGTCGGGAAAGTCAAAAAGTACCTCGTATGAAAAACGATAAAAGATTCCTTTCATATCTTTTACTAAAAACTCACCAAAGGGTAAAATAGGTTTTAAACAATTGTAGGTGGATGAAAATAATATTACATGTTGAGGAAACATGGATGTGGATGATAAAATACACCCCAGTAAATTTCAAAGTATAAACAATCTCGAATAAAAATGAGATTGTGATATTTCCCTTACCTTATGTCCGACTTGCTTTGTAAGTGTCCGAACCTCCTGTATAATGATTTAAATCATGTTATTGACTTATTACAGAATCATATTCATTGTTATGATATCATCTATGGTTCACTTATGACATTATATTACCCGTTCTTTTGTAAATTCAATGTTAAAGAAGCATTTTGGGTAAAATCGTTTCATTTATCGTAGGTGTTTTGACTTGTTGTTCTTGACATCATTATTACTTATATAATGATTAACTTAATTCCAGAATATAAAATATGATTTATATATCATATATATTCAGTATATATATTTATATAATAGATAGATAAATAAAATGAAAAACACCGTTCATGGAGACGGTAGTCCGTACGTACGCATGAACGCTGTTTTACATTCCTTATTGTCTTGAAATGGAAGTAAGTAGATGACATACATATATATATATATATACATAAATCTAGTAGCTTTATAATGTCATATATTTCATTATTATTTCTTATATATACTTTATAATCATTTTTAAATGGTTAACATGGAGAATGAATCTCATCGCGTCGTGGAGACGGTAGTCCGTACGTACGCACGAGCGATGATATCATTTCCATAAATATTGAACTGAATTGGAGTGGATTATACAATATATCAGAATCAATATGATGTTGTAATAACTATTTATAGTTATTCTTTACACCATTATACCCATCCATGTAAGGTGGTGGTGGAAAATAGATTACACCACGGCGTGGAGACGGTATTCCGTACGTACGCACGCGCGGTGATTTCTTTTTCCATAGGATGGATAGATGGTGAAATAGGGTTGTTTCATACTTATAATAACATATCATTATATGAGTGATACTGATTTTATTACTTCATAATGAAACAACCTATGAAGAAGAAGTGGAAGAAGAAATAAAGATGAAAGAATTGGTAACGGTAATTACCTCTTCTTTGAAGCGCCTCTTTGAGACCTCCTCTTAGGGCACTAAAATTGGTCTTTGAGGAAGCCCAGAACCTCTAGGATGTTTCTAGGGAAGTGGAGAAGATATTTTGGCAGGGGTTGGCCGAGCTTGAGTTCTCAAATTGGTGTGAGGAGGAGGGGGAGGAGGTGTCCTTTTATAAGGGAGGAGAGGGGCACCTTAGGAATACCTCAAAATATTATTTTATATTAATGTCAAAATTGGTTTATAATGGTTCCAAATGTTCTTATTTCGAAGATAAAGTGGGGATGGGTCGAAATCCTATCATCCAATAGGATTTAGACATGTTTAGGTTATTATTTTAACCTTATCAATTAGATTTAACTCTAAGTTAAATAATTTAACTTTTACCGTGTCTTTTTGTTTTATTTCACTATATGGTTAATACACTTACTATAACATGCCAAAAGAACCCCAAATTGTTTATTATTAATATATATATCCTTATCTAAGTAATTTGGCCGATCCTCAGATTTTTAAGAATAAAATAAAAATTAATAATATAATATTTGATTTAAAAACTATTTTGTGTCAATTTTGACACTATTTGATATATGATTTTTTTGAAAGTCATAACAGAATTATATGTTCGAACAAAGTTGATTAAATCAACACTAATACATCATTGTAACCTAGAAAATTAGTTTAATTCATAAAAATTCTTAAATTACATTCATTTGAGCATTTATAACATCAATTATGTTAATATTTCCTTAAAAGGGTAATTACTGCATCATCGTTGTGTCAAAAATAAATTAATTTATTTAAAGTCTAAAAATTATAAATAAAATATCATTATGTAGGAAATCTTTTTATCTTTCTAATAAATATTTATAGTCGAATTTATCTTATGTATAACCCCATATTAAAAATGTTTTAGTAAATAAACTTTGATTTTAACTCTTTTAACTCTTCTTTGAATTAAATAATAATAAATGTCCAAATCTAATCCAAGTGGGCCTAAATGGTCATATTATATTCATAAGGTTGTTTTTGGCCGAATTACACTTATCCAATAGAATTAGGACATGTGTTAGGGTAATAGTAATATCATATTTACCCTTAGTTACCCTATTTACTATTAACCGTGGTAAAAAAAAAGTAAAAAGTTACTATTCAAAAAAAATTATTTTCATCTCATTGAACCACATTTTAGTCCTTGATATTAACCGTGTCTGTCGGATTTTCGAAATTCCATTCACAGAAGTGGTAAAATTAAGTTTTATGCAAAATTCAGTTTTTAACCTACCACTTAGTAGTTTCACTATTCATCAAAAATTGATGTTTTTCAGAACAATGCCAAAATTTCATCCTAAGCTATATTTCATATTCCGAATTCAAAAATGAAGTCTATTTTACCATATTCATAAAATAGATGTTTCATTAATTAATTTTATAATTAAATCCCGCTGTTAAAACAAATAGCGTGTTTTTAAGAAACAATATCTATCAAAAGATTGACACTTGTTTATGTCTGGTTTAAATGTGAAATTACATCCATTGACCAACATTGTATTAAATTGTAAAAATATATTCTAAATATATTTTAAAACCACTAAAATTAATGTTTTATCACTATTAATTATTTCGATTAAAAAAAGTTGTTTTTAATTATAATTTAGTAATTTTCACTATTTATCGGAATATGAAAGTTATCTGAAAAGTACCAAAATTTCACCTTAGGCTAAATTCGATACTCCGAATCCAAAAGTGAAGTTCATTTTGAAAAATAAGATTTACAGAATTTCAAAAAGTGGTTATTACTATTCATAACGACTAATTTTAATAATATTTTAATAGAATATCGTTGTTTAGTGAAACTCAATATTGCGTACTACACACGCTATCAAGGAAGGTTGTGATTGCGTGTAATGCAAGGCAAGTCAAGGATGCGTGTTGTGCAAGCTCCTTTTGGTGTAGCGTACAACACAAGACATTAGTGAAATAAAAAGAATATTTTTCATAAAATCTCGGGCTGTTACATTCTACCCCCCTTAAAATGAATTTCGCCCTCAAAATTCGTCGGGGTTATAAATGGTTTACTATTCGAAAGTTTCTTTAATAGAAACCCACATCGTATAAAGGAATACCAAAACGTGGCTTTAAAAACTAATGTATGAAATGTAAATATTACCCAAATAAACTAATCGCTGGGTTTCCACATAGGTAAAAATATGGATATGGAAGAAAAATCTAACCATCATGTTCCGATGGAGAGTGGTAGAGAACATGGCTATGGAAAAGCCAACAATCACAAATCCATAAATTTGTGACGATCTAAGGTACCATCCGATTCATCAGGTATTAGATCACTAGGACAACATTTTTGGTTTTCAAGATCATTTACCTAAAGTTGAAAATTTGAATTAGAATAAATACTTTCATTATTTTGGTACAATCTCACTGTTGTTCATGACTTGAACAATTTCAACTTCATCTCTTAAATATATGAAGTTGAATTTGTTATTCGTGAAGTGTTAGCAGATCATGTGATAGAATGATGGGTCATTCCATCTGTCTCAAACAAAAGGGTTAGCAAAAATTATATACATAAGTCGATCTATAGTGAGATTAATCACATATGGTTCCTAAAATGGACTTATACTTCATATATCATACTGTTTAATATAATAAAACTAGTTTCTACTAAACAGGGACTTCCTGTAGGCCAGTGGTAGGCGATAAAGGCCAGTCGCAATTCGGTTGTGGGTTTGATTCCCATAGCCTTGTCCGACGCGATGGGCTGTCGCCCGTCCTGCAGGTTGTCCTTTTTCTAAATTTACATTACTATAACATCCTATCAATAATATCAAAAAAGAACTTCTTTAGGCTCATCCATAATACTGTAGTCCACTCTCATAATATAGTGAAAACAATTACCAGAGATTTAACACCATCGTTGATCCCCATAAGATATGTCTTGTTGGTCACATTCTAAACATTCAAAGTCCTTAATCATGTATTCTCTTGAATACCTTAGAGAAAACATGAATGCAGTTTAAAGTTAACACTTTCCACATACCATACTCCTCAAAATTCTATATACTCAAACCATGATATCACTTAGTCCTTATATCAATCATGAGCTCATGAATACAATCAAACATCTCATTATCTTCTTATCCTTTCATTATGCACTTATCATCTACTTTCCAAATGTATCTGAATAACCTTTCATGGTTACTGGTACCATTCATCATACACTTTCAAAACATAAGGAATGACAATAGTGTAACAATCCTTAGATGTCTCCTTATTCCATGAGATTACTTATACAACATTACACATGATAAACATGTAATCATTCCACTACATTCTTAGACCATTGATCGAGCTTCAACATTTCTTTCATCTCACATATCATTTGTAGTTTCTTCATCATCATCAACATAAATACTTCCCATACGACCATACTGAATCTCTTCATGAGACTTTCCCTTAGGGAATTGGTTTGCATAATGCCCGTACATTCCACATTTAAAGCATTTAACCATTGTTGTTGTCGTAGCAATACCATTATCCTCATCCATGGTGTTAACTGAACCTTTTCCTTTGCACTTACTTGCTTTGTGTCCTTCTTTTCCACACCCAAAGCATCTTCCAGTTCCTTTGAAACATTCTCCTTGATGCCTCTTCCCACATGAATTACATAGGGGAAATTGAACTTTCATTCCTCTATGATCATCATGAAACTCCATCTTTCTCTTATTAGCTGAGTCAGGAAACTTACCAAATTTTACTTTATTGATCATATTATGAGATTGCTGATTCGGCATAATAATGATGTTTGGACTTCCAAATCCCATTTCATTATGAAGAATATCATTCCATTGTCCATCATATCCTCCATTATTGTGAATCATCTTGTTTCCAGCCATTTTCTAAAACCCAAAAAGAATAGTGTGAGAGGCAAAAATCATGCTAGGGAAAACAACATAATAAAGGGGGAGTACCTTCAATATCTAACATCTTAGGTTTAATTCTATGATCGTTACCATAGTTCTAGGACTATCCTATACGTATACGTATCCTTAGGGACATCCCTAGACATACCTTAGAAATATCTCTAGGGATCTCACTAACGTTTTCACATCCTAGTTTCCAAAGGTTGACTAAACCTTTTCTCTAATACCAATTGTAGAGACCCGAAACTTGACGTACATGGACATTACATTACTTTTGCGGAATACTTAGTACATAACAAAAACACAAACACAAGGATCGTAATAGTTTAGTGTCTTTGGAAACTCGGAATATAATCTTCTAATCGTGGTGAAAGATCTTCAAAATCTCCCATAAAGATCTTCCTTTTTTTTACCTAAAACCTTTCTTTATATCCTGTGGAAAAGAAAACATAAAAGGGTGAGCTCAAATTCTCAGTAAGGGTATACAAAAGAAATAAAAATCATATCATATCTTTTTGAAAATCATAACCTGCAAAAGAGATCATAATATCTTAACATGGAACAAATCATAGAAGTGAAAATGAGATCACCATAACCATAACATGAAACTTGAAACTTTGTGGCATGCACACATAATCATGGAAAATCCTTTCTTGTTAGTCATGACCCATTGCCAAGACTATCTTAGTGGACAAAGTCCCTTTCTGAATCGAGTAACCCTCGTTTCAGTCCTGTTTCACTGAACCGGTATAACCTACCGTTCCAGCCCTGTCTATCTCATGAGATATAAAATCTTTACCCAATGCATTGGAGGGAGATATAGGTCCCACCCATCTTATAATGAATCCTTTCTTATGTGTGCCACATAATCATAAAACATACATCATCGCATAACACATGTAACAAAAATGGGATTCTTGAAACATCATGACATCATAAATCAATTCATATAAGATAATGGAATTCATAAAAATAATTCCATCACAACATGATCAAATCAATGTAATAATAGGGATAAAAATAGAACCCTTTATTATCTTAGATGGAAAATAATTTTGATAAAACACTTGAACTTCATTCTTGAGGAAAATATCATTTCTTCTTCAAAAACATTTTTCCTTTCATAACATGTCATACAACTTTAAAATAAAAGAAGTTGATTAAAAATAAACTTGAAAACTTGTAAAGGAATCTTCTTGGAAATAATGTTTTAAAAATCCATTCAAGCCGTATAAGTTAAAAAAAACATTCTTCGTACTTTTGTCGGGAAAGTCAAAAAGTAACTCGTATGAAAAAAGATAAAAGATTCCTTTCATATATTTTACTAAAAACTCATCAAAGGGTAAAATAGGTTTTAAACAATTGTAGGTGGATGGAAATAATATTACATGTTGAGGAAACATGGATGTGGATGATAAAATACACCCCAGTAAATTTCAAAGTATAAACAATCTCGAATAAAAATGAGATTGTGATATTTCCCTTACCTTATGTCTGAAATGCTTTGTAAGTGTCCGAACCTCCTGTATAATGATTTAAATCATGTTATTGACTTATTCCAGAATCATATTCATTGTTATGATATCATATATGGTTCACTTATGACATTATATTACCCGTTCTTTTGTAAATTCCATGTTAAAGAAGCATTTTGGGTAAAATCGTTTCATTTATCGTAGGTGTTTTGACTTGTTGTTCTTGACATCATTATTACTTATATCATGATTTACTTACTTCCAGAATATAAAATATGATTTATATATCATATATATTCAGTATATATATATATAATAGATAGATAAATAAAATGAAAAACACCGTTCATGGAGACGGTAGTCCGTACGTACGCATGAACGCTGTTTTACTTTCCTTATTGTCTTGAAATGGAAGTAAGTAGATGACATACATATATATATATACATAAATCCAGTAGCTTTATAATGTCATATATTTCATTATTATTTCTTATATGTACTTTATAATCTTTCTTAAATGGTTAACATGGAGAATGAATCTCATCGCGTCGTGGAGACGGTAGTCCGTACGTACGCACGAGCGATGATATCATTTCCATAAATATTGAACTGAATTGGAGTGGATTATACAATATATCAGAATC
Source organism: Viscum album (assembly GCA_963277665.1). Taxonomy (NCBI): domain Eukaryota; kingdom Viridiplantae; phylum Streptophyta; class Magnoliopsida; order Santalales; family Viscaceae; genus Viscum; species Viscum album. The sequence goes on from OY728132.1 coordinate 2,142,420,725, forward strand.
AATATGATGTTTTAATAACTATGTATAGTTATTCTTTACACCATTATACCCATCCATGTAAGGTGGTGGTGGAAAATAGATTACACCAGGACGTGGAGACGGTATTCCATACGTACGCACGTGCGGTGATTTCTTTTTCCGTAGGATGGATAGATGGTGAAATAGGGTTGTTTCATACATATAATAACATATCAGTATATTAGTGATACTGATGTTATTACTTCATAATGAAACAACCTAAGATGAAGAAGTGGAAGAAGAAATAAAGATGAAAGAATTGGTAACGGTAATTACCTCTTCTTTGAAGCGCCTCTTTGAGACCTCCTCTTAGGGCACTAAAATTGGAATTTGAGTAAGACCAGAACCTCTAGGATGTTTCTAGGGAAGTGGAGAAGAGATTTTGTCAGGGGTTGGCCGAGCTTGAGTGCTCAAATTGGTGTGAGGAGGAGGGGGAGGAGGTGTCCTTTTATAAGGGAGGAGAGGGGCACCTTAGGAATACCTCAAAATATTATTTTATATTAATGTCAAAATTGGTTTATAATGGTTCCAAATGTTCTTATTTCGAAGCTAAAGTGGGGACGGGTCGAAATCCTATCATCCAATAGGATTTAGACATGTTTAGGTTATTATTTTAACCTTATCAATTAGATTTAACTCTATGTTAAATAATTTAACTTTTACCGTGTCTTTTTGTTTTCTTTCACTATATGGTTAATACACTTACTATAACATGCCAAAAGAACCCCAAATTGTTTATTATTAATATATATATCCTTATCTAAGTCATGTGGATGAACCTTAGATTTTTAGGAATAAAATAACAATTAATAATATAATATTTGATTTAAAAACTATTTTGTGTCAATTTTGACACTATTTGATATATGATTTTTTTGAAAGACATAACAGAATTTTATGTTCGAACCAAGTTTATTAAATCAACACTAATACATAATAGTAACCTAGAAAATTAGCTTAATTCATAAAAAGTCTTAAATTACATTCATTTGAGCATTTATAACATCAATTATGTTAATATTTCCTTAAAAGGGTAATTACTGCATCATCGTTGTGTCAAAAATAAATTAATTTATTTAAAGTATAAAAATTATAAATAAAATATCATTATGTAGGAAATCGTTTTAGCTTTCTAATAAATATTTATAGTCGAATTTATCTTATGCATAACCCTATATTAAAAATATTTTAGTAAATAAACTTTGATTTTAACTCTTTTAATTCTTCTTTGAATTAAATAATAATAAATGTCCTAATCTAATCCAAGTGGGCCTAAATGGTCATATTATATTCATAAGGTTGTTTTTGGCCGAATTACACTTATCCAATAGAATTAGGACATGTGTTAGGGTAATAGTAATATCATATTTACCCTTAGTTACCCTATTTACTATTAACCGTGGTAAAAAAAAGTAAAAAGTTACTATTCACCAAAAATTATTTTCATCTCATTGAACCACATTTTAGTCCTTGATATTAACCGTGTCTGTCGGATTTTCGAAATTCCATTCACAGAAGTGGTAAAATTAAGTTTTATGCAAAATTCAGTTTTTAACCTACCACTTAGTAGTTTCACTATTCATCAAAAATTGATGTTTTTCAGAACAATGCCAAAATTTCATCCTAAGCTATATTTCATATTCCAAATTCAAAAATGAAGTCTATTTTACCATATTCATAACATAGATGTTGCATTAATTAATTTTATAATTAAATCCCGCTGTTAAAACAAATAGCGTGTTTTTAAGAAACAATATCTATCAAAAGATTGACACTTGTTTATGTCTGGTTTAAATGTGAAATTACATCCAATGACCAACATTGTATTAAATTGTAAAAATATATTCTAAATATATTTTAAAACCACTCAAATTAATGTTTTATCACTATTAATTATTTCGATTAAAAAAAGTTGTTTTTAATTATAATTTAGTAATTTTCACTATTCATCAGAATATGAAAGTTATCTGAAAAGTACCAAAATTTCACCTTAGGCTAAATTCGATACTCCGAATCCAAAAATGAAGTTCATTTTGAAAAATAAGATTTAAAGAATTTCAAAAAGTGGTTATTACTATTCATAACGACTAATTTTAATAATATTTTAATAGAATATCGTTGTTTAGTGAAACTCAGTATTGCGTACTACAGACGCTATCGAGGAAGGTTGTGATTGCGTGTAATGCAAGGAAAGTCAAGGATGCGTGTTGTGAAATCTCCTTTTGGTGTATCGTACAACACAAGACATTAGTGAAATAAAAAGAATATTTTTCATAAAATCTCGGGCTGTTACATTGCATGTCTTGTAAAATTTGTTTCATAGGTACCAACAGATTCATCATCCCTTTGCTTCATTTCAAGAAACACTTTCTCCATCTTTGTTCGGAGAATACGAGGGAAGTACTTATTTAAAAATAAGTTCTTGAACTCGTCCCATTCCATAGACTCAATTTCACCCCCTTGCCTCGTATTCTTAATAAGATTCCACCATTGATCAGCATCTCCTTCCAAACGATACACTGCTAGGATGACTTTATCATGTTCAGAACATTGAAGAACTGAAAATATATTTTCAGTAGTACTAATCCATTGTTCAGCAACTAATGGATCAGTAGACCCACTGAAAGAAGGCGGATGCTGCCTCATGAAGGATTCAACAGAATGTTTCTCCTTCCTTTGCTTGTTTGGAAGTCCTGCATGATTCATAGGTTGAGAAAGTTGTGTGACATTGGCTACAAGATTTTGCATTCCAGCTCCCATATCGTTTGGTTGCTCAGGGGGACAATCATTGCATTGCCCGTCGCATTCCGCATTAACACGGTTCCTTCGGGTTCTAGCCATTGACTAAAACCAAGAAGAATAGTGTGAGCAACACTAATTATAATAGGAAAATCACATAATCAAGGATAAAATTTTCATGCTTAAGGTCTTATCCTAGGTTATTCATGGCCATTTCTAAAACACTAAGATTGTGTTCTATGCTTAGACTTATCCTTAGGGTTCTTACTAAGGCTTTCACATCCTAGTTTCCAAAGGTTGACTATACCTTTCCTCTGATACCAACTATAACGACCCATACTTTACAAACATTGTTAATACTTCAAAATTGAAGCACACTTATTACAACATACGACAAAACCACAAAGGACCGTATAGGTATAGTGTCATTAGAAACTAGAAAACATAAACAACTGGTTCATAAATCTTCTACAGTGTCTCCCATTTATTTCATCATATCTAGGGTCCCTTTTAGCATATTGTACTTAATATCCATCTTCCTGACCTGGGGAAAAGAAAACATAAAAGGGTGAGCTCAAATGCTCAGCAAGGGAAAATAAAGGAAATAAAAATCATATCATATCTTTTTGAAAATCATAACCTGCAAAAGAGATCATAATATCTTAACATGGAAAAAATCATAGAAGTTAAAATGAGATCCCCATAATCAGAATATGAAACTTGAAACTTTGTGTCATGCACACATAATCATTGAAAATCATTTCTTGTTAGTCATGACTCATTGCCAAGACTATATTAGTGGACAAAGTCCCTTTCTGAACCGAGTCACCCTCGTTCCAGTCATGTTTCACTGAACCGGTATAACCTACCGTTCCAGCCATGTCTATCTCATGAGATATAAAACCTTTACCCAATGCATTGGAGGGAGATATAGGTCCCACCCATCTTATAATGAATCCTTTCTTATGTGTGCCACATAATCATAAATCATACATCATCGCATAACCCATGTAATAAATTTGGGATTCTTAAACAACATGACATCATAAAACAATTCATATAAGATAAAGGAATACATAAAATTGTTTCCATCACAACATAATCAAATCCATGTAATAATAGGGATAAAATCAAAACCCTTTTATTATTTTAGATTGAAAATAATTTTGATAAAATACTTGAACTCCATTCTTGAGGAAAATATCCTTTCTACTTCAAAAACACTTTTCCTTTCTTAACATGTCATACAATTTTAAAATAAAAGAAGTTTATTAAAAATAAACTTGAATACTTGTAAAGGAATCTTCTTGGAAATAATTTTTTATAAATCCATTCATGCCGTATAAGTTAAAAAAAACATTCTTCGTACTTTTGTCGGAAAAGTCAAAAAGTACCTCGTATGAAAAACGACAAAAGATTCCTTTCATATCTTTTACTAAAAACTCACCGAAGGGTAAAATTGGATTTAAACAATTTTAGGTGGATGGAAATAATATTACATATTGAAGAAACATGGATTTGGATGATAAAATACACCCCAGTAAATACTAAAGTATGAACAATCTCGGATAAAAATTAGATTGTGATATTTTCCCTTACCATAGGTCCGATTTGCTTTGTACGTGTTCGAAACTCCTGTATAATGGTTGAAATAATGTTATTGACTTATTCCAGAATCACACATATTGATATGATATCATATATGGTCATATTCTTAGCTTTTTGTTAGTAATATTTCATTGTTACTTGTTACTCGGGTCTTTATTGCCTTTTGTTCTTATGCGTGTTTTGCCGAATAAATTCTTATTCTTATTTTAAGGTTATAGATACCTTATATCCAGAATGGTATTAGTGTAACATATATCATATTTATTCATTCAATTCATTTATATAATTACTATGTAATGATGATCATGTAGAACGAGTTGCATCACATCGTGGAGACGGTATTCCGTACGTACGCACGAATGATGATATCGTTCCTATGATCGTGGAACTGTATTGGAGTATATATATATTATTTCAGTATCAATATTACTTTATAATAATCATAAATAGTTACTCATTACACCATTATACCCATCCTTGTAAAGTGATGGTGGAAAAATAGATTACACCACGGCGTGGAGACGGTATTCCGTACGTACGCACGCGCGGTGATTTCATTTTTCCGTGGTATGGATAGAAGGTGAATTAGGGTTGTTTCATATTTATAATAACATATCAGTATGTAAGTAATACTGATGTTATTACTTTATCATGAAACAACTAAAGAAGAAGAAGTTGAAGAAGAACGAAATTGAAAAGATCGGTAATGGATATTACCTCTTCTTTGGAACGCCTCTTTGAATCTTCCACTTAGGAAACTTAGATTAGTATTTTAAGAATACCAGGACCTCTAGAATTATTCTAGGGAAGTGGAAAGGAGAAAATGGCAGGGGTTGGCCGAGATTGAGTGCTCAAATTGGTGTGAGGAGGAGGGGGAGGAGGGGCCCTTTTATAAGGGAGGAGAGGGGCACCTTAGGAATATCTCAAAATATTATTTTATATTAAAGTCAAAATCGGTTTATAATGGTTCCAAAGGGTCTTATTTTGAAGCTAAAGTGGGGATGGGTCGAAATCCTATCAGCCAATAGGATTTAGACAAGTTTAGGATATTATTTTAACCTTATCAATTAGATTTAACTCTAAGTTAAATAATTTAACTTTTACCGTGTCCTTTTGTTTTCTTTCACAATATGGTTAATACACTTGCTATAACATGCCAAACGAACCCCAAATTTCTTATTATATATATATATCCTTATCTAAGTCATTTGGCCGATCCTTAGAATTTTATGAATAAAATAACAATTAATAATATAATATTTTATTTAAAAACTATTTTGTGTCAATTTTGACACTATTTGATATATGATTTTTGTGAAAGTCATAACAGAATTATATATTCAAAAAAAGTTGATTAAATCAACATTAATATATCATAGTAACCTATAAAATTAGTTTAATTCATAAAAGGTCTCAAATTAAATTTATTTTGGTGTTTATAACATCAACTATGTCAATATTTCATTAATAAGATAATTACTGCATCATCATTGTGTCATAAATAAATTAAATTATTTAGTGTCTAAAAATTACAAATAAAATACCATTATGTAGGAAATCTTTTTATATTTCTAATGAATATTTATAGTCTAATTTATCTTATGTATAACCCCATATTAAAAATGATTTACTTATTAAAATTTGATTTTAACTATTTTAACCCTTCTTTAAATAAATTAATAATAAATGTCCTAATCTAATCCAAGTGGGCCTAAATGGTCATATTTTTATTACTAAGTTTTTTTTGGTCGAATTACACTTGTCCAATATAATTAGGACATGTGTTAGGGTAATATTAATATCATATTTACCCTTAGTTACCCTATTTACTATTAACCGCGGTAAAAAAAGTCAAAAGTTACTATTCACGAAAAAAAATATTTATCTCATTGAACCACATTTTACTTACTGATATCAACCGTGTCTGTCGGATTTTTGAAATTCCATTCACAGAAGTGGTAAAATTAGGTTTTATGCAAAATTCATTTTTTAACCTACCACTTAGTGGATTCACTATTCATCAAAAATTGAATGTTTTCAGAAAAATACCAAAATTTCACCCTAGGATAATTTCGGTATTCCGAATCCAAAAATGAAGTCCATTTTGAAAAATAAAATGTATAAAATTTCAAAAAGTGGTTATTACTATTCATAACGGCTAGTTTTAATAACATATTGTTGTTTAGTAAAACTCGGTATTGCGTACAACACAAGCTATCGAGGAAGGTCGCGATTGCGTGTAAAGCAAGCCAAGCAAGTGTTGTGTAGAAAAAGATTCCTTTGATTATTTATATAACATAAAAGTCTCGGGTGTTACACCATTTCTAGCTCCATGTGTTTGGATGAGTCTACTTCCTTTCCCTTGTTGGGTTGAGTTGGACTCTATACTATTACACTTCAGTACACATTACTTCTCTCTTTTGTTCTCTATTACTATTCCCTATTCGATCTACTACTCAACTCTTCAATACCTCCTTTTTTTATCCCTCGAGCCTTCGGGGTATCATACTGAGTATTTTTATACTCACCCTTATTTAGCCTTTGCCCGCACAAGGTGTTCCCACATAGATGACGAACATGTTGCTTGTGAATACCGATGAGCATTAGAGTTTGGGAGATTGGACCGTGTGCGGTGGTCATAGTCAGGTTCCAGGTACAGGAATCTCCTAACTGTTTAACTTGTTTTTACATGTTTTCTCGTTGTGGATCTTTTCTTGTAGGGAACATGTTTTTTCCATTACTTTAATGTTTACCTTCAGCCCTCACTTTGTACTGTTTAGAGTCGATGCTCCTTGTTGGTTTGTTTATAGCAGTTGGTACTTTACTTTTCCTCTTACTCTACACTTCGTAATTGAGTGGGTCGTGTGTGTGTATACAGATACTTAGGGAAAGGCATCCCTGTGTTGTTTAGCCTTCAGCACTGGTCGCCAGTCCCTGGCCTATAGAGGTGGGCTTGGGGTAGTTGTGTCTCGAGCCCGGGTAGGGTCAGGATGTGACAACATATATATATAATATACTATATTAATTATGTCTTCAATCATCTGTATTCCTTTAAAAACACATATCTTTCTTTACTATCCATTTGGTGGAAATATTATAATTTCTTTTCAGGATGTGTGGACTACTACCATGTCCAAGAGATGAGATTTGTTCACAACTACATGGAATTTATTAAAGATGATACTTGTAAAATTATATGTTTTTATGAAGTAAAAGTTATAATTTAATGTTATTATATAAATATATACTTAAAGGAAATTTTCATTATTTCTTTGAATATGACAATAAAAACAGAATCATCATTCTTGTGTACGTACGTCTTTCCATCTCCATTTATAGTGTATTGCATTTCATAATAATATATTATATAGATTATTACATGAAAAATAAACTGAATTTAAAATGCATTTTTATCATGGATTAAATTATGCAATCATGATATGTGTATAAGGACTAAATATCTAACAAATTAAGAAACAAGAGAAGAAAAAAGTGATTATTACATGACGTGATTCATTAAAATTGGATTGTTCTCAATAAGATATTATATTGACTTGATGAAACCATATATGGTATTATATATAATAAAATTATTACATTAAATATATATAATACAATTATATTTAATATATAGGTTCTTTGAATGAGTATGATGAGAGTCAAGATTGAAGGGAAAATTATTTCATCTCACTTTTTTATTCTCTCAGATGTATATTATGTTCAACACTATATTTTTTTCTATGGTCTATGTAATATCCATTATTGAATTATATGTATTATATAATTAAATTTATATTTATTAGAATATCAATTTTAATATATTTCTTTCATGGGTTTTATTTTTCAAAATTTACCAAATTAATAACATTGTTTTATCTCAATTTTCTTTCATTGAGACTCGTATTTTGGTATGTACCTACATTTTTATTCAATGTGTACATACTTAAATTTTAAATGTAATATAAATAATTTAATTATTTTAATTTCATGTTAAGGTTCATGTTATTTCATTCTAGTACATGTAATGTTGTATTCATAGTAAAAATGTTATAAGATTTTATTGAGACGAACTTATCAGTATTTATGATTGTTTATTTTTATGAATCCATTGATGACATATAATGATCCATATCTCATTAAAACTAATTATATTATTTACCATCTATTTATTAAATATATATATCCAAGTATTAGTACCATTTTCCATTCATTGGTACTGAATATAACATTTTTATGATAAATTTGATTGTCTCCCGCTTCAGTAGGAAACTTATTATTTTAGAAAACATTTTTTAAAAAATGTTTTAAAAATATATTTTAATCCCATTTTAATTGGAAACAAAATTTTAAAAACCTTTTATATATTTAAAATATTTATTTATATGATTTCAAATCATTTTTCAAAGAATTTTTTTATGATTTAGAATGTGTTTTCAATATAGAAAGGATATTTTCCTCAAGAAATATTTCCAAAACATCTCTACAATTTATTTACCATCTATCATAACTTCTAATGTTGTTTCTCATAACATTATGGGAAATTAATCAATTTTTCTATTTATATTATATTCTAGAATTAATTATGTATTCATGGAATGATGTGGATGAATCTTATTTATCATTCGTGGGTTATATGGTTTTCATACCCACTTTTTTTCACATGTTATGTTTATCATATAATGATTAAGAAACCTATTTCATTCCTCATGTAATGAAATGATTACATGTTTATAATACCCATTTCATTTCATGTGTTGTGAAATGATTTTTTTTATCTTGTTGATCTCATTTATATGATTTCATAAGGAGATTGGTGGGAAAAAATTATACCTCAAATGCATTGTGTAATGATTTATATATTGTAAATTAGACCTGGATGGACAGAAGGAAGAAATGTGTTAATTATTATAGGTATGGAATGAGGGGTGACCTCTATTCAAAATTATTGGGCAGGAATGAGTGTGAACCAAGTTCAGTAAAGGAAATTGTCGATAACGATAGACTTTAGAGAAATACCATGACTACTATGGAAATCAACATATATAATTATGTGCCTTCCATAATTCCATTATTTATTCCAATGTTATTATTTCATGGATTTGGTTCTTTCTTTCCATACGATTCATGTCATAAAAAATTCCATGATTTATTCAATTATTCATGTATATGATCATTGATATGAATGGTATGATATTCAATTTTCTGGATCATGTTTTCAAACCCTTATGATAATGACTATGCTTACATGGATCCATTGTATATCCTTAATGATCAGTTTAGCTCACCCCTTTTATTTTTTTCTATGTTATGAAAATATGTATTAGCATTTATGTTTCTATGAATGGTTCTACTCATAATGTACCTACTGGGAGATGACGTAGCTCATTTATATACTAGAGTTTATATTTCAATGATTCTAATGGCACAAGACTAACACAAACATTATGAAACTAATTGTATAATATTTTGTGATTTTTAAAAATATTATGTTATGTTAATATATGATGAGAGAGGTTATATATAATGTATATTAATGTTATTACTGAGGTATTTAATATTAGAATTTTAAAAAAATTGATTAAGAGGTTGCCATTGCAAAAAAAATTCTAATTCAAGAATATGATAGCAAATTTTATATGTAAAATAATTATATTTTTTTGATAAATTTAGAACCATGATTGTGGTATTAAGGTCTGGTTCAATACATAATAAATATCATTTTACAATGTTGGAGAGAATAATTAAATCTATATGATTACAATAATAGTGGTCAATGTATGATTGTACTATTATATGTTTAGAGCATAATCATTGGGGGTCTAATAAAGAACAATTCAATGAGAATTTATAATTCAAGATGTACGATCCTGAGATTTCAACGGATAGTAAAATAATATTTTTCCCCATTTGAAGGTGTGCTACAAAAGAAAACATTTATCAAACCAAAAATGGCCCGTTTTTCACATATCGATTATTTGTCCCACAAAATGGAACAATAAAGAACCAAGTTGAATTTTGAAAACACATATTTTACATAGTTAGAAAAGTTGACTTTCTGTGTGTAAAGTAATTTCACTATATATTATATACATGAAATTAAATATATTCATTTACTCCTAAATTTTAATTTGATTGCCAAAAAATTTCCACAAAAAAGAGTGCACAATGTAAAAAACTATAATGTAAGCATCCAATTGATTGTGCAAGGAAACATTTCAACCCACATGTTGTGTGGTAATCCATCATTTACTATTTACTACGAATCACACAACCACTGTTCTGAAATTTTGTGATATTTCCTGATGTAATATTCAAATATTAGGAAAAAATACATCCTCCAACACCACCTTGAAGATGTATCATCTGAAGATAGAGTGATGTTATCACTAATACACTCTTATATACTCTCACATCATACAACACTTAAATACATTAGACCCTAAATGGTTGATAACTTTTTAGACAAATATCCCTTTCCACAAAACAAGTATTTGTTTGTGGTTGAGTGATCCTCTAACCACACACCATAAAGATGATTGTGTTTTGGAGGAGTAGTGGCCTTCTCCCATCTAATATCACCACAAAACATATTATTTGTTTCACTAACATGCATCATGAATCTCTTTGATTTTATTTTTCTATAGACCATATCTAGTCACACAATATTTTCATGAAATAAAAAAATCATTTAATAAAATTAAATCCCCCATCCTGTCTCCCCATATGATGGAAGTGCAGTTTTGAAAAACACCCATTAATTTCCTCCTATGAATATAAAATAATTCCTCTCCTTCTAATGAAAAGGCACACTAACATTAGGACTACATATTTCTACTATTGATGGAAGATTTTACACTATGTCTCACTAAATGTGCATGAGTTTTAGAAACATAATCCATAAAAGTTACATCATTGAGGGAAATGGATTTCCTTTCTCGGTAGAGATTATTTTTTCTATACCATGCACGTAGCATAGGATTCCCTCTAATGGTGTAAGACATCTCCATGTTCATTATATATCACATAAAAACATGATAAATCAATGTCCTAGTCATATAATGTTAAACTACCCAAAAAAATCCTTATAAAATGACATAAAACTATAGAAATACCTTGTGAACTGATCATATGATTTCCTATGCATGATAATAATGGGATTACATTTCCTTCCCCACTATGGAAAAATACCCACGTTTACTAACATCCATGTGAAATTCCCACACCATACTCTCCATTCATAGGATGAAATTCCATTGTCTTGAATTGTTGATATGTAAGCCTCACACAATCCCATGGCAACACATTTTCTATTATTCAATTATTATAACCACATGACATTAATCTACATAGAGAAATATATTCACAATACCTTAAACTGTGGCATCATAAAATCTGGGTAATGATCATTATCTCTTACATAGGGTATATAGGACACCACTCGAGAGTCGAAATCGAAAATTGTATCATCATCAATAAATACTGTGATTGAAATATTCTCTCAAGGAATAACGATATCCTCTCAACATGTCCACCCAAAAATTAATTTTTTTCGTACATATCGACAATAGAAATTTATCATTCCCCAAACATTTCCCCCCCCCCCCCCATGATGAAAATAAATATCCAAACCTCCCACTAATAAAAATTAAACATCTTCCCAACATGTCCCCATAAAAACATTACACTAGAAAACAATAATTCATCAAAATATGTTAAATGTCATTATTGATCATGAATTCATATCCCACAAAGAATACATGGGATGATTGAGGTAAAAATCCTTGGAAGACATATTTCCTTAACATCAGCTACCACATAGACACACTGAGATGGATTTGGTTTGAGGCCTAATATTTCTCAGTCATCATATTCCCTGTAAAAGTATATGAAATTATAGGTGTCCAAGCTACTTAATCCCGATACACGACCTACATTCCCAATGTTACTACCACCCCTGGTCTATGGTTGATTCCCTTTCAAGACAAAATAAGTGTAGTTTATCAATTTTCACCATGATAATAAAGATAGAAAATGATTTACAAAATGATAAAAATATATGATGGGATACAAGAGATATGGTAGAAGACAAATGGAAGATTACAATTATTGGGGAATATAAATAAAATCCTCTCATTTTGATTATGGAGATAACATCACCAATTAAAGTGATGGAAGCCACATTCACATGGAAAGAGGGAATTTGATGAAAGCGAAGTGAATGTGATGTGTTGGCCACAATAAAATGTGTCAGAAACAATAATGGTCAAACAAATATGAATATATTCTCATTACTGTATGGGTACATGTATAGATTGTGTAAATTAAATATTTTGATTTAACCAAATCAATAAATTTTATTCATAGTGAACTAATCAATCCATGGGACCATCAGGAAACAGTCTATTGACATGGGGAAGATAACACTAGCCATTTGTAATGGCCCAGAAAATGAATCAATACAGGTTTTGACAAAAACATAGTTCTATCAAATGGTTCCACCTAAATGGTGGCAACGATCACTATCACACACCAAAACGGTGGCACAGTGACATTTCCACCATTGCGGTCCCACCACCACATTTGCACACCGAAACCATGGCACCGTGACTGTGGCACCGTCATGGTCGCACACAAAAATGGTGGAACCACTAACAGTGCCACCAATACGGTGGCACCATGAGGGTGTCATCGTAAGGGTGGAACCATTACTGTGGAACCGTGACTATGGCCCCACATATGGTGTCCCAACCATTTTTCAGTATTTATTTCCACTCCTGAAGTGTATAGTTTGACGTCAAATTGTATTTCTAAAAATTTTAAATCCATTAAAAGCACATAAATTATATCTAAATTTCCCCAGGATCCAAGAAACTCATCATTTTCAAAATATTGTGGCTTTTGTTCTTGATGCCACACCCTTTTCCCATACATTTTGGTTCTGTACATATTATGCATTTTCCTCGGTTTAAAGGAAACCCATTAACTTACAGTCGTTATAGGAACCAATCCAATGAAAATTATTAAATAACAATTAATTCCATCATGGGTAACTATCCAACCAATTTGTGATACCAAATTCTTCCTTTAAATCCTTTTCAAATTCATATCTTGTAACGCCATGATCTCAAAATTTATCACACGAGATAATTTTTTTTCTTATTCTTCATCATGTATTGTATCTTTAATTTCCTTAGTGCCTTGGGAGTCTTCCTTTTCGAGGATAGCGATGCACATATTATAGCGCATTTCATGCTCACTCTATGATTCCCCAGAGTTCCTCCCCTACAAGTCACAAATCCCTAGTTCCTGGTGCATGGAGAAACTCTTAGATCGTTGATCATCCATGCAGGGTTCATTCTTTGCCTCTCCTTACTCGGTATCATGTGAAGTGGGTATGATAATGTTCTTATGGTTTTTGATGAAACTATACCAAAATGAAGATAATAAACATACTTATAATGAATTATGGGGTGTGTTTGATGGTGTTGCTGTTCTCTATTACACTTGATTATGTGTTGTGAATTATATTTCCTTATGTCCATTGAAAATCAAGTTTGTTGGTTTTATTTACTTTCACACTAATAAACCCTTGTATCATGTGATGATTGAATGGTTTTAACATGGAAATTTGTTATTCCCATAATTTTGGTTGATTTAATGGATGTACAGTGAACAAGAATACTTGTGTGATCACCATGGTCTTCCAAACAACAAGATGATACATTATGAATGGTGTGATAGAATTTGAAAAAATCCTTTACTATGTCTTGGAAACATGTGTGGTTGTTTGTAATGATGCTTGTGGGGTGGATAAGATGGGTATGGGATCCCTTATTGGGGTAAAAATGTTTGTTTGTGGATCTAAGGACATAAGGGGTCGTATATTGGGACTTGTTCTAGTTCCATTACATCGAGGGTTCTCACGAATCCATTTTGTTGTAGTTAATTTACAAGATAACTGAGTGTGAATGCTTAATCAGCTACATGGTTTTTTTCTTCCTTGAATTTTGGTTATGCGTGTTAGTTTCCCATTAGTGAATAATTATTTAACTGGAACCTCATTAATGAGATAACAAGAATGGGTTCAATGGGGAATTATTTTATGGGAATGAGTAGTGCATGGGTAGTAGTTGTTGTGCTTTTTATGAATGAATAATAACAAGGGTGTTTATGTATAGGCTGGTTTAGGAACACCTAGGTTGGTATGAGTGATTGTTTACCTATTTTTATAATTTCATTTAATGATTCTTATTTGCACCCCAATGAAGTTGAACACTTTGTGCCGAACACGCACATTTCATGGTGGAGGGTTTTTTTCCCAACAATCCTATGAGTGGCTCGTTATTATCTCCATTTCTACTCCCATTCTCGACTAGTCCATGACTCATTAGGTAGGATATGACGGCATGAGGTCCATTATATCCCATGACTCTTTGTGAGGGAGGTTGTGGTGGTTTCACTAGGTGTGTTTGAGAAGGTTGTTACCCAAGTGTCTTTGGAATGAGGCACATGTGGCTTCGGGCATGGTGGTTGTTGTTCTTGGCCAGGTGTCTGTGGGCGTGGTTAAGTGGGGTTTTTATATCCCAGGTGTGTGTGTTCATGATGTGTGGTTGTGGTGGAAAAGGAGTGTGAGGGTGGGGTAAGGTTGTGGGACTACGGTGAGAATAACATTGGGGCTACGGTGATAATTGTAGGAGAGGTCTATTACGTAGGATGTATTCAAAAACTACTGAGAATGTGGTGTGGGGTAACCAAACATCAATGTGTTATTATAATTACATTACTTGACTTGCATTATTTGGGGTGTGTATAATGTTGATCATGGGTGGATATTTTCTTTTCTAGGTACTTTGTTTATCTCCTTTTTAACATGTCAATAAAATGCCTCCCCATTAGTGCATGATATCTTTTGCTTTTCCCTAATAATTATACCCGCATAGTCACCCTACATATATAAAATTACTTTCAGGTTTCTTGGAGGAAATAACGGACTGTGTCATACCATACTAGTTCAAATGTTGGGACCATTGACGTTTCTTCCTTTCTTTTCTTTTGGTACTTCCATTTTGAGTGATTTTGAATTTATTGTATCACTTATTATTGGAACATTCATATAGGAATGATTTTTTGTACATAATTTTACTTATAGTTTTGATGTTTTTTCGGATTTGTTATCTTATTTATCGATCCAACTAAATAAAAAGGGTAATGATTTCCATTTTTTCATGGGATTTTATACCCTTCGATATATTTTCCACTCCAGGAACAATTAAAGGAGAGTATTAGGTGTCATTATCTCTCATTAAGCATGAATAAGGAAGGGTATGACATTCTGTTTTCCCTTGACTCATCTTGGTGAAATAAGTGTCTTTAAATAATTGTATCAAAGGGGAGGTTTATCGAGTGATAGGATGGTGTTCAGAGTTAGTAATTTTGAGGATTTCATGGGATGGTAGGGAAACATTGTTAGTCAATTTTTTTCCTACGAGATAGGCGAGGGAGGGCCAACTATGATGAGAGATTTTTGGGCCCAACATGATCCAATGTAAGGAATCTCGACCAACCAAGAAACAATGAAAGGCTATGATAATTGCACGGTAGAGACCCTAAGAATGGTACATTCATCATAATGACTTGTGTTCATGTGTTTCTTGCGTATTTGGGGTATTTTTTTTAATAAAAAAAGTCTATGAAAAATTTATAGGCATTATTCTAAACTGCCCAGGCTTACTCATTCTTTTTTTACCTTGTTGATACGGCACCCAGATGGTGACCACTGGCATTGCGGAAGATCATGGCCTATCATTTGATTTAGTTAATCAATAGAGGGCTGATCATGAGGAGGATGAGGACCAATGGTAGAGGATTCTTCGTACCTTTCAGTGAAAGACCCTCTGAAAGTACAAGGGTAGATTCATAGTCATGGAGATAGGGAGCTTGCTTGAGGATCTAGTGATAGCATTCTTCTTGATACGGGCTCCGATAGAGTACTTGGTATTTCTGGATGTATTATAGATGCGGGGAGAAACACATTCGTGGTGTATGCTCTATCATGGGGAGAATCGAAAGGCTGAGGTTTTGTGGACTGACTTTGAGAGGGATTTTCGATTGTAGTTCCTCTATTCCTTGATGAAGGATGAGAAGAGACAAGAGATACTCTCCCTTCAGCATGAGAGTATGTCAGTGAGAGAGTTCGAGATCATGTTCAAGGATCTCATTTGCTTTTCTCCATACCTTTTTTTGGATGAGGATTCTAGGGCTAGATGTTTATAGGAGGCACACCGACCTTGTATCCAGTATGTTGTTACTCCCCCACTCTAAGGACATGAATGGAGGTCTTGAAAAAGGATGAAGTGGTAGAGAGGATGCATGTTCTAGGTGGGTTCCTTGAGAAGCGGTCCAGTGGGGCTGGTCATTGGGAATGGCCATTCGAAGAATGCCTCCTGCATCAGTGCCTTCCAGGTTTCGTCCGGTGGGGAGAAGGCACCAGAAAGTGGTAGAAGATCGTTGTTTCTTGAGTATTGTAGAGTAATATTGGATATTCTTTCCCAAACATTCTTGAGTTTTATATATATTGACAAACATGACCTAAAAAAGTCCATGTATTTATATAGAGTGAGCAGTAACAGGTAGCCATTAGTTATCTGAAGGGGAAGCTGGTTAGTGCCCCTATACTATGGTTTCCAAAAGGAGTGATGTTTGAGGAGTTATATGGCAGTTCATGCCAATAGATGGGGTGTGTGCTAATGCAACGGAAGGGGTGAACTTTTATGGGTATAGGTAGTTATGTCCCCAAGAGCATAACTATTCCAACCCTAATCTGGACCATTCAACGGCCGTGTTCTCACCAAACTTGTGGTGGCATTACCTCATTGGGGAGTTCTTAGTGGTCTTCATAGGACACAAGATAATGAGGTATATCATCTCTCAGTGAGATAATAACATGAGATAGTGATGGTGGATTTAATTTCATTAGTAATTTGACTTTAAAATTTCCTACCCCTCAGGAATGGGAAATATGGTGGCTGTAAAATTGATATGGAAGTCGTCGAAGGTTGTGATTCAAGAATCGGCCGATACTTGGAGGGCGAAGAAGGAGTTTAATTCTATATGGATGAAAGAAATGGTGGAATATGGAAGAGGATATATGTTCCATAAGACAGTGTAGTCCTACATATTGCAACAAGTGGAGGAATCTCAATGGGGTAAATAGAGGCTAATGTTTGCATGATCATGTTCTCCAGGGCAATGATCTATAAGGATGGTCAGAAGATGGACTGAATCAGAATATTTTTTAATGGTAAGTTGTTCATCCCTATTGGAATGTGAGAGACAGCTCTTTGTGAGTACCACAACTCACCCCTAGTGGTACACCTAAGAGTTTCCAACTTGTACCAAGGCTTTAGGTGTCAGTTATCATGGCACAGGGTAAAGCGCGTAGTGGAAGAGTTTTTGGAGAAGTTCCTCATGTATCAGTAGGTGTAGGATGAACATCAAATCCTAGGGGGTCTGTTACAACTTTTAGACCTCCCCAAGTGGAAGCGGGATGACATCACAATGGATTTCATCATGGGTCTGCCCAGAGTTCAAGGTAGTTGTGACGCTAACTAGTTAGTGGTGGACCAGCTCAAGAAATCAGCTCACATCATGGAAATCAAGGATTCGTGTGAGGGGGTGATTTATCATAGAGTTATGTAGATGATGTGGTGTGGTAGAATAGAGTTCCAAGGTCCATAGTCTTGGATCGGGATACCCGGTTTACCTCATGAGTCAGGAAAGGATTGAAACATGCTATTGGCACTCAGCTATGCCTCTGCACTTCTTTCCACCCCTAGAGAGATGGAAAGATAGAGCGCACTATCCTAATGTTGGAGGATATTCTATGTTCATTTGTTTTGGACTTTGGGGGTTCTTGGGTATAACACTCTCATCTGGTGGTGTGTTCAAACATTAATAACTATCAATCTACCATTTTCATGGCTCTGTTCGATGCTTTGTAGGTGAGGTCATGCTGCTCACTGATATGTTGGATAGAGGTCATGGAGGTAGGTGTTCTTGGACCAATGGTAGTTCAGAGCACAATGGAGAAGTTTCATCTTGTGCATTTTACGATGAAGGTATCCCAGGACCGGTAGAAGTCTTATTCCAATCGACGGAGGTGGCCCTTGGTGTTCTGGGTCAGGGACCACATGTTCTTGAAGGTCTCCCCTCAGCGTGGGATATAAAGGTTTGGCAAGGGTATTAAGAATAATCCCAGGTTCATCGGACCATTTGAGGGGTTGCGGTGGGTCGGCGAATTTTCTTTTCAGCTAGTGCTACCACCACCGCTACTGAGGGTGCATGACATCTTCTATGTGTCTGAGTCCTATCGGTATATACATGATGATACTCATGTCTTCGAATGAGGGGAGCTAGATATCAAGGACGACATGACTTTTGTAGAGAGACCAATGGAGATCAAAGGTCATGAGGAAAAGGTGCATCGTTGATGAACCATTCCCTTGGTTCATGTGTTATGGAGCCATAGTGGCCTCAGAAAGAGTACCTGGAAATGTGAGGCATATATTAGCGCCCTGTACATAGTGTTGTTTATAGTTTTGTTCGGTTATGTTTTGTACTTATTTTTGATGTGGTGTTTGACCTTTTTAACTATGAAATGGTCTATTTTCATTTTTCTTAGGATGTTAGAGAAGAGTCTTGAATGTGGGAAGGGGAGGACCAAATCTCTAATCTAGACGCATTAATGTTGAGGCGGTTAAACCATTATAGGTGAGTCAGTGTCACCCAAAGCAGATATAACATTGACATGGAGGAAGGGAATCCATCATTGATATTCTTGGATGGTATGACCTATAAAGGTTTATGTGGTTACATGAGGGAGAGGTGTTCCTAGAAGTTAATGAGGTTTTCTCATGAGAGGTATCTGTTAAGGTGGGTGTTCAAACCCCTCACTTTACTTTGGGTATATCCTCGAATTCTGAGGGACGAGAATACTTTGAGAGGAATTTGATGTAATTCACCATATAGTGACTAAATAAGTAATTTTCAAAATACTTGGTTTCGTCCAACTGTTCCACCAAAATGGTGGCACCGTTCAGGGACACACACCGAAACAGTGGCACTGTGATGGTGGCATCATAGCGGTCGCACCATCACAGTCTCACACCTTAACAGTGGCACCACTGATGATGGCACTATGACCATGGATCTACATACGGTGTCTTACCAAATAGTGTCCCACCAATGTATCTTTTTCCAGTTAAAATCTCTCAACATATCTGTTGACATAAATGTGTTTTTATACCCCTTTAAAATCCATTAAAAACCATAAATGATATTTAAAATCTCTGAAGATTAGGGGGACCATTGACTTACCAAAACATGTTGTTTTTTCCTCAATGCCACATCCTTTTTCACATACATTCCATTTCCTCCCCTACTACACGTTATTCAATGTTTACAGGAATTCATTTAAATCACAGTTGTTATGCCCACCTCTCAAATGATAACTATTAAATAACAATTAATTCCATCATGTGCACCCGTCAATCCATGTGGTGAAACTACAATCCATATTTAATTTTGTTTAAAAATCATATCTTGTAACTCCTGGATCTCACCTTTTATCACACAATATTCTTTTTCATCATCTTCTTCTTGGCACGTCTCTTTCCCATCCCTGGTGTGTTTGGAGTCCACTTTCCTAAGGCTAGTGGAGTACCTTTTTTGGAGCCTTTTCTGCTCACTCTTGGAGTCCCCATAGTTCCTCCCCTGCAAGTCATGCATCCATAATTATTGGCATGTGGGAAAAATATTCAATCATTGATCATTCACATAGGGTTTATCCTTCAACTCTCCCTACTGTGTATCATGCTGGGTGGGTATGATAATGCTCCTACATGGATGATGAATCCAAACCATAAAGAAGATAACAAACTGAGTATTCAAGAATGAAGGGGTGTGTTTGATGAAGTTGTTGTACTCTTTTACCCTTTACTAAATGTTGTAAGTTGTATAGTAATATGTCCACTGAAAATCATGAATGTTGGTGGTATGTCATTTCTTAGTAATGAACCCCTTTCTCTTGTGATTATTGAATGGCTATAACATGGAAATAGGTTATCCACATAATGTTGGTTTATTAAATGGCTGTCTTGTGAACAAGAAACCCTATGTCATCACCCCAGTTAACCAAACAGAGAGAAGATACATTATCAATGTTGTGAAAAAACCTAGAAAACTCCCTTACTATTTCTTGGTAACATGTGGGGTTCTTCTTCATGAAGCTTATGGGCTGACGAGGATAGGGACGATATACCTTGTGGTGGTATAGTCATTGGTTTTTGTATCTGAGGCTATGAGGGGCCATATGTTGAGGATTGGTTTGGTTCCAGTATAGTGAGGTATCTCATGGATCCCTTTCTTGTTGTGACGTTACATGAGAATCGGGTGTGAATGCTTAATATGTTGCTTGGTAGTTTTATTTTCCTTGGGTTGTGGCAATGCTTGTTAGATTCCTAGTAGTGAAGAATTATTTTAATGGAACCACTTGAATGTGATAACAAGAATGATTTCAATTGGGAATTTTATTTTGGGAATGAGTGGTGCCTTGATTGTATATGTTGAGCTTTTTATGAAAGAATAAAAACTAGATTGTTTATGTATTGGAATGTTTTGGAAGGCCTAGTTTGGGATGAGTGCATGTTTACCTATATGTATACTTTAGATCTTATATCACTTATTCACACCCCATCCATGTTGGGCACTTCATTCCAACACCCCCATTTCATGGGGGAGGGTGTTTTTACCAACACTCTTAAGAGTGGCTGGTGAGTAGCTCCTTTTTACTCCCTTTCCTGAGTATCTCAAGACAAATTGGTAGGCTTTGATGGATTGAAGTCCATTATAGCTCTTAATTATTCATCCAGGGTAGTTTTGGGTGGTTTCCCAGGAGTGTGTGGCTAGGTTGTTTCCCAAGTGTCTTCGGGACGGGGCCTGGGTGTCTCCGGGCTTGGCAGGAGTTGTTCTGGCCCAGGTGTCTGCTGGCATGGTTGCGTGTGAGTGTTTTGGCCTAGGTGTGTGCAGAAGGGATGTGAGGTTTTGGTGGCCTAGGTGTGTTTGGGTGGGGTATTACAGTAGGATTTCAGTGATAATGGCAGTTGGACTGTGGTGACAGTGACAGGGGAGGTCTAATGCGTAGGATGTCTTCAATAACTACTTGTAATGTGGTGTGGGGTACCCAAACATCAATTTGTTATTATAATTACATTACCTAACTTGTGTTATTTAAGGAGTGTGACTTGGTGAGTATTGGTGGATATATTTTTTTCTTGGTGCATTGGTTATATCCTTTTTAATAGGGATTTAGAATGCCTCCCCACTTGTGCACGAGAGATTTTTGTTTTCCCTACCGAGTAAACCTATATACACACCATACGTATATAAAACCTCTTTTTCGTTTCTTGGAGGACATCAAGGACTGTGCTATACCCTACTAGTTTGAACATTGGGACCATTGATGTTGATGATTTTCTTTTCTTTTAGAACCTTCCAATAGAGTTTTCTTCTATTTTTAATTGAACATATTATAGGAACATGAAAATTGAAAATGACTGTTTTGGATTTACTTGTACTTTCAGTTTTGGTGTTTCTTGGTATTAATTATCGTATCTCTTGATCATAATAAATGAAAAAGGTAATGCCTTACATTTTTTTTTCATTCGATACCCATGGTTCTAGTCTCCACTATAGGACCAATTGAAGGCGGGTCACATGTGTCATTATCCCTCCTTCAACTTGAAGAAGGAAGGGTAAGGAATTTTTCTCTCCCTTCCCTCATCTTGTTGAAGGATGGTCATGACAAAATCCTAGTTATACAACTTCATAAACATGGATCCCTTATTCATTTAATAAGGAATGGATGATATTATGTCATTCTTCATCACTTTTAGAATATTTGTACAGAGGGTAGGATCAACATTCCTTACAAGACTAGGTATTTAGGAAATTGTTGACCTATTGATAACAATTTAAGGGATTGGGAAAACATTGATGTAATTATCCCATATGACTAAAAACATAATAGGAAAACACTATTCTATAAAATTTTGGGTTCCATTTCATGATTTCATACTCTCAGATCATCATGCTGAGGTAGATTATTCCCCTTATTCGTCAGTAAGAGATGCAAAGGGGCATTTATACTCTGACCCCCCCCCCAGGAACATGAGGCATGAACACATTTATAACACCACCACCCTTGAGAGTCACACAAGTGGAATGAATCTATTATTTAATGAGATAACCTATGTAGTATCCCGTATCTATGGTATTTTAATATCTC
This sequence comes from Viscum album, assembly GCA_963277665.1. Taxonomy (NCBI): domain Eukaryota; kingdom Viridiplantae; phylum Streptophyta; class Magnoliopsida; order Santalales; family Viscaceae; genus Viscum; species Viscum album. The sequence goes on from OY728132.1 coordinate 2,142,443,433, forward strand.
ACTCCCCATGAAAGATCCATGTGCATTACTTATATAGTGTATGGAAGAATTCAATCAATTGGGGTTTATGACACTATAATACATGGTCCATTAGAACCCCATACCCCACCATACATACCTATAGGTAGATAATGTTTTGAAATATTCAAGTGTCTCTTAGTGGAACCATATTAGTCACCATTAGTTTCCCTCTATAATTTATACACTCAATATGTTTAAGAGATGCTAGGGTATTGGTTAGCACCTTCAAAAGGTAGATAGAACTCTATAAGTACCCAAAAGAAGTATTCTATCCTCACACATTAGAAAGTTTTAAACAACCCAACCTAAATTGATATGATAATATTGTTTGATTCACCTATAATGAAAATCCCATATTGTAGTGTATTTTTTCCCATGTGGCACCCATATCATAGTATATCCACTACAAAATAGGATGGTGTTATTGTTGCTATAGATTTCTTGAAATTCTACAATCTTTGTATGGTATGGCCAAGAGAAGGATCATCCCCTTAGTAGTGATAAAAGGACTTTTGAGATCTTCAAGAAACTCAAAATCTATAATTACTAATTTATTCCCCCAAATATATAGAGTTTTTCTTTTCAGAGTTCCAAACCGATGATGCTTCATTTTTATTCTCCATATTATTTGGGTGACACTAGACCACCATCAAAACCATCATCTACCTTACATAAAAAAATAGAATCACCAATATTCACTCCACTCTTAGTGAAATCGGTTTCAGATCCTAGAACACCTATGATATTAGCATTAGAATTCGTATGGATACCACCAAATACGCATGAAATCATATTTTAATCGACATGCTATGCTCTTTCGGGTCCTGTATGAGGAATCTCCAAAAAACATTATCAACTCTCGGTGGAAGTATTCCTCCCTCTATTTTATCCATATCTTATGAATGTGTAAATAACATCATTCCATTCCATCTTCCAACAATTAATGATACAATCTTATTACCACATTAGTGAATTTGGCCCCTACCAACCCATAAGAGAATCAACAGAACCAATCCACCAATAGTGGTAATGATTTGGAAAATCATCCTCAAGGGAAAATACATTACTAAGAAAACCCCTCGGTAGAAATACACATTTTTTAGTAGAGACAAGATCTAGGGTTCATATGTCCCACCATTTAGATGCTACTATCTTTAAATTATATTTTCAATAAAGGGATGGGAAATTATGATCATTCCACCCAATCTATGAATTTTTTAAAAGCATATTCAAACACCAAGAGTCTCATCATTCTAATATCTCAAGGAATAAAAGTGGCTCCCTAAAAATATTATTATCAATCATATAATGTACAATGAAAAAATCATAAGATATCTCTTATATACTGCACTGGGGAATCATTTACTCCTATGATACACACACAAAGTTTAATACATGGGCATTTATCACTCAAATTGGATGAAGATATGGGATATGAAAAATTAACATGATCTTATTTAGTCACCATGCCTATGTATTATGATTATTTGTCTTAGGATTAAGGTTGTTCTTTTACAGGAGTATATGATCATTTAAATGAATTGGTGAATAGAAAACCACATCTAAAGTATATTACATTTTCTCTCATTACCTGACTAGGGGATCTAAAACCAGGTAAGTATTAGTATTTTTTAGAGTAATGTCATAAAAGGAATGGGTGGACCATGTTCGAGAACCCCTTGATATTGGTATTACCACATTAAAACTGCATTGTATGATGATTTACCCACTAAAACTAAAGTCCCATAACAAATCAATGTTTAAATAATGTTTAGGACACTAGAATAAAAGGATTTCAACAAGCTATGATTCTTTATCTAGACATTGAAAGGGGATATATTTTTCTCGTATGGTGAGTTTCCTATATGGTTAGTTCTCTATTGGGATAACTGTTGTAGAAATATCCTCTAAAATTCTAGACCCATTTCACATAAGAAAAGAATCACTATCCACTTTAAATAAATGAAGAGGACTGATGAGTTTGTTGATATTATTTTTAGTTAATGAAAGGGACTCACATACATGATCTGCATGGCGCAGCCCTATGGAAAATAACTTATGATGTGCTTGGATAATTTCCAAAATTATCTAGTCCCTATACTAATCACACCAGACTATCTTGTTGGATTTTATAATTCATCCAAGAAGGAATCACATATATAATTATCTTTTAGTGGAATAGTCTATAATCATGTCTATTTACCCTACAAGATCCCACAAGAAATAATTGAAAGGAATAGATAGTTATCACTCTCCATGATGTCATTCCTAAGATGATAAAACAATTGAACCCACATTCAAATTATCCACAAAATGTACATCCTTATCAATAACAACCAAACCCAGTATATCCCATCTAGAATCAACCTTACTAACTATATACACTGTGACGAGAGAATGTGCCTATATACCCACTTAATATATAGTCAACCAAAGTTCCATTCACATAATAAAGAATCTGAAATCATTTCTATATAATTATTAGGTCATAGGGAATTATATAATTTCCATTGAAATAAAAATCCATATGTTTTTAGAAAGTAGGAAACCCTAGGATTCCCAACTCAGTGTTCAAACATATCTCTATCCATGTCACAAGAACAATAGAAAAAGCATAAAAGTAGAGTTTTTATTCAATTATTAGTTTAATGTCCAAGAAAATTGTTTTTTAGTAAAATTGGGAAATATTTATATGTTGTTGAAAAATTTTCCTATAAGTCTTGCCATTAATATTGATGACACAAGAATGTGGAAATAGGTTCTTAGCATTGGGATGCATAAGTACAATGATTTTTTTCCGGGAAAAAAATTCCCACACTAAATACATCAACCATGTATTCTTGGGAATGATATATTTTTTGTGGATCTAGAACCTCTAATAAGCATTACCCTAACATCTATTTCACGACATCCCTGTTCCTGTAAGAATAGTCACCAATGACACCAGATAAATCACATCAATCAGCTGGTGTGGACGCATGGTCTAACTATTAGCAAATATAAGATTCTCAAATTGAAATAAACCCATGTGAACACCCATTAATCTATTATTTTATGGATGATTAGTAATAATAAACAACCTTGAATACTGTTGAACTACCTGGCTACCTAACATCACCCAACAATACTTAGTTTTAAGTAGACACAAATGAATACTTTGAACAACATCATTGAAGGATAGGTAGAGAAAACACTAATAGTAGTAATTATCTTTTAAGTGATTCTATCCAAGATAGATATTATACTAAAACCCGGTATCAAGACTTTAGTAGGGATAATAAATAAAATGCCTTGTGACCCATGCCATTAGGAACACCTATGAATATTTTTTTATGAGTTAAATGGGAAACTTAGCTACAACCATATCATGATCAGCAATGTCCAATTAGGGTATGGCCACATTTTAATATCATTGAGCATTATGTTATTTTAGTAGGCTAGTTAGCTAATGGTAGAATTTAGAAATTTTATTGCGACCCTAATTTTTAGCCATTAATGTCTACTGAACACATTTCCATAAAACCACCCAATCTAGGTAAAAATAATCTCATGAAAAATATTTATGAGGTGTTAACTCTCATATCCTCTACACCCCTATATAATTTGATCCTATATTCTCTCTATTAATCAAAGGAAATTTGACTGTCCGTTAACAAGTAATTGAAATTCTCACTTTAGAATGAGGTAGATGTAGCTTCAACTGATTCCTACCATGTACAAGATGATTAGAATGATGAAAATTGTTCTATTATTTCATTTTATAGGTAATAAAATGGTGCCACCATTTAGGGGAATAGTAAAACATTTTATATTTATTTTTAGTTCAATGGTGTGTAACATATTCCTTTTCTAGTGGATATTGGATTCATTATCAACATATTTCCGACCTAGATGGTCTAAAAATAAGAGACTCAAAGAATTAAGTATCATTAAATATAACCAAACTATTAATGTATATGATAAGAGGAAGCAGAAATCATGTGGAAATATTTTTTGGAAGACTGAGTTCTGCACTTTGGTACCATGAACTAAATTTATGGTAGTATACCAATATAATTTATAAAATGCAATTCCTGGAAGTCTCTATATTCAATTTTTATCATCAGTCCCCTATTTGTATAACTAATTCCTCTAATACTCCCTTTATGGTCATGTAGGGTTACTATAGGCCAACACATCCCCATTTGACTCATATGTGTCCCACTATATGTATACTAGATACATCAATAGAGATGGAATATAGGATAAGTCAAATGGAGATGACTGAATAAATGACCTAATGATTAAACAAACACTATAACTAAGCCATGGGTAGTCTTAAATGATAGATTTATTACATTAATTCATGGTTAGAACCTATAAATCCTAAACTGGGTAGATCATTGGTCATCGTCATGAAATAGGAGGGCTCACAGCTTACGTTGTACTCTAATAACAAATATGCACTACTGAAACTAGAATACCCTAATCATTTGATATACTAATAAAATATCCCCAAAAGGAACCATTAAAGACATTACAGATTTTTTTTAAATGTGGGGATAACTCAATGCAGGTCAATTCATCAATATTACATTGATATGAAGAGTGGGTCTGATTATTTTATACCTAATGTAATTGGATCAATAACTCATGTCTTCATGTTCTCTGTATAGTGAGAACACCACATAAAGGATTTTATAGCCATATGATCAATCAATATTTCTCTTCTAGAATTTATATCATAGATGATGCACTAAATCTCTATTATTCCACACTCTCATATTTTTTAGAGGATTTGGATGATTCCCCTTCTGTATTTGATGTATGTGTATCCACCACTATCGACGTGATAACCCAAGTGAACCTTTGTATTATGGATGATTTGTGAATGAAATCGATTAGAACATCAATGTCTTCATTGGTGATTTTTATATATAGGCCATTACTCATATAATACTGTGATGTATTCTATTAGATATTTGATGAGAATCCAGACCTATAACCATGGGTACCCATTAATAATGTTGTCCTCCCACTGAGTTATACCATGTTCAAACATCCTTCGAGTAACATAAAACACTATTACGGTGATAAAATAGAGGCCAAATTTGATAATTTTACTAATGAATGAATTGATAAAGAGGTCAATTACCCCACATGACTAGGAGAACATGTCATATTCATAATCAAAATTTTATAGATCAGAGACTACATCAACATTCAAGACCACAACCATAATTTTCTGATAGAGGAGTTTACTTTTTTGATGATAGATTAGTTGATTTATTCTATTGTTATATTTTAGGAACTCTCCATATAATATGAAATCCATGAATATACATTTATCTAGTTGGCCGCCAAGGATGTGGAGTCTACTTCCTTTAGAGCTCCCTAAAGAAAAATTATGCGCCTATGTAATTATTTTCAGCTTGAAACATTTATCATCAACAAAACAGTAGGCCATAGAAAACATTTATTAGTAGATTATAGGGATGTTGGTGTAATTTTATATGAATTATCTAGTGAAAAAATATCACCTAATTTATGACTATTGAATAAAAATTTGTAAAAATTTATATCATTTTCCTCTCCCAACACAAGATGATTAACCCCCTAAAGTAAGTATTCAACGTTACCTCTGGTATATTTCCTGGTGTTATTATAACATTTAAATCCATTGAGATTACCCTAGATAATATTAATGAAATAAATAAATATATTCCCTTAATAAACCTTGAATATGTGTGAGGCCTCCATGACCATATAACCAACATACTCTGATTTATCCAAAATCCTGTAGAAAATTCTATACCCTCCATGAGGATCATTAAAAAGAAACTATTTACAAGTCAGATGGGGAGTAGAAGGAATCATTATTGTATTTTAATCAATTCCATATTCAAAATTTTGTTCTTATTCCACCCATATCATAAATTCCTTTATTCCTCAACATGATTTCTCTACAAAATTCCTTTGATTTAGTTCTAGTATAAAAAAACAACATGGGTAAAGATTCGAGATTATACTATATCATCTACATTCTCTTAAACATGGAGACCAGATACTATTCTAATTGATAAGAGTTACATCATTTTATCAATTTCAATATTGAATTTGAGATAGTATTTTAAGAACCATGTGATATATATGGTGTCTCAAGTATGCCTTCTATAGTATATCATAAATCACCCCATTAAAATGTGATGATTGAAAAAATGGATTGCAATCCTCATACAGTTCAACATCATGTTTGTCCCACATAACATTTTCAAGGGATCAGGATTAAAAAACATCACATCCACACATCAATATCCTAATGAACTACATTTTGTAATTTATACAGACGAATATATTCTCTTTGTTCACCACTGTATATCCTATTGGAAGATTTGTTTTTATGGTGTGTCCCAAATCTCAATTTTATGTATTCTCAATAACAACAAACTTAACATCTTAGGAAAAGAGATCATCTATATCACCCCAACACATACCGCCATTCCATATTCTTTCCATTCATCCTAATGATCCACCAATAATGAGGTAAAGTATCATTATATCATTACAAGTATCAATTTAGACCTAGATATTTATTTACACTATATTCAAGTGATGGGAGAATCGAATATAGTCATCAAACAGATTAATAGTGATTATGACATAATAATGAAAGAGATAGTACCCTTACTTGAGAACATGAGTGATAAAATGGCCTAGTTCCCTTCTATGAAAAATGTGACTAATGTTCATCTATTGTAGACTATTCATTCAAATGAATTATAAATCCTAGTGTCATCTATTGAGTAACCAAACAAGGATTACATGGTAATTAATATGGAACACTAGAGCATTATAAATTACATTAATTCATTTGATGGGAACAAATATGTAAATAAAATAGTCTCTAGTATATATATGATAGGATATTTAAATGTATCAATAGATGAATAATTTACAAATAAGATGAACCCATTTTCAGGTATCTATAGCGGGATGGTACACATCCAAACAAGGATATGTGTGAGAAAACCCTCCGATGAAAAACACAATTTACTCTCTAATGTTGGAATAACCTTGAGAAAACCCTTTTCTAGTGTGGGTATTACGTAATTATCATTCATTAAATCCAACATGATTATATAACATGGGTATTAAAATAGTTTAGTGAAATATAATAATGTGGAAATCAAATTGGATTATTTTTTTCCCAAAAAAAATTTGAGGTTGAGATACTTTGGACCATCAGGGTTCCCGAAATCCTTGATGTCACCAAGAGGTAAATGCATTACAGATCAATTATGAATTTGTGAATATACTACCATATCTTATCCAAAATACCATGTAATCCTAAAACACATTATTATGGGGACTCAATATTGTGGTTCTATATCATCTAGTGAAAACTAGATAGAGCATGTTCATTTTTAATTCAAATGAATTCCATTCCATGTGGGTAGATAATGTTCCATTTAATGAAGTCAAAATCCATTCTTTGAAAATGATGGTGATCTCACACGTCCTCCATTTATCTTGAGTTGATTATAATATATTTATTAAAAATGATTCAAACATTTAGGTTTCCATGATGAATTAATTTTGCACAAAGTACAACATCTAGTCTAATCATTCACCACACTCCATGATAAGAAAAATGGGATGATTGAGGTCTTCCACTAGAACCTCTGTAAATATCATTTAGAATTGGAATGAAAATATCGTCAATTACAATTGGTCCCATCAGATGATAACTCAAAATTATACACCAGAAACCCTATACTACATAGGGTTTTTAATAGAGGAAGTAATTCCATTTATGGATTAGTTTTCATCTCTCTGAATTGTTTTTTTGTCTATAAGAATCTATATAAACTGATAGGATTCCCGCTAGGTTAGTTAGAATCCCCTGAAAAAAAATAGAAATCAATCCTTGTACAACCTAAATAGGCATGAGAATAGGATAGGTTTATCACTAAAAAAGAAGGCTCGCCTCCAATCTTACCCTTATGGGGACATGGTTCTTGATCTCAAAATCCCAATGAATTCAGAAACAATGAACACATTTTGGATCTGAACTGGGTATGAAATTAAATTTTCTAGAATTTCTACTCAAAAGGAATAAAATATTTGATCACATTTGGTAAAAAATAATGTATCAAAACTCCCATAAAATATGAGTTTTTGAAGATGTAAGTCACATCACAGCCAATTTGGCATAGGAATTGTGAAATTAATCTATACGAAAGTAGTCCAAAACTATATGATCATAATATATGAGACATGGTCAATGCTATGAAACATTAAAATACTGAAACCATTGTATGTTAATTATGAAAATAATCTAACAATAGTCTCTATGGTCCATGAATTATGAACATGAACTGTTTACATCCACTATGGTATAATCTATATGACCATAAACTAGTATCATCCATACACTGAGTTTTACAAAAGTTGAATAAATATCCCAATATCCTCACATCATGAAGATAAAATTTAAACCTAACCTATTAAATAAACCTGAGATCCCCCATTAAAACAATGGGATTCCTCAATTCCCACATTGGAGGGGATATCCCTCCACTTCCTACACTGGTCTCCTATCGTATAGTGTCCCAAAATAACATATGTATTGATTCCAATTTCCATGGTATATAGAGTGAATCCAAAACCAACTATAATGGGGATGTACTGTAATTCATCATAAACCCTTCAATAGGGGTTTGTGAGTTGATGCTAACTATCATTTTGACCTTTCACCTCACATACAATATTATTTTTACAACCTCAAACAATGTGAAGATGGTTTCAGGGTATTTATGTGGAATTTGGGCCTAAATATCCCACCATTAATATTGTGTTTTTTCTATTTATATTCACATAAATATCCTTAATAAAAACATTTCCCTTGTTCAGGATTAATTAAATTAAGTGTTTTTCTAGATTACCATTGTCCCTAGATAGATGAACTTAATATACATAGCCATCAACCATCTATAAAAAAATTTAGAAATTTATCATGTTTCATACTCATCATAGTAGACATCCATACCAATTTTTATTCTTCTCATTATACTGTAATATATCACCCATATATTTTCAGTCTTGGTTTTCATTCCCCTGAGATCAGTAGTGATTCTTAGAGCACCTATCATTGGGCCCATCCATGAATGAAAAACAAACCAACCCATTACATCTTGCAAAATGAATACAAATATCTCATGGGACACCAGTTCAGGTATAAGACCAAAAAATTCGTCTCAATTTTGCGATGATATCAACTTATGACCTAACATAGCGAACAAGATTAGTAAGATTAATGCATAATCCCCACACATGTCCTCCCCAAAAATGTTAATCTATAGGCATACCCCATATAAAACTAAGATCCCTCATATAATAAATATAGGATGATAAAAACCACCACCCTTTGTAGATAATGTTATATAGTATACAAACCTCACAAATGTTTTTGATTCCACATATCAAATGTTTGAGATGATTTAGGGACCTTGCCAGAGATGGAAGTGTCCCTCCAGTTCTAGTATTCTTCTAATTTGTGTCCCATAACAATGTGTGTAATTATTCCCATTTCAATGGGATATTTAGTGATCCCAAAAATATCAATAATAGGGTACATCCAAAAAACCCATTTTTGGTGTATTCCTATAGTCCAAACCTTTTGACCACTAATTATGTGTAGGTGGTTCCATGATATCTTTGCATGGTGCAGGGCCCCCATAGATCCTTAATGTTATATCTGAACTCATTTGTTACAAAAATGAGTACTAAAATAATATGGATCCCACCATGTTCAATAATTATGACCATAAATTATGTGCATCTAGCCTCCATGGCACAATATTCACATAGTTTTATTCAACTCAGTTGTTTCAGCAAGAAAACATGCTCTCTCTTTTTTCATCTAATTATCTCGTGAGTGGATTATGCTTCTGATATAGGAATTATATCACAAAATAGTATTTATGAACATGTGGTTTGTTTCTAATTACCCATGGGACATATTGTGATGCCCAAATCTCATGTCCTGGGTCTAACCCACACTGAAGACTCTTTATAGGGTGTTTCATATACTGTCATCATGATATCAACGTATGTATGTTTAGTTGGTTTTTTTGTGTACTATCTCTATTGAAATCCATCTGCATTGGTTTATCACTATTTACATTTATCAAAAAATGCATAAAGACTCTCCTACCAATTTGGTCTCAACAGTATGACCTAAAACTACATACTGGACCTCTGGTATGATCTCTTTGAACCTAAGATAGTATAATCCATTGTCCTTATATTTTTTTTGTAAACTAAAAAACCAACATCCATAAAACATGTAAATATACTATTGTTTAACCCTATATAAAACTGGGATGTCCTAAATGATACAAATGAGACTAAAAACCCCAAAATCCTTAATAGATGATGTAAAACTATTGAATTACCACGTTAAAATTGGGATTCTTCATAACATAAATATGAGAAGAACCATGGAAAATTACCTCATCAAATGAAATTAATCAATATCATAACCCTGTATAAATTAAGGTTACTTCATAATATGATGTGATTCAATATCAGCATTAGAAAGGATTTAATTCCTCCATTTTTAGTCTCACACCTCACCATATACAAATACTATTTGTGGCATGAATCACATCCCCATGGTATATTTAGGGATAAATGGTTCTCATATCATAGGTCTGTCCTAACCATTAACTAATTTATGGGTGTTTCCCATACCATAGTTAGGGCTCACTTATTACCTATTTGAAAGAAAATTAATCCCATTTGAGCTTAATGGTGGAAAACAACATGGGTACTCAGTATCCTCTTTAAGAAATTCCCCTCTTATAATTCATCGTATAATTCTTTATAAGTGTTTTATAATCCTCATCCTTTTAATCTGAATATTATCTCTAATGTAAATGGTTTATAGCTATATAAGATCATCTATTATCCAGATATCATGCCTAAATGATCCTCGATAAAAAAAATATCTTTTACGATTAAAACTATATCAATAATAAGTCTCATATTTTCCTCTTTCTAAAACGAAATGGTTGAATACATATGTTTCAATAATGGTAATCTCTGGTTCAATGCAAATCATTCAATCCCATTTTACTATCTAGTACATGAAATTCCTGATATTCATTCATGGGGTTTGTCGGTCAGTTTACCCTTTTATTTAATCATCTGAAAGAAATGATAAATCCTTATTTATCATTTTTTATCACAATGATCATGGAACATATGATATTAGGAGTTGGGATGTGATTTTCCGTAAATGAATATATGAAAATCACATGTACTCTATTATCCAAACTCAATTACATTCAACATGGATACCATGTCCCAGTATAAGATCATTAAAATATGAAGAATACAACTTTTGGAATGTGTCATCTGATGTTGGACTCTTTATACATCAAATAACAGCTTCTCACATCCATTTATATAAATGAAATCTCATTTGAGATATTCACCAATATGATCTTGACATTATGAGATTAAAATATTTTCAGTTGGTCTGAACTCTATAAACATAAACTAGGAGCCAGGGTCCAACCATCACCACCATAAAATTCGAAAATTATGACTTTGAGATATCGATGTTGTGGGGACTACTGGGATCCTATTTTATATCAAGTCATATATCCCCCATTAAATAAATCATAAATTTTGATAAAAATAACCTCGTGGTATACTCATCATGAATATAAACTTTATAATACTATCCAAATATTTTTTTATGTCTTTAACACTTCTAAGAATACAATTTTTATCAATTTTGAATAATATTGAATCATAAGTACATTTTTGGGGGATTCGATCAAGTATAAGCATTAAAACCATAATCTATTTACAGAAATAGGTACTACTATCTTTCAACATAATATAAGAATCATGTTCCAAGTATTAGGATATTAAAATATTTTCATCCTTTTAGTCTAGATTCCATTACTAAAAACTATTAATGGGAAAATGTACATATGTCCATCAGGTAGAAAATTTGCTTGGGAAACCTATGTACGAGTCATTCTTCATTCTTCAGGCCCGTTATATGACTTGGGTAGAAATAATATGTAAATAATTATAAAAGATAGAAGGTACCCACTAAAGACCCCAAAATAATAGGGGTGTGCTTCCTAAACCCATACGTTTATGAAAAAGTTATATACAAATATTATTAATCATTTTTCTCACAATCTATTCTAGTGAGTACCCCATTGTGTTCCCTCATACACCCCTACCAACTTGATTGGGAAGGTTCCATACATGAAAACACCCACATAATATTTAAAGACCCGCAAATTTCAAGGAAATTTTTTTCTTAATTTTCTTTGGAATTTTACAAGAGCGCAGCTTCAGACGGCACCTGATTCCGAGGCCCGGTGTGCCCGAAATCAATTTCCGAAGTTTGGCTCGGGTACGTTCTGTGAACGGACGAGCGGGTTTTTCTATCTTTTGAACCGGTGCCCGGAATCAAATTCTGAGGGCACCGATGAAATCGCAGCACCGGTATTTGCTTAGAAACGCCTCTTCCAGAGTTGCGTTTTCTCAAACGTGGTTTTTAAATTTTGCGGCTTTAAGTCAGAAATAAAATAAAGTTTGTGCGACAACTTTATTTTATTTCACTTAAGCTGCTTGGAAGCCACTTGAAGTCACTTAAAGACGGCTTGAACTGAGTTGAACTGGATAGGATGCTATCCAGAAATATCATACCCCTTGGTTGGATATTTGTGCGGTGGGGCCCGCACGAGCCCCGCCGTTTCTTTCGCTAAGTAACACACCCGCGAAAACCCGTCAAAGTAACTGAAAAGTCAACCGACGTGTTTTCTTTAATTCTTAACAGACCATTTAATTGGGCGGTTTATTTCGTGAATTAAATGGACTGTTTCTTCGTGAATTAAATGGGTCGTTTCTTTCGAATTGATGGATCGTTTCTTAACCGGTTTCGTATGTTGTCATGTTTATAAAATAAGACCAACCTAAAAATCCTTTGAAAGGATTTGAGAGGATCTTGTTTCTTCATCTCCCCGCGAAGAACGCGAAGAACGCGAAGAACGCGAAGAACGCGAAGAACGCGAAGAACGCGAAGAACGCCGGAACCGGAATTCGACGACGCACGATCCGCGACGTCAACAACTTTTCCGCGACCTTCTTCTTCTTCTTCTTCTTCGGTGCCTCTTCTTCCGCGGCGGACCTGCGATCGGCGGTTAAAGGTGAGAATCGAAACTTCTAAATTCTCCCCTTTTTATAATTCGATATCAACAGATTTAAATTAATTAAATTCGTTTGATCTTGATCCGGAGATTGGCGACGCGACGCCGGATACCGCGACGACGCGACGAACCCCTTCATCCACGACGAGCAATCCCACGACGATCCCCCGTTCGGCAACGACAGCTGCGAGTTAGGGATTTATTTTCTTGATTTTCCTTTCCCGTGATTTTATTTCTTTTAAAATAAAGAACCGATCACGGAACAATTTTAAATTTATTTAAAATTGTTGATTTGGTTATTCCTTGTTTCTCCCGTTGTTTATGACTAATGCAGAGGGTGCGGGTCTAACGAACAAGACCTGGCAACCCTCCGCCGATCTTCCTTTTTGTGCGGATTTGGCGGGCGACGGCAAAAGCACGACGCAAGGGCCATTTGTTGATTCCGCAGTGGAGGACGCGTCCCGGGAGGAACAATGGCGCAGACGGGAGGCAAAACGGGCCACCGGAGCAACTCCGGCGGCCCGCGGAAGGTGGCGGCGGCGCGGGTCGCCGGCGCCCGGCGCGCCGCCGTGGAGAACTTCCGCCGCGGCTGAAGCCGCGGCGGCGGCGGCCGGTTCCGCGGCCGCGCAGAACCAGGAACGGACGCGGCGGCCCGGCCGCGTCCGCGTGACAGGCGGCCCCCCGCGGGGCCGCGTTTCCCTCAAAGCCGCGGGTCAAACCCGCGGCAGTTTGTTCGGCCGCTCGGCCGAAGCCGAGCCGGCCGGTCCGGTCGGCCGGGCCGCGCCCAGGCCGGACCGGACCCGGCCTAGCCGGGTTGGGCCGACCCGGTTCGGCCGACCCCAGGGGGGGTTCGGGCCGGGTCGCCCCGGGCCCAGAACCCCCGTTTCGGGCCCTCTTCGGTCTTTCGCCCATATCTTGGGCCTGGGACCCCCGATTGACGAACCGTCAGCGGCTACGCGATCCTTGGATCGAGACGGTCTTTTCGGTATATTATACTCAAGGTTTCGGAAGACTTTGGGTTCGGCCGGGTTGGTTCGTACACGAAACCAACCGGGCCCTCGGAGCGGAAACGCTCATAACTTGAGCTACGGACGTCCGATCGACGTACCGTCAGCTGTGGTAGTTTCCTCTAAGTGAGACGGAACTTTTGGCACACTCCGCCCGAGGATCGGATACAGGCGGAGTACGGTCGGGTTGGTTTTTCCCTAAAAACCAACCGGGCCCCTGGGACGAAAATGCCAATAACTCTCAGACCGGGCGTCCGATTGACGCGCCGTCTGTTGCGTTGAGATCCTGCTGTCGATACGGAACTTTTGGATACATCAACTTCGGACTACGTGTCAGTTGATATATCAGCCCCTCGGCTCGTGGAGCGGACCCTCCTAAACGAGCTCGCTATGTGCGGGAACCCTAGCGCTGGCTGTGACTTCGACGACAGAGCAAAGATCCTCCGTGGACTGCGACGACGACAGAGCAGAGATCCTCCGTGGACTGCGACGACGACAGAGCAGAGATACTCCGTGGACTGCGACGACGGCAGAGCAGAGATCCTTCGTGGACTGCGGCGACGACTGTGCAGAGATCCTCAGTGGACTGCGTCGACTACTGCACTCAGCGATCCTACGTGGATCAGTGCTACAGGTTCTGTGTGAGCCCGATCCTATGTGGGTCCTTACTACCGGTTCTGTGTGAGCCACTGCCTACAGGTTCTGTGTGAGCCCGATCCTACGTGGGTCTTTTGCGGGGGTTAGTACCTATCGATCCTTCGTGGGTCCGACGACTTAGATGGATCAGTGATCATCTTTGACGTCATCTGAAAAAGTATACCTGGTTGAGCTGAATCGTATGTTACTCTCCTTTGTGGATTGTGTTGAACTATCCTATGTGGATTTTACTGTTTACTCTCCTTGTTGATTTGAGTCTTGCTTTCCTTTGTGGATTGAGTTGGTCTTGAGCTCGTGAGCAGAGCTGGAATTGGGGACTTAGGTATATGTATGGGCATATACCTAAGTCGAGTCAGATGTTACTTCGTGATTGCATCTTTCTTTTGTGCTATATCCTTTGTGGATTTCGGGAGACCTTCGGGGGTCTCGGGGTCCTTACTAAGTAGCTTGTACTCACCCCTGCACGGGCTATGCCCGCACCTTGTTGTGTTGGTTGCAGACGACGGACAGCGCTGATCACGGTTGGGGCGTGGAGCAGGACTGTACCTGGAGGTGGACCACTGGGTGGGACGTGCTCGGAGCGGACGTGGGACCCGAGGAGCCTGGAGGCTATCTGTACCCACCCTTCAGGTGGGATTGCCAGTGGACGACACGGGGCCGCCGTCTTTTCTTCAGTTGCTGTACTTTAATTTTCAGTTGTACTTTACAGTTGGGCTTGTATTTCCGGCCCCCTTTAGTTTTCTGCACTTTACTTTCTGCTTGCTGACTCTGTGTGGTTGTTACTTATAAAGGCAATGCCTTCCCTGTTTACTGGGATTTACGCCTTGGTGCTAGTCGCCAGCCCCTGGCCTATGGAAGGCGGGCTTGGGGTAGTCACGGCTCGGGCCCCTAGGACGGGTCGTGACAAATTGGTATCAGAGGTGGTCGGTTCTACCGCAGACTCTGATCGTCCTTTCTTTCTATGTGAAACAATAGTGTTTAGTGTATTGAGTGTGGTTATCAGTTCAGGGAGCCCAGTGTTGGTGCGGCGGCCGACGTATCTGTACACCAGGACCCTGACTCCTGATTTCCGACATAATGCATGAAAACATTGATTGCGTGTGTGTTTCAAATTTTCTTTGTGATTACTTGTGTCAGCTCACCGGGTATACTGATCTGCTTTATGAAAGTCTCAAGTTTTCCTTGTGATTACTTGTGCCAGCTCACCAGGTATACTGTTCTGACTGTGGTTCTCTCGTTCTCCTTTTCAGGATGGCCCCGCAACGACTGCCAGCTAGGGTTCCGAGTGTAGGGCGCGACGGCAGCCCATCGAGCGACGAGGCCTCGGTGCAGGGCCCTTTGCCAGCAGTGGCACCGGCGGTAGCCTTACCCGCCGAGCCACCGATGCTTCCAGTACCAGACGCTGACGATGCACGTCGCCTCAGGGCACTGCATGAGTTTCAGAGCCAGCGACCGCCCAGGTTTCGCGGTGAGGCGGACCCCCAGGCCGCCGAGGACTGGCTAGAGGCGGTGGTACGGATCTTTAGGCTAGTGAGGACACCAGCGGATCTCATGGTGATTCTCGCAGCGAGCCTCCTGCAGGCGGCGGCAGGACGATGGTGGAGCCTGATGCTCCAGGTTCACGATGAGGCATCCCTGCTCTGGGCGGACTTCGAGAGCCTCTTCCGCTCTGAGTTCGTCCCGGCCACCCTCCGAGCGGTGCGCATCCAGGAGCTTCTCCAGCTGCGCCAGGGCAGCATGACGGTCGCTCAGTACGCGGCGAGGTTCACTGACCTATCTCGCTACTCGACCGACATGGTACGGGACCCATTCTTCCGGGCCCGGACCTTCGAGCAGGGCTTGCGACAGGAGATTCGGGCGTCGCTGATCTCCCTCAGCATTCCGACCCAGGCGGGAGTGCTAGAGCGAGCCCTCCTGATCGAGAGCTTCCTGGCAGAGCCTTCTTCAGCAGCGAGACCTAGCACATGGCGGCAGGTAGCTGAGTCTTCGGCAGCAGGTAGCCGACAGATGACTCTCGGGTCCAGGCAGACCAGACCCCCACGCAGACGGCCTCAGGACACCGGCTCAGCAGTGCGGGGCACACAGCAGAGTGCCAGCCTTCCGAGAGGCAGGCTATGCTACTCCTGCGGCGGGCAGGGTCACATGGCTCGTGACTGCCCGACTCGCCGACCAGAGGAGCAGCAGACGGTGGAGGGGCCACCCAGGCAGAGGCAGAGGGTCGACCGTGGCGGTCCGCAGGGAGGAGGCGGACGAGGCAGAGGAGCTGGCCGAGCAGCGGGTGGTGGGCGACGCTTCCAGGCTCTACCCCCACCACCACCAGGAGGGCCACCTCGACCACATGGAGCTGGCAGGCAGGGACAGGCCCGGCTCCAGGCAGTGGAGGCCTACGACCCCGACTTGCCAGAGATGATTCGAGGTACGATCTGTGTCTATTCCACCCTTGCTGCAGTACTTATAGACACAGGAGCGAGTCACTCTTTCATAGCCTCTGCCCTTGTTCGGAGCTCGGAGATTCCGACTGAGCCGTTGGCTCGATCCTTACGGATAGAGACTCCTACGGGAGCAGACTCGACGATTACGCACTGGTGCCGGCAGTGTGAGCTTACTCTAGGAGGCGAGAGCTTCGGCTGGGATCTCCTTGTAGCGGCGTCGAGGCCTTACGACGTCATCCTGGGAATGGATTGGCTATCCACGGTTCATGCCCAGATCGACTGTTTTAGGCGCAAGGTGCGATGTGTTCGTACCGACGGGAGCAGGTTTACCTTCACCGGCGAGAAGGGAACCTTTGCAGCACAGGATGGACTTCCGCGGAGGAGAGTTCAGCCTATCTCTCATCAGTTGGCTAGCCTCATCCTAGGAGCAGTGGACGTGCGGAGTCCGGCTTTTCCTGCAGTGGTGGACCAGTACGTGGACGTCTTTCCCGACGACGTTCCAGGGCTACCTCCACGTAGAGAGGTAGACTTTTACATAGACTTGTACCCCAGGACATCCCCGATATCTACTCCATCATATCGGATGGCCCCCGCCGAGCTTCGGGAGCTGCGGGTACAGTTGGAGTACTTGCAGAGCAAGGGGTTTATCCGACCCAGTGTTTCACCCTGGGCTTCCCCGATTTTGTTCGCCAAGAAGGCGGACGGGAGCTTGTGACTATGTGTCGACTATCGTCGCCTGAACCAGGTGACAGTGAGGAACAAGTATCCGCTGCCACGGATTGATGACCTCTTCGATCAGCTCAAGGGAGCGCGGTGGTTCTCGAAGATAGACCTCCGGTCAGGCTATCATCAGCTCAGAGTTCGAGACGAGGACGTACAGAAGACGGCCTTCAGGTGTCGGTATGGCCATTATGAGTTCTTGGTTATGCCATTCGGCGTAACCAATGCTCCAGCAGTGTTCATGAGCCTCATGAACAGGATCTTCCAGCCATACCTCGACCGATTTGTCGTTGTCTTCATTGACGACATTTTGGTATACTCGACGACTGAGGAGGAGCATGCCTACCACCTGCGAGTTGTGCTAGACACACTCCGAGAGCACCAGCTTTATGGCAAGCTCTCAAAATGCCAGTTCTGGTTACGTGAGGTCCATTTCTTGGGGCACGTCATTTCTGAGGCGAGAGTTGCAGTGGATCCCGCGAAGATTGAGGCAGTGCTAGCTTGGGAGCCACCCAGGAGCGTGACAGAGGTGCGGAGCTTCTTGGGCCTAGCGGGATAATATCGGAGATTCGTGCCAGACTTCTCCAGAGTTGCGGCACCACTCTCAGCCTTGACGAAGAAGGGGAAACCCTTTGTGTGGTCAGACAGATGTCAGCAGAGCTTCCAAGAGCTGAGACATAGATTGACCAGCGCACCTATCTTGAGGTTGCCTGAGGAGGGAGTTGGATACGTAGTTTACTGCGACGCATCAGGGACTGGACTCGGGTGTGTCCTGATGCAGGAGCGGGCCGTGATCGCCTACGGATCACGTCAGTTGAGGCCGCATGAGCAGAACTACGCCACTCATGACCTGGAGTTAGCAGCAGTGGTCTTCGCTCTGAAGACTTGGCGGCACTATCTGATGGGGGAGCGCTTCACGGTCTTTTCTGACCACCAGAGTCTCAGGTATATCTTCTCTCAGAAGGACCTGAATCTGAGACAGCGGAGATGGCTTGAGTTCCTCCAGGACTATGACTTTGAGATAGTCTATACTCCTGGGAAGGGGAACGTGGTAGCCGATGCCCTCAGCAGGAGGACGGGAATTCAGCTACTTGAGGAGGCGACGGAGCAGCTGGCCTCCTTACAGATATCCTTTGTGGATAGAGACAGAGCAGCCTTTCTTCAGTCTCTCACAGTCTCTCCTCCACTTCTACAGTGAGTCAGAGAGGCTCAGCGTGAGGACGCCGACTGTGAGACCCGGCGTGCACTGATATCCTCAGGTCAGGCGCCTGATGGCTTCTCCCTTGGAGCAGAGCACGACATCCTTTTCAGAGGGCGTACCTTCGTACCAGTCGCTCTACGAGAGGAGGTGCTAAGAGAGTTTCACACATCTCCCTTGGTGGTACATCCCGGAGTGGCGAAGATGTACCAGGATCTCAGACGACAGCACTAGTCGCCGGGCATGAAGAAAGCTGTGGCAGAGTTCGTTTCACGATGCCTCACCTGCCAGCAGGTGAAGGCAGAGCATCAGGTACCAGCAGGCTTGGTACAGCCCTTGGAGGTCCCGGAGTGGAAGTGGGATAGCATATCTATGGACTTCATGACTGGACTTCCACGCACTTCCAGAGGTCACGACTCCATTTGGGTGATTGTCGACCGACTCACCAAGTCGGCACACTTCTTACCCATCAGAGAGCAGGGCTCAGTGGAGAGCTTGGGACGTCTTTACGTTCAGGAGATCGTACGGCTTCACGGTGTGCCATCATCTATCGTCTCCGATCGAGATGCTCGTTTCACTTCCCGGCTTTGGAAGGGGTTGCAGGAGGCGTTCGGGACGCGGCTCCATCTGAGCACAGCCTTCCACCCTCAGACGGATGGTCAGACGGAGAGGACCATATAGACACTCGAGGACATGCTCCGTTGATGTGTTCTCGACTTTGGTCGTAGCTGGGAGGACCACCTACCCTTGGTGGAGTTTGCGTACAACAACAGCTACCACTCCACCATCGGGATGACACCATACGAGGCGTTGTACGGCAGACCCTGCAGATCACCGTTGTGCTGGACAGACCCTGGGGAGTCAACACTCGTGGGACCATAGATGGTCCGAGCCACGACAGAGAAGGTCCAGATCATCCAGGAGAGGATGAGGACAGCTCAGAGCCGGCAGAAGTCATATGCTGACAGGAGGTGGAGGCCACTGGAGTTCGAGGATGGCGACCACGTCTTTTTGCGTGTCTCACCTCGACGTGGTTTACGGAGATTTGGCCGAGGCGGCAAGTTGTCTCCATGCTTCATCGGGCCTTTCCAGGTCCTCAGCAGGATAGGAGAGGTGGCTTATCGCCTGGCTCTACCACCTCAGTTGCACCGGGTGCACGACGTCTTCCACGTGTCTCAGCTGAGGAGATACGTGCACGACCCGACGCACATCATCGACTTTGGGGAGCTGGACGTGGACGATGGGGCGACTTTTGTGGAGGTCCCAGTGGAGATCGAGGATCGACAGGAGCGGGTCCTACGTGGGCGGTCGATTCCTCTTGTGCGCATCAGATGGCATCACGGTAACCTCCAGGAGAGCACTTGGGAGCGGGAGGCTCAGATGCGTGCTCAGTACCCCCATTTGTTCCCCTAGTTTTTGATGTATCTTTACGGGGACGTAAAGCCCTGAGGTGGGAGTAATGTAAAGACCCGCAAATTTGAAGGAAATTTTTTTCTTAATTTTCTTTGGAATTTTACAAGAGCGCAGCTTCAGACGGCACCTGATTCCGAGGCCCGGTGTGCCCGGAATCAATTTCCGAAGTTTGGCTAGGGTACGTTCAGTGAACGGACGAGCGGGTTTTTCTATCTTTTGAACCGGTGCCCGGAATCAAATTCTGAGGGCACCGATGAAATCGCAGCGCCGGTATTTGCTTAGAAACGCCTCTTCCGGAGTTGCGTTTTCTCAGACGTGGTTTTTAAATTTTGCGGCTTTAAGTCAGAAATAAAATAAAGTTTGTGCGACAACTTTATTTTATTTCACTTAAGCTGCTTGGAAGCCACTTGAAGTCACTTAAAGACGGCTTGAACTGAGTTGAACTGGATAGGATGCTATCCAGAAATATCCTACCCCTTGGTAGGATATTTGTGCGGTGGGGCCCGCACGAGCCCCGCCGTTTCTTTCGCTAAGTAACGCACCCGCGAAAACCCGTCAAAGTAACTGAAAAGTCAACCGACGCGTTTTCTTTAATGCTTAACAGACCATTTAATTGGGCGGTTTATTTCGTGAATTAAATGGACTGTTTCTTCGTGAATTAAATGGGTCGTTTCTTTCGAATTGATGGATCGTTTCTTAACCGGTTTCGTATGTTGGCATGTTTATAAAATAAGACCAACCTAAAAATCCTTTGAAAGGATTTGAGAGGATCTTGTTTCTTCATCTCCCCGCGAAGAACGCGAAGAACGCGAAGAACGCGAAGAACGCGAAGAACGCCGGAACCGGAATTCGACGACGCACGATCCGCGACATCAACAACTTTTCCGCGACCTTCTTCTTCTTCTTCTTCTTCGGTGCCTCTTCTTCCGCGGCGGACCTGCGATCGGCGGTTAAAAGTGAGAATCGAAACTTCTAAATTCTCCCCTTTTTATAATTCAATATCAACGGATTTAAATTAATTAAATCCGTTTGATCTTGATCCGGAGATTGGCGACGCGACGCCGGATACCGCGACGACGCGACGAACCCCTTCATCCGCGACGAGCAATCCCGCGACGATCCCCCGTTCGGCAACGACAGCTGCGAGGTAGGGATTTATTTTCTTGATTTTCCTTTCCCGTGATTTTATTTCTTTTAAAATAAAGAACCGATCACGGAACAATTTTAAATTGTTGATTTGGTTATTCCTTGTTTCTCCCGTTGTTTATGACTAATGCGGAGGGTGCGGGTCCAATGAACAAGACCCGGCAACCCTCCGCCGATCTTCCTTTTTGTGCGGATTTGGCGGGCGACGGCAAAAGCACGACGCAAGGGCCATTTGTTGATTCCGAAGTGGAGGACGCGTCCCGGGAGGAACAATGGCGCAGACGGGAGGCAAAACGGGCCACCAGAGCAACTCCGGCGGCCCGCAGAAGGTGGCGGCGGCGCCGGCGACCGGAGGCGGCGGCGCCCGGCGCGCCGCCGTGGAGAACTTCCGCCGCGGCTGAAGCCGCGGCGGCGGCGGCCGGTTCCGCGGCCCCGCGGAACCGGGAACGGACGCGGCGGCCCGGCCGCGTCCGCGTGACAAGCGGCCCCCCGCGGGGCCGCGTTTCCCTCAAAGCCGCGGGTCAAACCCGCGGCAGTTTGTTAGGCCGCTCGGCCGAAGCCGAGCCGGCCGGTCCGGTCGGCCGGGCCGCGCCCAGGCCGGACCGGACACGGCCTAGCCGGGTCGGGCCGACCCGGTTCGGGCCGACCCGGTTCGGCCGATCCCAGGGGGGGTTCGGGCCGGGTCGCCCCGGGCCCAGAACCCCCGTTTCGGGCCCTCTTCGGTCTTTCGCCCATATCTTGGGCCTGGGACCCCCGATTGACGAACCGGCAGCGGCTACGCGATCCTTGGATCGAGGCGGTCGTTTCGGTATATTATACTCAAGGTTTCGGAAGACTTTGGGTTCGGCCGGGTTGGTTCGTACACGAAACCAACCGGGCCCTCGGAGCGGAAACGCTCATAACTTGAGCTACGGACGTCCGATCGACGTACCGTCAGCTGTGGTAGTTTCCTCTAAGTGAGACGGAACATTTGGCACACTCCGCCCGAGGATCGGATACAGGCGGAGTACGGTCGGGTTGGTTTTTCCCTAAAAACCAACCGGGCCCCTGGGACGGAAATGCCAATAACTCTCAGACCGGGTGTCCGATTGACGCGCCGTCTGTTGCGTTGAGATCTTGTTGTCAATACGGAACTTTTGGATACATCAACTTCGGACTACGTGTCAGTTGATATATCAGCCCCTCGGCTCATGGAGCGGACCCTCCTAAATGAGCTCGCTATGTGCGGGAACCCTAGCGCTGGCTGTGACTTCGACGACAGAGCAGAGATCCTCCGTGGACTGCGACGACGACAGAGCAGAGATCCTCCGTGGACTGCGACGACGACAGAGCAGAGATCCTCCGTGGACTGCGACGACGGCAGAGCAGAGATCCTTCGTGGACTGCGGCGACGACTGTGCAGAGATCCTCAGTGGACTGCGTCGACTACTGCACTCAGCGATCCTACGTAGATCAGTGCTACAGGTTCTGTGTGAGCCCGATCCTATGTGGGTCCTTACTACCGGTTCTGTGTGAGCCACTGCCTACAGGTTCTGTGTGAGCCCGATCCTACGTGGGTCTTTTGCGGGGGTTAGTACCTATCGATCCTTCGTGGGTCCGACGACTTAGATGGATCAGTGATCATCTTTGACATCATCTGAAAAAGTATACCTGGTTGAGCTGAATCGTATGTTACTCTCCTTTGTGGATTGTGTTGAACTATCCTATGTGGATTTTACTGTTTACTCTCCTTGTGGATTTGAGTCTGGCTTTCCTTTGTGGATTGAGTTGTTCTTGAGCTCGTGAGCAGAGCTGGAATTGGGGACTTAGGTATATGTATGGGCATATACCTAAGTCGAGTCAGATGTTACTTCGTGATTGCATCTTTCTTTTGTGCTATATCCTTTGTGGATTTCGGGAGACCTTCGGGGGTCTCGGGGTCCTTACTGAGTAGCTTGTACTCACCCCTGCACGGGCTATGCCCGCACCTTGTTGTGTTGGTTGCAGACGACGGACAGCGCTGATCACGGTTGGGGCGTGGAGCAGGACGGTACCTGGAGGTGGACCACTGGGCGGGACGTGCTCGGAGCGGACGTGGGACCCGAGGAGCCTGGAGGCTATCTGTACCGACCCTTCAGGTGGGATTGCCAGTGGACGACACGAGGCCGCCGTCTTTTCTTCAGTTGCTGTACTTTACTTTTCAGTTGTACTTTACAGTTGGGCTTGTATTTCCGGCCCCCTTTACTTTACTGCACTTTAGTTTCCGCTTGCTGACTCTGTGTGGTTGTTACTTATAAAGGCAATGCCTTCCCTGTTTACTGGGATTTACGCCTTGGTGCTAGTCGCCAGCCCCTGGCCTATGGAAGGCGGGCTTGGGGTAGTCACGGCTCGGGCCCCTAGGACGGGTCGTGACATAATAATCATAAGATACTAAATTATTCAAATGAATATCCAAATCTTAATTTTCTTAACTGTGTGATACATATTCCCCACAACATTGTGTAAAATTATGTGTACACGATCCTCATTGTATGATATTAAACTATGTGTGCATCATCCATACTAGATAATGATAACCCATGAAACATCATAGTTCCTCTCATGATAAGCACCTTTCCCACATTGGTGTCAATCACCTACCACATTTTTCATGTTCATCATCCATGTGTCA
This sequence comes from Viscum album, assembly GCA_963277665.1. NCBI lineage: Eukaryota > Viridiplantae > Streptophyta > Magnoliopsida > Santalales > Viscaceae > Viscum > Viscum album. The sequence goes on from OY728132.1 coordinate 2,142,467,897, forward strand.
GCATCCAAGATGACACTCCCTTTTAATGATGAGTCCTACCATTGTTTATATTGATATTCCTACAAAATATACTGAATGATACAGTAGAATAATTCTGATAGTGTTGATTTTCATTCAAATATTCCATCATTTCCTTCCCATGATTTGTTCTTCCCTTAATATTAAGTCCCACCCTCTTCCATGATTGAATAGTCCACCATAAAGACCTTGTTCTTAGACTCAATGTCCCACTCAGTGATAGTGGAACAAAACCTTAATTACTTCTAATGAAATTTTGACATAGTTATTATGTTTTGATCAGGTTTAGTGGTTAGCCATCATTTTTCCCCAAACATAGTAAAAATATAATAAATATTTAGTTTTTTTCATGGGAGGCAGTACTGATCAAACATAATTAAATTTACATTTCATTTGATACCATGGGTGTCTCAATTTATGCACATAACACACCATTGTATGAGTAAAATTCAATACACATTAAATTAAAACATTTTTTTGCACTAACATATTGAGATGACGGTTTACTCTGTAGAGAGTCTTAATATAATATGAATACATTAAAATGTCAAGACACTCTACGTGGTTAATAAACTTGTCTAAACTATGAGTGTTCACCCATTTTCTAATAGTCTCTTATATAAATGTAAAATCACATGACCATATAATTTTATTGCTAAAGAGAATGATTTTTGAGGGAATATGTTTTGAAAATTGTTATTCAATTAATTTGGTTCATTTATTGTAATTAATCTATGGAAAAATAAGCATGCTCATAAATGTGGGGAATTATAAAATAGTAAACATCAAAAGATTTCATTGGTAAACTACACACCCAAGCCTCTATATTATTAAATAAAAATGATTTTTTGGGATCCACATTAAAAATTCACATCCCCATACCCACCATTATCAAGAATGTGGCCACCAAATCCAGTTGTAGTATAATCATATCTACCACTTCCTCCTCATCCCCGAGTTGATGTTTGTAATCCATAATTACCACTAGGAATAGCTTTGTGTGGCAGTTAGTTGTCTTTGTTGCTTCCCATTCTACTCTATATTTGGCAAACTCAATATTATTGTTCTTGTAAGTAATGATATATTATATGGAATTTATGACCTCCGTATGTTCATTCACTTTCCCATCTAGTCATTAATTTCATTGATCAGCTACCTAGGGCTTGTTGGCAACATCAAATTTTTCTGAGTCACATGAAACATCAAATTCTAAACATTCAACATGTACCCACAGAGAAAGGTATTCAAGGAAAACCATGTGGATAGATAATGTTTCCAACCTTCCATATCCCATGGTGTTCGTCCATTAGGGGAGGTAACCCATATTATTCACAAGATGTAGCTTCTAGATATCATTTATATTGTTTCACATGATCCAATATTCCATCTTATAGACATATTGATTTCCCTCAACATCTTTATTCCTAGGATATTTTAATTCCATAGATGGTGTGGGTTTATAATCCAAAATGGAAGGAGGGAAAATGTGTTAGGGTGTTATTTGGAGATCCTCTCAAAAATTTTGGTCTCTAGACCTGGAGGGATGTCCCCCCTATGAAACATCATTGGAAACACCATATCCTCCAACCTTGAGCATCACCTAATTGAATATATCACCAGTTCTTGACGCGGGCTTTCCTATTAGGATTGAGGTAGGATCATATTAAATTTAAAAATAACCATGAGTTGGAACAAAAATTGGGGTTGGTTACTAATGATCTATAATAACATCCAAATTCGGGGAGCAACCCCTATTGGGAAATTCATTACACCCAAACATGCCAGTTATTTTATCAAAGAATGTATGAATGTAAAAATGGGGAATAGAGAATAGAAAAATGACTACAGAGGTAAGGAATTTTGAAAATATAAAATCAATGAGTTTAAATATTGAATTCCACCACAAGAGAACCCTCGAAATAATATTCTTCATAAAAAACTATCACTAGAACACTAGTTTTATGTGGTGGGGAAGGAGAATAAAAAACTAAAAAATGCATTGATGAAATAGAAAGTAATAGATATTATATTTTATAAATATATCTAAGAAATATTTGGTGTATTCATACCTTGTCGTACAAGGATCTAAATCCCGAGTCATCCTAGATGGTCTACCATTCTAGAGGTAGTCAATTTTTTATGAATAGTAGTGCACAATCCCATAGAGATGACAAGGAGGAATGAATGCTCTAAACCAACACATCCAAAATCCTCACCAAGTCCTCCAGTCATGGATGATTCTGTAGTTGACTCTGAGGTGTTCCCACCAGTACCCATTGGAAATCTTCATCCCCTATATTTAGGACCCACTATCTCTCTCTTCTAGGTACTGAATGAGATTTCAAATTTAGGGAAAATATTGAAATAAAAAAATTGTCCAGACGATATATTAATGATAAAAAACTATTCCTACATTTTCAAATAGATGATCCATGATGTTATCATACACATGGGTATTAAGTTATCTCATTAAATGTTTCCTGATTAATTTTTTGATCATAATGATTTCTCATCATTGGTTACCTATAAGTTGACATAATGGGATGTCACCTCCTTAGTTGATTCTTTAGTATATATTTCCACCTCAGGATCACCACTGAATATAACATGAACCCATCTAGTTAAGAGATTTCCACCACAATGATTGTATTCAAATGAATCCATATCCATGAGGTACAGAAATATATTATAGGTGTTCCCCATATTAGTTATTTTCTCAATCCCATACTTTGGTGATTCAACTCCCTCCAATGTTAGTATCTTCCACAATTGTTCTACTCTCATGTTCATTTTCCACAATCCGATGTTTTAAATCTTGTGAATAATTACATTGAAGAAATAGTCACAAAAAATTCTCTCCAGGGGATTCCATGGTTCTACTGGTCCCATATTTATAACACTATGACTAATGATGTGGTCACTTCTATGAGAGGACATCCCATTCAGGGGGAGGGGAGTAGAATAACATTGAGGTACCCCCACATCCCTGGTTGAATCAATTGATTGATTGTGAGTGAATTGATAAGTATCCCATATTTCTACCAATTTCTCATGTTCATATCTTATGCGATAAATTTTCCTCACTTTTTGATATAGGATTTCCCTTTGATATGACATTACCAAAATTACAAAATAATCTTGTTAGAGACCAAAATCAGTATAATTCAGAGGAATTAAAATAATATCCAATATTAATTCTCCTATGATCATCCACCATTACCGATGAATGAAACATATATTTATTTCCTTACTATTCCCCTTGTAGGCACACTTTATATGCTTGTGGATTTATATGAACTATTGGGCAAAGAAATATGGAGAATATGGTTTATTATAAGAGTTACCACCTATTTTAGAGACTTGTATTATAAAACCCCATGTTATTAGGTACTATTTTTTGAAATATTAAATATCATTGATTTCTTCAATTATATGATACGCCATGTTAAGGTTGTTCTATGTGCAATACCAATATAGTTTTTTCTTACACACAACGTTGAGATTACAAAATTAATTTTTTACTATAATTATTTTAATAATACAGTTAAAACCATGCCTATATTATTTATGGTATGAACAACAATTATTCGAGTTATGAAATAGTGGATTACACATAATTATTTATACATAGTTTATAAAAACATTTTAAAATAAAAGGAAATATTTTTTTTATAAATTATTTAATTGTACAAATGTGTATTTTTTAAACATAAATAATAAAAATAAATATATTATAATTAAAATAATTAAACATATATATATATATATATATCATATATTCAATATGATGATTAAAAGTTATCTTATGTGTGTACAAGAGATGTTAGAAGAAAAAATTCAATTTCAAATATATAAGATGTATTTTTATAAAATATATGTTTTACCTCCTCTTGATGGCGCACATGTTTTAATTATAAATATTGAAACTTTTGAATATTGTATTTCACAAAATAAACATTTTATTTTCAATAGAAGTATCAATATTTATATTTTTTTAATTTTTGGTATTATTCATGACCACATTCATTTTGGATTAATTGTAGAAAAATTAATTTATTTTAATTGATTACAAATTTTTTATCTGATTTTTTATATTGGTAATATGTGATTTATATTTGTTTTAAAGTGTAATTAGATCAATGTTTTAACAGTTAATCCAATTTTAGTCATTTGAATAAATGTCACATTGAACATCTTTCTAATAACATTTCATTATTTTAGATGTTTTTAGTTTATAAAAACATGTATTCTCTAAATGTCAATAGGATTAAATTTTTATTATTTTATGAAAATCAGGGGTTTAGGATTTGGAACAATGGCTTCCATGTATGGATATGTAATTTATAAATTTATTAAATAGTTTCAATTTATTATGGAAAAAATTTTAATAGTAAATGTTTAATGTATTTTTACCATGATTAAGGGTAAATCTAACATTTATGGGAAAAATAATATTATATGGGTTATATAATTATGCTAAAACAAGTCCTAATTTTATTAGATGAATATTTCACATCCCTAATATTTAATTTATATGTTATGATTCCATTTATGGACCTTTCGATTATAATATAACCCTTATACTATTATATTTAATAGAAATATAATTTTATCAAAAAAATTAAGAAGAGAAATATTTTTATTATTGGGTTTTATATCTGATATATTTGACAATAATTTGTCTTAAAAAATAGTATGTGATTATCTAAATCATGTTTATTTATTTATAATTTTTAGTGATAATTTTATTACATTAAATAGTTATAGAGTGATGATATAATAGTTTTTTAAATAATGAATCAAAAAATTAAATTAAATTATAAATATGAAAATAAATATAATTTTTTTTATTAAGGTTATCCATGAATTTTGTTGAATAATATGAAATGGTGTAGGTGTATTATAATAATTTTTTTAAATAATCATGTTGTATTGTTTTTTCATAAAATGAATGTGATTAATATTGGAAAAATTGACACATATGATATTTTCTTCAAATAATATTAAAATAAATAAATTTTAATACATAAAAATATTAAATTTGGAAATGGGTATGAGATATGATATAATATATATTATATTTCTCATTTATTTTTATATTTACATATTTTATGTAAATATTACATCTTCTTAACATTAAATACATTGTTACTACAATTAAAATTAAAATGGAATAACTAATTGATTTTCAAAATGATACGTTTTAAAAAAACATCAATACATGTATAAAAACTATTGGATGATGATATTACAATATTATAATATTATTTAATTGAATAAATGAGAATTTTGGGTATTTGGATTGAGAAATAGATTATTATAAATTAACCTTTTTATCAATTATAAATGTCTCCTTCTCCTCTCTTAGAAAAGGGAGTATGTTCTTCCCTATTATTCACACATCATAATAAAATTGGTTATACAAAAAAAATCCAATATGCTCCTAAATAAATCCTAGAAAAATTAATCTGTATATAATTTCAAATGAATGATTCCCCTTTTGAAAATAAAAATGATATACCAAAAGAAGATATAACATTCACCGACAAACATTAGTGTGTTATTTGATAAAAAATATAAATTAGTTTAATTTATTGTTTATACAATATCATAAAGAACCTTAAAATACTTAGATGTTATTATAAAATAGTTTCTACTTTAAATCACATGAACTTATATCATATGGGTAATTGATATACGGTTTTTGTGTGTGGTGAACTATAACCTCACAAAATGAGGTAGTTCGTTTATACATTACCAGCTGTCATGGATATAATTTTTTTTGAAGAGCTTATTTTTATATTACATATAGTGTATTTTTAATTAATTTATACTTCCATAAATATTATATAAATCATAAATTATTTTTTTCATTATATGGAAATATGATAACGTCATTTGTGATTGTGTGGATTCTGCCTCATCAAAGTAATGTGAATCATTCATACACTACATTGAATGTGTTGTGGATGTGTTTTTTGAAATTATATAATATATAAGACATACGTGTACTGATTTAAATATTGTATGAATATATAGAAATATTTAATTCATTTCATTTCATTCATGATGTCATGAATTGGAAGCAACGATCACATGTATGTTCAACTTACATCTGAATGGAATTTCATTTTATATTTCATTCTTTTTAGATAATAATAAATAAATTTGTAATTAATATAACTATTATTTATATAAGGTATATATCTTTTAAATTAAATTATTATATATGTATGCGGGCCAAGAAAAACAATTCAAAACATTTTTGAGAAACAATGTAGTTATCATTTATAACATAAATTAATCATGGAATTGTTAATTAGAGGGTAATATAAACTCTTAAGTCAATCATATATGAAACAATATATATATATAGATATATATATGGTTCTATTATAGATGTATAATGAAATTATATTTAATATAATGGTGCTTTTCATGGATACAATGAGATTCAATATATAAGGTAATGGATTTATGTCCCTCCTTAATTTCCCTAATACACAAACAATATACACTACTTTTTTCATAAACATGGTTTCTATAGTTTCCATAAGAGTATTTCATGATATTATCTAGATTATAATATTATTTTATATCCATATATTCTTTTTTTGTGGAATACAAATCTACTGATTGTAATAAGATGAGTATTTGTTTAATCATCACAACATCATTTGGGATTGTTTCATTTAAAGACTACAGAAGAGAATATTTATCTTCCATTTCCTTGTTCTCAGAAATTATAATTAGGAAATTATTTTACTATTAAAATACGTATTTTTAAATTCATTTTTACCCATTTTATGTTATTTAATAAATAGATTGAGAGGTTTCTTTTTTTTAATTGTTCAAATGAGATACATTGTGACAAATACATTAAAAGTAAGAAATGATTTTTTTTAAATTATATGGAATGAACAGATCATTCCATCAACATGAAACATTAATATATTGAATATTAATTTTAAAATTAGTATAATATTTTTAAAAATATATTCCATTAAAATATTGTTGCATTTATAAAAAATAAACTTCTTTCAACGTAGAATGATATTTTCATCAACAATTATTTTAAAATATTATATCAAAATTATTTTTCACCAAAGATATAGTTATTCTCTGTTATGTATTATTTAACAAGGATATGGTCGATTATTACCATTTTATTTTTTTTCTAATTTTGATTTTTAATGAGGGAATGATATTTATGAATCTTGTTTCATTTAAATGGGTTATGTTATGAATAAATGTTGTTTTTGAGACCCATTTAAATCCACAGTTTTTGATATGATGAAATATATTTGTTCATTTAGAACACATAAGTAAGGTTTTCATTTTTAGATGGGTGGGAATTATATCTCCCTCCAATTCAATTGGTAATTATGGATAACTCATTATGTATATATATGTTATATGTGATCTTGATTTCATGTTCACAAGTATATTGATTGAACTTTTTATCATGTCCATAATTTATTGTGTGGACCTTATTTTCATATCCATGTGTTTACGAAAGGCCCTGATTTCATGTACATAATTTATTGAGTGAAAAAATTTGTATTTATTCTTTTTCAAAAAGCTACAATTTTATGGTCATTCCACACTATCATGTCTTCTGTTAATGTTATGAACTCATTGATTTTGACATTTTTTCATAATAGTTATTCATTTTGGAATAATAATATTTATTCCATGATTCTTGTTTATGATCTTTGATATGTAATGTATATTCATCTAATGTTACAATCACATTATCATACCCTTTATTCTCAATTTTATGATTTAAAATAATTCTTCATTACCCTTAATAAGACTTTAATCTCACCATTTCTTTTGATTCAATTCCTTATTTTGTAAAGAATTTTTTAAAGTATGATTACTAAAGAGTAAGATCATTATGGCAGATGTTTAAGATATTTCACCAAATTACATAAATATGTTCCATGTTTCCATAGGTACTAAACAGTTATGGCCCTTAGTAATGTATTTTTGTAATGGAATGAAAAATATTCTAAAAATTCTTAATATACATGTATGAAAATCCATATTCATTATAGTTGGAATCTGTGGAAAGATTTATTAATCCTTAGGAATCTAGGATGTGAAATCATTAGTGACATCCCTATAGATATTTTTAATGATATTTGTTGTGATGTTTTTAATGATATGTTTATGTATAGTATAAAATCCTATAATATTTGTAAATATCATGAGTAAACAATGATTAAACCTTAAGTTTTATAGATTGATGGAAATTAATGTTGATTATGATTTTTTCCCAATATGATTTGTATTTCTCATACATCCACCTTTTTATTGGAATGATTGATTCAGTAGTTTCTGAGAAATATATCATTACCATTCAAAATATATTAATCATGATCCATTTTTCAGAATATGCATAATTTATGTCTATAACATATTGCATAGAAAGCGAACTGAATCACTAGTAAAAAATTATCATGAATATGAGGAAACCTGATAAAATTTGATCCATAGATTTGGATAAGTTCGATATCATATTTATATATATGTACCATCCCTATAAACAACATACAAAAATAGATTCTGAATTTTATAGTACATATTAGGGTTATGATATGGAAAGGAGTAAACTATTAAGAGTAATCTTTATAAAGTTTGTAAATAATAATATTTGATTTACTTTCTTCTCAATTTGTAAAAGGGAACATGGTGGAAATTGTTCTAAAGGAAATAATAACAGTTTTACTTATAAGAAAAAAGTTTATAAATTATTATATTAATGATGTAAATAAAATAAAAAAACCTCAAATTATTTTACATCTCATAATTTTGGGTATCAATTGTAAGGAGTTTGGGTATTACACTATATGTTGTTTCAATCAAAGCGTTAATATCTATGTTATGGCACACAAAATTATAATGGAAAATAACATATGGAAATATTATTATATAATATTGATTGAAGTGAACCATAATTGTTAAGGAATACTTATCATCCACTCATTTTTTCGAAGCTGAAGTATTATTTAGAATACATATTCCATATAAAAATATTATTGTTCAACCAACAGTAAAACATCCAATGATTATCTACATGGATTCTACGTTAATTAATTCACACATTATATATTCATAAGTATAAACCAATGCTGACATTGAAAAATAAATATATTTAAGAAAATTTCATGAATGAGGAATAAAGGAGTATTTCGAGTTTTAGGTTATTACCATGTTTCATGAAAATAAATGTAGATGGTCATCACAAGTTTATTATAGGAAAATTAGAAGCTAAATCAACATGATTGTGGAATTAAAAATAAGTTGATTTTTTCCATTTAGAATGTTTATTTCAAAATTATTGGAGTATAATCTTATGGATTGTTGATAAGGAATAGCATTAATGAAGTTGATAATATTGAAAATTTGATGAGGGTTTAGAGAAAAATTCTTTGAAACATAAATATTTATTCATATTTGCTAATTAGTGCTAACATTTTCTATGTGATTAAGATATATGTGACGCACGCCTGTCGTAGGGCGTGGCAAAACAATTATTTCCTAAGTTAAAATGTAGCAATGTGGTTGACCTAGGATGTCTCCCGAAGAGGAGTGCACACAAAATGGGTTGTCACATTAAAATGGGGGTAAAAATGTTGTGAACGGAAATTTGAAATTCAAATGATTGAAAAACAATGAAATTTAAAAGGGTGATCAGGTCGGGGTCGGTTTCTTAATTATAATACTATCCTTGTTCAATTTAATTCAAACCTCTTCTTCATAGTTCTTTAAAGTGAGTTTCCACAATCGTTTCCTCTAACTTCCTTGGTGAAATTATTATTGTGAGAGAAAACCTTACCAAGATCTTGGTTTGGTCAACTCTCCTTCCATGTGTAAAATAGTTGTATTGAATATCCTTAATTGAAATGGGCAATTCCGGATCGGGTTTTGTTTATCCCAAACAATCAAGAACATTCACTGCACCTTTTACACGTACTGACGATCGTCGAGTACTTCACCACTAATTCCTAGTTTATTCCATCGTATATAAACCAGAAATTAGTGGAGGGAGATATTGATTATTTTACCAAGGAAAAAATAAATAACGGAATTAATATTCAAGAACGATCGAACTTGATAATAAAATCCGATATAATAAATTGAAAACAACTTTGAAGAAGAATGAAATTTATTCAATTGCGTCCAAGAACTCAAGCATTACAATGTAGAAAACCAACCCTTCCCCAATCACTCCAAAAGATTACCCCACCATGGTAAGGGTAATCGAGTTGAATGGGGAAGAAGAATGCATTACAAAACTATGAAAAAGAAAATAAATAAAAAATAAAACTGAAAAGATCTTCTTCTTGGTGTCCTGGAAGGAATGGGGTGGAGAATGGATGCTTTGAGGGGGTGGAGCTCTCCTCCTTTTATAGGCAGAATGTTTCCCCCGAATGTCGATGCGTTTTAGCCCCATTAAATGTCATATTCACGCGTTGAGACCTTCTTTAATGTTGTTCATAATTCCCTTGGCCGTGTCCCCTCAAAATCCTAGCGGATTTGGACATTTATTCCGAGAGTTATGGCCGTGTTACTATGAGCATTTATTCTGTCCAATCAGACTCTCCAAAACGAAATCTTCCCGATTAGGGTGAGTTAATGACCCCATAAACGGTCAATTCCCCCGGTTCATTCTTCATTAAAGATTCTCCAAAACTCCATTCGCGTCCCCCCACCGAATTTCAAAAGATTTGGGCCCACAGTGTATGATTTATGGGTCCCACATCAAAACAAGGCAGAACTGAAAACAGTTTTCTTGAGAAAACTTGTGAGGTTTTTTTGAGCTTCCATATGGCCGATTCAGATTTTGGTCCAAATATATTAAATAAATCCCTGGATGTGTATAATCTGGAAAAGAAATAATTTTGCAATTTGGATCAGTGTAGATAATGTTATGGCCAAACTATCGAAATAATTTAAAACTGTTAAAAATCCAAAATGGCCAATTTTTATTATTCAGCTCAAAATAACACCATTATCAAAAAAATGAAACAATTCATCTTAGAGGAAATTTTTTTTGGGTTTAAAACAATGATATTCAATATAAAATAATTGAAAATATTTGCTCTATCAATTCCCCCACACTTAGCACTTGGACTCCTGGACAAATAAAAATCAAATCAAATCAAATCCAAAACACATATCAATGAGATCAATCAAATCAATTTCAATAAACAAAAAGATATCATGCCTCATCAAAAACTGTTATATCAAGTTATCCATTAAAGATTTTAATATATTTCCACTTCATTTCTTATCCCATGCTCACAAAACACCTACCTCACATGAATTTTCTCTCATCTCATAAATGTAAAGGCTGAACAAGGCTTTTCTCATCCAAACTCACACAAGAGTCACCATAGGTTTGATAAATTCCTACTTCTCCACCCGATGTGAGTCAAGGACATGTGTTTATCATGAGGACTTTTCAGGGTTGTTCTGTGGCTTCTGGTTGGTAGGATTTAGATGTTAAAAGTTCTGAGGCCGAAAAAGGAAGGTTAGGATATTATTGAAGCAGAATTGCAAGATTCTAGTTTTCACTCAAATATGGTCTCCTTCACTTCCCATTTGTTGAAAATAGGCTCCATCCTCATTCAATCCGCTCAGCAGCAAACATTTCAATATTTTCAAACATAATTTTTTTTAAAGCTCCAGATAGGCACAGCTTTCTTTTGGAAGCTCCAGAAAGGCACAACTTCTCTTGTTATAAAAGCTCCAGAAAATGCACAACGTTCAACAGAATAGTTGTTCGGCATCACAAATCTCTTACACAATTTATATTCAACCCAATGTATAACCAAATGAGGCAGTACACCACAAGACATCTTCCCCCACACTTAAGTTCAACTAGATCATGCAATTTTACTTCAAGAGTAGGTATGATAGGGAAAATTGGCTTGTAATGTGGCTAACCTAACAGACAATTCATGGCTACTAGGGGATACAATGAAGGATAAATGTAAATGTGGGCCATAATGAGAATGATTATTTTGAATAGGGGCCTTCAAACAAAATAAATGCCTCAATCATTTAAAACACACGTACCCCAACCCTCAAGTTTTGAAAGGAATAAATCAAATTCTGGTTAAAGCAAGCATGGTCTGGTTCTCTCAAGAAATTAGGTGAATGAAAAGAATATGACAAAAATGGTTCAGAAGCCTCAAAGGAAAGTGATCTTAAAGATACAGACAGTGAAATATGGGATGGGTTTCAAAAATTAGTGTACTTTTCATTAAATTCCAAAATTTTTTAACTTGAAACAAAGTTATTTCAGCAATCATTTAAACTCAGTTTCATGGAATAGATTGGTTCACTCATTGAAATGAGTTTCAAAAATGGCATTGATAATCATTTCAGCTCAAAAGTTTCAGAAACACACCAAAAAGTGAAAAATAAACAAACAAAATTTGAAAACACACAAAAATGTTTTTGAAAACAAACATCAAATGAAAATCTTATACTACAAAGGTTTCCTCCCCCACACTTAAATGATGCAGTGTCCTCGATACATTCAAGTGGATTTAATATGTAATCCAATTTTCAAATTAATCACAACATCAAGAAAGTGTGAAAGAGAGTTACAACCTGATTTATTCGTAGTGCAACATTGAGTTAAGCTTCCAAGTGTTGCACTCTGAAAACCAACAAATAAAAGAACAAAAGAAAACATAAGATATTTTTTTAAAGAAAAAAATAGAAATAGGATGAGAATAGAAGGATAAAACTTGGTTTGATCCCCCAAGTGGGCCCTGGGTTTTGACTGCCTCCAGTGGGGCAGTTCTAATCGATTATCCCCAATATGATGGTGGATGAAGTTTCTTTGATTTGAACCACCACATGTGGCTCTTCCCAGCTTTCATTTCATTGTTCTTGTTGAGGAGGACTACATAGATAGAGTACACCGGATCGACCCCCTTCGCAATGTGGTACACTATGCATAGTGGGGGTAGGATGAAGTAAAGAGCCTCCTCCTTTTTGGGTTCCTCATGAACAACATCTTCTTTATTCTCTAGTGGTTGCTGAAGGTATGATACATCTGGGGAAAAATCAAAGGGAATGTCAGAGTTTAATTCTATTTGAAAAAAATTAAAGCATGAAGAATCAATATCAAATTCTTCCCTTTCAAATTAAGTAGCTTGTATCTCATTTTCCTCCAAAAAATTCTCTTTTATCTTCTCATGTAGTCCTTCCATTAAATTTTCAATAGGTTTAGGGAGCTCCAGATGTTCCTCTTCAGATGCATATACTCCCTCTAAGGAAATACACGTGTTGGATGAATCTGAAAAATTAAAACAAGGGGAGGTAATACTCAATTCAGTTTCAACAAAATCAAAAGATAATGATTTTATAAAATGATTAACTCCCTGATATTGTTTGGATTCAATTTCTTCTTCAAATGAAGGTGTCTCTTGGAGTTGAATTTCTGTAGATAGAGGTAGGCAGTCAGACTCCTCTATATTCTCTTCAAATTCCACTGTTTGGTTGGTTTCTTCCTTCAATGTTGTTGAATCATCTACATTATCAGGAATAGTTGGATCAAGAAGTTCCTCACACTCATTCCAGAAGTTATCCAGATATTTTTGATCTCCCATATGCATTTCAATAGCTAAATCATCTTCATCAATCTTCTCCAACATTGATTGAGATGGGATCAATGGATTTTTTTTAATTTCATCAAGGCCTCCATGGGTTCTTCAACTTGAATTATTTGTGAGGATACTTCTTCCATCAATTTTTCTGGTTCTGGTTCTTGTTCTGGCTCTAGTTGTGGATCCTGGGATGCATGTACTTGTTCCGCTATCCACTGTATTGAGGTCTCTAGGTTTTGAACTGTTTGACTAATTCTTTCAAATTGGGCTTCAATATCCTTGTGGACTTCTTCTTCTTGGTGATGTAAATTGATCATTTCTTGATAAAATTTTGGAAAATACTCCTGAAGATCAATTAATTCTCTTTCCAAACCCTCCAACACTGTGTATTCGAGGTTCTTTTTAAGGATTCCAATGAGATCCTTGAATTCATCCTCTATTATGATTTGGATTCGAGCTCCCCGTATTTGTTTATCCAAGAAAGAATCTTTATACTCTATAGACCAAGGTGATTCAATAATTGGATCTCTCACTGGTGGGTAATTGTTCGATGAATTAAAGAAATAATCATTTGAAAAAAACATGGAAAAAGTTTTTTTTAATTGAAAAAGTCAAATATTTACAATTAGTTTGTGGCACTACCTCCCCGGAAACGGCGCCAAGTTTGACGCACGCCTGTTGTAGGGCATGGCAAAACAATTATTTCTTAAGTTAAAATGTAGTAATGTGGTTGACCTAGGATGTCTCCCGAAGAGGAGTGCACACAAAATGGGTTGTCACTTTAAAACGGGGGTAAAAATGTTGTGAATGGAAATTTGAAATTCAAATGATTGAAAAACAATGAAATTTAATAGGGTGATTAGGTCAGGGTCGGTTTCCTAATTATAATGCTATCCATGTTCAATTTAATTCAAACCTCTTCTTCTTAGTTGATTAAAGTGAGTTTCCACAATTGTTTCCTCTCAATTCCTTGGTGAAATTATTATTGTGGGAGAAAACCTTACCAAGATCGTGGTTTGGTCAACTCTCCTTCCATGTCTAAAATAGTTGTATTGAAAATCCTTAATTGAAATGGGCAACTCCCGATTGGGTTTTTTTTATCCCAAACAATAAAGAACATTCACTATACCTTTTACACGTACTGACGATCGTCGAGTACTTCACCACTAATTCCTGGTTTATTCCATCGTATATAAACCAGAAATTACTGGAGGGAGATACTGATTATTTTACCAAGGCAAAAATAAATAACGGAATTAATATTCATGAACGATCGAACTTGATAATAAAATCCGCTATAATAAATTGAAAACAACTTTTAAGAAGAAAGAAATTTATTCAATTGCATCCATGAACTCAAGCATTACAATGTAGAAAACCAACCCTTCCCTAATCACTCCAAAAGTTTACACCACCATTATAAGGGTAATCGAGTTGAATAGGGAAGAAGAAGGCATTACAAAACTATAAAAAAGAAAATAAATAAAAAATAAAACCAAAAAGATCTTCTTCTTGGTGTCTCGGAAGGAATGGGGTGGAGAATGGATGCTTTGAGAGGGTGTAGCTCTCCTCCTTTTATAGCCAGAATGTTTCCCACGAATGTCGACACGTTTTAGCCCAATTAAATGTCATATTCACGCGTTCAGCACTATTTGAATGTTCTTCATAATTCCCTTTTCCGTGTCCCCTCAAAATGCCAGCGGATTTGGACATGTATTCCGAGAGTTATGGCCGTGTTATTATGACCATTTATTCTGTCCAGTCAGACTCTCCAAAACGAAATCATCCGGATTAGTGTGAGTTAATGACCCCATAAACGGTCAATTACCTCGGTTATTCCTTCATTAAAGATGCTCCAATACTCCTTTCGCGTCCACCCACCGAATTTCTAAAGCTTTGGGCCCACAATGGATGATTTATGGGTCCCACATCAAAACTAGGCAGAACTGAAAACAGTTTTCTTGAGTAGAATTGTGAGCTTCTTTTGAGCATCCATATGTCCGATTCAGATTTTGGTCCAAATATATTAAATGAAGCCATGGATGTGTAGAATCTGGAAAAGAAAGAATTTTTCAATTTGGAATAGTGTAGATAATGTTATGGCCAAACTACCGAAATAATTTAAAACTATTAAAAATCCAAAATGGCCAATTTTTACTATTCAGCTCAAAATAACACCATTATCAAAAAAATGAAACAATTCATCATAGAGGAACAATTTTGTGGGTTTAAAACAATGATATTCAATATAAATTAATTGAAAATATTTTCTCTATCAATTAATGTGATAGATTGAATTTGTAGAAGTATATTACATTTTATGGATGTATTAAATTAATTTTTTATTATTAATAAAGATTTATTATCACCCATTGGGAGCATGTTACTGTAGCAGTACTGCAGCATTGGCAGCACTATAGATCGGTTTTTGTATGGTAGCAATGGCAGGGAACTATAGCGGTGGTGGTTCTTTGGGGGTACTGTATTAGGTGGGTTACTATTCACAAAATGGGAATTGGTCCCAAAATATGGGCCTACTGGCTATGTAATGGGTTACAAGCCCACTAGGCCTTCGGGATATCTAATAGGTCTCCCATTACCTAGTTAAAAGAGTTCTTTTCATTGTTTTAATAATAAAAATGAGTATTCAACCCCAACCTTTAAAAAAATAGAATATTATATTAATAGTTTTAAATTTGACAGATATGATATTTTTTAAAAATAACATTCTATAATATATTTATAAAAATAAAAAATATATTAAATTTGGAAAATTGGATAATATATAGTCTAAAATAAAACATATTTTCCATTTATAATTAAATTTCATCTTTATATATAAAATATGTCATTGTCATAATATAAAAAACATTATCATGACAATTAAAATTAAAAGGGATTGACTAAGGGTTAACAAAAATAATATGTATTAAAATAATATCCAACCCTATATAAAATAAATTAGATTATGTTATTAAAACATTAAAATATACTTTATTATAATTAATGTTTTTTGTTGGTGTTTAGATTGATATTGATTTTATTATATATTAATATTTTTACAAATTCCATCGGTGCCCCTCCCCTATTTTAGAAACGACCTAATATTCCTCGATTTTATTCACACAACAGATCATATTTTTTCATCCAATCAACATCAGAAACCTCCCCAACATATCTCAATTCTTACTAGTGTCCATAATTTTGGTAATAATAAAAATAATATATTTTTTTCTACAAATCAATATGAGATTCCCATTTAAGAGGAAATGTTCATCAATAAATGTTGTTTAATTATTGCTCCCTAAAAGACATTAAATTAATTTTTTTTCTAGTTTATATAAATAAAAAATTATCCAAATTATACCATGATTTTTTAATTATTATAATTAATTACACCCGCATAAAGATACATTAAACGGGAAACGAAATTACCATTTCTAGTGTACGAAGAACTACCACCTCACGAAACAATGCGTCTTGTTCTTCCTTTTCCAAATATTATGGTTGGGAATTATAATAAACACATTATTTTTATATGAAATATATGTTATTTATGAATTATTTATACTTCAATGAATATTATATACAACTTAACATTATTCTTACCATTTTTAGAAACATTATAATTTATAATTTGGATGTGTAGACTACATCATCTTCAAAGTGATGGGACCAAATAACACATTTAATAGAATGTATTAAGTATTTATTAACGGAAATTATTTGATATATATTCCATTATAATTCTACTGTAATTATATCACATATATATATATATATCTATGTCATTTACTTTCTTTCTCTCACTAAGACATGAAATAGATGTATCATTCATGCGTACGTAGATCCTACCATCTCCATGAAAGGTGTATTTCGTTTTCTATTTCTATATTTATTAGATAACCATAAATACTTATTAAATGAATATATATGACATTTTTATCACATTTATCACTATGGAGATAATTAAATCATTATTTAAGTATGAGTTCAATGAATAACACGTCAAAACATGTGCAATAGATAATGATGTTATTTACCAAAACATTACATAAACATGGTATAGTTAATTATAAGGTAATATAAAATATTAAGTAAACCTTATACAATATAATATATATGAAATTTATCTTTAATAGATTTATAATAAACTTTTATTTATCAAATATGATGTTTTCATGAGTATAAAGTGAGTCAAGACAAAAGGTATGTGATTTGGGAATCATTTTTCTTTTTGTGGTACACATGCCTTAGAGACAACGAGATTATTCAACATAGTATAAAAATTAAAAATTAATGTATTTTATGACTATTACCTAGAATATAATGGGGTTTCCTATCAATACAATGTTTTTCATTTCATGGGGAATATAATCCTACTAATATTTGGTTGATAATAATTTCTCTCATAATTTCGTTAGTATATTAGTTTTTTTCATTTTATTTATCTGTTTGGGAATATTTATATTACATATCCATTTTCTATAAAAGTATTTTTAATATTATATTATATTATTTTTTATGTTATTTTTACGCAATTTTTTTATTTTACTTCATAGTTTGAAATGATTTTCATTCTTTTCTCAAAATAGATACTTTGTGGATTTCCTAGAAAATTTATGAAAGGAATGTTTTTTAAACAATATTATTTTAACATAATTATTAAAAATCATGAATCCTTAACTCTTTGAAGAATCAATTAAAATATCAAAATTTTATTATAAAAGAAAATGCTTATTTTATGATTTCATAATATTTTTTTAAAATAAATTGTTTCAATTTAGAAAGGATATTTTACGGATGAAAAAGTTTTGTGTTACTTTTCAAAATTATTTTACATCTATGATAATAAAATTTGATGTAACATATTTTTTAAATGTTTATATTATTCAATATTTTTATTATTATTATATCTAAAAATATTTTATGTTTACGATGGAATGATATTTATGGAAGTTATATCTTTCTCATGGGATATGTTATGATTAAATAATTTTTAAGATACCCATTAAATTCCATTGGTTCTGATATGTGGAATTATTTATATTCTTATAGCGCACAGACGTATGGTTTTCATTATATGATTGGTGGGAGAATATATCTCCCTCAAATGAATTTATTCAATATAGAAAACTCATGAGCTATATATGTTATGAGTGAACTTCATTTTATGTACCCAATTCTATGAATGGACCTAATTATAATGCCTATAATTTTATGCATGGACCTAGTGTTCATATCCATATGTTTATATATGGGCTGGATTTCAGGTTATTTATATAATGAGTTAACATGTTACTACTTATAAAAGTTCCCAAGGACACATGTTTATGGGCATGCCAAAACATCATGTCTTATGTCAATGTTATGATCCTGTGGATTATGTTATTTGATTCCCTTATAATTCAGGTATTTGAAAAAAAATTATTCCATGATTCATTTTTATGATATTTGATATGCAGGGTATGATAATAAAACATTATTAAAACATTATTATACCATTTATGATGATGTTTATGATTATATATATCCCTTGTTTACAATTACTGATAATTTAAGCTCACTCTTTATATTGCTTCAATTCCATGGGAAATAAAGAAATGTTTTATGTAGGAGTATTCAAATGAATGATATTTATGGTATATGTGTAATATATATCACCAAATTTTAACTCCTTGTTCCATTATTTCAAAGGCACTAAACTATTTTAGAGCATAGGAATGTGTTTATGTAATGTAATGAATATTAACCTAAGAAATAAGAAATATCAATGCATGAGTAGTGTGGGTCATTATTGCTGTTATAAAATGAATGGTCTAGTAATCCTTGGTAAACTAGGATAATATAATATTAGTGATATCCCATGTGATATTATGAGGCTATGTCTATGGATTTATCCATGTATATGATTATTTATAGGTTAAAATCCTAAAAAAATTAGTATCTACGATGAACCTAGTATTTAACATAATATGTTATTTATTAAAGGTAATTTTCCTTGATTATAATGTTTTCCCATTATGATTAGTGTTTCTCACAATTTATTTATTTTGGTTTTAGTCAATGGGTGGAACCGAAAAGAACCATGTTATTGATGAATAAAATGGAAAGTGAAATGATGAACCTCATAAGAAACACAATTTTATATAATATGGAATGAAAAACATAGTTTTTATGACCCCAAAATGTTTTTAATACATGAATCATATTTTACATCCTAACGTCCAATGGAGTGAATTTTTTATTAAATTATATATATTAAAAATAACCCCATATTTCAGTGGAACAACCAATCCACTAGTAGCTAAAAAAATGATCTACACCATTTTAAAGGTAATTTTCACAATTCATTGATCAAAATATGAAAATGATATGATTGGAACATAATACAAGGTAGGTGAATGAAATTAGAAGTTGAAAATTTTCATGAATACAAGGTAAAATGATAAAATTAGACCAATGGTTTTGGATGAGTTTATGATCTTAATTTCCATTAAGTACAATACACATACACTTATTTGAAAAAGGGATATATATGTTTCCAATCTATTTAATCGTTATGATTTGAAAAGATGGAAATAATTTGAAGGAAACTCTATAAACATTTGAGAGAAGAATATTACATTTAATTTATGCTCAATGTGTGGAAGATATTATAGAAGAAACAATCTTAAAGGGACAAGTAACTTCTTTTGTGGGAAATAAGTTCACCATCCATTTGACTAAATAAATAATTGGAATAATAAAAATACCTCCAAATAGTGTACATCATGCAATGAAGTTTTTCAACTGTAAGAAGATGTGCAATTGGAGTAACTAGTGCACTAATCAAATGTTTAATTGGTAATGTATTACATATCTACCTCTAAAAGAAATTGAAAATGGAAAATCATATTCTATCATAATGGATGAAGTGAACCATGTTATTTAGGGAACACTTATCCATTATTCATTTTATGAAATTCCATATTTTATTTTTAGCAAATAATCCATATGGAACTATTATTCTACATCCATTAGTTTAATTTTATGTGATTATGTACATGGAAAATAGTGTTTTGAAATTACATATTCTATCAGTATAAGGAAGATCTCTATTATCCAATAGAAAATTATTGATATAAGAAAATATCTTTCGTATGGAATAATGATATATGTGTCCTTTTAGGTTATTATCATGTTTCAGTATAATAAATGATGATGTTGTTATCATTTTTAGTTTATGGAAATTAAATGATACATCAATTTTATTGGGGCATTAATGATAATTATATTTTTTATATTTTGTAACATTATTTTAAAAATATAGAATTATAATTTTTTGGATGCTTCATAACTATAACATTATTAAAAAATTGAAGACATTGAAATTTGGATATGGTATTAAAAATTAACTTCCATAATATAATGACCAATCTTTCACTTAAAAGATCTAATTATTTTATAATACATCAGGATTTAAAAAATCACCTTTATTTCATGGAATAATAGATGTAGTGTAAATTGATCAATATACTGCACCATGAGTGATTTTCTTTAATTCATGGATGTATATCATTTCATAAAAGTGTTTTAACTTTATGAAATTACTATTTTAATTAAAAAATACCATTAACAATAATTTGGATGATATTATTGATTTTTTTTCAAGCATCTTTGGGTTATGGCTATTTGATTGCTAACATCCTCCTGATCATGTTCTATATCACCCTTGATCAAAAAATGATAGATAGTTTTCTCGTATATGGAATTGATTTCATTTTCCATCTATGATTTTTTGATGTGGAAACCCAGTTGTGATATACTTTGTGTAACCATTATTGTACCACCAATATGTATAATGGGATTTTTATTATTCTTTTTTATGATTAGGGTTTCGAAAAAGGAACTTTCAAATAATCCACCATTCATTTTTCTAAGAACAATATCATGTACCCAGTATGAGATTTCCTTTTCGAATTATTCATCATATTATAATGGTTGGTTATCAATTTTATCATCTACCAAATCACTCCCATGATCATGTTATTTTTAATGTATATCTTATGAGAACTACATACCTTATCATACAATTGTACTAAAATGAATTTTCATGCCGATGGACAATTATTCTTCTTATAAAAATAATAAGGTATAAATTTTTAACATATAGATCAATTTAATCAAAAAAGTTATACATAAATGGTTATTATTTTGTTGATAAACAAGCATTTTAATTATTTTACATAGTATCTTGACAGTATTATGAGGTAGAACTATTGTCATTTGTTTGTATTTGAATAATGTAATTCTTTGTAGAAATTAATTATAATTAGGTTTGAATATAACACCTATAGATTTTATGTATTTTTTGAATAAGTTATTTTTTTAACGTCTTGTGTTATACGATACTTCATAATAAGCTTTCATTAACCACAATAACATCATAGATTTCCCTATACGCAACAATGTGTTTCTAAGATGCATCATTTTACTATTCCTATTTATAAAATTTAGTTAAAACTAATATATTATAATGGTTTGTATTAACATTATTAATTGAATTATGAAGTTATTGTTTACAAAGAATTCTTCATAAATGAATTTAATACCCTTTTTAATATAAAAGAAAATATTATTTATAAATAATTATATAAATTTTCACAAGTTTGATTTATGGAAATAAATTGAAAAATTACTTTTTTTTAATTATATTAATTGTGTATATATATATAATTTTTCATCTAATGTTTAACATTCATCTTATGTGTTTTTATGATATTATATTATATGAAATCCAATATTAAATATAAATAAATTATTTTTCCAAAAATGAAAATTTTCTCTCATTAGATGGGCACTTATTTTAAATTTTCTTTTTTGAAACAATAATAAATTTCATTCTCTATAATAAAATTCATCATTGAATGAGGAGTATGAAAATTATATTTGGATGATTTATTGGTATTTTTCTGATATGATTCATTTTTGAAGAATAGTGAAAAAATACAGTATTTTAATTGAAAAATGATTTTTTATATAATTTATTTATAATATTATATGATATATTATAACTATTTCAGAGTATAATAATGTCAATATTTTAGGGCTTAATACAATGACTCTCATTATAATAAATTTTACAATGATCTTGTATATAAAAAGACATCAATATTTTTGATGTTTATAAATAAAAATTTTCTCCATCAACCATATTGATTAATATTTATTTTATTTAATAAAATTACATGTTTTAAATTATTAAAAATATATTCTATATTTTAAATCATATTTTTATTATATTTTAAATTGGTTCTTTTTATTTATAGGAAAAATTTGAATTCTAACATTGGTAAATTTTTCTATCATTATTGAAGTTAAATCAGTATATTTTGGGTAATGATGATATTATAACCTTTATAAAATTACAGTAAAACATGAAATAATTTTATTAGATGAATATATATCATCCCAGACAATATATTACCCATTATTACGGTATTTATGGGCATATGGTTGAGATTATAACCTTTATAATATTCTATTTTAAGGAAAGTCAGTTGTATCATACATTTTGTTAATAAGACATATATTTTTAATATCATGTAATATAAGATTTATATTAAACTATAAATATTATTTATAAATATAAAATGTTGATATTCATCATGTTAATTTATATCTAAATTTTATTGATAACATAATTATCTTCAATGTTGACATAATGATGATACAATAATTGATTAATTAGTGAAACAATCAATTAAAAGATATAATAGATACCAAAATAAATAGAACATTACATAATTAAGATGATATAAAATTCATATAGGTTATTTTGAAATTTAATGTTTGTGAATTTTTTTTTATAATAATCTATTCATTAATTATTTTATTTAATTTAATGTTAGGAATAATGTAAAAATTGTTATTTATTATTTTTTATGAAAATAATAATTAAGTGAATTATTCAAAAACATAAAAATATTAAATATGGAAAACTGTTTCATATATGGTCTATAATAACTTATATTTTTCATTTATAGTGAATCTAAAACATTAAATTAAAACATTAAATTGTCTTAATATTAGAAATATTTTCACAGTAATTAAAATTAAAAAGGATTAACTAAAGGTTAATTAAAATGATATGGATATAAATAACATACAGATTGTCTAAAATATATTGTTTGGGAATATTAAAAAATTATAATATAATGGATTCTTAATTAATTCATGTTATCTTGTATTTGGATTGAGTTTAATTTTATTATAAATTGATCTATTAAGAAATTCCAAAATAGTGTTGTAACCCTCTCTTTTAAAAAGGAACATCTTCTTCTGTTTTATTCACACATCAAAAAAAAGTTCATTTAGACAAAACAAATCAAAATATCATCCAAACATCCATTAATTCATCATATAATCCTTACATTGGGTTGAAATCCAACCAAATGTGTCATTTTCTACAAATAAAAATAAGATACACACCTCTCAATATTATCTCCAGTGTGAGAGATTCTCTCTCCTAGGGCATCCTAGGTCCCACTCTCTATGTCCGTTGGACTCCGATGGCTCCATCACCCTCCGAACCTCGTTCTAGGTCTTCCCCATTCACCCTCCCTCAAATCCGGCATCCGGGGTTTGTCTTCCCCCTTCTTGGGTCACTTCCTGATCCTTTGCGGTGTTGAATCCACGCTCTCCGCTTCTTTTTCTTCTTCCCCAGTTCCTGAACCAGGACTACTGTGGGCCGTTCACTTTTATTTTCATCTTACATTCACTCGACCTCGACGATATGCTCATTTCCTTGATTTTTTGGGGTCTTGAAGGTCCTTTCAGCGTCGCCAGGCCCCATCATCCCCTGATCTGGGCGAAGTAATGTGGCGCCAGTCCTGCATTCTTTGTCTTGTTTTTTCTTCTTCGGCTCGCCATATTCCCTTCGAATCTGAGGCCTCTATGTCGTGATGCTCACTTGTTTCTGAGAACCCCTCTTCCCACTTGGATTTACCTCGCTTTCAAGAAATCTGGTAGTGGCCTGCTTGAGGAAGCAAGTTTTCCCTGTTCCGAGAAGCTTTCTCCATGATGTGGTTAAATCTCAAATCTCCTTCCGTGAAGTTTGATCCCCCTATTTTTTAAAGCTTCTTCCTTGAAGTGTTTGACTAGGGAAGCTCCCTCCACAATGTTTCGCCACACTGAGGGACTAGGAAGCAGCCGATGCAGAGTGTCCTGACCCGTTAAGGACCTTCTGTGTGGTCTCATCGCGTTGCTTGATCGCAAAGCGGCTTCTTGACCTGTGAAGCACGATCCGTGAGGTATCACCTAACTGAGGGATGTCGAAGCATCCTACGCAGATTTTCTTGACCCGGGATGAACCTTCCACGTAGTCTCATAGCGCTGCACGATCGCGTACCGGTTGTTGGACCCACGAAGCACCTTCTGTGCGGTCTCATAACGTTGCATGGATGTGAAGCATGTCATGCATAGATTCAGCCGCAAAGTGGGTTCCCACAATGGTGGGGTGTGCATCGTTTTGAAGAAGGTGACCTGTGGGATGAGGCTTCTCCTTGTTTGAGTGAAGCATAGGTGCATTGTGGCTAGGTGCGTACCTCCATGAATTTGTGTTTCTGCGATGCTCTTGTGGTGTTGTGGAAGCTGTGTTGGCCCCCCAGGAGTGGTGTTTTGTGAATATTGGTGTGTGATACGGTGTGGTCTCTTATGCGTGACAAAATTTGGGGCACGTTTGTCGGTGAAGGCCGTTTAGGACTGTGAAGTCCTGTATGCACTATGGATGCAGATTTTGTTAATCAATGGAAGATATTATCCCTGGCAGACAAGGAAAAGGCGATGATTGAGGCTCGAAGAAATGATGACACAATTTTGAATAAGCGCTTATCTCTGCTCGTGGTGGGACATTTTGTGGAAAACATCTCATTAAATTAGGGGGCCTTCAGAAACACTCTACAAAAAATCTGGATACATGATGCTGGAGTGGCTATTTTGGAAGCGGGGACCACCTGCTTTGTCTATGAGTTCTTTAAGGACAAAGATGGATATAAAATCATGTGTGGCAGACCGTGGTCATTCAAAAATCAACTCCTACCCATGGAAGAATTCAAAGGCGGGGGGGGGGGGGGACAATATCCAGCATGTAAATATAACCTGTTCCCCCTTCTGGTTACGAATTAAAGGAATCCCATTTCATGCAAGAACCAAACACACTATTAGGGGAATTTTGGACAGCTTAGGTCTCTTTTTTTACTTGGATAGTTCAGACCCAATACAATGGGGCCCTCAGGTCTTTCTCAAGGTAGAAATTGACGTCTCAGATCCACTGATGAGGGGAATGTTCCTAATGATTCATGATTCCAACACTTCAAAAAACTCCCAATCTTCTTCTTTTATTGTGGTCCCCTTGGACATATGGAAAGAATGTGCACCACTAAACAAAATAATGGTTCAGATAACATCACCCCCTATTACGGCCCATGGCTCCATGCCAAAATGAAAAAACACGCTTTCATCCCTGAGATGGAAAAACCAAAGGACAAGGACCGGCTCACGTTGGCACATTCCTATCTGACAAAATCCGCACCCAAAAATTCCTTATTACATGGACCCTCGGACTCTCCAAAGGTTGGACCTCACACTAAGAGAGAAGTTGGCACTCAGAGTGAAGATGGATTTCACCTTAAACCCCTTAAGGACATTACTCCATCATCGAAAAAAGTGGTGACTATTCATCAAGAATCATCGTCACACTACTTAAAGCCAATATCGATGCATGTCAAACCACCGGATCTGGATCCCGAAACACAATCAACGGTAGAAGGCATCCTCACAGTGGAGGACATTGGAACGTCAGGATCTCCAATACTAGGTCCAGCCATCCACCACACATGGAAAATGGTGCATCGATGATAGAGTGATGGGTATGCAGAATACCAAATACCCAGGGTTAGGAAGAGACAAAATGAAACATGTCAATCAGGAAGAAACCTCAACAAAAGAAGGAAAATGACTTATGGAGATGCAAGTTCGAAGGAACCAAAGGTGGCGGTGGGCGAGACCCAGCCCTACCTAGAGAAATGATCACCTTATTTTGGAACTATCGAGGGCTTGGAAACCCTCGGACAGTTCGCATGCTTCAACAAAATTGCGCTCAAAGTTTCCCCAATATGGTTTTCCTATCAGAAACCATAATGGAAAACAAAAACACCAATGGTATTGCTATAATGTGTGGCTTACAAGGCTACTTTTTAGTGCCTATAGAAGGCCATTATGGGGGACTATGTAGGCTTTGGAAGGACACTTTTGACGTCAAAATTTTGTCCTTATCCTTGCATCATGTGGCGGAAACTATTCAAAAAGACATGCACCCAACCTGGTCCTTTTTGGGTTTCTATGGCTGGCCATCCCATGGTGACAAGGGAAAGTCATGGGGTCTTCTGTGTAAGCAGTGACACGACATACTGAGCCCCATTTTGTTCGGAGGAGACTTCAATGAGATTTTTAACCATTAGGAAAAGAGAGGTAGAACCATCCAGCCTTTAGTTTCGATCTCTTAGTTCAATGAAGAAGTCACTAGAGAAGATCTGGTTAACCTGGGGTACTGTTGTAATCCGTTTACTTGGTTTTGCGGCATTGCAGAAGGAACCCGTGTTACTGAGAGTCTTGACAGATTTCTGCGATCTTTTGATTAGATTAAATTTTTTAGCATGTATCATATCGACCACATGGCCCTCAACTGCTCAGACCACAGTACAATTCTCATTGATTGTACTCAGGGTGAATGAAATAGAGAGTTCAATAGACCCTTCATATTTGAGATATTTCGGTCAAAAGATCAGGAATGCGAAGTGGTGGTCCGGTCAAGATGGAAGAGTACTAATGTGGATGTTTGCCTAAACCTCGAACATGTCACATCTGATATGAGGTTATGGAGCAATAAGAAATTCTGACACCATGACCGGCATTGTGGAGTCATTTAAAAGTTACTAAATAGTCTCCTTAAACAACCCACTTCCAATTCCAATCTCTCTATGATTGTAGCCACAAAAAGAGATATGGATACGACTTTGCGTGTTATGGAACTTCTATGGGCTATGAGAGGACGGAACAACCATATTAAAGAAGGTGACTCTAACACCAGATATTTTTACTAGAATGCTTCTTCCAGACGTCCGAAAAACTCTATTAATTTCATCTCACAGCCCGATGTAAGAAAAGCTTATGACACCAATGGTATCCACGAGGTCTTAATAGGATTTTTCTAGAATGGATTCTCTGCAAGAACCCCTTTCATGTATGCTGAGGTGGAGCAGTGCATCAGACAAGTTATCAGTAAAGAGATTTATAGTAAGCTCACTAAATATGTGATAGACGATGAGATTCACCTGGCTCAAAGACATCTTCATCCCACCAAGGCTCTGGGACCGGATGGGTTCCACGCCCTTTTCATCATGAAATACTGGCACATAATCAGTCCTGACATCTGCAACATGATTAAAAATATTTGGGATGGTAATACTAGCATTGCGGCCATCAATGAAACCATCCTCGTCCTCATTCCCAAAATTAAAAAACCTTTGGTGATCCCTGA
Source organism: Viscum album (assembly GCA_963277665.1). NCBI lineage: Eukaryota > Viridiplantae > Streptophyta > Magnoliopsida > Santalales > Viscaceae > Viscum > Viscum album. Next base: position 2,142,496,130 of record OY728132.1, read on the forward strand.
CTTTCGACCTATCTACCTCTACAATGTTTCTTAAAAGATCTTTTCTACGATTCTTGTCAATCGGCTACGACCTTAGCTACCTGATATTGTCTCTGAAAATCAAATCACCTTCATGGAAAGGAGACTGGTCACTGATAATTGTATTATGGCCCATGATGTGTTTAATTCTATGAAATCACGATCTACTACGAAAACTGGAACCATGGCCTCGAAATTAGATATGACCAAGGCATACGATAGAGTGGAATGGCTCTTCCTAAGAGTCATTTTGTAGAAAATGGGTTTCGGTGCAAAATGTAAAGATATGGCCATGCACTATGTCTCTATAGTCTCTTTCAAAATCAAGGTAAATGGGGAGAATTCAAGAGAGTTCACCCCATCCCGAGGCCTTCTCTAGAGAGAACCCCTCTACCCTTTTCACTTCATCCTAGTGGATGATGTTTTTTCTAATCTTATTTTCAAGGATGTTTCTTCTAAGTCTATTCATGGGGAAATTTCTGTCGAGCTAGAACTCCAGTGTCATGTGTCTTCTTCGCTAATGAATGCCTCATTTTTTCCAGAGCTACAATGAATGAATGTCGAGTGATATTTCAAGAGATTCATCAGTAAGAGAGGGCGTCTGGGCAATAAATCAATCATGGAAAATCATAAATCTCCATCAGTGTAGGGGTACCTCTTGATAAGAGTGATGAGCTTTGCACTTCAGCTGAAATCCATATAGTTGATAAACATTAGAAGTATCTCAGGCTCCCCACTGTGATTGAAGGATCAAAAAAAATAAATCTTCGCATCCATTGTGGATAGGATTGAGGAAAAAATTCATGGCTGGACCCCAAAAAGAATTTCTAATGCTGGAAAAGATACTCTTATCAAAGCTGTCATCCAATCTGTCCCCAGTTACTTTATGTCCATTTTTAAATTCCAGCGGCCATTGTCAACCAGATCCAAACACGTAATGCTAATTTTTGGTGGGGGATGAACGATGGCAGGAATCGACATCATTGGATGGCCTGGGATAACCTCTACAAACCCAAGTCAGAGGGTGGGATGAGTTTTTAGAATCTTCACCTCTTCAACGATGGTCCTTTGGACGAGAAAGGATGGAACCTTTTTAATCTCCCATCTTCTCTATGTGTGTGACTTCTATGAGCTCAGTACTTTACCCACACGGACATTCATGCCTCCTCTCTTGGACACCACCGTAGCATTTTTGTAGAAGTATTTGGGGGGATAATAATATACTGGATAAAGGATTGGGATGGAGGATTGGGAATGGCTCATCTTTCAAAATCTGGTCTGACCCCTAGCTCATTTACAAGGATGGCCTGCAGGCTACATCTCCCGCCCAACCAGGTCTTGAAGATGCTACTGTCAGCTGCCTCTTTTCCGACCAGGGACATGGGTGGGATGTGGAAAATATCCTTGATTGGTTCAATGAATGAGATTAATGAATTATACTTAGCATTCCCTGGTCACGTGACACAGGACCTGACCATCTTTTTTGGATCAATGAAATCTCGGGCGAATACACTGTGAGATCCGGCTACATACTTGCTATTGGTATACACCCAGTTAGTCGGGATGTGGGACAATGGAAAACAATTTTGAAGCTCAACGTCCCCCAAAAAATTCGCCAATTTTGGTGGCAGGCTTGCATGGTAATTCTCCCAACAAAGAGCCTTCTCTTTTATCGGCATATGGCCAGTACCTGTTTTTTCCCTTTCTGCCCGAGAATTACAGAAACTCCTCTACAACATATTTTTTACTGCCCAGGAGTGAATGACATTTGGAATCATTGGGGTCTGGGTCCAGGTGCTTCGCTGGCATAGGCCTCTGACCTTCCTACTATGATGACACATTGGTTCTCCACTCTCACTTCAGTAGATGTTCGCTCAATTTTCACCTTGGCTTGGATTATTTGGGTCAGGCGTAATGATGCATTTTATAATCAATCTCACAGACCCACCAAATTCTGGATTGACCGGGGCACATCTTGGATTGAGGGATGTAAAGGCCACAACGGTTCTTCCTTACCGGTTGTTCCCCCTCCCATCCCTTCCACTAGAATCCTCCAACGGAAGGGATCCTTAAGATTAATGTAGAAGCATCCCTTTCGAAGGATGGGATTTTCGTCGTCGGCCTCCTAGCCCGAAATCGTATGGGGAAGATTGTTGCTGCTATATATAAACCACATAAGGAATTCTGGGAACCGGGTGTGGCTGAACCCATAACCATCCTTTTGGGTCTGTTGCTCGCTTTGGAATGTGGATGGGGTGATATCATCATTGAGTCTTACTACCTCACCATGATCGAAGCTATTAATCACAACGATGATGGCCTCTAGTCTTTTGGCAGCTTCTTTAGGAAAATTCTCTCACATCACCAATGCTTCTCATGTTTTACCTTCTCCTACACCAAATGGGAAGGAAACAAGGCATCCCATCAGCTTGCGGCCTCTGGCCCTTTCAACTCTAACTAGCTCTGGTTGGACAATTTCCCTTTATGGCATAGCATTTTTACATCGACTGATCTTTGTCATTAATGTTATATTCCTTCATTAAAAAAAAGATTCCCAAAGAAGAGGTAATGTTCATCAATGAATGTTCTCATTTTAAAAATTACATAATCACCTTATATTATTTTTATTTCATTTTTGTAATTTATCCAAAATATCTGGAATAAAATAATACTACTTAATAATTTTTTGGACCTACAATCACACACAAATTTATCAAATGCTTAATGAACTTATCGTTCATGTGAATGGTGAAGTGTCGCGTCACAAAACAATATTGTCCATTTTTTCCATTACCACCTCTCATAGATGAAAATTATGATGGAAAATCAATTTTTAAATGAAATATATATTATATATGACATTTTAAAAAATTTATAAACATTATATAATACATAACTTCATGATATCGATTTAATGGGAATAAAATAACATATTTTCTGGATGTATGGATTATCTCCACCTTAATGTGATTGATTCAATCACACATTACATTTAATATATTAATGATGTCATTAATGTAATTTTATGATATATATGAGATAAAAAATTTAAATAAATTATATATATATATATATATTTCATTTATCTTATTTCATCCAATACAACATGAAATCGAAGTAGTGTTCATGTGTACGAACAAGCCTACCATCTCCATGAACAATTTATTTCATTTTCTATTGATATATTTTATAGATAACCATAAATAATTTTTTAATGAATATATATTTTATTTATATAGTTGTTTAAATTTTTTATATAATGAAATCATGATATACATAAGTGTAAAATGAATAACTTGTCTAACCATGTATAAGAGACAACGTAGTTGTTAACCAAAACATTATATAAACATGGAATTGATTAGAAGGGAATAATATAAAGTTATAATTATTTCTTATATGGTATTATATATATTAATTTTTTATGTTTTACAATTATAATATAATTAACATTCTTATACATGCGGTTTTCATTATTATGGTGAGATTCAAGACATAATGTAATAGATTCATGTACAACTTTTATTTATATAGGACACATTTCTTATACACAACTAGTTTTGTAATTTAGTTTATATGCTACCCATGATTATATTTTATGAGTCTTATCCAAAAATATTTTCTATTACTATAGAAATAAATTTTTATCATGTGGATGTTTAATTACATTTTACCCGGTTTTTAATTTTTACTACACTGTTTTAAAGGAATAATTGTCATTTTCAATACATGATAATTTGTGTCTTTTCCAAAAAAAGTACAAATGATTTGTTTATTTAACTAGTAAGACATGAATCAAATTTTCCATATTCATGAAGCTTGAACGAATTAATGATTAATTTATAATGTTACAAGTATAGTTTCAAATAAAATATTTTCATTTTAATGTTCACCGCAATATAATAAAAGAAAAGATATTATATGCGAAAAGATTATTTTCATTAAAATTATTTTGAAGTTATATATCAAAATTGCATTCATTGTATGATTACATTATTTTATGTTATGGATGTTTTCATGAAGTTATTATTCAATTCTATAATTTTTAATATTTTCTGATAATGCAATAGTTTAATAATTGAATGACACTACTAAAAATATGACTTTTCCCAACGCTTCTATACAAACGGTTTTTAAAAACCATTGGTATAGGTTACCTTTCTCATCGGTTTGGCCAAACCATTGGGAAAGAACACTTTGAGGCCACTTTTCCCAACGGTTTGGCCAAACTGTTGGGAAATGGTATGGCCTTCCCAACAGTTTGGCCAAACCATTGGGAATGGTGGCCACAATGATCAACCATCACCTAGAAAAAAAATCCAGGCTCAAAGTCTATACCAACGGTTGTCAAAACCGTTGGTATAGGTCTATACCAACGGTTTTGACAACTGTTGGTATATATCCTTTGATATTTTATCAGTTATTATTACCGAGAACATTATATAAATCAAAATTTAAAATAATTATGAGAATAAATATATATATATATGTGTAATTATGTTCACAAAAGGCATGTTAGGTTAGTGGTTAAGACGTTCAATGATAAACTAGGGGTCCTAGGATCAAATCCCAGCGAATGTTTTTTTTTGAAATACATATACTAATGGTTCCATAACCATTGGTATATATTTTCCAAAAACCATTGGTATAGACCATTCTCAATGGATTACATGGAAACGGTTCTCCAAACCATTGGTATAGGATATACCTACGGTTTCGAGGCCTATACCAACAGTTCCAAACCATTGGTATAGGTTAGTTTTCTTGAAGTGAGATATTTATGAAATATATTTATTTTCAATCAGTTATATTGTGATTAAATGATGTTTACGAACCCCATTTTATTCAATGGGGTTCCATATGACTAATGATTTATGTTGTTGTGGAACACATAAATATGGTTTTCCTTATGTGATGGGTGGGAACTATATTTCTACAAAATGTAATGGGTAAATATAGATAACTGATTAGTTATATATGTTATCTGTGGACTTTATTACATGCTCACAATTCTAAGCATGAACCAGGTTTTCAGGGCCATAATTTTATGGGTGGATCTAGTTTTCTTTCCCATATGTTTATGTATTGTCATTATTTCCAATAATTATTTTTATGAGTGAAAATGTTACTATTTATACTTTTTCGCAATGTTATGTGTTTATTTTCATACAAAAATTTCATTTATTATGTCAATGATCCCATCTCATTGAATATGTTGTTGATTTAGGTCCTATGAACTATGAATTATTTTTCAAGGATTCATTTTATGATAATTGATATGTATTTTGTTATCAAAAAACATTATGATCACAATATAATAACATCAATGCTTTTGTTTATGTTACATATCGACCCTGTTTTCCCATACATAGAAGCTCTTCCCACCCTTTCTTATAATTCCATTCATCAGGTTATAAAAATTGATTTAGCTAGGATTATTAAAGGGTAAGATTATCACGGTTGAGGATGAAGATCATTGCCCATATAAGAAGAATATGTTTGATGGTTCCAAAATCACTATACTAATACAATCCGCAGGCATGTGTTTGTGTAATATAGTGAATATTAATCTATTAATGATGCATTATCCACTTATAAAAATAATGGGTCACTATAAATATTCTACCATTGATTTTCATATTATACTCCATCTTATACATTATTTCCACTCGATAATCAACCATTTAACTGATGGTGTCATTAACATATAGAATATGACATTTCTATAATTGTAGATATAGAACATGACCGTAAATTAATTAATATTCTTTGAAAGAAACAAATTCATTGAGAATAGAGGGCCCCAAAAATATCTTTTTAGGGGTAAATTGGTTTGAATATTTTTATCCTCTAAAATGTGATGTAGTCTACCCTCGAAATAATTTGGATGTAATAATGATCTACTTGGGCATTCATCCTCTTGATAGGTGGACCAAATCGACAGAGTGATGGGTCATCATCAGAATCCACATGTTAATATAGTTTTTATGACAAAATTACTACCTTTATGTGCATCTTATGTTGAAATTACATGCATGCATCCCACACTATATGTATCCAACTAGTAATTAATGTGGATAGAAATGCAGTGTATGAAACCACTAGATTCCATCAATCAATCAAAAAATATCCAAGCTTATGATAGTTTATTCTTTACCTAAACTTATTGTATAATCCCAATTTCATTATCTGTTACACAGCTGTCTTTTTTTTCAAATAACACAACTTCTTCAATATTTGATTTTTTAGTAATATCCTGATCTGGGATATAGGAAAAAAATTCATAGGTCAATGGGGGATGATTCATTTATAATATGGTAAAATAATCTTCAAGAATATCTTCTACAAAGATATTATACTTTTTATAACCAAAATAGGACTTAGCTAGAAGGAATTATTCACACATAAATATCATATTTAGAATTACACCAACTCATTGATGTTCTAACACAAAAATCCACATCTCTCTCTATGATGAATGTGGAAGGTGTCAGTGTATAAGGACCACTAGCTTGGAATCTATATTAGTGGATCCTATAATATTAGATGTGGTATATTAACATCCAAACTGCTTCATATATCCTAATTTTATTTACTTCATCCCCATACACATTCCAGGTAAACATTATCTAGTATTCCTATGCACACTTTAAAATGAAGATCCCCCATTCTGAAAGTCCCCAAACATACACCAGTCCATGTTGTGGTTCTGTATGTGGGCATGGAAGACGCTTTCATAGAATTATAAGAACTAATAATTATCATATAGTTTTTTAATGACCATCAATTCCCTTCTAATCATATTTTATACTACAATTTATTCATGTTCCTAAGAAACATAACCCAGTTCAATAATGTTTTTTCAGGTATGTTCATGATGACAAGAAATCTAGAATCCAGGTGTACTCGGATTATTGTATAGGATATTGATATAATCTATTATCAAAAATATTTAATTTTATAGTTGTGTTATTTTTTTAAATTCTATATAAGATTTAATCAATAATCCAATGAGCACACTATTAGTGGGTAACACACATTAAACATAAGGAATTTTTGTATTCCATCACATTTCAGGATTTTTGGTCCTAATAGTGGATTTGATACCCACATTGTAATAAGGGTTTCCCTATTCTAAAATAAATGAGGACTCAAACCCTATGTCACCCATTATTGTTTTTTATTCATGAAAATTATCCACTACATGAATCATTCATGTTGCTCATGGAAAAATCACGGAAAATCATGGAATCTATAACACAAAAGTAGGAGTTGAGTAAATTTCATTGTAAAAATCATTGGATTAAAAAAAATGTTGATTTAAAAGAATGGGAAATATGTTATCATAAAAAGAATTTATTTGACCATATAAAGTGTCCATTGTCCTAATTATATGCACATGGTATCTAGTTTGCGCCAATGTGAAAAAATATTACGCGACCTGAGACTAAAGTCGCATGACATAGATGAAATTATCCATTAGCATAATTATTTCCCTTTGAAGACTTCCTTTTGGTTACCCTTCCACCAAAATTAAATGGGTATTTTTTTCACAAAAAACAAGCATCAGACCCCCAAAGTACAATTGTTTTACAAATAATATATGCATCCCACATCATGGAAACACTCTAGAGAAAAAAATATGTCAACACACAAATTGGGAGTGTTGTACGTAAAAAAAAATTCAACACACAAAGTACATTCAATCCAAATGTGAAAAAAGAGATTAAATATCCATAGGTAATCCATAATCCTCAAGAATATTTTATGGTATTTGAGAATAATGGTAGAAAATTTTATACAAATTCATCATGCAATCATTTTGTTGCATGTGAATTTTTCCTTATAACCATAAATGTTGAGTATTCAAGCCACATTGAAAATGGTCTAGGAAGCACATTATCTATTTCCTTTCTAGATTGATGATGTGTGACAGTAACACCTAATTTATCCTATAAATAGTTACACCTTCAATGACAAGAGGATAAGACTCTTAATGATGAAATATAACTCTCAGTTTCATAAAAATCTATTATGTGACATTGAACATCAAATAAATTCCATGTAATATATAAACTAGATAACATGGATGATATACACCCCATTTAAATCATATATAATTGGCCTATGGTTGATATATCAATTCATAGCACCTCATAATTCTGTTTGGTTTCAGACAAGAGAAACATCCCTCACACAACCCTGATCTGTGTGAAACACCAAATATTTTATGCAAACATGCATAGAGATACCATGTGTTTGGATTCTTATAGTGACCAAATCATAGAATGCACTTCTTTATTTAAATATAATAAGATTTCAAGAAAACAACTTTCGAGCCACCGTATAGAAGCCCCTTTTTCTTCTTGCACATCATTCCCCATTACAATTAAATTATTTCTTATAATAGTTATCCTAATTCCTCTTAATCCTTGGAATATATAAAATTGCATAATACATTATTGTTTCGATGTCATGTCCTTTGTAGAGGTGCATGAGTTGTTAAAATGTTATCCCAAATGGTGGTATCACCTAGTAAAATCACATACTTGGTTTGATATGGAATCATATTTTTATATCTTTTAGTCAATTTGAAATAATAACCTCATGGTATAAGACCCTTACACATCTTAGATGTATGACATAAAACCACACATATCCATGTCAATGTAATACGATGTTAACTTGTATAAAACTATACACACCACATGATATAAAAATGTATTATTATACCATGTGATAAACACAATAATCACCATGTACGGTCATCCGTGGATTCCATATTGTTCCACACCTTGGGGGTGAACCTCCCACATAAGAAGCATACATCTGTAATACCCACACCAACCTATCCAACAATGGTATGAAACTTCTACACTAGAAAACTTCTACACGCAATCACCTAACCATTACTCATCAATTCTCTTTCTCGGAAACAATCATTCTTACTAAATTATGTTAAACTACATGTACTATTCCGATCACATGACATTATACTATGACATCAAATAATGTAGGATTGGATCCATGTATCTTCAATAGGGTGCATAATATAGCACCCAATGGTTCTAAACCAACAACTAAAAATCATTAATAAATATGGTATATTAAATCACCCTATGTGAACAAACATAATCACATAAAAAATCCCTAAAAGATTAAAATAACTTTCCTAATGTATTTCTTAGAGATATTAAACATTTTACCAATTTATCCTTGTATTAGGTTAACAAAACACCCAACATATCCCTACAATACATTGAACCGATGTCTAAATTTTCCCCCAAATATGTTAAACCTATGACCCATATATCTCGCCAAGATGTTAAACTTATGACTAGATACATAATCAATACCCCAAGCAATTATCATGATACGAATAAGTAACAAATCCATAAAATTCCTACACCCCTAATTCCAAATACCTCATGTCCAACACAAGAGTCATTATTTTTTAAACCAATGATTCATTACACATGTTGTTCGCAACAATATATAAATTATATAATGGTTCCAAAAAACCCCATCATTAATACATTCTCAATGATCAGAATGTCACCACCTCCTCTATTAGAAGGTTTATTCTTTTTTGAATTGAAGATTATAATAACATAAAAACTTGCTCTATATTTGAATAGGAATGAGTTTCAAGACAATTGTATAAATATACGTGTGATACATAGGAAAAGAGATAAACTCTAAAGATAAATCCATTAACATAAGTACCAAAAATCCATTCGTATTGTTTAGATCAGTATTTTAGTATTTCTGATTGATATGATACAATACACACACCTCTTGATTCTGTGGATTTTGAGAAACTATAACATGTGAAACCAAAAGGTCCTACTGGAAAGTATAAAAAGAGAGATAAATTAATGGAAAGAATATGTAATTTTTTAATAAATATTTATATAGGTTATATGATGATTTTGTATTTAGAATATTGGTGGTAGGAAAAATCTAGTTCCTATACGGATGAAATTGTTAAGTAAAAGTCAATGAAATTTTTTGATGATATAGATTTCATGAAGTCCATTAAAATAATGTTACATTTATTACAAATAGAACATAAAACTGGATTACAATGTTCCATGCAGCACGATATCAATGTAATCGAAAATATATCAACATTATCGTATAGAATATAATTCAATGGTATCCAAAAGGCATAATGAATTTTAGTTTTTTAATAATGAAAAATTAGAATTGGAGTTATCATCTTATATAAATATTTATTGGCTTAGACTAATAGGTAATATTGTTTTATTATATCGCTTTTCTTTATATCATGTTGTACTGTGTATTTCTAGGGTGGTAATCAAAACGTTATTGTATTTCTCAACTCACAATTTAGGACATATATATTTATTCTACAAAAAAATAATTCTATTAATGGGGAACAAACATCATCTTGAGGACATCAGAGTTGAAGTGATTTCTCCAGTTAATATATATTTTCATAATTAAAATGTTATATATACAAATAATAAAGTCTATAAATAAAGTATTATGAACATTGAAATTAAATATCACATTATTAAAGAGATACTATTACATGGGTTATGGAATTGGATTATTCCCATTTTAAAATCATGTTGTAGACAATATTATTTAGGACTTATTCAATAATGCTTTTAAAGGAAATTCACTTTATCATGGAGTCTTTCCATCTCCCTGCACATTAATAATGTAGATAAGGGATTCAAAATTCCAAAGGTACATATTGAATTACCCTAATTTAATATATGGATCCATTAGCTATTTTAGAATATAATACAGTGACCTTTGAGTCCATTAAAATACAAGGAAATTATATTCTTGATGGTGGAAATGTTGTTGACAGTGTGAGGGTTGTTCCTAGATGACATAGGGTGTGTAAAGTAAATAATCATCAGGTTTTGTAAATATGATGATGATGCATCCATTCATTAATTATAATGATAAGGAAAATGATGTGTCTAAGTAATAAATTATTTATTCATGATTTAAAAATATCACAAATATTGGTTGAATATGTTTTCATATCATGTGATTCTATATTTGTGTCAACAATTATTGATCACCAACATCAACTATTATTTCATATCATGAACAAATACACTAGATGTATCTTGAAAAAGTTGACCAATAAATGAACATTTAAAGTATTCAATTATTATCTACATGAGATTGAATCATGTGGACTTAGGGTGCCTTATGACTAAATATTTCAAATCCATCTAATGTCACATCAGGTGAGAGGTAGTTAAATGAAAAAATTGAGAACTATTTTTAAAAAAAAATTGATGTCTTTTCATCAATGAAAATGTCAGATACTATTTGGAATAATCCACCTCATTTATTATGTGTTCATAATTGTATTATTATTCAAAAATATTAGAAGGGAAGTTCATGGTAGCCTCATTATATGTTTTATGAAGTTAGTAATATTGGGGTCACTGAAAAATAAGTTTACACACTGTGAAGTTAATTAAATAAAAAAAATTACTCTTTATGAACCATGCAGAGAGTTCATAGTAAATTGATTAGAAAGGATTAGTATTTCAAAGATGATCCTTGAGTGTAAGAGTATATATTTATTATTTCATTAGTGAATTTATCAATTTTATTTTACTATATGAAGGAAGACTTTTCAATTTATTAATAATATTATAGAGAATACTAATATTTGATGATTTCAATTTGATAATTTAACTATGATTGAATGTGTTTTATAGTGTTGTGTTCATAAAAAAATTCCATGATGTGAAATCCCTAGGGAATTATTTAACAGACAATATTCATAAGGTGTTTTTAGGGATTAGTCTATGAATCGTAAACTATGTAGTAGGATCGAGGAGGGAAAGCCCATGTGTATTATCTTACAGATGGAGTGTGTAGAGGTGGTCCAGAAAATATCTACATAGAGTAATTATCAAATGACTTTTTCATTGTTCATGGAGATTGTGGTGAACAGTATACTTCTAGATGAAGTACCTAGAGGAGATGTTTGCGAAGAACATAATTGGAAAGGAATTTTCCTGCAAATCATAAATAAATGGTAATGTATATTTCATTTATTATGTTAAAATTATAGTTCATCTAACCCAGATTTGATAGTGAATCAAATCATTGGGGGATATAAATCAATTGAGGAATATTTTAGATTTTCATTATTTTTTCTGTTGAATAGACAGTTATGAGTTTTTAAATTTCAATTGGTTATAATACATGTGTATAATGAGTGTTCATGGAACATTTTAATAATTGTGTTAATTTGTATTTTTGGGAATTTCCATATTGATCTTGAATGATCCAAAGAGTATCTCATTAATAGGAACCAAGTAATTTTTTTATATAATTACTTCTCGATATATTTAAATTTATATGAGTAAAATATATATAACATTTAACTTTACCAATGTAATAACATATTACTCGGCCATTGTTTTTATCTATCATAAACTGATTCCACCCCCACCCAAAATCAGATTATAAAAACTAGTCAGACCAATGGTTTCAATGGTTTTTGTAGGGTCTCATCTGGTCTTAGTATAAATATTAAATAGTGTTGTGGAACCACATGCCATAGGAACACCTCCCCTTAAACTGAATCATCCCAACTAGATGTGATGTTCAAATGATGTATTTTTTGAGAGACTATCCACACTATATCACGGTACATAATCATAAATGACACAACCATTAAGCATACACATGATAGAACAAATTAGTATTTAATAACATCACATAATGTAAAAAAATGAACATTGAACATAGAAGCATAAAAGATAAATTCCTCAAAATCCAATCACACAAATATTCTAATCAAATGAAATAAAATTGAAATAAGGCCTCAAAATATATCTATTACAATCCCCATAAAGAAATAAATTTCCATAAGTCTTTATATAAATCAATCATTTTTTGGACCCCACCCATCCTTATCCTATACAATCTAATAGTCTTGTCTAATACCCTAGTTAAATGGGGGAATGAGCATCATCTATGTGTTAAACTCAATAAGAAATTAACAATGGGGTTGCATTCATATAAAATTTTGTTACATGATCATGGGATATTTTATAATAAAACAAAAAATAATTGATTATAAAAAAACATAACAACCATTGTCAATCCTTGAGTTCACAACCTCAATTAGCCATACCAAATTCATCCACTGCTAGATTGTCACTATGAATGATGAGATAATGGATAAATAATACTAGTTACTCATGTTATAATTTATTGTGGCCCAAAATTCACATATATAGATATCACAGCCTATTAGATAGATATTTGTCACCTAAAAGAATTATCCATGATAGAATCAAATAGGTTTATTATATTTGGAAACATTGATACAAAAAAGGGTTCATTTGTAAACTATATAATGTCCCATTACTAAAACCTTTATTTGTCATATCATAAATAAGACATTTTTTTCATTACATGGGGAATAAAAATATTGGAAAGGGTGAGCTCATATTCTCAATAAGTGTAAAAATGGATATTTCATAGTAATAATTAAATAATTTTCTAGGAAAATGATAATTTTTCGAAAACCATACCATTTATATAATATATCATAAACATGATCCATTGTATAAATATTTTTAGTTAATATGACTAGAATAATAATGGATTCATTGAACATTATACATGAGAACATAACAGTATCATTATTCATTGTTTTTTTGGAATACAGATAATTATATGAAATATTATTTCTAGGATACCCCCAAAGGCATTCCAAAAATGATTTTTTGGGATAAACACTCATCATCCTACATCATTATTTTGATAAACTATCATGTACTCTCATTCGAGCATAGGATAATCTCATTTACAACCACATTTAGGCTTTGGATAAAATCCAATGTGACTATAGATCTCATTTAAATTAATCATTATTCAATGACTTAGGGGGAGATATTGGTTCCACACATAACATATTCTATACATTTGGGCTCCATAATATCATAAACTGTTCATGAAATCATATCACATATGTTGTAAATGAAATTTATAATCATTTCATCAAAACAAAACATATTGAAACAAAATGGGTTCCTCGAACATCTTATCATTATTAACATATATAATCCAATGATATAATATTTATTCAATTAATGGATAATATCACTAATAATTCTTATGTAACTTTAAAAGATGCCATATTTTATTTAAAAATTATTTGTAATGATGAAAAGGAAAATTTTATGAGAATAATAACCAATATAAATTGGAAATAAATATACTAAAAAAATTTAATAAATATTAAGATAAATATTCATTATTAATTTCTTTGAAATATTATAAATGAATATTTAAAACATTGAGTGTCCATGATAGAGGGAAATACCATTCATGAGACACAAATTAATACAAATCACCATCTAAATATTTTAGTAAAAATTCAAAATATCCTTATTTATAAAATAAAAAGTATATTAGATTTAAACGAAAATTCAAAAATTCAAAAATTCCTATAAATGTAAATAATGAATTATTCTAAAAAATTATTTATTTTAATTTTTCATTAAAATCATGATCATGGAGGAAAATTAATTTTCACAACAAAGGTAAATGCATTATGATTTTATTTAAAAAAAATTAGTTTAGTATCTTGAATCACTAATGGGGAGGTTTGACAAGGAAAATATCAATTAAAAATAATTAACAATTGGAAAAGAATATTTAATAGTTTCTTTAAAGATAGAAAAAATATTTCACCAGTAGAAGTGTAATAATAAACAATCCTAATAATGAATAAGATTGTGACACCATCCCTTTTCAACCTTAGTAATATTTATTTAACAAGAACCCATGAAATAAAGAAACAAATATAGATATTTATATCAAATAATTTTTTGAGTGTAATTGTAACATATCATAATGGTTTTGACATACAACATAAAAATGTAACAAGTTGGGAATGTAGTTTGTGATCCAATTAAACAAATAATATATCAAAATACATTACCTAATGCCTTGATGATAAAAATACACATTCCAACATCATATATAGTAAATATATGTGAAATATAAATATAATAAATAATTTTAAATATTTATATCCTATCATATATTATTTACTTGTGACATTTTATTATCATTATATTAAAAATTTCTATGTACAAATCTTTTTTTCGGTAATTACTGCTTCATTTTTTTCAAAATGGTTTGGTTTTTCATTTGTTATTTTACATTGATCATAATTCAATTTTATAAAGAAGATAATAATATATATATATATATATATATATATATATATATTTCATTATATATTTATATATAGAAATATATAATTTCAATATATTGAAAACAAATTATACCATTCATGGAGACAATTTTTCATATGTACGTAGGGGCACTATGTCCATTTTTTGAATGGATTGAAAAAATCAAATTTATAATTTAATTGAATAATATAATATAATTTTTTTTCATATATATCAGATATATGTAAAATATATTCTATTATTATAATCCATTTCAAGATGAAAATTGAAATCATCTTTCATCACATCTTGGAGGAGGTAGTCCATTCATATGCATGAGTGACATTACTATTATTCAAAAGATTAGATGGTTAGATTGTATTTTAGATATTATAATTAAAAAATTAAAATTATTTCATAAATATAATATAAATTTGTTGAATAAATAATTAAATTTAGGCATTAATGGTGATTACTAGAAATTAATTATTTCATTTCCCGAGACGGTAGTCCATCATACACATGATCAATGTTTTTGATTCAAATTTGATGGAAAATGATATGGATATAGTTTTATAAATAAACATAATAATATCTACTTATATTAAAGATAAAATTATTATTATATTTTCATATTTGTAAAAGATTATATAGAGGAGAAGTGATAAATTAAATAATAATTCTTAATAAAGAATGGTATCTCTTCTTCATAAAACCTCCTTATGATTTCATTAAATGATTTCACAGAAGGGTTTAGTAATCATCTTAAAGACTATAGGTATTCATGATAAATATTGGAATTATATATGGTAATGTATTGGAATAAAAATGTTTTAAAGGTTTGTGAATATGTGGGGTTCATTGTTCTATTTTATAATGGAGGGAGAGGGAACAAAGAAATTTTTTGAGAAGAAAATATTATTCCTATATTTTACTCCTACAAAATGATACAAATTTATCATTATAGAACCATAAATTATATAAGGATAAAATAATTAATGAAAATAGGTGTTGGATGAATTTCTAGATAATTTTAACTCTAATGATCTTACTTTGTCTTTCCAATATTCATGTTTTATCATTAATTGCGATAATTAATTTTTACAATTTTAATAATTAATTATGATAATAATAATTGTAAATTATTATATATTATTAAATATTCTTATTCTAAATATTGAATCTAGTTTCTATAATTCAATTTACATAATTGGAAATATATTATTTGATGTGAAACCGGAAAATGTGATGGTCTAATAGTTTTCCAAAGAGAACGTTTTCTTTAGTATACAATGTTATAAATCCAAAATTCATCATAGAATTGATAATAATGTGATAAATTATATTGATTATATTATTAATGAACTATAGTAATAATTTAAACAATAAAAAAATTAACATTTAATATTTTTAAAATTTCATTTTTAAATAAAAATCACCATTTTTACAATTCATTTCAAAATAAAATATATTTAAAAATATTGAAAATTAACCCAAATGTTTTTATAACATATTAATTTTAAAAATTATTTACATTTTTAAAAATATGGCTTTACAAAAATGGGAAAATTAATTTTCTTTTTTTATCACCAGAGTAAATAAATTTTAATAATCTTCAAAAAATGCTGTATCGAATCATATAAAGGATTTAATAGAAAAATTTATTTATTTATAAATATATATTATTTATATAAATTTTAAATCAATTATTTTCTAGGAAACATATTCATTTTAATCATATCACTCTATGAAATTATTATTTTGTACAAATCTTGATTAAATAATAATACTGGTAGAATATTTTAATTCATCAAAATCTAGTGTTGCGTGTGATTCTAGATATCAAAAAATTAATGTTATTTTAAATAATTCTCTAAAATAAAATAATTTACATTATACAAACAAAAAAAAATTAATTTAACCATAAAAATTCATTCTATTTGAAACAAGTAACTCATGATACCTCTCCCATAAAATATCTTCTTATTCCAATTTAGCATCCTAACATTAGTTGTTTTTTATAACACCCTCACTAAGTGATTGGTATAGTATTATAGAACTTATTAATTTGGTAAAAATCCTCCATAGGATATTCAATACAATAAATTTCATTCTCTGGTTCAATGAACTATATATTTAGTACATTTTATTGATAATGTTGGTTTTTTCCCATGACAGATACGAGGAAAACATCATTATCTTGAGAGAGGATTCATGGAAGATGAAATCCTTAATAAACATTACATTCATGATCCATAATATTTAAAGGAAAAATATAAAGAATGGATTATATTTCCCTCATTTTATTATATCATAACCTTATTATATTGAGTAATTCAACAGAAAATATTCTCACCAACTTCAAACACCATAACATGCAATGAGTATGATTATATATTTTCACCACACTCATTTTTTAATTGACATTTTTTTAATGAATCATAAATTATAAAACATCTAACCATAATTTTTATGCCAAAATAGAATTATTTTTAATTCATCATCCCAAAAAAGGGGTTGTATATTTATTTCTATGGGGGCATCTAAAGACGCCATATGAAATATTGAGTGAATGTTATTATTATATAAAAAAGCAACTAGATGGTGAGGATGATCCCAACAACATTAGAATTACATTAAAAAATATTATCTAATATCCAATAGGTTTTGAATTTTTCTCTCACACATTCCATTCATTTGAGGATGATAAGAAATACTGAAACTCTACACCATATCAGAAGCCCGATGATGAGGTTTCCAGAATTCTGAGGAAAAACCCATATTCATAGAAGAAATAATAGATTGGGGTAATCCATGGATCCTTACGAAAAACATAATTAATATTCCATAAAACTAGTCTATTGAGGAATATTTTATAATATTGATGTTATGGGATGAATTCATAAGTCGATCAACTACATCCCATATACAATTACTCTTTTAGATGATTTAGGGAGTCCAACGAAAAATATTTTATTATTTCTTCCATTTACATTATTTTATTGGTGTTGGTTACAACATCGCCTTTGACAAATTTCTATGATCCATATCTTCCTAAAATTAGATCTCTGAGATAAAATCTAGACAGTATTATAGTCATTTATTCTGGCATGAAATATGTTATATATTCTCTATTCATCTATCCCTATCTAAGATGAATAAATAATGAGTAACTATTAGAATCATCTATCATCTCTTCATAAAATTTTGTATATATGTAGGTAATGAATATATTCTACTCTATATCATTATATCATAGTAAATGTTAAAATTGTGAAAAATTTTCATGTACTCTTATAACTCAATGTTAAGATTCTATACCACTTTAATATTCAAATGTATTAACAATTCAATAATAATTTGAGAATGATAAGAATTATCTCATTCCATCAAGATATATAAATTAACATTTTTAAAATCAATAAATAATATAACCTCTGTGAAAATAATAATAAATAATATAGCATGATCTTTTTTACTCAAATAATGGCCCACCATATTCACTTACCATTTCTGGTAACTCTATTGGTAGTTATAGTCATTAATCTGATTCAACCATATTCCCTTAAAAATATTATAATCCATTAATGTGAATATACACCATATGATTTTAGGATATTTATATTCATCAAATTGTTCTCCATAATGATTAAGCCAATATATTAGTAATGAAAAAATTATTGTAGTTAAATCCAAATCAATAATTCTGTAATTTTCATAATGAACCATTAATTTTAATGATAGATATGACATATCCATATAATTATTAAAAATAATTTATATTAATCTTTTCTTTGATGTATCAAAATAGATTAAAAACCGTTTTTACAATAGGGTGATATTAATATAGGTTCACATTATATCCTTCTCTTTATATTCTTAAAATTTTCATTAAATTATTTCATAGAAATATACAATGATCCTTTAATAGTTCAAATTGGTAGTATATTATATTGTCATAATATATTATTCCAAACCGATGAATTTTATTAGTCAAGAATATAACAAATTCAATTATCAGGGAAATTGCTTGTTTTGTGCTAATGTGTAAAAACTGTTTTCATTGATGGATCCCATGATATACCATCTATTGAGATGATATGACCTAAAAACTATTTTTATCCCATATTCAACCATATTTTTATCATACAATTATCTGTCCTTAGGGTCATCAATATAGTACTTTAGCAATCATCATTCTTTCTCTATCACGTTGAATACATATGAATATAATCGATAAATTCTTAAAAAAACTGATAAAGATAATTAAAAAAGAAATTATTCATTACATATGAGAAGATTATATATGAAACATTAAGGAGAAATGAATCAGTATATACTTAGAGTTTCTATACATAAAATTTAATTTCATCTTATGTATATCATCATTTTTTACCCTTAATTGATTATATCCAAAATAATGGTTAATCATTTAAATTATGAATCAATGCGAAGCCGATCAACCAATAAATCAATACAAAGTATAAGACACATGTTATTGATTTTGATGATTTTCAGTTCTAATTAGTAAACGAGGTGTCACATTTATCCATATTAATTATTAACAAATGGAATTATTGAACAAAATGGTTATCAACTAAGAAAAACAAATCTTTTTTCATGATTATCCTAGAATATGATATTTAATTATTTTAACTCAATATTGGAAATTATATTATGATTCGATGAAAAAAGTGTATAATTAACTATGATTTATATAGAGAACCCACCATCAATATTTAGTGTTTGACAAGGATAATATTTTTTAAAGAAATAAAAAAGTCTCAATTTAATGAAATATCATCGATGATGAGTTTATACACCACCATATTAGATATAAACCCCCTTTGAATAAGAATCGTGACTCATAAAATGAATTTTATCTAAATTTTATGTTCATATTTATCATCACTGTGATAGATGATCATAGGTTGGTTTGTAATTTAAAATTTGACTTACCGTACTCTAAAATGTATTTATGATTTATATAGATAAATCTTATCCATGGCTAAAATAACATGAAGTTAAACCCAAGGAATAATAATAATATTTTTAGGATTCTAAATCCAAAAAATTAAATTTGATAAGACTCATAGATTTTAGGTGTGATCATCATACCATTAGGTATTGTCACGTCTAACTCAAAATATAATTGTTGGGTAAATGATTTAAAATTCATAAATGATTTTAATGATATAATGAAATTTATATAACTAAAAAAATGATAATTCAATATTTGAGCACACTTATCTCATTCCCAACTTAGTTATTATATTATTATTAACTTAGTAAATACCGAATGTTCTGCATGACTGCAATACATATTTATTCATAATGTTCATTCCTTAATGAGATGTTTAAATTATGAAAACATTTATCTAATAGATGGACCTATAAAATATCTTCTATTATTATTGTTCATCATCTAGTCAAGGATATCATGATGTTTGAAAAAAAATTTATGAATTTATATAACATACCCAATGTGAGTGTCCAACCAGATGTTTTGTAGGACCAATTTTCATACACCTGTTGAGGATCAAATCAGTTCCCAATACACCCTTAATAGAGTTATAACTTATATGTACAATTATTAATGAGACACATCCACATTTAGTACCAATAACTAGAATTAATTTCGTGGAAATTACTCACCCTAGCCTACTATAAAATTCTAAGTCATTTTTATATTCATTGGATTTTGTTTTTGTTTATCACTAATGATTTATCAAGAATGTTTCCCATAGTAAAAATGAAAATCTCTATAATAAAAGATTTATAAACTCAAGGATTTTATTAAATGATATCACATATTAATAAATATGTATACATCACATAAAAAAAGTATCCATTCTATAATCATATAGGTCTAGTTTATCTTGAAATATAGAAAAAACTATACCATATATGAAAAACATAATATCTAAAAATTTGATACTGTTATATACTTAAAATAGGTATTTCATTTCATCCTAACCATGGTAATGAATAAATAAGAATTGGTGAACGTAGACAATAGGTATGGGTAAACAAGAGAGTTATCTGCATTACATGAGCATAAGGTTTTGATATCATGTGAATAACATATGAAAACCATACCATATATATCATATATTGTAATCTTGAGACATTTAATAAATCATGGATGATCATAATAAATGAATCATAATGGAATCAAATATCAAAATCCCCATGAATTTAAAATTAACATAAGACATTTATTGGAGGTAATCACACAATAATTGGATATATTATGTTTATTATACACCCAATAAATTCATAAAAATATGGATTAGACTAAACACATATGTAACCTATTTAATTCGTGGGATAAAACCTGCTATAAAATCTTTAGGGCATATGAGAACCTCACATGTACACTATTTAGATATTTTGATAACCACCCATGAACCCACTTTTGGGAATGGGATAACCACGCATATACCCATTGAGATCATATAACATTAATAAATTTCAAATTAATTGGATGGATATATTGGTCTCACCCATCATATAATCAATGAATTTTATTCCATAAGATCATAAAACATTCATCATATTAGATCCCATATAATATAAGCGGGGTTTATAAACATTACATGATAATATAAACCATTAGAAAAATGGTTTTCACAAAAATATTTTAATAAAATAAACAAAATCATCTAGATAAAGAATAATTATTTAATAATTGTATCATATCACAAGTAAAATTTATTTATCTCTAATTACAAAATCATGGATTGATAAATCATTTTCATTGATCACATGGAAGTAATAATGTGGGAAAATCATTCCAATTTGAAAAAATATATGAATATTTTAAAATAACTGCATTAACTTGAAATGGGATATTAAAAAAGCATTCCAATCATGATGGTAAAAAAATATGGTTCATGCATTGCATGATAAGAGGATAAATCCATTCACATTTGAAGTAAAATTTCATATGTTCCCCATTAAAAAACTATATTAATATTTTAAATCTATTTTTTAAAAAGATTAAAATGGGTAAAAATATATATAAATAACCATTGGAGAAAAAATGTTCATTAAAAAAATTCTTTCAAGAATATAGACATAGAAGAAAAAATAATATGGATCTATCCAAGAAATAATTCTTTTTTTAAAAAAATGTTTGTTCTATTTACTGCTTGAAATTTGGGAAATGAATGGAAAGAATTTATTCTACTAAAATATAATGTGGATAATAATATTATTTAGAATAATGGGTTATATATCAATGTATTTATTCATTATAAACATAATCATAAACAATCATTACTAACAATGGGATTATAACATAAATCTTTTACTACACTGGAGATGATTAAATCGTATTTCTATAGTAATGAATGTGTCATAGATAGATATGTATATTACATATTTTTCATGAGAAGAATCATTTAAGACAACCATATGAAGAATATACACTTAATTAAGAAACCATGTTGTTAATATGGTACTTGTCCCATTAAAATAAATGTGGAACAAATTTTTTTTACCTCATTTATTAAGATTTCTCATTATAACCCCAATAAATTTTAATGAAAAAGTCATCGTTAGTTATTTTTATTTATTCGATAACATTCAATACACGAAAGATCTAGTTTAGAACAAGCACATAATGTAATTAAAATATTTTGTTTTCATATTTACTAGTGGTGGGATTATCTATTATGAATAGTAATAACATAATTTTGAAAATTATAAAAACTACAAATTTATAAAATGAATTCATTAGTTATCTAATTATTAGAAATAAAAACAAAAATTATTTTGAAAAAAAGGCGTTCTTCATTATTTGATATAACAAATTGAATTTTTTTGTTATGAAATTATATTAATTGCTATTGGTGATCAATTTTAATGAAATATATATTTTATTTATATGATTAACTATTTTAAATATTCAAAAAATAGTATACATGGAATGGTAAATTTATAAATATTGTGTTAAACTTCAATTGTTTTCTTATGAAATGATGTGTTTCTTATTTTTTAGGACATATATTAAATATAATTACTTCTATTTTATGATAGTTTATTAGATAAAATGAATGAAATATTTATTATATAAATGTTTTTTAAAAGGCCCTTCTTATTTTTTGGCAGTATGAATAGTAACTTTGGAATCATTCATCAGCAAATAGAAGTGTAAATCAGGTTAATAAACAACGAAAAAAGGTGACAATGAAATCATTAATCTTCATATTTTATATTTTATTAAGTAAACTAAACACTTATCAAAATAGAATCAATGTAATTTAATTTAATGGATTCATTTCCTTGAAAATTTTCTATATATTATTTAAATCAATGAATGTTATAAAATATCACACTCATGGTTATGAATATAATTTTTGCCTTTATAAATTTAAAAAATAGCACTTAATTATATTAAATCACTATTATTCTATTAATGAAATTATTTTAATTATAAAATATTATTAATAATTTTATTAAATTATATAATTACCTTAAATTATTGTGCAAACATAATATAATAGTTTCGTAATTGATAGAAAAATAAAATAAAATACTTTTGAAATATTTAATGTTATATAATATGTGTAATTTATAGTGTTACCTGTGATTTATTGGTAAATATTAAATTTCATTGGTGTTTCAAAAAACTACATTTTAATTCCAACATTATCTCTCTTTATTTTATGTCAAATAAAAGGAATAGTGTCAAAATTATCAACAATGATAAATTATCAAAAAAAATAAAAATTAATTAAAGATATTATAAATAATGAAATAACAATAGGTGTGTATTATATCTCTAAAAAAGTTATAAGTTATATATATATGTTCCATTTATCACCTTATAAATAAAAATCTTAATCCATCAATATTGTAAATATTGTTTCTATATTTACTTAAATTAAATTCCACTAAGGGTTAATAAATATTATAAAAATTATATTTAAAAAAATTACATATTTCTATTGGTTAATAGTATTAAATCCAATCCATCTATTTCTTGTAATACAAGGTCTTTAGATTTATTGTTTTTAATAACTAATATATTAAAATTTATTCATTTGATAAATTTCAAAATTTCCACTCACATCAGTTTAAATTTCTGGCTCCCCCCTCATTTAATTACTACATGTTTATACTTATATATTTAAAAACTTGTAAAATTATTCATATAAACATATCTAGACAAATTATAGAGGTTTAGTTTTTACCAAAAAGACCAAAATTGATCCTTTTATAGAACATATAATTGTGTTGTTCCAAATAATATGTCATCTCCATACTCGATGAAAGTATTTTGTACGTATAATTAAAATAAAATATATTTGGTATTTATTATAATGAAATGACTTTAGTATCTTATATATTCTAAAATATTATTATTTTTGTGAAAAAAATTATCCCCTCATTCCAATTAAATGATATGTGAATTTATTAATCTTATGTATGTATGACACACCATTTTCACATTAGGATACAATTAATATTTTATCCCCATATTTTATGGATGGTCACTGCAATTAATTTAATTTTTATATAATATATGTATCATATAAATATAATTATTGAATTATAATTTCATGTCTTCTAATATTCTATCCAATATTTGTTGAAATGATACGATCGTTTTTGCATATGTGTTGACTACCACATCAAGGGAGGTATTTGATTCATTTTTCATTCATATTTTACATGTATGGTAATGGTGAATAATTTTGAGGAATATATATAATATATATTATATGACAATTATCGTATAAAGGTAAATTAATATTCTTATTTATTTCACTTCATCAAATGAAAAATATAAAACAACATTGATGCGTACATATGGATAATCATCGTTATAGATAGTGAACTTTATTTTTTATTCTAAACGTAAAATTTATTACTATAAATATAAAAATACATAACATATTAATATAATGATTAATATTATAGAGGAACTATAACCAAGATAAATGATTTATTGAAAAACAACTTACCTGTAATACTAATGGGAAATGAAACAATTAACACATAAAAATTTCCTTTTTCAAATGATATTATAGATAAAATGTGGTTTTTACATGAAATAAATTGGTAATATATTATATTATATGTATAAAAATTAATTTTATAGATAATTATAATATATTTAGAATTTTATATTGGAGATAGGTGTTATTTAGATGTAAGGTGAACTTGAGGTATGCGTTTTATTCCATAATCACATTTTTTAAATGTATTTATTATTAATATGTCTCCAATGATGATATATGATCATATATGTCTCAAGAAACATATGATTTTTCCATTCCACATGTAATTTATTGAAATTATAAATTATCTTTACAATTTATTATCATTATTTTCTAATGGAAAACAAAATATGTTTAAGAAAAATTCACATCATTTCACTCTTTGATAAAAAATAATTTCATCTAAATCATTATTTTATAATGATTTTAAAATAAGGTTGTTAATATTTTAAAATATTATTCTAAATTCATTTTTTCCGATGTTTTAATTTATCAAAAACATGTTTTGATGAAATATTATTGTTATTTTCTAAAAAAATGTACCTAGACACATTTTTGACAATAGTATTGAAGAAATGTTATTTTTAACTTATATTCTATGAACTCCTTTTATCGTAATCGTGATTAATAATTTATTTGTTGATTTCATTACAATTTTACATTGTTCATCTCAAATATAGTTTTTTCATTATAATTGAGTAGTGAATTAAATAAAATAGTGATTTCCAAAGGGAAAGGTTGGTTTCCCCAAGAATGTTTCAATGACATTTTAATAGTATTTTTATTCATCAAATAGAAAAACCATTTTTTTAAATTATTCTCAAATTGGGGAATGACACATTTACACCATTATTATGTTTCTTAGAATGTTTTGTGTTAATAATTATATGATATATATGATGCCAATTTCTTTTCCATGGTATATTCTGTTCTGAAATGATGTATTTTTTATAAATCCAATTTCCTTTCCACAGGTTATTCTATAGAAAAATATTTATGAGACCCATATATTTAAATGGGGTGTTTAAGAATAATTTATGATATTATGTCATACATGTGTATTATTCTGAATATCGCAGTTCAATAATAGATCTACTTCCAAGTAATTAGTTAAATAATGATATCTAATGATTAAAATTTGAATGGAATGGGAAGTGAACATGTTTCTATAATACAAATTTTCCACTATGGTATTATTAATAATGAAGCTTGAGTACTATCTGTGTTGGGGAAGTGAAATCTTGAAAATATGATAGTAATGGAAATGACTTTTGAATACTAAGGAAATTATTTCCAATTCATATGTTTCATCCAAATTATATGTCTTCTTCCAATTATATAATCTCATTCATCACGCTCTTTGAATCCTTTATGATTCAAGTCTTATAAAAATCCATGTCATTTTCATATATTATTTTTATGTACTCTGATATATAGGGTATAGTTTCCATATTGTAAACTCATGGTCTAATACTATGTTTCTCATTTTATGCTAACATGATCATTGATATCTATCATCTTCACCCCTAATGTGAATCAATTCTAAACCATTCATTGGATTCATTTAATATGTTATAATGATAATTTTAAATATCTAAGTGGAGGACGATATATACTAATTATGAACCAATATTATAGGTTCCCATGATTCCAAATATAATATACCAATTTTTTTGAGTGTATCATAAGGTTATGTAAGGAATAATAATGTACGTACACATTTTATCTATATATTGAATGTGTAGGTACCTATAGTTCGAATCAGAGTTAGGATTTTTTTTAATTTTAAAATTAGTTGTATATAATATTAGTTATAAACTGAGGGATTTTTCTGTGTATAAGATACAATCCTAATGTTTTTTAATGAACATGAATGGCCTATGATAAAACTATTATTTCGTAGAAATAGTTTTAATGGTTTAGACATCCTATATACAAATTTCATGTATTATGATGATTCCACTATGATTAATGTTTCTCAGATTGAATTTGTGGATTAAATAAATGGCTATAACCTAAATAAATTGTGTTACTGCTAAATGCTACTGATAATGGAATGATAATCCTCATGAGAAATCAAATATTATGAGAGTTGTAATGAAAAACATTTTTTCTTTTATAATAAATATTTTAGACGTTGTGAATAGTCACAAGAATCCAAAAGTTAATATTGTTGGAATGATGATATACTGATTTATTTATGATAAAACCTCATCCATCATTTTTTGGATCAACTTATCCTCTAGTTTTTGGGAAATTTATATGTTCGATTAAAATATATTTTATATTATTTGTTTTTTTGAAATAATAACATTGTTCTAGATATTAATCATTTAAATGGTTAAAGTGATCATGGGTGGAATCTAATCACGGACAGAAGAAATATGAAAAAATTTACACTGTTGATTGGGATGAGTATAGGAATTTATTTCTCAATAAGTATTTTAATCTAATTATTTGTATGAAAATATAGAAGGAACTACTTGATTTGAAATTTATGTATGATGTATATTTTGGTAGTTATGTTGAAAATGTTACAAGACATGAATAATGAACATAATATTTATCATAAAAAAAACTAAGGCTGATAGATTCCTCAGTGGAATGATATCAATCACCGATCATTTATTTATATTTTTTTTCATTCATCTATTTATTTACATTATTTTCCTTGTGTTTCAAACTAATATAAAATAATTAAAATATTAATAATAACAATAATATAATAATTATAGAGAATAGTCTTTTCCAACGTTAGTGATTGGTTGGATATAACAGTGTGGATACCATGTTGGTAGGTCTATTGTTTTTTTATATCTATTTAACATGGTTTTATGCATCATTTCCAAACATTTTTTATCCAATAATTTGGATATTTATGTATATCAAATAAATGGTAATAGTTGGATCCTGTATTTTTTAAACCAAGTGATTTTCCCATACCATTTAATATTCTCGTCGAATTTATAGTTTTTTTATTTATTATAACCCCAATCGAGCATTCTGACCTCCCATTGACATGTCATGTGTGACAACAACTGGAATCCTCTAATTGTGCAAAAAATGATTCAATATCAATTAATTATTGATGAATCCTATAAATCCATCATGTTTTAGTGTTAATTATTCATGGTTAGAGTTCCTATTACTTAACTTCTCCTCTTCCTCCCATTTGTCTACTCTCCATGTATTTTCTCATAACCTATCCTAATTAGATGGTTCTGATGTTGGTTTCAAATTTCATCTCAACCTCAATGTTGGTGGTGTGTGATGTGGATTAAGGGTATCTATTGCATATATTTAAATGCACTGGAACATCATCCAATGAATCAATTATAGTATTCATATATTCAAAATAATTTATTATAAAAACATTAATCATATTTAATTTAAATTGAATATTAAGTTATATAATATGAGTGTTATGTGTTTTTATTAAATTTATCAATGTAAAATTTTTTTACATTGTTTTTATAATATGTGAAGCATGTTAAATTTTTTAATTGGATCAAATTATGTTTTTTAGGCATAAAAAATAAAGCGTGTGAAGTGTGTTATAGTATGTGAAGTGTGTTATATTGTAGACAACATACCCCAAATAATTATATAAAAGGATGAAGGAATGAATAAAAATTTATTTTCGTATTTATAAAAATTGAGAGAGTTATGAAGTCAATATTTTAGAAATAAAATTAAAAAAAATTAATATTAATAGACCGGGACGTGTAAGGACTATTGTTATTTTTTAAATTTTATGCATGTCTTTCACTTTTGGTGACTTGTTTTAAAAACAATAGTAAATATAAATAATGAATTACTCATGTATTATGGATATGTAATTATTGTTTTTGAACTCCCCAACCCAGTTACCTAGAGTCGGTGCATTATTACGTATCATTGGCAAGATACAAGGAATCATGTCCATAAAGACCGATTAGTTTAGTAGCCTTAGAAGTACTAGATAATTTAATGAGTATTACATTACATCATGAAATAAAAAAATCAACAAAATTTTGTCCCGTTTTCAACACACTTATATCCATATCATATCCCTATAGGTCAACCATAAAATACTTCTCCATATCCTGGGAAAAATAAAATATAAAAAGGGGCGTGTTCAGATGCTTATTAAGGAAAACAATATAGTGAAAAAAATTCATAAATATGCATAAATATTTAAGGCAATGTATAAGACTTAAAAAATCCCTTTTAGACATAAAATTCATAAACATTTAGCAAATATAAAATTAAATAATTCCATTTACTTCTTTACAAGGATATTCTACTAGTCGAATAATCACATGCAATATAAATAGCCTCTTTAATAATGATGGAATGAATATTTCCAAACATCTTTACCACATAGTCAATGCCTTGTGCAAAGACTACAAATAAGAATTTTCAAGGCCTTTTTCCAATACAATAGTTTGTCTCCTTAAACCTACAGATGCGTCGAGGAGCTATAATAGGCTCCACTCGTCACATACTAAGTCCAATGCATTCCTCATATGAAAATGTTTAATCATAACATAAACATTTCTATTAAAAATAGCATAAAAAATAAAATACATTATCCATAAACCATGAATTGTATAAAAATAACACATCCATAGTCAAATATATCACAAAAACTTCAATACAATATGGAATATTTTTATCGTAAATTAATAAACTTCAAACAGGTCTTAAAACCATCATGTAATGTTGACATAGATGAAATTAAAAAATTTGGAGAGAAATATATCTTACTATTTTGAAATCATTTATAAAAATTTTAATTATAAAAGAAAACATTTATTTTGAAAATAGTCTTATAATATTTTATGGGATGATTCAACAATTTTATAATGGGGGGAAATAGCATCACATTCTGTATATCATATAAAAAATTCTAACCTTAATTTTCTCAAAAATGTCATAAAGTACCTTGTTTTGAAAATGAAGGAAAGATTATTTTCAAAACATATAAGGTCATATAATGATATAAATGACTTTAACCCATTGTCTCATAAATAGTTTAAATTTTTTGAAATAGATTTTTAACTAACCACAGATGTGGATGATAAATATGTCCTCATAGACACTTAATTAAAAACAACGTCAAATACTAAAGAGATTGTGTAAATAACCCTTACATTTTAATTTTCATTAGTCCATGGTATTTTAACCAACTATATAATAATTAAAGCATTATTATTAAATTATACAAGAACCATTAACATAAATATGATATCATATTTGATCCTCTAATATTACTTGGTTAATTATATTTTTTGTAGTATCATCATTTCAGGTGATAACTGATTCATTTTCCATTATATGTTTTGTTATGTATGTCATGTAGGTTATGGATTTGATGTAATTGATTTATATAAAGAATGATATTATGTTCATAAATATTATTTTTAACTCTAAAATATAAATTATTCTTGAATTATTAAGATTGGGAATGAATCTCATCATGTTCATGGAGATGGTATCTGTACGTATACACGAGCGACATTATCATTATATTTATGGTGAAATCTTATTTAATTGTATGGTATGTAATATATAAATAATCATTTTCATGGTATATTTATTATTTAAATCTTGAATATTCATTGTTATTTCAACCCAAAATAATTAATTGTTTGTGTAATAATCTATATGACGAGGTGGAGATGATAAGCCGTACGTAGGCACATATGTTGACTTTTCCATTAATAGGATGTATAGAATAACAAATATGGTTATACCATATATATAATAACATCACAGTATGTTGAATATTCTGCTGTTATTATTTTATAATGGAAACAACAAAGAAAGAGTAAGTGGAAGATGAAAAGTTCTTGAAAGAGGTGATGAAATATTTTCCTCTCATTCGTGTTCATTGTTTTGATTTTATCAAAAGGGATTCATAGAATGGAATTATGAAATAATAATGTACTCTAGGATGATGGTTGTAATTCTTGGGGGGTTATTTGGGCAGGGTTTTGTCCTAGATAAATAGCTATGGCGGCGTGAAATTAATAAAAGGGGAAGTACCCTTTTATATGAGAGGTGAGGGTCACTTTAGGAAATGTTTGAAATATTAGTTTATAAAAAATATTTAAGGTTTATAATGGATCCAAATTTATTTATTTAAAATCTATGGTACGTATGGGTCTAAATAAGTTTATCCTAATTGTTTTAGAAGTGTTTTGGTCACCATATTAACATAATCTTTTAGATTTAACTCTTAGTTAAATAGTTTGTCATTTAACATGTCTCTCTATATTTTTATGTTATATAGTTAATAAACATACTCTAAAAAACCAAAATAACCACATGTGGTTAATTATAAAAATATATAACCTTATATAAGTCCTTTTCCCAAAGTATAGATTTTAGGAATATTATATCAATTAATAATATAATAATTGGTTTAAGAACTCAATTATTTCAATTTTGATACTATTTAGTATTTGGGTTTTTTGAAAATCATAACATCATGATTACTTCAAAAAAGTATAATCAATACTTTCATGGAAAATTAACCTATAAAATTATTTTAATTCATCAAATCTCTCAAATTGAATTTATTGGGATATTAATAATATTATTTATTTTAATATTTCTTTAATAAGGTAATTACATTGTCATCATTCTATCATAAATAAATTAAATTATTTAATGTCTAAATATTATAAGTACATTACCATTATGTAGAAAATATTTTTATCTTTCTAATGAAAATTTATAGTCAAATATATATTATCTATAACCTAATATTAAAAATGGTTTACTTATTATTCCTCGAATATAACTCTTTTAACACGTCTTCAAATAAAATAAAATAAAAGTCCTAATCTATTCTATGTGGACCAAAGGGGGTAATGTTTTATTCATTAGTTTTTATATAGTCTCATTACACTTATACAATGGAATTAGGAAATGTGTTAGTGTAATTATGATATCATTTTAACCCATAATAACCATATTTACTTTTAATAGTGGTAAATAAAGGTAAAAAGTTACTATTCAACATAAATTATATTCATCTTACTAAAAAACATTTTAATTACTGATATCTACCATTTTTCTCGGATTTCATAAATTCAACTGACAGAAGCGGTAATATTACATTTTATGAAACTTTTAGAATGCACTGGGAGGGGGTAAAAGACGGTAAAAGGTTCAAAAAATTTAAATATATCTCAACTTATTATAAAATGACATCAATTAATTAAATTATACAAATATAGCTATCATGTATCTATTTTGACCTAAAATAAATTTACATAAAATAAATATTCATATAAAAAAATATATTCCCAAATTTCAAAATTCCATCTTCATATATTAATTCACTCAATATCTCATTATTCATGGATTTAATCTTATTTTAAAACTTCTCATCATTAGTCTGAGAAACTGTTATCCTTTCTAGTAAAGATGGTTTTGTCATGATTTGAAAAATCATTGATGTTTTACCTTCCATGTTTATTCCCATATCCATATTTACTAGATCCATGAAAAATGGATCCCTTTCAACTATCATCAGGTTCAAAACACCATGATCTTTTTTACTCAATGCGTCTTCCAACTTATTTTCATTCCCTGGGTGGTAGTGTATACAACAATCATAATCCATGAGTAGTTCAATCCATCTCATATCCCTTATGTTGTGTTCTTTTTGTGTGAAAATATACCTCAAACTCTTATGATCAGTATAAATCTCACATTTTTTACCATAGATAGTGTCTCCATATCATCAAAGAAAATATTCTAGCTAATATCTCATTATCATGAGGGGGATAGTTTTGTTCATGAGTTTTTTGCTGTCGTGATGCATAGGCAATAACTCAACCATTCTGCATAAGAACACACCCAATTCCTTTCTTTGAAGCATTAATATAAATAACAAGACATTTTTTCACTAATTGTAGATTCATTATAGGAGAATTGAATAATATACTCTTCATTTATTCAAAAATTTCATTACTCTCTTTTGTCCAAAAAAATTTAACACCTTTTCGAGTGATCTTGAATAATGTGTTATCCAACCATGTAAAATTCTGGACGAAACGTCGATAATAACCCGCTAAACCAAAAAAACTACATACCACGGATATAATCATCAGTGATGGACATTATTGGATTGCCTTAGTCTTTGAATGATCAACAAAGATTCAATTCTTAGAGAAAATATGTCCAAGAAAAGAAAAATCCTAATGCTACAATTCACACATGCTAAACATCCCATAAAATTCATTTCATCTATGATTCATTAAAATAATTCTCAAGTTATTTTCATGATATTCGTTTCTTTTAGATTATACCACGACATCATCAACAAATACCACTATAATTTCATCAAGATATTCCTAGAGAAATCTATTCATTAGATCCATGAAGATAGAGGGTGAATTACATAATCCCAAAGGCATTAGTGTAAACATGTAATGCCCATACCGAGTTCAAAATGCATTTTTCATAATGTCATCCTTCGTAAAACTAAACTAATGATATCTAGATCGAAGTCCAATCATTGAAAAATAGTATGAACCATGTAGTTGGTCGAATAATTTTTCAATGCGAGGTAGGGGATACTAGTTCATTATTTTTATAGCATTGATCTCCCAGTTGTCAATACAAACACATAGATCTGTCTTTCTTCATAACTAAAACGACAGATCCCTTATTAGTCAATTCATCTAGTTGATTGTTTAGTTCCACTAATTCTTCAAAGTCCATTCAATAAGGGGTCTTTGATATGGGCCTTATATGAGAAATTAACTCAATGGACAACTCAATATCTCATTCTAGAGGATATTTAGTTTAATCCTCTGAAAACACATCAACATATTATTGCACAATATGTACATACTATATTTAAACATTCCATTCCTCACCCATAATTATTTCATTCTTTTCCTCCCCAATAATTAGTTTAGTATAGCAACAGGGGGAGGATCTAGATAAGAATCAGGTGGTGACGTTTCTGCTCTAAATATAAGGTATTCAATATAATCATTGAAATTTTATCCTCCTTCTTCTTAAAATAATTTTCCACATCATGGTATTAAAGACAATACATTCTGAATATTATATAAAAATCAATCATGTTTATGGAAATGAGATCAGTAGATAAATAATATTTATATCCTATACTGGGAATAGATTTACAAAACATTGTTGGAGTCATACTTCCCTTTGCTGTATTGACAGAAAAATCCCTTGTTAAGTCAAAATAAAAATATATAATTATCTTTTCAAAATAGGAAGATATAAAACAATTGGACGATCCAGAATCCAATAATCCATTGGCTAAACTTGAGGAAACCATTAAATTACCTTCCACTATGCCTTTTGTTGCTTCAACATCCGCAATAGTGATTTCCTAAGCATGGTCTTGATTCCATAGCCATTTCTAAGATAATGTCCCATGGCTCTAACGAAATTCATTTTCATAATTCCCCTTTTAACTACAATTGTAACATTCAACATTGACATCCTCTTTCTTCCCCTTAAAATCACAAGCATGGGGGCCTTTTTCACTACACTTGTAACAGACTCCCATTACCTTCAGGCATGTATCAGGGTGTTCTTCCCACATTTACCATGAGATGTATATTCATCATTTCCTTTATTCTGATTATTATCATTACTAGAGTGTTCTATATATTTCTTTTTCTCTTTCTTTTCTTCAAAGTCGTAAGACTTAGAAAATGCGTTTTCTCATTTCGCAGCGCATGAGAAAATATCTACATATGATTAGAAAAATTCTGAGACAAAGCTCGATGGAGAAATTGTTTTAACCCATCAAATAATATATCAATCTTTATATTTGGGTTTTTTATATAATATACTACATGCCTTGTTATCCTTTTAATGATAGCCTCATACATTACTACATTCACATCCTCCTTTTTCCGTAGTCTCAGAAATTGTCTTTCCGTATTGGCTCCATGGTCATGTGGAATGTATATTTCAAAGAAAATATCTTTAAACACCCTTCATTCTATGTTAGATACTTCATCATCTTCTTTTGTGTTTTAGATAAACAACCACCATTGATCTGCATCTCATGTGAGGCGATAAACTACCATAACAACTATTTCCCATTCGTTACTCCCCAAAGCAAGAAATATTTTCTCTATGGAATTTAGTCATTTCCATGCTATAAGTTTATTTTAAACCCCATTGAATGTTGGTGGTTTGTGCCTCAGAAAGATGTCTAACCCGAATTTTCCATGTAGTGGATCAGGGTGCTCCATAGAGGTATGGTTATTATTCATAATCTGGGTGAGTTGTCCCAGTCACTAGTGCATAAAACATTTTTTTCGTCGGTTATTTTTCATTTTTTATGTTGTTTTTTAGCCAACGTTAATACGGACGACGTTATAAATAATGATTTTTTACATCGGTTATTTAAAAACCGACGTAAAAAACATAACATCACGGTGTTTATCATGTCGGTTAATTAATAACCGACGTGAAAAAACTAGGGGGGTCGGGGTTTATAACTTCGGTTAGTATATAACTTCCATCATAAACCAGGGGGGTTATCACATCGGTTATATAAAAACTGACGTGATAAATCCCGCCCCCAGTTTATCAGGTTGGTTATTAATTAACTGATGTGATAAAGTATTGGAAGATGGTTCTTCATATCGGATATATAATAACCGACATGCTAAACTAATCCTGGGGGGGGGGGTTATCAGGTTGGTTAATAAATAAATGACGTGATAAACCATTTCCCAGGCCTTTTATCATGTCGGTTATTAAATAACTGACGCGATAAACCATGCTGCATGTGTTTATCACGTCGGTTATTAAATAAACCGACGTGAAAAACTTTCCCGGTTTCATTATCACATCAGTTATAATCAATCAATCAATATAACTTTTTTATTTAAATAGAAGGATAAAGGGGAATGGGGAAAGGGGAAAAAGGAATAAATTTAGTACAAAACTCAAGGAGGTCTGAAGATGTGGAGACCGAGAGCATCCACAGTAGCCACTTCCATTCCGCATGGGGGGACGGATCCAAGAGAGTCAAAACCATAAGAGGAAAGGACTGGGAAGATCTAGAGGCCAGAAAGTCTGCCATTCGGTTTCCCTCATTCCATGTATGATAAATATCAATGCCATTAGGGAGGAGCATCTTGCACTTGCGGATGAGGTACGTGATGTGCCATGGAGGGGTGACTTCTCCCTTAAGACAAATCCAAATAATTTTAGAATCAGTCTCCACCATATCGAGGGTAATGTTTCTAGAACTGCAGATTTCTATGCCATCAAGCATGGCCCTTGCCTCAGCGAGTAAAGAATCACTGGTCCCATTATATGTACTGAATTCCAGGAAAACCGAGCCACCCCCGTTGGGAACAACTCTGCCCCACTTCATGATCCCATGTCCGCAAGAACCATCAGTATATACTTTAAATCCATGAGAGGGGGTCCATTGAACCCAAACGCCAGTCGGCATGGGGATAGAGGAACAATACAGATACCTGCCAGCCAAATAGCGATGCAGGGAGGGGACCGACTCCCAGTTTCCATGCAAACCTGCCAGCTTGGACACTAGAAACCTAGTTTTAATAACCAAGCTTTGGGAAGAATGGCGAGCATTATGGTGCCTTGCATAATTCTGAACCTGCCAAATACAAAAGAATCCCGCAACCAGAGGGAAGGAGCGGGCCGCTTCCTCGCGCTTATTTGAAGCTCCTCTAAACCAGCACTGAAAGAACTCATCATAAGAATTAGCACCTACGCAAATATCCATAAACTCCCCATGATCTTTCCAGACGTGGACTTCCCATTGGCTATGAACGAAGAGATGAAGCATGGATTCCTCAGAAGGAGCATTACAACATCAGCATCTTGAGGCCATAGGAATAACTCTCTCCTTTATCACCATCTCTGTTGGAATAGCCTTGGAGAGAGCTCTCCATAGAAGAAAATTATACTTGGTCGGGATATGCTTTCACCAGAGAACTGATCTCCAGGTGTTCGAAATCGGCTGACGGAGCAAGGACCTACTGTAATCCTTGGTCGAAAATCTACCTGAGGATGAGGCTAAAAAGATGCACATGTTAGAAGAGCCATCCGAACTAATGCTCTATAATAAATCCGTCAGAGTGTGGTTGAGGATAGAATTGATGAATGAGGTGTGAGAGCTGGCCTCCCTGAAAGAAATGTGAGGAGCAGGACAGCCTGGGAAACCAAGTAGCCCAGTACCCCAATTGCACTCCCAGAAGATGATGTCTCCCTGACCAAAAAGCCACTGGGAATTGTTCTGGAGGAATGAAATGTGCCTGCAATTAGAAGACCACAGTGAGGAAGGTTTCCTACCGGTCCTCCTTATGCCATTGCCATATTTCTTCCTAATGAAACCGATCCATAAATAGTTTCCCTCAATCACATCCCAAGACAGCTTACCCTTCAAGAGATACATAGACTCACCCAAGTTTCTCACATTGATACGGCCAAGCACCACTGGTTTTTCCAACCTACTGTAGAAGGACCATCGGAACCTTCCCTCTCCCAGGGCATCACATAAGATGGCGTTCAGAACATTCTCCATTTGTATGATTATTGAATTGGGGACCTTAAGGACAGAAAAATGTGCATGGGGATCGAGGATGACAGACTGTTGATGAGGGTGATCCTTCCTCCAAATGAGGGGAATCCATTCTTCAAATTGTAAATACAGTTGATGATCTTGTTAGCCATGTCCACAAAGTGGTGAATCCTAATTCTTCTAGGAGCAATTGGAGCACCCAATTAAGTAACGGGTAAACATTTCCCCTGTATTCCAAGAAAATAATCAATACAAATCGTACGCCTTCTCGGGAAGTATGAAGAGAGATAGACCCCACTTATCTCCTTATTGATAACCTTGTCTCTCTATTTAGAATATTCTTCTAGAAACTTAACAAAATTACTTACCGATGTGCTCCTTCCATTGATGAAAAACATAGAGTCATTCGCAAATAGGAGATGAGAAATCCCACCAAAATGAGAGCCATAATGAAAAGGCCGAACTATGCCGACGAACATTCCTGAGGAGATAAATTTGCTAAGAGAATCCTAGGCCAGGATGAAAAGAGTCGGAGATACAGGGTCCCCCTATCTACGTCCTCTTACAGATTTGATGAACCCACGCGACCTTCTAGAGAAAATGTTGTTAAACCACAATGAGATAAAGCAATGGAATACAAGATCTACAATGGTCTCGGAGAATCCCATAAACCTCATGATGTGAATAATGAATCTCCACTCCAGACGATTGTAGGATTTGTCCATGTCATATTTGATAATCACATTCGAGCCAATCACCTTCTTGTTGATGTCCCAAACCATCTCCCGGGAAACCCCAATAGCACCCTGAATTGATCTTCCATGAATGAAGGCATGTTGTTCCTCCAAGATCCATCCATGAATGAATTCAGAAAGTCTGATATTGATGATGGTGGCCAGAACATTGTATGAAAAATTACACAGGCTAATAGGTCTATACTAAGAGATAGAGGAAGGAGAGCCCACCTTCAGAATAAGGATCATCTTGGTAGCACTGGAAATCCAAGGAAGAGATCTGCCCCTAAAAAAGTCTTGGATAGCATCAATAAGGTCCCTCTTGACGATGCTCCAGGACGCAACGTAAAAGGACCCCGGAAAACCATCTGGGCCTAGGGCACTGTCTGGATTAAGTTATTTAACTGCCTCCCAGATCTCCTTTTCTTTGGAAACACTAGAAGAAGGACATTCACAAGGCACAAGAAAGAGCTGGGGATAGAGTCAAAGAGGTCCAACCATTCTGAGGGGTAACCATTTGGGAGCTGGGAACTCGGGTCACACAATAATGTTTTAAAATGTGAGCAGACCATACCACTAATCAGATATAAATCACTGGAGAAAGATCCATCATCAAGGCAGATATTAAGGGTCTGAGCACGTTTCTTTTACTTTAAGCATGCATGGAAGAAATCAGAGTTGCGATCTCCCTCCCTGAGCCATAAATTGAGAGATCGCTCCTGGAGGCGTCATTCTTGTTCCAGCAGAAGCTCATTCCAATGTTGTTTCTTAAGGAAAAGTTCACCAAAGGTCTCCTCATTCCATTATTCTTCCAGGTGAATTTCCATTCCCTCAATCTCATTGGAAATATCATCCAATTATGATTACTCTGACACATGGGAGGAGGACCACGCCATGAGGGCATGTTTTAGGAACTGCAGTTTGGAATGCAGACCCACCCAGCCCGCACTCTGACAGGGGGAAGTCCCAGACTGGTGCACACTGTCCGAAAACATAGGTTGTTGCAGCCAGATTTTGGAGAAGGAGAAGTGTCTGGGATTCGTAGGTCTTGATCTTAGATGAAGAAAAAGGGGAGAATGTTCTGATAAGGCCTGAACTAGATGGCAGACTCCAAGATTCTGGAAGGCCGAGATCACATGGAGGTTACCCAGACATTGGCCAAGTCTGCACCAGGTACGCTTGTTGCCTCTCTGTTTGTTGCACCATGTATACCTATCGCCAGAGAAACCAAGATCCTGGAGACCCTCCAGC
Source organism: Viscum album (assembly GCA_963277665.1). NCBI lineage: Eukaryota > Viridiplantae > Streptophyta > Magnoliopsida > Santalales > Viscaceae > Viscum > Viscum album. The sequence continues at coordinate 2,142,535,905 of OY728132.1, forward strand.
GTGGTAAAGGATGAGAAGGAAAGCCTGTCGACTGAGGGGAAGGAGTTGCCACCTTTTTTCTCAGAGGAGTGCATGATGGAGTTGAAATCACCACCCACGACCCATGGCACATCGCCTGGGTTAGAGGCCCCCAGATCCACCCAATGTTGCTCGAGAAGGTGTGTTTCGCATTTAGCATACACAAAGGAGCAGAAGCATTGGAATATTCCGTCTGAAATCTTAACTGACATGTGTTGATCAAAAGCTACGAGCCAGTTAATCTTATATAGGGGTTTCCAAAAAAGAAAAATATGGTTGTTAACAGGCTCTCCATGCATGAAGGACCGCATTCCCATCCTTCATTCAAACATATCGATCTTCGTCGAGAACTGTTTGGGTTCGAAAATCATGGCAACAGAGACCCTGTGTTTAGACGCCTCAGTTTTAAGAATGGTTGTCTTCACCCGGGCCCTGAGGCCATGGGCGTTCAGATAATTAGAAAGATCATGGGAAAATATGGTGCCCAGTACTGGCCCCAGGCAAGGGAGGCATCCTGCCAAACTCTCGCGAGGAAGAAGAAGAGATACGAGATTGTGATCTTGTACAGATACTGTACAAACTGGAAGAGCGGGAAGGGGGGGAGATGACCTCCCTGGGAGAACCATTCCGAGAGAAGCGACCCTTCCTTGTGGATCTGAGGGTGGGAAGTTGAAATCCAAGGGGGACAGGGAGGGGGGAAAGGTCGCGAAGGGGATGCGGGCTAATCAAGAGGGTGGCCGAGGGGAGGGAGAGAAGGAAGGTGGAAAGGGGATAAGGGCCAGGAAAAGTGACTGTGAAGGAGGAGGCGGAAGCCGAAGAGGAGAAGGGTGGGGAGGAGGGGAGGAGGGAAGAGGAGGGGGTTGGGAGAGCAGAGAAAGAGCTGGGGCCTGGGGAAAAGGGAGACAAGGAACAAGGTGCACCACAGGCCCAGGCGTAGGACAGGCTGCTGAGGAGGGTTCACCATGCTCGAAATGATGCTGACTGCTCCTTAGACCCTGGTGGGTAGGAAGCTTCCTGCAATAAGAAGACTAGTGGCCTTGAATATGGAAACCGCCACAATATCTAGGAGCTGACAGATAAAGGAGGCACTGTGACCATTCCATGGAGTCCCCAAATCGGAGGAGAAGCTGAGGAGGCAGTGGCACCGAGAGGTCAATGGCCAGACAAATACGAGGAGACGTAGTGTCTAGGTGAAGGAGGTTCCGGTAATCCATGCACAAGAACTCCCCAAGAGAACACCCAATCACCTCCATGAAGCCAAGGTTCTGAAAAGGAAGGGGAAGCCCGAGAAGGCACACCCAAACTGCAGCCACAGAGGTATCCTGACCCCTGTGAGCATCCAAAGACCATTGAGAAAGGCTAAAACGCCACCTGTTAAAAATTCTAGGGCCCTGTGACCAAGCTTGCACAAAATACTCCCACGTCTCCAGCACAATGTGAATGGATTTTTTGTTGAGCTCCGAGAGTCTCACCAGTTGATCCAGCTTCCAGCCCCGAATGATGTTCTGGAAAAAGCCCAGAGGTGGCCTGTCATACCCAAAACGGGAAACAAGGGACCAATGAAGGAGCGACGAAGCGTCAATAAACACAGATTCCAAGAAGCAGATTATTGTGACACCATTCCTCCAATCCATGCCGCGAGCCTCCATACGAACCACAGAAAAGCCGGGGAGCGCCAGTCCAGCCGAGGACCCGAGAAGAACATCTTTCAGAGAGGGTTTATCCCATGGGGAAACCACCTCGAGGGATGGGGAAGGAGGCCGGTTCGATGGCACCTAATGCAGTCCTCTGCTCCTCCCTAGAATAAACCAGAATCCAAATCAAGAATTAGTACCAAAGAAACAAACAGAGATCAAAACAAGAACTAAATCCAATTTAAGAATTTACATTGATAACATATAAAACTTACCCTACATGGTAGCCCCCACCCTCAAGTATACCCCCTGGACTTCCCTCCCCCACCCCATTGGAGCCCCCACCACACCCCTGGACTGCCCCCGACCCCCTGGACAGCCCCAAACACCCCTCGACAACCCACCACCCTCCTGAACAGCACCCCCTCACCTCACTTGACATCCCCCCACCCCATTGGAGCCCCCACCACACCCCAGGACTGCCTCCAACCCCATAGATAGCTCCAAACACCCCTCGACAACCCCCCACCATCCTAAACAGCACCCCCTCACCCCACTTGACAACCTCCACCACACCACTGGACTGCCCCCCGACCCCCAGGACAGCTCCAAACACCCCAGGACAACCCCCACCATCATGTATACCACCCCACACCATAGACAACCCTCCCCCATCCCATTGGAGCCCCACCACACCCCTGGATTTCCCCTGACCCCCTGGATAGCCCCTAACACCCCTGAAAACCCCCCCACCCACCCTCATGTAGACCCCCACCCCGGGCCCGCACTTCCACATCCCTGGACATCCCTCCCACATCCCTGGACATCCCTCCCACCCCCATGGACTTCCCCCACCCCACCGGACAGCCCTCCCAGACCACTGGACACCTCCGAACCCCACTGAACACCCCCTACACCCTTGGAACCCCTCCCCCCCAGAGTAGAATCCATACCATAAAAACCATCATAAGAAGACCAAAACAAGAAGTAGAGAAAAATTAATCTTTCACTTATATAACATTAGAAACATACACTGTCAACTTCAAAAAAAAAACTAAATCCAACCTAAATAATTACCAAATACACAATTACAACGACAATATTCAAAATCACATTTTACATTACAATCAACTAAAATTCAATAAAACCTGTTAAATAATTTGACAAATCCACTTGTAAGTGTTTTATGTCTTCTATAGTATAGGGTTGAGGGTCATCAAAATGCTATAAATGAAAAGGATAGTAGTTAACGTGAATAATGAATAAATCAAATTGAAATATTATGGAAACGTTTAAGAGGAAATATTACCAGTAAAACATCAAAACTGTCACAATTTTTATTATTTCATACATAAATCTTAACATATAATATCCTCATTCGATTACGCCTTGTTGTTCATGACAATTCTGTTTGAATGAGTGTAAATTCAATGTATTTTTTTTATGTAATAAATAAGAAAGTACAAATTATAATTGGATATTTACCTTCGCATTTACATATTTGATTATTGCACTCCATTTATTTGTGTTTTTTCGAAAGTTGGCCCATGCCCTGTTAGAAAATAATACGAATGGGTTAAATTTAAAATTCATTATAATATATAAAACTATTGACAAATTGAAACTTACTTTTCCAATATATTATTAATACTTTCCCGCACATCATCATGGCCATCGCATATTCATTAAAGTGCTTTCTCCCTTGGGCAAAAACCCCTTAACATCCAATGATCACTGATAAAACAAAATTTAACGTTAGTGGTTTTTTATATTAAATGATAATTAACTCTTTGAGAGTTATGTGTTTCATACCTCTCACAAAAAAGAATCATCCAAAATTGTGTGACTATATTCTTTTCATGTCATTCAGAAATATAATTAATTATTTGTTCCTCATCAAATGCACATGCGTCAGGGGAAATCAATTACGGGTCCATGAATCCATATACATCTGTCAGCTCTTTCCTCTCACAAATTTTATAAAGATACCTAATACAGTATAGACATAAGTATACATTTTTAATAAATATAACGCAGGTAAAAGGTGTTACGACTTACATGGAAAAAATTTGCACTACGTTGATTCCCAACTTATCTCCAGTAACAAGCTCCATGATATAAATTTTTATTATACCCACACTAATTCCACATCCACAAACATGAGCATCCATTGGAAACTCATAATGACCCACCCAGAAATTTGAATATCTTGAAAATCTGTCAAGACTACTAGAATTTTTTTCTGATGTCATAGTCATTTGTCTTTGTTTTTTTCTATATAGTATTTCTTTACCTTTGAAGTATTCCTATAAAAATGAATTGAAAAATATATTCGTTTTCAAATGATAAAAAAACATTAATAAAAAAATAAAATAAAAGATATAACATTCATACCTCTACGGTAATGATTCGAAGAAGTCTGGATGGCCAAATTAATAAATGGCCGAGACTATATCCAACTGTCGCCACCTCATCTGTAGGTAATGGTACCCGAGCTGATCTATCAATAATATCTTATACAATGACCCTCTGATTCTATACCTCTAATTGTTGATGATGAACTATATATCTTATACAATATACCAACCCATATTCTACTATATGATATTGAGAATCATCAACATACAACTCGTAATAAGTAGGAAGCTGCAGTGGAGGAGTAGGATAAAAAATGGGGTCCACAGGCTGAGGTGGGGGAGTGGGAGCTGCTGGCGGAGGTGGAGGATAAATAATGGGGTCTCCAGGGGGAGGTGGACGAGTGGGGGATGCAGTCTAAAATTTTCATTTCATTTCTGCAAACATAGACTGCACCGACGGTCTAATCATGTCCTTCTTCATCGCATTAATAATATGAAATTCATCCACAAAGGATTTTTTTTATAAACCCCCACAATGTTAGAAGTTGAAGAACGTGACAACACTTTTCTTACCGATACACCTGTCGGATGTCCTCTTACACGACCAGGATGTTTCGGCTTTCCCAATGCTATAGATAAAATATCTTCCCTCCCAGTAGCTGTAAATGTCCCCTGTGAAATCTTATCCACAAGGGAGTCCAGTATTAATTAATTTAGAATTTCTATAATCATTGAAATTATATGAAGAAAATAGTTACCTTAAATAAAGAAATAGATATCTTACAATCCTCTTAGCTACGATTATCGATTCTTCTGAATGATATTGCCATTTTTTCCGTTCTGATCTCTCTTCCATTTTTCATGTCTAGATGGAGGGGATGGAGGGGCCACCTCTCTAGATCTTGAAGACTCAACTCTTAGTTGTTGAAATTTTTCAGCCATCATTTTTCAGCCATCATTTTTTTTTTCAAAAAATGAATACCCTCCCCAAGATAAACTATGAGGGTATACATTTTTAGATTGGATATCTTGATGATCTTTCCTTATCCTCTGTAAAATAAGAAAGATAAATCATTAATAAAAACTTAATAAGATCATTTATATAAGAAAGCATATAAAAGTTTACATTGCCCTTACCAAAAATGATTCTTTTCATCTACTTTCAGAAAAAATTCTTCATGTGTCTTCGTCTATAAAAGGATATATACAACATGGATTATCATGACTCCTATGACCATAAATGAATTTATATGAGAGGGTTGATTTGAAATCCCTCCTTCTCCTAGGAACCAACGATATTCATTTCTTTATAACTCCTCCAGTTTCAGGAATATCAAATGTCATATGATAAAGAACATGGTAAACATATTATATATAATAGAAACATTAAATGAATAGTCAAAAAATAACAAAAGATCTTAACAAAATTGTCTCCCACAACTGAGAGATTATCTCTTTGTCCGCACATCTCCAGTCATCTTACATAATGATTATATTTCTCTTAGCCTGAGTTTCTACAAAACAATTAATATATTTTTCATTTGGACCTCTAGGAATATCATCATCATCAAACTCAATGACTATCCTCTGATCCTGCGTACGGGCAAGTGATAATTTTGTTAAACGTGTGCAGTCACATTTACCAACCTTTGAACTCTTTTTTGTAATATGTGCATGTGACTGTTCCTCCCCAGTGGTATGACCAATATGATCATTTCGATAATCATATGGTTGATCAACGAAATGATCTATCATTATCCTTCAAATAAAAAAAATGTTTGTTCACAAATATACAAATTCAAATATTTTAATACTATTGTAATCAGAAAATAAAAAAATGTACTAAGTTACGTAATAGTAATCATTACTAATATGGTAAGCATGTTAAACAATCGTAATGATGGTCAAGATGGTCAAGATGGTCATGATGGTAAACATGGTAAACATGGTAAACCTGGTAAACATTGTAAAGTAATTGTCACTTAACAAAAATAATAGATATATAATTCATGTAATGGTAAACATGATAAAGTAAACTAAACAAACATAAAAAAACAAAAACTTGTACTTATTTTATTTTAAACAATGTATTAATCAATAAAAAAATTATAATATAAATAATTTATGAAAAAAATTAATGTAAATAAGAATTAAAAATATGTTACCTGTAATTTTAGGAAAGTAAAAATGGATTATTTTCCCTAATTCATTCATCATGATTGTTCCCTATGGCATAAACCATGTATTCAACATGCTCATCATTATGTTCTGTTAATCTTTCCATGGAAGTAGGTATCTCACATAAATCAATATCTTCATCATGTTCATCCTCACCAATATATTGTTTTTCCCTTGTAAAACAACATCCCGCTTCATATCTGATTGATCTACTACATAGAAAATTTGTTTTTCATGTGTTTCCAATATTAAAGAATCAGTTGAGTCTTCCAATCTATTGAGATTAACAAGTGTCATTCCAAATTCATCGTGTCTGACACTGTTTTTACCGATAAACCATTTACAGTAAAAAACAATAACTTTAATTTTAATGTAATCAACCTCCCATATGTATTCAATCACTATATAATATGCACATGATGCCGAAATTGGGTTTTAGTCTTTAGCACTCGAAAAATGCATTGCTTCTGCAAACACCAATACAACACTATTCTGAACTGCACTTCTGTTGTCCTGAGCTTTTGTATGAAATGTATAGCCATAAAATTTATAACCAGATCATGTTATCACATTTAAACATGGACCACACAAAATCCATTTTAATGTCTCTAATACATCTTATATACCAAGAAAAGTATTTTTAATCCATGAGAAAAAAGGTTTTCTTGTGCTAATTCAAAATCCACATTTATTTCTTCTTTGGATGATAGTGTTTCACTCATTAACATGCAATGTGATATACAGTTGAGCATCATCTTTTTTATACAAGATGTATGATTCTAACTTCTTCTTCTGTTCAGTTGACAATGATTTGACTTTCAAGCCATGAATCACCTTTCCCTAATTATTAACTCATTCATGGAGAGATGGAGGCAAACCTAGGTGTTGCGCCGCATCCAGGTAGCTCGTACAAAACTTTGCTACCCTCTTAGAAATATACTATTAAATAATGGAGGCTTCAGGTCGATATGGATTTTTAACATACCCCTTTAATATTTTCATATATCATTCAAAATGATACATCCAACGAAGATATACAGGTCCATAATGATTTATTTCTTGAACCAGATGAATCATTAAATGCACCATTATATCAAAAAAGAGTTTGTGGAATATACATTTCCAATTGACAAACTATAAAAATTGCAGCATTTTCCAAAATGTTCAAAGAATTCACATCAATATCCTTATTACAAATTGAATTGAAAAAATAACACAACTTCATTATAGTCTTTCTGACACGAATGGGAAATATTCCACACAATGAAACTAGTATAATTTGTTGCATAATGGCATGACAATCATGTGATTTCATACCTATCAACTTCAAGTACTTCAATGAGACAAAATTCTTTACATTTGAAGAACAACCATGAGGCACTTTTATATCCTGAAGACACTGACAAAAGGTAATTTTCTCCCTCTTCGGTAATGGATGACAAGCAGGGGGAAGAAATGTTCATCTTCGTTTACATGTGGGAGCTAACTCCAAATGTATTCCCATTGATAGTAAGTCTAATCTTGCATTCAACCCATCTTTTTTCCTTTCCTTTAATATCTAACAATGATCAAGTCACAAAATCACATATATTCTTCTCCACGTGAATGACATCAATATTATTTTTAACTACATGATACCTCTAATATGGTAGCTCAAAAAATATTGAACATTTTTTCAAAATATGTCTATCATTGCAAGATTTCTATGTCTTTCCTAATATCACATCAAGGTTTCTCACCCTCTCAAAATACAGATCAGGGGATAATGTTTTTGGAGTAGTATCCAATTCTTGTGATCCATTGAAAGCCTATTTTAGTCTTCTATAAGGGTGATCCATAGGTAAAAACATTCGATGACCCATGTACATTGTTTTCCTCCAATGATGCAATTGAAAATATGACGTCTGTTGTTTGCAAATTGAACATGCTTTATTCCCTTTAACACTATATCCAAGAAAAAATTCCATACGCTGAGAAGTAATTTATAGTGAACAAAATCACTACATGTAGTTGAAAATATTCCATTTTATAAGAATTACACACCCTAATACCATCAGTCTATAATAGTTTCAAATCATCAATCAACGGTGACAAGTAAACATCAATATAATTGCCGGGTTTCTTTGGACCAGAGATCATTATACTCAACATGAAATATTTGCGCTTCATACAAACTTCAGGAGATAGGTTTTAAATTACCAATAAAATAGGTCGTATACTATGTTTGCTACTGAGGGATCGGTATAGATTCATTCCATCTATGAACAACCCTAGTATGAGATTTCTAATTTCATTTCCAAATGTAGAATATTTCACATCAATTTTCATCCATTGTGGACAATCAGCTAGATGACGTATTTTTCCATCACATACCTACTCATCATCATGTCGTCTTAACCTTTTTTCATCATGTGAATTAGCAAATAAATATTTGAAATGATGAATTATAAGAAGATACCAAAATACCTTTGAAGGGAGATTTGTAATCTCTACATCATCCTGTGATTTTTCTTTCACCTTATACCGTGACGTCCCACATTTAGGAAACTCTGACAGATAATCATATTTGTTCCTATATATAATGTATTCATTCGGACAGGCATGTATTTTCTTGTATCCCAATCCTATCGGGCATAATATTTTCTTGGCCTTGTAATGTGAATCTGGAAGATCATTATCTTTTAGAAGAATTTCTTTCATCAATTGTAGAACCTCTATAAAACTATTGTCACTCCATCCATGTTTCGCATTTAGTTTAATCCATCTTAACACCGCAGAAAAAACCATAAAATCTGTAAAACCAGGATATAATGGTTTTTCAGCATCACCATATAGACGTGCAACTGTCGGTTCAATCTCAATTTGTTGTGCTTCAATATCACGAATCATTTCTTCAATTCCATCAGAAGTACCATCTTGCGAATTATCATCATCAGGTACATTCAATCCAGTTTCACCATACCAAATCCAAGGGCTGTAACTCGGATTATAAAAATGAAAAATCAGATGATCTTTTATCTCTCCTCTTTTCAAATTCTTCGTATTCAAACATTTCAGGCATGGACGGAAAAAATGTCATTACTTGGAACATTTCATTTAGAAAATTCCAAAAAGACATCAACACCTTCCTCATATTCATTTCTCATTTGATGTGACGCAATCCAACTTCGACTCATTATTACCTATAACAAATATCAAAAATAAATATATTTTTAAGATAATAAAAATATATGTTTATATGAAAAAAACTCATAATCTGAATGTAAAACAATTTTGAAATATAAAAAAAATCTATGGGTATTTAAAAAAAATATTCTCGAATATTATTTTTAAAATAAAATACAGTTAGATATGATAGTTTTAAATTCAATTGAATCAAAGAAAACCAAGGGGCCCACTTGGTTGATAGAAAATTGGAGAAAATGGAGTAAACCTGAGAATCACCCCACACCCTTGGACAACCCCCCACACCAACCAACCCCCTTGGACCCCCTGGACACCCCCAACCCACTGGGCAGCCCCCCACCCCCTGGACAACCCCCCTCTAGACAGCACCCCCAACCCTCTTGGACAGCACCCCCGCCGCTACCCCCTTGGACACCCCCTGAAGACCCCCAACCCTCTGGAAAACCCCCCACCGCCTGGACAACCCCCAAAACCCTCTAGACAGGCCCCCACCCCCATGGACAACCACCCACACCCACCCACCCCCTTGGAACCCCCCCCCCCAAACACCCCCAACCCTTTGGATAGACCCCCCACCCCCTAGACAGCCCCCACCCCTCTAGATAGAACCCCCACCCCTCCTAGACACATCCCCCACCCCCTACCCCGTTGGAAAACCACCTAGACAACCCCAACCCTATGGACATCCCCCCACCCCTCGGACAACCCCCAAAACTTTCTAGACAGGCCCCCACCCCCTTGGACACCCCCCCACACCCACCCACCCCCTTGGACACCCCTTGGACACCCCTTGGACAACCCCAACCCTCTGGACAGCCCCCCAAACCCTGGACATCCCCCACACCTCTAGACAGCACCCCCACCCTCATGGACACCACCCCCACCCCCGCCCCCCTTGGACACCCCACTGGACTCCCCCTAACCCTTTGGACTGCCCCCCCACCCCCTGGACAGCACCCCACCACTCCAGACATCACCCCTCACCCCTCCTGGACACCACCCCCACCCCCAACCCTCCTGGACACCCCCTTGGACCCCCCAACCCTCTAGACAACCCCCACCCCCGGACAACACCCAAAACCCTCTGGACATGCTCTACCCCCTGGACAGCACCCCCACACCCACCAACCCCCTTGGACACCCCCTCGACACCCCCAACCCTCTAGACAGCCCCCACCCCACGGACAAGCCCCCAAACAATGGTTTACATATTAAAACTAGGCATGATGAACAACTAAAAACACATTCATTTTATATATACATCATCATGAAATAGATGGAATTAAATATTATTAAATATGAATACTTAAATGATCATATGCTAATTAAAAATAACCAATGATATTCAACCAGTTAAATGACCACATTTTTTTCTCAATAACTAATATCATAATGAGGTAATGGATAATTCTAGAAATCGTAAACATATTGTCAAGGCCTTAGCCAAGGCCTCAAAATATTATTCGGTAAGCCCTCAGTAGAACCCATTTTTATTTGGAATCATGAGTCATAGAGATGCATCGAAGGGACATAGAGGTCAACATCCACTACATTATATGTCTAATAGATTTTCATATAATAGAGGACAAACATAAGCAACAACAACACATGAAATATCATTTCTGAATTCGTACATTTAATCAATAACCATTCTATTTAGTAATATAGGTGAATGAGATCATTATTTGTCAATGACAAAAAAAATTACCATCAATGTTGGGAATTTGAGAAACAGAAACAAACTAAATAGAAGTTGTTGAGACTTACGTGAATGTTGTAAGTAGATCTAATAGATCTAGGGATGATAAATAACATGATGATGGAAAAAAGTGGTAAGAGGGTTCCAAATGGAAGAATCTTAACTAGTTTAAACACAAAAATTGCAACACATAATTATAGAATATCCGGGGAAAAACGAACGAAATAAGTTCATGGACACCTTACATGAGTGTCGCGAGTTGAGATGAGAGATCTGAGGGGAGTAAAGATGATAAACAGTGAAGGCAAAACGAGTTTAATGTAGAAAGATCGAAGTGCTGATTAGGGTTTACCACGCGATAGAGATGAGTTGTCGGACTGTCGATTGAAAATTAATAAATGAAAATCCACTAGGGTTGGTAATTTTTTAAATGTTTTATAATGTCGGTTATTTAATAACCGACCTTATAAACTATTTTTTTTCATTTATAACGTCAGTTGTTATAAAAACAGATGTTATAAATATATCAGGTACGACTTTTTTTACATTGGTTATTTTATAACCGACGTAAAAAAATCCGGGTGTTGGTTTTTTACATTGGTTATAGAATAACCGATGTAAAAACTACATCAGAAATCACTGTTTTTTACGTCGGTTATTGTAGAACAGATGTAAAAAACTTCTCCGGGATGATTTTTTACGTCGGTTATCAAATAACCAACGTCCAAAAGGCCTCAAAAGATGCATTTATTACATTGTTTATAAAAGAACTGTCATAAAAAACTCATAGATATCTCGTTTTTATGTTGGTTATCAAATTACCGACGTAAAAAACACCGCGCTTTGTTTATTTATGTCGGTTAATTTATAACCGACGTAAAAAATGAATGTGTGCGATTTGTAATGTTGGTTATTAAAATAACCGAAGATAAAATTTACTCACTGCAGTTGTTATGTTTTTTATAAAATAACCTACGTAAAAAACCACATTTCACATATTATCACGTCGGTTATATATAACAGACGTAAAAAATGGTGACGTAAATAACGTTTTCTGTACTAGTGAGTTTGACGATAAGATGATCAACACCAATTGCATCACCAGATCCAAAATATTTATCTTTATTATGATATAAATAACTACATGGATTACATTTGTTGATACAGTTTCCATTCCTTCCACTAAGAGCCATTTCCAAACAATGGAATATAATAGATTTGTTTTTGACCATAATACATAATTCAAAACTTGTAAAACACTCATCCTAAATTGTAAAATTAATGGATATAATCCATATTCATAATTTTTTTTTTATTTAGACAGTATATAATCATAAATCCTTCATATTGGGTTGTAATGAAAATTTAAATTATCCATAACATATCCCCCGGGACTGTCGTATCGAAGAGTACTCCATGGCCCGTTGTTATGCACTAGTTCCAGTTCGTGTTTAGTTCAAACTATTGTATTCGTGTTTTACCCATAGGTAAATCTGGGCCAGAGCCACCTCTACCTGGTCACATATATACATAGATATATAGCTTGGAAAATACAAAAAATCCATATGTTACCAATATTCTAGGATGTTCTTCGATTTTAATCCCCAAAGTCTATCTTAAGTAAAAGTTCACTGATCCGAGTTTTTCTAAATCTAGCATCCAAGGTTTATACTAATTTTCCTATGATACCATCTATAATTCCCCAACCCCGGTTACCCAGATTTGGTGCATTATTACATATCATTGTCATGATATAAGGAATCATGTCCTGAAAGACTTATGAATTTATTAGCCTGGGATGTACTAGATATATTAATAAGTTTTACATTACATCATGAAATTAAAAAATAAAAAACATTTAGTCAACTTTTTAACACACTTATATCATTATCATATCCATGTAGTTAAAACACAAAATACTTCTTCACATCCTAGGAAAAATATAAATGAGGAAGGGGTGAGATCAGATGCTAAGAAAGTAAAACAATATATCAGAAACTTGTATAAATATGCATAAACACTTAAAGAAATGTATAGGACTAAAAAAAGACTTTTACACATAAACATCATCCTAACATGGGAAAAATAAAATCAAATAATTTCATTTACTTATTTGCATGGATATTCTACTAGTCAAATAATGACATACAATATCAATATCCACTTTCCTAATGATGGAATCAAAAATGCCGGATTTCATAACCACATTGTCAATGCCTTGTGTGAAGACTACAAATAAATTTTTGTCAAGGAATTGTGAAAATACACATATTTGTCTCATGATACCTACCAATGCACCGAGGAGCTATACTGGGATACCCCTATCACTTACTAATTCAAATGCATTCCTCATATGAAAAGGATTAAACATAACATAACATTCATATTAAAACTAGCATACAAAATGTCAATAAGTTATCCATAAACAATGAATGGTATTAAAATAAGACATCCAAGAAAAAATATATTCAAAAACCTTCAACATAATAAGGAAGATTTGTTTCATAAATAAATCAACGTCAAACAGTTTTAAAATCCATCAAAGAATGTTGACATAGATGAAATCAAGAGTTTTTTATGGAAATATATCTTTCTATTTTGATATCATATAGAAGTCCTATAATTATAAAAAAACAATAATTTTGAAAATATTTTTATAATATTTGTAATGGGATCTTTGATGATGTTATAATGGCGGAAAATATCTACATTCGCTGTATAAAGACAAAAAAATATTCTAACCGTAATTTTGTGGAAATGGTAATAAAGTATCTTGGTTGGAAAATGATGGAATGATTCCATTAAAAAAATATAAGGCTATATAAGGGTATAAAGGATTTTAACACATTGTATCCTAAGTAATAATTTTTTTTGAAATACATTTTTAAGAAAACACGAATGTTGTTGATAAAGAAGTCCCAATAGATAATTAGGTAAAAACAACCTCAGATAATAAAAACATTGTAAAATTAACCCTTACCATGTACTTTTCCTTTGTCGATGGTATGTTAATCTTCTGTATAATATTTAAAAAATGTTATTAAATTATTCAGGAACCATATAGAGAAATCTGATATCATATATGATCCTCTAATATTTCCTTGTTAATAATGTTTTAGTGTTATAATCATTTCATGTTTTAACTGATTCATTTTCCATTATATAGTTTCTTATGTAAGACATTTTTGTTATGGATAAGATGTATTTGATTCATATACAGAATTTAAGTATCCTCATACCCATTTTTTTTAAATTGAAAATGGAAAATATTCTTTAATAATTAAGAAGGAAAATAAATCTCATAGCGTTTGTGGAGACGGTAATCCGTACGTAAGCACTAGTGACAATATCATTATATTTATTGTGAAATACTATATAATTGAATGGTGTATCATATATAAAGAATAATTATCTTGTTATATGTATTTTTTACATAATTTATGTTCATTATTATATACATTCAATGTAATGAAGTGTTTGAGTAACAAATGAAACAACGACATGGAGACGGTAAGCCGTACATACGCACCTATGGTGACTTTTCCATTTATAGGATCTATAAAATAATGAATATTCTTGTACCATATTTATAATAACATAGTAGTATACAAAATATATAAGAGAAATTATTTTAGAATGTAATCAAGTGGAAGAAGAAAAGAACTTGAAAGAGGTGATGAAATATTTACCTCTTCTTAAGATTCATTCTTTTGATTTGATAAAAAACTATCCATAAGATGGCTTTCTGAAAAAAGAAATGCCTTTATAATGATGGGAGGAATGTTGGGAGGATATTTGTGTTGAGCAACGTATTGTTTTCAAACAATTCAAAATAATGTTTTTTAAAGGAGGAGATTATTTTAAATAGTACTCTGTCTCATTATGATGATTTTGATGCTCACAAATACCCTTAATTATTTACTAATTATTTCGTTGAGTATTTTGCAGGAGTTTATTTCATTTATTTATTTCATATAACGAGATTTCATACTTCATTTGTTCTGAGATCAAGTTTAGCGCGTTCTGGAATCACTGTAGCGCGAGATCAAGTTTAGCGCGTTCTGGAATCACTGTAGCACGAGATCAATTTTAGCGCGTACTGGAATCACTGTTCATGCCCTACGTTGATGAACGTAACGTATGGATGAAAAGTTTACCTTTTACGTTATTTTTGAACGTATGGTTAATGAACCTTATGTTGTTGAAAAGTATGGAAGAAGAACATTACGTCTGGAAAGAACTTTACGTTTTTGTTGGACAAGTATGGAAGAGAAACCGTACGTTAGTTTTCAGTGTTGAGTTTTTTTCTCAAAAGTATGGATCATCAACCTTACTTTTATAATCAACCGTACGTTCTTTGGAGAGTTGAAGCAAGATAAAGTATGGATGATCAACCCTACGTTTGAATGCTGAAAAGAAAGTATGTATGTTCAACCTTACGTTCTGAACCTTACGTTTGTGAACCTTACGTTTGTGAACCTTACGTTTGTGAACCCTACGTTTGGAGCCACGTCATCAACCCTACGTTTGGCGTCGGGATATTTTTGACAGACGATATTATCGTTTGCATTGGTCAAACAGGCGGATTATTAAGCGGATTTCGAGCCGATTCTTAAGTACAACTTTGACTGAATCAAAGACATTTTTCAACGGATTATTAATTGATTTAAATGGAGCTTTTTATGCCGATTCTTCAGGGGAGTTACAACGACTCTATTGTTATCGCGAATCTAAAGGAGATTTTCATGGATCTATTTATGCGGAAGATTTTCTCAGATTTGAATATATATGTTCTATCTTGGAAACATCGGATATATATATATACACAGGAAAGTGTGTGAAATTATGAGATTGATCTTTTAACGAGAAAGAAACAGAGACTGTGTGAAGGCGTTCTTTTCTGTGATCGAGAAGAAGTGTAAAATCCTTTTTACCGAAAGAAGATCTTGATAACAGATTCACGTGTTCTACATCGACTATCTGTTGTGAATCTACTGCTGTTGAAGTTGTGAAGTTTCTGGTAATATCTATTGCAACTGGATCGACTCAGAACTATTTTGATTACAGATCTTTATTTTTTGAAGACGACGATCTATCTACTGTCAATTGCGTTCTGTTGCAATTGTGAAGAACAACTGGAGAAGTGTTTTCTTTATCGAAACTCTTTTTATTTTTGAGTGATCAGCTTCTCGTTCTAAGCTGTGTGGGTTCGTGTTTGAACCAGGAGGGCTGTGTTTGCCTGAAACTTGTAAAGGTGTCAACTGCCTGTACTCAGTTGTGAACAGGTCTGTGGAAATGAGGACCAGATAGTGAAAATCGCCAAGCTCGTGGATTTGAGCGTTGGTGGAGTGGACTAGGGGCCTTCTGTTCCCCGAACCACTATACATCCGTGTGTTCATGCTTTTAGTTTTTTTCCGCTGCATATTTAATCGTGCAAAAGCATAGTGGACAGAATTTGTCTAAATTGAAGAGATTTTGAAAAGACACAATTCACCCCCCCCTCTTGTGTGTAATCCGTAGATTCAGATCCAACAATTGGTATCAGAGGAGGAGCTTCTTATTTTTTAAAGTTTTATCAAGCTAGAAGTATTTAAAGATTATACAAAGTGTATCATGGCTGATACGAGAGAGGGAATGTCAATGGTCAGAGCACCTTACTTTAATGGAGATAATTATGGCTGCTGGAAGTCACGTATGATTATTTATCTGAAAAATCTTGGTTACAAAGTCTATTCAAAGATTCTGACTCCCTATGAAATTCCTGAAAATCCCGATACATGGAGTGATGCTACAGAGGCTGAGTATGACATGAATTCAAAAGCTATGAATGCAATCATCTGTGGTCTAGGACCGGATGAATTTAACAGAGTATCTCAATGCCCGACTGCATATGAAATGTGGCAAACAATAGCTGTTTCTTATGAAGGAACAGATAATGTAAGACAGATGAGATATGCAACTGCTAAATTAAAATTCGATACTTTCAGAATGATTGAAGGAGAGAGCATCACTCAGATGAATGGAAGATTGACAGAAATTGTCAATAATATAACAGCTCTAGGAGAACCAATCAAGCAGGCTGATCAAGCGTTAAAGGTACTGAGAGTACTTCCTACTCGATGGAATGGAATCTCTGCAGCAATCAGACAATCAACTTCTGTTAAAGATCTAACTATGAGAGAGCTGATTGGTACATTGATGATGTACGAGGCTGAAATGCAAGATGAGGTAAATGAGCATAAAGTCTATATAAAAAGGGAAAATACTGCTTTGAAAGCGACTTCTCAACAAAAGGATAGAATGATGAAGAACAGAGAAGTAAATTCTAAATCAGAAAGCTCTGATTCTTCAAATTCAGATGAAGAACTGGCTCAGCTAGCCAGAAAATTCAGAAAGTTCTACAGTAAGAAGAAAGACTTCAAGAAATCCTTCAAGAAGGATAGCAAGGAAGTGAGATGTTATGAATGCAAAAAGATGGTACATATCAGACCGGATTTATCTAAATTGAAAGATGCAAAGAAGAAGAAATTCTTCAAAATAAATGATTATGAGTAGAAAGACAAGAAAGCTATGAAAGCTACTTGGAGTGTTTCTGAAGACTCATGTAATTCTTCTGAATCAAGCTCAGAGAAGGAGGAAGCCAATTTAAAAGCAAATATGTGTTTCATGGCTGAAACTGATGAGGTACACTCATACTACTCCTCTGACTCAAATAATGAATCAAACTCTGAAACAAGCTTCTCAAATAAAAAACATGCAGCTTACTGCAATATGATTGAAGAAAGGTATGACTCATTATTTAAAAAATATAAATCTATAAAGAACTTGCATAAAGCTATTTCAGATGAAAGAAATACTTTGCTAAAACAACATAAGGAATTAATTGACAAATACAACTCTGCTGACTCAAATAAAATTAATTTTGAATCAAAAATAAAAACTCTACAGGATGAAGTAGAATCTTATAAAGAGGCTGCATTAGTTTTTACAAAAGGAGAAAACACCTTAAATGAGATACTTGGAAAACTGTAATTAAAAGGGAAAGGTTTGGAATTGGAAGTAAAGGAGAAAAACCTAAGTTATACAAAAATTATTTTGTTCCTAGCACTAAACATGTTATTTGTAACTTCTGTGGAACAAAAGGTCATATAGCTAAAAACTGTTTTCTAAGACAACCTCAAATATGTGGAATTAAGAAAGCTTATATTTCCAATGATCTATATGATTCAATCAATTTTAAGAAAACAAAGCAAATCTGGATACCCAGATCACTGCTTGCTAACACTCCTGGACCCAACAAAATATGGGTACCAAAGCAATTTGTTTGAATGTATTTGCAGGTAGCAGGTCACCAAAGAAAGAAAGAAATGTGGTATATGGACAGTGGCTGCTCAAGACACATGAGTGGAACTTCAGCTAATTTCTCTTCTCTTACTCGAAAGGAAGGAGGACTTTCCACCTTTGGTGACAATGCCAATGGAACGATTATTGGTATTGGAACAGTTGGAGATCCAGAGACAGTCTCAATCAACAAAGTACTTTATGTACAAGGGTTAAAACACAATCTGATAAGTATCTCTCAACTCTGTGATGATGGATACACTGTTGATTTTACTAACAATAGTTGTACTGTTTCTAAAGATAAACTGTTTAAGTTTAGAGCACCCAGAACTGATAATGTTTATACTTTAGATTTTTATTCCTTGTGTAAACAACAAGTAAACTGCTTAACTGCTAATATAAGTGAATCCTGGATCTGGCATAGAAGACTTGGTCATTGCAATATATATGCTTTACATAAATTATCTAAGAAACATTTAGTTTCTGATTTGCCTAGTCTCAAATTTGAAAATGACAGATTCTGTGATTTATGTCAGCTTGGCAAGCAACACAAATCATCATTCAAATCTGTTAATAAAGTTGCTACAACTAAACCTCTAGAACTTATCCATATGGATTTGTTTGGACCTTCAAGAGTAGCAAGTTTAGCTGGTAAATTATATGTTTATGTATTAGTTGATGATTATTCTAGATTTACTTGGATTTTCTTTTTGAAATATAAAAGTGAAGCTTTTAGTTTATTTGAAGGTTTTTTGTAAATCTATTCAAAATGAAAAAGGTTTTAATATAATCTCATTGAGAAGTGATCATGGTGGAGAATTTGAGAACCAGGAATTTAATTCCTTTTGCTCAAACATGGGTATTAAACACACCTTCTCTGCTCCAAGAACACCTCAACAGAATGGGATTGTAGAAAGAAGAAATAGAACTATTCAAGAAATGGCTAGAACTATGTTAAATGAATATTGCCTACCTATATATTTCTGGGCAGAAGCTGTTAATACAGCTTGTTATATAATGAATAGAATTTTAATAAGACCTATTTTGAAAAAGACACCCTATGAACTATGGAATAACAGAAAACCTAAAGTAAATTACTTTAAAGTTTTTGGATGCAAGGTTTACATCTTGAATACCAAAGATAATCTTGGTAAATTTGATCCAAAATCTGATAAAGGTATTTTCTTAGGATATTCTGCAACCTCCAAAGCTTATAGAGTCTATAATAAAAAGTCAAGGAATGTTGAAGAATCAGTTCATGTGAAATTTGATGAATCTGATCCTTTTGAGAAAAGGATAGAACAAATAGATAAACCTGATTCTAATGAAAACATGAGACTTGAGAATTTAAAGATTGATTTTGAAAATGATATAAAAGAAATTCAGTCCAGTTCAGAAGAACATGATACTGAAGAACCTTTGAATGTAATGCCTAGACAGTCTAGAACCTTAAAGAATCACCCTTTAGAATCTGTGATAGGTAACTTAGAGACTGGTATTCAAACTAGATGAAACCTTGGAATCATAGTTGAGTTCTCTGCTTTCCTATCCCAACAAGAACCTAAGACCATAGAAAAAGCCTTAGATGATGAGAGCTGGGTAATAGCAATGCAGGATGAATTGAACCAGTTCAAGAGAAATAAGGTTTGGGAATTAGTTGAAAGACCACATGATTATCCAGTAATAGGAACTAAATGGGTATTTAGAAATAAACAGGATGATCAAGGGATAATAACTAGAAATAAAGCAAGATTAGTAGCTAAAGGATATAATCAAGAAGAAGGAATAGATTATGATGAGACCTTTGCACCTGTAGCCAGGTTAGAAGCCATTAGAATCCTTTTAGCCTATGCATCTTATATGAATTTTAAATTATTTCAGATGGATGTTAAATCTGCCTTTTTAAATGGTTATTTAATGGAGGAAGTTTATGTTGAGTAACCTCCTGGTTTTGAAAATTCTCAAAAACCAGATTCTGTTTTCAAACTTACTAAAGCTCTTTATGGCCTTAAACAAGAACCAAGAGCTTGGTATGAAAGACTAAGTTCTTTTCTTTTGAAAAATGATTTTACTGTTGGACTAGAAGATCCAACACTCTTTAAGAAAACTGTGAAAAATAATGTTTTGTTGGTTCAAATTTATGTTGATGATGTAATTTTTGGATCAACCAATAAAATTCTTTGTCATGAATTTTCAGAATTAATGCAAAAAGAATTTGAAATGAGTATGATGGGAGAATTAAATTTCTTTTTGGGTCTTCAAATATTTCAAAATGATTTTGGAAATGTTTTAAATCAATGAAAATACATTACTGATTTACTTAAGAAATTTGGACTTGAAAACAGCAAGCCATTTACAACTCCTATGTGTACTAATATAAAACTTGATTTGGATGAAACTGGAAAATCAGTGGACAACAAGTTATATAGAGGTATGATTGGTAGTTTGTTATATCTTACTGCTAGTAGACCAGATATAATGTATTCAGTATGTCTTTGTGCTCGATTTCAATCAAATCCCAAATAATCCCACTTAACTGCTGTTAAAAGAATTTTTAGATATTTAAAAGGTACTATTTATCAATCTCTGCTTTATCCAAAAACCTCTGATTTTAATTTAATTTCATATTCAGATTCTAACTTTGGAAGCTGTAGATTAGATAGGAAGAGTACTTCAGGAACATGTCACTTTTTAGGAAAGTCTTTAGTATCATGGTCTAGTAAGAAACAACACTCAGTTGCCCTGTCAACAGCCGAGGCAGAATATGTGTCTGCAGGTAGTTTCTGTGCACAGGTGTTGTGGATGAAAAACACTCTTATGGACTTTGGATTAAATTTCAATAATACACCTATTTTATGTGATAATACTAGTGCAATTAATATTTCAAAAAATCCTATTAGTCATTCTAGAACTAAGCACATTGATATAAGACATCACTTTTTAAGAGATCATGTGTTTAAAAAGGATATATTTTTAGAATTTGTAAATACAGAAAATCAATTAGCAGATATTTTTACTAAACCACTTCCCATGGCAAGGTTTGAATTTATTAAGGGGGAGTTAGGCTTATTTAATTTTAAATAATTTTTTTTTAAAATCTTATTCTGTTTTCGAATTCTGCTTAATTTCTGTTTCCCGCTATAAGTAATTTTATTTTGTTTTAAATAAAAGTAATGATTAGTGATTACACGGGAATCAAGGCTGTCAGAACCGTTTCACCTTCTAAAACTGCTTCACCTTTTTCGGAAACCCTTTCGAAAACCTAAACCCGCACATCTGCTCCAAAAACCCTTTTCTGAATCTTCAAACCCTAAACTTCTGAACCTTCAGAAATCGTTGTTGGAATGGCAAAGACTAAGCGTCCAGATGAAGCCGAGAGCAGTGCTGCAAAGAAACCTAAAGTAGTTGGTCGGAAAATACTGCAAGGTAAAGTCATCGATTTAGAGTGGCTGTTTGAAACTAATTTACTGTTGAAGCAAGCGTTATCGTTTCAAAGCCTTGAGCAAGCTTTTAATAGTGAAAATTCTGAGTTTCTTTATGAGGCAGAAATGAGACATTTCTTTAGAACTGTTCAGTTTAGCCTTGGAGATACGGAAGATAGTTTATTGGCTCAAATAGAGGATAAGGACTTTTCAATATCATCTGTAGAGATAAGTCAAATTCTTAACTGCCCTCATGAATGAGTTTTTCATTTTGATTTACGGAATATTGGAGATTCTGTACATAAGTCTGAAGACATTATGTCTTTTCTGTTTGGATCCAGAGTGATAAAAAAGATGTTTATCAAGGATTTGGAACCTGATCAGAAAATTTTGGTAAAATTTGTTCAGACTGGTTTAGCACCAAGGATGGCTGAGATGGAGAAAATCCTATACCCTGACATGTACATAATGTAACTTCTGATGTCTGATATTAAGTTTAATTTTCCTCGGTTTATGATAAGATATTTGAGTTACTGCTGTCAGAGTGAAGCAAGAATGACCTTTTTCCCTTATGGATGGTTCATTTCTTTGTTTTTGTTTAAAAGAGGAATGATCAGATTGGTAGATGCTGGGGTGAAATGTCACCACAGTAATGTTTTTAATGCTGGGACTTTGAGGAAAGTCGGATACTTCTAGAGCACAATTAAAGGAAAACTCTTACCTGTTGGAGATGAGGAAGACTCGGAGAGTGCTCAGGCTCAACCGGCTAAGTCCAAGGAGGGACAAGCAGAATCAAGAGTTAGTACAGTGGCAAGGAGAATTCGTTTTGAGATGGAGGAAGTTGAGGAAGAGAGAAGTCAGGAAGGACTTCAATCTATAAGGAAGAGGTCAATTGATGAAGAAATTATCTCTCCTGCCTTGAAATCCTCTGAACCGGTAATTTGTTATTCATTTGTGAGAGAAGCTGTTGTGGAGCAGACTGCACCTATAGAGGAACCAGCAGCTCAACCGGAAATCCAAAAAGAACCTCAATCTGCTGTTGTGGCTGTTGAAAAAGTAATTCAACAAGAACAACTTATGGAGGCAGTGCCTGGTGAAGAAGTGGCCCGACCTCAAGATTTACATGAAGATATTGTTCTTGATCAATCAGTAGAAGTCAGAGAGACTACTGTTCGTGATGAACATACTTCTGAAGCTAATACGGAAGTACTTCAGGAAGAATTTTCAGTGGAAGAGTTTCAGGCTTGAAAAGCTAGTTCAGTGGATCAACCTTGTCAGGACAAGGACAAAGAACAATCAGATGCAGATTCTTTACCACTTGCCTTGCCTCATCAACCTATTTCTGGACATGAGAATAGAGCACAGGGTGCCCCTGATTCGAGAAAAGAAGAAGTTGTTGAGCTGTACAAGCGTATCTCTCAGTTAGAATCTGAGAATGTTAGTTTCAGAAATTCTCTGAACTTAGAGCAGTTGAAGTTTCAGAAACAGAAAGAATGTACTGTTTCAAGACAGGAAGTCGATTTGTTTAAGACTGATATGCTGCATGCTGTTGATCAGTTAAAATCAGAGATGGTAAACAAAGATGATTTATCTGAGTTGAAGGTTTACATGGAGAATAAATTTGAGTTTGTTGCAAACAGTGCTGTAAGTGGATCAGGCTATTCACCTGATTTGATTCGGAGATTTCAAGCAATTACTGGAGCACTAAGCAATATGAGTGACAGATTACACGATCTTCAGTGTAATAGTGCCCCTTTGTCAGTTTTTCTAGATAATCAGAAATTTTTAGTGGATCAGTTGACATCTGGAGAGCAACAGATTAGGATTCTTTTGAATCAGTTATCAGAAAAACTGGCTCTTTTTGTTGAAAAAGAAGAAAGAATGCATGAGTTTTTCAGAGTTAATTTGATTGAAGATATACATATGACTCAAGAGAACAGAGATCTTATCATCAAGTTAGGAGATGGGATGATGAAGAGGCTCAGAGAACAGTTTACAGAGATCAAGACTGCGATTCAAAGGAGATAGACACCTTTTTTCCCTGTCTTATCTATGAACCTTGATTCCTCTGTATATCACAATCATTTATATATAACAGCTTGTGAATGAATTTTTTTTCTTACTTTTTTGTTTTGTTGTTAATTGATTTATGATTAAGTTAGCCAGTATAACAAATTCACTTATTCATACACAGTTAATTATAGCATTTACTTATAGTTCAGTGCAATATTGAATGTGTTCAAATCCGTAATTTTTCATTCTTTTTGATATCACAAAAAGGGGGAGAATTTGGATAAACACAACATTTAAATTCATTTGTTTCCTATGAATCCTATGAAGGAATTTGGATATATGGGAGAAGTTGGATATCTACGACATTTATCTTTTATCTATTTTTTAGCTGAAAATTTATTTTTATGGGGGAGAAATTTTATTATAGTTAAATATTGTTTTAATCCTTTCAGAATTCTAAAATTTTATAAAACTAATTTTTCAATAAAGATTGCAATTAAATTAGTTCTATTATTTTATGGGTTTTGTGATCATCAAAAAGGGGGAGATTGTTGAGCAACGTATTGTTTTCAAACAATTCAAAATAATGTTTTTTAAAGGAGGAGATTATTTTAAATAGTACTCTATCTCTTTATGATGATTTTGATGCTCACAAATACCCTTAATTATTTACTAATTATATCGTTGAGTATTTTGCAGGAGTTTATTTCATTTATTTATTTCATATAACGGGATTTCATACTTCATTTATTCTGAGATCAAGTTTAGCGCGTTCTGGAATCACTGTAGCACGAGATCAAGTTTAGCGCGTTCTGGAATCACTGTAGCGCGAGATCAATTTTAGCACGCACTGGAATCACTGTTCATACCTTACGTTGATGAACGTAACGTATGGATGAAAAGTTTACCTTTTACGTTATTTTTGAACGTATGGTTAATGAACCTTACGTTGTTGAAAAGTATGGAAGAAGAACATTACGTCTGGAAAGAACTTTACGTTTTTGTTAGACAAGTATGGAAGAGAAACCGTACGTTAGTTTTCAGTGTTGAGTTTGTTTCTCAAAAGTATGGATCATCAACCTTACTTTTATAATCAACCGTACGTTCTTTGGAGAGTTGAAGCAAGACAATGTATGGATGATCAACCCTACGTTTGAATGCTGAAAAGAAAGTATGTATGTTCAACCTTACGTTCTGAACCTTACGTTTGTGAACCTTACGTTTGTGAACCTTACGTTTGTGAACCCTACGTTTGGAGCCACGTCATCAACCCTACGTTTGGCGTCGGGATATTTTTGACAGACGATATTACCGTTTGCATTGGTCAAACAGGCGGATTATTAAGCGGATTTCGAGCCGATTCTTTAGTACGACTTTGACTGAATCAAAGACGTTTTTCAATGGATTATTAATTGATTTAAATGGAGCTTTTTATGCCGATTCTTCAGGGGAGTTACAGCGACTCTATTGTTATCGCGAATCTAAAGGAGATTTTCATGGATCTATTTATGCGGAAGATTTTCTCAGATTTGAATATATATGTTCTATCTTGGAAACTTCGGATATATATATATACACAGGAAAGTGTGTGAAATTATGAGATTGATCTTTTAACGAGCAAGAAACAGAGACTGTGTGAAGGCGTTCTTTTCTGTGATCGAGAAGAAGTGTAAAATCCTTTTTACCGAAAGAAGATCTTGATAACAGATTCAAGTGTTCTACATCGACTATCTGTTGTGAATCTACTGCTGCTGAAGTTGTGAAGTTTCTGGTAATATCTATTGCAACTGGATCGACTCAGAACTGTTTTTATTACAGATCTTTATTTTCTGAAGACGACGATCTATCTACTGTCAATTGCGTTCTGTTGCAATTGTGAAGAACAACTGGAGAAGTGTTTTCTTTATCGAAACTCTTTTTATTTTTGAGTGATCAGCTTCTCGTTCTAAGCTGTGTGGGTTCGTGTTTGAACCAGGAAGGCTGTGTTTGCCTGAAACTTGTAAAGGTGTCAACTGCCTGTACTCAGTTGTGAACAGGTCTGTGGAAACGAGGACCAGATAGTGAAAATCACCAAGCTCGTGGATTTGAGTGTTGGTGGAGTGGACTAGGGGCCTTCTGTTCCCCGAACCACTATACATCCGTGTGTTCATGCTTTTAGTTTTTTTCCGCTGCATATTTAATCGTGCAAAAGCATAGTGGACAGAATTTGTCTAAATTGAAGAGATTTTGAAAAGACACAATTCACCCCCCCCCCTCTTGTGTGTAATCCGTAGATTCAGATCCAACAATTTGGTTGGGGGTTGGCTAAGCCCAATGGATTTGGAGGTGTGAAATTAAGATAAGTGTATGTGCCCTTTTTTTAAAGAGGATAGGGAGACTTTAAGAAATTTTTGATATATTATTTAATAAGAAAATAATATTCGTTATATAGATGCTTAAAAATGATTTAAATAGAGGCTAAGGTAGGTATAGGTTGGAAAACATTAATCCAATTGGTTTTTTACAGGTTATGGTGACCAGATTAACCTTATATTTTAGATTTAACTCTTAGTTAAATAGTTTATCATTTTTCATGCATCTTTGTATTTTTATATTATATGGGTAATAAACATACTATAACAAGCCAAGAGAACCCCATGTCATTAATTATTAATATATATAACCTTATATATTTCATTTGGATGATCTTTATATTTTTAGGAATATTATATCAATTAATATTATAGTATTTTTTAAAAAAACAAAATTATGTGAATTTTGACACTATTTAGAATTTGGTTTTCTTAAAAATCATAACAACATGATTATGTCAAACAGAAAATATTTAATCAACCATAACATGTAATATTAACCTATAAAATTATTTTAATTCATCAAAAGTCTTAAATTACATTTATTTCGATATTTATAATATCAATTATTTTAATCATTCTTTAATATGGTAATTACTACATCATAATTTTTTCATAAATAAATTAAATTATATAATATCTAAAAATTAAAAATAAATACCATTTTTTAAGAAATATTTTTAAATTTCTATTTAATATTTATAGTCGAATTTATCTTATTTATATCCATATATTACAAATCGATTAGATATTAAACATTGAATTGAATTCTTTTAGTTAATCTTTAAATAAAGTAATAATAAATGAACTAATCAAGTCCAAGTGGACCAAAAGTGAACATATTCTACTACTGTGGTTGTTCTGGTTGAATTACACTTATCCAATAGAATTATGAATGTGCAAGGGTAATTATGATATCATGTTTACCCTTATTTACCCAATTTATTTTAAACCATGGAAAAAAGTAAAAAGTGACTATTCAGAAAAACGTATATTAATTTTACTGAACAAAATTTTATTTACTAATATCAACCATGACTCTAATATTTTTCTAATTCATCTCACAGAAGTCGTAAAATAATGTATTATACAATTTTTCAAATTCTCCTAGGATGTGGGTAAAAGATAGTAAAATTTTCAATAAAAATTTTATATATCTAAATATATTATAAAATGACTCCAATGAATTTCATTGAACATAAATAGGTATTATGTTTCTATTTTGTCCAAAAATAAATGTAAATAAAATAAATATTTATTTAAATATAAAATTCGGTTTTAACAAATTACGTAGTGTTTTTCACTATTCATAAAAAATTTAATGTTTTCAGAAAAATACCAAAAATTCACCCTAAGTTAATTTCAATATTCCGAATTCAAAAATAATGTCCATTTTGAATAATAAAGTTTATGAAATTTCAAAAAGAGTTTATTACTATTCGTAATGGCTAGTTTGATTGGTCGCGGTGTGTTAGAATCACGAAGTTGCGTACAATGCACGCTATTGCATTATTCACTAGAAAAATTATTGTGGGAGCATGGGGTGTTAAATGTTAAATAATGAAATAATGACTATTCATAAATTATATAATATATTTATTAAATTAATTTTTTATATAATAGTCAGTTGTACTTTATGTGGGATTCATATATGACTATGTGGGATAATTGTTCAATTATGAAATTCACTTTTTAAATATACCTGTTAATTTTAAAAAATTACATCCTCATTATCTATCATGGAATGACAATGGAATATACTTGGGAAATGTAGGTATATTTTTTTAAAGCATATAATCATTCTCTGGTTAGTTACCCTATGATAGAATAAGTTAACCATAAGGGAATTTCAACTCTATTAGACTAGTTACGGAAATAACTTGCATGAAGTTAGGTTTTTGTATTCAGTGCATTTCATTTATAATATATTGGTTGTATTGAAATTTCATTGTTTGTCCTCTGACCACTACAATTTCAATGAATCAATTTTTACTATGTATTATATTTTTTACTATATTATTTTAAAGAATTAAAATATTATCATTTTTTACACTATTTAATTCACCAATTTTATATTAATTACAAACATATTATTTAATAAAAATGAATTATTTACATAATTTATATTTATTTCATCATGTACATTATAAAATTGGTTTCCTATTTTATAATTATTTATTTAAAAATGTTTTTATATTTAATTAATCTTATGAACACTATGCATTTAATGTGATTGTTTTCTTTTATGGGGAATATTGGATATTAATATAATTATTTTGATAAGACTATTGGTTTCATTAAATTCTAATTAAATGAACTATTTTATATATGTAGTTATAATTACATTATCAATTGATCCAGGGTTAAAAATTAGGTTTGATTTAATGGGGGTGGTGGCCTACTGAACATGTTTATTCTCACACCTATATTAAAATTTTAGTTTCATGTTATGTTATTTAATTCCTTTATCATAGGGATCATGTTTAGTTTTATTTTTATTGGATACTCACATAGTCACATGGATGTTATTAGGGTAAATAATTTTATTTAGTTTTGATAATCAAAATACAAAATTAGGCATTCATTCCTTTTCTACTTTATTTACTATACTTGTGAAAACATATGTGCGTAGATCAGTTTTATATAGTGTTGTTTCATAAATATTTGATTATAATTTAATATTCACTATTTATAACATATGAATTAAGAATTGGTTATTAAAAAAATTTATTAATAATTTCTAATACAAAAAATACATTTTATAGGAAGAAGGTTCCCTAACCGACACTAAGTTAAATTCAAAAATAGTGTTATAACCAGTGGGGATGGGGAATATCCTTTTATCCATGCCTTTAGTAAAATTGGTCTCTTGATTGAGGGATGAATCATGTTTTTCCATGATAATATTTTATCAAAGTCACATCAATTGATAGGTTGGTAGAAATGGAATATTATAATTTTGACTATTATATCTTGGTACATAAACACGGTATGGGAATCAGGTACTAATTTCTGTTTTGAGCAATGAGTTTCCATGGTATTTTTGGTTATACGTCCTACAATTTTATCCCATTCCAATATTTATAAGATTAATTTTAGTCAAATTGATGTAATTATATTATAGTAATGTTTTACTATGTTTTATTAAAATTTTCATTTTTTTACATTTGAGAAAAAATCGAAATAAAGGAAATTTATTGAATTATATTTCCTAAAAATCAACATTCGTCGATTTTTCATTTTTTCGGAATATTCCTATGGATATAAATCATATGGTACAAAACCATCATCTTATGTTCTCATGTTTTTTATGACAACTAGCCCTTTGAAATTTAATATTGACTCTTTATTCATGTTTTAAAATTCATCCTAATGGTTTTTAAATTCCAATTCAAGGAATCAATGTGGTATATATAATATAACGATGCTTTTAATATTCTTTTTATTGGTACATAGTTTGAATTGTGTTTTGAAAAGAATATATTTATTATTTTTAATTACATAAAGACTATTTTTTATGTTTAGACATTCAAATTGGTAAATATTGAAAAGATAGACATTTAAAATCATGAATGCTTTTAATGGAATGTTTTATATTTTCTGGATAACTTGTTTACATAATTTTTGAAAAATTGGATATGTATTTGTAGAATATCTAAACCTCTTCATGTAGACTTATGCTGTTTTTAAAATAAATATGTGATTATTTACAGAAAAGAATAATTTTTTTATTGATATGAGTGCAATTTACATTTTATTATTTCTGATTCATGTTGGGAAAATATATTGGATCTTTTTTTAACATAATCTTTCAATAAAAGTCATCATAAATAATGGAGAGTTGGTCCCTCAGGATCTTCTTTTTTAATTGTGTTGGTATATATTTTAGAGATTTATTCTACTTATTATTAAACTACAATACTCAAATAATTGTTGTTGTAAAACTTTTTTATTATACCAACTGATAAATAAGGATGTTAATATCTTCTTATAGGGACCCATTTATTTCCTTTATGAATATATGGTTATTTTCATTTGAATTTTGTTACGTGACTCCATAAACTTATTTTCAATTATAGATTTTCTTTTCTTATTTATATTTTCATTATATTTTTTGATTATATATATTATATGTTGAATGTTCTATTGATTGAATTTTTTTGAGTATTTTAAAATATGAAATAAGACTCTTATTTTAAAAATAATTTTCAAATGTGTCATCTTCCTTCTTGATTTCATTAATTAATGGGTTTGGGATTTGGTACTTTATTTTTATGATTTCTTTTTATTAGTGAATTTTTTGGGGAACCTATGCATAGTTTATCCATTTGAATGGGTGTTCGTGTGTTAAGTTATCTATAAATAATCATTGACCATCATAAATAATAAATATTATGGTAAAAAAATAATATCTGGTCTCATTCTTTCGAAAAAATAGTTTTCATATATTATAATTTGACCCAAACAACTCCATTATTGGTTTCAAGGTACATTTACCCCTGAATCCTTTGGTTGTTTTATTTGAACCACTGTAATTTCATTCAATAGTGACGAGGAAGTGAATATGGAGTATTCTAAATGCTTATTGTTATAGTAGAGTGGTTTATTTGGGGATGTAATATATGAATTCACATGTAAATTGTTTTGATATGTCATCTGTAAATATGATGAACATCCTCTTTCTCAAAGATGCACAAGTTTAAATGAGAATTTTACTGGGAAGAATGTATAATGGTGGGGAAATTTGTTCCACTCAAAAAAGTCCTCTATATTTTATAATTTTAAATACCTTTATTTCATTTCATGAGTTTTATAAAAATACAAAAAATTAAAACAAAATAAAATAAATGGTTAGTGATAGGGTTATCGCATGATTAGATGTAAACATGTGGAGGCCATATAAAAACATGTTAAATTTTAGTTGAAATATTTATCATGGATGGAATAAGTTTTACCTGACTGTGTGATCTCACAATGAACTATGTTAGATGTGCCTACTAAAGTATGCATGGTTAGAGAATTATTTGCCCAAAACATTCCAAAACAATGTGATTTTAATATCCTGGATTTTCATAAAGAATTGTTTGGTTTATGTATTATTTGGCCTCTACTATTTGGATTGATAAGTGTTTACCCATGTTGATGTGAAGGATCAGAAGTGTATTAGGGTTTCTTGATATGAATGGTAAAAAAATGTATTTCATATGAATTTTTCATGGGTTGCACACAATTAGTGGAAGCCATGATGTAATCCCAGATAAATATACCGCCATTAATAGAGGATTACACATGGCTCTCAGCATTTTAATAACACCATGAAGGATCCCTTGAAGAATGTGTGAAGGGGTTTTTTTTCAGACAGTGAATCGTGCTCTATTTGGAAAATCATATTGATAAACCGTACAACCCAATAATTTTGAGAAAATTACAAAAAATCTCATTCTAGGATTTTAATCCCCTACCCAGGATTATCCTCCATTTCACAACCTACAACACTAGTGATGATCTTGGATGATCCAATCATCTCAATGGATGTTCTCCTTCAAATTTTGGCTGTTTGGAGCATCATTGTTTGCCCATCTAAGCCTTAGTTAAGTAATATGTACTCGTAATTTTTTTTTTGATATTACAGTTTTGTAGTTTTTCCATTTCCACATGAAGACCTAAAACCCTCCATTTACTATGAATAATAGTTTTGGGATTCAAAGGGATTTTGAATTTGGATACAAAGCCATGATTAAGAGTTCTCTAATAATGGAATTCGAGGATTTTAGATTTTTTATGGACACTTCTGGTCTTCTATTTCCATAATTGTGTTCATGGTTGTATTGAAATGCATGACAAAAAGGATTGTCTTAGTTACAAATTGAGACCCTCACGATGCCTGTGGGGTGGACATAGTATGACATGAACATTTTAGAGCCCCCCATGGGTTGCACAGCCAATCCCTATTCTAGAGAGTGGTAGATATTAGTGATGGATTTAAATGTAATGTATGAAGCCCATGTAGAACATGTTTTAGTAGTTTAATAATTTGTAAATGTAGTGATTATAGTGATTCCTAAGGTGATAAGTGAATAATTTTATTTTGTAATGAAATGAAATTGGGAAATTGGGTTGAAACTACTTATATATTTTTTTATGGAACATTGGATAAAAATATTTATGAGGATTAGTGGATATTAAATGGTTAACAAGTAATTGGGTAATGGAATGGGAAATGGGGAACATGTAATTGGGATTTAATAAGGGAAAGAATAAATATGTGGATTGGTTTAATACCATATAATAATGTGGTACATCTAAATTATTGAGTGTAATAAATTTGTTGTGTTATGTGTTTTGAGAATTGTACAAGAGTTCATAAGGGGTAAATATATGTGAAACGATGAATGGTCTATTTGGTTTAATATATGGTAATTGATGAATAATGATTATTGTATAGGGTTTGGAATAAACATAATAGATTAAGGAATGATAATACAAATTAGATTGAATGGCTAGGAATATCAATTGGTAATTGTTTTAATAGGTTATTGGATACATTTATTTTCCATGTTGTTGTTATATATTGGCATTTCTAATGGGATTGATTATTCTTAGTTGTTTAATGGTATGGTTGTGGTGAATTGATAAATAATCATGTTCACATGACTTGATAGATTGGATTATTAAAAATAGGTTCTACACCCATATGTAATGTTCGACTGAGGCGATAAACTTTATCCCACTAATGAACTATTTATGGAAGGAGACAAAGGCTCAATTACTCTAATAGTTGAATTCAATAAGAATGAGGTGTTGAGGTGAGGATAATATATTGATCTGATATGTGTATCCCCAATTAGATAGTGACTAGTCTTATTATTCATGTTTATAATGATTGATTTTCTTTATACCCATGTAGATATGTTGTACATTCCTAACTCAAATAACACGTGATAAAATGGATTATGTTAAGAAAATGGTATAAGAAATGGAATTGGGATAAATACTATTCAGGAAATAAATAAACCTTCTTAACCAATTGACCATGAGCATTCCCTTATTTACATACCATTTATATTTTACAATCATGCACAATCTATTAGACTAGATATTTTGTAGACACTGTCGGTGGTATACTATTATGTTTTGTACTCCGAACCAACATGGGTCATCATTCGGTACCCTTGTATAATTCATGGATGCTAGTTATGAAAATTGAGAAGGCCCTATCCTGTGATGTTGATTTCTCTCATGATGTATATAGAATCGAATCTGTCCACGGAGTTGGTAATGGTTTTTGGTTTGGAATTTTTTTTATTTTGATGTTTTTTTAAATTTCACTAATAGTATTTGATGACATTGTTATTGTTGAAATGCGGTTTGTACAATGTTGGGGAACATATGACTTGTATCAATAATCTTTTTTTATAATTATATTTGTTCTAATATGTTTTACTCTAGTAAATAGTGTATAGTCTCCCCACATGAATCATCAAACCCACTCCGCTATTCAAAAATCTCTAGTATGTGGGGAGGCACACTTGAAGTCATGGGATGACTTGGCTCGGGTTACATGTTTAGTGGCATCTGCGTTGGGGATGTTACATTGCTGTATCAAAGGAGCTATTTTCTCATTCATACTATCTGGGAATGGTAGATTAGAGATTAGGATGTGTAGGGACATGGTAATGAGATCGTTCTTGGGAGTAGCTAACCCTTGTACATTGGAAAACCCACATCACCATGGGTGGGAATTATTGTTCTTAATCTTCTTTGTTGTAGTTGAATGATATTTCACCATTGGTTGATGTAAATATTGTGTGATTTTAATAATTTATGATATTATTCTCATTTTTAGAATCAAAGGATATAAGTGTAATACATCATTATATGTACACACATGGGTTAGTTCATTAGGGAACAGAGAGTATAATTCATTGTACTTGATAAATCTACAAAAATGATTCCTTGAAATTGTAATGTGAGTGGGTGAATGATAATATTTGAAATTAATGGTTAATTGATATCATGTATAAGGAAATTTTATGACTAGGATAACATCATGGGTTTTGATAAATTATAAATGATGATTTGGTGTCTAATCGAAAAAGAATGTGAAATGAAGGTAAAATTTTTAATTTTTTTTCTAATGAAAGGTGTAAATGAGATAAAATTATGATTGTAACAAGTTGTAAAATTTGATATGAGACTAAGTAGATATAATCCTGCTGAAATAGAATAATTGGATTGAAAAGGTGTTGGATAAAGACATATGAATAAATAAATTTGTTACCCTACATTGATATGGACCACATAAGGTATAATTAAGGGTACTGTATTAAGTGCAACAATGATTATTGTGCTAGATTATAAAGAATGGTTTGTTTAAAGTTGACTCTATGAGATCATTTCAATATGTGTGTAAATCATGTTGGTCATTATTCTAAGCGTTATGAGAAAGATATGTTTAAAATGATATTGATTGAGTTCAAAGGCGGGTATCCTTTTTGTTGTCGGTTTGGCCTTTATATGTGTAGGTTGGGGAAGAGAGATTTTCTTAGTTGGAGACATTGTATTTGGATTTCAATTACATTCCAATTATGACATGTACTAGGTGGTGTGTTTTGGGAAACCATAGTAGGGTTTCAGCCATTATGTTGTGAGGTATTTTTTGGTAAGGAGAGTGTAGAATATGTTGTTGTTCGGGACCTTATGGAGTGCATGCTGGACCCTATGGATGGTGACTGGGGTTAGTTAACCTGTGATTAGAGACTATTATAGTTTTATTTCGATTCCCAAAGAGGTTGTATATCACATATTTTCAATGAATGTGTACACCTTTGGTACAGAACCCATAGTAAATGGTTTTTTTGTATGCTAGGCATTGTGTACATCATAATTGGGTTGAGAGTGTCATGTATGTGAATTACGTTGTTCATGTACTAATATGTATGGTTTGGATAGAGGTAAAATGTATATTCATGGTTGTGACTCCCGTATAGGGAGTCACTATCATTAAACCATCATGTTGACCTATAAGAGAGGTCAGACAGAGTTACTAGTGCTTTTGGGTGTATGTCGCACTTGTAGAAGTTTTTATCCTTGATAGTTGAACTCATAGTATTTTATAGTGTGGGTATGGCCTAGTCGGATAAGTGGAAATGTGGATGGTTTGTGGGGATACTCGATCATTTGTTACAAGGTGATATGTTTGGAAAATCATGGGTGACCTCATGGGAAGTTCGCACTGCAATGCATATACCTTGGAATATGAATCTTGTGAGATGCATTAGTGGTGGTGTAAATAGATACTAAGTGGAAATATGTTTAATTAAATGGTATAGATGTCATTGGTTCTTTCATAAGGGAACCCTAGTGTTTGTGATTAGAGTTAAGGTTTGTTTTGAAGGGTTTTATTGTATGGATTCCAAAATCAGCTATTTGGATGATGAGTAATGGATGATGCAAAGTTCTGTATGACCGGAAGAGACATGGTTGGTCACGTGGATGAACATGTGTGTATGAATGGTTTGGTATTTGGGTGTAATGAAGAGGCCACCTCAGTGTTGATGAGGCTGACTATATAAAAGACGTGGTTAGGTATGTAAGTGGCAGAATAGATACTCATAAATAGAGTTTCATTTGTAAGATACTGTTGGTTTTAATGGTGTGGTAGACCATTTCTCTTTAGTTTTTTGCTGTCATGGATTCATGGGAAGATCATGTGCGATGCGGTGGAAGTACTTCATCCTAAAACATTAGTTCCTGACTACATGGAGATTTGGTTGTGTTGTGGTCGTGATATTTTGTTAGAAATCAATCATAAGTAATGGTGGTTAGGTGTTGATGAGATGTATTGGATAGGGGATCCTAAGATCCATTATAGGTTATTGTGTCCCATATTTCGACATTAGATGTGGATAAGTTGGGGGTGTTGTTCCTCAACAACTTCTTTGCAAAGCTTAGCTATTGATGATACTTACCAATATCGTGATAACATTCTATAAACCGTGAGAAGATTTTTATTTTTGGAATGAGACTTGATGGTGATTAGTTGGATGAGGTACATCATGTATTTTATGTACATTGACACAATATGTGTAGAGAATAATTATGCGATGTAAACCCTAGACAAGTTTATATGAGGTCATTGGGATTGACCAAATGTCGAAAAATGCTATGGATTCCATTCACAGAATCCAATAATAGGAAATAAGTGATGTTTGTTTTATTATATTTGGAAAAATATAAATGGAAATGTCTGAGTGTTTGAGTTTGTCTTTTGATCGAGTATAAGACGCGGTGGTTAGAATCCCTCTTGGAGAGCAATGGTAATGAGATTCCAAATGTGGGTACTGATAAGTCATTCCTGAATGTAGAGAAGAGATCATCGAGTTTATGTAGTGGAACTAGGATTCCAATGAGTTACATGTCACATGTAAGTTAGGTTCCATAAATATGAAATGTGCGACTTGGATGTGGTGTCTGATGATCCATGAATTGGCTTCGAGCAAAGGGAGGTTCCATGTGTTGCTTGTAATGTATGTTCTGAATTCATATAAATGTATTGATGGAAATGATCATAGGATATGGCATTTGTGGTTGTGTTCTATTACTCCAATGATGATCGGGGTTATACTAGGGTAATTTATTCATGGTTGGTTTTATAACATCCTGATATAAATGGAACCCTGTCCATGTGATGTGGTTTCATGCTGAGGGTGATACCTGATGTCAGCCTGGAGGGTAGTAATGCCATGATGATTAAAATCTAATGGAATTAAGTGAATGGCCATATTGGGTGTGAGGGTTGATAATTATAGGATATTAGTCAGTATGATCCTTGCGAAGGAGATAAAGGGGTAGAAAACTATAAATTGAAGGTGGGTGTTCTAGGGCGTGCCAATCAGATGTGGTCCAACAAAGGATGGTAAACATGAATGGGTGTGGTGATTGTGACCCTCTATTAGTTTCATGTTGTGCATAAATTTTTTATTGAAATTGATGTTGTGCCTGATTGAGGTTGAGTTGATCTTAGTCTGTGAATGTATAGTGTAGGAATGTATAGCTGAATGGTTTTGTTGGTGCGACTAGATGCTAATGCAGGGTAATACTTCAATGGATGTTTGGGTGTGTTGTGTTGTAACACGTATAGTAATTTGAATTTTTATTTTTGATTTGGGTGATTTTTCCTTGATAGTGGTGAATAAAAATATTTTGGGAAATATGGTAAAAGGGACCATTAATTTACCTTTTAAATAGATTGAGTTTTATGATAATTAGATTTGGGAAAAAATAGAGGAAAATGACCCCAAGTGATTAGTGTAACTCCCCTACCCCAGTTACCCAGAGTCAGTGCATTATTACATAACATTGGCATGATCACAAGAAATATCATGTCTTGAAAGACCGATTAGTTAAGTGGCCTTGGAATAACTAGTTACATTCACAAAGTTTACATTACATCATAAAATGAAAAACTACAACAATATAGTCTCCATAGCCCACACTCGTATCCCCTCATACTATCCCTGTAGGTCATTCATAAAATACTTCTTCACATCCTGGGAAAAATAAAACATAGAAAGGGTTGAGCTCAAATAACCAGTAAGGATAACAATATAGCAGAAACATTCGTAAATAAGGATAAACTATTAAGGCAATGTATAACTTAAAGAGAAGCCTTTGAAAACTTAATCATTAGAATAATAATTTAGAAATGAAATGAAATAATGCGATATACTTATTCACATGGATACTCTACTAGTCGAATAATCACATGCTATATCAATAACCACTTTCATTATGATAGAATCCATAATGCCAGACTATCATAACCACATAGCCAAGTCCTCATGCCAAGACTACAAATATGATTTTGTCAAGGCCTTTTTCCAAGACACTAGTTTGTCTCATGAGACATACTGATGCATCGAGGAGATATAGCAGGCTCCAACCGTCACATATTAAGTCCAATGAATTCCCATATGAAAATGTTTAAATATAACGTAAACATTCGTATTAAAACTAGCATATGAAATGTAAAAAAATCATCCATAAACCATCAATGGTATAAAAATAAAACATCCATAGTCAAACATATCAAAAAACATTAAATATAATATATATGTTTTTTATATTAATATATCATCTTCAAATAAGCTTAACCTCCATCAAAGGATGTTGACATATATTTAATCAAAACTATTTGAGAGAAATATCTCTTTTTTTTGAATTCATTGAAAAGTAAAATAATTATAAAATAAAACATTTACATTGAATATTTTCTTATAAGTATGTAAGGGAAGCTTTGATGATTTTATAACGGAGGAAAATAGTCACAACCGCCGCATAAGTTAAAAACGACATTCATACCTTAAATCTGTCAAAAAGGTTAAAAAGGACTTTGTTTGGAAAACAACAATAATATTCCTTATAAACCTCTTATAAAAATTCAAACAATGGTATAAATGACTTTAACCATATTCTAGTAAATATTAAAAAAAATTTGAAATACATTTTTAAGAAACATGGATGTGGATGATAAAGAAGTCCCAGTAGATTATTACATATAAACAACCTCAGATAATGAAGAGATTGTGAAATAAAACCTTACCATGTAATTTTCCTTGGTTGGGGTAGGTTAACATCCTGTATAATGGTGAATTTATTTTATTAAATTATACAGGAACCATATACATAATTATGATATCATATATGATCTTTAAACATTTATTTGGTAATAATATCTTAGTATTATCATTGTTTCGGGTGTTAACTTACTCATTTTTTTATATTTTGTTACATAAGATGTGATTGTAATGGATAGGTTGTATCATACTCATATCTAGAATGATATTAAGACCTTAAATATTATTTTTAATTATCCAATACAATTTTTTCTTAAATGGATACGATGGGGAATGAATCTCATTGTGTTCGTAGAGACGGCAATCAATACGTACGCACGAGCGACAATATCAATATTTTGATATTAAAATAATATATAATTGGATGGTATATCATATATAAATTATCATTATCATGTTATATTTATTATTTACATTAATTACACATCATTATTATACCCATCCAAATAATAATGTATTGAATGACAATTACCCCATGACGTGGAGACGGTAAGCCGTACGTACGCACGTATGGTGACATGTCATTCAAAGGATAGATAGAATACTGAATATGGTTGTACCAGATTTATAATAATATCATAGTATATATCAGATAATGGAGTTATTATTTTATAATGGTAATAAGAACGAAATAAGAAGTTGAAAAAAGAAAGGAACATGAAAAAGGGTGGTGAAAACATTACCTCTTCTTCGGGTTCTTCCTTTTTATTTGATCAAAAGGGACCCATAGGTTGGCTTTATGATATAAAAAACCTCTAGGTTGTATTGAGGGAAGTTGAGAGAGTATTAGGGAAGGGTTTGGTTTAACCAAAAGGCTTTTAAAGTGTGAAAAATTGGTTAGAAGTGGTGTCCATTTATAAGGGGGAGGAGGGAACCTTATGAAAATCTAGAAATATTATTTTATAATAAATTAATATTCTATTTATAATGGCTCAAATGTAGATTATTTAAATTTTAAGGTGGGGATAGGTAGGAAAACAATCAACCAATATAATTTAGACATGTTTGGGTCATTAAATTATCCTTATGTTTTAGTTTTAACTCTTAATTAATAAGTTTTACACTTACTATGTCACTTTGTATTTTTATATTATATAGTTAACAAACATACTATATAACTCCAAGGGACCCCATAGTGGTCCATTACTGATTCAACTATCATGATATAAGTCTCTTGGCTTCACCTTAGATTTTTAAGAATTTAATATAAATTAATAAATTAATATTTGTTTTAAAAACTCTTTTATGTCAATTTTGACACTATTCAATAATTGATTTCTTTCAAAGTCTTAATATTTTATCAATTAGAACCAAATTAATTTAAGGAGTCCTATAATGTCATATTAATCAATAAATGTCATGGATGTCATCAAAATATTCAAATTATATTAATTTAAACATTTATAATACCAATTATTTGATTTTTCCATTGATAAGGAAAATACAACATCAATATTATGACATAAATAATATTATTTATTAAATTTATAAAAATTAAAAATAAATTAAAATTATTTAGAAAATCGTTTTACCTTTCTAATTAATAATTATAGTCCAAAATCCAACATATATCACCATATGTAAAAATTGGTTTTCTAAAAGATCTATGCTTATGTCATTTTTCTATTTATTTTATCTTAATTAATATAAAGTGTCATTATCACTTAAAAGTGGCTCCATGGAGTCCCAAACTAGACCAAAATATGCCCATGGTCGGAAATGTTTCAACCAATAAGGTTAGGACACGTTTTAGGGTAATTTGTTATTATTATAATATTATTTTTTACCCTTATTTATTGGATTTACCCTTTAACCATGGTAAATAAAATTTTAACCGAAATAATTATTCAAAATGTCTAAAAATAAAATTTACCTATTTACATTATTTGGAAATTCTGATTCCAAATATGGAATCCATTTTTCCAAATTCAAAACACAGAAGTGGCAGAAATTAATTTAAAATTATTTTTTGTTAAAAAAAATCGTGTTTTTATGAGATAATAACTATAAAAAAATTTCCACTTGTTCTTGTCCAGTTTAATTGTGAAATTATGTCCAATGGCCAAAATTGTGTTAAATGGTAAAAATATATTAAAAATATATGTTAGAACCACTCAAATTCATAATTTATCACTATTAATTATTTCGATTAAAAAGGTTGTTTTAAATAAAATTTAGTAATTTTCACTATTCATCAAAATATAAATGTTATCCGAAAACTTCCAAAATTTTACCCTAGGATAATTTCAATATGCTGAAAACAAAAATGAAGTCAATTTTGAAAGGTGAAATTTATAAAATTTCAAAAAGTGGGTATTACTATTCATTACAGCTAGTTTGATTGGTTGTGGTGTGTGTTAGAACTTGAAGTTGAGTACAACACACGCTACTGTATTATTCAAATGGAAGTGTACCGTGGATGCTTGGCATGTTGCAATTGGAGTCTAAATTTTTGTATATGATTAGAATGAGTGGGTGTCGATTGGTTCATCCCCGATGATGAGATGTATTATGAGAATCCTCGATGGATAGAGTGTCCGGAACTATTTTCTAGATTTTCTCTAAAGATTTATCATGGTTGGGTATGGTTAAAGTTGATGTATTGTTGAAAATTGTTTGGTTCATATTTTGGATGTGGTGAGGAATATTTGTGGGATAATTCTATGAATCTGATCCATGGTTGGTGGGATTTTGTATTTGAAACCAAAAACATGGAATGTGGGAATGGACAGTCAGACCTAGGGGATGGAACACCTGTTACAAATGCATAATGATTCTTGGAAGAGACACTCAAGGACAACACACTATAATGTGGGGAGTATGTAAGATCAAATATTTTAATAAGGTCTATTTTTATTTATGTTCTGTTTTTATATCTTATTTTGGGGTAAATAACTTTATACCCATGGTTATGTGATGGATTGGGGTTTTTTTTGAGGGTTTAGGAAATGAAATAGCATGAAATCGGAGTTCCTGTGAATATTGCACGGGTTGCGCAAGATTAGTGTAAACCATGCAGGAATCCCAGATGACCATGTAGCCATAGACGGAGGCTTACACAGAGTTGGCACACAGTTGTGAGATATTTGTGGTATCCCCCTGAAATTAAGAAAAGTATTGTTTTTTTGTATAGTGGCTCCGCACAGTTTGGAAAATAGTGCGGGTAAACCGTGCGGCACAATATTTTTGATAAAATTAAAAAAATCCCATACCAGATTTTAAACCCCACCATGGGATTCCCCCCCATTTCACACCTCAAACACTAGTGTCATCCATGGACGAACCAAGCATCCCAAGGGTGGCTACCCTTTAATAAATGACAATTTGTACTACTTTTGGTTTTTTATCAAAGCCCCATGTGTGTCGAACACACTTCTTGCCTCTATTTTTTAGATTCGGTTTTGTATTATCTCAAATCTTTTTTTGAATACATAAAACAAACCTTTTCAGAACAATCTTTGGTTTGGGATTCACAGGGTGTTTGAGTCCAGATCCAAGGCCTCGATTATGAGTACTCTCATTATCAGATTCGATGTTGGTGTTTTCCATGTATTGTCATATAGTTTTTCTTTGATTTATTCTTGAAATATTGTTTTTTGATTTTTTCTTAATTGATTTAATGGTTTTGGATGAGTGTTTTATAAATATGGGTGTCTAAGTGAACAATTGAAACCCATAAAATCCTCTTAGGATTCTATGAGGAATACTTTACCATTTTAGGGCCAACCATGGGCGGCACATGCAATCTTTGGGCCAATAGAATGTTAAGGTTAATTGAAGGATTTTCAAGTAAACTATAAATCCCATGTAGAAAAAGATTTAATGGTTGATTAAAATATAAATGGTATTCATCGGATTAGTTGGACACATTTTGTCATTGGAATGAAATGAAAATGGGAAATTCAGTTGAATGGTATTATGTCTATTGTTTAATGAATTGTTGATAGAAATGCATATGAGGATTAGTGAATATTAAATGGTGAAATTATAATTGTGTAATGGAATATGAAATGGGAAACATGTAAATTATATGTTACAAGATAATTGCTGAATATGTTGAATTATTTAATATATGAGAATTATGTGGTATACCTAAATAATTGAATGTAATAATGTGGTTTTGATATGTGGTATGATAACGTTACCTCTATGCATAAATGGTGAATGATTTTGAAATGATGAATGTGATAAGGGGGTTAATATATTTTAATTGATAAATATTGAAAATGGTATGGGGATGTTTAATTCACTTAAGAGTTATAGAATGATAAATGAAATTTAAATAAATTGAAATAATTTTCCATTGGTAATTATGCTAATCGGTTATGGATATTGTTATTTCCCATGTTTTTGTTATGTATTGTAAATTCTAATGGAATTGGTTACACATGGTTGTGTTATGAGATGGTTATTGTGATTTTATAAATGAGCATGTGAATATTTCTTTGTAGAGTAGGGTATTAACAAGAGGTTATACAACAACTGACCGAGATATACTATGGATCTAAACTCCACCCTATAAATGCACAGGTTAAGGAGGGAGACGAAGGCTCTATTCACCAAACATATGCATCCTCTCAGATTGAGACTTCAAGGATAAGATAATGTGTTGATGTGATATGTGTATCCCTAGTGAGATATGTGGTTTAATTATTTCTCCTTTGTGTAATCATTGATTTACATTGACCCATGTAGAGATGATGTATATTTCTAACCAAAAGAAGTTGTGTTAAAATGGATTATGATATAAAAATGGTATAAGAAATTAAATTAGGATAAATGAAAGTAATTAAATAAATTTACCTTGTTATATAATGGAACTGAAAAATTACCTTATTTTCATAACATTTATTATGTACATGAATGCACTATCTATTAGACAAGATAGTTTATAGACACTATTGTTGGTGGACTACTAATTTTGGAACCCACAACCTGCTTGGACCATTGTTGGCTACTCATTCGTATTTCATGGTTGTAGGTTAGGACAAGGGATTTTTCCCTTCCCTAAGACATTGAGTTGGTCTCAAAAGGTACATAGAGTAGGTTGCAGACATAGAGTCAGGACACGTTTAGATATTTGGTTGTTTTCCATAGTTTGTTTTCACATTGAACATCCAGAATTCAATGCCATA
The DNA here is from genome assembly GCA_963277665.1 of Viscum album. Classification (NCBI taxonomy): domain Eukaryota; kingdom Viridiplantae; phylum Streptophyta; class Magnoliopsida; order Santalales; family Viscaceae; genus Viscum; species Viscum album. The sequence goes on from OY728132.1 coordinate 2,142,579,877, forward strand.
TTTAATTTTGAATTATAGAGTGTACCTTTTAGGGAGTTTTTTAACTAGTATGATTATTATTTGTTAAAATTATACCAATATTTATATTTTTTTTCTTCTGGGTATCACTATGGTAAAGAGGGAATAGTCTCCCTACAAGACTCGTTATACCCTCACCGCTAGTCGGAAACCTATGACATTGGGGATTGTGTACTTGAGGTCATGTTACGATTCAGCTCGGGGAACCAGTTTACTGGATTCTAGGTCGGGGATGTTATAGTGATTCACAGATCATTTAATTTCTCCCTTAAAAATTAATAATTTTTACTTTTTTATTTTAACCCGAATCATTCCATCTCTCCACCATATAAATTTTCACAAGTAAGTAGAACCCACATCATCATATTTAGAATTTCCTTAACTAATATGTTTCATTTTAGTCAGAATTTTTGAAATTCCATTATTTTTATGATTTGGATAGTTGAGGTTAATTCTGTACTTACTTCACACCTTCTCTTTCTCTCATTTTCTCCTCCCCATGTTGTTTCTCACATTTGACCAAACACTAAGGGATGTTTTAGGTTTTGATTTCATTATATCCAATATTTTTATGGTGTTAGATATTTATTTTGGGTCCCATCCACATCATTTTCTATGAATTGAAACATCCACAAATAAATTACATTTGTTTTACTTCCTTTCATGACTATTAATTATAGAATAATTGAAAGATTTCATATTAAATTTATGTTTCATATATATATATCTAGTATTTTTTGTTTTTAAATAATTTATTAATTTAGAATTGGATTTTAACAATGTTCTCTTATAATGTAAAGGGTTTTCGATTTTTGGTATTGGTTCTTACTGTGTTCTATAGACTTCCAATATTTGTTAAATATTTAACGGTTCATATAAATTTAATAAAATGTATTTTAAAATTTATAAAAAATCATGGGGTATTATTCCTCATATTTTATAAGAAAATATATATAAATAAATAAACATGAATATGTATCTATAAGGATTGGTTTTATTTCATAACAATTCGGATCGGTTGGCCTTATTGAATATTTTTTCCTAAAATGGGAAACCCCTTCATTCATGCCCTATGTATTATATAAAATTAATGATTGTTAAATTGTTACCTAAGGATATTTACTCGTTCGAATTATATATTGTTTACATTTTATTATTATTTGAAGTGGAATTGTTCATTAAGGGGTATTTGTAGTTGATGTAGAGGGATGTTGTTTAATAATAAAATTTACATTGGTATATATACCTTGTATTTTCCAGAAACCCACCTCTTATGTATACATCCTGGGAATCTATTGGTAGTTATGTGGGAATCCAAGGTAAAATTATTTAATAAGATTAATATAATTATATAGGTAGTAGTTATGTGTTTGACTATGTTTGGTTTGTGTGATTTCCCCCTCGGTAAGACCATTGAGAGGAATCCCGACTATTAAAGTAGATTAATGTTTCCATAACACATCTTTTATCGTTATATGGTTATATATTCATGACCTAGATTGTCCCACAAGATCATATATTCCAATAAATACAATTTTATCATGTATCTTATATTTTATTACCTCATTGTACTATTGAATGTTGGGGTTGATTGTGTTTTTCGGTCACCCATTTTCTATAAATTAGTCATATTTTTTATTAAAAGTAATACATCTAAATTTAATGTAAGTATATCAAAAATGAAATACTATAAATTTATTCCCATTTATAAATTTGTTTTTACAAATTGGTGTTTTAATTGATCATTTGGACCCACTACTTTCAATTGTATTGTTTCCATTTTGGGTAAATACTTGAAATTTATAAATTGATTTTTATATGAAGAAGTGGTTTTAGGAAATTTCAAATAAAAAAATATTTTCTTTATGTAGTTCAAAATATAAGGAAAATGGAACCATGGTAATCAGTTAGACATGTTGAAATTTTGGTTTTTGCCTCTTTTCTTGTTTATGCTCATGACTATATGTATATTTTAGTTTTTGGATCATGTATTCACCAATTATTTCTTTTATGGGATGTTTTGGATGAGTTTGGATGTTGACTCATATAGTCACATGGAGGATAGTTTCTCTATTAATTTTATTTATTTTTACAAATCACCTCTGCAATTTAGGTATTCATGCCACTTCTAGTTTCATATCATTATTTGTGTTGCATAATATTTTTGGATCATATTTATATTATATGGATTATTTATTGTTTATTTATGTTATGTTTTTTTGAAATGTGTGTTTGATTTCCGAATTGGGCATACTAAAATTTCAGAATATGATTCCTTTATTTAAATTCTGATTTCTAGGTGAAACCATTCCATACTGATTAAATATTGATTCACAAAACATGTTGAAATACCATGGGGATTGGGAATTCCATTAGGCCTACATCACATGATTACATTGGTATCCAATTTATGAATGGATTGGGTTGTTTCGTGAACCATAATTCCACTAATTGAATTTTATTTATCCATAAGGGACATTAATATCTTTGAAAAAATCGATCATTTTTATACAAAGTTGGAGATGGTGATTAGAGTAACCCATCACTATCATGTTTTGGATAGGAAATGAAAAATTGATGGAAAATGAAATTGTAAAATAAATGGAGGGTTGAAGATTATCTTTGTTTTTCTCATTTACAAACTCCACCTTTTCATTATTTGTCATGTGGGTGATGAATATTTTTCACCTCCATTTCTTGATAAGTGATTTTCTTTTTTTCACATTGGTATGTTTTAATCTCTTTCCTCATGATTTATTATTAATTATTTCCACTATTCTTCTAAACGGTTTTTTATTTTCCCATTCTTGAAAATAGGCTATCATTTTAATCATAATAAATGCATATTTTACATAACAATTTTTAAAAATAGGAAACATATTTGAAATTTTCTTATGAGAGCATGAAAGTATTTCATGCTTAGAAGGTAGTTCATCGGGAAATAAAATGCTATATTGATTTGAATAATACAAGTAATGATGAAAATAGGGTGTAATCACTAAATCCCCCCCCCCCACCTGAAAAATCCAATTTTAAAATGATTGTACTCTAGTAAATATTTAAACTAGTTCTATAATCCAATGATTATATGAAATCATCATCATTAAAAACCTTTAATTTCCATATAGAATATGAAATCTCATGAAATAAATTTTTTTAAGTGGGGTATGAAAATGACATCATGAAAGGTAAACCTCTCATCTACATTAGAACATCAAATGTCTTTATTGATTTTAAATCATCCCACTCTTTTAAAAATAGATAATTATGGAATAGTGTCCCAGTACCACCTAAAAAGGTAACATTTTTTGTTAGATAAAAAACCCAAAACATGTACAACTATTTCATATAAAGTCTATGATTGTTATCCAGTTGATTTTTATAGGTATTTGTTTCTTATAAATGTTTTAATTACTCCTCATGTTGAGATAAATGTTATTTTAGGCGTGGAATTTCATTATTTACTTTATTACAACACAAATTTCAAAAGAAGGAAGGCTATATTTTATATTCTTAGTCATTCTTTGATCCGTATTCTATTTTATGAAAAAATTAACCAATGATGGAAATAATATCTATTCAATGGTTGAATATCCGAATTCTAAAGGGGATTTTATCTTATATGTTTGGGTAGATATATAACATTGAAGATATTGCTATTTTATGGGTGTTTATTATTGAATTTTTTTGAATAGTATCCTTGTATCCCAATGAATAATTTATTTTATTTTTTAATAGAAAAAATATAAGATTCTACAAGGATTTCCAATACTCCATGTAGAATAGAACTAATTCAGTTGAAAAAAATAAAGACAAAACTCTACGACAATCAGTATAAGGGATTTATTCGGTAAGTTTCATCACCTTTTGGTACACCAATACAATTTATCATGAAGAAATATAGAACAATGTGAATCATAATTGATTATCAAGAACAGAAAAATATCACTACCCAGAAAAAAATATACACTACTATGTATTTTGGATTATTTTTTCAACCATGTGGAGATCAATGCTTTTCCATGATTTATTTTCTTCACAGATATCGTCAATTTTTGTTAATGAATGATGATATACCCAATAAATAATTCCATACAGGGTGTGTACCCTACTGATTTACAGAGCTCTTATTTGGTCTTACTAACAGCATACAATATTCATGGATTTTATGATTTTTTTTATTTAAAAATTTACCTGATCAGTTTATTGGAGTCACTATAGTTGATATAGATATTTATTCAAATATAATAGAACATTAGAAAAAACATTTGAGAATTATGTTACAGAAACTAAGGAAGGTGATGATTTATGAATTACTTAACAATTTTTAATTTCTAAATTGGAAAGGATTATTCATGAACCACGTAAGCTCATATGATGATATAAAAGAATACACTAAAGTGATGGAATTCATTGATCTTTGGATATTTCACACCATTGTGATGGATATATGTATTTTTCTTGGTTTTGAAGTTATTATGAGATATTTGTTGAGAAATTTTCATGAATATTGAATCAACTCACAAATTTTACTTGAAAAAGATACAAGTTACCATGGATGAAATAATGTGAATAATATATAAATTAACTAAATAGTACACTAGTTAGTGAAGATGTTGATAGAAAAAAAAATTTAAGAGGGGTTTGTGTTCCATAGTGATTTCTTATGAAGGTAACAAGATGCGTCCTAACACAGAATGTTGTTGTCATATGGTATGCCTCATTATAGTATACTGTACGTGAGAAAAATTACCGATATCAATATTTGGAGATAGAAATGTTAATTTTTTCCATTAATGATCTGAAGGAATTACTTCTATATAAAAATATGTAAAATATATAATGAAAATAATAATTTAATTAACATTTTCACTCAAAAAGAGAAGATCATGAACCCATTATTATATTTGTGTATGATTAAATATTATGATTCTCAATACAATACCATCATGATAAAGAGATGAATTATTTAAATGCTCGAATTTTAAAGGGTCAACCATGTTATCTATTATGAGGATAAAAATATATCTAAAAATTATGGCTTTAAAAAATAATGTGATATAAATCATAATGAATGTATAGAAATATTATCTCAATCATATTATGGTTCAACCATATAATTATTTAAATTTATAGAGATGGGAAATGAAGATATAGAGCTAAAAAAGAAACTTATAAATGTTCATGATTTCAAAATTTATTTTTATTGAATGGTATGATTCATGAAACGTGTATATGTTTTATACCAACCATATATGTATATAGAACTATATTATGTGGATCATATATCCTCTTTAACTATTCATCTGATATGTACAAATAGGTATAGTCAATTGGTGGTGTATTTCTAGGGGATTTAATGAATAGATATATTAAAGTGTTTGTATCTTACTGCATCATATGTTTTCTAGTAATGGTTATGTTATATTTGTCTAATATAATGTTACAACCATTACCATGGTAGATGCCGAGTTATTTCCTTGTAGGACATCCACAAATTTTATACATATATTTCTAGATCAATGTGATGATACAACATGTGATTCCATGTAATATTGTTGATGGAATTAATTTTATAAAAGTATTAGATATATTTGATATTACAGGACAAGAATTTCATTAATAAAATATTATAAATTTAAACAAAATATCGAATTAAAAAACTATAACCATGTTTGAATATAGAATATATTGTTTTCTCTCGTAATAGCCTCAAATTGTTCAACGTGGGTAGTTCATACATCTCACTCATTGGCTATACATTTAGTGCATAAATAAATAAATTAATTTAATTGATTGACTTTTTATCTTATGTAAAATATGTAAAAATATATTACCATACTGATTTCACTATGGTTAGGCTCATAATAATGGGATCTATCATGATATACTTATTCCTCCTTCTATTATTGCATCACTTAAGATGATGATGGATATCAGGATCATAGAGGATCGAGATGAAGAAAACCCAATTACTACCTTCAACTACTGCTGAGATGGTTATTTGATAAGGAATTATCCATTATCCATGTAGATTTCATCAATTTGTGGGTTAGTCCATCTATGATAAATTTCATTGAGAATAATCATCTTATTTATGATCTACACTAATTTTTGGACCATTTAGTGTACCCATGTAAAAATTAAACTCATTATTTTGAATATTTTCACCCCTATTTATCCGTATTCTATATCATTCCCCAAGAATTCTTGTGAAAAATACTTAAATATATTATCTTATGACACTCTCCATTAAATGCTCTGGTTTATTCATAGGTATATACATATGGTCTCGATTAGAAATTTTTTTGGTTGTATTGAGAGAAATTATAGCCCAGAAATCATAGAGAAATGGTGAATGATGAATGTATTTATGAAATACGGATACATATTAGATTATTTCGAGTTGTGGATGTTTTTTTATGATTAGGAATCAAATCTGAGGCAATGGTAGGATTGGTGTCATGAAGGGTGTAAAATGAAACTATTATGGGTCAACGTGGCTGATTTTCCATGAACAATGTCTAGAAAAGATAGATGCTGTATAGATCTAATTATAATAACAGTAAATGAGTGAAAATTACAATTGAAATATCTTATTCGTCTTGTAGGTAATCTATATGGATGTCTGTAAAAACCCAAAAATCACACTATGTACTATGATAAATAAACAAAATTTATCCCCCATCCTTATGGAATCTTGTATTTTGGGAAATTAAAAGGATTTAACAGTGTATTTCTCTTTTTCACACAAGGTACAACCTTCTTGTGTGGACCATACAAGGGTGCAACATGATATTAAGGCATCTATATTATTTTACAAGTGGAGGATTAAATGGTTTCTTTCCTTGAGGATATTTCATGACAGCCTCTAATGAAGGAAATTATATTTTTCATCTACATACATTCCTATAGGATATGGAAATATAATATGGCATGTTATGTGACAACTATCAATCATTGGGAGGTGTTTTTGCAGTTGGAGGACCATCTATAAAATTTTCCAAAAGTCCTAGTGTGTCAACCTTGGTATCACTAGTGTGGTTTATGAAAAATGTGGATGAGATCATGTAGTTTTTAAAAAATTATCCTCACATGAACCAACTACTGATGATGATCATATACCCCATTATGAGGACTGAGGACCTTTTTGACTAGTTGAAATGTATGAAATGGTTCTTAAAGATTGATATCATGTGTATCTACAATTAGTAGAGGGATTGTGATGGTGGTATTCAATTTCTAGAATTCTGACATCACCATGGACACTATGAGTTCATAGTGAATCTCTTTTGTCAGAAGAATGAATCCTCCATGTTGATTTATTAGATGTACCAGGTATTCCAGCCTTACATAGAACATTTTTTTGTTTTGATAATTGATGAAATATCCCACTACTCTATAATGTATGACAAATAGATATATCACTTGAGGGAAATACTAGATTTATTTGATAGTACCAGTTATACTAACTCATCTTCAGGTGCCTATTCTGAATAAATGTGGTTCAATTTAGGGGAAATTTTATTTTTGGGAATTGTTTCTCTATGGACATAGAGAATATCGATGAAGTACTTGCTTGTTATCCACTAAAGAGTGTGTAAGTTTTTTGAATTATTTCATTGAATGGAGGGGTACTACATGATGTTGGCTGAATTTTTTTTGCAATTTAATAACCATAGACTACCATAGAAGAAAATGGGAATACATTTAGGTGGGATGAGTGATGATAGAGGACGTTTGAGGAGTTGAGGATCAACAAAATTATTTCTCAATTATTGAGACTACCATAGTAAGGGTTAATGTAAAATGTGTATTGTGATCCCTCAGGATATGTGTATAGATTCATGTTGTTGTAACAATAGTTAGTTATTGCATATGGGATGACGATGTATAACCCAATGAGTCGAACAACATGACTCAGGAAATAGAGAATGAAACTACATTCATTTACTTAATAATATGGTGGAACTATCTTTATTAGAGCCCATTGTGGATTACTACGACCATTAGACTACTATGTATGTCCTCATCTAGATATAGTTGAACACGAGACAATGATGCTGGTTGGAGTTTTTAGAGGACTATGGAATAGATATAGTTTATTCATTAGGAATGGTAAATGTGGTATTATATTGATTTATCATCAAGTCCAGAGCACTCCTAGTTCAAGTGGATTTAGAGTAGTTGGCCTATATATATCTAACCCTGTTGGAGCATGAGGTTACAACATTTATTTAGTTGATTGGGTTGTATCCTATACTTTTCATGCATGTGATATAGTCCTAACAGGGTGGAATTTAGTATGATTTATTATGTGATGATAAAGCCACATGTTTTTTATGGGATGAATATTCTGAAGGAGTTTATGACATTATAATTTTCTAGAAACTAATGATGGTTCATATCGTGAAAGAGGTGGAGGGGATGAGAGTGTTCCACACTTCTACAATAAATGTATATTCTAGTGTGCGAATGACATAAAGAGGAAATATTTGGTAGTTTTGGGGTTTGACGTGAGATAGATCATAGTTTATTTATTCTCTCAATACCTCACATGAAAATAGTTGAAGGCTGAGAACTATGTTCCTACAGGTTTGTTGAAGTTCCATGATAGCTTAGAGAAAAAATGGGATGAAATATCCATGTAATATTGAATAGGGAATCCATGCACATCAAATGTAAATTCTTCCATATAGGTGATAGTTAATAGACTCACGAATTCATCACACTTCATTATTATAAGGGAGTAGTGTTTTGAGATGAATTTGGGGGTTTTATATAAATGGTAGATCATTTTCCATCATGGGGATCCCTTAGTAATTGTTTTCATCATGATGTTTGGTTTACTTCATGATTTGGGAAAGACCTATATGAGGATTTAATGACATAAATGTGGCTAAGTAGAACCTTTCAACTAAATAATAATGATTACACCTATAAAACCATCCATTTGCTGAATAAATTTAGAGGCATTGTATGTTAGATTCACACTAGAGGTGTGAGGATCACAATCTCTTGTTATAATTTTCATACAAAAAATGGTAACACTCTACTATTGGCTGGGAACCAATTCAGTCCCTGTTTGGTAGACCCTATAGGTCATCCTTCTGTTGGAGAATGATCAGCTAGACATCTTTAGTGGTCCATATAATGTGCATGGGATAATGAAGAAAATCTATAACATCTGAGAGTGGATGAAGATTGGTTTTTGGTGATAGAAATATTAGGCACATCAACATTTTTGGTTTATAGAGATAGAGAATAAAGAACATTATTTGATGAGATTAACATCACTGTGAGGATTCTGTCGGTTCAACCATAGTGGAATGCTATACAAAAGGTTCATCCTGACATTTGATATCATGCAGAGGGATTTAGAGGTTTCTTATCAACTCTAACTTCTCCCATTTTTGGAGAGGGTTCATGATGTCTTCCATTTAGTATAGACAAGGATATATGTGAATGACTGCACACACATCTATGACTGAGGAGAGAGAGATATGAACTATTAACACAACATTTTGGAGCACCTAGTGGGGGATCTAGGATCAATAAGAGTGAAACTTATGTGGACTTACCCTCCCATTGGTTCATGGGTTATGTGAGCTTTGGATCATGCAACGGAGATCCTAGAAAAGGGAGTGTTGTGTGCGAGATCAATATCCCAGTATTCATTTTTTCATTTTTTGTGATGAAAATATTAAAGGATTACGTGTTGAATATACCATTTTCTTTCTTGGTATGACATTTATATATTTTTTTATTTATTTATTGAACTATACATTGTGACAGTCTGTGATTTCAATGCTCGTTGTGGCCATAAATAATTTTATAAAAACAAAAAATATTTTTTATATCATACATGAATTATTTCATAAATAATGTGGGATAACACTTCCAAGTAATATTATATCCAAAATTTGATACCACTATTGATTCTGGAACATTGGGTTTATTCTAGGCACGACCAAAAGTGTGTCCGCATTGGGAATTCATATATATCACTCAATGATGATAGGTTCGGTAGAAATATTAAATAATTCACTCAATTGATTTATTTATTTTAAAAAATCTAAAATATCTACAAGTATACTTTCATTAAAATTATCTTTTGTTAGTCTCATAACCCTAGATCTCAATAGATATTCTTCTACCACATTCAATTGGATTATCAAATTACACCATGACAAAACATCAAATCATAATAGATCATGAAAAAGTGATGTAAATGAATTCAATTAATCTTTACAGTGTAAATTCACCAATTATGAATTTTCCAATCAATATGAAGTGTTTTTTTAATTTGTGCATTCTTCACTATATTTTTAAATTTATTGATCTGAGTCATAACATATATCATATGAAATAATTGTTGGACCATTACATTTTCTATTGACATAATTATTATATTTGATTAAATTGTTTAAAACATCAGCTATCCAATATCTTGGTTGTCATAAAATAATATTTTTTTAGGATCCTTAATCTATTTTTATTTTCCCTTTTCCCCACAAATTCTTCATGTTCTTCTCTATTTGGACCCTACACTCCTAGATCAGCTCCATTAGGTCGTATTGTGCCTAGTTGGACCCAAAAATTAATATATAAATGATGAATGCGGTATGTATTGGTTAAATTATGTAATATATATCATTGTTCCGAGTCATGGTTTTTTATTTTGATGATTGGAGATCAAATCGGTGGTTCCATAACGAGTAGAGGTTTGTGGTGCATCTTTAAGAACACTCAGGACTCAACGAGGTAGATTTTTGCTGAATGTCGACCCAAAATGATAGTTCTATCCAAGATCAAATGATTATTGGTATAAAAAATTTCAAAAAAAGAAATATTTTATATTAAATTGATGAGAAGAGGATATGGAAATTTTTGGAAATGCATACTGTGCATTATTAATAATTACTACCAAATGGTGTGTTTAGCATTAGCGTTAGAAAGTATTTTTTTGGGAAAATGTATGGATGGAATAGTATGAATCACTCTTACACCAAATGTTACTCATTTCAATGGAAAACAACCATGTGATGAAGCACACCGATTAGAAAACACCATTTTCCATAATACACAAACATGGTTAGGGAACACGGGAAACATCAAAATTAAATAAACACGCCATGTACCATAGTACACTAACACGACCATAATGAAATAGACCGATTAATTTTTTTTGATACACTGTGTTGCCCACCACAAGAATTTGTACATTTACTTGGACTGGGAGCCTTATGCCTACCACGTAAATGACTTTTTGATGAAGTGGTACCCTGCACCCTGTATTATTTGGTTCATTTTGGGTAATATTCAAGGTTCCATATCTACAAAATTTTAAATCCAATTTCTTCCATTTAGTATCATATATTGAGTGTTTAGTATTGATGGAACATGATGTTTCCATAAGTTATGGGTTTTAGAATAAGGGGTTGATTTTTTTTGGGAATGTCCCGTGGTTTGGAAACTCTCAATTGAGGATGTGGTCGCATTGGATCACCAATGAGATTTGGAGTGGAACCATCAATCTCGTAATTGTATGGTTCCTAAAAGACATATAATGTGGAACCCTGTAGTTGTTCATGCCATGGGTCTTGTACTGACACTTATAGTGTAACCCTCTAATGTGTATTAGAATGTGTCCTCTACCACCAGACATGAACCTTCTTACTGGGTATGTTATGAGTCCGCTATCAACTCCTATTGTGGAAACCTCTAGCTAAGATGGAAATGGATTCTCTACCACAATAGTGGAACCCAGGTTCTATCTGGGGGAATTGGTCCAATAACGACTTCCTTGAGAAACCATGTTTCTATTTTTGTAATTCATCCTCAATGAATTTTAATGTGTAACACTCATGTAGTCATTATATATGTATAATCTATACACACTTATTTGGAAAACACTAGTTGGGTTACTCCTGAGACATTGATGACCATTAGAGTAGAACCATCCAGTTGGGTTGTGCATTGTTCCTCTATCAACTCCTATATGGAAACCTACAAATTGGATATGCATGGATTCACAATGACAATAGTGGAACCCTCCTATTGGAACTAGTCTTGGGACATCTACTGATTTATAGACTGGAACCCTCTGACTATGCTGGTTATGGGTCCAAGAATATCATATTTTACCCTCCTACTCGGCACATTAAGGGTCCTCCATCGACTATAATATTGAAACACACTTTTTGTGCCATGTAATGGGTCCATTAAATATATATTATGTCCCGTATATTTTATATAATAGTTAATAGTCATTTCTTGGCATCTATGTTTACATATGGGTAGATGCGTGAGTTGTTGTGTTTTATTGATGAAATATTCAAACTATTGGCTACACTTTTATTAGAATTTTTTGTGACATTTAGATTCCCTTTATCACTAATTTTTAATTATTTTCACTAAGAATATATATATATATATATATATACATCTCATGTATTCATACCATTGTAATTGGTTACTCTATATGTGTTGTGATGTTTTAGGGTGTTTGTCACAATCGTTCTGTATTTATCTTCTTTTGTTTAAAAGAGTTTACTATACTTATATTGGTGTTAAAGACATGATGTTTAGTTAGTCTAATCACATTTTCGAGAGACTTTTTATTCAACAAGAATATTTTTTTATTTCATATGTCGAGATACATCATTTATACAATCCAATGTATTTATATTTATATCATATCTCATACTACTCCTCTATTAGATTCCATGCAATCCGATTGGGATTGTATATACTCACCACTTGATTGTATTTTCCCAAAAATCTATTTTCTTCTAAAATGATTAATAGGTTATAGGTTACAATATAAGAACATTGGGATGCCTGGTATTTTGGCCCACGTATGGTGGTCACAATATGGAGATCATAAGATTGACTCTATCATCACTTTACTTTTTAGTTTTTTGTGGTTAGTACCTTTTTTCTACTATAGATGTAATATTCCTCATTCATATTCATCTTACACTACCATACTAGGGTACTTTTTGTTTTTTTAAATTAATTCTTGTTCCCGTGGATTTATAGTTTTAATTTTACATCATATGCACCTCTATATCGACATTATTGTGATTTTTCATGAAGATACATAGAAAATTGAATCAATATTATATTTATTCCTTCATTACTAGTCAACATGATCTGTCCTATGACAGTGGGCCTCTGGTAGTCGTGACATGGGGCCTGACTTGGGTCGGGTCATGACGATCCATAATTGAATGAAACTAGGAAAATATTTCCTTGTATTTTATCATTGGACAACCAAAAACTAATAAATGGAATAATTATATAAGGGTAAAATTTGATCACATATTGAATTTAGAGAATATTTTTTTGATGAAAAATGATTCCCCTCTTTTTAAACATACTCAATTATATATTAAATATGTGGTTAAAAATAATGGTGTACCACTTTTTGATCAGGATCTATGCTTTGCCTTGATGTTTAGCGGAATTAATCAGAAAGCTCTGGATATAGAGTTGTGTTTCAACGCCACTTTTCATCCCTAAACTTACAGTCATCCTAAGAGGAAAATTAAAAATCTTGAATACATTTAGCTATCTTTCTTCATATATTTTAATTTTTGTTGGGATTTAACCATTCCATTGGTTATTTTTTTTCATCAAAAGATTTCATTCCAAAATTGAATTATCTCCTCATAAATTCCTTTTTGATTTGAAGTTCAACACTCCAACATACCTTATTTTTTTGGGATAAAACATTAAATTATGACCCGATATGACTAAAAAATGTCATAGATAGATATATAAATTGAACAAAATAGAAAATCCACTAAGTGTATAAAAACATTTCTGATAACAATTTTTAGAAATATATACATTTTGACGTTGCTAACCAGTTATACCAATGAATAGATCCTTCAAATTTAGTGATGATATTTGGAAATAAGGGAATGATATGCTATATATATATAGTCCCATTTGAAATTATTTTCCATTTTGGGATGGTAGGTTATCATCAAAAAATTCTATGGAATATCTCTGAAGATCCTAGTATGTTCGATATATCTCTCTTAAGAATGTATATTCCTAATCACTCATATGTGCTGAGGTCGTAGGTTATATTGTGGGATAAGTATCATATTTATTAAAACAATTGGGTAGATATTATGGATTATAGATTGAGTGTACTATGAAAATAACTCCACTCATATAGTCAATGTTTTATAAAAAAATAACCAATTTGGGGAAGTAGTGTGAGAACATAAGGATGTGATATGGTAAATGTATCTACATGTCATTGTATCATTGTGACAAATATAAAGGGATAAATTTTTTTTTGTCATTTAGAATATTATAGCTCAAAATTTTGACGAAATATTTTTTAAAATAATTTTATTTCTTTGATGGAATTCATTAGCCCAAAAACATGTTTATACGAACCATGTGATATATATAAAATATTCTGTTTACATTATCACAAAATTTTTGTATTATTGGGTATGAATAATAATAAATAAATTATTAAAAATATTTATTCTACTCATTTATAAAATTTATTCATTAGTTATAATATTATTCTGATTTAAAAATTATTTTGATAACAAATGATTTTTCATTATGTATTTTTTTGTGCAAGAAATCATTGTTCATAATAAATTATATTAATAACAATATGTGAAATATTTTAATGAAATATATATATTATTTACTAGATAATTTTTTTAAAATAATAATAAAATATTAATATCAACATAGGATAATATAAAAAAATTTATTCTTAATAATCATTTTATAATAGGTATTTTTTTATCATTTTCTCCAAACATATGTTAATATTAATTTATTAACTTTTTAGGAATTAAATTTTATAAAACCAATAAAACATTTATAATCATTATGATAAAATATTGTAATATTACAATTATATTTCTTGATAATATTAATATCTTCAATTTTAATATATACTACCACATTAATGGGTAAATCATGTAATTATAGATATTCAATAATTTAGAAGGGAAAAACATAAACAAAAATTATAATGGGATGAGTTTAATTACTCCTTTATCACATTATGATAATTATTTATATGAATAATTTACAATTTTATACGACAATGATACATATAATAATTAAATAAATAAAAGTAACATAATTTCAATCTATTAGTTTAAAATACCATTTTTTTGGTCACATAGTGAAAATATTTGTAACACTCGAAGCTTCCAGGTTACACTTCAATTTGAATAATGCAGTAGCGTGAGATGTACAAAACACCACCTTCATGTGCACCAGGACCATTCAAACTAGCCATTTTGAAAGAAGATAAGAATATTAATAACTACATTTTGAATTTCATATATATCCCATATAATTTTAACATTCATATTTTGTGTTTCTTTGACATAATATAAATACAAATTCATTTTATTAGATAAAAGAAGTAATTTTAAAAAAAATTCAGTAATTTAGCCTTTTAAAGAAGAATCCTTTCTAAATCCAATATTTGACACTTTTATATATTAAATTTGATGAAATTAAATTCTTATTTAGATTAAGTGCATAAAAATTTAGTTTTAGCAATTTTTTTGTGTATTTCTGACAAGTTATATATTTTGATGAATAGTTAAGGATACTATATTTTAATTGAAAACAACATTTTAAATAAAATATAATTTATAGTGTTAAATATTAAATTTAAATGTTTTTGAAGTATAATAAGATTATATTTTTATCATTTAATACAATTTTGGTCATTTCATGTAATTTTACTTTTAAACTAAACATAAACACACATGAATCTTTTGATAGTTTTTACTTCTCAAAAACCAACATTATTTTTTTGACAATTGGAATTATTTTTAAATAAATTAAAGAAAGTCCTATGTTATTTATATTGAAAAATAGAAATATTTTCTCAAATCGGAATTTCAATATTATATTTGGTTGAATTTTTGTTAATTTTCAAAAAAAAATTAGTTTTTTGATGAATAGTGAAAAACATTTCGTTATTGTTTAAAAGAAACATTTTATATAAATAATTAATTATTTTAATTAAAAATAGTAAAATAATTAATATATTAATTCATTGTAATTCATTGGAGTAATTTTATAATAATATTGGATGTATAAAATCTTGTTGAATATTTTAACGTCTTTTACCAACCTTCAAGGCATGTTAGCAAATTTCCATAAAACACGATTTTACCTCTTTAGAGAGTTGAATTTCAAAAATTTAAGTTACCCGGTTGAAATTATTATGTAATAATTTTTTCAATAAGATGAAAATTATTTTTTTTGAATAGTAGCATTTAAATTTTATTTACCAGAGTTAAAAATAAATATTATAATTAAAGGTAAAAATGATATTATAATTAGCATAACAAATGTTATAATTCTATAGGATAAGTTTATTTTGACCAAAAAAAATATAGAAATAAAATATGATCCTTTTGGTCCAATTGGTTTAGATTATTACATTTATTATTATTTTATTTAAAGATGAGTTTAAAATGTTAAATTCATATTTTAATAACTAAATAATTTTTAATATAGAGTAATTAAAAACATAATTTCGACTATAATTATTCATATGAATGATAATACTATTTAATAAATCATGGTAATTTTTTTATAATTTTTAGGTAATAAATAATTATATTCGTTTATGAAACACTAATGATACAATATTTATCCTATTAATGAATGGTTCAAATTATTTATATTATAAATATTAAAATTAATGTAAATTGATATTTTTCTTCAATAAGGAAAATTTTCAAGGATAATAATACATGTTAGGGTTGATTCGTGTTATTTGTTTTGATAAAATATTGTTTTTATGACTTTCACAAATGCCAAATATTAAATATTGTCAAAATTGACATAAATGAATTTTTAAAACAAATACAATATTATTAAATAATATAATATCCCAAAAAATATATGGTTTGGACAAAGATCTTATATAGTTATATATATGTTATTAATTAACTTCATGGGGTTATCTTATCATTTTATAGTATGTTTATTTCCTATATAATATAAAAAAACAACAAGACATGGTAAATGGTATACTATTTAACCAATATTAAAATTTAAAAGATAAGTTTAATATGGTTCCCTAAAACTATATAAATCTTATTGGTTGAGAGTTTTTCGACCCATCTGAACATTATAATCAAAATAAGTCCTTCTCAATCCATTATAAATTTGATATGAATGTATAATAAATTAATATTTCAAGGTTTTCCTAAAGGGACCCACACCTCTCTTATAAATGGGTACTTCCCCTTCCCTAAAAATCACACCCCCAAACCTTTTTTCTCAGCCAAACCCTACAAAAATATCCTCCAAACTACCCTCGAATCATCCTAGAGTATTTACTATTGTCATAATGCCAAACTATGTATCCATTTTGATCAAACCAAAAGGAAGCACCCGAATAAGAGGTCATTATTTTAGAACCTCTTTCAATGTTTGTTTCTTCTTCCAGTTCCTATTTCTTTGTTGTTTACATACCAAAATAATAAATACAGAACCTTCAAAATATTTTGATGTTATTATAAATATGGTACAACCATATTAATTATTCATTCCATCCTATGAATGACAAAGTCACCATACATGGGTACATACGGCTTCCCGTCTCCACGTTGTGGTGTTGTTTGTTATCAAACACATAATTATTGGGATGGGTATAATAATGTGAATAATTGATGTAAATAATGAATATAACTAGTTATTTATTCATTAAATATGAAATACCATCCAATTACATAATATTTCACCGTCAATAGAATGGTATTGTTGCTCGTGCATACGTGCGAATTACAATCCCCACAAATGCGATGCGATTTATTCCTCATCGTAACCATCCAAGAATAAATATAATTTTATGATTAAAAAATAAGTTATAAGTAAATAATATCACTCTGGATTTGAATCATTTACATCCTATCAATAACAAACCTGACTTACGTAACAAAACATATAATGAAAAACGAATCCATTATCACCCAAAATAATGATACTACCAAAATATTATATAAAAAACTATATTAAAATAACATATATGATATCATATTTATGAATATGGTTCTTGTATAATTAAATTATTATTATTTCCCCATTATACAGGAGATTAATGTAGACTCAACAATTGAAAAGTACAAGGTAATGGGTTTTCATCTCAGTTTTATTCACGTGATATTCATGCTACAATTTCCACTATTTTTGTGTGTGGGGTATGTACTACACATGGTTGTATTAATTATGTAATATAATTAAATTAATGGGAATTTACATATTCATTTTATGATACTTATTTCATGGAATGTATGTTTCATAAGTTTCCAAATCAGTAAGAGAATATTTAAGTTCAATTTTCACTCATTTTGTTTTACACAAACATCAAAAATTATTTCACTCCAAGATTATATGAGAAATAACTATTAATTAAATTATGTACTAATATATACTCACCATAGTTTGGATATAATTTTGATACACATAATTAATCCATTGATAAATTCTAAATTCATCAATATGAACTTGATAAGCGTAACATTAACTCCATTTCCATTCAATGAGTTAAACATTCATGTCATTGGTGCTGTTTTTACAACAACATGTGTGAATGTCCTCTAATAGATTTACACTTATTATTCAATTATATTTAGTGTATTTATTTATTTCACTCATAATTATGTTGTATATTTATCCTTAACATTATGATACAATCATTATACTGGATTTCATCTCAATTTACATTTCCTTGAGACTTCATTGTTGTTAGATTCCAATTCACTTTTATTTGGTGTATATACTATACATTGACATAGTATATCATGAATTCCCTTTCTTTCATTATTTTATAATGTTTTTATTACCTCAATTATTTTTATTGAATAATCTCTCATTTGGTTCGGAA
Source organism: Viscum album (assembly GCA_963277665.1). Classification (NCBI taxonomy): domain Eukaryota; kingdom Viridiplantae; phylum Streptophyta; class Magnoliopsida; order Santalales; family Viscaceae; genus Viscum; species Viscum album. The sequence continues at coordinate 2,142,598,808 of OY728132.1, forward strand.
CTCTTACTAAAATATTAATTTAAATGTTTTAAATATTTATTCCAATAAATCATTATAATTAATGTCCACATATTGAAAATGGACTTATGTATTTATATATCTGTCATAAATGTTTTAAAATTTAAATTCCTTTTAATATATTCAATGTGGTATGGGACACTTTGATTCAAAAATTTATTTTTAATAGCATCTTGATAAAGAGTGAGACTTTTAAATGTTTTCAAGAAAAAGGGGATGTTTCTGACAAATAGTGTTACTAATTATTTTCATATTTGTCAATATCATTCATTATTATTGATTGATGTTTATTTTTTATAATACAATCTGCAATATTGTATTGAATGAGTTATGTTTTATTGTGGATGTTCTATATTTATACCATTCATGGTATGTGGTAAAAATATTTACATTTTGTATTCTACTTTTAATACAAATGTTAAGATTATGATCCAAAAATTTCATATGAGGAATTCATTAGACTTATTTAGTGAAATGTGGATCCCTATATTGCTCCTGAATTCAATGGTATGTCTCATGAGACTAACTAGTTTCTTTGCACAAGGCCTTGAAAAAATCTTATTTCTTAATAATGGCATGTGGCCATTACTATGTTTTTTTGATGTCTAAAACTATACAATACATCATTATGAAATTAGATATTGATATTTAATGCTATTATTCTACTAGAACAATATCCATGTGAAAAAAAAATGGAATTATTTCACTTATATTTTCCAAACTATGTTGATGTTTCAGTTTAAAAGGCTTGGTTTTTAGTGTCATGAACCCCACCCAACAATGTGTACCACTCTTGTGCCGACAATGTGAGAACAAGGATAACGAACCCCGAGTATCACCATTAGTAGGCCCTGGGATGGTGACTAGTACCAAGATAATAGTAAACACATAGATGGGTGGAATTTCTCTTTTAGAGAACACATGCGGAAGAGATAGATTGGAATGACACCAACCAAATCCAACTCTGACTAAAATATAAAATAAATTCAAATTACAAATATATAATGTAATGAAACCTACTACAACTGAATGGGGAAAAAATGAAAATACCCAAAAGAAAGTAAAAACAATAGCACCCAAAAGCCCAAACAGCTCTTTCATCCCCCAGCTAGTAGTAATAAGCTTGATCTCCAACCATCTCCATGTTACTGGAAAAACAATTTATATATGCAAAGGATGGGTATAAGAGTATACTCAGTCGGATCCTCCTCAAATCCTATCATCCAAAGTAAAGAAAGCATGCTAAAGCACATTGAACAACAATTGAAACTAACTCATCAATTAAACTGGTATACTATGTTCCCAGCCTCACCAAGGATACTCCCACCAAGTAACCCATACAATAGTATATAATATAATAATGTATATTAAGGGTACCCTGCTATTACTTCCACAATGGTTTGCCTATTTTCCCCAATGTCGCACGTCCTAAGACTCCTTCTCCATAAAGGGTTTCCCAAAGACACCAAGGCGAAGCACCACAACATGCACTACGTGCCACAAAACCACTATTTCCACACAATAAATGTGACTAGGTAGTTTCAGAGAGCCACCCCATCTCACATAACAGGTATCATATGTCGGGTATTAATCCTCAGCCATTATAGCCCATACACCAAGTAAGGATCCTCAAGACTTCATAGCCTATACAAGTTACACATATAGTAGTCCATTGGAATCTATATCCAGAATATCTGTGTGTGAATAACCACAATCCATTATACCCCCTTACACACAAATATGGGGAAAACTAACCATTTTGCCTACCAGCACAAGAAACTACAAAGAGAATAGAGCAGGGCCATAGGGTGTAGTCCGCTATCCATCTGCCCACAAGAATGTTGGGAAAACACCCCCAGGTCTTAGAATCCTTGGGGTGTTACTTTCCCTAACTGACATGGTGGAGTAACATGTAGAAACACAAAAAATATAGAATATACTATATCTCACAACCACATTATGAAAATAACCTATTCGTAGACTCAATTGAAGCTAATGTCTCTATAACACCCGACATCCACATCTACAACTACATATCCCAAAAACACACAACCATTTAAAGAGAATTATTATGTTACATCATTCCATTTTTTTCAGTTGCACTTTACGTTAATTAATTATTTAAACACTGATGAACAATTATCAATTTCCACATTATATTTCATTATAATCACACCCAATGTCCATTGTCCCATTAAAATATAACATCACCATTACATTCTAGTAAGCTCTAACCCAATGGTTTCACATAATTTATTCAATAATGTATTTATATCATTACATTCCCATAACCCCAGGCATTCTAGAAAAACATTCTACGGTACTAAACGAAAGGGGATCAACTCGGTGAGTAAATGAATGACCATTAGAGTCTTTGCATTCTATAGTAAGATAATAGACCCAACCTCCATTATGAAACTAAACACGGAATGTTAGTGGAATACCCCACATGTCATCACCCCTTTCAGAATATGTCTTAGAAAAACTAGCAACCTCGATTAGTGGAGAACGTAATGAAGATTAACAACCCTTAATAAAATAATGAATCCTAACATTCACATACAAATCATTCCATTATCCTTTCTATCATCCCCAATACCCACATTCCTAAACCAATGCATCTCACAACTCTAGGGGTCAACTAATACCACAACCAATAGGCCTCTACACCCCCACATATCACACCTGCCATCCAGGATGACATCACAACACAAGAAGCCTGACATGAAACATCTTATCAATTGGGATCTTGGTCCTTAAACTAGAAAGAATGTAACTCAGATTAATACAAGGAATTATCTATTATAAAACAACCAATTCTATAATCCACATTGAATTAACTGATTTAATATTCGTAGGTTCCAAATTCAAGAAACCTTACCAGTAAGCTATCACAAATAATTAAACATGCATAATACATCAATTTGATTATCATAAAACTACAATTAGAAGAACCAAGTTCATTTACATGCCTTATTATCCTATGCCAAAAAAATATCAATTAATTACAGATTTTTGTTCCTTACCAATTTCCATCAAGGAAGACATGCTAAACAAAGAAAGCATAGAAATATCACTATCCAACAAAATAAAAGGAAATAACATACGATCGATATCAATTTACATATCCAGTTTAAATATTTATTATGTCACTTACATTATGATCTTGTGGAAAAAACATGCTAGCTATACATTTTCATGTAAAACAAAAGTGAACCAATGAATCCCCTACATCAAACAGTTCATGATGATCCACACAATGGGTTATGACCCCTACCCCCATGACAACTGTATCAACTCGAGGATGCAGAGACACCACTATAGTGGTCAACACCAAAGAAAATTACATTAGGAACATGGAGATGGAATTCCATAAAAGGGTTAGGGGAAATATAGAGAGTTTTACCCAAAAGAATGATGACCGAAAAAACCATATATTGGAGATCGATTGATACTGCTTGGTTGAACCAAAAAAAGAGGGGAAACAATCCAAGGATTAAGGTTTGATCACACCGCTCTTAAGGGAAGAAGTAACTATTGAGTGTCTCGCACGAGGTAATAAGTAGGTGAAACAAGGGTGGAAGATATATAATCACTTTAGAAGATTTTATGGAGTAGTTGATTAAAAGAGGCTGGATATTCCATTCAACATGGATCACATTAAACCTTGCAGATTGAACATTTAAAAAACACCCCAAGCCTTAAGAGAAATTAATATAATAGTTACGACATTTGAATCTGCCATAGAATCCTTAAAATAAGGATTTAAATAAATTTTATGTCAAGGGAAACGTCAAAAGGGAGAAACTTTAAAAAGCTGGAAACAATATTCATGAAATAGAAAGTTGGAAAAGGAAATTGTGGTTATTTATAGACCTCACTATTCTGGAAACACTGTTCAGGAACTCAAAATTTGGAAAAGGAAACAAAGGTTATAGATAAAACCTCACCGTTCTTGAAATACTATTCACGAACTCAATATTTGGAAAAAGAAATAGAGGTTATAGATAATACCTCACTATTCTGGAAAAACTATTCAGGAACTCCAAATTTTCAAAAGGAAATAGAGGTTATTGATGGAACCTCACCATTCTAGAAACACTGTTTATGAACTCAAAATTTGGCAAATGAAATAGAGGTTACTGATGGAACCACACTATTCTGGAAACATAGTTCACGAACTCAATATTTGGCAAAGGAGATAGAGGTTATCGATGGAACCTCACCATTCCGGAAACACTATTCACGAACTCAATATTTCGAAATGGAAATAGAGGGTATAGATGGAACCTCACCATTGGAACCTCACTATTGCACTGTTCACCTATGGCCACCAATGACATTGTTCATATAAGGTTACCGATGACACTGTTCACATAAGGTTACCAATGACAATATTCACATAAGGTCACTGATGTCACTTTTCACATCAGGTTACAGTAGCACAGTTCACATAATGTTCCCGATGAAATTTTTCACATTAATTTACTAATGTCAATGTTCACATATGGTCAACATTGTGCTATTCACATAACCCTACCTATGCAACTGTTCTCTGATAGAACCATTCAAAAAATTAGAAATAAGAAAAAGTGTTAGGGATATGTCACCTAGACCTCTCATAACACCTCAAACAATAGATTTCAGTAAAGGAATGGACCTGAGGGGTCTGAGCCATGACATCATATACATCTCAAAACATTCTCTTCATTGGGAATTCAAAACAAACATAATAGAAATAGAAAATATCCCCGAACAACCACCCATTGAGATACCTCTCAAAATAAATCACGCCATAAGAAGAACTAAAGAAATCCATTTCGGAAACAAGAATGTTTTATAACCACCAAGGGGTCATCATTATATGAAAAGAGTAAAATATCAAACAACTCTTGGTACTGATCATGTATCTATGACTCACGTTCCCAGGCACTCTCGTACATGCCACTGTGTCACAACTAGACATGAACCAAGGGGATAGAAAACTCGTGCACCACCTTCACTTTACGGTCTTGGATCTCTATAGGTCGCTTCTCAAAGGTCGTATCACCATCAACATCAATCTCTCCCCAATTGATGATGTGAGAGTTATCATGAATATTATTAAGGATTTTTTATACATTAAAAATGTTATTTATCCAGCTCATTTTCATGGTGGAGTGCTAATCGATACGCCACATCTTCAATATGAGCTAACACCTCAAATGGACCAACAAACCGGAGAGAAAGGTTTCTCGCATGACAAAAACCTCCACTTCCCATGACTGGGAGTAACCTTTTGAAACACGTTATCCCTAATATCAAAATCTATGAGTCTCCTCCTTTGATCGAAATATTATTTGTGATGATCTTGTGTTGTCTTCATCCTCTCAAAAATCACCTAAACCATCTCTATTGTATTCTGCACTAGTTCTCGTCCGAGAATCGCTGACTCTCCGATACCAGTCCAATACAATGGTGAACAGCATGGCCAAACAAACATGTCTTCAAATGGTGTCATAAAAATAGTCGACTAGAATCTATTATTGTATGCTAACTCTGACAAGGGTAAGTGCCTCATGCACGAACCTCCATAATACAGGACATGAGTGCGTAACATATCGTCATGAGTCTGGATGGTTCACTCTGTCTGACTGTCCATTTGAGGATGAAAAGCAATTCTATGGAATAATCGAGAACCAAATGCAATCTATAGACCTCTGTACAACCTTGAGGTAAAATGGGGATCTCGATCATAATTGATCATCCTTGGGACTCCATGAAGTCTCACCCCCACTTCCTGATATTTTCTCTAAAAAACATCCACTTATCTTTACACTTTGATTTCTATTAAGTGGGATGATTTAATTAAATATCCCACTGACACCCAAATATCATCATGTCCTCCCAGAACTCAAGTTAAACTAGTAACAATTTACATTGAGATGTCCTCCCACTTCCAATGAAAATTTTTAATTGCTAGAACAGACCACGAGGAACACAGTGTTCGGCCTTCACCTTCTGGAAGTCCAAACATCGAGACCCAAACTCTGCAACTTCATGCCTAATCACATTCCAGCAAAATAGGCTAATAAAGTCTCATTACATTTTTGTTATTCCAAGATGCACCACTAAAAGAGAAATATGGAACAATTAGAGAACCATCTCGGATATCATCAATGAAAAAAATATCCTTATTTGATAAAACACTCAGTGTTGTTAATCCTTAGACCAGCAATCATGGGGCTCACCACAATCAACTCAGTCTCTCCAGACCTCCACCTCTAAATCCCATAACTGGGACTCATCCCCTTGTTTGACCATAGATAATTGCAATGTCATCTGAAAATGACAACCTCTCTCCCCAAATTCTCCCACATCAAGATGTAATGCTGAGAGTTCATCAATTACTCTCCAGGAATCTTTAGATTCACGCACTATGTCACCATGTGACTTCCTGCTTAGCGCATCAGCTACAACATTCCCCTTTCCAGGTGAATAGGATATTTCAATGTTGTATTTCTATTAGAAATCCATCTAGCAATGCCATTATAATGTCATGTAACGCTGGAAAAAAAACATACCTCATGTGCATATAATCGGTGAAAAACACCAAGCGCTCACCAATGAGGTTATATTTCAAAATCATTAGGGAAAGCACCACAACATCAAACTCAAGATCATGGGTGGCCTAGTTGCGTACATGAGTAAATAAATGCATAGACCAATATGAAACAACTAATCTTTGCTGCATCAGAACAAAACCTATCCCCAGATGCGAAGAATCGCAGAAAACATCAAACTGAAATCTCTTATCTAGAAGGCAGTGAACTGTAGAAATTACTACCATATTTTATAGATACTCAAATGTATCCTGACACTGATTAGTTCATATGAAAAAACTGATCTATCCTAGTCAATGATTTCAAAGGAGTATCAGTTGTAGATAACTTTTCCACATACCTTGGGAAGTATCTTGCAAGACCAAGGAAGCTTCGCAGATCTGACACTATCTTTGGTGTTTCCAAAGATAACTATGCATCTATAATAGATGGATCCATATCTACTCTCTGCTGGGATACAACATTCCCAAATAAATGGACTTCTAGAGCCCAAAACTCACACTTCAACAACATCCCAAAAAACTGATGTTAATGCAGAACTCCCAAAATGGCATATAGAAGCTCCACATGCTCCTCCTCAGACATGGAGTACAAAAACATGTCATCATTGAAAACCCCCCATGAACTTGTCTAGGAACTCAAAGAAAACAGTGTTTGCCAATCCTATAAACACACATATAGAATTATTTACACGGAACGACATTACAACGAACACATAATGCCCATGATGACTACAAAAAAGCAGTCCTCAGGATATTTTCCTCTTGAACATGAATTTGATGATATCTTGACTTTAAGTAGATCCTTGAGAACTAATGTGAACCCTTAAATTGATCAAATAAATCACCAATACATGGAAGAGGATAGAGACTCTTCAATGTCACATTGTTTAAGACACGATAATGGACACACGACCGCAAACTACTCTCTACCTTCTTCACGAACAAAATTGTTGCACCCCATTGTGGCACACTAAGAAAAACAAAATTTAACTATAAAAAACAATCATTATATATACGTAGCTCTCATAACTCAGAAAGGGCCACCGTATATGAAGACATAGATATAAGAGATGTTCTTGGTTGTAGATCGATCCCAAACGTGATCTCCCGTCAAGGGGGTATTGATACAACCTCTTATGGAAAGACATTAGGGTACTCTTATATGACCATTGAAAACACCAGCTGTTGACCCTGTGATTAATCAGCATCCAATCATACATCATAGATGATAAGGACATAACATGACTCTAACTCATCTGTGGGTCATGCTCACCAATGAAGACTGATGGCTCTCTATCCACATTGAAGAATACAACCTACATTTTGATCAAAACCATGATATCTTGCACCAAATACAACCAATAAAAGAAGAGGATGACATCACATGGATATATATGTATACATAGGAAATAACTCTAAGAGAGGTGATTCCAAAACACTAGGTAACAATCTCTACATACATAAATCTAGTCTGGTCATCCTTCAACTGGCGTAGTCAATGCTAATGGTACCTAAAGCCTCTCTACGTCAAGTCCCAAAGCATTGACAAGGGTAGGCGATATGATAAAATATCCCACTATTGAATGAATAAAGGCATACACCTTGGTAGAAAATAATCAAAGGGTACATCGAATGACATCCAGCTGGCCTAGTGCTAGAAATTCTAAAGCCTGATACTGATCATGAACTCTGCTATGGCCTATCTGATCCTAATGAAGACCAACACCATGGTCGTGATCTGCTCTCTGAGTAAGGGGAGTGTCACGAGGCTATCCTCTGCCTTACTCATCTACCATCTGATGATCTAAAGCTGGTGTAACCTACTACTGCTGCCTCAGGTAGAACTGCTCCAACAGAAGAACCTGGAGTGGAAAACCTAGTGCATGATGACTGTTCTAAGAGGTCAGGCACTCTCTCTACTGATGACCTCAACCACTATAAGAAAAAATCCATCTGATCTCATGGCATAGGCATGAGATCTGCTGCCTCTAGAGAAATGAGATGCGGAGGACTGGGACCTACCCACGACTGAACGAAAACTCTTCTGCCCTAAAAACTGGGAACCCTAGACCACAACTCTACTTCATGAGGTATCATGATGAATCCCCTATTGTGATTATCTGGTTCTGGTTAATGTTCTCTCTTGACCTCTTCCCTCACCAGCACATCAAGATATGTCTTCAGCATAAATGGGATGACCTGGTGCTGGATCACTGGATGCAAAGCCTCCTCAAAATATCATTCCATGGGAACCTCATCTGGCTATAGGTATGAATCATATCATAAGAGGTTTCTGAAACATATTCTAAACTCTCTCACACTAGAACTCCCTTGTCCAAGGTTAAAAAAGCTACTGGTTACTCAAAGATTTCATTGTTGATGAAAGAAACTCGTCTCTATACATGTCTCGGAACTCCTCCCATGATATGGATGAGTCCTCACTATCCTCGAGTAATAATAACCACCACTGCCTCACGTCTCTGCACAACATTTTCACTACCATGGACACCCAGTGATCGTTCCGAGGACCAATAAAAATGAAGTCTATCTCAAACTCCTCCAACCAGTCTTACTGGAATAAATCTAAAATGGAGCCCTCGTTCCTATGTAGACTATGACATTGAAACTCTGGGAGATCCCTCCTGCATGTGTCGGCGTTGTAAACCTCTTCATGGAACCGATCTGGAGGCACAACCAGTTGGATGTCTTATATGCGATCTTGATGAGGATGTAGACCAAGAGAAATACCTACATGATATCAAATATTTATATCTTCTAAACCTAGAATATAGAAGACTCAACAATAATTAATTAATTGTTTTCTTTTATTCATTTATTGTTAACCTATCCCAATTTCTAACCATTCAATCACATACACAATGAATAATGTTGAAATATCATTTCCTAGGTCTCTACACTTTAACTAGTATCACCTTGTTTAGTAGCCATTGTATACATAATGGTACATACATAAAATCATAGGGGGACATAAATTAATTTTTCTTTGCCAGTATCCAGTGATTACATTACCGGAAAAACATGACAGACACAATTGCCCTACCAACCCATCTGACCTCATCTATAACTAACTCCAAAATTCATTATATCCATCAACATACCTCTGATACATCTCTGTCATGGCCCCAAAGTGTACCCCTTCTAGGCATTAAATGTGATAAGGGTGATATGCCCCCCGAGTCCCGCCTCCAGTAGGTATCGGGATGGAAACTCGCACCGAGGGTAATGTAAACACCCAAATGGGAGGCATTAACCTCTAATAGAACACATGCGGAAGGGGGAGATAAGATAGACACCAACAATATTAAACATAGATTGAAATATAAAATAAATCCCATGTAAAAATATGTAATCTCATGAAACCAACAACAACTGAAAGGGGGAAAACTAAAAATATGCAAAATAATGTAAAAAGAGTAGCAACCACAAGCCTGAATAGCTATTGCAATCACAATCTAGTAGAAAACAGCTTAACCTCCAACCTGAAACAAGATACCTGAAAATAAATTCATATAAACATAGGGTGAGTAAAACTGCACACTCTGTAGGATCCTCCCCAGAGCATCTCATGATATAGTAATGAAATCATGCCAAAGAACAACGAACAACAAGTGAATGTGACACATCCCATAAATTAGTATACTATGTTCCAAGCCTCACCATGGCTAATGTCATGAATTATCACATACAAGTCTATATAATATAATAAATAATATCAATGGTACCCCGTTTTTACTTCCTCCTTGGTTTGCGACCTTACCCAAATGTTGCATGTCTTAAGCATCTCTCTCTAGAAGGTCTTGCCTGCAGACACAGGGGTGAAGCACCACCACATGCACCTCGTTCAATGAAACCACCACATCCACACAAGAAAACTAACTAGGTAGTTTCAGGGAGCCAACGTAGCTCGCATAACGTGTATCATTTAATGGGTATTAGTACACAAGCCATTATCGACCATACGCCAAGTAAGGATCCTCAAGCCATCATAGCCTATACACATTACACCTATAGTAGTCCATAAGAAACTATATCTTGAATATATGATTGTGAATATCCACAAACCATTACATACCTCTACACAAATATATAGTGAAAACTAACCAATCTTCCTACAAAAAAAAACTTACTATCCAGAGAAGAGAGGATGTTCAAAGGGTGTAGTCAGATGTCCATCCTCTCATCAGAATGTCAGGGAAATCACCCACCAGGGATCAGATTCCCTGAGGTGTCAGTTTCCCTAACTGACAGTGTGGAGTAGCATATTGAAAAATGTACATATTATACTATATCTCACATCCTTACCATGGGAATAACCTACTATTGGACTCATCTGTAGCTAACATCTCTCAAACTCCCGACTTCCACTTCTAAGTCTAGGTAACCTATTAGCACACAACCATTTACAGAGATATATTACATTACATCATTCACATTTTATAAGTTTCACATTATGTTAATTAATTCATTATAAATTGATTATCCATTATCAATTTCCACATTATATTTCATTATCATCACACTCATTGTCCACTGTCTCTTTAAATTTTACCTTCACCATTTTATCCTAGAAATATCCAACCTCATGGGTTACCCTCATTTATTTTATTATTTTTCAACAGCATTAGTTTCCAATAATCACAAGAATCCTAGATAAACTTTATATTCTAATAATAACAAGGGTCTCAACCTAGTGAGTAGATGAACTACTCGTCATGTATTTGTTGCATATAGAAAGAGCATACACCCATACTCCCTTAAGAAGATAAACACCAAAATCATGTGGCATACCCCACGTGTCTTAAAGCATTTTAGAAGAAGGGAATGAATACCCAACATTGTTGAGTAGTGGGGTAGTAAAGCAGATAAACAACCAATAAAAAATAATGAATCCATGCATTAACATCCACCTCATTTCATTATCCCTTGTGTCCTCCCGGACACCCACATGCATGAACTGATGCATCTCGCCACTTTAGCTGTCAACTGCTACCACAAATATTAAGCCTCCATGCCCCCACATTTCAAAACCACCATCCAGGCACACATTACAACACAAGATACATGAAAACAAATGTCATATCAATTGGGTACCTGTCCATTAAACAAATAAGATGGTAAATCAGAACCCTACAATGAATTATCTTTTATCAAATAACCAGTTCTATAATCCTCCTTGGATTAACAGATTTAATATTCGTTGGTTTCAAATTTGATATACCTAACTAGAATGCTATCACAAATAATTAAACATGATTACTACACCAATTTTTTATCATAAAATTATTACAATAAGAACAAAATTCATTTACATGACACTTTAACTTATTCAAACCATTATCAATTAATTCCGACCTTACATTCAATACCAATTTCCATCAAGAACAAAAGGCTAAACAAAGCATGCATAGAAATCATACTATCTAAAAAAACAATGGGAAATATCAAATTATCAATATAAATTTTTTTATCTGGTTCAAATAATTATTGTTTCAACTAAATAGTTACACTATGGGTTGAAATACGATATCAATAAATTTATGTAAAAGAAAATAATTCCAATCAATCCCCTACCTCAAACAGTTATTGATGAGCCACACAACAGGTTATGATCACTTGCACCTATGACAAATGTATCCACCCATGGATGTGTAGACACCTTCACACTAGTCAAAACCCTTAAAAGTCCATCAGTATCAAGGAGATAACATTCCATAAAAGGATGAGGGGTAATATAAATATATGAACCCAAAAGAATGAAGATAGAACATAACATATATAAGAGATAGACAATACTACTTGGATGCACTAAAAATATAGGGGAAATGATCCAAGGATTATGGTTCGATCACACTGCTCCTAAGGGAAGAAAGAAGGGATCGAGAATCTCGCACCACAGAACAAGAAGGTGGAACAAAGGGGAAGATATATCATCCCTTAAAAAGATATAATGTAGAAGTGGTTTATGATACTCTGGGTTTTCCATTAAAAGCAGATTACATTAAACCACGCATGTTGTAAAATGTAAAAACCATCATGATCCTTATGAGAAATTAATATAAGAGTTATAACCATTGGATCAACATTAGAGTCCTTAAAATATGGATTTAAATGCATATTAAGTCAAATGAAATGTCAAAGGGGAGAACTGTAAGAAGCTGGAAACACTGTTCATGAAATCAAAATCTGGCAATGGAAATAGTGGTTACTGATAGACCTCACCATTCTGGAAGGTCTATTCACGAACTCAAAATTTGGCAAAGTAGAGGTTACTGATGGAACCTCACCATTCTGAAAGTACTGTTCATGAATTCAAAATTTGGCAATGGAAATAGATGTTAATGATGGAACCAAACCGTTATGAAACACTATTCCCAAACTGAAAATATGGAAAAAGAAATAGAGGTCACCGATAGAACCTCACCATTCTGGAAACACTGTTCACGAACTCAAAATTTGGAAATGGAAATAGAGGTTACTGATGGAACCTCACCATTCTAGAAATACTATTCTCGAACTCAAAATTTGTCATAGGAAATAGAGGTTACCGATGTAACCTAACAATTCTAGAAACATTGTACACGAACTCAAATTTGGAAATGGAAAAAGAGGTTACCAATGGAACCTCACTATAGGAACCTCTGCATTGGAACCTCACCATTTCATGTTTCACTTAAGGCCACTGATGACACTATTAAAATATCGTTACTGATGAAATTATTTACCTAAGGTTACTGATGACACTGTTCATATAAGGACACGGATTTCACTGTTGACATAAGGTCATCGTTGCACAATTCACATAAGTTTTTTGGTTACAATGTTCGCATAAGGTCATCGATGTCATTGCTCAAAAAAGGTCACCTTTGCACTGTTTACATAACCCTACCGATGGAACTGGTCATCGATGGATCAGTTCACTTAATTATAAACAAGGAAATTTGATTGGGATATATCACCTTGGCCTCCCGTTACACCTCATACCAAAGATTGCAGTAAAGGAATGGACCTGAGTGGTCAGGTTCATTATAATTTTTCTTATACATTGCCTTAATTTTTAAGATTTTGTTAATAAAATATTCTTCTATATTGATATCCTTATAGAGCATCAGAGATCACCCCTTCTTATGTTTTATTTTACATATGCTTTTAAATATATATCATGATTAAACTGCCAGAATAGGCTAAGGGAAACGAATGTGTTCCAAGGGGACATAAGGTCATTTTATTAATTCATGACATAATGTAAAACTTATGAATGTATCTAGTAATTCAAAGGTTACAAAACTAATCAGTCTTTTGGGACATGATCGTATGTGATCATTCCAATGATATATAAAAATGCACCGTCTTTGGGTAACTAGTTTGGGTCATTATAGTTGGTATCTGAGATAGTTTATTACAAACTGTAGAAACTAGATTTAGAAAAAAACACTTATTAGAAAACAAAACCCAAAGATGGAGTTTGGTGATTAGTATAGAATAATATCCAAATAAATTTGGTAATGTAAATATTATATGGTTTTTCCAAGCAATGCATCCCGGTCGGGATATGAGAAAGTAGATGTGACTCTATAATAGATATACCTAGGGGTAAAACATGAAAACACTACTTTGAGATCAACTTAAATAAGAACTGGTGCATGACAACAGGAATTTCTACACTCTTGGTAACGACACTCCTGGGCGGTATTTGTAGAATAATGAACATTTTCATTACAAATCAATTTGATGTATCTTAATATAAGATGAGAATAATTATCATTGGTAAATCTTAAGGTGTTTTAGATTGAAAATAAGTAGTTATAATATTCTATAAATGATGTTATGACTATTTTTACTCACATAATGATTTCTGGTTTTAGTCAATTGATGGATTTTTAGAAAATTATAGTAACATAGAACATGATTTAAAAGGTTGGAACAGTGGTGGATGTTAGCAACGAAATGGATTTTTGATAGGAATATAATATATCATGTTTATGTAGAATCGTTTTTCCAAAAATATGATAAAAAACATATAGATTATTCAACACCCATACTCAAAAAAGAAGAGAATGGCAGTAAATGATAAGAGTTCAAACAGTGGAGACCAAGGGGAAAAGAATGCTCAATTCTCATCATGTAAGAAATGTAAACTTTTAAACCCAATAAAGTGTGTCAATAGAATAAAGAAATTCTTTATTCGGGGGAATGAAGGACACAAAGTAACAAATTTCTGAGGAAAAATTAATAGTAATATGGAAGAAAATAAAAATGATCTGAAGAATCCATTTATAGTAATTTTCCATAAATATAGTGGACCTGGGAATTACCAGAGTCAATTCCTTATTCTATAGGATAACCACATGGTCATGGAAGAACCTGTGTGGAAATAGAAGGATGAATTTTTTTTACAATTATTAGTGCTCTTTGTTGATGGAATTACATTGTTTGTCTTTTCTATTGTATGTGTAACCCTCTAGTTTATTATGTAAAAATGTTATTCGAGGAACAATTATCTTTTCTTTTGAGGATATATTTATAAATAATCATTTTAGTTTATATGATTCTGGAATTATATGCAATTATCAGGTATTAATTTTTGGGATGAAAACACAAGGTATGAGTTAACATTTGTGGTTAAATTATGTTATGTTTATTTTGCGGAATTTATCTCATTTTGTGAATGTGATAAACTATTTTTTTCTAAAAAATACAACACATAGACTATGTGACAACCTATCACATCGGAAAAATATGTGATATCAAAACTACAACCAATGTGCAACTGGGATTTATCTCCCACAACTGGAATACATAAGGCCCGTGGTAAGTGTTTCTAATAATTATTTTTTCTGTAATTTTATTGATAAATAATATGTTGATTTAGGATATTATGTTTTATGAAATGAATATAATTAGTGTAAAAAAATTAATTTGAAATTAATTGATAAATTTTATTTTGGAAGACGTTCGCTCTATTGGGATCACTATATGACTAAGGAAAATATAATACTATAGGATTTTATATGAGGAGGAATGCCTGTTTATTATCATTTTTTATATTTTGTTTTTATAGATATTTGGGTTATTTTTGGAAATGATTAACCTATTATATAGAATATCGGATTAGGTTAGTTACTTTTTAGTATTTGAATTTAAGAGTAGTCGATGTTTTTTGGAGATAAAATTTAACGTGGAAGACTACATAACCAAGTTCTTCCAAGTTTTCAGTTTCAATATTAGTTTGGATTATATTGATGGATTTTGAAGAAAATTTTTTTATTGAATGGTATTTATTTTCCTTTGGGTATTGTTGGTTTAATTTTAGAAATTTTGATAAGTATATCATTATCTGATGGATTATCCATTCTTTGGATCATTTGATCTTTTAGAAACCCTATTGTTGTTGGTTAATCACTAAAGAAAAAAAAATATTTTTCATCTTTTTTGGATTATGTGAATTTCGATAATTTGAATCAAGCACATTAGGTGTGACAAAGTCATCTTGAATACTCATCATTTGGTGTTAAAGATGAGTTTTTGGAAGAAATTAGTTAAAGGATGGAACTCTATGTATTATGTATTTTTATTTTTTATTCTATAATGATATTTCTTTTTAAACATTAGAGAAAACCACTTAAACCCAAAAAGGTGTTATCCTAATACATTATGTTATTCATCATAGATTTATTGCTTTGAGGACTTAAATTTTCCATCAACTTATTTCTGATAGATGAAATCAATCACCTCCAATAAATATTTACATTTTTTTACAATTACAATTTCCACCAATTTCTGCCTATTTGAAATCCAATTTGGTGGTGACTATTTCATTTTTGTTCCCTCTTATTACGAAAAAATATTATTGACCCTTTTTTCGATGTGAGTTTTCCACAAAGGTATTTTATATTTTTTTATCCTTTTGTTTATGACGATAAATTTCAAATTGTGAGGATGAAATTTAATGAAAGAGTGTATAATGTGACACCCATGATTCTATGGAACAATTCTCTTTGAATAATACAATAGTGTGTGATGTACACAACACAGAGTGAAAGAGTTCCATAACCTATCAAACTAGCCATTTAGAAAGCAGTTATGAATAGTTATAGAAACATTTTGAGTTATATATATGTCCCATATAATTTTAACATTTATATTTTGTGTTTCATAGTAATAATATAAACACTAATTGAATTTTTCAGATAAATGATGTATTTTTTAAAATATGCAGTTTTTCTGAATTTTAATAGAGAATCCATTATAAATACAATATTTGACACTTATATATATATATATATATATTATATTTTATTAAAATAAATTATTCTTCAGATTCAGGACAAAAAATAAATTTTCAATTTTTTTTGTTTTTCTCAGAACTTTTATATTTTGATGAATAATGAAGGATACTAAATTCTAATCGAAAACATCTTTTTAAAACAAAATAATTTTTAGTTTTAAATTATAAATTTGAATGGTTTTGAAGAATGATTATATTATAATTTTATCATTTAATCCAATGTTGGACATTATAAGTAAGATTACTTTAAAAAAGTATATGAACACATATAAATCTTTTGATAGTTTTTAATTCTCAAAAAACTATTTTCTAGTTTTGAAAACGGTAATTAATTTTAAATAAATTTATAAAAATTAAATTTATTGAATTTAGTAAAATAGAAATAATTTTTGGATATAGAATATCAAAATTACCTTCAGGTTAATTTTTGGTATTTTTATAAAAACTTTCGATTTTTGATTAATAGTGAAAAACATTGTGTTATTTTCTAAAACCAGAATTTTTATGTAAATAAATATTTATTTCATTTTAATTTACTTTATGTCAAAATATATACATAATACTTATATTAGTTCAATGTAATTTTTTGTAGACATTTTATAATAAAATTATATGTATACAATTCTGTGGAATATTTTATCCTCTTTTACCCACCTTTTATGCACGTTAGCAAACATGAATAAAACATAATTTTGAAACATCTATGAATTTAATTTAAAAATTCTAAGAGACATTCCTGAAATCATTATGTAAAATGTGGTTCAATAAGATGAAAATGATTTTTGGTAAATAGTTACATTTCAATTTTAATTACAATGATTAAATGTAAATATGATAATTAAAGGTTAAAATGTTATTACAATTATCTAACACATGTTATAATTCATTTGGATAAATGTATTAACACCAAAATCTACCTTATGAATAATATATGAACCATTTACTTTAATTGGTTTAGATTAATAAAATCATTATTATTTAATTTCAAGAAGATTAAAAAGTGATAAATTCAAATTGTAATAACTAAAACATTTTTAATATATGAAAAATAATATGATAATTTCGAATAAAATTATTAATTTGAATGGTAAATCTATTTACTACATTATAGTATTTTATTTATAATTTTATATCATTAAATATGTATATTTTTATATGACAGAATAATGATGTAGTAATTAACTTATTAAATAATTCTTAAAAAAATGATATCATAAATAATAAAATAAATTAATATTGAAATTTGTGATAATTAAACTAATTTTCTAGGTTAATATCACATGTTAGGGTTGATTCATGTTAATTTCTTCTAAGAAATAATATTGTTCTGACTTTCAAAAAAATCAAATACTAAATAATTTCAAAATTGACATAAATGAGTTTTAAAAACAAAAAATATTTTATTAAATAATATAATAGTTCTAAAATTATATGGCTCTGACAAAGGACTTATATAATAATATATATTTAATTAATGAACATGTTTGGGTTTTTTTCCATTTTATAATAATTTTACAAATCTTATAATATAAAAATACAAGGAAACATGGTAAATGGTAAACTATTTAACCAACAGTTAAATCCAAAAGATAAGGTTTATATCATAAAGTAAACCTATTTAAAACATTTTGGATCAGAGTTTTTCGACCTATCCCCACATTAGAAAAAAAAATATTTTTGGAGACATTATAAATTGAATATGAGTGTATAATTAAGTTATATTTCATGGTTTTTATATAGTGACCTTCACCTCTCTTATAAAAGGGGAAATCCACTTATCTCAAAATCACACCATTAGAGATATTTTTATTGGCCAAACCCTATTAATATATCTTCCCAACGACCATTAATTTAATATATAGGATTTAAGTTTACATTAATGCTAACATAAAGATCCATTTTTATCAAATCAGAAATAAGAACACGAAAATGAGGTAATTATTTCTACCCCTCTTTCAATATTCTTTTCTTCTTCCCCTTCCTCTTGCTTTGTTGTTTATTTAGAGAAATAATAAATATAGTACTTTCTATAAAATTTGATGTTATTATAAAAATGGTACAACCATATTAATTATTTTATCCATCATATGAAAGAAAATTCATCATACGTGTGTACTTCCGGCATACCGTCTCCACATTATCATGTATGTTTTATCAAATACACAATTATTTGGAGGGTAATAATAATGAGTATAATTGATGTTAAGAATATTTATATCATTTTATTTATTATTTATATATGAAATAACATCCAATTACATAATATTTAACCATCAATAAAATGGTATTGTCCCTCCTCCATATGTACGGATTACCATCCCCCAAACGCGATGAGATTCATTCCCCATCATAAAAATTCAAGATTAAATAACATTTTATGATTATAAAATAAGGTCTAAGAACATAATACCATTCCAGATATGAATCAATTACATCTTATTCACAAAAAACATGTCTTATGTAAAAATTTATATAATGAAAAACGAATCAGATAACATCAGAAATAATGATTCTTGTAAAATTTTATTAACAAAGAAATATTAAACGATTATATATGCTACACCATTTATGTATATTCTTATTGAATAATTTAATTACAATTATTTCAATGGTATACAAATTTTTAAATTAACCTCAACTGATGAAAATTACATGGTAAAGGGTTTTCATCTCACTTTTATTCCCATGAAATTCATGATATATTTGCCACTATTTTATTTTGTGTGTTGAATATACTACCCATGGTTGTATTATTTGTGTAATATACATTAATTTAAGGGTATTAACATATTAATTGTATAAGATTTCTTTAATGGGATGTATGTTTCAAAATTATCAAAATCCGTAGGTGAATCTATAATTTCAATTTCTACTTATTAGGTTTTACAAAAACATCACTGATTATTTTACTCTAATATTATGTGTTAAATCACTATTTAATTATTTATGTATTAATTTAAAACCCACATTGTGTGGATATAATTTTTTACACATAATTACTAAATTTATAAATTATCAAGTCATCAATATTAATATAATAATAGTAGTCTTATCTTATTTCAATTCATTGAGTTAAACATCCAAGTCATTGGTGATGTTTTTACAAGAATATGTGTGAATGCCATCTGATTTATTTACATGAAATTTCAAACCATATTAAGTGTATTTATATTTTTAACACATAATAATTTCCTAGATTTATACTTAACATAAGAATATGTTATTTTTAAGTGATTTCATCTCAATTTACATTCATTTGGGACTTTGTATTGTAATGCTGCAATTCACTTTTATATTGTGTATGTACTGTACATTGAAATAGTATATCATGAATCCATTTTTTCTCATGATATTATAATGTTTTTTTACATAAATTATTTTTATTGAATCATCTCTCATTTGGTTAGGATCTCTAACCAAAATATCATTTTAAATGTTTTAAATATTTATTCTTCTATATCATTGTCATTAATGTCCGTGTTTTAATAATGGGTTTTATGATATATTTATATAGACATGAATGTTTTAATATTAATAATATATTTATATGTTTCAATGTTGTATGGGAAACATTGATTCAAAAATCTATTTTAACAGCTTATTGATAAATAGTGAGACTTTTAAATGTTTTCAAGAAAAATGGTATATTTCCCTCAAATTGATTTACTAGTGATTTTAATTTTGTCAATATCCTTCATTATTTTTTATTGAAGTTAATTTATTTCAATATATCTTCTATATTTTATTGAATGAGTTATTTTTTATTGTTTATGTGATATTTTTATACCATTCATGGTTTCTGGTTAAAATATTAACTTTTCGTATGCTAGTTTCAATACGTATGTTTTTGTTTTGTTTCAACCTTTTCATATGAGGTTTTCATTGGACATAGTATGTGACAGGTGGATGCCCCTATATCTCCTCGATACATCGGTAGGTCTCAGGAGACAAACTAGTGTCTTGGTACACCACCTTGAAATAATCTTATTTTGTTGTCACGACTCGAGGCCTTGACTCTGTGGTTGCGATGTCCAACATTTGGCATTCAATCATTATGAAATTTGCTATTGATATTACATGCGATTATTAGATAGGTAGAATTAATATGTGAATAATTAAATGGAGTTATTTTGTTTATATTTTCCATAATATAATGATGTTTATGTTTACAAAGCATGTGTATTAGTCTTATACATTTCCATAAA
The DNA here is from genome assembly GCA_963277665.1 of Viscum album. Classification (NCBI taxonomy): domain Eukaryota; kingdom Viridiplantae; phylum Streptophyta; class Magnoliopsida; order Santalales; family Viscaceae; genus Viscum; species Viscum album. Next base: position 2,142,619,941 of record OY728132.1, read on the forward strand.
TGTTTATACCTATTTATGAATGTTTCTACTATATTGTTATCCATACTGAGCATCTGAGCTCACCCATTTCTATGTATTATTTTTCCATGGCATTGAAAAAGAATATAATGATTAAGCTGAAAAATAGGCTAAGGGGTATCAGTGTGTTCCAAGGGAACATAATGTTATTTTTCTTTAATTCATGATGTAATGCAAAACTTATCTATATATCTATTACATCCAAGGCTACTAAACTAATCGGTATATCGAGACATGATCTCTTGTGATCATGCCAATGAAATGTTATAATACACAGTTTCTAGGTAACTAGGGTCTTGGAATTATAGTTGGAATCAGAGGATGTATAGTACAAACCTTGGAAACTATATTTAGTAAAAACATGGATTAGAAAAACATACCCAAAGACAGACAATGAGATTAGTATATATGAAAATCGAAAAATATTGGTATTATAAATATTATGTGGGTTTTCTAGGAAATACCACCATTTATTCATACGAGTAGGTAATTGATGCATTGGCACAGATGTACCTATGGGTAAAATAAGAAAACATTTCTTTGAGCTAGACTTGAACGATAACTGGTGCATGACAATGTGCCTTGCTGCACTCTTGGTTACGACACTCCCGGGTGATATGCATAGTATAATTCACAATTTTTCTACAAACTGATTTTAAGTATCATTATATAAGATAATAATAAAAAACATTGGTTAATCCTATGGTGTTTTGGATTGAAAATAAGGTGTCGTGATATTCTCTAAATGATTTTATGACTATTTTTACTCACAAAATGTTGTCTTGTTTTAGTCAATGGATGGATTCTGAGAAAGTCCTTGTGACATTGATCATGATGTATTATGTGGGAACGATAGTGGAATTGAGTAACGAAATGGATTGTATATAGGCACAGAAGAAATTTTCTTCATGCAAAATTAGTTTTGAAAAAATATAATCAACAACAGATTTATTAACTCACTCCAAGACACAATAAAGAAGAAAAATGATGTGAATGATAAGAGTTCCCGTAGTGGAGTTGATGTATAAAAGAAAGCTCAATTTTTATCATGCAGGAAATGTGGAATGAGACACCTAGTAAAGAGTATAAATGGAACACCGAAATAATTTATATGTTGGAAATAAAGACATAATGTGAATAATTTCTGAGTAAAAATGAAGAGTACTATGGATGAAAAAATGATCCCAAGAATCCATTTACATTCATTTTCCATAAATCGTTGGGACCTGGGAATAACCTAAGTCAATGCCATATTTTATATGATAACCTCTTGGTCATGGAAGAACCTATGTGGATATAAATGGATGGAGAAATTTTTAAATGTATTAGTGCTATTTTTGATGGGATTAAATTGGAATAAATTTCTATTGTATGTCTAATCCTATAGTTTCTTTTATGAAAATTCTATTCAAGGAACAATTATCTTTTATTTTTTCTATATGGTTACAAATAATTATTTGAGATTATAAGATACTTGATTTTCTGGCAATTACAAGTTATTAATATTTGGGATGAAAATTTGAGTAATGAGATAAATTTTGTGGTTAAATTATTTTTGGGTACTTTTGGGAAATTTTTCTCATTTTTAGATTTTTATAAAATATTGTTTTGGAAATAGGATAACATGTAAACCATGTGATAACTCGACACGTCAGACAATGATATGGGAATCAAACCCCTAACCAAAGTGTGGCTGGTATTTATCTTATACCACTAGACTATCTAACTCCCCTAGTTTGTGTGTCAAAACATTTTTAGTTAAATAATATTATATATAAATAATAAGAATATTTGAGATCCTATGTTTTATCAAATGGATATACGATGTGTAGGAAAATTATTTGGTGATTAAGTCATAAATTATATTTTGGATGAAGTTCGCACTATTGGAATCAATATATGTATATAGAAAATGGAATGCTTTGAGATTTTATTTTTGAAGTAATAGTGGATCGTTATCTATGTTTGAATTGTCAATTTATAGCTATTTTTGTTATTTATATAAATTATTAACCTTTTTTTACAGATTATGTGATTAAGTTAATTAATTTTATGTATGTGACATTAAGAGTAGTCAATGTAATTTGTAGATACAATTTAATGTGTAAGACTATGTAATTAAATTATTCTGAGAATTATATTTCAATCATATATTGGATCATATTGAAATTGATTAAGTAAAATTGTTTATTGAATTGTATTTATAATCCTTTGGCTACTGTTGGATTAATTTTAGAAATTATGATTAGTATTTCATTATGTAAACGATTATGTTTTTTGGGGATCATCTGATATTATATTAACCATTTTGGTTTTGGTAAATCTATAATGATAAGGAAAATATATAATTCTTCCATTATTTATTATTTGATTATCTATAAGTTGATTCTAGAACATCAAGTTTCACCAAGCCATCTATAATACTCATCATTTGGAGAGAAAGATGAGTTTCTGGTAGAAATTAGCAAACTGATGGAACTCTACATATCATGTATATTTTTCTCTCTTATTGTGTGATGAAATTAATTCTTATACCTTTGGGAAATGATCATTAACCCAAAAATGTGATATCCAAATAACATATGTTATTCATCATTGATTTATGGATTTGAGGCACTCAATATTCCATTCACATGTTTTTTTATGACCTCAATCAATACATATAAATATTTATATTTTCCATCCTAGTATAATTTACACTAATATTCTCCTGTTCAAAATCCTAATTTGGCGGTGAATTTTTCATTTATCATTCGATATTATTAAGAATAAATTATATTGAACCTTTTTCTATTTTGAGTTTTCTACAAAGATATTAAATTTTTTTATCATTTAATTTGTGAAGAAACATGTTAAATTGTGAGAAAGCAATTTATTGATGGAGGGAATAATGTACCACTCCTTGTTTCTAAGGTATGCTTCTCTTTGAATAATACAATAGCGTGCGATGTACGCAAAACTAAGTCCAAGTGCAACAAAACCTGTCAATCTAGCCATTTAGATTTTTTTTTGAATAGTAATAACAAAATAATTAATTATATATATATTAAATATAATTTTAACATTCATTTTTCGTGTTTTTAGACATATTATAAGGAAAAATTAAATTTCTAATAAAAGAAGTATTTTTCAAAAAATGTATTTTTCCACCGTTTAATGGAGAACCCTTTATAAATACAATATTTGACACATTATATATTCAATTTAATGACTTTAAATTCTTCATTAAAATAAATTCATAATAATATCATTTGGATATATATTTTGTGTTTTCTGATAACTTTCATATTTTGATGAATATTGAATAATACTAAATTTTAATTGAAAACATCTTTTTTAATCAAAGAAATTTCTAGTGTTAAATTATAAATTCAAATGGATTTTATGTATAATTATATTATATTTTTATAATTTAATCCAATGTTGGTCATTGGAAAAAACATCACTTTTAAACCGGACATAATCAAATATCAATTTATTGAAAGTTTTTTCTTTTCAAAAATATGCTTTTTGGTTTTGAAAATGGGAATTTATTTAAATTAGTTAATGTGATTTTTATGTTTTTAATAAGGTAAAATAGTCATCATATTTTAATTAGTAATATTAAAATTAGTTTAGGGTGAATTTTTGGTATTTTTTTGAAAACGTTCAATTTTTTATGAATAGTGAAAAACAATGCAATATTGTTTTAAAACTAACTTTTTATTTAAATTATTATTATTTTTTTTAAAATATTTTGTTAGTAAAAATTGATACATAATACCTATATTTATTCAATTTAATTCATTGGAATCATTTTACAATAAAAATAGTTGAATAAAATTTTATGGAATAATTTAATGTCGTTTACCCACCTTCTTGGCACGTTAGAAAGTTTTCATAAAATATAATTTTACCACATATGTGAATAATATATACTTTTTTAATGAAATAATTTGATTCTCTTTGAATTTATAGATTTTTTATTAACCATATAATAAAAACCTACTAGGATACATGATAAAGGATAAAACATTTACCAAGAGAAAAATATAAAAGATAAGGATAACAAGGTGACCTTAACGTGTATAAAACCTATTGGTTGGGAGGTTATCTGACTATATCCACCTTACCCACAAATTAAATCTTTTTGGAGCCATTATATACCAAATATTAATGTATAATAAAATAACATTTCATGGTTTTCGTAATGTGATTCTCACCTCTCTTATATAAGGGTACTTCCCCTTCACTCAAAATCACATCTCCATAACCATTTAGTTTGGCCAAACCCTGTTCAAATATCCTCCCAACTACCCTCAATTCATCCTATAGGCCTTAAATTGATCCGAAATCCATCCTATGGTTCCCTTTTGATGAAATCAAAAGGGTGCACCCTAAAAAGGGGTTATTATTTCATCACCTCTTTCATTGTTCTTTTCTTCTTCAAATTCCTCATTTTTTGTTTCTTCCACAAAAAAATAAAAAATCCAATATCATATACATACTATGATGTTATTATAAATATGGTACATCCATATTTATTATTTTATTCATCATATGGATGACAAAGTCACCATACGTGTGTAAGTATGGCGTGCCGCATCCACATCATGGTGCAATTTATTATCCAACACTTAATTATTCTCATGGGTATAATAATGAGTATAATTGATGTAAATAATAAATATAACATGTTAATTATTCTGTATATATTATATACCATCCAATTAAAAAATATTTCACCATCAATATATTGGCGTTGTCACTTGTGTGTACGTACGGATTACCGTCTCCACGAACGTGATCAGATTCATTCCCCATTGTAACCATTCAAGAATAAATATCATTTTATGATTAAAAAATTATCTTTTATAACATAATATAATTTTATATATTAATAAAATACATATTATCCATAATAATCATGACATATGTAACTAAATATTTAAATACAAATGATTCTGTTATGACTATAATTAATGATACTAATGGAATATTATTATGAATGAAATATTTAAAGATCATATATGAATCATTGTTTCTGTATATGGTTCTTTTATAAATTAATATCAATTATTTCACCATTATAAATGAGTTTTAAGTACCCTCAAATTAGGAAAAGCATATTTTTTCAGGATTTCATCTAACTTTTATTCCAGTGATATTTGTGCTATATTATCAACTATTTCCTTTTGTGTAGTTTATCTACTTCACATGGTTGTATTCATGGTGTAATATAGTTTAATGTAATTAAATTTATATCTCAATTTTTTGATCCTTCTTTCATGATATGTAGGTTTTATATGTTACCAAAACGTTATGTTAATTTAAAATTTCAATTTCCACTAATTGGTTTTTACGCAAACATCAGTGATAATTTTTCACCCAGAGTATGTGTGAAATCAGTATTTATTTATTTATATTGTAATTTCCACTCGCCTTTGTGTTGATATTCTTTTCATTCACATAATCATTCCATTTAAAAATTCTCTAGTCATCAATATGAACATGATAAGAGTAATCTTAACTAAATTTCCATATCCAAGTCATTTGTGTTGTTTTTACAAGAATATGTGTGAATATCCTATGCTATATTGACAATGAATATAGAATCATATTGAGTGTATTTATATGTTTCACACATAAATATTTCATTTATTTATCATAATCTTATGGATATGTTCTTTATAATAGATTTCATCTCAATTTACATTCAATTGAGACTTCATTGTTGTTATGTGCCAATTCAATTTTATATGGTGTATACACTATAATTTGACATAGTATATCATGAATAAATTTATTACCATGATATTATAATGTTTTTATTAACTCAATTATTTGTATTAAAGTGTCTCTCAATTGGTTAGGAACACTAATTAAAATATCACATTAAATGTTTTAAATATTTATTCTTCTAATTCATTCCCTTTAATGTCCATGTTTAAAAAATAGATTGAAGGATTTATTTATATAGAAATTAATTTTTTAAAATTAAAATTCCAGTTGATGTTTTTATTCTTATATGGGACACTATTATTCAAAAATCTATTTTTAACCTCTTCATAAAAACTAGTGAGACTTTTAGAAAATTTCATGAAAAAGGGGATATTTATCTCAAATAGTTTTACTGGTTATTTTCATCATTGTCAATATCAATCATCAATCTTGATTGAGGTTGATTTGTTATAATAAATTCTTCTGTATTGTCTGTATTGAGTTATGTTTGACTGTTAATGTGCAATTTTTATACCATTCATTGTTTGTGGTGGAAATATTACCATATCTTATACTATTTTTTATATGAATGTTTAGGATATTTTTCATCCTTTTTATATGATGAATTAATTAGAATTAGTATGTGATGGGCCAATCCCGCTATATCTCCTCGATGCATCAGTAGGTCTCCGGAGACAAACTACATTTTTGGCATGAGTTTTTTCCAAATATTATTTGTTAGACCTATAATGAGGCCCTGACTGTGTGGTTATGATTTTCAAAATTATGAATTTCATCAATGTGAAAATAAATATTGATATTAGATTCGATTATTTGACTAGTGAAATATCCATGTGAATATGTAAATGGATTTATTTGATTTATATTTTCAATATAATTCTGAAATTTATGTTTATAAGGCTTGACATTTAGTCTTATACATTTCATTAAAGGTTTATGGTTATTTTTGAAAGATTTCATTATATTATTATCCTTAATGAGTATCTAACCTCACCACCTTCAATGTTTTATTTTTCCCCTAATTTGAAGAAGTATATCATCATTAACCTACATGAATTGGATAAGGTATATGAGTGTGTTCAAAGGGGTTGAGATATTGTTTTTCGTTATTTGATGATGTAATGTAAATTTTATGTATGAATTTAGTATTTCCAAGGCTACTAAACAAATCTTTTTTTTCGGGACTTGATTTCTTGTGATAATTCCAATGATAAGTAATAATTCACCGAGTCTAGTTAATTATGTATGGGGAATTACACAATTAATATGAATTCATATAAATTTATAGATTTAATTTTTTGAATTTATTTTCATAATAAAAATTTATATTTAATTTTATAAATTTCAATGCTATCAGAAATGAATGTTCAACAATACTATAATATTTATTTAACTAATTAAAAATTGAAATAAATGATATAGAAAATTTTAAATGGGATAAAATTTAATTATGTTATAATGTTATATTAATTTTATAGGTAAATATGAAATATTAATTTAAGTATAGTATATTTTATTTTAATTTAAACATTTTAATTACATTTATTAATTATAATTTTGCTAAAAAATTATAGATTAAAAATTCTTTTTTTTGGAAATGAATATTTTACTAAATTATATAAAAAATAAATATTCATGTATGATATGTGAGATATTATATTATAGAAAATAAGATAAATGTTCCATTTAGGGTCCTAGTTCCTACATATAAGTATAAATTAATACCTTGTAACATATAAAATGTTGTTAATGTTGTTTTAAGTAAAAATGCTCTACTAATGATTAATCAAAATTAAAAGGTTTGAGATAAAAAAACATATATAAATTTTATTTTTTTGATTAGATAACAACAATATTAAACCATATCATCAAATACTTGGTTGTTTTGTTGTATTTACCATGAGAATTAATTCATTATAATTAAATATTTTGATATATTCCCAAATACCCCTCACAGAAGTTAGACAAAAGAATCTCTTCTCTTACTTATTCAAACCATATGAAGCCTTATATGTATACTAAAAAAATACCAATTTGACATGTTAACAACCCTAGAAACATTATATATGTTATCTTTTCCCCTAAATTCAAACACAAGAGACAATTAGATGAGATAGTAGGGAGTAATTTTCAAGATAAGGTAACAACCTTACTCTGAACCATTTCATTTGTACCATTATTTTCCACCAAAAAATATCAAATATTTTTCTTAAAATAATAAAATTATTATAATATATATGTTAAATGATTATTATGATTTTGTATGTAATTTAATACATTGTCATTACCATAAAATGAGATGTGAATATATCTATCAGTGTGTGTGTGGCTTACTATCTCAGTTAAAAATAAAACTATTTTTCACCACCATTATAATAGATGATTATTTAGATAGTAATAATGATTTATATTAAATTTATGAATAAATTATTCTTAAATAATTTTGATATAAAATACAAATACTAACCATCATATCCTTTTAGAAATAATAATGTCTTTCATGCATATGTGTGGACTATCACTTCCCCGAAGTGTGGTGATTTAATTTTCAACTATAATTTATAGATAAAAAGTTGAAAATTTTATTGAATATATATTTTATATATAATATAATAATTTTACCATAATTTTTTAACTATTATTTAATTTTTTTTGTTATTCCTTTTAGAAAAGGAAAATTTTTCATGTATATAAAAGATTTACCATCTTCATGAAATGTTTAATTGGTTTTGTATCATCTATATTAAGTGATTAATTCTATTATATATATTTATAAAGAATATATAGTGTATTTTAATCATTATTAATTTTATAGAGATGATTAAACAACTAAAATCATATAATAATCAGAACAACATAGTTGAAATACTCACAAATTAGAAATTGTTAACACAATGAAATGTTCTTTTAAAAATGTAATTATTAATAAAATGTTGTATTGAAATTTTATAAAGGGTAAATATATGATATTATAATTATTTATATGGTTCTTATATATATTGATAATAAAATTTAATTTAATATACATGGGTTTTGAGTGATTTTAGGGGTAAAATAACTCATGTTTAGGGTTTTATGTCACAATCTCATTGTTTAATGGGATTAATTATTAGTATTCTCCCAATTATAAAATAATATTTTCAATATATCAAGAAACATGTTGATTTTATATTTATGTTGTTATTTCATTAAAAAATATTTCCTTTCATTTTTATTACCTCACATACTCATGAAACTGAAAATTTTTTATAAATAAAATTGACTACATTTGTATATTTTTTGTGGAAAATATTTTTTTATAATATAATTTTTAGATATGTTTTATAGAATGTTTCTAATTTTTTCAAAAATATAATTTAAATTTAAATATTATTTTTTTCAAATTTTTAAAAATGATTTTAAATTAAATATTCCTTTCAAATCCAAACTATTAACATTAGTATTTTTTCCATAAAAAAGGATGGATATAAAATCTTTTATCATATACGACAAGCATTCCATTTCCTAAAATCATGAATAATATTTCCATGACGATTCAATTTTTTTAGTATAATTATTTTATAAAGAAAATTTATCCATAAAAATTTATTATTTATTAAAAAATGTTAGTAAAATATCAGAATTTTATATTTCCTAAATATATTGTAATGGTATTTTAATTGTATTTATTTTCTTGAGAGGAAAAAATCCTTTATTTAAATTGTGATTTAGTAGGGACATAATGAAATGAAAAAAAATTATTTTTAACCAATATGTTCTTTTATTTAAATGACATAATTTTTTTGACTCTCATTAATTCTATATGAGTTTTTATTTGATGAAATGGTGTAATGTATCTAAAAACCATTTCATTTCCATGGGATATGTTAGGATGAAATTTCTATAAATCCCACTTATTTTCATGAAAACTAATGTGATGAATGCAATCCGAAATTTTAGAACACATATGGGTTATTTTAATAATATTATTGGTGGTACCCAAATCTCTATCCATTGAAATTTTTAAATATTTATATCTCATGATATAAACATGAATGTAATGGTGTGTGAGTCGTGTTTAAAAAGAGATTATGTCCATTATCATAGTCCTGGGTGAGAACCATGTTAACTAGGATGGTATAGGGACTGAATACGTTCAACTGTGATTGTTTTTTCAATGATACCTAATTATAGAAGAAACGAAGTAACATTCTTATGTCTATACAAAAATTAAATTCCATATGCTAATTTCATGATCTTTAGGATCAAGATCATTGATTCTGTTATGATTCATGTGTTTTAAACTAAAACAATTATTATGTAATGTCTTAATATTATGATATATGACATAAAAGGGAATGTATTGAAATATAAATCCTTTTTTATCATACACATTATTAAATTTAATTCCTATATTATCATTTATATCTCCCTTGTATACCATTACTGAGAATCAGAGACCAATATACCATATGTTTCAATTCCCATTTTTTAAATAATGGATTTATGTATGATATGTCTAAGAAGGATAAAAGATGTAATTATCTATGTATGAGATGATATATAACTACTAATATTTTATAATGAATCTATGTATCTAGATATACATCTACAATATGATTATGACATAGATTGTTCTGTCTGGTACATAATATTTATCTATTTAGATGTAACATCTAAGTGTAAAAATAGTTGGTCTCTATATTCCCACTCATTCAATGATATTGTATAATAAATATTTTATTATCATACAAATATTACAAAAAAAATAATCATATATATTACTGAAAATATTATTTACTTATGACCTTTTATTATCTATTTATTAACATTATCATTTCTAAAATCACATTTTAGCTAATAACTATTTCATTTTTCATGAATGTTTTGGTTTTTTATTTTTGATCCCCCTACATTTTTTTAAGTTTAATTATCTCTAAAATGTCAAAAAATTTACCAATATAATATATAATAATTATAAATTAATTTACATTAATCCATACAATTGTGTGATATAAAATTAACTAACGTACTGATGCAGATAGTTGGACGTACATAAACATGAACATTGATTCCATTTTCCCAATGGATGGAATGAAAAAAAGAAAAATACTAATTAAACATTATATAATCATTTTAAAATAATATATATAATCTATAAAATCATCTAAGATATAATTTCATTTCAATGCCTTTATAAACAAAATTAAAAGACGTATCACTTCACTTCATGGGGGTGGTAATCTACATATATGTATGAGAAACATTATCATTATTCAATGGTTTGGAATGTAATAAGATACCTTTAATATCATAATTACAAAATTATATTATTTTTTGAAATATAATATAAATATTTTTAATACACCATTTGATGAATCCATTAAAGGAAGTGATGGAGAAAATTACATTAATTCATAAGGCAGTAGTCCTATGTACTCATGATTTGCAATTTTGTTTTACATTTAATAAAAGTGTAGATGGATATATGTTATGAAAATAACATAATAAAATATATATATATTTATATATGGTATATAATTGAAGTTGCTAGGATTGAATGACAACTGAGAGGGGGGGGGGGGTTGAATCTATTGTTTTACATTTATAAGATTCAAGACTTTATAAAACATAACCCTTGAAACCTATTAAGATTTATTTCATTATTGACCTTTATCAAGATACTCAATCATGAAAGAAAGGTAAATCAAGATAGGAAAACAAGATTTATAAGGTTCAGTCTCAATAAGACAACCTATGTCCTTACCACAGCCACTCACGTGGGTCTATAGAAATCCACTATAATGAAAAAGTGAATACAACTTGTGCCAAATACCATTGGACACATTATATCTCCCGATAGTAAAAGAATATACTTACTCCCTTCAGTTTAAAATGTATCCTTAAAGAAGAAATGACCCAATCACAAGAATAAGAACTTTGATAAGCTGCTCCACAAATGCTCACTCCAAATGATCAATCTAAATCTTCAATATGATTTCATGAATCTGATTTTCTGAAACTGATCTTCTCAACAAGATAACGATGGTTCTACACAAATGCTCAATATGAATTCACAATCCAGTTTCCTTGACTCCGATATTCTGAAATCGGACTTCTTAGCAAGATAATGATGGTTCTTCACAAATGCTCACTCTGAATATTCAATCCAGATTCTCTTCTTCTAAAACACTCAATGAAACTTTTTCAAGATTGTAGAAACTTTTCACATATAATTATACAGCACTCCACCTTTTACACGTGTGTAAAAAAATTGCAAATGAGTGAATGATCTAAGAACATATTTATAGGCAACTCAGAAAACAAAGGCGGGAATATTGAAAAACATTCCTGCTTCTTCAAATTTAAAAAATCACTACAAATCTCCCACATTTAATCATTAATCTTTGACTTCTTCAAATCTCTTTAAATTTCCCTGAGATTTATGCAATGTTGAAATTATGGTTTTTTGAACTCAAAATTATCATTCCAAATTTCTCAACATGTTACTCTGGATTGTCATTCGGAATTTCACAGAATGATGCTCAGCATTGTCATTCCGAATTTCTCAGTATGTTGCTCAGGATTGTCATTCTGAAATTTTGGTTCAGGAAGTACACTCCAAATTTCTGGCTCAAGTTGTACACTCCGAATTTCGGGTTCAGGAAGTACACTACGAATTTATGATTCAGAATGTGCACTTTGAATTTCTAGCTGAGGAAGTACACTCTGAATTTTGGGTACAGGAAGTACACTCCGAATTTCTGGTTCAGGAAGTACACTACGAATTTCTGGATCAGGAAGTATACTCCAAATTTTTGGTTCAGGAAGTACACTACAAATTTTTGGCTCCAGAAGTAAACACAGAATTTCTAGTTCAGGATGTACAATCTGAATTTCTAGTTCAGGAAGTATACTCTGAATTTCTAGTTCAGGAAGTACACTCTGAATTTCTGGTTCAAGAACTACACTCTGAATTTCTTGTTCAGGAAGTACAATCTGAAATTATGGTTCAGGAAGTACACTCAGAATTTTTTCCTTAGGAAGTACACTCTGAATTTGTGGTTCAGGAAGTACACTATGAATTTTCGGTTCATGAAGTACACTACATATTTCTAGTTCAGGAAGTACACTCTGAATTTCTCATTCTGGATGTACACTACGAATTTCTGATTCAGGAAGTAAACTCTAAATTTCTGGTTTAGGAAGTACACTTCGAATTTCAAGCTTAGCAAGTAGACTCTGAACTTCAAGCTCAACAAGTAGAATATGAATTTCAGGATCCAAAAGTAGACTCCGAACATCAGGTTTAACAAGTAGACTCTGAACTTCTGGCTCAGCATGTAGACTTCAAATTTCTGGCTCACAAAGTAGACATCACATTTTATCATAATTATTCTTAGTTAAAAACATCAATCCTCTTCACCATTACCTAAACAGCTTGTATCATGATGCTTTTCATGATTTGGGAGATGTTTAAGAACATTAAAGCTTCATATGATTTTGTTAAGAATGTTTGAGATACATTCTTAACATCTGACTTCTTATTCATCAACATAATCTTCTTTAAGGAAATATTCAGCAACCAAAAACTTCAACTTTATGTAACTCAAAATCATTCTTCAAAAAAAATCTTAGTTGTCAACAAATAGAATACATTGTTAAAAATTGATCAAAATGGTTCTTCAATCCCCCTCGTTGGATTTGTTGGCAACCCTTGGTAACAAGTTTTCACCTCTGAAAAATTTTTCATCACATGTTCTTGAATTTTATCAAAACACAGCCTTTCTCAAAAAGAGTGTCCTAACACCACACTGCTGGATAAAGTAAAGATTATTAAGGATTTCAATCCCTTGGTGACATGAAAAATTTGCGACCATGTAAAGATAAACTTCACCTTACTGAAAATCCCCCTCAACATTGATCTTTTTCTTTCTCACTTTTCATTTCTTCTCTCATTTTGTTTTCTCTCTCATTTTTCTTTCTCTATCCCCCATTACATGACAACAACAACATTAGATTCATCGAAGAAAACATACTCTCCCACTTTGTAAATAAAATTCAAATCACGTTGGGGGACACATCCATATGAGTTTTAGGAAGTCATGGGAGGAGGCTAAATATGTAGCTGCAACCTTAGTTCAACAAACCTATAGTTTGACATTGCTTTTGTGAAAATATCGACAATCTAATAATTTGTTGAAATATATTCCATTAAGACGTCTCTATCAACAACTTTCTCTATTAAGAAATGATAGTTTATATCAATATTCTTTGATATTGAATGTTAAACAAGATTCTTATAAAGATCAATGGAAATTTGATTATCACTCAGTATCTTCAGGGTTTTAGAAACTTTCACTTTCAAATATTCTAGCTGAACATTCATCGACATCATTTGAGTACAAGCCTGAGTAGCTACAACATATTCAGATTCAGCTGTATTTAATGTTATTGAACATTGTTTCTTGAAGTTCTAACTCACACAACATTCCCCTAAGAAAAATTTTACTCCTAATGTTGATTTTCAATCATTACAATCAGCAGCCCAATCAGTATTAGTATAACCATGAAACGTCATCTCATTGTTTCTCTTGTATAACAACCCATGTGAAGTTGTTCTTTTAACATATCTCAGAATCCTCTTAAATTCCAACAGTTGTGATTATTTTGGATTACTTTGATATCAGGAATAGATAGTCACAACATAAGAAATATTAGGCCTTGAGGCTGTAAGATAAAGAAGACTTCCTATTATCTTTCGAAAGTCTTTTTGATTCACATTGTTCCCTGAATCATCATTGCTCAACTTTATGCTCACTAAGATAGGGGTTGAAACATATTTTGATTCTTCCATCCCAAACTTCTTTAACCGTTCCTTGGCATAATTTTCTTGGGATAATAAAATGTAGTTTCTTGTTGTTGAACTTCTATGCCAAGGATGAATGTTAATCCTCCAAAAATTGAAATTTCAAAATTATTCTTCATCTCTTCAGCGAACTCTTCACAAACCTTTTCTTCATATCCTGCAAAAATTATATCATCCACATAAATGATTAGAATTAATGTTACAGAGTCAAAATCATTAACATACTAGTTGTTATCAACCATTCATTTAGAAAAGTTCATCTTTCTCAGAGAATTGTCAAGCTTCGTATACCATGCTCATGGAGCATGTTTCAACCCATACAAGGGGATATTCAATTTAGAATTTTTTTCATCCTCATCAAGAAAAAAACCACAAGTTTGTTCAATGTAATCTTCTTCCTCAATCTCACCATTTATGAAATCTGACATTACATCCATCTGATAAACATTGTATTTCCGATGAGCAGCCACTGAAGAAACATTCAAATAGATTCAAACAGTGCAACATGGGAAAAGATTTCATCACAATCCACACCTTCCACTTGTGCATAACCTTTACACACAAGCCTTGATTTGTTTCTTGTAACTTCTCCAAGAACATTCAATTTATTTCTGTAAAACCACTTGGTTCCGATAACATTATTATTTGCTGGATTTGGAAAATGTTCCCATGATTCATTATTCTCAATATGATTTAGTTCTTCATTCATAGCATCCACACATTCTTTATGTTTAATAGCTTCTGAAACTGATTCTGGTTCAACTTTTGAGATAATGGAAGTCTTATTTTCTAATCTTAATATCCTTCTTGTCTAAACTGGGGCCTTTTGATACCCAATAATATTTTCAGATTCAACATATTTTTGTAATCTAGGAAAACTCACATTTCATTTCCCAGAATCACTTTCTTTCCCATGTGAAATATCAATGTCACTCTCACTCTGGTGGGGATTCTCTAATTTTTCTTCCTCTGTATTCTTAAAAAAATTTGTGAAAGAAATTGGGTTTTTAATTACGATCACATCATATGAATCCACCAACTTCTGTAAACGTTTGATCCAGAATTTGTATCTTCTTCCATTTAGTGAATAACCCAAAAATATTCCTTCATTATCTTTCTCATCAAACTTTCAAATGTCCGGATTATTTATTTTGAGCAAGCATGGACATCCAAAAACATTGAAGTAATTAAAATAAGGTTTTTTTGTTATACCACATCTCATAAGGATTCCTGTAGATTACTTGTCTCAAGAAGCATCTATTTTGAACATGTAAACAAGTGCTAACAACTTCTATCAAAAAGAATTTTGAATGTTTTATTCTGAAAACATACTTCTTCCCATTTCCACGAAGCTTCAATTTTTCCTTTCTGCAACTTAATTTTGTTCTGGTGTATAGGGAACACATTACTGGTGTTTGATACCATGCATCCTTAGGCAAGTTTCAAAATCCTTGCTTTTGAATTTGGAACTGTTGTATGTTCTCAATTTCTTTATGGAAGCCCCAATTCTTTCTCAAAATTTCTTCTGAATAATTTAAACATGTCAATAGCCTCGGAGATATGATTCATGAACATGATGTTTTTCATCCCAGTGAAGTCATCAATAAAAGCGATAAATTACAAATCTTCTTTATTTGATTGATCTTTCATCGGCCCACACAGTTCAGAATGAATAATCTCAAGTGTTTTGTTAGATTAAATATCAAATATTTTATGGCCTTTTTTAGTCATCTTTTCTTTCTACTATATAATACAAACATCTTCATCTCTTTTTTCAGTTCTGGAAAATTCTGAATAGTGTCAGCTTTAGAAAGCTTACTCATGTTCTTATGTCCAAGGTGGCCAAGTCTTTGATTCTACAACTTATTTTCATCATCAGCACTCAAATAACATGAGTTATTAGATTATCCAATTTGAAAAAGATTATCACTTGTTCTTTCTCCTTTTTTAATCACTTTTCCATTTTTTACACTTTTGATGATACAATAATACATTCTAAAGATAACTTATTTTCCATCATCACAATGATGACTTACACTATGTATGTTATGCCTTAGCCCATCAACAAGAAATACTTCCTTAGATTTCAATTTCTCTGCTTCAATCTTTGTTGTTCTTATTCCCTTAATTTTTAGGGAACTATCATTTCAAAACGTAACTGCTCCTCCATCAGTACATTCAACATGTTATTTAATTTTTATATCACATGTCATGTGTGAAGAACAACCATTATCAAGAATCCATGTTTTGTTCCTCTAACATTCATACAAATATTCCTCAAAAACAAAATCTCTCTTATCAACCTTCTTATTTTCAGCATTATTTTCTTTCTTATCATAAGAAACTTGTTCTGGAAGAAGTTTCAAACATCGTTCAGCATGATGACCAAACTGATCACATATTCCACAAACTTCTTCCAAACATTCAAATTTATTCTTTGTTGGAATTTTTATAACATCTTCAGAATTCACCTTTTAAACTTTTTGTGAGTATGGAGAGTTACTCATACATCATTCAATTTTTCTTTCACATTGCTCAAACCTTCTTCTGGGTAGAGATAAATTGTGCCACCAATTATAAGCTCTATGCCCATATATTCCACAACACCAGCAATATCCCTCAAATCATGATTTTTTATTTATGAATGATCATTCATTTTAGAAACTTTGTTAAGGATGACAAATTATTTCAGCTATAGAAAACTCAGGATGTAGGCCATCTCTCCTTTTGAGAGAGTCTTATACTTTTATAGGATTGATATATTTCATACATTCTTTCTACACCCAATAATTACTAACACTTCTTTTGAAACCTGAAATGATAGAAGAATCATATGAAACAATATTATTGTTAAGAGAATATTTCACCCGATCCTCGTAATGAGCCTTTGAAGCATTTTTAGAGGTCTCGGCTTTTACTTTTGTAGCTTTGTTGAAGTTTTCATTCATCTTCCTCAGGATATTTTTGGAATCAAGGAGTTTTGATTTCACATTTTTTGTTTCTTCTTCCATAGCTTCTAGATTCTTGCTAAGATCTTCAATCATCTTTCCTCAAGACATGCACGGAGTTTGGATCTTAGTTGATATTCTCTATAAGATTCTTCACCACCATATTCACATTCTGAGGAGACATTTGTTTTCTCAACTTTTGCAATGAAGGTTCTGAAACGTTCTTTACTTTAATCTCATGAGGAATCATTGTCAGATGATTCCGATTCAACCTTCTTGTTCAACATACTTCTTTTGTTTCCTGAAAACTTCTTCTTTAATTCTTTTGAAGTCTTCTCTTCTTTTTCATTCTGGTTATTCTTCTTCCACCGAGAATTATTATTACAAACATCTTGATATCTCCATCTTTCTTCCTAGGGAAATTCATAGCATAGTGTCCAATTGCACCACACTCAAAACATTTGAGAGGTTGTTTCCCTCTATACTTTCCTATTCCTATTCGATAGTTCTTGGATATGAGAGACATGATTTTTTCATTCAACTCTTCATCTTCCTTATCAACAGACTCACAAGGGTCATCGTCTTCATCATCTTGGATTTTCATCTTTCTCATAGCTTCAAAATCCATTTCATCCTTCATCTTATTCTTAAAGATTGGAGATTTCCTCATATCATGGGCAATAATAAAGTTATGCAGTTCATCAGGAGATAAATCATGCTTATCTTATAAAGCTAAAATTTTAGGATCAATCATGTTTGGAATGTTTCTCCTATGTTTCTTCACAATTGTAGAATCTTCCATGTTTTATCTGAATCCTCTGATGTTGCATACAATTTCATAAACTCTGGTGATGTATTCATCAATTGTTTCATCATCTCTCATCCTGATGTCTTCAAAATTACTACGCCAGATTTGCAACTTGGCCTCCATTACTTTTTTTCTTCCTTCAAAAACGCTTTCCAGCTTGTCCCACATGCTTTTTGATGTTGTGAGAACCATAACTGTCTGATAAACATTTTTTGATAAGGAAATGAGAATATAATTTCTATCCTTTCCATCAACTTCTATGTTTCTCTTGTTAGAAAATGTCATAGGATCATTTTTCTCAATCGGTGGAAATCTAATAGTAGTAGAATCAACAACTTCAAGGCCAAGAGATAGGAGATAATAAATAATCTTATTTTTTTATCCATAATAATTCTTTGTCATCGAACGTAGGAATCCCTCTACTATTGACAGAATTTATATTTCCCATGATGAGGATTAAACAAGGCATCCTCCCTCTGATACCACATGATGTTCCAAGGATATAATGACACTTGAGAAGGGGGGGGGGGTTGAATCAGTTGTTTTACATTTATAAGATTCACGACTTTAAGAAATATAACCCTTGAAACCTATTAAGATTTATTTTCTTATCAAACATTAGCAAGATAATCAAGAATGATAGAAAGGAAAATAAATAAAGGCACACAAGATTTTCACGGTTCGATCTCACTAAGAGAACCTACATCCTTTCCATAGCCACTCCCGTAGGTCTATGGAAATCCACTATAATGAAGAAGTGAATACAAGTTCTGCCAACTCCCGTTGGACACCTTCTATCTCCCGATAGGAAATATTATACTGACCCCCATAAGTTTACAATGATTCTTCATAGAACTAATGAGCCAAACAAATGAATAAGAACTTTTATAAGCTTTTCCACAAATGGTCACTCTGAATGATCACTCGGAATCTTCAATCCAATTTCTTGAATTCGAATTTTTGAAACCAATCTTCTCAGTAACATAATGATGGTTCCGAAAAAATGCTAACTATGAATTCTCAATCCGGTTTCCATGAGTCTGATATTCTGAAATCAGTCTTCTCATCAAGATAATGATGGTTCTGAAAAAATTATCACTCCAAATATTCAATCTGGATTCTCTTCTTCTTAAACAATCAAGGAAAATTCTTCAAGATGGTAGAAACATTTCACTAATAATTATCCAGTGCTCCGCCTTTCCTGCATGTGTAAAAAATTGCAAATGAGCGAATGATATGACAACATATTTATAGGAAACTAAATAAACAAAGGTGGGAATCTTGGAAAACATTCCCACGTCATCAAATTTCAGAAAACTCTGCTTATTTCTCGTATTTAATCTTCAATCTTTGTCTTCTTCAAATCACCTTAAATTTCTCTGAGATTTATGCAATGTCAAAATTCAGGTTTTTTTAACTCAGAATTGTCATTATGAATATCTCATCATGTTTCTCAGGATTTTCATTCTAAATTTCTCAGCATGTTTCTCAGGATTGTCATTTCGAATTTCATAGTATGTTACTCATGATTGTCATTCCGAATTTTCGGTTCACGAAGTACACTTCGAATTTCTGGCTCAAAAAGTACACTCCAAAATTTTGGTTTAGGAAGTATACTCTGAATTTCTAGTTCAGGAAGTACACTCCGAATATCTAGATGCGGAAGTATACTCCGAATTTCTAGTTTAGGAGGTACACCTTGAATTTCTAGTTCAGGAAGTACAATCTGAATTTCTAGTATAGGAAGTACACTCCGAATTTCTGGTTTAGGATGTACACTCTGAATTTTTGGCTCAGGAATTACACTCTAAATTTGGGGTTCAAGAAGTACACTCTGAGTTTCTAGTTCAAGAAGTACATTCCAAATTTATGGTTCAAGAAGTACACTTCAAATTTCTGGTTCCGGAAGAACACTGTGAATTTCTGGTTCAGGATGTACACTCTGAATTTCTGGTTCAGCATGTACACTCCGAATTTTTGGCTCAGGAAGTACTCATTAATTTATGGTTCAGGAAGTACACTCTGAATTTCTGGTTCAGGAAGTACACTCCTAATTTCTGGTTCATGTAGTATAGTCAGAATTTATGGTTCCGGAAGTACACTTCGAATTTCAGGTTTAGTAAGTAGACTCCGAACTTCAGGCTTAGCAAGTAGACTAAGAAATTCAGGCTCGACATGTATACTACAAACATCAGGTGTAGAAAGTAGACTCTGAACTTTTGGCTCAGCATGTAGACTCCGAATTTCTGTCACACGAAGTAGACTCTGAATTTTCATAGATTTTTTTATAGTGATAAACATCAATCCACTTCATCATTTCTTCAACAGCTATTATCATGAAGCTTTTCATGATTTTTGAGAACATTAAGATCAGTAAAGCATCGTCCGGTTTTGTTAGGAATGTTTGAGATACTTTCTTAACATTTGGCTTCTTATTCTTCAACATAATCTTATTTAAAGAAATTTTCAGCAAAAAACATCTTCAACATTCTGTAACTCAAAATAATAATTCGACGAAAAGATTAGTTGTCCACAAATTCAAAACATTATTAAACAAAACAACACAAAGGTTCTTCAATAAAAATTCCATTTTATTTTATTAGTTAAATATTATTTTTGAGGTGGATGATGAAAAAAATATTGTTTATGAATGATACATCCTCATTAGATATGATTTATAGGATATCCAAAAAATCTATAATAGAAGGGAATATATATAAAATAAATTCCTAAAAGTTATGTGGAGTATATTAAGAATAATATTTTTTTTGTTATAGTATTAAAAAATGGATTTTAGAGCGAGAATAAATGTGGGGAGTGTGTGACAATTTATATGTAGGGGAGATGATACATATATATGTTTTGAAAATAAAATCATTTACCAAAATTAAGAAACCAAAAAATTGCACAAAAATAGAACATTATTGGACTTATATGTGGTATGGTTAAAATATAGTCAGAAAATAATATTTTTATAAAAGGTTCAACCATTACAACTCTAATATTTTGAGTTTATCCCCCAATAATATTGATTAAACATTAACGCCAGTAATTAATATTTACTATTTTTACAAATCATCATGATAAAAACAAATATTACAATATTATATAATATTATGTATTATAATTGAATAAATTGAATCCATTTTTCCCTGTTGAATTCATATAAGTAGTGTAATGTGATTTAAAATTAATAACATCAATGTGATGGAAAAAAGATTCTAAAAGCTAATGATTTCATTTGTATAGAATTTTTTTGAATGAAAATTAAATTTTAATTGTTTCCAACATTGTAAATTGTAATATTTATTATAAAATTAAAAAAATTACACATGAAACAAGATAAATAAAAATTATATATTCATTCATTTAAATGAAAAGGGAAATTTTTAACAAAAATTTATATATTCAATATTAGTTAAAAATGAATACTTATATATAAATATAATATAATAATAATAAGGTAGTTTTGATATTATTATTTTATTAATTTACCTAATTGTTTTAAATATATTTATAATAGGTTAAAAATTAACTTTAAAACCATTAAAAATTAAAAATCATTGTTTTGAGACAAATTTACATTCGATGCATATAATGACCTTAATAAAATTATGTTCATATTTTTTAATGTATCTTATTTATTAAAAACCATCATAATTAATGATACAATATTTTTGAATTCCCTTTAATAAAAAAATTATTAATGTCTAGGTTATAATGGCCATGATTTAACAATAACATTAACAAAACATTATTTTTCATTATAACATGGTGTTGCATGTAACACAATGTATCAATAAAATTATATATATATAATTTATTTTATCTCAAAATATCATGGTGTTATAAATTTCCACTCAATATATATTATAATGCAAGGGTTACAATTACATTATAGAAAATATTCTTGGGGAATACTCATTCCCATTATACTATGGTTATTGGTAGCTACCAACGAACCTACAATCCTTAGAAGCTCGTACATGGTAAGAATCATCCACATAATAAAACTAGTTTAAACCCAACTATAAGAGTTTCAAATAGTATCACATACCTTTATCAGTGGAGTTTTCATTTTAGCAGATAATAACAGATCCCCTATGGTGTTTTCTATTAAACACATAATAAAGTAAATAAAAATTTATTTCAATAAAACACAACATAAATATACTCATCCCACAATCTCAAATTATTTGTATGGTTACTTAGGAAAAATATTAAAAAAATTATATTTAATGATTGTATATGTTGATTTTTAACGTTGTTTAATAAGAGGTGTAGTTATTTCGGATGTTGTAAATATGTTAATAAAATCTATAAATAATAATTGAAGTTTAAAATAATTTTTTGTTCACTTAAATAACATTAGTTATGGAAAAAAATTCATAAAACATTCTTCGAATTAGTTTTTTTTAAATCATTGTTGAAGATCAATTTTAACATCAGTTATTTGATAACTATCATGAATGACCAAAGATAATTCATAGTTCACCTATGTTTTTTAAATAATAGATGTTAAAGATCACTGTGATCAATTTTTCATTACACATATCACATAAATGACATGAATTGTCGATAGTCAATCTGTATTCCTTGTTGTGTTTTAAAAAAAATTGTTTTTGGATTAATGTTTATCACTTTGGTTATAATATAACCAATGTGAAAAAACAATCATATTGTTTTTTCAGGTAATTTATCAAATAATTGATATGGAAAACCAATTTTTATACGGAATTAATTTCTCATCACTACCCCATCCTAAAAAAATCATTTATAATATTTATTCAAAAAACAAAAAATAGAGGACAATTACAAAAATAGAAAAAATCAAACAATTATAACAGTAAAATTTACTATATTTATCAAAAATAAACTAAAAATAAATGAAACACATGAAGAGATTATCCCATTGATTTTTAATTTTATCATCCCCTAATCAAAATAAGGCCACAATTGACCAAAACATATTAAATTAAAATGATATTGTTTATCTTCTATGTCTATCTAAAAAACACAAATGAGACAAGAAGGAAAATTTTAGAAATAAATTTAAAATTATAAATCATTATAAACATTTTTTGGAAAATAGTTTAATTCATATATCATAAAATATAGAATCCCAATGTTTTTAAAACCTCATTATTTATAAAATTTTTATTTATAATATTTTATAAAATATAAATAACACTTATAATTAAAATTTCTAAAATTTAGTAATTGTAAATGAAAATACGCCTCTAGGATTAAATAATAGATCTTGATTGTCTTCTTATGTGTGGTCTCTTTGGATAAATTTCATTCCCTAATTGTAATTAATAGGAGTAAATTAGATTAATTTCAATATAATAAAAACAATTATTACAATAGAAAAATATATATGTTCAATAAATTCATAAAAATGGCATTCTCTTTTCTATTACCCGTACCCCGGGGCCTATGTCCTGACTCCCCCCAGCTCCCCTCCAAATGGTCTGGGGCTGGAGACTAGCACTAAAGGATTTATCCCAAAAGCGGGAGGCATTTTCTTGATTGCATGTACTCATGTACACAACATCCATCCAAACGAACTAGAATTTTAAGTCCATGGAAACCATGCATGTGGTCCACTTAGTAAAACACCACCAGAGTACAGTATAATGTAATGTACAATGTAGAATAATTTTCTAGTAAAAAATCCCACAAAAATAAAAACAAAACAAAAGTACAAATCCAATTCCCAAAAGATTGTCTGACGAGAAGCCAACCTAAAGTGTTGGGGAAGGATGGCTGCCTGAAGCTGTAGAAGTGACCCTCGTCTATCTGATTTCACTGAACACCACCTTTCCATGGTCCTCCCCAAACTCTTTCAAAGAATATGTTGTCTCTAAATGATATGACACATACGTGGAAAACATGTTTAGGGGTGAGTAATATAATACTCAGCAGGGGTACCTGAAACCACAAAGGAAAAGCACATGAGAAAAATCACAGTGGAATGCACAGTCATATCTACTCAGCTATATTCTCACACATATACCATTAAAATCATTATAAACTCATCTCAGCCATTATGAATCATAATTTCCCAGCCTTATAACTAGAATTATGATATTCACTGATGATTCGAAAGGTAATAAACATACCAGAACATCACATCCAATAAGCTCATCCACCCTTGATGGCACTCATCCAAGAGATGCACTCTATCGTGTAAAATACTACCATTTTAAACTATATTTATGAGAGAATGTTGTCTATTATTAACATTCTATTGGGTCTGAATCTAGTGCTCGACACTGGATGTATAGTCATCATATCATTGTGCCTAATGATAGACTATGATATCCCATGTGAAGAGGCCTGCTCCTCGTCACTATGCTCAATTGAGGGAGCGATGATCTAGACTGACCTGTCAAACATAAGTCACTATATTATATAGTGTCCCATGACTTAGTTCGTAGTGGTTGGACTAGATCATAAATAGGTATCTTAAATCGGGTTGATGGGTCCGCTCTTTGTTGTTGTGTCTAACAGCCAAGGGATCTCCATCTCCAATTGTGGACCTGCACCCTACCCAATAAAGAAGTACTACAAAGTTACTAGAGGACCCATTACCTATTATGGGAAGGGATTACTACTCATAATGAACCCTTTCCCTATACCGACAGGGGTGGAAAACATTGTATATTAAGGACTCACACAATACTAGGTATGGGAGTACCACTCAATGTCTATAGGACATGCAACCTAGTAATAGAATAGAAACCTGACTCGATAAGTATGTTTACTATGAGGTAACTACACCCTAGTATGTAAGGGGAGTACTACCATAGTCTAGAAAACCTTCTCCCTTACACATTAGTGGAGTACCGACTATGCCTTAGTAGTGCGTAAGGAGGACCCATTCTCTACAACAACATCGGAGTATTGGCTCCTACAATATAGGACCCACTCCCAAAACAGTTAGGGAGTACTAACTCTATGTTCATTATATATGGAGGAACCACAACCAATTCCAATAGGTTAGTATTGAATCCAATCATAGATGAACATCTCTCTATTATGGTTGGGAAGACATGACTCTTCTATTAAGATCTTCTCAAAGAGCCTACTCCCTAATCCTACTATGGATTAACACTATAGGTAGAAACCACTAAAAGGAAAACAAACCCACATCCTAAATAAGAGGATTCCAAGCTCTACCAATATAGAGGGATGAGGTGTACATGTGCCTTGATTCACTATGTGAGTAACCGTTATAACATCTCATCATTAGAATCAACTCGAGTATACACAACTGCAGCTTGTACCAATAGAGAATACTCTTAAAACCCAATAGGTCATCCTTATAAAATCTAAAAAACACTCATAAGGTATCTCAAAAGTATCTTCTCATCTTAGGGGTCCCAACTATACAGATATATCATTAAATGTATGCTTCATTTGAATGTTACATGCATTGTTTTGAAATAGGGGTCTATTGGGTCTGGATCCGGTCCGACCTGGTTGGACTGACCTAGTAACACTGACCTGACCTGACTAAGGTGCAACCATGCCCATTGGTCAGTCCCAACTAGCTGGGTGTGGCCTGCTATGACCAAACAAACCTTCTACGGTGGGCCAATTTCTTTGGTTTGAACTAGGGAAAGGCCACATCTGTTTCTCCTCAGGCTGGGCCAGCTAGCACCAAACTCCAACCAATCTGCGTAGTGGACCAACTACTATATAAAGTCATGTGGAAGACCTCAGGGCCTATCTCTCACCCCATTTGGGGGGATGCATCTTCCTCCACATGGCATACAAGCTGCTGCCACCACCGGCTCCACCCCGGTGCACTGCTTATCCATCTCGCTTGCGGCTGGTAGTACTGTGTGACACCGTCAGCACTAGCAGCCTAGAAAAACATTCAGTGGACCACCAGCCTCTCTCTGGTGGCATGTTCATCAATTTGGAGGTTGTTACAGAACCCTCGAGTTACTTTCTTCACTATAGTGTGCTAAAATATCTATTTCGATCCATTCCTCTTCAAAGTGTCCTATTGATGGTGTCACACAAATCACTTTGGTCCTAATACCTCCATTTTCATCACACCAATATCGTTCTATGTTCACACACTTGGGTACAAAGATTATGAAAACAAGGAAATTCAAATCAAGGAATGATTTTCAATCATTTATTGTTATTTCTTTGATCCATTCCCTTTATAGGGATCGAAACTCAAATTAAGCTACCATAGTCAATCCCATTAAAGACACTCCCACTTGAACTATGATCCATGGGTCAAATTGTTCCAGGGTATATATGCAGTTTCCAATTAATACCAATAAT
This sequence comes from Viscum album, assembly GCA_963277665.1. Taxonomy (NCBI): domain Eukaryota; kingdom Viridiplantae; phylum Streptophyta; class Magnoliopsida; order Santalales; family Viscaceae; genus Viscum; species Viscum album. The sequence goes on from OY728132.1 coordinate 2,142,646,594, forward strand.
GGGGAAATAGTGGTACTAAATAAGAACCTCTGCCTGGATCAGATAATTCCTTGGAGAGAAACAATGTTGTTGCATTCGTCATTCAATGATCCTCTGTTTTTAATTGTTGGTTAGACATCATTGGGGAAAATATTTTCTATGAGGGGATAGTCTTCATCATAGTCACCCACTATAGTTTTAGAGAAAACCTGAGATTGTTCAAAAAAATTTGTGTTTTTTTCTTGGCAATTGAAGGACGAAACATCAATCAACATTCCAAATACCTTTCTGATACTAATTCGTTATGCTGTTAAATATAATGAAACAATGTATTCAGTTTTTCTTGGTTGAAAAACCATTTGGATACATAGATTTTATAATTCTGTGAAATGGAAATAATATATGTTTATTTCAATATTTAATTTTTTTTAAAACTCTTAAAAAATATCATTTCTAGTCAACACACGTTGGGGTAAAATAATCCATTTCTAGAATCATCCAATCGTTCTGAGTTCAATGACGACATCATAATATTGATTTATGAACTGGTTAAAAATATAGAAACTCCCATTCATATATTTAATTAAAAAACTTTAAAATAATTGAAAATCTATTTCAGACACTCCGTGTATGATAATTACTTTCCATCATAGAGTGGTGTCTCTTAAAAATACCAATTAATTTTAATAAATCCATGGAATGTTGGGCTATTAAATTCTCCCCACCAAAAAAGTTTCAACCTATATTAGAAATAATGTACTCAAGGGAAGAAAACTAAGTTCATCCATGGTCCGTGAAATGCATACAAGCCTGCACCTCAAGGAACAACTGAGGTCAACCACTTTCATATATAATTTCTCCTAGGTCAACATTATGAGAATCATGCATGAGTTCATTAGCTGTGAAAAGTGGGAAAATCAAAAATCACTATAATACATTTGTAGTAATGGGATCTAGAGGCTCACCTACATGCTAACCTGACATAGATACTAACAGAATCCTACAGTTCATATCATCCCCATGATGAACTATGCTAATGCCTATCCAAGTGTTATGTGTTTATGGTTGATGCTAAACAAGAAAAGGTATTGGAGAATGAAACAGGGAAGCCACCATGCGGACATTGGGTCTTACTAGGCCCTCTATCTATAACATCATGATACCACGCAACATTCTGAAACCAGAATACTACCACACTCACTAGATGTGTTCTAGATGAGTACGGATGGTATGTAACCATTTCATACTTCGTAAACATCATGGGGTCTAATTCAACCATAATATAATGATCCAAAAAAGGACTCTTTGATGAGTCCCCTATGTGCTACCTTGGATACTCTTTCACTTTAATGGAAATCCCCTCTTCACCATCATGGAATCACACAATCATAATCCTAATATAATCCATTTTGTTATAAATAGTTGTAGTTCATACCAAGAATGATTTCCTATGGTCTCAACACCACGAATTATAGATACCAACTGCATCTCTCACTCATAAGATTCTGGTCACACTATCTGCATCTGTGTCTGATCAATGGGTCTCCCAAAGCCGGAGTCTCTATGAACGAGGGTCAAGTCCATGGTCCAACCAAAACCATAAATTCTGAAATAGAGATAACCAAAGAAAGAGATGGTCTAACATGTGTGCTTATTTGAAAATGTACTTAAATGAAAAAACAAATATCACACCACCAATTTCACAGGGATCTTATTAGTCATATGCCAAGATCCCATGTAGCTATCCTCGCCCAAGCCCTCCATCTCATTGATCCTCACACAAACCACCTCAAGTTCCTCATCCATCTCCTCTGCCTCATCCATCATCATTCTAAAATCTTTTTCCCTATCCACTACATATACTATGTAGGATCGTCTGTCGACTTCCAACTAGCAGCAAGGTGGGTCTAACAATCCATTGAGAGATGTTTCTTGTCGTAGTAAGAGAAACATCACCTCTCCTATGATTGATCTTCTCCTTGTCACCAATCCTATCGCAAACAACTACGTTTATGTGTTTGGGCATGGCTATTCCTCCTATTCCATGATCATTTCACCTATCTCCTGCTAGATCCATTAGATGCTCTTGCCTCATGACCTCTAATGTAGGTCACAATCGTCTACTCCTCCTCCAGGTAGCTCTCAACCACAAGGGATCACTCTAGCATCCCAGTATATGTCCAAATGCTAAGAGGTATCAGAAATGCAGTACTCTCTTGGCATAGTCCCCGATCGATGGTTTGGGACCAAAAGTAGTTTCCCCTCACAATATATGTACAGTAACAAGAATTATCATTGAATCCTGCTGAATACACTACTACCGATATTCCACCCTGTCTTAGGTGCATAAAATCGTGTATATGCACAAAGTGAAATAATTCCAAAACTAACTCCTCTATGAAGAGGTGCTAAATGTTTTTCCAGGTGGGGACCATATAATCATGTTTCTAGATCACCATGCTCCAGTAATTTTCCACTGATCCTGATTGGTGGATCATGGATTGGATTGTATCTAACCGGGTGCTGTCCTTACATAGTGAATGACTCGGGGAACCGCCTCAAGAAAATCCTTAGCTACATGAGGATCTGTCATTCCTCAAGTCTCAAGAGTTCTCAGCCTATGAAAATTCAATTTATAACCCATCTAGTGTGTTTCTTATACTTTTATCATAGGTATAAAATGTTGATTGATGAGGGTTTTTGTCCCCGGTGCACCAACCAGAGGTATCACCACACATTCAGTTCTCTGTATTGAAGCCTCCAATTAGGTTACATCATTATTATGATCACGATGTATAATCCAATATAGTTGTAATCATAGTGGTATCCTAAATTATATCATGATAAACCACAGTAAAATAGTATATCTGGATAGAGAACTTAACAAGGACACACAAATCACAACCATTCCTACATGATTCATGTAGACATTATTTCCCCACAATGAGTGTTCCCATGTACCGAGTAGGAAATTAGTGTCCAATGTGCTTGTGTATGGATACATCAGACAATACATCAACAATGGAGTCCTTGTCTTGAATTCCGAACTTGAAACACTTAACATTTTTTCCCAAAATGAAAAACAATAGACCCTTGGACTTTGATGCCTATTTTTCATGACTCATCCCTTAGGTCTCGTGTCGTGACTACCCCATGCTTTCCACACAATGGGTAAGGGATGGAAACTAGATCTGAAGGCATTATCCCACAAGTGGAAAGCATTTTCTTAAGTACCTATCCACATGCACACAGATTCTATCCAATGATACTTGAAAGGAAAAGATAATGAATCCATACTTGCAATACACTACGTAAAAAAACCAATATACATTATAATTTAATGTAGGGGATGGAATCCCGAGAAAGTATAAAATACCAAAAATTGAAAAAGAAAAACAAAAATAAAACTCAATGTCCCAGAATCTCATCTTCCATGGAATATTACCTAATGGGTAGGAGAATGGATGCTACCTGAAGTTGTTGAAGTGCACCTCATCTATCTAATATCATAAAAAACAGCTAGGGCCTCATCCTCCCGAGACTCCATCAAATCATCTGTTGTCTAAAAAAGAGACGACACATGTGGGAAAATCTCATGATTGGGTGAGTAAAACAATACTCAGTAGGGGACCCCGAATCCACAATTGAAAATCACAAGAAAAAACACAAAGTAATGCATAGTTAGATACACATATGTATATTCCCATAAATATACCAGGAAAATCCAGATATAGTTGTCTCACCCACTAGGAAACATAAGGTCTCGGACATATACCCAACATTATGATTCTCACTGAGGTATTGAATGGTAGGAAACCATCCTTGAGATCACACACCACAATCTCAGCAATCCCAGATGGCACTAATCAAAGAAGCATTCAATATGGTACAATCCTACCATTTTGAATGTTATGTCCCACTGAACATTTTCTATTGAGAATATTCTACTACGTCTGAATATTTTTCCCAACATTGCATGTCTAGTTGTCACAACATTGATATCGATGTTGGACTATGGAAACAAAAGTGAAGAGTCCCGATCCTTATCCCAACACTGATTTTAGGGAGATATGATCCATATTAACATATGATACATTAATTTCTCATGTATGGAGTTTCATGTGCCTCATACCATTGAAAGAGATTTGTCTTCTACCTAGGTATCATTCCTCAAGTGAATGGGAACACTCCTCGCTACTATGTCTGACAACTGAGGGAGCTACATCTACAATTGAGGACTTGGACCCTTCTAGGAAGGGAAGTATTGCTCAGTGAATAGATGACCCTATCCCTAGAATGATTGGGGAGTACCAATCATGAAGGACCCACACCCTATAGCAGTTTTGGATTACAAATTCCTATATCGAGGACCCGCACTCTACCCGGAAGAGGAGTACCACTCAGTGACTAGTTGACTGACTCCCTGGTAATATTGGGGAGTACTGACTATGTTAGTCAGTTCACTATGGGGGACCAACACCATAGTATATTAGGGGATTATAGACACCAAGCTAGTGGACCTTGTCCATGGAACGGAAGGGGAGTACCGACTCTATCGTAGAACTACATAAGGATGACCTGGACCCAAGAATGACATGGGAGTACTGACTTATACAATGGAGGACCTACACTCTACCATGTATGGGTGTAACGAATCTATATTCAATAGATATAGGATACATGTGCCCTATTCTCATAGGGGAGTTCCAAATCCAATTATTGAGGACCCTCTCTCTAGCATGATAGGGGAGTATCAACTCATCCTTTACAATATTCTTTGAGAACACACACCCTAATCCTATAGGGAAGCAACACTGTTGGATGAAAACACTAAAATAAAAATAAACCAGAACCCATGACCTGGAGAGTCCCACTTCTAAAAAAGAAGACGAATAATGAGTAATTACTTCTTGAGTCAATCATGAGTATCCATTCAAAAATAACACCATTAGAATCACCAAATTTTTTCCTAAAGTACACACACACTAAGAGATACTACTCTTAAAACCAAATAGGACATCGTCTAAATGTCTAAAATACAGAAATAAGTTATCTCAAATGGACAGTATCATTGCAAGGGTCCCAACCCCATATAAATCTCATGAAACAGATGCTATGTTTGAATGTTACTGTCATTTTTGTCAAATAGGATCTGGTTGGGTGTGGGTCCAGTTCTTCTTGGCTGGATCGAACCAACCTAACCTGGCCCAGGGTTCCTAGCCTAGCCTGCCTTTCTAGGTACAATCCAATTGATCCAGACTATCATAATATGGAAGGATTGTTTCATTGGCTCAGACATGGAAAAGGTAACTTCTGTTTTTCCCTTAGGGCGCTTGCAGACACCGCTACTCCATCCGGTCTACTTAGGGGGATTTTACATCAAGACTGACCTGTGGAAATGCCACATGGTCCATCTTGTTCCATGGAATGGGGCTATTGAATAAACCATGTAGCAGTCGAGCAATCACTAATATCAGCTTTACCGAGACACACCGCCCCACCGTTCGACACACGACCAAGATCAGTGGCCTGGAAGAACATTCTGCAGACCACCAGATGCCCTCCAATGGTCCATTCGTCAATCTGGAGGGTGTTATAGAACCCTCGGGTCACATTATGAACTATACGGGTCTCAAATCTCTTTTTAAATCCATTCCACAAGAATGAATCTGATTGTTAGTGTCTCACACACCACATTGAACCAACCACCGCTATATTCATCACACTAAATTCGTGACATGTCTACGTAAATGGGTATGACGAGACGAACCAGAAGGGAATAAAATCAAGTTATGATCATCAATTTTTGTTTGTTAAATCTATTATCCATTCTAGTTTGAGGGATCAAAACAGAAATTAATATCCCAAAGTCAACCCAATAAAGACCCTCATGCAAGAACCATGATACATGGGTCATCTTTATTGTGGGTTGATCTGGAGATTCAATTTAAAATCAAAAATTTGGAAAAATAGTGTTAAATAACAACACCTACCTTGATCAGATCATTTGATGGTGATGAAAACTGCCACTACATTCATCATTCCATGATACTCTATTTATGTCAAATGGTCGATTGCCGTTGGTAATGATTTGTTTGAAGGGGCATAAGTATTCATCGTCATCACCCACCATAGAATCTGATCAAAACAAGTATTGTGTCAAAAAACAAATGTTTTCAACATGGACTTTAAAGGAAGAAATGGGAATCAAATATGCAGATATAATTCTGTAATAAAGTCATTTTTCTATTTTATTTAATACAATTGTGTATTTTGTTTCTCTGTCTTGGAACACCATTAGGCTAAAATTAATTGAAAAATTTTAGAAAATTAAATATAATATTTTTATATTATTATTTAACATTATTAAATAGTCCATAAAAATATTTTTGGTTAACCCATATCGGTCGAAGTTAAGAAATTTTTAGGTGAATCCCGCCATTCTATGTTCAACAGTGCCCTCATATTTTTGAAATGAGCACAGTTTCAAATGATCGAAAATAATCACTTGCATGTTCAATTAAGAAACATTAAAAAAAATTAAATATATTTTAGCCACTTCGTGTCTTAGAATTACTTTTCTTCTTAGAGCATGGGCATGTAAAAATACAATTTAATTTTTCTTAAAAAATATCCCTGTGTATTCTGGGGAATTACACACTTTACCATGCATAGAGCATATCCATTAATGTTTTTCCATTATAGAAAAAAACAACCCACATCAAATATATATATATATATATATAATATTAACGTTGGTGGATACTATGTAAAGATATTTTAAAAAAATTATGTGAGTATGATTCAAACTCTTGAAGGTATGTCGACATATATAAGTAAATAATTGCATTCTTGAAAAATCATCAAGCAATATAAACTATTCGTTCTACATCATTGAATGTTGTAGTTATAGGTGAAATTTAATTTGGTTCCATAAATACATTGGAATATTTATTTTTAGTTTGTGTTCAAAATTTATAAATATACCTTATAAAATGAAAAAATATGTATAAATTTTCAATAAATTAAATGAATATAAAAATTTTGTTAATCGAATTACATTGTAAAAAATATACACCATGTTGATGCCCAATTAATCTCCACCAACAATATCTATGATATATTTCTTAAAGTACCTACATTTATTTCTATCATAGAAACACAATCATAAATTGTAATATCATATATATATATATATATATATAATAAAATTATTGAAAATCATTAAAATATATCATAACATGCAGGGCCTATATCTAAAGTCATAACACATTTTATTTTATTGGTGTCTAGACAATATTTATATACCCTAAAATTATTCATATAAAAATAGAAAAATTTAGAGTTAATAAAATTATAAAAAAATGTAATATCTAAATGAAATAAAACATAAGATATACACATACAAGAATGATAATATGTCAAACATGATTAGATGGAAATGTTAAAAATTTTGTCGATAAATTGTCTATCTATACTCACCTCATCCATAAGACATGGTATTGTTGCTATTGTATATAGAATATGATGTTCAAAAACCCTTTGGAATACTATCTTTTTCTGTTGATGAATAATGGAATTTAAAAAATACAATATCATTATACATGGAACAATATAATGAAGATTGTGAACATATAACCCACAATTACTAGGTTGAAAGTGAAATGTTATTTGAGTTGGATTAGAAGGAGGGGGTTTTTTATGAAATGATGTATGAGTAGGATAATTACGGGGGAGTTATACTTGAAGATGAGGTGGAGGCAGAGGATCCATTTCAGTAGTCTGAAATGGCCTATAAATATAGGAAAACATCTCTAGAACAGATTCTATGACAATTTCCTCCTTATTCATGTGAATATCATGAACATCTTATTTCATATATTTTATTCTTAAAAAAAATACCATAATGTAAATTAATAATTAGGCAAATGTTTTTATTGAGACACAAATTCGGTATCCTCACACAAAACATGTGTGTTTGGTTATTCCAAATTATATAGCCAAAATGTCCTGCCTCACCTCATACATAAGGACAACTAATGTGCATCTATCTTAAAGAAAATTAATTGTAAAAAATTTGAAAACGTATGTAAGAAATTAAAATATTTTAATAAGTTCATTATCATAAATAAATATTGTAAAAATAATAATGTTTGCTTAGCTATTACCCTCAACTCTTCTATAAGATATTTTCCATTTTTTATCTTTTGAGTCCTCTTCCATTTTTCATGTCATACGGGTGGGGGGAAAATACTATTATTGAAGACATAAACTATCGTTTCTGATAATTTTATATCATAATTTCAACTTATTGTAACATATACCTGGACCGAGATATGTATGACGGTGTACATTTTTATATTCGATGTCATAATGAGAACTAATATATTTTCATAAATCAATAATAAGAAAATTATTAATATGATCATTAATGAGAAAAATTATAAAAGGTAACATATCACTTACCAAAAAATTGACTCATATAAAAATTTTAAAAAAAAATATCTATATATCATCATCTACAATTTGGTTTATATGACATGGATTTTCATTTTATCTATCACTAAAAATGAATTCTGATGCGTGGGTTGGTTTAATGTCCCTCAATCTCATAGTGGCCAATGGTAGACATGTTTCACTAACTACTCAAATATTTGGTATAAAACATTTCATCTAATTTTACATATGAATACATATATTGGTAATTATTTTCAATATATAAAAAATAATAACAATTGATCAAACCAAAATAGAATCCCAATAGTGATTCATGGTCACTTTTTTAACACTTCTTCAATTAACTTCAAAAATACTAAATATATTTTTCACCTTCAAAGATATAAAGGGCCTGATTTTTTTAATTTATACCTATTTTTATATCATTATCCTCAATTTCTATCAATACCATATGGTCCAAACTAAATAGAACAATTAATATTTTCTATTGTGTGATGTCACGTTTACACAAACATGAACACTTTTTCGCCTGTGAATGTTTATGTCTACTATAAAAAGAATGAGGAGACTCATTAATAAAAGTTCTTTTCCCCCATAGGTATGAGAATAATTATATCTAAATTTATGTGGTAGATCAGATGATTTAACATTCATTATAGTAAAATAAAAATAAAAAAACAGAAATTAAAAAAACAATAAAATAAAAATGTAAATAAAAAATGTAAAAATATCCTGAAAATGAAAAGATAAAAAAAACTAATTTTTTTTAAATCATATTTCTTATTGATAAGTAAAATGGTAAAAAAAATATTAAGATATTGTATGTCATAAAATAATTAATGAAAAAAATATCTTATTTCTAAAATCATTCCAACCCAATAATAATTTTTACACCAAATAAAATAATTTTTTGAGAATAATTATATAATTTTTTTTACATTTGATTTAAACTAATTATTTTTTAAAATGAATAAAAAAAATTTAAATGTTATGTAATTGTAATTATTGTAACGAACAAAATAAATATCATTAATTCTTTTTAACTTTTTCATTATAATAAATATTTTAATAATGAAAATAAAATTAAACTGTTAAACATTTAATGGAAATTTAAAAAGTAAACTATATCAAAATAAGAATTACATGTAATATTACAAATCATATAAATGATTGTGTTTCCTAATGTATTTCATCATGATCATTTTATATTGAACTAACTATGTATTCAAACTGATCATCAATATTATTTATTACCATTTGTATGAATGAATGTATATCACATAAATCTATATAATCATAATCTATATAATCAAAAAAATAATTTTCTTGTTTTTAAATAGTAGACCACTACATATAAGTTTTATCTAGAACAAAAACATTAATTTTTACTTGCCACCATAATGAAAGAATTAATACTTTTTTTCCAATTTATTCATATTAACTAGTTTCATTCCAAACACATCATTTCTAAAACAATTGTTAATTATAAATAATTTTCATTTAATCATTAGAATGTGAAACATAATTTAATTAACCTCCCTTGTTTGGACAATGACTACATAATTAGCAATTGATGCTGAGATTGGGTTTTTGTCCTTAGCAGTAAAAAAAATTTCTTCTATGATCACTAATACATTACTATCCTAATCTTTAATTCTGTTATCATGATATTTTATATGGAAAATATATCCATTAATAACATACAAGTAACATGTTATAAAATTTAACATGATACACCCACAAACAATCACAATTTTGTTGATCCCTCTAATCTGCCAAGACAAATCTCTCTGAACAATGGGATAAATTATTTCTATTATCCTTTAAAATTGACATATAATGATTCATTGTATTTCATTGTTTCTAAAAATTAATATGAAATATTATATGTCGATGAGAATTAGATATGGTATATAACACCTCAGGTAAATAAAGAATATGACATCTTTATATTTTCCCATATTTGTGAATCAAACATTAATATTACTTTAAATGGGATGCTATGCTCGATGGCGTACCCAATACACAACAATGAGTTTCTTGGGAATCTTACGTTACACCCTAATAATAAAAATAATATTATTTTAAATGGTAGTTAACATGTAGCCGTTGTAATGGCAGGAATGGATAGAAATAACTAAAATATGATTATATATGTTTTGAAATGTTTTTACATTTATCCAATAAAGGATGGAGGCTTAAAATACAGAAAGAATTCAATTTTAGGCGCATGTACCCTAGTTTTCACTAAAAGTTCACTTATCACCTTTTGATGTTGAATCATCATAAAATATAGTTTTGTTCACTCTTAAACATTCTTTTGGACCAAATGAAACTCTTATTATGAATCGGGACATCAAAATTTACATTGTGTAAATTTTTGGTATCTTTCCGATAAAGTTCATTTTTTTAATGAATAGTGTAAAATGTTGTATTTTAATTCAAAACCTCTTTTTAATATAATTTATTTATATTATTAGATTATCTTTTTAATTGGTTATAAAGTGAAATTAGAATATATTTTTACCATTAAATCCAATAGTGGTCATTGGAATTTATTTCACTTTGAAATGAGACTTAAACCAGTGTCAATCTTTTGATACTTATTGTTTCATAAAAACACGCTATTTGCTCTGACATCAGTAATTAATTATTAAATTAATTAATCTGACTTATATGTTTTGAATTTTGTAAAATATACATCATATTTGAATTCGGAATATCAAATATAGCTTATGGTGAATTTTTGGGATTTTTCTGAAAAACATCAATTTTTGATGAATAGTGAATCCAGTAAGTTGTACTTATAAAAACTGATTTTTCCGTTTAAATGAAATTTTTCCATCTTTGTGTTTTGAGTTTCAAAAATCCGACATACATGGTTGTTATTAAGAAGTAAAATGTGGTTCAATGGGATAAAAATAATTGTTTGGTGAATAGTAACTTATTAAGTTTTTAATCGCGATTAGTGGTAATTAGTGTAGTTTAAGGTAAAAATAATACTTTAATAAAATAAGATGAGCTTGACACATGTCCTACCCTCATTGGTTGTGTCATGGGCGACCATGACAAGCCATGGGACAACTTGAGGACCCCATGGAGCTACTTTGGTTGGGAAATGACATAAATAACTTTTTATTTAATGTAAAAGTAAAAATGACACAAACATCATATGTTTTACGAAATTTTTTTTTAAATTGGGTAATAAATATCATATTTTGGATTATAAATAGTAATTGGAAAGATAAAAAGATTTCCTACATCATAGTATTTATTTTTTTAATTTTTAGTCACTAAATAAATTAAATTATTTATGACATCATGATGATGCAACAATGACCTCATTATTTAAGGATTTAAATAAAATGGAAAGATAATGTAAAATATATAAACTACACATGTCCAAAACTTACTGTATGGGGGGATTTAGAACCCTTAACACCTTATCCACGAGTTATATCAATGTGGGAGCTTTTGAAATAGAAACACATTTTCAAATAAAGTAATATTTCTTACATTCCAAAAGTTCCCATCCTCTCCTCTTATAAAAGGCCCCCACCTCTACCTCATTTCACACACTCCTCAAGCCTTTGGCTCGGCCAACCCATGCGCATTTACTCTCTCCAAATCTCTCTCCTCATACTAGAGGATTACCCTTGGGCAGAATCCTTTCAAAGGAAGCCTTTAGGCTCAAATCAAAAGGAGTTACACTTTTAAAGGTAATTCATTCTCTCATGTTCATTTGTTTTATTTTGCTTCTCCAACCCCCTAAACTCTTTTTATTTATTTATTTTGTAACAACAACAGTATCTTAAATATACTAGTATGTTGTTATAAGATTTATTAGAGCTACACTCTCACACAACTACATCAAATGGTTAAAGAACATACGGTTTCCGTGGATGGCGAAATTTTGCCTCCTGAAACAATGATTGTTCAATACTCATTTAACACCTTCAAAGGTGGCCCTTATGATGTCACTATTTTTATATATGATACATAATATGTTTATGTTTCCTTAAACTTCTGTTTTTTTCATTTTTTACATACCTATATGGTTTCCATTATGTGTAAACACGATATCTTCATTTAAGGAAGTGCGGACTACCGCCCCCTCAAAGTGATTTGATTCGTTAAATACCATATGTGGGACGTATAAAGGATGTAAGTATGATATTATATATGATATTATACTAGAATTATAATATACCTTTATATCATTATTATTCCATTCTATAAAATAAGAAATAGAAATGAATGTAGCGTTCATGCGTACGTACGGCTTACTGTCTCCAAGAATGATGCATTTCATTTCTTACCTCTAAATGATTATGTAATGTTATAAATGCATGAATTTACTGGATATATATGAAATATATGATATATAAATCATGAATACAATTCTGGATATAATAAACATTTGGCCACTCGAACAACATGTAATTGTAAGAAGTCCACTTTCAACATAAGAACCAAATATCGGCAAAACAAATATTATTAACTTAAATGATTACATAATGTTTATGACATGGGAATACGTGATATAAAAGTAATAATGAACTTGAAAAAGGTTCTTAAGGAAGTAGAAATTAACTCAAGTTTATTATTCAGGAGATTAAAGAACGATCGAGTCATGTCGGACCCGAGGTAAGGGATCCTACTCCTCTCTTTCTTTTTAAGTACACACATTTATGTCATTCCTTTTAAAGCTCATATTTCGTGTTATTGGGATGATCTTGTATATTAAACTTACATTAATTTTTATGTTCATGTGATGAGAGACCCTATTCTCTCTCATCAATCAATTTTGGGAGTTTTGAGTGGCGCCGTTAGGCTGCCGAACTTTCGTAAGAGATCTAACCTCTCTCTTTCTTTTTAAGTACTCTTCTTTATGTCACTTATTTTAAGCGCCTCTTTGTAATGTTGGGGGATGTTATTTTATATTCCTATTTCTATAAATTTTATTTTAATGTGATGAGATACCCTATTTGATCTCATCAATCCATATTCGGAAGTTTTATGTGGCGCCGTTAGGCTGCCGAGTTTTCGTAAGGGATTCTTCATCTCACTTTTATTCCTGTGAGATTTATGCTACATTTTCCACAAATTCCATTTAGTGGTGTATGTAATGCCCATTATTCTACTCTTTGTGTAATATAATTTCATTTATGAGTATTTACATCAATGATCTATTGTCTTTCTTTCATGGGGTGTATGTTTTGAAAGATACCCAAGTCGGTAAGGGAACATTTCACCCTCCTCTTTTTTTAAAAGACTTATTTTGTTGGGTCTTTTAATTTACATATTGTTATGTTGGGATATTTTCTCATATATCCTTATTTATGTAAATTTTATTTCCAAGTGATGAGATACACTTTTTATCTCTCATCAACTCATTTTGATGTGATGTCGTTAGGCTGTCAAGGGAACTTTTTAACCTAATTTCGATTTCTTTGGGTTCAACATTTATTCATTGAATATGACATCCATTGAATATGTGTGAATGAACTTTTATTGTTTTACACTTAATATCCACTTATATTGAGTGTATTTATATTTGTCACACATATTTTTGAGGTTAATTTGTCCTTAATTTAAGGATACCTTCTTTATAAGGGATTTCATCACATTTGACATTTCTATTGAGGGTTCATTGTTGTTATGCACCAATACTCTTATATGGTGTATATAATGTCCATTGGATTATTATATCATGAATCCATTTGTTCTCATGATATTATATATTTCAAACTACTTGTTATTCCTCAATTATTGTATTCATGTGTCTCTAATTTTGGTAAAACCCCTTTAACCAAAATATCGTTTTAAATGTTTTAATTATTTGTTCTTATTAATATCCATGTTTTCAAAATGGTTTTAAGGATTTATTTATATGGATATTAAAGGTTTAAAATTTTACGCTTGAAGGTGGTATGGGACACATTTATTCAAAAATCTCTTTATTAAATGTTTTAAATGGTTTTGGAAATGGTTTCTTTTTGAATGGATTCATTATTTCAATATACTAAAATGTTATATTCTGATTGAAATGTGGAAATGTTATGATTCCTTTATGCATGTTTTATGTGATACATTTATGTTATGGTTCTTGTACATTGTTATGAAAACGGGTGGTTCCGTGATAAACTAAGGGCGGGTGAGCCCGATATAGCTCTCCAATGCATTGGGTAACGTGAAGGAGTGAAACGTTAAGGTTTCTCCGAAGATATTTAGGGAATATACTGTGATGGGTATTCAAACCGTAACCAAGACGGCTACTCCCAACGTAAGAATGTTATGAATGCCTCAAGTTACCTTTATGTCTTATGTTTTCTATGATTTATTCATTATTTGATATGCCTATGTTTTATTGGTAAAGTGTGATTTCATTCTAATGTATATATGAACTCATGTTTCCTTTCCATATTTTTATAACTCTTACTGAGCTTTTTATGCTCATCCCAAGTTTTTGAAATGTTTTTCATAGGTCAAGGGAAAGGTACATGATGTGATGATAGTGTCAAGGATGTGTCAAGAAAGAATCCATGTTATATTTTAAATATGTTCCCGTTGATGGGAAGAATGAATACTGCCTTTTTTGTAACAACTTTGTTTAAATGTGGAATGTAATGCAAGTTTAATGATCTAATTCTCTAAAACACTAAACCCGAAAAGATCCTCAATGTGTAATCATGTAATAACTCAAGATTAAGTACGGTTTAAGGCTGGGGCCTTATAGTTGGTATCAAAGGACGGTTTAGATAACTTTAGACGTTAGGGTATTCTTTAAGCATAAGCGACATTTCCATAATGGTTAGGATTTCAGAAAGAGTGCTAGTTTTAGATAAAGTAAATGAGTAAGTGTATCTTAGTGTTTACCTTCCTCATTAGTACATGATGGTTTTGTTGATATACTCACACTGGCATTTCTGTTTTCAGTGAATGAATGGATCTAGCAGGCACCAAAGAGACAACAGGTTTGAAGGAAAATGTGGTGGTTCTCTGATTAAGAGACTAGATAAAATGGAGGATTCAATGAGGAAACTCATGGTTGTTCTAAACCAAATATCAAGGAGTCATGATCAACCACTTGAACCTTGGTATGTTATATAATGCATCATGTACGAGATGACCAATCGATGTGGAAGTTCAGGTAATAATTAAAAGGGTAACCATTAGGGTTTATATGATCCTTACTTTTTATGTAATTATGGGTTAATCTATGATATGATGGAAAATGATAGGAATGAGATAAACTTGAGGATAAAATATGTTATGATTATTTTTGAAGATTTTATCTCATTTTGGGGAATGTTTTAAGAATTATATAGTTTTGGAAAAAGGACAACATGCAGACCATGTGACAACCCGTCGCGTCAGACAAAGCTGCGGGAATCGAACCCACAACCATAGTGCGACTGGTATTTATCGCCTACCACTGGACTACGTGAAGTCCCTGGTTAGTTTGACTGATTCTTTTTAGTTATATGATTTTATGAATTAAGAGTAAGTTTATTTTTGGTTATTTATGAAAATGATTAACCTATCATGGAGGATATGTGATTAGGATAATTACTTTTCAATGCGAGGCTTTAGGAGTGACTGATGTTGTTTGGAGATAAATGTTATGATTTAACTTGGAAGACTATGTGACTAAATCCTTCAAATATTTGGGTTTCAATCTTATTTTGGTTTTCTATGAAGGATTTTATGGACAAATTTTGTATCTAATGGTCTTCGTTGAACTTTGGGTTTTGTTGGACAAATTTTGGAGATTAAGTATAGATTTTCTTTTTAAAGGGTTATCCTTTTCTGTATTATCTGATCTTGTAGTAACATTTTTGGTTTTAGTTTTGGTTAAGTTTTGAAGACATGGGAATTGTATAGTTCTCTTTTGTGGATTAGGTGATTCTCTAAAAGTTAATTATAGTACTCTTAATGCGAACAAGCCTCCCTAAAAACTCGTCTTTTGGAAAAAAAATATGAATTTGATTAAGGAATTTAGTAAAAGTTGAAAGTCAACATGATAAGTGATTATGTTTCCTTATGAATAAATTTCTCAATAAAAAGTAGCTTAAAACAAAAACGTTTTCTATTAACTTTTCCTACTGTGGAATCGAATACCATTTAACCCATCACAAGTTTGTGATTTTCTCATGGATAACTTTCTCCTAAACATGTTTTCTATCACTCTCCATCAGAACATGAACCTTTTCTTTTTCTTCCATGCCCATGTTTTCCTACACGGAATCCTATTATGGGTTAACTCGGGTGACCTTTGTACTTATCTTTCATTATTTTAAAGTGATTGTTTTACCGACTCTTGTTCCGATGTGGGACTTTCAAGGATGTTTCCAATCCCAATTTTAAAATTGTGAGGACGCAATTCCCCAAAGGGGGGAAGGATGTAACACCCCAGGTAAATAACGAATATGAAATATTTATATTTACCCATATTTTTGAATCAAACATTAATATTACTTTAATGAGGATTCTATACTCGATGGCGTACCCAATACGCAACATCAAGTTTCTTGGGAATCTTACGTTTCACTCTAATAATAAAATAATATTATTTTAAATGGTAGTTAACATGTAGCCGTTGTAATGGCGGGAATGGATAGAAATAACTAAAATATGATTATATATGTTTTTAAATGTTTTTACATTTATCCAATAAAGGATAGAGGCTTAAAATACGGAAAGAATTCAATTTTAGGCGCATATGCCCTAGTTTTCACTAAAGGTTCACTTATCACATTTTGATGTTGAACCATCATTAAATATAGTTTTGTTCACTCTTAAACATTCTTTTGGACCAAATAGAACTCTTATTAAGAATTGGGACATCAAAATTTACTTTGTGTAAATATTTGGTATCTTTCTGATAAAGTTCATTTTTTTAATGAATAGTGTAAAATGTTGTTTTTTAATTCAAAACCTCTTTTTAATCTAATTTATTTATATGATTATATTATCTTTTTAATTGGTTTTAAAGTGAAATTAGAATATATTTTTACCATTAAATCCAATAGTGGTCATTGGAATTAATTTCACTTTGAAATGAGACTTAAACCAGTGTCAATCTTTTGATACATAGTGTTTCATAAAAACACGCTATTTGCTCTGACAGTGGGATTAATTATTAAATTAATTAATCTGACTTATATGTTTTGAATTTTTTAAAATAGACTTCATTTTTGAATTCGGAATATCAAATATAGATTATGGTGAATTTTTGGGATTTTTCTGAAAAACTTCAATTTTTGATGAATAGTGAAACCACTAAGTGGAACTTATAAAAACTGATTTTTCCGTTTAAATGAAATTTTGCCATCTTTGTGTTTTGAATTTCAAAAATCTGACATACATGGTTGCTATTAATAAGTAAAATGTGGTTCAATGGGATAAAAATAATTTTTTGGTGAATAGTAACTTATTAAGTTTTTTAATCGCGATTAGTGGTAATTAGTGTAGTTTAAGGTAAAAATAATTCTTTAATAAAATAAGATGAGCTTGACACATGTCCTACCATCATTGGTTGTGTCATGGCCGACCAAGACAAGACATAGGTCAACTTCAGGACCCCATAGAGCTACTTTGGTTGGGAAATGACATAAATAAATTTTTAGTTAATGTAAAAGTAAAAATGACACAAACATCATATGTTTTACGAAAGCAATTTTTACATGGGGTAATAAAGATCATATTTTGGATTATAAATATTAATTGGAATGTTAAAAGGATTTCCTACATCATAGTATTTTTTTTATAATTTTTAGACACTAAATAAATTAAATTATTTATGACGTCATGATGATGCAACGATGACCTCATTATTTAAGGATTTAAATAAAATGGAAAGATAATTTAAAATCTATAAACTACACATGTCCAAAACTTATTGGATGGGTGGATTTCGAACCCTTAACACCTTAACCACGATTTATATCATTGTGGGACCTTTTGAAACTGAAACACATTTTCAAATAAAGTAATATTTCTTACTTTCCAAAAGTGCCCCTCCTCTCCTCTTATAAAAGGCCCCCACGTCTACCTCATTTCACACACTCCTCAAGCCTTTTTCTCGGCCAACCCCTGCCCATTTACTCACTACATATCCCTCTCCTCATCCTAGAGGATTCCCTCTGGGCAGAATCCTTTCAAAGGAAGCCTTTAGGCTCAAATCAAAAGGAGTTACACTTTTAAAGATAATTCATTCTCTCATGTTCATTTGTTTTATTTTTGCTTCTCCAACCCCCTAAACTCTTTTTATTTACTTCTTTTGTAACAACACCAGTATCATAAATATACTAGGATGTTGTTATAAGATTTATTCGAGCTACACTCTCACACAACTACATCAAATTGTAAAAGAACATACGGTTTCCGTGGATGGTGAAATTCTGCCTCCCGAAACAATGATTGTTCAATACTAATTTAACACCTCAAAGGTGGCCATTATTATGTAACTATTTTTATATATGATATATAATATGTTTATATTTTCCTTAAGCTTCTGTTTTTTCATTTTGTTTATACCTTTATGGTTTCCATTATGGGTAAACGCAATATCTTCATTTAAGGAAGTGCGGACTACCGCCCCCTCAAAGTGATTTGATTCATTAAATACCATATGTGGGACGTATAAAAGATGGAACTATGATATTATATATGATATTATACTGGAATTATAATATAACTTGATATCATTATTATTCCATTCTATAAAATACGAAATAAAAATGAAAGTAGCGTTCATGCGTACGTACGGCTTACCGTCTCCATGAACGGTGCATTTCATTTCTTACCTATAAATGATAATGTAATGTTATAAATTCATGCATGTACTGGATATATATGACATATATGATATATAAATAATTAATACAATTATGGATATAAAAAACATTTTTCCACACGAACAACATGTAATTGTAAAATGTCCACTTTCGACTTAAGAACCAAATATTGGCAAAACAAATATTATTAACTTAAATGATTACATAATGTTTATGACATGGTAATAAGTGATATAAAAGTAATAATGAACTTGAAAAAGGTTTTTAAGGAATTATAAATTAACTCAAGTTTATTATTCAGGAGATTAAAGAACGATCGAGTCATGTCAGACCCGAGGTAAGCGATCCTACTCCTCTCTTTCTTTTTAAGTACACACTTTTATGTCATTCCTTTTAAAGCTCATATTTCTTGTTATTGGGATGATATTTTATATTACACTTAATTTAATTTTTATGTTCATGTGATGAGAGACCCTATTCTCTCTCATCAATCCATTTTGGGAGTTTTGAGTGGCGCCGTTAGGCTGCCGAACTTTCATAAGAGATCTAACCTCTCTCTTTCTTTTTAAGTACTCTTCTTTATGTCACTTCTTTTAAGCTCCTCTTTGTAATGTTTGGGGATGTTCTTTTATATTCCTCTTTCTATACATTTTATTGTAATGTGATGAGATACCCTATTTTATCTCATCAATCCATATTCGGAAGTTTTATGTGGCGCTGTTAGGCTGCCGAGTTTTCGTAAGGGATTTTTCATCACACTTTTATTCCCGTGAGATTTATGATACATTTGCCACAAATTCCATTGAGTGGTGTATTTAATGCACATTATTCTACTATTTGTGTAATATACATTCGTTTATGAGTATTTACATCAATGATCTATTGTCCTTCTTTCATGGGGTGTATGTTTTGAAAGATACCCAAGTCGGTAAGGGAACCATTCACCCTCCTCTTTTTTTAAAAGACTTCTTTTGTAGGGTCTTTTAATTTACATATTGTTATGCTGGGATATGCTCTCATATATCATTATTTATGTAAATTTTATGTCCATGTGATGAGATACACTTTTTATCTCTCATCAACTCATTTGGATGTGATGCCGTTAGGCTGTTAAGGGAACTTTTTAACCCAATTTCGATTTCTTTGGGTTCAACATGTAGTCATTGAATATGTCATCCATTGAATATGTGTGAATGACCTTTTATTGTTTTAAACATAATATCCACTTATATTGAGTGTATTTATATTTTTCACAAATATATTTGAGGTTGATTTGTCCTTAATTTAAGGATACCTTCTTTATAAGGGATTTCATCACATTTGACATTTCTATTGAGGGTTCATTGTTGTTATGCACCAATTCACTCTTATATGGTGTATATACCGTCCTTTGGAGTATTATATCATGAATCCATTTGTTCTCATGATATTATAAAGTTCTGACTAAATGTTATTCCTCAATTATTATATTCAAGTGTCTCTAATTTTGGTAAAACCCCTTTAACCAAAATATCGTTTTAAATGTTTTAATTATTTGTTCTTATTAATATCCATGTTTTCAAAATGTTTTTAAGGATTTATTTATATGGATATTAATGGTTTAAAATTTTAAGCTTCAAGGTGGTATGTGACACTTTGATTCAATAATCTCTTTATTAAATGTTTTAAATGGTTTTGGAAATGGTTTCTTTTTGAATGGATTCATTATTTCAATATACTAAAATGTTATATTGTGATTGAAATGTGGAAATGTTATGTTTCCTTTATGCATGTTTTATGTGATACATTTATTTTATGGTTCTTGGGCATTGTTATGAAAACGGGTGGTTCCGTGATAAACTAAGGACGGGTGAGACCGATATAGTTCTCCAATGCATTGGGTAACGCGAAGGAGTGAAACGTTAAGGTTTCTCCGAAGAGATTTAGGGAATATACTATGATGGGTATTCCAACCGTAACAAATAGGATTACTCCCTACGTAAGAATGTTATTAATGCCTCAAGTTACCTTTATGTCTTATGTTTTCTATGATTTATTCATGATTTGATATGCCTATGTTTTATGGGTAAAGTGTGATTTCATTCTAATGTATATATGAACTCATGTTTCGTTTCCATATTTTTATAACTCTTACTGAGCTTTTTATGCTCATCCCAAGTTTTTGAAATGTTTTTCACAGGTCAAGGGAAAGGTACATGATGTGATGATAGTGTCAAGGATGTGTCAAGAAAGAATCTGTGTTATATTTTAAATATGTTCCCGTTGATGGGAAGAATGAATACTGTCTTTTTTGTAACCACTTTGCTTAAATGTGGAATGTAATGCAAGTTTCATGACCTAATTCTCTAAAACTCTAAACCCGAAAAGATCTTCAATGTGTAATCTTGTAATAACTCAAGATTAAGTAAGGTTTAAGGCTGGGGCCTTATATGTTATTCAATATGAATAAATATATATTCTTTATCCTTCAATGTGTCAAAAATTTTAATTTCATGCCGCAAAAACCATTTCCCACATAATTGATTAATTCATGTAATGATTTATAAAAAATGATGTTCCCCAATGTAGAATAATTACTTGGACAAAACACTAAAAGCTCATAAAAAATATAATTATCAATAATGGAGTGATTTGGTCCATATGGATTGTTATCATAATGATTTTAAATCATCATATACATTTCATAATGATATGTCTTACATAGATATATAAGGCTATAAAGAATTATTTCTCCCATAAAATGAACCATTAGATGCACTATGATATCAAAAAGGGATAGAAAAAATACATATCTAATTGACACTATAAATAAATAAATTTTACCTCTAATTTTTTCAAAATTTTCAGATTAATAAATATATGGAAAAATTAATTGAAAAATAACACACCTTCATGAAAATATAAATAATCATATTTCATACTAGAGTGTGAGCTGGTGAAAATTAATTTCCCATTGAAAGTATTTCAAATATTTCATTCTACACAAATTCATTTTAATATTAATGTCAAGAATATCTCATATCATGATGTCATTTATATTCTTCTCCACATACTAGAAATCAATGTTATGATTGACTTAATTTGATCACCAATATTGTAGTTTAATTACAATTATTGTTTCAGCCAAATATTTCAATCATTACAATATTTTTATGCCTTTTTGAATTTTAAATTAATGTTTTTCACATTCTCAAAATTATTATAAGTGGAAAATGGATATGAAGGAATATAAATTATTTTCATCATTTGAGTCCCATTTTTATTCACTAATAGTAGTAATACACTAAATAAAAATATTGATAACTCATGTATAAAATTATAATACCATGTTTTAGTTGATAATATGAAGTCTATTGTTCCTAAATTGGATATGATTTATACCAGTTGACACTATAGCTGGATAAAAATAAATATTCTAGGAAGTAATTTATAGTGGACAAAATCATTTCATGGAGTTCAAAATATTTCATTTTATACGAATGAAACAACCTAATACAATCCTACAAAAATTTTATTAAAATCCTCAATAAATGGTTTCAAGATAAAATTATTATTAATTTCAGGATGATTAGGACAAGATATCATTAATCTCAACATGTCATATTTTAACTTCCTACAAAATTTGGGTGTTTATTTGTAAATTAAAAAGAAAATAATCCATGAACAATGTTTGATAGATGGGATTATATATGGATTATTTATCTCAGTTCACAATACTCATATTCCATTTCTAGATAAATTTTTGAAAATAGTAATCCAGTGATCAAATTTCATCAGATGTGGATAATCAACTCGATGCCCTAATTTCACATCACATATCTTTTTAATCTGAATTCCATTGTATGGTTTTTTCATCATCTCAATATTCAAGACTGATTTCCTTTGAGGAATTATAAGAAGATAACCAAATTTATTGAGAGGGTTCTATGTAACATCCAGATCAACATGTGAATTTTATTTCAACATAAACTGTGATGGAGCACATTCATGACACTCCAATATAAATACATATTCATCCCTATATAGAACACACACATTAAGTAAGATGACTATTTTTTGTACCCATTTCCCATTGGACTTATTTTTCTAGTCTCAATATAATTTTAAGCTTCAAGATAATATTGTTTAGGAATAATTTCTTAAAATAATTTTAGTATAATTATAATACTCTTGTCACAGAAACCATGTTTCAGCTTTTGAATAATCAAAATTAAAATCACCGATAATAATATAAATTTCATAGAACCCAGATACAATGTATTTTTTGAATCTCCATATATATTCATAATTGTTACATCATTCTAATTTTTCTATACTTTAATATCAAAAATTATTTCATCATGTTGGTCAGATTTATTATCTTGAAAAGTATTGTCATCAACCAATCTAAATTTTGATCTAGTGTCACAATACTAAATCTGTGGGTTGTAAATCAGATTAATACAATAGAGAATAAAATGATATTTGATCAATTTTCATTTCAACATTTTTAAATCTATAACTTTTATAAAGGGAAATAAAATCATTCCACTGTTTGGAACAATTCATTAGAAATAAAAAAAATGAATCGGCACCTTCCATAAATTCATCAAATATTCAAGGATTAGTAATCCAACTATTATTTATTATTATCTATAAAAATTAAAAAATATTAATATATATTCTAATTAATATATAAGTGAAAAATAATATTTAAAGGTTTTAAAAAATAGGTCATTTATCATGTTTTTAATGTAATAAAAGGTAAAGGTTTCTAACCACATTAAAGAATAATAAATTGTTTTATACCCTAATAAATTTCTAATACTTTATCCTGATATAAAAAATTCACCCATAAAATAATTATTAATGTTAGATATCTATAGAACAGAAATGAGAATTTAATCATAATCCTAACATATAATATTGAATACATGTTAAATAAATTGAATAAAAAAGGATTCCGAGAAAATATCATCATAATCATTACTAAAAAAATTGTTGGCAAGGGTTATTAGAGTATATATCATGTGGATATTAAGATATATTAACAGGTTTTGGTGTTGATGAAAATTATATTATAATTAAATTATAAAATTACATTGAAAAATAATAACATATTACATTTATATTTCTTATGATCAATTATTTTAAAAATATTAGATGATAAAATATTTATAATAAAAATAAAATAAAAATATACAGAATGAATATATGTAAAACTAGAGAAGTAAAACATAATATTTGGATATGGACATTTATTAATTCATATGGAATTAAAATATATATTCTTTTTAGAAATTTATATTGTAAAATATGAAAATATAATGTTATAAAATTTTAAAAATATATACAATATTATCCATAAAAAGTTTTATAGAATATAAACAATCAAAATAATGAGTCTCAGTTGAGAAATTGAGACTGATAGGGACAATGTACATAAAAAAAATGGTGTGTGACTAAATCATACATTGTAAATGGGAACCACTTTCCCCCTACCATTTTATCATAAATACATGGTTTTTGAAGATGAAACACATAACAATTAACTGAGAAGAAATAAAATCATAATATTTTTTAAAAAAAATCATGAAAAAAATCATAAACCTTTTACCATTTTTTTACATTCTGCATGTCATTAGAGTTGTTTTGAAACTAAACAATCATTCGTTGATCATTGTTCAAAATCCCATGGTAATGATTATGTCCTCTTCGTCAAACCATGTGGGACAGAAACAAACATATACAGTTTGAAAATTCTCAATGGATGATTATGCTTATATGAAATGTGTCTAAATTATTTCAATATAAGTATCATATTACATGTGAGACATATATTTTAATATTTCATGATCCATTAGAATATTCATCTGACTCACCCATTCTAAAGAGATGAAACAAAAAATGGTTTACACGAATATTATTTCCCTTTAAATTAATTTGAATATTAAGAAACCAGTATAAATTTATAAATATATAAATGATAAATTAACTAGAATTACATATTTTATTATTTTTTTTAATGTGATCCAAATAAAAAAAAATTTAATACTGACAAAAAAATCATTCAAGAAATAAAATCTAGAATTAAAATTTTATACTTTCTAAAGGAGACATGATACTTCTATAGAGAAATTTATATTTGAGTTGATCTACAACTAAACGTGAAATTATGAGGTTGGATAAATTATATAATTTATGTATATAGTAATATGAGGATAGAGTCCATCAGATCAAATAAATGACATTTAAGGATTCCACACTAAAGAATGACTGAAATAATATAAATGAAAATGGGTGAGACATAATTTAGAGATGATCAAACCTATCTTCTAGGTATAATAAGTGGATGGTAAAAAATGATGGTTTATTATGATCACAATGAGAGGTTGGACCTCTTAATTGATGATATAAGACAGTAAGGTCTAGGGTGGGAGTGAAATGAGACATGCATCGTGAGAAAGGAATATCTTGAAATGAATCCACCAATGATACCAAAAATAATAAATCAGATATAAAATCAATTTTTATAAAACCAAATTGGAAATATTATTTTTTTCATGTTAGATATTTGATATAATGGACGTAAAAAATTAAATTTACATTCCCATTATTACAAAAATGGATTCAAAAAGCAGAAAATTTTATTTTTTGACATATTTTCAATTAGAATATAAATTATATAATGGAAAAAGGAATAATTAAAAAAATATATATTATAGTGGGGACACCCATAAATATATGTATCCATGTCTCACACACCATCCATGGGCCAAATTTGTTAAGGGACTCAACTTAGTTCCATTGATATATGCATAATTCATGGAACCTGACATGGGGTCCTCAATATCAGCCTCATGACTAGAGTAAAAATATGGGAATGAATCATATTCATTGGAAGTACCATAAATTGTACAGAATCAGTAGAATAACATGTTATAATATAAAATAAATATAATAGAATGATGGGTCATGGCCCATCTCAATTTCTACGGTCATACAAGGTCTTTCCACCCACCCAACACATCAAAAACATACCCATGGTCAACCAACATATGTAGTAACATCCTAATGAGGTTTTCCACTAATTATATTTTCTATTAATGAATTCAATGGTATCTAATATATCTCTATAATCATGCATGGGTTGTTGGGAATATAACGTCTAGGTCACCAAAAATCATCTGGGAGGTCTGAAGTGC
Source organism: Viscum album (assembly GCA_963277665.1). NCBI lineage: Eukaryota > Viridiplantae > Streptophyta > Magnoliopsida > Santalales > Viscaceae > Viscum > Viscum album. The sequence goes on from OY728132.1 coordinate 2,142,673,016, forward strand.
CCCCTAAACAAGTATCACTAGGTCCCATTCAATTTGGTCACAATCATGAAGTGGTCAAGATGTCACAAAGAATAAAATTAATAGTTATGGATTATTTTATTTGTATACATGAAAATAAATCTATTTCTCAATAATTCGTTGGGTCTCTTGACACATTACATTTTCTATGGTGATTCATATAAATTTAACTATTTATGTTGAAATAAAATTACTTAAATAGAAAAAATAATTTATGAAATATTGGTCAATCATCATTATTGGAATGACCCAAAATCTACATGAACAATAATAGAAAAATAAAATCATATATAAGGTAAAAATACCACCTACCAAATTTTGAATCATTACAAATTTACTAAATTCCTAACATATCATTTTAATTACCATTAAGAACAATTCATAGAGAAAAAATATTCCCATCAACCAAATAAATTAAAAAATATTGAAATCATCAATTCAATTGTTATGCCAATTTATATTAAATTTAAACTATTCATAATAAATTTCAACTTAAATAAAATCATGGAAATTTACTAATTACATAGAATGTCCAATAATCACACCGAATGCATGACAAAATACATTAGTGAGGTCAATTTTTCACTAAGAGAATCATTATTGGACAATTCCATATATGAATATTCAATAATATGCTTATATTTATTAAATATTATGTATAAAACGAAAAAACTTAATTGGGATAACATACCACTTCAATACGGAACATGACAACATGAATATATGGCCTCAAGAAGTACTCTAGAAAGGCTAAAAAATTACCAATAGAATCATTAATTTCCACCATATACAAGGGGAATAGTTTTGAGAATCATTTCCTAAGAAAATAAAAATACGAAATAAAAGATTATATGATTGAAAATGTTCAATGAGGGAAAGAACTATATTTTATTGTCCATTAATGGAACCAAACCACCCAGATCAGGTAGGTAATAAAGAAAAGGATAAATATGAAAATGTGGGTATATAAAATCCCAATCATTTGAAATAAATATATCACATCATAATAGATGAATATCCATTACATCACATAATGATCCTTCCAGAATCATTTTGGTCCAGTTCATTTGTAAACATTAAAATATAAAAAACCAGTTCATAATTGAATTGCATAATTTTACACAACATTTTACTGATATATCACTCTTCTTATAGTTATTATACATGAAAAAATTCTTCCAACCAAAGGGGAGAAATAATAATAAATAGTGGGATTATATAATTAATAAGAATGGAAAATAAATATAACAATAATCACATAAGAATAACATAAGAATAATAGTTCATGAACAAGAGTTTGAAATCTCAATACCACACACTAAATGTCAATGAATAAAAAAATTGGTCATGGAATAAGAAATTTTAGTTAATACGATATTGATCACAAAAAATAAAAAAATAATATATGGGTGAATTTTCTTGGAATAAGATATAGATTTTTAGGAATACACAAAATCATAAATCATTGAGAAGATTTCTACAATGAAACAAGATCCCTTATTTCATTATAGACACGACATTTGAGTATAGACTAATGTTATGGACTTGAAATAAAATCCAAAACTAATTATGTGAACATGAAATTAATTTCACACATAATATATCATTACATAAAGAATTTAATGGAGATATGGGTACCACTAATCCCGGGATAGAAAATGATCACCAACCTTATAAATAATGTGACCACCATCCTTGGTTACAATGTAACTACCATCCTTTGTTATAATATAACCATCATGTTAGGTTTTAAAATAACCAAAATCACATAACTCAAACTATAAATATATGTGTGAAAATATTAAAAACATTCAATACAATATAACCATTGAAAAGAAATGGGACACATTAACATTGAAATAATTTATCACAAGAAAACCCATCGAAACAGAATAGGTTTAACGAACATAATATATTCAAAATATTTAACCACTATGAGATAAAATACTAATGGTATTAATGGCTAATATCACTTATAAATCTTATAGAGAATAAAAATATTTCATCATAGTTGGAATAATATTTTAAAAAATCAATTGGAACATTTCATGTGTGAAATAAACATTTCGATTAGAAAATAAAATTTATAAACTAAAATTTATGAACAGATTTTTAAAATAATATTATTTTATGAAATCATTTTGAACTTATAATGTTTGTTTTAAAATATTTACTAATCATTATAGATGGAAATTACATTCATTACATACACATTAAATCAAATATTCCATTCACATAATTAATAAAAGAAAAACCTGACTAGATTGAAAAACGTCATAATGGTTTATTTTAAAAATAATTATAACAAATATTGTAAATGATACTTTAATAAATGGTATTGTAAAATTAGAACATTATAAAAAATAATTTTTTAAAAACCAGTATTTTTATTAATAAAAATATTGAAATAAGAGATAAATGATTTCCACTTTAATGAAAAAAATTACTTTTAATTATTGATTACATAAAGAGTATAAAATAATGGAAAATCATACATCATTAAAAAATCAATTTAAAATTATAATATTCAAGATTTTCATGAAAAAAATATTATAATATTTTATTATCGATATCACAATCCTAATCAATCCTGATAAACAATGAGATTCTTACAAAAAACCATTACTTCTTATGTATCTTATCGACCAAAAGGGCCAATAAATAATAAAATAAAATGATATAGTAAATATAATTAATAGGAATATATTAATGATATAAAATATCAAAGGTGTACAATATAAAACATATAAATGAAGATAGGTGTATAAAATAAGAAATTTCATAAAGATACAAAATTGAGAAAACAAATCCCCTACCATTATTCTTTGATTTTTGTCTTCACGTTCAAATATTTTGTATAATAAAATTAGGTTTACTATAAATATTTTACATAAATATAATTATATATAATGTCATATATTATTTAATTGTGATCATTTATTACCAATTTATCAACAATTTCGTCATTAAAACCATGTTTCATGTAATATCTGCTTTGATTTCATGTATATTTTGATTTGGTATTTTTTTTACATTTTACATTGATCAGGGTCAAATAATATACATAATATTTACCAATATATAAATATAATATATATGTATTATATATGTATTTATGGTAACCCGTAAATGTTATAAATAGAAAAATAGATTCACAATTCTTAGAAAAGGTTATCCTTATATACAGGTAAATGTTATTTCCAATTTATCACCGAAATGAATGAATGGAAGATAAATAATATAAAAATATTTTATAGTAATTAGGATATCCTATATACTCCATATATTCCTTAAATGCATTCTTATTACCATCCATGTATAACATATGTGAAAATTGCATTACATTGTAAGGGGGTAGCCCACCATAAACATGTGCAGCATTATCATATTCCCAATGAATATAAAAAAACAAGTTATATGTGGTATTAGAAATAATTAATTAAAGAATAAAATATATTATTATATATAAAAATTGTATAAATTATTATATCATAATGTTAATAGTGGTGACGGAAAATGAATAATAGTAGTTCACGATGTGGTAGTTCACTGTGCACGCGATCAGTAGTTTCATTTCCAATTTGATATATTGTTAGAAGGTTATAAATTATGAAACTAAAAAAATATAATATATAAATATTTTTTATATTATTTTATTAACATATCAATATATTATAATTATATTTTAAGAATGTAGATGAAAATATAATTAAATTTAAGGATTGTAATTTTACATCTTCTTTAGAAAAAAAATTGCGTAATACATAGTTACTTATTGATACAGTTTTAATATAATAATAAGGTATCCAGGATTTCTATATTGAAGTTAGTAAGTAATTTTGGAAGGTTTTTTTGAGACAAATTGTTTTTTATGTTCCAATAGGAGAGGAAGGGAGACCATTAATAAGTGGGCGTGATGAAACCGATGGAAGGTTTTATAATAAATGTGTGTAACCTCATTTTTAAAATTCCACAAGGATCAAAATTGGTCATTCTAAATAATTAGATATTAAAAAGTGAAAATAAGTATAACCAATGGGAATTTTTACATGTTTCATGGTAATTTTACCCCTTATCTTTTTTTATCCTTCGGAAAATACTTTTTAACCTCAACTATTGTAATGTATTTTTATAGTATTTACTATTTATTATTTTAAAGTAATTTGACATATTATATATTATTAGTTATTATGATTCAATATATTGAATAATTTTTTACAATTTAATTCAAATTAGTAGCATAATTTAATCTTATATTAAGCTATTAGAAATGAGGATAAAATTGTTTCTAAAGAAACATTCATAAATATCATTGATAAATTAATCATTTAGGAAAAATAAAAAAAAAATCACCAATATGATAATTTTGACATTTTAAGGCCAATAATGATATTAATTTTTTCCTATAAATTTTAAAAAATAGTATTTTCATTTATTTACTACGAAAAGGAAGTAATTTTTTTTTAAAAAAAATTCGATGCGTTTTAACATATTTTAAAAAATTAATGTAATTATTTAACAATATTTTTTATTTATATGAAATAATTATAATTATTTTTTGAATTATGTTATTCCTATTAATATATACTATTTAAAGATCATGAATATAATATTCATAATTAAATAATTATAGTATAATTATATTGTGGTTCGTTAAAACTATGTTTTATGATTAATGAAAGCTATAAAAAATATAAAATATAATTGATTTTAGTTTCTAAAATATATGTGTGGTTCATGGAGAGGGTTAATACATAAAAAACAAGAATAATGGATTGTATTCCACTTGAATAATCCAATGTTAATATTAGTAATTAACCAAAACAGAAAGACCCAGATGGTTCCATTCTAGTTTAAAATAAATATATGTGTTTTTAAAACTCTTGGAATTATATTTTGACCATATGTAAAAATTTATAAACAACCAACTTCATAGAAAATTCAATAATGGTATGAATTTGAAACATACACATAGATAAAGGGTTTTACAATATCCCTACTACAACACCTCTCCTTCTAAAGAATAATGAGGGGTTATCCATCCACACCACCTAAACTATATCGATTAATGACACAATGAAATATAGATGCATTTTATCTACGAAATTGAAAGATGAGATTTAATTTACACACCATCATAAAGAATATAAATGTAAAAAACTGTAACATGACTCAAATTTATAACAAAAACACTTATGTGAAGATCACAAGTGAGCATATTTCGTTATATACTCATGTTTTTTAAACCACTTGATCGTCAACCCGCGTTTCATCCTAAAAAATATAAATAATATGTAAAATTATAATACACGGGTTCATCACCAGGGGAATTTTGTAATTAATGATTAAATAAAATTTTTAATGATTCAATAATTTGGATCCCAATAACATTACATTAAAATTAATGAGAGCACTTATCCAAAAATAGTATGACCCATTATTTTTTATTTCAAATTGAATTATATGAGTATCAATTATCAATATATATTTCCAATAATGTCATAATTTTTATTTAATTCATATATATAGTATGAAAATCCATTATATCATCAAATACCTCAAAAAAATATTTTCATTAACCCATCCATCTGTTCTCACTCAAGTATGATTGTTGAATATACTTATTCCAAATAAAAAAATACACTCGGATTCCCTAGGTGACACATCCCCCAAAAAACCCAATCATGTTGAATCAAATAATGTTGGTGACCAGTTATCAGGTCAATAATTAAAAAAATATCTATGTTCACATCTCAAAGAGCTTAAATAGGTTAATCCTTAGGTAAGAATATCTAATATTTTTCACTTTTGTATAGTGGTCATTGATGAGAAACTGATCAATGTGAACTCAGTACATCTCATGTTTACCATGAGCATGATCCATATATTCACAATAAATCAAACATCACATATAGATGTCAATATATAATATAAAGTATGATCCATCATCCACTTCCTAATTCCATCAAAACTATCAGATAACCCATTTCAATCAATGACAATCTCATTCACAAGATGTTCTATTTCAATTATTGTTATTACAATCCCTATCAAAATAGATTCACTATTATTGAACTATTTGATCAATAATGTTATATTAGACATTGAAAATAATGATTGAATATGGAATCCCTGAACATTTCAATGCACCAACACAAAATTTCTATTCAATTCCCATTCCATACTCTCGGGAAAATAACCTATTGTAGTTTTTAAAACCCCATATTTTATATCCCCACCAATATAACATCACTTAAATACTAATCATGAAAATTCTCTACATATTACAACATGAAAGAATGTATTCCACTCCCAGTGATCCATTCTCAATAAATTCATTGATTTAAAGTCCCACAACTGACTCACTAAACATCATTGGCACTAAGCTTGATCGTGTAAACATGCTATTAAAACTATAAATGATCTCTCGGAATAAATGATCTAGTCAAATAAATCCCCAAAAACATAACATGAATATGATCCCAAAAAATTAGATGAATATGACCATAATCATGAAATCATGGTTCAGTCACAATCTAATAAGGTTAATCTTGATCTGACATCATGATGGTATTTTCAATCTATAATAAAATTATGTGGTTGTATTTAATATTTGGAACCCCACATTTCTATGATTTAACACACAAACATATATTATTTTTCTCCATTCTAAAAACATTTTAGCCTACCTACATGAAAAATTTATGTTGATTGTATCTATAAAAAATATGATGACATAGACAACCAATCCTTCTAATAAAAACCTTCCTCAAACACAAACTATTTATATCTAAAGGTCACTAAATAAAAAAAATTACAATAAACTCCTTTTGAATTACATATTTTGGGGATCACCTCGATTGTCAAAATGGAAAACAAAAAATCTTTTTGATGTATTTATATAGAAATAATTAATATTCCCACATTAACCCCTCACATCAGTTAACATTATATTTCACATATCATTTACTTTACAAGGTCCTGAGTCATGTCTCAAGGGATTCTAGTGTCTCACACTTATCCCATAAAATATGACTCTCACTAAATAATGACACATAATAATCATACAATATATGACTCATAACAAATAAGAATCTTCCATTCTCCCATCTATGTTTTCAAACAGAAACACATGTTCCATAGACCAACTAATATTCCCCATATACATATATAATTAAATCTAATTCCAAGTCATTAACCCAAAAATGAAATAATTATACTGATAATTGACACATGGGACTTCTCCACAAAAAAACAAATTATCCATAACCTGGACCTATTTAGAACCATTCATTCCATGATAATCCATCAAAAATAACAAGAACAATGAGGTTTTGATATAAGGAATGTATGAGAAATTTATTATAACAGTACATATCTTAGTGAATTTTTTCTATAATTATGATTATTTTATAAAAAATTTATATTTTAAGTCTATATTTTTTGATAATAAAAATTACACTTAAATAAGAAAACCATAAATTACATAGTGGAAAAATCAATTCAGTAAATTTTTTTTCCAGGCTTTAAAATTTTTAAAATGAAACAATTTATATTCTCATGAATGAAATTTATGAATGTCTTCTTTATATCTTCTTCTACAGAGAGATAACTAAAAACTATGAATTATTTTAAATTATTGTATAATAAACATTGTAAAGTATATAAAAATTATGAAGGGAACCACTTATTTTATTGATATAATATAATGTTTCTGTTTTGAAATAAAATTTTCACTTAAAACTGGAATTTTCTTTCATAATAATTCAAACTTCCTTTAAAATTAATTTCATTTAAAAATTCATAAGAAAATTTTAAAATAAAAATATAACTTAAATTGGTTTATTAGAGGTTATAAAATACACATGAAAACATTACCACACAAATTAAAATTTCACAATTAAGACGAATTTTGTAACTTCCCTTAAGCATAATATGATTGTATTAAAATGAAATATCATATGATATACATTAAAATATAGAGAAATAATATATAAATCCGTTATTTCACTTGAGAAATCAATTTATACATCAGTATTAGATGAAGAATAACCCAAATAGTCAACATTTATAGCTAGTAAAATTAATGGAAATCAAGGACTGATTGGTCTATGGTTTAAAATAGAACAACCCATCAATGGTTTAAAATGAAACAACCCATCCATGGTTTATATCTAAACAAACCACAATGATAAAAATTATATGGAACCTTAATGCAATCATAATATAATGACCCTTTAACATGAATATATTACACTCATGAATATATTATTTTCCCCAATAAGAAAAACTCTATAAATATTGAAATATACATTTCATTTTATTTAAATATTATTAAATAAGATTTACATAAAAATGATGGGACTTCAATGAATAAATAATGGTTTATTTTAAAACAATGTAAATATCACTTAATGGATATGATAGTGGAGAACATGGTGTTTCCTAATATATAAAAATAGAACAGTCTAGTTTTATTACATTTAATAAATTAAAAACATATTGTATTAAATGTATAATAAATCTATGTTTGAAATACTTTTAAAGTAATATAAAAAATGAACTAAAATTTAATTTATAATCCATTTATTTACCTATAAAAAATCTATAAAATTTTTAATAAAAATGTGGAGATGGAAGAAATATATATTTAAGGGATCCAATAAAAGATGTTTTATTAATATTATCTCTTACCTTGAGCTCTAAAAATCACATACGTTCATTATATTACAGAATAAAAAATTAAATTATTTAATTTTTTACAAATATTTTCATAAATATTATTTATTTTTAATAATAAATGACCAGTCATTAAATTAACTAAATTTTTGATATATGTTTTTAAGAAGTTTCTCTCATATATAAAAAATGGTTTCAATGTGTTGAATATAGTCAAAGTGGTCATTATTACACGAAATTGAATATATTAATAATTTAATAAATATAATATTTATATAAAAATTATAATTATCAATATAATAATGAATTCATATTAATAAAAATTAACTCTATTAATGTTGTGGAGATGGTAGGCCAAACATACACATGAGTAAAATTTTCATTTTCATTTATTAACATGAAAAAAAAGTAAGTATTTTTTAATCATAATATAATTATATTTTTATAATTTCTACAATATTATTTATTTGAATATAATTATTAATATCCTCAAGGTGATTTGGTGATAAAAATCGATCACATCACATCATAACGGATGTAGTCTGCTTGTAAGCAAGGACAACATTATCATTTAAGAATCATTGTAATGGTAATAATATTGTAGCTATATAAATTTTTCACAAGGAAAAATATTTCATGAATATATATATATATATATTATTTGATTCGAAATTTCCATGATAGTTAGTGATGTAAAATTAATTACATCGGTTTGCGAAGTGATAGTCCTCCATAAACACAAATGAGTGTTTGTTTCCAATTTTAACGGAATATGATATAAATGTGGGTAATTCAATTAACCTATAAAATAATCTATATATGGGGATAGTTATTTTGTTAAATCAAATTGGATGAATTATATTTTGATGATATAGAAGAAGAAATGAAAAAAGACACATGGTTAAGAACTATACCACTTTTTCGTCCAACCACCTATGTTTTATTTAAAAAGAATCACTCGTATGATATTATTTTAAAAAAAAGGAGTCTATAACATGGGTAGGAATGTATGAAAGGTATTTAAGAATTTATTTTCTGAATAATAACTATTTTTAATAGAAATGTAATGAGAATTGGTGGGTTTTTTCTAAGAGAGGGGATGGTCCCTCATGAAATTTCATAAAATAAAAAATAAATAAAAATTAAATTTAGAAATTAAAATTTATCTAGATTTATAATATTTAAATATAAAATAATAGTGATTATAAATGATCTCATACAATATATATTGATCATGGGTATATAATTATCTCACCATTATGAGTTTTTAGCATGTATTAACCTTTTTTGACAATTATAATGGTATTAAAGATTATTCTCTTTAGGGGCCAATGAAGTCACCTTAAATAGAAAATTTGAAACTAAATTAAACAAAAATTATATTTTATACCATAAATAGTTTAATTTACTAAATATCTATATATTTTTTAATTTCAAATAATTTAATAATATATTATTTATTATAAATTTAAAATAATATAAATTATACATCTACCTATTTTATTGGTCTTTTGAAATTTGATGTCAATAATGTCAATAATGTCATTATTATATTGAAATTTGATGTCAATAATGTCAATAAATTTTACATCTACCTATTGAAATTTGATGTCAATAATGTCATTATTATATTAATTGAAATAAATTTATTCTAGCATTATGTATGAATTTAAGTTAATTATTTTATCCCTAAAAATAATTTTAAAATTGAGATGAATAATTAATATAATTAATAAATGAAATTAATATCTATAACTATAAAAACATTCTATTTTTTATATTCAATACATTACAATATAATATTACAAATTTAATGACATTATGTTTTTTTTCCAAAGTTATTAAAAATATTAAAATAATTGATATATAGAAAAATAAAATTTATTGAAATTTGTAGGATTTTGTAATAAATATATTCATCCAATAAAATAATAAATGTTTACTGGTTACTTATTAGTTTTTTATAAATTATTTTTAACCTTAAAAAACCTATTTTCTCTTTACCATGATTACGCTATTTACAATTTTTTCTATTCAAAATGTATAAAAATTAATGTGACATATCATTTACATTTTGAACTCATAATTCCATATATAGAATAATTTTTTAATAATTCCCAAATCATTAGTCAAATTATTTAATTTAAAAAATATCTAGAAAAACATAATGAAAAACTGTTTTATAGAATTTGTTTTATTAGTGAGTAATAATGTTTTTAAATAAATTCAGTTATAAAATAATTCCAAATTAAATAAATAGATAATTTCATATAAAATAGAAATAAATATTTAAAAAAATAATCAAAAATGATTTTTTTATATGTATTTTAGAATAAAAAACATTATAAAATTTGAATCAATAATTTTATTTATTCATTAAAAATTTAATCATTTATTTAAATTATTAAAATAAAATATTAAGATAATTTTGACATAATCCATTAAAATATAGAAATATATTTCATAAATTTATATACCTATAATTGGAATATTTATCTTTCATATATAACAATATAAGAACAGTGTTTAATAAATGTAATTACTTTTTTATTTAAAAATTTATTCATTTATTTATAATGAATATAATGTTCTATATCATGATGAATTATAAATTTCATAGTTATGAAATAAGTAAATACATATAATTATAGACTATTCCACCATTTTTTGATATATCATACTAACAATTTTATTTAACACAAATAAAACTGGTGATATTTTTACATCAAATTATATTAATAATCCCCTGTTTTTTCTTTGACAAAATGATTTTTCAATAAAATAAAATATTATAAATCACATGGTTTAGAGAATCAAACCCTTAGTGGTCCGAAATCTATATTGTATAATCCTTATAGAGGACACTATCTTTTAATATAAGGACTTGACCTTATACATTACTTATTATTGAATTAAATGAATAATTCACATTGAGGACCTTTTCAGGTTTAGAGTTTTAGAGAATTAGGACATAACTAATAGATTTCAAAGATTAAAAAGTAGATGCATCTACTCAACTTCCATTTTTTTCAAAAAAATAAAAACTCTTGAATGAAAGAGTCATGTCTAGTTCCTTGCTTTAGACAGCCTGACATTTCCATGATCTCATCCTTGACCCTATTCAACTTTATGTCATGTGAAAACATTCCAAAACATGGGATGAGTATAAAAAGCTCAGTAAGGGTTATAATAGTACAAAAATAAAACATCAGTCCTTGTATACATAAGAATCAATGAAATCATACTTTACTCATAAAACATAAGCAATTTAACATACCTCATGAAATCATAAGATTAAAGAATAGCTCATAGAAATCATAAGACATAAAGGTAACATGAGGCTTTCATGATATTCTTACGTAGGGAGTAACCCTCATGGTTACATTTGGAATACCCATAACAGTATATTCCCTAAATCTATTCGGAGAAACCTTAATGTTTAACCCCTTCGCATTACCCAATGCATTGGAGATCAATTTTGAGCTCACCTGCCATTAATTTATCACAGAACCACCGGTCATCATAAACAATGCCCAAGAATCATAACATAATCATAGCACATAACTTAATCATAAAGGAAAGATAACATTCCCACATTTCAATAACAATATAACATACTATTATATTGAAATAATGAATCCATTCTAAAACCATTTTCATACCCATTTAAAACATTTAATAATGAAATTTTTGAATCAAAGTGTCCCATACCACATTGCAGATTTTAACATTTTAAACCATTAATATCCATATAAATTAATCCTTAAAACCAATTTGAAAACATGGACATTAATGAGAAATATTTATAAGAATAAATCATTAAAACATTTAAAAGGATATTTTAGTTAAACGGTTTCTGAAAAAACGAGAGGCCCATGAATACAATAATTGAGGAATAACTTTTAATCAGAACATTATAATATCATGAGAATATAGGGATTAATGATATAATATTCCAAAGGACAATATATACACCATATAAGAGTGAATTGGTGCATAACAGTAATGAAGTCTCAATAGAAATGTAAAATGAGATGAAATCCCTTATAAAGAATGTATCCTTAAATTAAGGATAAATCAATCTCATAATTATGTCTGAAAAATATAAATACACCAAATATAATTAGATATTAAGTGTAAAAAAACCAGATCCCATTAACACAAATTCACTTGATGGCATATTCAATAACTATAAGTTGACCGAAAGAAATCGAAATTGGGTTAAGAAGTTCCCTTGGATAAATTCGACAGCCTAATGACGTCACTTTAAAGTTCATTAAATTATTTGATGAAGGATAAAATGGTATCTCATCAGTTGGAAATAAAATTTACATCAATAAGGATATATAAGAACACATCCCAACATAAAAATATGTAAATTAGAAGACATAACAAAATAAGTCATTTAATAAGAGGAGTGTGAAAGGTTCCCTTACCGATTTGGGCAACTTTCGAAACATACACCCCAGGAAAGAAGGGTCACACAATGAAGATGTAAATACCCATAAATGAGAGTATATTATACAAATAGTAAAATAATGTGCAGAACATACACAACACAAAAGGAAATAGTGGCAATTGTAGCATGAATCTCACAGGAATTAAAAGTGAGATGATAATCCCCTTATGAAAATTTGGCAGTCTAACGACGCCACATAAATATTCAAAAAATGAATTGATTAGAAAATGAGGGGGTATATCATTATATGAAATTAAAAATTAAAATATGGTAAATAAAAAATAATATTCTCCAACATAATAACAATTAGCATAAATGATATGACACAAAAGAGGGTACTTGAAAAGAAAGAGAGACGTCAGATCCCTTACCTCAAGTCTGACTTGTCTTGTTCGTTTCAATAAATTATTGAATAATAAACATTCTTAAATTTATAATTTCTTATGTTCCTCCATTAAAGATTATTATTCATTTTATATATAATATTATAATGTTATAATAATTGGTTAATAATCTGAGTTAATATTAGACGTTTTTTTCGATGTTTGGTACATGAGTCAAAAATGAACTTGTTTGAAAATGATTGTCCATGTAGTTATAAGTAATCATCTCCAGAATATTATTAATGATTTAAATATCATATATATCCATTACATATTCATTTTATACTATTCCATAACAGTTGGAGATAAAAAGAAATGAAATGCACCGTTCATGGAGACGGTAGGCCGTACATACGCATGAACGCTACTTTGATTTCTTTGACATATTAATGGAATTAAAATAATTGAGAGACATATATACTATAATTCCAGTATAATATATATGTTTTATATGTCACAGATGTTCATTAATTTCATTCTTTATACATTCGATGTATTTCATGAATGAATCACATCACTTGAGGGGGACGTAGTCCACACTTCTTCGTATGAAATTATCGTATTTTCACAACATGCAAAGCATAAAGGTATATTTTAAATAAAAAATACATAAGAAAACATAAATACCATATATAAAATATAGTGACATAATAATGGCCACCATTAATGGTGTTAATAATATATTGAACAATCATCGTTTCGTGAGGCAGTAATTCACCATCCACTGAAACAGTATGTTCTTTAACCATTAGACGGAGGTGTGTGTATATGTCGTTCGAATCATTCACATAAAAACTTTCATGTATATTTAATATACTTTTTTTAACACAATAAAGGAATAAAAATAGTTTAGGGGTTTGGAGAAGAAAAATAAGACAAAATAACACATGTCAAGACATTACCTTTAAATCGGGTAACTCCTCTTGGTTTGAACCAAAAGGGTTTCTTGAAGAGCATTCTGCCAAAGTTGAGGCTTCAATGATAACAATAATGATGTGTAAAGATGATATGGGCCGGTTTTGGCCGATCCAAAGGCTTGAGAGGTGTTGGATGGTGGTATAGGTGGGGTCTTTTATAAAAGAAGAGGAGGGGCACTCTTGGAATGTTATAAAATATTAGTTTATTATAAATTTCTTTTAGGATTTTAAAGGTCCCAAAAGAATATATTTAGAGGCTAAAGTGATAGGTTTTATAAATCCACCCATAAAATAGGTTTTTGACAATTTTATGACTTATATTTCACCCAATATTCTCATTTCATTTAACTCGTTCATTTATGAGGCAATCACTGCATCATCACAGTTTCATAAAATGAAATTATTTATTTAATGTTTTAAAATTATAAAATAATTATCATGATGTAAGAAATATTTTTTTCTTTCCAATTAATATTTATAGACTAAGTGATCATTTATTTAGACAAAATTAAAATAATTTTACATAGGTGTTACATACTTTGGATACAATTTCATTTCTTAAAAAAAATATGATAAATGGTCACTATCACACAAATGTGATTCCATTGGGTCCCAAGCTTGGTACTAGGCATCCCATTGTCTTCAATGACACCAAAAATATTATTAGGAGACATTTTGGGTCATTTTATATTTTTATGATATTATATTATTACCCTTAATTACCCGATTACGAATTAAACACGATAATTAAAGATAATTACCGTCGTTACTATTCATAATGTCCAAATACAAAAGAGTATTAATTACATAATTTGGACCATATGATTAAAAACATGGAATCAATTTCATCAATTTAAAAACACATAAATTGTAGTAATATATTTAAAAGTAAATCACGTTGTCAAAACAAAAGACGGGTTTTTAAGAAGTAACATTTATCAAAAGATTGACTTGTTTTTACATCCAATGGAAAAGTGAAATTACTTCCAATGAACAAAATTGTATTAAGTTATAAAAAAATAATTCAATTATACTTAAAAAACAATTAAAATGATAATCTAAATATAAAAATAAATTGGATGAAAAGGCAGTTTTGAATTAAAAACTATATTTTTTACTCTTCATTAAAAAAGCATTATCAGAAAAATATCAAAAATTAACCCTAAGCTATATTTGATATTTCAAATTCGGAAATTATTTCAATTTTACCAAATTAAAATAATAGAAGTTTCATTAATAAATCATATAGTTAATTCCCACTTTCAAAACAAATAGCGGGTTATTTGGAAGCAATATCTATGAAAAGTTTGGCACTTGTTTATGTCCATTTTCAAAGTGAAATTATTTCTAATTAAAACCATTGAATTAAATTGTAAAACTATATTCTAATTAAACATTAAATCCAATTAGAAAGATAATCTAACCATATATTTAAATTAGATGAAAAATCAGTTTTGATATAAAATGCAATATTTTTCACTATTCATTAAAAAGAATGAACATTGTTAGAAACATAGCAAAAATTTAACCAAAGTAAATTTCAATAACCCAATCATAACGAATAAGTTTATTTTGAAAAATATTTCTTATAAAATTGTCAAAAGTCAGATTTAAAAAAAGTTCTCCATCAAATGGTTGTAAAACAATCTTTTAAAAATATTAGAGTATTTAATCTTGAAATTGAATTAATTTAGATTTTAAGCCTCAAACATTTATTGGATAAATGTAAAAATATTTTCCAAACATATGTAATAATTTTGTAGTTATTTCTCTTCATTCCATCTATTACAAAGGCTAGGCATTAACTATTATAATATTATTATATTATTAGTGTGCAACATATGATTTCAATGAAACTCATTGTTGCGTATTGGGTATGACATCGATCATAGCATTCCCATTAAAGTAGTATTAAAATCTTATTCACAAATATTGATAAACATAATAATGTAATATTATTTATTTACCTGGGATGTTACATTTAATATATGAACATCAAGGATCAAAACAACTGATTAATCATACTCATATCTTTATAAAATCTAATCCTAAAAAATGTACCAAAAACAACCTCTATCATATGGATAATTTATAGGAATATGATCGAAATATTTGTTGGATTTATTTTTTTCCTATGAACCATTTAATTTTCATCACCATCTAAAAAAATTCATAGATATTTTACACGGTGATATAAAAAGAAAAATATGAAAAATTACTAAAAAGAATCATCTTTTATATGTTTATCCTCAAATTTTATATGCCTTATTGTTTTTTTAATCGTATGTTTCTATATCAATTTCAACTTCTATGTTATTTACGTAATAAAATATAGAACTGAAAATTTAATATTTCTTACAAGATCCCAAAAAATGGTTTTGGAACTAATTTAAATATAATTCCACAAAATGCTAAATTTTTTCAAAAGGAATTAAAACTAATAATATATGAAAATTCAAAAACTGAATGAAGATGATTCTAAATTCCCCAGTAATACATAGAAAATTCACAAAGCATATATTCAATGGTTTGAATAATTCTCGGATCCATTTCATCATATAATGTTTGAAAAAAAGTAATTAAATTTAATTTATTACACAATGCCATTTTACCTCCATTCAAAACCATTGATGTAAACTAGGGATCACGAACTGATACAATGGAGAGAGGAATTATATGTAACTTGGATATTTCCATGAGGAATTATACTAAACAAATTTCTATATATATTGTATATCAAATGGGAATTAAATATTCATATTTATTTAATATATCAATAATTACAGAAATCACATTATTACCTTGAGATATCAATGTAAATCCTACCGTGAAATCCATAAAAATATTTAACAAATTAAAATATAGAATTTGAAAATTTTTATGAATCCCATTTTAAAATATTTATTCTTCATTATTATATTTAAATTGTAATCATTTATTGATAAATTCAATGATATAAATTTTAATCCCAACCCACTTGTAATACTCTAGAATGTCAATGTATGCCATTGTACATAAATCTTGTAATAAAAATGGAACTACATTTTTCACTCATTAATTATCACTTCATATATGAATAAAAATGCACACAAAAACCATTCCAAAATTTAATAAATCATTCTTTAATAAAAATAAAATTATGGAAATATAAAATTCATAATATATGATACCATTTACTATAAAAATGATCTTCTATATAATATAACATAATTATTTATGAAAATGATGATTATAATGACACTAGAAAATATATATATTATGTTCATGACTAAAAAATTTCTAGGATAAAATTCATCCAGTCATTAACTAAATGGTCTTTTTAGGAACATAACATCGCTAATTCTACACTATTTTTTTAATATAAATAATCATTTACCTTTTTTCCTTTCCTGGATTATAGTAAACCATTAAATCAAAATCCTAGATTATTTAATGAAATATTTTCTAACTCATGTTCAATATATTATATATTAATATATACATATAAATATTATGATTAGTTTATATTATACGCTAGTATATATATAAATGATAAATATAAATTTTTAAAGAAAACACCAATGTAACTAATTTATGATCATGTGATGTATAATTTTAATGATGTAGATTTTGTTTCATTTACAAAAAAATCAATTAAATGACCATTAAACATTAGATATAACCAAAGAACCTTCAAAAATGATTCAACATATAAAAAAAATTCACCACTCTATGATGGAGGATCCAAAACTAAATAATTCATGAATATTAATATTAGCCCCTCTAAACGGTCATCAAACTTCTTTTTCTCAATGAATTTATCTATAATCTGAGATAATATATCTATTAGAATGAAAAAAAATACATTTCATTAAACCATATGTAGTGAGATAATAATCATAGAGAAATATGAATCTTAGTGAAATTTCTATTTCTTGGGAAATAATCGACAACATTATTTTTAACATGTTCAATGATTATTCCATGATCCTAATGAATTTTATATTAATCATATCTGTAATAAATTAACAGAAGGTCAAAATTTTTTAATTAGTTATGTAAATATCAATTAATATGATATATAAACACAATGTATTTATTTAAAAAAGCAAAGGAAATATCTAAAATTTCCAAATTATGAAATCCATTCTGAAATACATATTCCTGATGTCTTCATACATAACCTCGATCTGATAATACAAAAACCTTATATTAGTCTATGAAATATTATATGCACCCTGGATGTGGTCTACAAAATCATTTACATGATAAAAATCATATCTATTCATAATAGGGATGATATTCAAGAATCTATAGTCAATGAAATGACTAAAAAACATAGTTTTTTTTGAAAAATAGAATGTGAGATCCCCATGGTTAAGTGATAAGATAAATTAATCCTTTATAATAAAAATTAATTCAATTTCTTTTTCAATTCATTATTTTTTGCTTGATAAATTTAATAAGGTAGTTTTTAAAATGGTTTAGCAGAAGGACCTATTGAATAATTAATTCATTATTTAAATCAAGGATGAAACAAGGTAAATAATCATGAAATACATATTTTTTTTCATTTTCTACTCAATCATAATTAAATTGAATAGTTTAATTATTTTCAACAAAAATATTTAGTTAAAATTCACAACAACACCTAATAGTATTCTAATATTCATTGTCGGTTATCATAGGTATTAAAAAAACATTTTTCTTTATTAAATATATCATATCATGATAAACCTAAATCCAACCCATAATGTAAATTATATCAAACTGTACTATGTTAGGTTTATCAATGTTTTTTTGAAAGACCGTATCAATAATAAAAATACGAGGATTCTAATAAATCATGGTTTCTTTATAATTTCCACCCAAAGTTTTCGAAAATATAATAACTTCTTTTCATAAGATGACATATTAGTTATACAAGAAATATTATCTCGAATGATATAATGTGGTGATATAATGCGAAACAAGTAATTAGAATATATCCAATAATTATCAATGAAATCACATCTTCATTAGATTGATAATCATAAATTATATTAGTAAAAAATTATTTATCCGTCCCATTTTTAAATATTTTTGATACCCACCACACATCAATAAATTCAATAAAATGGATAATATCCCTATAAAATAAATTTGAAATAACTCGATATTTTTTCTATATCTATTTCCAAATTTATCGATTGTTCAAAATTATTTTCATTAATGTCACAACCCATAGGAAAAAACGTACAACATCAAAATCCCTTCATAGACTTCATAAGAAACACAAGATCGTGAATTCTACCTCTCACTACATAACATAAAAAATTTATTTTCTTTCCGTAAATTTTATCTGATAGGTAATTTCCCATTTTATACATCAAGTATAACTTTTTTTTACTTATTTATATTCAATACAGGATCATAATTAAACTCTATTTATAACCTATCAACACAACATACATGCCTCTCCCAACTTTTTGATTCATGTGAATCAATTAATGAATCAAAATTCTTTACCGTTGAATATCTTATATTTCAGTCATATTCATTACCATTGAATATTACTAGTCATGTTAACATTAAAATGACCAAATTAATGAATCGAAATTTAATGTTTTGAAACCCCCATGACATAAAATATTATTTCTATAAAATTAATCCATTAATTAGATACGACTATGTTTGTAGATCCCATGAATACTAGATAATTTTTTTTATCAGAAAAAACCAATATTGTCATATTCTGCTATGGTAGATATAGATTCTCTTTATTATTTATTCCATCAGTGTTTCAATCCCTCATCATTGGATCCATCACTATAAAAAAACACGTATCAAATTCCATCAAATTATAGGCTATTGATTTAGAAGGATATCATCCCTATTGTTCCAGACTACAATATCCTCTTTATATCCTTGGTGGAAAACTGCAATAAATATAATTATTTTATAGAATTAAGATAGTAGTCTAAAATTTTTATACTATCATTACCTTAATATATAATATTTAATTGGATTATAATATCATCCAAAAATATAAAATCCTTTTCATTGAAATTGAATATATGGACCCATAAAAATAGATTCTATATTCTAGTGACTATAGATTAGAATTAAATTTCAATCATTAAAAATATCATTTAGGTTTATATTTATAGATAAAGAGGTTATAAAGATTACCTGAAAAAACAAAAAATTATAAGTTGAATACTTATAATCATTAATCATTTTTGTAATAATATGAAATATTTGAAATTAATCATGTTTATTTTCATAAAATAACATAATTGTATTCCAATCGAATTTTTATTTGTTCTTATACAACCCAAAAAAATGGGGAAAACATTAAAAAACCATTGTATGATAAAAATCAGAATTTTTTCATATAGAATGATGTGAGAAAACTGTCTGTTGGTGAATACAAATGAATTTCATCATTTATAAAAAATAATAAATGGGATCAAAATAATAATTTTCATACTCATGAAATAAATATTTATAATGATTTATTCTCATTAATCTATTAATACGAAACCCATAATGGAAAATAAAACTCATTTTGGTTACATTATTGTCCTAAAAAACATGAATTATTTTTACAGTGGTATATTTTCCACATAGAAGATGAAAATATATTTTTTAGTTAAATAATAGATCAGCATATTACCATATTAAATCATATGATTTTATGATAAATTCATATCATGAATAGAAAATATGGGACATTATATTCCATTTCACTCTTTAAAATGGGATAACTAATATGATTTAATTCCATAACCAATGCGTTAGAGGAACATTACTATAATAACATGAGATTTTATGAATTTTTTTAATAAAATTAATATCTTCTATAACTTTTGATACACAGAAGATTGATATTTACTAAACCTTTGTATACTATTGATATTATAATAGAAATATAATGACTATTACCTAAATATTGAATAATTTAGTTTTAATAATTATAACCATGTTTTTAATATCTTATATAATTTGTTTAAATTAATAAAACATATTTATAAATAAGTAACTTTTTTACATAACTTTATTATATGCTTCAAAAATAATTTTTTTCAATAAATGATATTTGTCAGAATTTTCAATGAATAAAAAAATCTTTCTATTATAAACTTTATATAAAAAATATCATTATTTGAATCATAATTTAAAAAATTTATTATGTGACTCATTGAGATTTTTCAAATAAGATTATTGTTTCCATTCATAGTGAAAAATTATGGGTTTTTTTAGTTGAATTGTAAATTAAAATATTGTATAATGTACCACTTTGATTCATAATTGTTTTAAAATAAAAATTATTCTGTATTAAATTTCACAATCCCATATAGTTAATTGGAATCAATTTCATATTGAATGTTGATATAAAAATCATTTGAAACATTATTAGATTTTGCATTGAAACCCAAATTTTTCATCCCTTCTATGAAGTTATTTTTAAATTATATGTTTTAATTATTTGAATAGAGTTTATAAAAAATAGATTCCATATTTGGAATCATAAATACTGAAATTTTATATAATTTAATTTTAATTTTGGATTAAAATGTACAGTAAAATCCATATAAATTAAATATCATGGTTACCAGTAATATTTGTTTAATAGGGGGGATAAACTACAAAAACTGATCTAATATCCATCCAAAATTTTTTAAAATCTATTGGATAAAAATATTCCACTTTTATGTATCCCAAGTAATAATATATAGTCATTTTAAACATTTTTACCTGGGAATGAATTTATGACATGTGATTATTTGTAAAAATTTTGGAGTACTTCCCATGTTGGTTCATTTACCCACTTATAAAATGACCTCTCATCTTATCCCTTATCCATAGTATATGATAATTTGGTATCAGCCTATCCCTCCCGAAAACATTTAATTACAAACCTCCAAAGATCCTTGAGGTTTTAGTTTTTTTTACAGAAACCTCTTATTAAAATGTAATGTAATAACCTAAGGAGGATCACAAAAGAAAGTGAGAAACTCATTACCATGCATTATAATTTTTTTATTATATAAACTCCATAAAATTTTCTAAAACTATGCTGATATAGATACACTAGTTAATCACATATGTTAATATGTAATTATGTTATAAAAATAACCTATAACTATCTCATTTTTTGTCACCACTTCTCATGTATTTTTTTATTTATGGATACAAATAATTTATTTTATATTTGTAAAATTATTTTGATTCTGGTATCGTGATATCACATATTCTATTTTACATTCAATTCTATGGTGAAATTATGATATCACTCATGTTTATATTGGACTACCGAATCACAATGTGATGGGAGATATTTCACATGTAAATTTTACATGGAATGTAATAACGAAAATGTTAATGAACATATGTGATATATTAGATATAAATATTATTATACAAATAAAATTTATTTCTAAAATTTCATTTATTTCATCCATCATGAAAATTTAATTATAGATCATGAGTACATACAACCTACCATCTCGAGGAACTGTGTAATTTAATTTTTATATTTTATATTAATGGATTAATCTATATAAATATAAAATGATTACATATGATATTTATATCATTTTAATCATTGAAGAGATTATAAAACTACGATAAATGTAAAAATAATGAAATTATCAAATTGAAAAATTCATGATTTAAATAATATATTAAAAAAAACATTATTTTGATAAGGAATTTTTAATAAACTGTTAACAAAAGGTCCATAGTGTTTAATATATGATATGATATATATATATATGCTTAGATTTGTAATAGGTGTACAATAAAAATATATTTACTATATAGTTGGTTCAATCATTTACCAAGGAAATCTATAATTTCATATAGTCACATGGCATATTACCAATTAGACATTAGACATTTATAATAATATTTTTAAATCCATCCAAATTGTTGGTGTGGGATTATGGGGGCTGAGGGACCCATGTTTTTTAATATTACAAATATTAAATAAATTTTATCACATTTTCATTATTCTATGGGATTCATTGAATAACTACTGAGTGGATTCTCAGATAATTAATCTAAGATCACTATTGTATTCAGAACACAGTCATTACCCATAGCATGACATAATATTTTCCATCGTCATGTGTTAGTTTAGAGGCATGTTTTTATCAAGGAGTTAAGTGGACATTTATTCATTCTATAAAAATAATGCAATATATACTACCCCACATGTTTCTTTATTGAATATATTATGAAACACTTTCTCCAATGGAGTGATGAAATAAATGAGGGGAAAACAAGGAGATAAGGAACCAATGATATTTGATCATGATGAATATAACTCCTGGATCATGGAATAATAGATTCAGATTGTATATCTGAAGTTGAATCTACATTATTTCTTCATGATTTATGAAAATTTTAGTTTTAAGTCGTTTTCCCCATTTTTATGAATTATTTAGTGGTCTTAAATCCAAATTATGAATGATAAACATTCCATGGGGGTCTATTTGTAGGTTTCATGAAAAACTGGGCTGATTCAGGTGTCTCATATTGAATTTTCCATCATAATTACCCATAAAAAGAGTCCATTTCAAGGTAACACGCCATGTGTTCTTCCCATTAATTAATGATAACTTTTGTGGAAACCATGCAATGAACTAGGGTCACACACCATATCCTGATCTTGGGTTGTGTGGCCAAGGTATCTGGTCAGGTATGCCTTGCTAATGAACCTGGCCATAGTGATGTATCTTGAGAGAGAAATAGACATTAGTATATGACATGGACCATAGGGTGGTAAGGGGAGACATACAATTTACCTGGGTATACCTGCCTTGTGTGAGACAAGGATGGCCGAGATGTGCGGTGAAGGACATTTGTAAGGCTCGGGGTTGGTGAGACATTCCATGTACACTATATACAAACCATTGAATCTCACATTTCATGCCAAACAATGTAGCATTAATAATGACCTAGAGTTTATAATGTGTCACACATCATGTCGGCCCCAATACACATTGTATACTTTGGATTGATATTTCTTCACAGCGTATCTCACTATTTAAAGATAAGATATAGGTTTATAGGTAGCCTCTCCAGATTAGTTTTCCCCATATAATGAAATGGTAGCCTTTGTAGTGGATTTTGAGAAACAATTATTCATTATTAAATAAAAAAATACATTAGCATTCATTACTATTGGTAGTGATCAGGGAGGTTCCCTTGTATGATATTAATTTATGTACCCTTCATTTTTCATTTCAGAATATGTGTCCCCTAGCCTATTCGCTAGTACTATGGTGCTTTCCATCATTCAAAGTGTGGTTCCACTTCATGTGGCTTGTATTCCACCATGAGACATAATGAGAATGACACTAATTTTAGTGATTAATGAACACAACGAGATATTAGTGTGGCGTATAATAGAAGAGTTGATATAGGTATTCCCTTATGATACACGGGTGTGATCTTGCCTTACTTATTGGATCATTAGAGACAGAACTCCCTATAACATAGGGTGTGGTTCATCTACCAGTGGAATAGATCTTCAAATGTTAGAACTCCCATGTTAGACTAGAGTTCGGGTCCATTGAATTATTCAAGAAGGAAGACAAATATTTCACCTAGGCGTCAAAGTATGGGAATTACATAATCACTTGATATATATAGTCGAAACACTCCTATATTACATGGTTGTGTGTCTTCTATATGTGTATTCAGTACACCCATATCACGCTAGGGGTAGGTAACTACATATATGATACGTAAATAGAGTAGATAATCTATAGAAATGTTAGGATGCAAGACTTCTATCGTAACAGTTGTAAGCCCCTATCATACCAGAGCGTGGTTCCTCTATATGTAATGCTCATGAAGAGTCTTTAATCCAATGTCATGCTAGTGTGAATTTCATTACGATGGGTTTATTACACCACAACATGCCTAGAAGCTTGTTTCCAATTATTGATGGATAGTTAGAGTAGTATTGATATCTCAGTGCATACTGAATGTCCTCTATATATTTTATGTTACTACCCTATCGTACTAGGGAATATATTATATTGGATGGCCTGTTAGGGATGGTAGAGTTGTTTCCAATAGTGTTTATTTCATGGTAGATATCCATCTAGGATGTAAGAGATCATAGAGTGTGATATCATTGATGAATTTTCCATATAATTATTGAGTATTATTTTATATATGATTATGTAGTTTTATCAAAATGATACTTAGATTCATATAATAAGTATATATTGGGGATATTGAGACTCTATGCAGTATTTTATATTCTGGTTTGAAAAACCCATTGGAATTATCTGACTAGTCATGTGTAGCCAAGGATGGGCCGAGATGAAATTTATCAATCTCTTGGTATATCTCAATCTCGTGAAAATTTGAAGATTTCTATTTTAGTTTCTACCTAATATATTAGGTTTTGGGGTGACTAATAAAAATGGTTGTACTCAACACTACACTAGCCTTGGTTGCACACATTGGGTCTCGGGCCGAAGATAATCATTCGGACGGAGTCCCTGGGGGATACGGTGAAGGTGGAATATAGAGATCTAGATAGACCAAGGTGTTTGTTATTTCTTGACATAGGATAATTCCAATGAGATTTACTTGATATCGATCCCCTCTATATGCGAATATTCGATGCTTTTACTATTCTTTGTGGAGATGTATTTGTAATTTTTCATACATGTTTTTGTACTCTTGATGTTGATTGATATGTGAATGAATATATTTTTCAGTTTATATTACATATTCACTATTTTATAGAGATACATACTAGTGAGTTTTACACATAAAATAAATTAGGGTCTCCCATTGGTTTGATATTCCTATCCAACACTATACTCCAACCCCTATCATATAGAGGAGGAAAAATGGGTTTTCGTCTAAGGCCTCAGTGTGATGAGTCATGTAAGAGTATTATTTGAGTAGGATCCAATTTGGGACCATCGAGTTTCAATCCTTGTTTGTTTATCATATAGTCAATGATAAATAAATCTATTTTGGATTTCATGTAAGGTACTACAATGTTTCTATAATGGCCAATTTATCTATTCAATATGTCTTTGGTAGCCAAAATATAGACATACTACATTAGGGAACTGATATTAGTAGAATGATAATTCATATATATTATTGGAATAGGTTTTGGGATCAATGTACATCTTTAGACATCAACCCTGATATACTCTCTGTCACTCCCACGTCTTGAATCCATTTATAAATGAAACCACAAAAACAACTAGTAATGTTCCCATTGAGAACTTGTTGTGATGATTCTCTTATTGATGATGATTTAGTGTAGTGAATTGGGAATTAGGTAGTATATCATATTGGACCGCTGGTTGATCCACCACCCATTGGTAAGTAGGTTGTGAAAACTATTCAGGATGAGGGGTGGTTCATGATATGTGAGATGAATTCATTATAGATTAAGTGACCTCATATGTATTTTGGTGATCTATACCCCTGGGTAGTTGTTAACTATATTGAGGTAGTCATGCTTGTTTTCTTCCTTGGATGTACCCAACCCGAATGGGTGGTGGTTTATTAGGTGAAAATTCTGCAGGGATAGGTGGGGTGATGGTGGATTTTGGTGATATAGAACAATGACAATGTGAAGCTCAATTGGGATTGTTTTTCAATTATCTTTTTATAAGATTATTATCTTTCAATGTTGATATCATTGCTTTTCCAATGGATTATGATGCTTCAGAAATATTTCATGTCCATGTACATGTACTCGAAATGGGTAACATGATATTCCTAATACTCCCTAGATATGGGTCGGGATGATTTATCCAGAGGTCAGACATTTGAGAAGGGCCTCAAGATATACATCCAAGAATTTGTGGTTTCATATCACCTTAATTATTATGATGTAGTTATGTAGTGATCTCAGATTTTGAGATCCTCCTGATAGAGGTTTTGGATGATGTTTCTATAGTTATGATCATAAGTATTATTCATCTCTAGTGGACGAGAGATTTAATTGTATATGATTGAATCATTGGTGGCAATAACATTACTAGAAATATACACATGGTTTTTCATCATGAGTGATGTAACTAGGACATGGTATACTATAGGATAGGTCATGTTATGAATTTGGCGGACAAGAAACTCATACTAAATATTGTTTGACCTGAAGTGATACTGAGTGGGAGATGAACAATGGACAACCCAAGAAAACGCAACATTTTGAGAAAGTGGTTTTTTCTTGATAGAGGGCCTGATTAAGGATGGTTGAGATTTGTAAGAGGTTGCAGATAGTTTACGATATTCCCTCCACCACACTTATGTGGTCCACTGAAAGCATAGGGAGCTAGATGATGGGGGTGAGGGAAAATCTATGCTATATAGCCCTTTAACTTAGATACTCTTAGGATTATTAAATGAATATTGTTTACACTTTCCAATTGGTAAATTATTTTTGGTAGAAACAATAATGATGTAATATTTTCTTTAAATGAAATTCTCAAGGCTTATCTCAGGTGATTCAGGGGGTCAATAGAACCATGTGATAATGTTTTTTATTTAGTTTAAAAATCAGAGAGAATTGGAATGTTTTCCCCATCATCCTGAGTTTTTTATTATATAAATATCATGATGTCCATTAACATCCATTAAAATAAGATATTATTGAGTTGTGGTTGATAATTCCTTTGAATTATATGTTCAAGTCATATTTACATGAGAGTGTCATAGCTAGACTTTCTGATACCAGTTGAGGCTGTTTCTCATCCCTTATGATTGGATGGCCCAACATGGGAGTGAATTTCATAGAATCATTTTTTAAAGGAAGAAATTTTCCTCAAAATGTTTCCAATTTTTGGATTCATTAGTTATTATCCAAAAATATGTGGTTATCCACTAGTTGGTGTGAATGTTCTTAGTTCACCGAAGAAGGTCCTAATGTGACCCAGTGCATGATCATGGTAAACCTAGTGCTGACCATTGGTAAAAATTCATGCTTGACATCATTGACTTCAATAATATTCTTGAGGAGGGAATTGTACATTTCACTCTCTTTGGTTGACAAATGCTAATTAATATTGTTATCTACATCAAGTTAATTGATTAGTGTACCACCAAATCCTATGACTATAGATAGACCATGGTGCTTGGTGTTTCAAACCAATCACAAGTGAGAGGTCATATTACCACATAGTTTCATTATACATACATGGTTTTAATAGGACGATGATTGAATTTTTTACTTTTTTTCCCCAAAAATTGTTTTTATTGTCATCAGGGGAGTCCCTTAGTGTGATCACTGGTGTGGGATTCAAAGTGGATTGATAACTTTTAATTTTTCCAACTAGTATTTTTCTTTTTTTGGATGAAAATAATAATGTGGGGAGTATTTAATGATTTTTTGTGGACCTATTATTATATTTATATTTATAAAAATATTTATAAAGTTATGTGCTAGGCCGGTGGAGGATTTCAGGACAGCTGAGCCACATGGCAGTGATATTAAAAATCTTAAATATATTCTGTTAGGTAAAAACACTTCCATTGGATGAAAAAAAATATTGAATGAATTTTGGGTTCAAAGATCATATATCATGGTTGATATTAGAACATGGTGTTTACTCATGGAGCGACATAAAATTGGTACCATCGTGTTTTGGTTTGAAATATAGTTGTTGATAGGGTGTTATATTGATGAATATTCCTTTTAATAAAATAAATAAAACATCCCCCCAAACTTATGTGCACATTTAAAGGATGAAGAAACAACACCCCTAGGATATATTGTCAAGCTATGTAAAAACAAAGTAGAGTATACATCTTAGATCATCAATCATGATGACTATCACTCTTGTATCATGGTGAAACATCATCATAGCATGGATCTAACCCCAAAGCTTCGATATATCCCCAATAGGTTGACTTATATGTTCTTTCAGGTCTGATCCCCATTTTGATGAAATTTTAAATTTTTAGAACCATACATTTACTGTTAGAGATCCTATATGGTTAGATCTATTGGTTTTGGGGAAAATGGGGGTGACTAGGGAGGGTTGTTGGGAATTATTGTTTATATTTATTGATCATATGGTGTGTAGTATTAGGTCAAAATCAATGTGTTCATCTTGTTTGTGGATGATATATTTTGTGGCCAACATAGCATAAACTAGGGTTATACTCCATGTTGTGAGCCTAGATCTTGTGGCCCAAGGACCTATCTAGGGTAGTAGTTTCAATGGAACTCGTCTGGTGTAAGTACATGAATAAAGACATGGACATTAAGTGAGGTATATAAAACCAATAATATTATACATCCATGTGGTGATTAAGTTGAGATATGATTTATACCATCGACTGATCACCATGTGTGTGACACAATTGGCTAAGCCTTGTGGGAAATGATATAGATGTGGGCCACAGTAGGGGAGACACTCTTTATACAATATTTACACTCCATGAAAGTTATCATGTCCCTAAAATCTAAGAAGTAGAGGACATGTCTTGGTGTTCATATGGGTACACAAAAATTTTGGATCCTAGTACATGTAGTTATCATTTTATGGACGCATCCAGACAATTTTTCCTTTTATTAGTAGCTTGAAATCTATCTTGTGAGTATCAAATCCAAGGGTTTTTCCAATTTAGAACATGATGGAATACTTTATGGTTTACTTTTAGTTATGATATAGTGTTATTATAGAAGAACACATGAGATGTAGAGAATGACCATTGCCAATGATTAGTGTGGACCCTTGGGATGAATTTATGGTTGGTAACATTTCATGCCCTCAATGGATGTGGTTCCCCTATAATCTAGGATGGTATTGTGGTGATCCCCTTCTTTTAGGTCATAGATACCAAAATTGTGGCTTTTATTGAAGAATGATATATTATTTATGGTTTAAAATTTTTAGTAACAATTTATTAAATCATGAAATCAGGTTTGTGTATTACATTGATTCTATGACTGGTTCTACCATGTGATACCTTAAAATGGGATTACCATACCTATTTGATTAGTGGATATAAAACATCAATTTACATATCCTGTGGTTCCCCAACCAGATAAATAATTCTTCCATTTTCAGAACTCACATTATGGAATAATAAACATGTCCCACATATCATTCAATCAGTTATAGACAATTCTCCACAATCATATCTAGGTGTGGGATCTCAATTCTCATTGGACTGATATATTTAGTACTCCCACATCATAGGAGGGTTTGATCACCCTATCAGTGGAGTCAATACTCCACTATTAAACTATGAAATGTGTCTTCTATATGTCAAGTTTACATAGAGTGGGTACTCCACTATATTATAGGTTGATGGTCTACTATCGATG
The DNA here is from genome assembly GCA_963277665.1 of Viscum album. Taxonomy (NCBI): domain Eukaryota; kingdom Viridiplantae; phylum Streptophyta; class Magnoliopsida; order Santalales; family Viscaceae; genus Viscum; species Viscum album. The sequence goes on from OY728132.1 coordinate 2,142,703,766, forward strand.
GAGTGGTAATCCTTTTTCTCACTAGGTTGTGGGTCTTATATATGTGATTTTTTGGATGATTTGATACTCACCAGTTGTATGAGGGTGATGGTCCTATAACCCAGGTAGCACTCATAATCCGTGGATGTGTAAGAGTCCCCAATTATGGTTGGAAATTTTATGTGTTACTCCCCTATTGAAATAGGGTGTGGGTCATCTATCTATTTAGATGTAGTCACTCATCATACTCGGTTGTGGGTCCTATATCATTGGTGTGTTACTCCCCCCCATCATCATGCAGTGTTGAGGAGCTAGTCAACCACTGCATTTAACGACCAATCGACTTGAGAGAATAGTCGCTAGGTGTGGGACCATCCACATAATGTGAGTAGGACATGGGTAAAATACTATTAATTTTTTATGTGGTGATGTGAAGTCATCTCCCTAAGTGTTGTAGAGAGCTTTCATAAGATTGTTATGAGTAAAAATTATTATGCATGACTCCAAACCAATGTCGAGCCCAATTTCATTAGGGAAAAAACAACAAAAGCATGATGATAGGTAATGTATGGATCAATTAATATATTGGAGAAGCATTATATACTTATTATACATTGACTAAAACATACAAAGTTATCATATTTTCAATCATCTTAGTGACACACTTTATGTGTTACCCAAATGAAGATCATTTGGCATTGGATAAATGAATCATGAGGTATATTCAATGAACACTCAACATTGGTTTGTAATTTTCATTTGGAAAGATAAAAAATTAAATACATTTTATTCTATTTAAAGGGATGGCGAGTTATGGATATATTTTACACTAGAGGTGGTCTATTTTTACTTGGAAATATATTTGTTTCCTGGTTGAGAATGAGACATAAAATCACATCCCATAGTACAGATGAAATGGATTATATCTCTACGAAAATGGAATGCACTCATCTATTCAGGATGAGGAATCAAATAAATGATATTTCTGATGATGGGAAACATACTATGGTTATCCAATATGATAATTGGGGAATGATAAATCATATAAAGAGTCTAGATTATCAATATTATACAAAACATATTGAAATTAGATATCACATCATCAATGGAAATGTTGAAAATGATGTGACCAAATTGATGTGTGTTAGAATTGATGACCATGTTGCATTAATTTTTATTATTACATTGGTAACACATGTGTTTGAGAATCATTATTTGAACAATTGTGTTCGGCCACCACACATTGCCTGTGGTGGTTAGGGGTGGTCCCATATTCACGTTTGTGTTGAATGTTTTAGTCTATTTGTGGATGTGATATATGTTATTTTTGGAGATAAAATCCATGGGGGATGGGATTACAGAACTAAATGTACTAACATAGTATAATTGGTATCTTTTCTCAAAGGATATAAATGAATAAATATGATGTTATAATGGTTTTGTAGTTTTGTGTTTTTGGAAATCTATGAAATGATTCTATGACCTGATTATATTTAGGTGTTATGAGAATGTAGTTCTTATTTATCAATGATTAGAGTAGACATATTTAGGATTCTCAAAACATAACAACCCAATTCATGTTTCCCCACTTGGTTTATACACCATTATTTTCTAACATATACATAGAGTGCTGGATGAATTGTCTATTTTATTTTTATTTCTGTTTTAGGATAGTTCTTCAATGAAATTATCAAATATATTCCTAAAAAACATCCATGTATAGATTTATGGAAGAAGAAAAAATAAAAGAAGAAAACATAAAATGTAGTTTCTTATTATTTTTTTAATCAATCCACACTTTATTTTATCAATGTTGTTTCTTGAAAAAAAAATTATCGTGAAAATGGTTTCTGTTTTTGAGAAATAATTTTTTCCCAATGTTTGAGAAATATTTGGTACCACAATATATAAAATATTTAATTTTTTATCAATGGATGTTCTGTATAATATTGAAGTTTTCTTTTAATGATTCACACCAATGTGGTCTTAGTAGTTTCACAATGAAATATGGAAATGTAATGATTAGTGTTCATGATTCTAAGTGGCACAAAAGTCATAAATGTCTGACATAGAATTTTTTTTTGTGCACCATGAAATAACGATGAAGTGGGTGGTGTGAAGGAAAATTGCGTGACTAATTTGAAGTAATGTAAAAAAATTTCTTTCCCATGAGAATGTTACAAATAATTTAATTGGAGGGTGAGAATCCTGAAAGATATATCGATAACGTCTATTAAAAAATGGTTAACCTCGTTTAGTAGTTAAAACATTTTTCAAAAAAAGTTCTTTTTTATTTTTTGTGTGAATGTTTTGTGTGCCGATTATTTGGGTGAAGTAAAACATGAATATAATTTTTCATTATTACTATAAATATAAATAGAAAAAAAATTATAAGTGAAAAAAAGATTATGGGTTCAATAAATTTATCATATATAAAATGTTGAAAAAATTTCACACAATTAATAGAGTTTCAAAGAAGTTTTTTTGTTTCAAAATGGACTAGATTTTATGTTCCAATTTGTTTGATACCTTATTTTATTTGCATCAACATAAGAGTATGGTGCGATAATATTCTCATACTACTCATGGATGAAGATTCAAATTGGAATATACTAAAATGAATATGAATTCATTACATTAAGTAATACTTAACCAAAAGATGTGAGCTAGGGGGATTCAAAGGAAGTGTTCTTATAGAGATAGCTTATTATTATAAAAATCATTTAAATCATATGTTCATCCCACATATTGACTATTTATAAACTTCTATATTCGATAACTAGTGATGGTTATTGGATTTTTATATGTCTGACACACTACTGACGTATTCTCTATGGATTATCCCCTAGTTGGGAACCACATAGAATTGTTAGGTCTTATCTATATATTAAAATCATTAACGACTTCATGATTAAATCAGATTGGTTTAACATGTTCCTAATAATGTGTGAATAAGATCCATCAAATTAAAAGGAAAATTTTACACCATGATTCACTACCCCCATATCAAGGGAATTTGGCCTCCTATTTGTTGTATAAGTGTGTATGGTTTGTTGGAGTAAAATTTTTCCTATGTTTTATTCATGGATAATTTAATGAATGTTAGGGTAGAGCCCCTATTTTATCCGATTAACATTCAGATTTGGATGAATTGGTAGAGATCTTATCCTAGATCCCTTGGGATGGAAGGTTTTTTAGACACATCACAAGTGATTTAGGTCATTTATGATACTAGTCTATCTATTACTAAAATGGATATGATGATTCCTGATGTAGATGTCCAAGTATAAATTTCTATTTCTGCATATCTTTATGCTCAAATCTATTTTAATGTGATGTTATTAACTATAGAAAAATATATTTTCAATAAATTTGAAAATATATATTAAGGTGATATGAATGTGAGTGATTCCCAAATCCAATTTTTCACAATATGATTGATGATAAAAAAAGGGAACTGACAACAATATAGATAAAAATTTTAATAATATTACTTATTAGTTAAAGATATAATTGGATATGATTCATTAATTAAAAATATTGGCATTGTGAAGAATGTATTGATATGTCATCCACCACTTTAAAATCCAAATGTTATACCCTTGGGGAAAGTGATAATTCTAATATTTATCTTGATGATACATTATGTAGTCGTGTGGTATATGAAAAAAAAAATCAAACTAGAAATGGAAAAAATCATGTAAACAAGTAAAAGAATGTTAATCCAGTTAGAGACATGCATTTTTCATATATAATATTGATAATTAAAATAGGGATAAAAAATATCATTCTATTTTTTCTAAAAAATTGATGATTTGAAAATAGATATTTGATTGATAACCCCATATGTCCTATATTGGATTTTGTGGATTTGGGAATATTTCCTCTCAATTCTCAAGGATGTCCAATACTGAATAATATGATGAATGAATCATGTAGTATCATAAAAAATTATTCCCCAAAATGGATACATAAAATATCAAATAAATTTATATGGAGGCATTTTATTCAATAATGATGACCAAGATGATTAATAATATTTAAGGATGATGAACAATAATAGAAATATGATACTCAAGAATCCATGATGGATACTATAAAAAAATTCCGAACCTTCAAAATATAAAGGTTTTCAGGTGACTGGTGTTCTTTATATCATGATAGGTAATAATGAGGCTCATGATGAACTTGAAATTCATGGAAATATAAATAGTTATATGAAATCATTTATTGAAGAGTAATCATTTTATGTTGATCTACATGAATCACAAATTGAATGAATGGAAGAAGGGGTAGAAGAATAAGTACCAACTATTGAATTCATAGAATAATTTTATGATTTTATGATTTGAACTAAATACAATTAAAATCACATCAATGAACATACATATAGACTTGTATAGATGTATAAAATAGTATAGAGACATTATTAAGATTATATTAATCTATAGAGTAAACTGTAAACTGAATATTAATTTAGTAAAAAAAAGACAAAATTACAATTTGGAATATTCTTAGAGGCACAATTGTAAGAGAGGGGAAAACAAGATTCTGAAGGATTAGATAATGAATTTAATGAGAAAATATCCACATTTATGAGAAAAAATGAAATTATCATGGATATTTTAATATAAAATATTGGGAATAAGATGATCTAAAATAAAAGGAAGAAGGAATTTGGACATATCACAATGGGACATGGTATCCTAACAAAGAGACCCATAAATTTAATAGAAAATGGAGGTGAAAATTATCCTCAAGTACATAAAGATTATCTCTAGTAAACAATAATAAAATTATAAGGGTAAATAAGGATAAATAAATCTGAAAAGACTTTTCCTGTTATGAAATGTTAATTAAGAGGTTTTTTTGTTCTTACAATGTCATATTGTGGATAGGAAAGGAGGTTTCTAAATATGGAAGCACATGGAGGTCAAAAAATAATAATGAAGCCATATGATTAATCCGAGACATTAAATTGTTCATAACAATATCATTTTCATTTTTATAACTATGTACATAGTGGTATTAATTGTAGTTAGAGGGATGTTGGGAATTTTACCAATAGAACATAGTTAAAAGAAAATTCCCACCATGAAGAGACAACTGATCATGAAAATAATTATTATACACAAGAAGAACTATATGTTTCTGTTGAACCAATGTAAATGTATTATAGATTGTAAATTACATATTTATACCCAATAAATGAAGAATCATATATAATGAGAAGAATACAGCTGAGAAATATGACCATGTAGAAATAGACCATAATGCTACAAAGAAAAGTATAACCTAGATTTTCAATACATTAAGAACATTCTATAAGACAGTAAATATTTATTTACTAAATAATTTAAATAAAATGTATGATGTAATAGGGATGTTCAAAATTAATGGTTTTTAAAATCTCAAATGAAGAGGAAGTTAAAAATTGTAAAATGTTGAGAAGTGAAAAAAAAATTCTATATGTGGTTAATTTAGATAATAATCTCTAAAGAGTGAGGAAACTCTCTTAATAAAGGATGAGAGAGAAATTTAATCAAATGAGTTTCAATATAAAAGAAGATATATAAATTCCACTCTTAAATAGACATATAACATATAGAAATTTATACAAATTTGACAGTAAATTATACAATTGTTAGTCAACTGTTGAAGAAGAAAAATATTAGTGACACCAGAGGTCGGGCCAAATTAATCAAATGATCATGGAAAAGTTATATAAGATGAATATAGTTATTTATATTTTCCACATTAATGATTAATGTAAAAATAAATTTAATTATAACATGTGAGGATATTTCATTGAGAGTTATTATTTATTAAAGAATAAAAGGGAATCAATCCACCTTATCTCATCCATATAGACAAATGTGGTCCAATTAATATGTTTGAGACATTGTAGATAGGAAATTCAATATAATTATTGATTTTTATAGTGTAATTTCATTTGTAATTTTTATTTTTGTGTAAACATCTTGTTCCTGATTTCATGAAGATTTATAATCAATTTATAAAAGTTATCATCCTGTTCATAATTACATGATATCAATGTTCTACAACCTATCAATAAAGAAAGCACAAATCAATTAAATTTAAATATTACAAATAAAATGTAATAAAACATGTTTTATCTATTTTGATTACCCCTTATAAAAATGCAGTTGTAGAACATAGAAATAAAATGCTGAACTATATTACTAAAACAATATAGATTGAGTGTAATATATCTCTTCATTATTTGAAAGAGACAGTTTATGAGGCATTATAAACTCAGAATAAAATAGAGACTTTTATGTCGGAATCCAAGACACCACATGTGTTTTGATATGAATTGTTGCCCTCATTGATGTATTTTCATGCATTTCAAATTAAATGATATATCCATAAAAAAATAAGTAAATCATTAAATATATACAGATATTGCATGTGATGTAATTTTCATTGGAATATAAATAATATTTAAATCCAACAACTAATAAATAATCATCATGAAAGTTTTATGGAATGAACAGATGTCTATATCATTGAAAGTAGTAATGTAAATACTTAAAATAGACTATATATTGATATAATATAGGATGATTAATGTGGGAAAGGTGTATATTGATATGTGGAAACAATTGAAATCTTGTAAAACACCCATGTCTCTCAAAAAAGATATCATTATGAAGATAAATTATAAGATGAAATCATTGCAATTGAATAATTACCAAACCTCAAAAGAGAAATAATAAAGAATAAATATATAAATCAAACACATTTTGGGATTGAACAAAACCAACATATATAAGGATGAATATGAATAAATCATATTACGAATTCAGATGATTTATGGAACCAATTGGATTTCATGAAGAAGAAAGGGATTAATCATGGGATATGTCCGGGAAGGAATAAGTTGACCATATTTAGACAAACCATAAATGGAAAATTGTGAAGAGAACAAAAAATTACATTCTAATTAGAAAAAAGTGGATCATTAAATAATATTCAATGAAAATGAAAATCTTATCATAAAAGTGACATTAATAGTTTGTAATGGCTATGAAAATATTGAAGGAATTATCATCAAAGAATCATTATCTTCTGTAGTTTTAGTAGTGTCCTTTATAATTTTCATTTACTTACCAATTTATATCAAGTAAGAAAATTGGTAGATGGATGTAAAAACAATACTCATGAATAAAGATATTGAAGGAGAGGTTTGAATTGAACCACTATTTTGATTTTTGGTTTAAAATTATAAGAAAAATGAATGAAAATTAATGTATAATCTCTATGGATTGAAGAAAACATCATGAGTGTGGTTTTCCCTACACAATAATTATATCTTGATGATTTATTTAAAAAATTATGTGATGTCTATAATATCTATGAGAATAATTCAAGAAAATTTTAATTTATATTTCTTTTTTATGTGGATGGAATTGTATTTTGTGGAAGAAAGAAGGGATCTGTGAAGGAATTTTATAATCTCTTAAAATAAGAATTTGTAATGTCCATGATTGGTGAACTCACATACATCTTGGGGTATTAGTTGATTTAGAATAATTACTACACCTTAATTTTGAAGGGAAAATATACAAGAGGTCCATTTTAGAGATTCAGCTTGCATGAATCCAAACCAAAGTCGAATCACATAATGGTTAGGAAAAGAACATGTAATGAATTATGATGGGACATATCTGGATCACACATTATACATGATAACTAATTGATTCTTATTGTAAATTACTACAATGTATAAAAATATATTCTTTTCAAGATGATTAGAATCCCACATTAATATTAATTATAAGGATGTGAATTTTGAAGTTGTTAAAATAATAATGTGGTACATTCAAGGAACTAAAAATTTTGTATTTTAATTTGATGTTTGAATAAATAATTATTTGACATCATTTTCAATTAAATATTTTTCTAGGGATATGGTAGATTGAATTTCCTCTAGTTGTGGTTGATTTTCCCTAGGAAAAAAATTGAGGTTATATTTTCTGCTAATTATTGGGTTAGTCACATTGTGTACATAATGTAAAAAAGTGGTGCATCATTTTCCATTGTAAATTAATTCATGGGATGTTTGATTAGAAAATAGGAATTTAATTCTCAAATTATAGATGAAGAGTATATTTATTCCTTAATGTAATTCCCTTATCTATTTTGGAAGAATAAAAAATAAACTGATATTGTTGATGAGGTGAAATAGAAAATGGTTATTCAATGTTAAAATAAGAGAATGAATGATCTATTGGTGAATCTAGTTCCATACTATTATACAAAACATATTGAGAAAAAGTATCATATAATCAAGGAAACAATTAAATTTTTTTGCTTAATGTGGATAATGTTAGACCTAATAACTATGTTGACAACATTATGACTAAGACATTGGCATAAAATTTGATTGAGAATCATCAATTGAACATCAATGTTCAAAAACCTCATTATGAATGCGAAGTAATATGTGTTCGCATTACCTTATTTGTGCTTATTGTACTTTTCTATTTAAAGAAATAATATAGGTTTATTGTGGTAATATAATCAATGAGGGTTGTTTTTAGTTCTAAAAAAGTATAAATATAGTTTGATTAGGTTATTTAACCATGGTGTAGAATGGATAAATTCCATAATATAATGGTTTTTTAGTTGCATGTTTTTGATAAACCATTCAATGATTTGGTGACCTGATCAAAATTAGTTGTTATAAAAAAACATTTCATATTTATCAATGATGATCTTAGAAATTTATATGCATTCCAAAACACAAAAAATCAATTCATCTTCCCCTATTGTTCTTTACAACTATAATTTATTACATAGTCATAGAGTGTTGTGTTACTTATATCTCACATTGCAGTTTTTTTATCAAGGTTGTTTCATTATTATTTTATCTTACATATTTAAAATACACATAATCGATTTGACTTTTTAAACTAAGTAATGTCATATAAAGACTCATGAAATGGAGATTAGTTCATGTTTTATATCAATAGAAAACATTATAATTAATATTTATTTATGAAATTTTTTTTACAATGCATATGGTTTCAGTTAAATAGTAGGCGTTGTTACCCAATGATAGACAAATTGATGGTGTCCAAAATTTGGGAAATGGGGAATTATTTTTCATCAAAGGATTTTTCACACAAGAGTGAAGTTGTTTCTCAATTTTTCATGAAAATTATGTTTTGTGACTATTATATAAGAATATGGAAATGTAATGAACAACATGATATATTCAAAATGGTATGAAATATGATCTTTTCGTAATAATAATTGGCGTGCGCACATAAAAAATAAATAAAAAATGAGATATCGGAAGGAGAGTTGGTTACCAATTATGATGTCAAAATTTTGACTTATAGTCCTATTGGAAATATTCTTGTATTATTGTATTAGGTGAAAAACATGAACACATGTTTGAAAAATTCTATAAATAATTTTTTACCCTAAGTCAACATTTAGAATGATTTACAATGAATATTTTATGCCTATATTTTGTGAAAGTTCTTCATGCAGAAGAGTAATGCATAGTAAAACTTGTGTGGAAAAATTATTTATGTCTAAAAATCAAAGTGAATCTCAAATTCCCCAAAAAAACATACATGTTTCATGAAATTTATCATAAATGAAAAACCCAAAAGTTTTGTGAACGTATAAGAGTTTCACATGAGTGTTTGTTTTATATGACGGTTTGGTATCGATTATCTTTTTTTATTAGTTCATTCACGTGAATCTATTCCGAACTATGATGCATGGAAAATATTATTATAGTTAGGTAAAAAACATAATTAAAATATATTGATGTGTTATCCTATTCATTAAACAAAGATAGACTGTACACAAATCATTTTACATTGGGGAGAAAATGGAAGTGTTCTGAGGGTGGTAGTGAACGATCCATAAATTCTTATAATAATAGTTTCCCACAAAAAAAGTGTATGTGAAGAAATTTTTATATTCCATGTCTAGTGAATAATAATGGATTTTTTATGACAAAAATGCATTCATCATATCCTCATTGTAGTATACCTTAGTGTAGAACCTTGTAAAAAATTTATTTCTCTCCACATGTAAATGTTTAATTACTAAAAAATTCTACCAGGAAAGATTAACATATTTCTACCAACATGGGAAAAAGATACTTTTCTATAAAATAATAACATGGAATCTTAATTCTCCTATCATGTATCAGGTGTTTTGAGGCAATACTCTCCCACATTTGTGATATTCCTACATGGAATAGGCCAACAACCACAATCATATGGATATAGGATTGGGGAGTCATGTCACACGCCTCTATGGGTTGGTTCATGAACTTTATTTAAGGGGGTTTCTCTCAAATCATCTTAATTGGGATATATTCTATGTTTTCCCCTTATATTCTATTACTAGTTGTATATATATTCACTTTGACATTTTATATATTGTACCTTTTCAGTCTTAGGATATTTAATTACATATTTTATGTTCTAATTTTATAGGGTTTAAGATTTAGAAGATACCAAAGTGGTAAGGGTATGATTTTATGAACTCATTGTTCATCAAGGGTAGTTTATCATTTTGTATAAAATTATTTAAAAATATGATCTAACTCACATTAAAATCATGAATATTCATTTCTTGTGATTTTTTATTTATAATACATGTTTCCCTTCATTTTCATTTATTTATAATGTCATGTTATCAGGTAAATATTTTCTAATGATTACCATTATTATTTCTCTCATTGAATGATAAAAATTCATCTATATTTATGTCATCTAATTGTTTTAAAATATATATTTCATATTTCTATTAAATAGTGTATAATGACATTAAATACAATTTTTTTCTTTTTTTCGTTATCTTTTAAAAAAAACATCATGTAATATTATAAAAAATGTCCCTTTCAGATTTTAAAAAAATAAGGAAGAAATATTTCACATAATTTGTATTAGATAGATATAATTGTCTAACCATATGACTAAAAAAATATTTAGAAATTACATTATATATATTCATGTTTAATTTCATAAAATATTATATTTAAAATATTTGATATTTCAATTCTTTTCTAAAGGATAAATTTTATTTCCAAATGAAATGATTGAAGTGATATTTTAAAAAAAATTACTACATATGATTAAATCCTTGGATTTTACAAATGCATTACTATGGATATGAACCAATTCAATAATATTTAATATTTATAATCATGGTTTCTGTTAATAATGAGAAGATGTTAATGAGGCTCATTTCTCTTCCATTTGTTTTGTTATAATTTTTTTAATAAAACATTTTTCAATTCATGGGTTATAATATGATTAATGTGTTATGAAATTCATTCGATATCATTGTTTTTGATAATATAAATGTATTATGAAGAATATTTATATTTATGGGTTCTGTTATGATAAAAGATTCAAGTCTTCTGACCAAATATGGGTGATATGCATTATGTTACATGTCTTATCTTTATCGCTCTATAATTTGATGGATAAATACTAAAATATAATGAGAGTAATTAGATTTTTATAGGTAGTGAACCATGTATGGTGAGGTATTCTCATCACTATGATAGTCTTGGGTGTGAATTCTGATGATTATGATGGGTTTCAGTGTAAACCTAATCCACATTGAATGATTTGTCAATTAGACTTGACTAATATAGACTTAATTTTATATAATTATTTATATTCCACAATTCCATCTATTCAATAAATGTTATCCTCTCAGAAACATTTTATATTGATACAAAATGAATTATGTCTTAAAAACTACTAATATATATGATACTGCTCAATATTATGATCAATGATATTTGTGGTATATTTTAATATTTCAATTTGAATGTATCCTTTATATATACTCATGTTATTTTTACATATCTACCACACATATCCATAATGAGAATTTGAACTCAACCATTCATATAATTCAGTTCCAGATATTACAATGAAGGATGTTATGTAAGATGATTATAATAAGGGTCCTAGTTACAAGGAACTAAGAAAGAGTTGATGCAGAACACTTCTGATTCACCTATACATTTTACAATTGTTTTTAATGAAATAGAACTAAATTGTTCTATAATATATTGTTAGGTTTGGTAGAAAATATATATTTATTAATTAGTAATATCTATAAATGAAATATATGCTTTTATATTGTAGGCATCATATCATTTAAGAGTTATCCACTAAAAAATAGGATGGTAAATCATTTCTGGAAAACCCATTGGATTTTCAATGTATAGAAAAAATCCCAAATGTATGGGGAAGGATGTAGAGAGTGGTTTTTATTAAATTTGATCCCAATCAAGATAGTGAAATAAAATATGGTTCTAGATAATATGTACTTTGGGGTTAAAACTGTAATAATGTTGTGTTGGGACTGCTTTGAGCATTACCTTGTACTTGAAAATATTACATACATGACACCTGTATTGACACTCCCTATAGATATTCTTCTTAAATTCAATAACACTTTGAGAGATGTCATGAACTAAATAAATAATGACCATGAATAGACACAGTTAAACACACAGAGTGTTATCCTGAAAATAATAATTTTTGATTTAGATATCATATAAGTTATTTTTCATGATTATTTGGTTTCACATTATGATTATTGTTTCAATGAATAGGGATTTTGGTGTTTAGTATAGGGATGGAACCTGATAAAATGGTGTTACTAAAAAATGAAATTGAAAATGATTTTATTTTCCTTTATAAATACCAAATATTTTTGGAGCAAGATAAATAAATCATATTTCTATGATCACAAATCATTATCAATGTTTAGATAATAGTAATAATATATTTTTTAAAATAATGAAATAACATTCAATTCAATCCATTATGTGGAAACTTCCACATTCATATAGTCATTCTCCTAATCAATTAGATAATATAAAATGTATCATCATCAATGAGATGATATATTCCATTTTACATTGTATTTATTATAATGATTTAATATTTTATGTCAACAATATAGTATTTTAATCCAATTAATGGTTGAATTAAATCAATAATGTGAGTCAAAAAGATGAAATTTACAAAATAGAATGTGAAAAAATAGTACATAATGTATATATAAAAACAAATTGTTTAGGATGGTTGTCCATAAATGATGAGATATATAAATTTATATTTCTTTATCAAGGGTGTTATATTGTTAACGATGTGAAAAAAATAGTGTCACACCTTATCATGTCGATTAAATAGTAACTGATCTGATAATCTGGTTTTTAGATCATTTATATTTTAACCGGCATGATAATGAAATTTTCATTGCTTTATGACATTGTATAACCTACAATTGACATGATAAATAACATTTTTAGCATCGGTAACAATAAAAATGATGTGGAAAACTATTAAAAATATCATTATCAGGTTGGTTATATTATAATCGATGTGATATAAAAATTATAATTGTAAGAATTTCATTTCTAAATCGTTTATTTTTAATTAAATATCATAAAAGAATACATGTTTATCGCTCGCATAGAATTTGTAACCTCATTTCACTAGTCCAGCGAAATCCAAAATTGGTTTTCCATATTTATTAAACAACAGTTTCCACTTGAATCATTGTTGATAATTTTATATTATTGACATTCAAGTCCCAAGTAACCCTAAAACAATGATCTAAATAGTAGACTATATTACCCTAGTTTTTCAAAATTATGTTTATTCAAATCTCACATTATCATAATTTTTTCAATTCCATATATTTTATTTTTATTTTTATTGAAGTATGATATATAAGGTAATAAAAAATTCATATAAAATACCATGTTTTTATTTAATGTATTTATATTTCAATCCCTTAGCTAGTTTTATAAATTTCTTATCGGGGGAATATTGGATTATCTGAATTAATTATTTATAAACCCACAGATGTAATTGCCAAAAATATTGATAGGAGTAGGTAATAATTGGTGGAAAATTATATTGGATATTCTTATATGATATATTTGTTGTAATAGTAGGGTATCTAAATTCCTTTTGTCTAATTATAATTATATATGAATTTCTGTGATTTATTAAAAAACTCAAAAAGTAATCATAATTCTCGTCAAAATATTATTGTAGGTTATATAATTAAATATAGTTACATTGATATTTTTCAATGTTATTATCACTATTTTACAATCTATTTAGTATTTATATTATATTATATTTATATAGTATTAATACATCAGTATGTTAACCTTCATATATTAATTTTTTTTACATATCATCATAATTTTCAGTTGTTTAGTATTTTATACTACATTATATTATCATTTTCATGATGGGAGATTTGTATTTCAATTAGGAAAATTATTCACAATAATGGGTAATCATTGTTTTATGTACATGGTAATATTAATTTTTTTATAATCATTTTATTGTAGTGAGAATATTTTTTTATTCAATTTAAATATATAATACATTAAACTAATGATTTAAATATGTTCCTTTATATAAAAAGTTATGGATATTTATAAACAGATCCATTTTTGTACAAGTGAACATCGAGATTGTTTTTAATTAAAAAATATATATAATTAATTTTTGTTTTTAGAATTAATTAGGTTTGAAAAACTATTTTCCCATATTGTATTAAAAGTATAGTTTTGTTAATGAATTTTTAAATATAAATATTTTGAGGTAATTTTTGGGATAAAAATATAATGGTTGGTGTATTTTTATTTTTCCAATATATTTAAACATATATGAGATTATTTTCATTATTTTATAATTATAACTTTTAAATACAAATATATATTTTTGATAATAAAATTAATGTTTTGTTACGTTCAAATTATGACATATATGATATAAAATTAAACCTAGAATGATGTGAAAAATTTATTACCATTTTTTTGACCAAAATATTATTTTTACAATTTTATTTTTATTGATAATTGTTAAAGACTAAAATGAGTCTAATTTGGATTATGAAACATCAAATAAGTTTTGAATATTTTGTAGGTTTTGAATCGTTTTATGAATTTTTTAAACAAAATGTTCCAAACAATGACATTTTTATCTGTGATTGAAATTTTTAAATACAAAAAAGTTAAAAAAAATACAATCAATGGTCATTTAATTTTTTATGGATTTAATCCATGTTATTTCCCTTGGATGTGTCATTTGAAATTAAGAAGAATATTGTTTCTGTTGATAATGATTCTATACATGATGATTACTCTCATGAAATTGAAGAAATGATTCAACATATTGAAGTACTGGAAGATGAGAAAGAACAGAAAATTGAGAATCTTTATGGTGATGTTGAAAAACATTGTATTTGGTTATTATATAACTTACAATTTTTTCTTATTTTTTATTAATGAATATATTGAAGGAAAAAATTTATTGAGTGACAACATTTTTACAAATTCACTTCAATTTTTAAATGATAATATTTTTAAGGATAATGGTCTTCATGATTAACAGTATAAATAAAATAATATAATATTTCTTATGGGATTAGTTTTCCAAATAAAATGATTTCATGAATTATTGGGTTATAAATATGATGTAATTAGAATTTCTGTCAATGTTTCAAAAATATGAGAAGTCCTAGTCTAAGTTGAAAGAAAAAATACATGTTTATTTAGTAGTTTTAGATACCCGTACAATGGAATTTTGGTGTCTTCCTATAATTTTAATTTTGAAACGTCTATTTTGGAATTATCATTATTCAAGAAGGTTATGATGGAATTCATATGATTAATTATGTGATGTAAAATAATTCCATACAGCTGATTTTCTATAATGAAATAAAACATGATCAAGAGTTTCCTACATTCAAAACTGAATCTAGAAATCTCATACATGGAATAAGAAAGAAAAAATGAATGAATCCATTTCAATGTATTTGTAGAATATATAATTCATGCAATTTTTTATTGGTTATTTAAAACATATCTATTGAATTTTTTATCAATCGAAAATATGTTATGTTGAGTTTATTGATCTCAAGACCAAAACTTCCCAGAAAGGATAATGATGTTTTCTTTACATAATTAATTTAATATTTGAAATCATAATGGATGTTGGTATTAGGGTTTATGATTCTTATAAATGGAATATTTTCAAAAACATGGAATTATTATGTCTACTTCATTTGTTGTTCAATTTTTTAGAAATTTTTCATTATATAGTGTTAAGGTGCATAAGGATTGTCCAATTTTTGAACAATAGACTTCATATTATGAATTACACCAATTCAGAAAAAAATGTTTACATTTGTCATTTAATTTTTTTTAATCAGAATTTTAAAATATTAAAAAAAGAAATTTATAGGACATATAATTTTGATATTTTGTCAAAACCTTTCTCTAGATACATTTATTTTGTGTGTGAAAAAAATATTTATGTAGAATTTATAAAGAATAATACATCTCTAAATGATTGCATTATTTTTAAGAGGTTGTTCATATTTTTTGATAAACCATATTAAAGTTATATTTAAGAATAATGTAACATTGATTTCATGAAAGTGGAAAATATTATATATGAAGGATATATTAGAATATTAGTAGAGATTAATGGTAATAATATAGAAAATCTGAAATCAATATTTGACTTACTCTCAATGGGAATATGGTTATATTTTTCTCAAACTACTGATTGAAGGTTATCATTCACACCGTCAGCTTTTCATATATTATTTAAGAGAGGGAATATTATATATTTTTCAATGACTTCATGATATGAATGTTCCTAAGGTCTATTCTAAAAAATGTATAAATTTCCATGTCAATATAGATTTTGATGGTGATAGGTATGAAATCTCTGGACTTTCATATCATGATGCAACAACGACTATACATTTAACTTCATGGAATATTTCTCATCCATACAAGAATGACCATCATAAAGGCATGCTATTTTTTAATCAAATTTTAGTAATGATATTTATCTGAATGATTTGAATAAATTTGGAAATAAATAAATTTATATTCTTTTTCAATTGTAAATGTGATTTCATCTTTCATTTTTTTAATATTATGGTTCCGTTAATGGTTTATTTGGTGTAAGAAATAAATTACAAAGGACCTATATATCAATTTTGGATGTATAATTTAGAAAGGTGTATGAAGATATTTAAAGGGTATATGAGGAATATATATAAACCTCAATCCTAAATTTTATTGAATTATATTTTTGAGGTGGTTATATAGTTTTTTCCAATATTTCTTATCTACGATTTAGAGAATTGGATTTACTCCATCTATCAATGAACTAGTAAACTATGGGGGAAATGAGATCCATGTATTGAAAGTCACATCTTTGAAAGGTGAACATAAAATGAAAATAAATTTATACATCTTGAATAATATATATGTTCTGTAACCACATATAACAGTTCATATTAATTTTTTGAAACAATGTTATCCAAAGAATATTGATATCTTATATTTGAATAATCAAGAAAATAATTTTTGACAATTTTTATAGAGACTGTTATTGTTAGATCATTTGCATCCAAAAAATTGAGTCGTATAGTGGGTGGTCGATGATTAAATTTGATAAAATGGTATTGGTATGTTATTAATGGATTTATATTTCCTAAAAATTACCATTATAACAGAATTGCAGTTCATATGATTAGTGTACTGGAGTTTGGAGAAGGGATGATTTTTTAAGTGCTAAAAAAAATTTACACCTCAAGTGAATATTATAGATCCAGTGATAAAATATTGGTGGTTGATTACATTAAATTATTGTTCTTAAATTTTAATATAAAATTTGTATTATTAAAAATAGTGTCATACATGACTAATTTGGAGAGACAGAAGTTAATTTATATAGATTTGAATGCATATTTGGTCTTTTTATAAACGAAACACAAGAAAAAACTACTATGTTCTTGATAAAACGAAAATGAAATGGTCTATTTTTTACAAAGAAAAAAATATGTATATTGGCAATGATAAGCATAATGTATATGATGATTTATGTGACATCACTAATTTAAAAGATATATTAACTGATAAAATAAATGGCCAAAACATAGAAACATTATTTTAAATATCAAAAGATCAATGTGAAATTTTATTGGGAATAATCATGTATTATATTCCTAATAATATATGTAACATTTATTTATTTATCAGTTACATATTTTAATTTCATAAAATGTTAAATATTTTAAATTTAATTTTTTTACATAAACATGTATTCTAAGGAAAATTTTTAATTTTTAATTTATATTAATTGAGTTTCGTTATTTTACCATGTTTACCCTTATGCGTCATATAAATTAAATTATTTTACTTAAGAATATATGTAAAATTTCAATTTTGTTGAATAAATTTTTTTTAAGACTATATTGGAAAAATATTATCTTTTGTGTAAAAAATGATTTATAATGTTGGATCATTTTTACCATTGACATCATTTTTGTTTTCTTTTAATTTATATTCATGAAATTTTATATCTCATTATTATTGATAGAATTTTAGTTAAATTTAAAAATAATAAAAAATATTTTATTTTTTTATTTTTTTTTAATTTTATGTTTGATAGTTTTTCAAATTTTATATAGATTAGTATTGTAATAATTGAATTTTTCTATTTTTGTGCTAATTGATTCTTGATTTTATTTTTTTGATAATGACAAATAAATCAACTATTCTACCAGATACTTCTTAATATGATCATACACATACTGTTTGGGAGGAACATGCATAATATCGTTTTAATGAGCCACAACCTACTTTACAAGATTAAACTACTCCCATAGGTCCTAATAAGAGTTATAAGGTTTACAATCATAGAAGAAAAAGATTACCAAAATTATTATTTTCTCAATATCTTGGAATATAGTATATTAGTAGAAATTTATTATAATGATATATCATGTAGTCCAAATTCAAAATAGTTAAATTGTTTTATATCAGTTTGGGATAAAAGAAATGTTGGTTTTGTAATTGATGATTTGATAAGTGTTTAAAAATTATCTCTATCTCACTTGTGGCAAAAAATTTCGTGTGATCCATTGTTATTATTTTACTTATCTTTAGTTTTTTTTAGTAATATATTTTTCCACTTCTTAAAAGATAAAATATTTTATACCATAATATGAATCACTCATGAGGAAATTATTATCATTGGCTTCTAGGAGATGGATGTATTTAAAAAAAACTCACCAAATATTTCATTTTTTGAAATGTGAAACAACAAAATCCATTTTATATATATCTCTTAATATAGGAAGATACATTGATGCAATTTTTTGATATTAGAATACAAAATTTGTAAGTGATTTTTAGATGAATATTATTGAACTTATTAAGGATTTATTTATTCTTAATTTATAAAAATCATTCATATCCCAAAAAGAGATCAAATATATAATTGTATACTGTCATAAATTATCTCATAGATGATAGTTTTTATTTGAATAAAAAAATGGTTAATATTTTAAAAAAACAGAGAGATCAGTTTTCATCATTGTTAGAGGTTTCACCTCCACCCCTGGATATACATAAAAAATTGGAGTGGATCTGATGAGAAAAAAAACTATATCATATTGAATATTTTATGGTTTTATCTGAGAGGTTGTAATATGTTTAAATTATATATTTGTTTAAAATAATTCAATTTTTTATATATTTTGATTCATAAAAGAAAATTCATATAATTCATACATGAATCCTCCTAGGCGTAGAGCATAGAAGGTGTATTTTATATAAGGGTTGGATTGGTATTTTAGCTAAAAACATAAAAAATCATGACCACCCATGCCATGTATGAGGATACCCAATGAGATTATAAGTGGAATAATTGATTCCATGTTAGCTATATTCAATAGTGGATGGTGTTTACAAATCAAATAGAACATTTTTAGGGGTATTTTATATTTATTAATGTTAATATGGAGGATATGATTAGATATTCAGAAATTTTATGTTTTTAGAGATGTAGATACATTGTCACAAAACCACTCCCACTCCTCTAACTACACATGAAAACCCCACTTCTTATCCAACTCATATACCCCTCTTCCACATCTTCCATATTTTTGTGATTTATATGTTGATAATCCACATCATCATATATTTTTATATGGGTGATATTTTTTATTAGAGATATCATTCATCATAAACACATAGTGATAACGAATCCTAGGTTCACTGTAAAATATATCATCGATATATGAGTTGGAGTACTATTACAAACATTGGAGGTGAGTACAATTGGACAATATACAGAACACTTTTTAGTTTTTCCATATAGAATTCTGTGACATATTTCCATTGTGGTATGTGTATGTTTTACCATTTATTAATTTTTAATATTATTATATTTTAATATTTTAATCTTTATTTATATATCAATTTTTTTACCCGAAAACATTAAATGTATATAAATATTGTGTTAAAAAATAATATAAAGTTCTATATCGTCAAATATAGATTCTAGTTGCCATGATAGATTTTCACAATGATGAATTTTTTTGTTAGATGATTACGATATAGGAAAGGAAGATGGTGTTTTCATTGTGAAATGAATCTGAAGCATATGATGAATGATATCATAGATTATTTCAGTAGAGATTAGTTGGGAATCCAGATGATGCATTTTTTCATATATGACATAACATAATCAATTCATGGAATTTAATTTATTGAAAAATAATTACATGGTTTGTTTTATATTATGTATATTTATAAAATGATTAAGTTATAGTTATTGAGGCTTAGTACACATGGATATTACATAATTTTATAAGAATGATTAGTAGATTGCAAAAATACATGCCTGAGGACCCTAATAGTTTAGTGTCATTGGAATATTTGAAAAAATATATTCTATCATAGTGAAATAACTTCTAAAATCCCATGGTCACCTACACCATTAGTACTTTTACCTAAACCATTTCAGCATAACATGGGATAAATAAACATAAGAAAGGGTTGATCTGAGATGATCAGAAAGGGTTAATAATGAGAATGTGTAAGCATAACATTTACAGATGCATATGGTACATTTGAACAACATTTAAAGATTATACACATCATATCATATATCATAATATTGATTTAAATTTAATAATACATGAATAATATGGAAAAAAATAACATAATAAATGTAATAATAACATTGGAATAAAATAAGAAATTGTGGTAGAAAAATAATCATATAATAATGTGAACTTGAATAAGTAGAATAAATTTCACTTATTATATTTGGCCCTCACATTAACTAATTGACATAAAACCGGGCCTATTCATTTCATTGTTATCAGGTAATCATGTAATTTTGTGTAGCCAAGGCATCAATTCTAATTCCATGTTCATAGTTTGAGTTCACTCCCCATACAATATTGATAGTCATGGTTAACTCACATGGGCATATTAGTACTATGAGTTCACACCTCGTACCATCTTGGCAGCCATGGTTCACTCCTATGGTTATCGTTGAAGAATGATTTCACTCATACCATGTTGGTAGTTATGTTTTACTCCCAATCCAATCAATGTAGAATTATTTATCTCATAATACCTTCTTGGTACTCAAGATTCTAGACCGTGTCTATCTTAGTAGTCAAGCTTTAATCCGAAGACCATAACAACCTGTCTGATGAGATAAATTTTTTTTCCGATGCATTGGTGGGAGATACAAGCCCCACATGTCTTATAATGATATCATACATTCATGTGACCCAAAATAAATAACAGTACTATCATAATGCATATAATTAAAAGGGTATCATAAACATGTAATCTTATAGTAAACTATTGAAAAAGTTACATGTATCATAATCATTTCATCATAAGCACAACCCATGAAAATAAAGCGGGTTTCAGATGCATGTAACCAGGTAAATATAAATGGTTTTCCTAAGGACCTTATCATTATGTGAAATGAATTCATATAATGAATATGAAGGGAACCATTATATAATTTTCTAAAAGGGAATGAGTAACATCAACAGATATCATTATAGTTGGAAAATAATTTTGAAATATCTTTTAAAAATGTTACATAAGAAAAATATAATTTGTACAATGATAATGAATTTTTTACACATAAATAAATTTTAAATTATTTTTCAAAGATAGTAAAACAATAATTTACAAATAACAATTGAAATTAGATGAAAACATCTTTCATTAAAAACATATAAAATAAAATTACAAATATTTTAAAAATATTTGTCATTGAAAAAAAAATGAAATATAAATAAATAAGATTGAATTTTTTTATATCCATTTATTTAAAAATACCTTGAAAACATATAAATTATGATTTAATACTTTTTGAAAACCATTTATTTTATAATACATTTAAATTTTTTAAATAAATCATGAAAGAGTTTTGAAAAATATTCTATTTGAAAACATGTAAATGATGCATGAAAATGAATTGAGAATAATTTTTATTCAAAAATTTTAAAAGAAGCATGAACACATTTTGAAGACAGTTTTTATTTAAAAATTATAATAGAAACTTTAAAATATGTTGAAAATAAATTTTAATTTAAATAATTATAAAAAATACTTTTTTAAAAATTCTCCATATAAACATGAAATGTAATGATCAAAAAAATTAATGTGATTAAATACATACATGTTGTATGAGGTAAAACAAATATTTCTTTTTAAGAGTAATAATGTTATAAAAATGACTTGTTTAGAAAGATACAAGAAGATTCCACTAAAAATTGATAAAACAAAAAATGGATACAAATTCATTTTAATGATCATTCTATTTTAGAATAATATTATTGGAAATATTTTTTAGAATATATGGTTTTTAAGGGACACAGTTTTACGACCAAATATAGGGTGAATATGGGCTTTCTTAAAAACACATTATTTACTATCTTATTTACCAATGAGTAGAATATGGTACGAATACATGAATATAAAATTAATAAACATAGGATAATTTATTTGATGAATGTATTATATATGGAACATTATAATTCATCAAAATATGTATAAACTAAAATATTCCTAAAAGGTGATGATATGGTATTAGAAAATTAATATCACAGAGAAACATGGGATCATAATAACCAGGTACGAAAGTAAATTATATGAATATGCAAATTTAATTACAATAAGGATGTTCATGTAATAACATATAAAATGTACATACATACAACTCCACATAATTATTTATGAGGATAGAAAAACATTGTTCCAAGGATGGAAAATGGAGACAAAAATATTTCCTCAATTTTGTAATTTAAGAAACCTAATTCCCATGAAAGAACGATCAAATAATTTAAATTAGAATACCCTTAGAATTTGGTATAAGATAAATTTAATACAATATTGAAAATTCGATACACCACATATAAGTAAATAGTGAAGAACACCACATGCATCTCTTGTAAATTAAAAGTGAGATGAAATCACATTACCCTGTGTCTTGAATATAATCTTACTCATTAAATACACCATTATAAAAAATATATACTTCTTATAAATATTTTAAATATTCATATTATTTTATCAAATTCCATATGTGGTTTGACTAAGAAATCATATTCTGATCTTGTTAAACATCCAATGATATTTTTTTGCATTGGGAAATATACGATTTTCTTTTCATATGTGACATAATCTTGTATATTGATTGTTCTTATACATATTTTCTTATTACTGAAAGTAATTAATGATATAAATAAAATTTTTATATATTAGATGAATATTTTTATAATCTATAGAATATATAAGCCTCAAATAAAATATAACATTCATAGAGATGGCAGGTTGTACGTACGGATGAACATTATTTCTGTTTCACTGTTAGGTTGAGATAAAAAAGTAAAACACACAGACACACACAAACATATATATATATATAATTAGTTATTAATAAAGATTTATATTATCTATATATATAATATATATTAACTATAACCACCCTTAATACAATTCATTTAGTTTATGAAAAAATCATATCATTTGAGTGGGTGGTAGTTTACACTTTCTAAAACGAAATAATCATATTTAAATGAGATCATAAGCATAAACGATGACAAAAATAAAATTTAAAGAAACATAAAAAAATTAATAATATAATTTATATTATATAATATATATATATATTATATATATTCAATCATAATTATTACCAGGATATTAGGTAATGGAAAATTAGGCAATCATCTATTCATTATGCAGTAGTTTTCCACAGGGAAAAATCATATGTTTGTTACCCATCAGATGAAGGTTTATGTGATTTTAATTGGAAATATTTGAATAAAAATATATATATATATATAGTATATTTTTATTCATATAAAATCAAGTAAAAATTAAGTGGTTGGGTGGAGAAAGAACGTTAAAGAAGGAAGCATCAGAGAATTTGGTGCCTCAAATCAGGTAAATCCTTTTAGATTATGCCAAAATGATTGCTTGAAATTTCTTCGCACTAATGTATGATTTAATAATGATGATAGGGGTTTTGGGGAATTTATTGGTTAGGTTTTTTCTTTACATAATTTATTTGATAGGTGTGATGATATGGAACAGTCGGTGACCTTTTATATAGAAGGAAAAGAGATTCCATGGAATTTTTAGTACTAATAAAGGTGTATACAAGTTATTACCTAAAATATAATAAAAAACCAAAAATACAAAATAATGGGATGATTATAGAAGAAATATTGAAAACCAATGTGTGTAGTAAAATATTATAGGTCATTAGGGCCCTTAATTTTATGGTTTAGTAAGTAATTATGCTTAGTTTGGCCTTAGTTGGTGTGATTAATTTTAATCACTTTTACTGATAATTTTTGTAAAAAATATCTTTGTTTTATTAGAATAAATTTTTTAATTAAAAAAAATTATTTAATATTTTCTAATTTGAATTCACAGATGGTGAAAAATTATCATTATTGGTAATTCTGGAGACGGGATTAGATAACATTTTTTTAAGTATATATAAAAATGATTTAATAATCAATTTTGAATCTAAATTGATTATAATGATAAAAAGTAACTAATATATGTAATATTGATCTAATTTGACCTTATAAAAATATTTATAATATCATTTAACATTAATAAATAACTAAAAAAATCAGTTTTAACTAAAAATTGGTTTTCTCAATATTCATAAAATATTAATGTATCTCTAAAAAATAGAAAAAACTCACCATAAAATAATATCAATGATATGAGTTAAAAATTATTTTATTTTATCAAATAAAATTTCTAAATGTTTATAGAATTAATTTTATAATTTTCCACCTAAGGAAATCAAATGAAGATAATTTTAGATAATAGATATTTTTAAAATATAACGATATTACCAAAAATTATATCCTTTATTACAAATATGTTTTATTTCTATAAAACAATTATAAAAATTATTTGAAAAGAAGTGATCAAAATTAATTTTATTATTAAACAGGAATGTTATAATTATATTTATTAAATAATTATAACAATAAAATGTTATTTTATAGAAAAATCATTATTGTGGGTAAATTATGCCAAATTGTGTTGTAATAGTCCATGATAAATTCAGTATTGCATGTAGCACAAGGCAACATAGCAATGAATATAGGGAAAGAAAATTCTATTTTTTTGTGAATGGAATACGTGAATTCATGTTTTAATATATATATATATATACATATTTATTTATTTCTATACATATAAATTGATATTGTCACGTGAAATGAAAATTATCTAAAATAAAAATTAATTCAAAAATAATGTTTCAGAAATTCGCACATTGTTACATTCTTCCTTAATTAAAAATAAATTTCAACATTAAATTCAACTGGGTTTTCCAAGGATTAAGGCATTAAATTTTCATTCAAATTATCCCACATCGAAAAAATGAATACTAATACCCCCCATATAAATAGAATTTTGTAACCATAATAGTTACCTTAGTTAACATATAACTTGGTTTCGGCATAGGATAATATAATTTGTTATTGTAAATTAGAGATGGAGAAAAAATGTAAATATTTATAGGGAGTGATTAAGATCATTTATCACAAACAATTGAAATATCAATGAAATTTTCAGATCCTCAAATTAGTAAATAATTATGATTTATAAGGCATGTGGTTGAAAAAAATAATGTATTAGGACGAAAACATTACATTATCATCATTATACTATCATTGAGTAATTGTTTCATTGAAAAATAATAAAAAAAATATTCATTATTTGACAATTATTTTTTCTATCATCTATTTATATGTTAATTTCAGATATTGATTTATAAAATATAAATATTTTCCTTGAGGTAGTAAAGTAAACATTAATCAATTTTCATGTCCCTTAAATGTATGAAATGTATTTATATTTATCTATAATTATTCACAATAAGTAATAAATTTAATGCATTAACCTATAAACATAAAATGTAATAGTACTGTTTCATTATAAATAATTATTCATCCAAAACAATTATACATTATCTTGTAATTTGTGTAGGATAATGGTATGCATGAAACCCTTTTCATCCTTCAGTCATGGGTTAATGACACATGACATTTCTGGACATGATCAGTTGTCACCTGTCGAACATGGTGTATTTTTTTAATAACACTCCCATATAATTTCACAAAATATGAAGGAAGTCCTAAAAATAAGGTCAATCACTAACCATCATTTTATCCAAGGTTTTCATTGAATACATGATGAAAAAATTCATTCTAATGTTTCTAAAATATAATTTTCATTAATGGTTCACCTGATAGCTCCTCTTAAATATTATAATCCAAAAAATTATAATGTGATTCATGAAATCAACATTACAAATATTCCCATATATATCACAATGTAGCTATTGGTCTTCACATTAAAGAAATGTGTGTTTCCTCTTGTTAAATTTCCATTAATAATTATTGAAAACATCCATGATTCCTTATTCCAAGGACTTGTGGATATATTAATTAAATACAATAATTTTTAAACATCATCCATTATTTTGTAGAAAACATTCTCAATAATTAGTTATTGAGTAATCTATACAATCCAATGTACATGGTCATAACCCACAAAACATTATCCAAAAAAAAATTATTAACATATAGAATATATTATTGGTTAACTTCCCTTAATAAAAAATTTAACTTTATCATTAAATCACATCCCTAGTCAAGTAGGAACATTCAACATAAACATGTAAATACTAAGAAAAGAACATATGTAGGAAAACAATTTTATACTTCAATAGTTATTATTTTTTTCAAATCAAATACATAAAAACACTGATTACATAATCTTTAATAAATTAAAAATACTACCTTGTCTTATTACATAATACCTATTTCCTTTCATATTTATTCTATATTCACTTCATCATCAGAAATGTAACCACTATTCGCAACACCTTAAAGATTTTCATCAGGATAATTCATCATGTGACATTCTATTTTATAATGAAAATTTATTCCACAGATAAAGAACATAAACATTGATGATGACATAATGAGACAAATATTCTCATCCATTTAATTAATTGATCATTACATTTTTCACTTAGAGTCACTTGATTTTTGTCATTCATTTTAATAGAAAAATTTTTTATAGTTCCTCTATAACATTCTCATTGGTGATTCTTTCCCAAATCGTAACACAAAGAAAACTGAATCTTATTTATTTCATGGTATACATTAGAGGACCTCTAAGAGAAATTTTTCGTTCTTTTTATTTACGAGTCGAAGAGTTGGATATGGTACACATTTTAAATCATGTTCCTTTAAAACTGATTAGGAATGATTAAAAAAACATTCAATCCTATTATCATACCAGTATAGTTATCATATGTGTATCAGCCATCACATTCAACAAGAATCTAGTACCTTATAGTTTCTACCATTGACTAAAACTAGATGCATGGTTTGATCATTAAATATCATATTAGAAAACAACATACTCATGTAAATATTTACTTTTAGGGATTTATAAATTATGATACCATCTTTAATATTTGACACCCTAGATTCATCCTAGATTTTACATGTCCAACATATATCAAAACCCCCCCTGATAGTTCATGACGAGTTTGTAAATTTGTAATGTATATCCCAAAATAGTGTGAAACAATGTGTGTATCAAGTCATATTGTCGTGTAAATGATTATCTTGCACCAGCCATGGAACATCATGTCGGGGTTTTTATGCCTAGTTACATCTATTCCAGTTCCATGTCAAATGTAATATATGGATATGTATGTATTGTTATGAATACACTCACTCTACACATTACCAAAATTCCCTTAAATTTTCATAAATGATGACTCAACCATATACTTATCCTTTGATACATCCTGAGAAATATCCTTTGAAGTATACATAGGGATCACACTAAAGTTATAGCTTCCCAGTTTCAAAAAGATAACTATAGTGTTCCTTCGTTCTAACTACAGAGACCCATTATTAACATAGGTGGATATTACATCATTTAACATGAATATTTATTACATAGAAAAAATAAATTCTTATGGACTATAATAGTTTACTGTAATTGGAAAAGTAGATACAAAATCATATACCCAGAAGAAAGATCATAAACATCTTGAATAATTATCTACAACTTTCATGGTTCTACATAAATCATTTATTAATATCATGGGAATGGGAAATAATAAAAAGGGGTGATCTCATATTCTTAGTAAGGGTAAATAATGAAAATGCATAAGCATTAATTAAAAATGTTCATGGAACGTGTGCGTATCATTTGAAGACCGTGCCCTTCATATCAAAGATAATAATATAAATTTGGTTTTCATGATACATGAATCACAAAGAAATAATGAACATAATACATGAAATCATAATAAATATGTAAAGCATGGAATTATGGAAGTCACATAATCATATAATATTGTGATAATATAAATGTTCAAACATGTTAACTTAGTAAGTTAAGGATAAGAGATCAGGTCCCCTTTTAAACATATGGACATACAACCCTCTCCAAGATTATCATTGCGAACATGTAATTCGTTCCATGCATAGTATTCAAGGATTAACTACCATGGACATATTGGTAACATGGGTTCACTCCCCACACAATAACGATAGTAATTGTTCACTCCAATGACTATCATATAAGCATGAGTTTACTCCTCATACCATATTGGTAGTAATGGTGTTATCCCAATGTAATCATATTGTCATGAGTTCACTCCACATACCACATTGGTAGTCAAAAATCACTACAATAACCATATTAGTGGAATGAGTTCACTCATAATAATATATTGGTAGTCATGGTTCACTCCCATGGCCATCATTGTAGAAATGGTTCACTCCCAGTACAATCTGAGTCTATCATTGGATATATAAATCTTTTGCGAATTCATTTCCAGGAGATATATATCCCTTCAATCTCTTAATGTAATCATTCAGAAATGAAAATAGAATAAAAAACAATCATATCACAACCCATGTAATGGAATCAGTATCGCAAACATTTAAACATACCAAAACCCTTAGAAAAATATAAACTTTTCATAATCATTTAATCCTAAACATAACCTATAGAAAATGAATGGGTTTTAAAATAATATATCTCATGAAAGAAAAAAATCTTTCAATAAGACCATGGAACTAATATAACTGAAGTCATTGAGTGAATATGAATGGAATTGTGAGATTATTATTTAATAGTACATGAGTAACATCATTGGATTTAATCATCAATGAGGTTTTTAAAATATCTTTTGAAAAGTATTCTTGATAAGAATTTCACTTATTCATTGAAAAAGTATTTTTAATACATAAATCAATTTGAAAATAATTTATATAGAAAATAACATTAATACATATAAATATGATGTGATATAATTTTAAAAACATTTTTTATAAAACATATAAAATAAGTATAAAAACATTTTATAAAATGTTTTCATTAAAAAAAATTTGATATCTTATAAATAATGTTTCTATTTTTTTCAAACTCACTACATCGAAATTAAATTAAATATATATAAATAAATCATGAACATGTTTTTAAAAATAATTTCATTGAAATTTCTTTGAAAAAATATAAATAATGCCTAAAAATTATTTGAATACCCTTTTCCATGAAATCTTATAAATTAAGCATGAAATAGTTTTAGAAGCCATTTTTTTAAAACATATAAAAGCACCTTGATGGTGTGTTTAAACACTTAATTTTTAATCTAATTAATAAAACATGATAAATTTTTTGATCCATTTTAATTAAAAATAATTTAGGAAAAAAATCATTGAAATGGTCCCTTTAAAATGAATATGATGCTTCATATAAATGAAGATGTTAATTATGTATATATCATACAAGGTAAAATAAATATTACTATTATTATGTAAAAAACGTAGACAAATTTCTGGGTTGGAAAACAACAAGATGAATCCTTTGAAAATTTGTAATATTAAAAAATGGTAAAATTTAATTTTAATGATCTAATGAGGTTAGAAGAATATTTATAGACAACATATATAGTAAACACTGTTTTGAA
This sequence comes from Viscum album, assembly GCA_963277665.1. Taxonomy (NCBI): domain Eukaryota; kingdom Viridiplantae; phylum Streptophyta; class Magnoliopsida; order Santalales; family Viscaceae; genus Viscum; species Viscum album. The sequence goes on from OY728132.1 coordinate 2,142,734,182, forward strand.
GGGTCATTGTTTTCTGACTAAAGAGAGGGTGATTTATTTCTTTCATAAAAACAAATTCATTACATTCTTATATAAAATGTGTATAAAATTGTAACGATGAGTTAAGATATCATGAATTAAAAATTAATAATAAATTTCATTTATGTATTGAAATATGGAATAAATAACTAATCAATGGAGGCAGAACTATAAAACAATCTTGAATAGAGATGAGATTCTTCCAATAATCACATATCACTTGGTATAATGGGATCAAACTCTACATGTAATAAATAAAATTAAATTAATACTAAAATATTACTAATATAAGTGGGTTCATTATGATGCATGTAAAAATTAATGTAAATACAACTCAACTAATTAATTTATTTGTATAACAATACATGAGTCTAAAGAATAAAAAATGAGATAAAACTATTCCAACGATTTGTTAACTATTGAATCATAATCCCCATGAAAGAATGATCATGAAATTGACATGTTAATACCTATAATACTATTTATAAGATAAATATAATATAAAATTTTGATGTACATACAACACAAAAATTTTAACAGTGGTCAACATAACATGTATCACATAGAATTAAAATTGAGATGAAATCATCGTACCATGTGATTTGACTCTCATCATACTCATTCTAACCACCTGTATAATAAATATAAATTTAATATAAATATTATATAGAACAATATTATTATATATAATACAATATATGTTTTTATGATGAAATTATATTACCCAATACATAACCATCATATGTTATGATTTCACTTTGGGGAATATTTGATTTATTATTCATATGGGTTTTATTTTATTATATTGTTGGACATTGTAATTATAACACGATTAAAAATTGAAAACCCTGATATAAATTTCATTTATATACATTTTATGTGTATTATAATAATCTATAGATTATATACGTATGAAATGGAATACAACGTTCATAGAGATGGTACGCCATATATACAATGAATGTTACTTCAGTTTAATTTTCACGATGATGGAAATAATGTAAAATACATATATGTATATTTATATAATTATTATATTCTATTTTTTATGTCATATATATCACATATATATTCACTGAAACCATCCATCATATAATCTTGGCAATTTATTGATCAATATTATCGTATTGAGGGGGCGGTAGTCCCCACTTCATAAAAATTAATTACCATATATACATTAGATATAAATATTATTATTGTGATCGAAATAAAAAATTCAGAATCATAAAGATATTATAAATATATTATATATAATATATAATCATATTTTCCGCCATAATGGCCACCATTATAAGTGGTAATTGAAAAATGGAAAATCATCCTTTTGAAAGGATGTAGTTCTCCATAAAAAGTAACATCATGTTCGATAACAATTAGAGATAGTTATGGGTAATTAAAATTAAAATCATTTTAAGAAACAGATAATATTATTTTTTTGATACTAGTGATATTATTAAATCCTTCAAAAATGAATGTGTAGGGGTGGGGAAATTATGTAAAATAATGGATCACGAGAGAATGGGTTAACACTTAATCGAGAAATCCATTTGGTTTGTTCTAAAAGGGTACTTTTGGTTCCCATATTCCCAAACACAGATAGATGAGGAATAGATAGATGTTTTCATGTGTATTGGGATGCAATTTGATTAACACACGTTGTTTTAGATATATAATAAAGTGGGAGTGGTGGTGGCCATTTAAAGGGAAAGAAAATGACTCCATTGAAATTTTTAGAAATAGGGTAGGTGTGTAAGAACCCGGATATTCAATTCTGGTATGGATCATGATTTCGTGAACTATTGGAGGAAAAGGAGAGAATTTAAAATTTTTATAAGTACGTGCCATTGTCTTTGGATTATAGGTTGTGCACCTAAATACTATAAACAACTGTGTATTGGGCATGTAATGGCTGAGACATGGTTATGTCAGGTGACCAGGTGACCGCCTAATGTGGGGGCTACTTGAGGCATGTACACGAAGTGAAAATTAAATAAACACACTATTTAATATTTATTTTATTTGATAAATCCGATTGGGGTCTCCTCAAATCCCCAGAAAAGTCTTCTTTTATTCTTGTTTTCTCTAGGAGAGACAGAGAGTGGTGATTCTTCTCTACGACATTGATCCTTCATCTATTCTCTGAATAAAACTCTATAGATTGCACTGTAAACAGCTCATTGAAATCATTATTTTTATAGAGCCTCTCCTCTTGATTTCATATCTCACATGATTTATTCATGTTTGATCAATTTTTTCATTTTGTAGATATGTGATGTTATTGGGTGATAAAAAGGTAAAGGTTCAACTATATCAATTGTACAATGTTGAGGTAGGTGGTTTGTTGCCTTTTTTTACTGTATTGGAGTTTTATATGACAAAATCCATATTATCCATGTTTTGGATATTTTTGGTTAAGGAATTTAAACCCTAGATTATTATTATTATATTGTTTTTTGGAAAAATGTTTTTTTGTGATAATTGGTGAAATTGAAAGATTATAGAAAACCACATTGGGGTGTTTCCTTATTTTAATGTGTAGGGATATTTGGCCCATGTTTCCTACAAATAATTAATTGTTTCCAACCATTTCTTGATGGGATGGAACTAACCTCCTCTTTCTAGATATTGAATTTAGTTGATATTAATGGAAATTTTTATCCATATAGTAGTTGAGATTACTTTGGGATACATGTTATCGTTTTGCTTAATTTAATTGCCAAGGGTTGTGAGAACCTGGTGTAGTTAGAAAATAGGGGGAATTTATGTTGATATCATACATAGTGTGTCTATTATATCTTAACTATGAGACCTCAGGGGGGGTATTGATCGTGACTTCTCCCTTAGAGAGTCAACAATTTATTTTACGAGACCATATGGGGTATTCACGTTGAGTGCTTCCTTACAGAGTCTATTGTTATTCTACGATAGCCATAGGGGGAATTGATGGAGAGTGATTCCCTAAAGTGTCTGTTGAGCCCTCTGGAAGATTGTTGATTTCATGTCTATGATTGATGTTTTAATAATCACAAATCATCACATACCATTAATGCTTAATCTGGTTTGATTTCTCATAAACTTAATTACAACCTGTTAATGAATCTGTTATCATGTTTTTGTCTATGCTTATTGACTTACAAAGTATTTTGAAGTCTTTTGGATTCAACAGACATCGGAAGCACTGATCCAATATCAACAGACATCGGAAGCACCGATCCAATATCAACAGACATCGGAAGCACCGATCCAATATCAACAGACACCGGAAGCACCGATCCAATATCAACAGACATCGGAAGCACCTATCTAATATCAACAGACATCGGAAGCACCGATCCAATATCAACAGACACCGGAAGCACCGATCCAATATCAACAGACATCGGAAGCACCGATCCAATATCAACAGACATGGGAAGCACCGATCCAATATCAACAGGCATGGGAAGCACCGATCCAATATCAACAGGCATCGGAAGCACCGATCCAATATCAAAGGACATTGGAAGAACCGATCCAATATCAAAGGACAACAGTCGCACCGATCCGATATCAGGATGCAAATGACTCACCGATTCAAATGACTCACCGATGAAAATGACTCACCGATGCAAATGACTCACCGATGCAAATGACTCACCGATGGAAATGACTCACCGATGCAAAATGACTCACCGATGAAAATTGAGTCACCGATCAAATGACTCACTGATGCTGATCAAACTGACTCACCAATCAGATGACAGACCGATGCTAATCAGTCTGATTCACCGATGCTGATCTATTTGAGTCACCGATCATTACCCACTGATGATGATGACCTACCGATCACTTGATTCTTCAATAGTCATAAACAATTGTTTGAATTTCTTTATCTTTATCTTTATTTAATCTAACCAACGGTCATATTAGGTATATTTTAATGCTCTGTCAATTAATTAATTAAGGTTGTCAGATGTCAGGAAACCGTACCTCGTACCTGCGCAAAGGAAACTTTTCCTGTCTTCTGAAGCACGTGACATAAATACAAGAAGACTCTGCTGAAGAAAAGAGTCGATAGGAGAACACAAGACGAATATAGAGAAAAGAAATAGGAGGAAGAACCAAGCAAGACAGAACCTCATACACAATCAAGCCTACTCAGTAAGAGTTCTGTGCATACAAAATATCATTGAAGAACTTCATCGACTACATCTCACTGCCTTTGAACCTGAAGCATACTACACTCTTCTTCTCAAAAAAAATGATAAGAGGACTCAGAATAAATTCTAACCAAATACAAAAGAGTCCAGAGCTACACTTAAATCACCAGAGCTATTTCTAAACTCTACATCTCTACTCTGTGATACATTTGTTTTACATTTTGAGAAGTGTGTTTTATATGCTGTATTAAACACACACACTGACTCCTGTACTTTCACTGGAGGATCTGTAAATCCTCAACAAACCTTTTCACACTTCATTTCCCACTGTGGATAGTGGTAGAGGTCGTGTGAGACCTGGACAGCTCTAAGCTATTGTTTGTTTTCCCACGCAGAACTGTTGTAGAGGTCTTGTGACCTGGACAGTGTGTTCACTGTTGTTAACCCCGGTCCAGGGTGTGGATAATTTTTATATAAACTTTTGAGAGGACTAAGTCTCGGCTTGAGACTGAACCTCTTGGTTAATTCTCTGTGTTTGTAGCTACATACTATATCCATACTACATATTTATTTCATATTCCGCTGCTATTACATTGAAATATAATTTATATTCAAAGCTACTTTGATAGTTAAACTCACAAGTGTTTATACTTATTATAAACCAGTAAGTTAGTTTCAATAGTTAATTTAATCATTAGATTAAGTTAACTGAGAACTAATCAATCGTTGAGAAACTAATTGAACCTTTATAATCGGTATAAATTCACTACAGTTTAATTTGTTCTTGAAATAAGGGGATTTTAATAAACATTGTTTTTAACAGAAAATTTTAATTGGAACTCAATTAACCCCCCCTCTTGAGTATCCACTCCGACCAATATTTGGTATCAGAGGATGGAAAATATTTTCTAAAGTACCCTGTCTTTCAACTGTGATTCTAGTTGTATTTTAAAGTTCCTAAAATTTCTTTTAGTTCTAAATTTTTATCTCTTTAAAATTATTTTTGTGATATCATGTATAATAGACTTGAGGGTGCTGCTACTAACCGTCCACCTTTCTTTAATGGAAACAACTATGCTCAGTGGAAGCTAAAAATGAAAATTCACTTAGAAAGTATGAGCTTTGATATTTGGACTGTCATTGAAGCTGAATACAAAATTCCCAGTACTGATAGATCTATTTGGGATGAACCTACAAAGACTGCTTACAATAAGAATTGTAAAGCTATGAATGCCTTGTACTGTGATTTAGGAGATGAGGAATTTAATAGAATTTCTGCATGTAAAACTGCATATGAAATTTGGGATACCTTAGCTGTTTCTCATGAAGGAACAACTAATGTTAAGGAGATGAGATTGAATACCTATACTATTAAGTATGATAATTTTAAGATGAAGCCTGATGAACCCATTTCTGATATGTATCTCAGGTTCAATGAAATTGTCAACACAATGACTTCTCTGGGAAAGGATGTTCCAGCAAAGGACCAAATCATGAGAATTTTGAGATGTCTACCTGAAATATGGAGAGGAACCTCTGTCTCCATTAGAGAATCGTGTGACATTGGAGAACTGCCAGTCAAGAAACTAATTGGTAAGTTGATGATGTATGAAGAAGAACTCAAGGTAAACAAAGAAGAAGATGATGAACCTAAATGGAAGTCTATTGCCTTCAAGACAACAACCTCAACGAATAAGGATAAGGAAAATCCTCAAGCTATCAATGAAAGTTCAAGCAGTGAGGAGAGTGAGAATGATTCTGTCAGTGATGCTGAGATGGATCACATTGCTAGAAGATTTAAGAAATTCTATAGGAAGAAGAAGTTTTTCAGAAAGTCAAACTACAGAGGCAAGTATGATAACAAAGGACACTGGAAAAAGGATTGGAAGAAGTCTGATAAATCATATGAAGTTGTCTGTTATGATTGTAAAAGAAATGGACACATAAAAGAAGATTGTCTAAAGATGAAATATAGAAAGAAGTATGAATACAAGGATAACAAGTACAAGAAAGCCATGAAGGCTACTTGGAGTGCTTCAAAAGACAGCACAAGTGAAGCTGAATCTTCAGACTCTGAAAGGAATCGAGCCAACATGTGTTTCATGACAAACACTTCTGAGGTAACATCAGAAACTCTTGCTTCAAATTCATATTATTCTGGAGATGATTCTGAATGTGATAACATTTATAAATATGAACTGTTTGAATATTTTGGTATGCTTGAAGAAACCTGTAATGAGATTAAAGATAAATATAAAGGTTTAAAGAAACAGTATGCTTTAAGTGTTAAGCATAAATCTGATTTGGATATAGAAGTAGAAAAGAAAGCTCAATTTCTTAAAGAGAATACTGAACTAAAATTGTCTAATGGGAAACTCAGAAAAGACTTAGAGAAGTTCACAAATGGAAAGAATACTCTAACACAAATTCTAGGAAAGAAAGTTATACCTAGATATACTACTGGTATAGGATACCAACCTGGACAAATCAATGTTTCCAAAACTAGATTCATTCCTAAATCTGGACCGAAGATAGTTAATTCTGGAACTTCATATGCCTCAACCAGTTATATTCATATTTATGGATCTAATAAGGTTTATCTTTCAAAGAATGTTAATTATACAAATTATAGGAGACACATTAGACAGATATGGGTACCTAAAGTATCATTGGCTAACATGTCTGGACCCAAGAAGATCTGGGTACCAAAATCATCTTCCATCTAAATCTGTTTTGTAGGAGACCTGCTTGAAGAGTTGTCACAAGAAGATATGGTACTTAGACAGTGGATGTTCAAGACATATGTCAGGAGACTTTTCATGTTTCAAGAGCTTAGTAAAAGTTGATGGAGGCTTTGTCACTTTTGGTGATAATTCAAAGGAAAAATCATCGGATTAGGCCAGATTGGTAACACTGATTCAATCTTGGTGTCTGAAGTTTTATTTGTCGATGGACATAAATATAAATTGTTAAGCATTTCTCAGTTGTGTGATTATGGTTTTTATGTGAAATTTAAAAATGATTCTTGCAATGTTTTTAACTCTAAATATGTTTTAGTATTTTCATGCTTTAAAAAATGAAAATGTTTATGTTGTTGATTTAGATTCTTTAGCTAAGAAGAATATTCCTTGTTTAAATTCTTTTCATAAAGAGTCTTGGCTTTGGCACAGAAGATTAGGACACTGCAATGTACACTCACTTAGAAAACATTCTAGGAAGAACTTAGTTAGAGACCTACCCAAACATGAATTTCCAGCAGACAAAGTTTGTAATCCTTGTCAAAAAGGAAAGAAACATAAGGTTTCTTTTAAATCAATAAAAGAAGTGTCAACTTCTCAACCTCTCGAGTTGGTTAACATGGATTTATTTGGACCTTCTAGAGATTCTAGTTTGAATGGGAAGCACTATCTCTATGTTCATGTAGATGACTTTTCTAGATATACTTGGTTATATTTTCTAGCTCACAAAAGTGAAGCTTGTTCTTACTTTGTTAAATACTCCAAGTCTATAGAAAATCTTAGTGGACTCAAGACTAAGACCCTGAGAAGTGATCATGGTCGTGAGTTTGAAAATCATGAGTTCGATTCTTCCTGCTCACACAATGGCTATAGTCAAAATTTCTCTGCACCTAGGACACCCCAACAAAATGGTGTAGTAGAGAGAAGGAATAGATCTCTGCAAGAAATAGCTAGAAATATGCTCAATGAATATGAACAACCTATTTACTTTTGGGCTGAAGCTGTAAATATAGCTTGTTATGTCATTAATAGAGTCTTGATCAGACCAGTTCTTAAGAGGACCCCTTATGAGTTGTGGAACCATAGGAACCCTAAGGTTAACTACTTCAATGTTTTTGGCTGCAAAGTCTTCATTCTCAATACTAAGTACAATATTGACAAATTTGCATCCAAGAGTGATGAAGGAATTTTCCTAGGTTACTATATCTCTAGTAAAGCCTATAGAGTTTTCAATAAAAGAACCACATGTGTGGAAGAATCTGTTCACATCAAATTTGATGAAACTGATCCACATGAACCTAAAATCTCTCTTGAAGATGATCTCTCTGGTTTGAATCTCAATGATAAAGACGATGGACCCATATTTAAAACATCCAGCTCTGGAAATTCTCAAGAACCTGCTTCTGTTGAACCTCAATCTGTAGATGAATCTGAAATCTCTAGCCCTATCTTTTCAAGATCATCTAGGACTATAAAGAACCATCCTTTAGATGATGTTGTAGGAAATCTAGATAGAGGAACACAGACTAGAGCTTCTCTAAGAAATCAGGATGAACATCAAGCTTTTATTTCACAGTTAGAACCTAAAAATATCAATGATGCTATCAATGATGAATTTTGGGTAATGGCTACGCAAGAAGAACTAAATAAATTTTAAAGAAACAATGTCTGGAAATTAGTAGAAAGAACTAAGGACATTTTGACCATAGGCACAAAATGGGTATTTAGAAACAAAGTTGATGAATCTGGAAACATCATTAGAAATAAAGCTAGGATGGTTGCACAAGGTTACAATCAAGAAGAAGGAATTGACTATGAGGAAACCTTTGCACCTGTAGCTATATTAGAGGCTATTAGGATCTTACTTGCCTATGCATCACATATGAATTTCAAGCTATATCAAATGGATGTCAAAAGTGCTTTTCTAAATGGTTTTATTGTTGAAGATGTTTTTTAGAACAACCACCTGGTTTTTTAAATCCTCATTTTTCAAATGATGTTTTTAAACATTCTAAAGATTTATATGGTTTAAAACAAGCTCCAAGAGCTTGGTATGAAAGGCTTTCAAACTTTCTAATCTCAAAAGGATTTTCAAAAGGAGTAGCTGATCCCACTCTTTTTATAAAAATGATTTCAAAAGATGTATTAATAGTACAAATCTATGTTGATGATATCATTTTTGGATCTTCTAAAAATTCTTTATGTACTGATTTTTCAAAGGTTATGCAAAATGAATTTGAAATGAGCTTAATGGGAGAGCTTATGTATTTTCTTGGTTTTCAAATTTTTCAAACTAAAGATGGAATTATTTTAAATCAAAGTAAATATAAAAAGGATCTTTTAAAACGTTTTGGATTGGATAGTATTAAGGAAAGTGATACACCTATGAGTACTACCTGTAAAATGGATACAGATGAACCTGGGAAACCAGTGGATCAAACCAATTACAGAGGTATGATTGGGTGCTTACTTTATCTTACTGCTAGTCGACCAGACATTATGTTCAGTGTATGTATGTGTGCTAGATTTCAAGCTAATCCTATAGAATCACACTTACTGGCTGTTAAAAGGATTTTTAAATATCTTAAGTATACTGTAAATTTAGGTTTGTTTTATCCAAAAGGACAATCATTTAACCTAACTAGGTATTCAGATGCTGACTTTGCTGGATGTAAGCTAGATAGGAAGAGCACATCTGGAACATGTCATTTGCTTGGAAAATCCCTAGTATCATGGTGTAGTAAGAAACAGAACTCAGTTGCATTGTCTACTGCCGAGGCAGAATACATAGCTGCTGGTAGTTGTTGTGCAAAAATTATGTGGATGAAACACACTTTATTGGATTATGGATTTTATTTTAAACATGTTTCAATTAACTGTGACAATACTAGTGCAATCAATATATCTAAGAACCATGTGTCTCACTCTAGAACTAAGTACATTGATGTCAGACATCACTTTCTAAGAGATCATTATCAAAAAGGTGATATTTCTTTAAAATTTATTAGTTTTGAACATCAATTAGCTGATATCCTCACAAAGCCTTTATGTTCTGAAAGAATGAAATTTATTAAACAAGAGTTGTGTATGATCGATCTGTGAAACCGATCTGTGAAACTGATCTGTGAAACTGATCTGTGAAACTGATCTGTGAAACTGATCTGTGAAACGGATCTGTGAAACTGATCTGTGAAACGGATCTGTGAAACCGATCTGTGAAACGGATATGTGAAACCGATCTGTGAAACTGATCTGTGAAACGGATCTGTGAAACCGATCTGTGAAACTGATCTGTGAAACCGATCTGTGAAACTGATCTGTGAAACCGATCTGTGAAACTGATCTCTCACACCAGTCTTTCAAACCGATTCTCTGTATTACTTTTTATTATATTGTAATTAATTAGTAAATTTCTTTTATACTTTTTATGGGAACCCTAAATGATAAAATAAATGATACACGGCTATTTAACTTCCCTAAACCTTTGACATTTCATTTCCCGCCGAACCTTTCAACCTCTCTTCCCCTCTACTTCGAACCTTTGAACTCCTGCCTTCCCAAAATCATCGAATGGATAAGAAAAAGAGATCGAGCAAAGGACCAGATAGCCCTATACCTTCAAAGCGTGCTTGAGGCGAGTCGAGTAGTACCTCTCAACGATCAGTAAATCCGAAACTGGAAACTCGGATTGTTGCTATAGAAAGAGAAGTCAGCTCTGCGTGGCTTTTGTCAAGTAAGACACTATTGCTGCAAGTTCTTGAATCGCAAGGATTGATAGACTGGTTTTCAGACAACTCTCGAATAGACTACCCGAAGCTGGTACATGTGTTCTACATGAATCTTAAAATAACTCTATATGGTGTGGAGGCTTCCAGGATGTCGTCTGTGGTATAAGGAAAGAAAATATCCTTCTCATCTAAGCAGTGGGATGAGTGCTTGAATGTACCTCATGAAGGTCGGTATGAGGATTATGCTGGGAATATTCCTCCAACATCTGATTACTTCTCTTATGAATTAGCTCTAGAGCTTCTGACTGGAAACAGAGAGTCACAGAGAATCACAGCTTCAGAATTAGATGGTGAATGCAGACTTCTTTTCAAGTTTATTTAGCACCAACTTTGCCCTAGGAGAGGAGATTTTTCTACGGTAAAGTACTAGGATGTTTTCCTATTGTTTCTTCTGAAAACACATGAGAAGATCAATTTGTGTAGATATGTGATGGTGCACATATCTGGAATGGTAAAACCGTCCAAGAAAGCCACTGCCTTGTTTTATTCAAAGATGACATCTACCATGCTCAAGAATCTTGAATGTGTTGATGAAGATGATGAAGTTGATGAAACAGATCATACCTTCTGTCTCAACAAAGAGATCTGCAAGAGGATGAAAATCAATTGGAATCCATGGAATAAGTGATTGGTTGAAGATGAAGATAAATTGAATGAAGCCTACAATCCCATAGATCATGGCAAGAGGCCAAAGGATTTGAGAGACCCTGTCTTGAAACCAGATGAGGAACCCATTTATTCTGATGATGATGAGCAAGAAGAAAGAAAGGATGAGGCCACCAAAGCCCCAGAGCAAGATGAAGCTGAGACTGAGGAAGGAAGTATGTCATCTCCTGATGATAGGAGTGATCTTGACACTGCTAGTCCCAAAAGAAGAATAGAATTTGGACCTACTAGTCCACCCTTAGCCCTACCAGAATTAGAACCTATACTTGGGGATGAAGAAGATTCTGATACTGAAGAATATCACAGTGAAGCTTCTGAGAAGAGTGATGATGGACATGCTGATGATTTTGAGGCTGTTGTTGATGGTGATAATAGACCAGTGGATGGTCTTTCTGTAGATCAAATAGAATCACCTTAGTCAGTACAAGAAATACATATCATTGGCAAGGTTGATTCACCAAAAATCAGTGGAACAGCAAGCTATGTGAAACCAAAATACACCCTGTGTGCTGCTGTTTGGGATGACTACCCTGGTTATGCTGTGTTGGGCTTAGAGTATTTTGAAGAAGAAGAAGCAATGCCAGAATCTACTGCAGCTGTGAAGAGGAACCTCCCAAGAGAAGCAAGGTCTGTTCCTGTTGTTGATCCTACAAATGTTAATCTACCTGGTTCTGGAATCTCTCATGCTGATCTTGATAAGTTTAAGATTGAATTGCTAACTACTGTGAGAGACACAGTTAGAGAAGAAATTTCTAATGCTCTTACTCAAGTGTCTCTACAAGTTTCTGAAAATTCATTGGAATCTTTCTCACAAAGAGTATCGAATGCTGTAAAGCCAGACCTGGCCAATACTGGTGAACGTGTTGGCAGGCACATAGCCTTTTTGAATCAGACAATGAAGGATCTTCACACCGGCTTGGTATCTCTATCAAGCGAATTCTGATCAACCATCTCTGGTATGATGGATGTTTTGAGAAATTTGATTGAACATCTCAACATGTCTGACCTGAGGAAGTTGAAAGCTGAGTTCACTCGCATAGTTGGCCAAGCCACTACAGGCAAGGTAACCAAGATCACTACCCGTGAGCTAGAAGCTCTGAGAGAAGTTGTGCATGATGAGTTAGCTACTGTTAGACAAATTCTTGATTTAGAATCTTTGCGGAATATGAAAGATCTCTGTGATAACAGTCATAAGATGGCATTGGTGTATTCAGTAGATGCTAAGAAAGCTCTGCAAGAGATCAAAGAGAAAGTTGATAATTACTTTTCCAAGATTTATACAAAACATGAGATGGCTGAAAACATCAAGGTGTTGGCAGAGAATCTGAAATTACCTCCAGTCACTCAGGCCTTCAAAACTCAATTTCATCATTTGCAAGATTTTACCCCTTCCTTGGCACAGTTCATGGAGAATAAAGATGATTTTGAAAAAGCTATGAAGTATGGGGCAGAAGTCATTCAGGACTTCATTCATCTTTTGAGCCCTATTCGAATGCACATGCCACTGCAATAGTACTTCCTACTTCTGAACCTCTCAGTGACTTTGATGTAGCTCCAAATCAGCTATCTGTTGCTCAAGCTCTATCTCAGTTAAGACCAGTCCCTCAGCAAGCTTCTCAACCAGCTCCTATTTCTCAACAACAACTCTCTATGGCACCTGCTCCTACACCTTCCCGAGTTGTCCTGCCACCACTTCAGATTCGCCAAGTACAACCTGCCTCCAAGCCTTCAAACTTACCCACTATTGATACCAAAGACAAAGGCAAAGCCCCTTTGTATCCCAAAAAATAGTTTTGTATTGCTTTTGATAGGGTGAACAATGTGATGCTTGTAATATTCTATACTTTATCAACTTATTTATCTCTCCTCTATGCTGCCTGCTTTTACTTTAACATATATATTTTCCCTCCTTTTTGATTATCCCAAAGGGGGAGAAGAAAAAGAATGATTTATGGGCGAAGAGAGATATATGAAAAAAAAGGATGTATATATCTAAGGTGAGGAGAAAGATCTATATATATATGATACATGTATATCTCTCAGGGGGAGAACTCTGTATAATATATATGGGAAATTTAAATTAAGGGGGGGATTTATATTTATTCTCTTTATGGTTTAATTCTCATTATGTTTTTATTGATGATATATCATATTATTTATATTTTATGATAAAGATTTGTGATTATCAAAAAGGGGGAGATTGTTGATCCCTCTAGAAGATTGTTGATTTCATGTCTATGATTGATGGTTTAATAATCACAAATCATCACATACCATTAATGGTTAATCTGGTTTGATTTCTCATAAACTTAATTACAATATGTTAATGAATCGGTTATCATGTTTTTGTCTATGCTTATTGACTTACAATGTATTTTGAAGTCTTCTGGATTCAACAGACATCGGAAGCACCGATCCAATATCAACAGACATCGGAAGCACCGATCCAATATCAACAGACACCGGAAGCACCGATCCAATATCAACAGACACCGGAAGCACCGATCCAATATCAACAGACACCGGAAGCACCGATCCAATATCAACAGACAGCGGAAGCACCGATCCAATATCAACTGACACCGAAAGCACCGATCCAATATCAACAGACATCGAAAGAACCGATCCAATATCAACAGACATAGGAAGCACTGATCCAATATCAACATACATTGGAAGCACTGATCCAATATCAATAGACATCGGAAGCACTGATCCAATATCAAAGGACATCAGAAGCACCGATCCAATATCAAAGGACAACGGTCGCACCGATCCGATATCAGGATGCAAATGACTCACTGATGCAAATGACTCACCGATGCAAATGACGCACCGATGCAAATGACTCACCGATGCAAATGACTAACCGATGCAAATGACTCACCGATGAAAAATGAGTCACCGATCAAATGACTCACTAATGCTGATCAAACTGACTCACCGATCTGATGACAGACCGATGCTGATCAGTCTGATTCACCGATGCTGATCTATCTGAGTCACCGATCATTACCTACCGATGTTGATGACCTACCGATCACTTGATTCTTGAATAGTCATAAAAAACTGTTTGAATTTCTTTATCTTTATCTTTATTTAATCTAACCAACGGTCATATTAGGTATATTTTAATGCTCTGTCAATTAATTAATAATGGTTGTCGGATGTCAGGAAACCGTACCTCGTACCTGCGGAAAGGAAACATTTTCTATCTTCCGAAGCATGTGACATATATACAAGAAGACTCTGCTGAAGAAAAGAGTCGATAGAAGAACACAAGAAGAATATAGAGAAAAGAAAGAGGAGGAAAAACCAAGTAAGACAGAACCTCATACACAATCAAGCCTACTCAGGAAGAGTTCTGTGCATACAAAAGAACATTGAAGAACTTCATCGACTACATCTCAATGCCTTTGAACCAGAATCATACGACACTCTTCTTCTCAAACAAAAACGAGAAGAGGACTCAGAATAAATTCTGACCAAATATAAAAGAGTCCAGAGCTACACTGAAATCACCAGAGCTATTTCTAAACTCTACATCTCTGCTCTGTGATACATTTGTTTTACATTTTGAGTAGTGTGTGATATCTGCTATATTAAACACACACACTGACTCATGTACATTCACTGGAGGATCTGTAAATCCTCAGCAAACCTTTTCACACTTCATTTCCCACTGTGGATAGTGGTAGAGGTCGTGTGAGACCTGGACAGCTCTAAGCTGTTGTTTGTTTTCCCACACAGAACTGTGGTATAGATCTTGTGACCTGTACAGTGTGTTCACTGTTGTTAACCCCGATCCAGGGTGTGGATCATTTTTATATAAACTTTTGAGAGGACTAGGTCTCGGCTTGAGACTGAACCTCTTGGTTAATTCTCTGTGTTTGTAGCTACATACTATATCCATACTACATATTTATTTCATATTCCACTGCTATTACTTTGAAATATAATTTATTTTCAAAGCTACTTTGATAGTTAAACTCGCAAGTGTTTATACTTATTATAAACTAGTAAGTTAGTTTCAAAAGTTAATTTAATCATAAGATTAAGTTAACTGAGAACTAATCAATCTTTGAGAAACTAATTGAACCTTTATAATCTGTATAAATTCACTACAATTTAATTTGTTCCTGAAATAAAGGGATTTTAATAAACATTGTTTTTAACAGAAACTTTTAATTGGAACTCAATTCACCCCCCCTCTTGAGTATCCAATCCAACCAACAGTGTCGTTGACATTTTATTGAAATTCCAGGATTTAGGGGTTAGTCTGTGTGAGCAACCCAGAGGGATAATATAAATATTTAATGATTATGAAACAACTACCAAGAAAAATCACTAAGATCGATTTAGTCATGTTAGGTAGCCTTATGACATTACAATTATGATACATGATTAAATGATGAAAATTAAATTCTAATAAATGTAAATAAGAATTTTAGGATCATTTTATAATGTTTACTCCTAGTTTCTTTTCCACATTTCCATTATCACATACTATATACATGCTCAAGGAATGTTATGCAAAGATCATGAGGTTGTTGCCTAGTGAGATTCGCCCCAAACCCTGTTTGTGTCATACTTTTAAACCCAAACAGATTATATGGTTGTGGATATAGATAATAGAAAGTGACCTTCTCTATCAGGTATTTGATTTCTATGGTGCTAGAGAGCATGGGACCAAGTGGTGGCTTGTGATATTATTTTTGTTTATTTTTTTATTTTGTACTTTGGTTTAGTAATATATTTCCAGCATTGTGACTTCTTTGAATATTTTCGTAGACATATGTGTCATGGATCATTTAAATATGTGCAATAGTTTTGTATTTACCTAAAATATTCTAATATTTACTTTTTTTATTGTTTTAGTGCTTCCTAAACTGTTTATTATTGTTATTTCGTATTTCATACTCTACCAATGATGGCATTGTTTCCACAATATCACACCCAAGGCCCTCACTACTAGTCGACATCCACTGGATTTCGGGAATATGCGATTGAGGATATGTGATGAACTGGGTATGGAGAACCATTGGGGGGAACCCGGAACAATGATGTAACAAAGTTGTATCATAGGAGGTTCTTTCATGAATTATCTTATTTTTGGATCATAGAGACAGGTATATGAAGGAATATGTAGTTGGTAATAAGTTTTTTCATGGAGTAGCTAACCCGTATACATAAAAAATCTAATTTACAATTATTAGTACAATATTTTTTGTTTTTAAATTTTTTCAGTTTATTTCATTGCATTTTTTGGTGATTCACATGATTTGTGCTGTTATGATTTATATCAATGTGGTTATATTTTATTTCCATCCAAATGAGTTAAGGGTATTCTATCTCATGAATCATATAAGTAATTCTTACTGATAATATGTTAAGCATTTTTTCATCGCATTTAGGAAGTATAACATATTTAATTAAATTGTGAAATATTTTTTTCTAGATATTCATGATGATGATATAGATGTCGTGATAGAATTCAATCTATTTTGGTTGGGTATTGGACAATTTAATGTTTCATTTTAATGGGAACCATAATTTGGTCCCTTAGGTGTTATGGGCCCTCATTGATCAGAATTTGGGGATAATGTGATTGATTACAATGTTATATTTTATTATACAAATGAATATGATGCCACGCTTTGATTATTAGAGAGTATGGTCCCCCACAAAACATATTTAGAAACATTAATGCTTATTTAGTGTTTTTATTGGGTTATGGAGAAGTTTTTTAGGATTAATAACTTGAAAAACTCAGAATACGAGATGTGTAATGATGAATACATTCCTTGTATCATTATGTTTGGGAAGAAAATGTTTTTATTATATAAACACCATGTACTGTATGGACACACCGTGTAGTCTCTATCCATGGTACATACTGTGTGTGAAGAGACACAGGGCTAGGGAACAAGGGTATACATGGCGTGTACTAGGAGTACATGAAATGCCAAAGAGTCCATGTATCTGACTGTGTGACTAACTACACAGGTGAAAATAAATTAGGCAGTATATGCTATGTCCCGTTTGTACACCCAATGTAGAGTCAACTGTATCTCATAGTGTTTGACTACGGAAAAAAGGAGTTGGAAATTATGTGATACATATTGTGTTTAGGGGAAACACATCGTGTAGTGTGACCTAAGTGAAAACAATGTGGTTTATCTTTGTTGAATAACTCAAAAAATAGGTATAATTTCGGTATATGCCTTGTCTTAAGGATAACAAATCTTGTGTAGGGGTGTTACACGACCAGATTTGGCCAAAGTACACGCCCATGTTAAAAGAATAAGGGAACACACCTTGTAGCTGTTATAAACACTATGTACCTTGGTTTTTTAAGACATGATTTTTGGTAACCTCATGTTCCTTTATTTAAATTCTATGTTTCATTCCTTCATAATATTTAATCGAAGTTCTTTCTTGACCTTGATGAGTCATGCCTATGAGACATCATATGGTTGTATGCTAGGTTTTGAGAAATGATCAAAGACCAAAAACTGTTGACCGAGGACCACCATAAGACCCCACCAGCCCCCCGTTGTTCCCTTCATTAATCAAATTTTATTTCCAGATATAGTTGTTGATGCACAGTTCCACAAAGGGTTCATGGGAATGATACAGAATTATCAAGGAGCACCACATCCTACCTTGTCTCTGGATAAATTATCAGTTGATTTTCAGTAGTATATTCGTCCCACATTATCAGGATATGGAGGACCTCAAGATGTAGAGACATGGTTAGTAACCATGAGGTATATATCCAATCATTTCGAGATTCCTCTGGAGTGAATGGTGAAGGTTGCAACACACGTGGTATGTGATTCAACCATGAGATGGTGGGATGTAATATCAAAGGCAGGATGCTATATAACGACCCATACTTTTCATACATGGTTTATAATTCAAAATTCAATCATACTTATTACAACATATAACAAAACCATGAAAGGACCGTATATGTATGGTGTCTTTAGAAACGGGGAAACATAAACAACTGGTTCATAAAGCATCTACAATGTCTCCCATTTATTTCATCATATCTATAGTCCCTTTTGGAATATCTTAATTAATAACCTTCTTCCTGACTTTGGGAAAGAAATAATACAAATGTGTGAGCTCAAATTCTTAGTAAGGGTAAACAAAAGAAATATCAATCACATCGTATTCATAAGAACATAACATTTTGGAAATATTACCCTGCAAAAGTGATCATAATTTCATAACATGGGATAAATCATGGTAGTGAAATGTAATCCCAATAATCATAACATAAAACATGAAACTTTTTGGAATAGACACATAATCATAGAGAATTATTTCATATTAGTCAAGACTCATATCCCATACTATCTTAGCGGACAAAGTCCATTTCTGAACCGAGTTCACTCCTCGTTTCAGTCCTGTTTCACGGAAACGGTTTAACCTGTCATTCCAGCCATGTCTATCTCATGAGATATAAATCTTTACCCAATTCATTGGAGGGAGATATAGGTCCCAACCATCTCATAATGATACCATTATTATGAGTTCCACAATATCATAAATCATACATCATTGTATAACCCATGTAACAAAAATGGGATTCTTAAACAACATGACATAATAAAACAAATCATATAAGATAAAGGAATTCATAAAAATAAGTCCATCAAAACATAATCCAATCAATGTAATAATATGGATAGAAACAGAACCCTATATTATCTTATATGGAAAATAATTTTGATAAAACACTTGAACTCCATTCTTGAGGAAAATATCCTTTCTACGTCAAAAACATTTTTCCATTCTTAACATGTCATACAATTTTAAACTAAAAGAAGTTGATTAAAAATAAACATGAAAACTTTTAAAGGAAGATTCTTGGAAATAATGTTTTAAAAATACATTCATGCCGTATATGTTAAAAAAATATTCTTCTCGTACTTTTTTCGGAAAAGTCAAAATTACCACTTACGAAAAACAACAAAAGATTCCTTTCATAGCTTTTACTAAAAACTCACCGAAGGGTAAAATTGGATTTAAAAAATTATAGGAGAATATAAATAATATTACATTTTGAGGAAACATGGATGTGGATGATAAATATTCCCATTAAATATTGAAGTATAAACAATCTCGGATAAAAATGAGATTGCGAGATTTTCCCTTACCTTAGGTCCGATTTGCTTCGTAAGTGTCCTAATCTCATATATAATGATTTAAATAATGTAATTGAGTTATTAAAGAATCATAAAAATTGTTATTATATAATATATGGTCATATTCTTAGCTTCTTATTAGTAATATTTCATTTCTACTTGTTATTCGGGTGTTTATTACTTTTTGTTCTTATGCGTGTTTTGTCGAATAAATTCTTATTCTTATTTTTAGGTTATAGATACCTCATTTCCAGAATTAAATTAGTGTAATAAATATCATATTTATTCACTCAATTCATTTATGTAATCATTATGCAATTAAAATCATGTAAAAAGAGTCGCATCACACCGTGGAGATGATATTTCGTACGTACGCACGAGCGATGATATCATTCCCATGATCGTGGAATTGTATTGGAGTGTATGTATACTATTTAAGAATCAATATCACATTTCAATAATCATATATATTCATTATTCACACCATTATACCCATCTAAGTAGGTGGTGGTGGAAAATAGATTACACCACGGCGTGGAGACGGTATTCCGTACGTACGCACGCGCGGTGATTTCGTGTTCCGTAGGACAGATAGATGGTGAAATAGGGTTGTTTCATACTTATAATAACATATCAGTATATGAGTTATACTGATGTTTTTAATTCATAATAAAACAACTAAAGAAGAAGAAGTGGAAGAAGAAATAAAGTTGAATGAATCAGTAAAGGACATTACCTCTTCTTTGAAGTGCCTCTTTGAGACCTCCTTTGAGGGCACTAAAATTGGTTTTTTAAGAAGACCAGGACCTCTATGATGTTTCTACGGAAGTGTAGAAGTGATTTTTTCAGGTTTTGGAGGAGCTCTAAGGCTCAATGAGGTGTGAGGAAGAGAGGGAGGAGGTTCCCTTTTATAAGGGAGGAGAGGGGCACCTTTGGAAAAAGTAAAAATATTATTTTATTATAAAGCCATATTCGGTTTTAAATAGCTCAAAGATGATTTATTTCGAAGATAAGGTGGGTATGGGTCGAAATAATCTCATCCAATTGAATTTGGACATGTTTAGATTACTATTTTAACCTTACCATTTAGATTTAACTTTAAGTTATATAATTTTACTTCTACCGTGTCTTTTTGTGAGCTTACACTATAATGTAAATAAACTTTCTGTAATGAGCCAAACGAACCCCAAGTTGTTTATTATTAATATATATCTCCTTATCTAAGTCATTTGGCATAACCTTATATTTTTAGGAATAAATTAACAAATAACAATATATTATTTGTTTTAAAAACTATTTTTTGTCAATTTTGACACTATTTGGTAATTGATTTTTATTGAAAATCATAACAGAAAGATTAGGTCGAACAAAGTTGAGTAAATCAATACTAACATGTCATATTAACATATAAATTTATTGGAATTTATAAAAAGTCTAAAATTACATTTATTTGGGTATTTATAACATCAATTATGTCAATATTTTATTAATAAGATAATTACTATATCATCTTTGTGTCATAAGTAAATTAAATTATTTAACGACCAAAAATTATAAATAAAATACAATTATGTAGTAAATTATTTTATATTTCTAATGAATATTTTTTGTCTAATTTATCTTATGTATAACCCTATATTAAAAAAGATTTACTTATTAAATATTGATTTTATCTATTTTAACCCTTCTTTAAATAAATTAATAATAAATGTCCTAATCTAATCCATGTGGGCCGAAATTGTCATATTTTATTCCTATGGTTGTTTTTGGATGAATTAAACTTATCCAATAGAATTAGGACATCTGTTAGGGTAATAATAATATCATTCTTACCCTTAATTACCCTATTTACTTTTAACCGTCGTAAATAAAAGTAAAAAGTTACTATTCACAAAAAATTATTTTCATCTCATTGAACAACATTTTACTTACTGACATCAACCGTGTTTCTCGGATTTTTGAAATTCCACTCACAGAAGCGTTAAAATTATGTTTTATGTAAATTTTCAAATTATCCTAGGAGGTGGGTAAAAGACGGTGAAAAGTTCAATAAAAATTCAATATATCTAAAATTATTATAAAATGAATCCAATGAATTACATTGAAATTATATAGGTATTATGTATCAATTTTGACCTAAAATAAATTTAAATAAAATAAATCATTATTTAAATAAAAAGTCGGTTTTTAAATAGTTACCTAGTGTTTTCACTATTCAACAAAAATTGAAAGTTTTCAGAAAAATAACAAAATTTTACACTAACTTAATTTCAATATTCCGAATCCAAAAATGCAGTCCATTTTGAAAAATAAAATTTACAAAATTTCAAAAAGTGGGTATTACTATTCATAATGGCTAGTTTTAATAATATTTTAATAGCATATCGTTGTTTAGTGAGATTCAGTATTACGTATGACACAAGCTATCGATGAAGGTCGTTGTTGCATGTAAAGCAAGGAAAGCAAGTGTTGTGTGTAGTTAAAGATTCATTGGATGATTTATATACATAAAAAATATTTCTCATAAAAGTCTCGGGTGTTACATTCTACCCCCCTTAAAATGAATTTCGCCCTCAAAATTCCTCACTTTGTAACTAAAAGATGAGGATACCTCTGCCTCATCATATCCTCAAGCTCCCATGTAGCTTCTTCTAATTGGTGGTTCCTCCATAAAACATTCACTAAGCGAGTGGTCTTGTTCTGTAGGACCATTTCGCTATGATCGATAATCTCTATCGTGTGTTCTTCATAAGAATGATCTTGTTCCAGCGGTACAACTTCTGAGCTAAGTACATGTGAAGGATCAGTTATGTAATTTCTCAGGAGAGATACATGGAACACATCGTGAACTTGGGGGAGATTCGGTGGAAGTGCCAATCGGTAAGCTACCTTCCCAACATGATCCAATATTTCGAAAGGGCCGATATACCTAGGGCTCATATTTCCCTTCTTTTCAAATATCATTACTCTCTTCCAAGGAGATATTCATAAGAACACATTATCACCCACTTCAAACTCTATGTATGTCCTTCGGTTGTCAGCATAACATTTTTTGTCGACTCTGAGCTTCTCTTATGTGTTGTTGAATAGATCGGACCTTTTCTTCCATCTCATCAACATGATCAGGTCCTAATAGATTTCTTTCCCCAAATTCATCCCATCTTGTTGGAGTCCTGCATTTCATTCCATAGAGAACATCATAAGGAGCCATCTGAATACTGGAGTGAAAGCTATTATTATAAGAAAATTCCACCAAATGTAGGTGTTGATCCCAATAACCTTTGAAATCCATAGAGAAATCTCTCAACATATCTTCTAGAGTTTGAATCGTCCTCTCAGACTGACCATCTGTCTGAGGCTGATAAGCAGTGCTGAAACATAACTCTATATCCAGAGTATGCTGAAGACTTCGCCAGAACATTGAGGTAATCCTCGGATCCCGATCAGATATAATGGAAAGTGGCACTCCAGGCAATCTTACCACTTCCTATTCATATATCCTGGCAAGCTAATCTAGAGTGAAATCGTCTCTAATAGCGATGAAGTGTGCCGACATTGTAAGACGATCAACTATGACCCAGATAACATTATTGCCTTTGGATGTTTTAGGATGTCCAGTGAAAAATTCCATAGAGATGTTTTCCCATTTCCATTCTAGTATTGGTAATGGTTGTAACATCCCCTTAGACATCTATCTCTCAGCTATAACTTGCTGACAAACCAAGTATCGAGAGACATATTCAGCAACATCTCTTTTCATGCCATCCCACTAGAAGTACTCTTTCAGGTCCCTATACTTCTTCGTGCTTCCAGGATGAATAAAGAATGAAGAACTATGAGCCTCATCCAGCATCTCCTTCTTTAATTCTGGGATGGGAGGAACACAAACCCGATTCCTGAACATTATTATCCCATCGCTATCAAGGTTCAATTCAGGAACATTTCAGACCCTCTTTTGTAACTCTACATCTTCTTTCTGTGCCACTTTAATCGTCACATGTATAAATGGTTGAACTTTCATTTGAGAAAGATAATATTTTCCACTTCCATTGTGATTCCAGGATCCATCCTTTATAAATCCATAAATATTGGATCTTTTGTGATCCTCATCGTGGATAATCTAGCATGGTCTTGTAGACTTAATGAATCGGCCACCATGTTTGCTTTCCCAGGGTGGAAGTGAATTCAGCAATCGTAATCCTTAATTAGCTCCAACCATCTTCTTTGGCTCATATTCAGCTCCTTTTGTGTGAAAATATACTTTAAAATTTTATGACCAGAATAAATGTCACACCTTTCTCCATAAAGATAATGCCTCCAAATATTTAATGCAAATATTACTGAAGCTAACACCAAATCATGAGTTGGGTAATTTTGCTCATGGATTTTCAACTTTGGTGAGGCATAAGCTATCACCATATCATTTTGCATAATAACACACCCCAATCCCTTCTTGGATGCATCACTGTAGATTAGAAACCATTCTCCACTAAAAGGCAGTGTGAGCACAGGTGCACTGGATAACCTTCTTTTCAACTCCTTGAAATTCTCTTCACATTGCTCCATCCAAGCAAACTTAACTCATTTTTGTGTAAACTTGGTGAGTGAATTAGATAATCGTGAAAAATCTTTCACAAAATGTCGATAATATCCAGCCAAACCAAGAAAACTTTGGATATCAGTTATTGTTGTTGGTCTCGACCATCTTTCGATAACCTCTGTTTTTGCCGGATCCACATATATCCCCTCTTTTGAGATAATGTGACCCAAAAATGCAAATTTTTGAAGCCAAAATTCACACATGGTAAATTTGGCATAAAGCTTCTCCTTTCTCAGGGTCTCCAATATAATTTTCAAGTGATCTTAATGTTCTTCCTTACTCTTTGAATAAACATGAATATCGTCTATAAAGACTACCACAAACTAATCAATATAGTCTCTAAAGACTCTATTCATCAGATCCATGAAGAGAGAAGGGGCATTAGTAAGACCAAATGGCATCACTATAAATTCATAGTGTCCATACCTTGTACGAAAATCCGGCTTTGCTATATCCTCTCTTTTGAACCTTAATTGATAATACCCTAAACGAAGATCAATCTTGGAAAAGTATTGAGCTCCACATAATTGCTCATATAAGTCATCAATGCACGGGAGAGGATATTTGTTCTTGATAGTTATCTTGTTAAGTTCTCGATAATCAATGCAGAGTCTCATTGATCCATCTTTGTTCTTAGAAAAAAAAACAGGTGCTCTCCAAGGTGACGCACTAGGGCGTATGAACCCCTTATCAAGATTCTCTTGGAGTTGCTTCTTCAAATTCCTCTAACTCAATTGGGGCCATTCTATAAGGTGTCTATGAAAATGTTAAATCACCCGGTACGAGTTCTATTGAAAACTCAACTTCACGATTTGGTGGAAGGCCCGGTAATTCCTCCAAAAAGACATCATCAATCTCTTGTAAAATGTGAATATTACTAATCATGAGATTATCTCCAACAATTTGAGATAAATAGCCTTTATTTAGTAGAATCAAGACCCATAAGATGGAAGAAATTTCCACTGTAATGTTATGTTCATCCTTGCATCGATAGACGATCATATATTGATCTAGAATATGAAATGTGACTTCCCTTATTTTTAAATTGATATGATCTCCATATAGGGGAAGACAATCCATCCCAAGAATCACATAAAATTCCACTATAGGAAGGATCAAAAGATTTGTCCGAAAAACTTCAATAGGAGAATAATTATAAATTTTTTATGCGACAGTTGTTCCATTAGGGGTTGTCAGAGCTAACTCAACATCTTATTGTTGAGGTTATAAGGTGATACACTTAGAAAATTCTTCAGAAATAAAAGAGTGGGTGGATCCAGAATCAAATAAAACATTTTCTACTTTAGAGTGTATGGTAAGTGTACCTTTCACCACTTCTTTTTCATACTCTACATTGCTGATAGAAATTTCATGTGAATTTCCTTTGTCTTTATCCATAATAGTTTTTTGACGTTTATCATCATCAACAACCCTTGGATTAGGGCATTGATTGGTATAATGCCCCATTTACTTTCAGTTGTAACATTGAAGTGTAGGAGGTGTACTATGTGTATCCTTTTCATTGTTCACGTCACTAGACATATTCTTCCCATCATTGCGGCATTCAAATGCCCAATGACCTTCCTTTCCACATTTAAAACATTTACTTGTCCCTCTAATACAACTCCCTCCATTTTTCATTCCACACTTTGAGCATAAGGGAAAACACATATTCTTTTCAGTGTGCTCTTTAGATTTTCCTTTGAATTCCATTTTCCTCTTCTTATCAAACCCATAAGACTGATGAGTTACTCCAATCTCTATCTCAACTTTGAGAGCACATAGAATGATTTCCTCATAGCTATTGAAGTCCCTTATGGATAACGCCCTTCGAAGACATGGTTTTAAGCCACTAAAGAATCGATCGATCTTACTCTCAGGTTGGATAATAATACCAGAAGCGTACCTTGCAAGTCTTGTAAAATTTTCTTCATAGATACTAATAGATTCATTATCCTTTTTCTTTAGTTCAAGAAAATCCTTCTCCTTCTTTGTTCAAAGAATACTAGATATGTACTTATTAAAAAATAAGTTCTTGAACTCGTCCCATTCCATGGACTCAATTTCATCTCTTGGCCTCGTATTCTTGATATGATTCCCCCATTGATCATCTTCACCTTCCAAACGATAAACTGCTAAGATTAATTTATCATTTTCAGAACATTGAAGAACTGAAATTATCTTTTCAGTAGTACTGATCCATTGTTCATCAACTAATGTATCAGTAGACCCGCTGAATGAAGGTGGACGCTGCCTCATGAAAGATTCAACAGAATGTCGCTCCTTCCATTGCTCGTTTGGAAGTCTTGCATGATTCATAGCTTGAGAAAGTTGTGTGGACATGGCTATAAGATTTTTCATTCTATCTCCCATAACGTTTTGTTACTCAGGGGGAAAATCATTGCATTTCCCGTTACATTCCGCATTAACACGGTTCCTTCAGGTTCCAGAAATTAACTAAAACCAAGAAGCATAGTGTGAGTAACACTAATTATAATAGAAAAAATACATAATCAAGAATAAAATTTTATACTTAAGGTCTTCTCATAGGTTTTTCATAGCCATTTTTAAAACTCTAAGATCATGTTCTATGCTTAGATTTATCCTTAGGGTTCTTACTAAGGATTTCACATCCTAGTTTCCAAAGGTTGACTATACCTTCCCTCTGATACCAACTATGACGACCCATACTTTACATATATGGTTAATACTTAAAAATTGATGAATACTTAAAAAAACATATTACAAACCCATGAAAGGACCATATAGATAGTGTCTTTAGAAACTGGGAAACATCAACAACTGGTTCATAAAGCATCTACACTGTCTCCCATTTATTTCATCATATCTATAGACCCTTTTGGAATATCTTACTTAATAACCTTTTTTCTGACCTGGGGAAAGAAAACATACAAAAGGGTGAGCTCAAATGCTTAGTAAGGGTAAACAAAATAAATATAAATCACATCATATTCATAAGAACAAAACATTTTGGAAATCATACCCTGCAAAAGAGATCATAATTTCATAACATGGGATAAATCATGGTAGTGAAATGTAATAAAAATAATCATAACGTAAAACATTAAACATTGTGACATACACACATAATCATATAGAATCATTTCTTAGTAGTCAAGACTCGTCTTCCAGACTATCTTTGCTGACAAAGTCCATTTCTGAACCGATTTCACTCCTCGTTTCAGTCCTGTTTCACTGAACCGTTTTAACCTGCCATTCCAGCCATGTCTATCTCATGAGATATAAATCATTACCCAATTAATTGGAGGGAGATATAGGTCCCACCTATCTCATAATGATACCATTAATATGTGTCCCACACAAACATAAATCATACATCATTGAATAACCCATGTAATAAAATAGGATTCTTAAACATCGTGACATCATAAATCAATTAATATAAGATAAAGGAATTCATATAAATAAGTCCATCACAACATTATCCAATCAATTTAATAATATGGATATAAACAGAACCATATATTTTCTTAGAAGTAAAATACTTTTGATAAAACATTTGAACTCCATTTATGAGGAATATATCCTTTTTTACTTCAAAAACATTTTTCCTTTCTTAACATGTCATAGAATTTTAAACTAAAAAAATTTGATTAAAAAAAACCTTGAAAACTTATAATGGACGCTTCTTGGAAAAAATGTTTTAAAAATCCATTCATGCCGTATAAGTTAAAAAACATTCTTCTTGTACTTTTTTCGGAAAAGTCAAAAGTACCTCGTACGAAAATCAACAAAAGATTCCTTTCATATCATTTACTAGAAACTCATAGAAGGGTAAAATTGGATTTAAAAAATTTTAGGAGGATATGAATAATATTAAATATTGAGGAATCATGGATGTGGATAATAAATATTCCCTAGTAAATTCTGAAGTATAAAAAATCTCGGATAAAAATGAGATTACGATATTTTCCCTTACCTTAGGACCGAGTTGCTTCATAAGTGTCCGAACCTCCTGTATAATGATTTAAATAATGTAATTGACTTATTACAGGATCATAATCATTGTTATGATATCATATATGGTCATATTTTTAGCTTCTTATTAGTAATATTTCATTGCTACTTGTTATTCGGGTGTTTATTACTTTTTGTTCTTATGTGTGTTTTGTCGAATAAATTCTTTTTCTTCTTTTTAGGTTATAGATACCTATTATTACAGAATTTTATTAGTGTAATATATATCATATTTATTCACTCAATTCATTATGTAATCATTATGCAATGAAAATCATTTAGAATGAGTCGCATCACATCGTGGAGACGGTATTCCGTACGTACGCATGAGCGATGATATCCTTCCCATGATCGTGGAATTGTATTGGAGTGTATGTATACTATTTGAGAATCAATACCACTTTAAAATAATCATATATATTCATTCTTTACACCATTATTCCCATCCACGTAAGTTGGTGGTGGAAAATAGATTAAACAACGGCGTGGAGACGGTTTTCCGTACGTACGCACGCGCGATGATTTAATTTTCCGTATGATGGATAGATGGTGAAATATGGATGTTTCATACTTATAATAACATATCAGTATATGAGTGATACTGATGTTATTAATTCATAATGAAACAACTAATGAAGAAGAATTGGATGAAGAAATAAAGTTGAAAGAATCGGTAACGGACATTACCTCTTCTTTGAAGCGCCTCTTTGAGACCTCCTTTTAGGGAACTAAAATTGGCATTTTAAGAAGACCAGGACCTCTAGGATGTTTTTAGGGTTGTGTAGAAGATAATTTGGAAGGGATTGGCCAATCTTGAAGGCTCAATGTGGTGTGAGGAAGAGAGGGAGGAGGTGCCTTTTTATAAGGGAGGAGAGGGGAACCTTTGGAAAAACTAAAAATATTATTTTATTATAAAGCAATATTCGGTTTTAAATAGCTCCAAATTTATTTATTTCGAATCTAAGGTGGGGATGGGTCTAAATAATCTCATCCAATAGAATTTGGACACGTTTAGTTTAGTATTTTAACCTTATCATTTAGATTTAACTTTAAGTTAGATAATGTTACTTTTACCGTGTATTTTTGTGTTCTTACACTATTAGGTTAATAAACATACTATAACAAGCCAAACGAACCCCAAGTTGTTTTATATTAATATATATAACCTTATCTTAGTCATTTGGCCGAACCATAGATTTTTAGGAATAAAATAACTATTAATAATATAAAATTTGTTTTAAAAACTACTTTATGTCAATTTTGACACTATTTGGTAATTGATTTTTTTGAAAATTATAATAGAGAGATTAGTTATAAAAAATTTAATTAAATCAATACTAACATGTCATATTAACATAGAAAATTATTTTAATTCATAAAAAGTCTAAA
The DNA here is from genome assembly GCA_963277665.1 of Viscum album. Lineage (NCBI taxonomy): Eukaryota > Viridiplantae > Streptophyta > Magnoliopsida > Santalales > Viscaceae > Viscum > Viscum album. The sequence goes on from OY728132.1 coordinate 2,142,763,678, forward strand.
ATTACATTTATTTGGGTACTTATAAACTCAATTATGTCAATATTTTATTAATAAGATAATTACGGCATCATATTTGTGTCATAAATAAATTATATTTTTTAATGTATAAAAATTATAAATAAAATACCATTATGTGGGAAATATTCTTATATTTCTAATGAATATTTTTATCGAATTTATCTTATGTATAACCCTATATTAAAAATGATTTACTTATTAGACATTGATTTTAACTATTTTAACCCATCTTTAAATAAATTAATAATAAATGTCCTAATCTAATCCATGTGGGCCTAAATGGTAATATAATATTTCTAATGTTGTTTTTCATCGAATTACACTTATCCAATAGAATTAGGACATGTTTTAGGGTAATAAGAATATAATTTTAACCTTAATTACCCTATTTACTTTTAATCGTGGTAAATAAAAGTAAAAAGTTAATATTCACAAAAAATTATTTTCTTCTCATTGAAAATCATTTTACTTACTGACATCAACTGTGTCTCTCGGATTTTTGAAATTCCACTCACAGAAGCTGTAAAATTATGTTTTATGTAAATTTGCAAATTCTCCTAGGAGGTGGGTAAAAGGCGGTGAAAAGTTCAATAAAAATTTTATATAACTAAAATTATTATAAAATGACACCAAGGAAATAAATTGAACTTATATAGGTATTATGTATCAATTTTGACATAAAACAAATTTATTTAAAATAAATAATTATTTAAATAAAAAGTCCGCTTTTTAAATAGTAACCCAGTGTTTTCACTATTCATAAAAAATTGAAAGTTTTAAGAAAAATACCAAAATTTCACCCTAGGATAATTTCGATATTCTGAATCCAAAAAATAAGTCCATTTTGAATAATAAAATTTAAAAAATTCCAAAAAGTTGGTATTACTATTCATAATGGCTCGTTTTAATAATATTTTAATAGCATATCGTTGTTTAGTGAAATTCGGTATTACGTACGATGCAAGCTATCGAGGAATGTCGCCATTGCGTGTAAAGCAAGCCAATAAAGTGTTGTGTGTAGTGAAAGATTCCTTTGATGATTTATATGACATAAAAACAAAATATTTCTCATAAAAGTCTCAGGTGTTACATTCTAGTGAGTTCATCTTGGGTTGAGTTCCAGTATAACTTCTATGACTACATCTAGCTGGGAACCTTGTTGGCCGATTGAACTAGAGAGTTCAGTAGTTTGGAGATGGGTACTCACTCAGTAATGGTGTATTCTTCTCACATCACTGAGCTACAGTGCTTCACAGCCATTTTGAGGGAGATTAGTTATTTCTGGGAATTAAGATTGAGGTTGGTCTCAAACATGACATCTCATCCCAGGTGAACATCTTAAGGTTGAATTCCATATTTTTTGTAGTCAATTAGGAAATGATCAATAAGCACAACTTGATGGATTATTGAGCTGTGAACCCATGTAGTTTAGCATCCAAAGTTGGTTCTCTTTCAACTTATAGCACTACTAAAAAATTGTGCATTAACGACCGCCATTGGCGGTCACTATAGGCTTATAGAGACCGCCCAATGACCACCATTGGCGGTCGCTTCAGCTTCGTCGTTGTAGGCCAAGAGTGACCGCCAATGGCATTCGTTGTAGGTGGCCGAAATTCCATCCTTAAGCGACTGCATGGCGTCTACAGCGACCGCGACAGGCGGTCGCTAATGGTGCTCATCAGGCAGCCTATATCGACCGCAAAAGGCGGTCGCTACACTGGGAGAAATTATTTTCTAAAAAAAATCATACTGAAAGAAATATATAAATATATTTATTTATTAAATAATATATATATATATATATATATATATTAAAGAAATATTTATATATATAATATTAAATTAAATATTTAATATATATATATAATATGATTTAAATATTTTAATATATATATATATATATTAAAGAAATGTATATATATATATATAATATTGAATAAAATATTTTTCATTTTTTTAATGAAATGTACGAATTGTGTTTTTTTTCTTCATGGTGCTAAATCAGAGATAAAACAATGTAACAATCATAGAAAATGGAATACAATTTCAAACAACATAAACATGAAGATCATCATAAACAATAAACGCGCTTCAACGATCCAAGCAGGTCCATCTATTTCAATCTTCTGCTTCAATAAACCTAAAATAAGACAAAAAAAACAAAAAAAAAACAAATGTAAATTGAACATAATTATTTAGTTATTACATACAAATAATAAAATTAAATCTGACATCAAATCATGGTGATATAATAATTTAAAACCCCCAATTTAAGAAATGCTATCATTTCAGGTCATTCGGAGCACTTTTGCTCCGAATTCGACTGTCTCATGCTGTTTTTGGTGTTTTATGACACCAAAAACACGTTTCCGGTCACCACCGTCAAACGACACCTCCAATTGAAATGCCTTCTACTCGACCATTTCAAAAATCACACAACGGCTAATGTCCTACGGTTTCATGGAATCTTGAGGTCGTTCGGGTGGTTTTGACCCCCCAACGTGTCGTTTTAGCGCGTGCCGAGCTGCTGAAAACGACACAATCGGCTGTACCGCATGCACCGCACGTCCGATAGGTTCTCCGTATTCTACTACACATCACAAATAATATTCCTAATGTTTTTGTGTGGTTTCAGGTCATTCGGAGCACGTTTGCTCCGAATTCGACCGTCTCACGCCGTTTTTGGTGTTTTATGACACCAGAAACGCATTTCTAGTCACCGCGGTCATAAGACACCTCCGATTGAAGTGCTGTCTGCCCGAACATTTCAAAAATCACCCAGCGGATGATTTCATACGGTTTCATGGCATTTCGAGTTCATTCGGGTGGTTTTGACCCCCCAACGAGTCGTTTTAACGCGCGCCAAACAGCTGAAAACGACAAAATCGGACGTACCGCACGAACTGCATGTCTGATGGGCGCGTCGTCTCCTCCTACACGTCAAAAATAATATACCTAATGTTTTCGTGTGGTTTCAGGTCATTCGGAGCACGTTTTCTCCGAATTCGACCGTCTCACGCTGTTTTTGGAGTTTTATAACACCAGAAACGCGTCTTCGGTCACCACGGTCAAACGACACCTCCGATTGATGTGTCGTCTACCCAACCATTTCACAAATCACACAACGGCTGATGTAGTAAGGTCTCATAGCATTCTGAGGTTTTTCGGGTGGTTTTGACCCCCCAACGTGTCATTTTAGCGCGCACAGAGCTGTTGAAAATGACATAATTGGCCGTACTGCCGGCACCGCACGTCCGATGGGCGCGTCGTCTCCTCCTACATGTCAAGAATAATATTACTAATGTTTTCACGTGGTTTCAGGTCATTCAGATCACGTTTGCTCTGAATTCGACCGTCTCACACCATTTTTGGTGTTTTATGACACCGTAAACGCGTTTCCGGTCACCGCGGTCATACGAAACTTCAGATTGACGTACCGTCTACCCGACCATTTCAAAAATCACACAAAGGCTGTTGTCGTACGGTTTCATGGCATTTCGAGGTCGTTCGGGTGGTTTTGACCCCCCAACGCGCCGTTTTAGCGCGCGCCGAGCTGCTGAAAACGACACAATCGGCCGTACCGCGTGCACCACATGTCCGATGGATGCATCATCTCCTCCTAAACGTCACGAATAATATCACTAATGTTTTTGTGTGGTTTAAGGTCATTCGGTGCACATTTGCTCCGAATTCGACTGTCTCACGCCGTTTTTTGCTGTTTTATGACACCGAAGACGCGTTTCCGGTCACCGCATTCAGACGACACCTCCGATTGACGTGTCGTATGCCCGACCATTTCACAAATCACACAACGTCTTATTTTCTACGGTTTCATGGCATTCTATGGTCATTCGGGTGGTTTTGACCCCCCAATGCGCCGTTTTAGCGCGCGTCGAGCTGCTGAAAACGACATAATCGGTCGTACCGTGCACACCACACGTCCGATGGGTGCATCATCTCCTCCTACATGTCACGAATAATATTTCTAATGTTTTCGTGTGGTTTCTTGTCATTTTAACCATGTTTTCTCCGAATTCGACCATCTCACGCAATTTTTGGTGTTTTGTGACACCGGAAACGCGTTTCCGGTCACCGCTTTCAAACGAAAATTCCGATTGACGTGTCGTCAGCCATAACATTTTAAAAATCACACAACGGCTAATGTCGTACGACTTCATGGCATTATGAGGTCGTTCTGGTGGTTTTGACCCCCCAACGTGCCGTTTTATCGCGCGCCGAGCTGCTAAAAATGACACAATCGGTCGTACCACGCACACCGCACTTCCGATGGGAGCACCGTCTCCTTCTACACGTTATGAATAATATTACTAATGTCTTCGTGTGTATTTAGGTCATTCGGAGCACGTTTGCTCCGAATTCGACCGTCTCACGTAGTTTTTGGTGTTTTTTGACACCAGAAACGCATTTCTGGCCACTGCGGTCATACGACACCTCCAATTGACGTGCCGTCTCTTCGACCATTTAAAAAAATCACACAACGGCTGATGATGTATGGTTTCATGGCATTCTGAGGTCGTTCGCGTGGTTTTGACCCCCCAACACACCGTTTTAGCACGTGTCGAGCTGCTAAAAACAACACAATTAGCCATACCGCGTGCATTGCACATCTTATGGGAGATACATCTCCGTCTACACGTCACGAATAATATTCATATTGTTTTCGTGTGGTTTCAGGTCATTCGGAGCACGTTTTCTCCGAATTCGACCGTCTAACACCGTTTTTGCTGTTTTATGACACTAGAAACGCGTTTCTGGTCACAACGGTCAGACGACACCTCCGATTGACATGTCGTCGGCTCGACCACTTCTAAAATCACACAGCGGCTGATTTCATACGTTTTCATGGCATTCTGAGGTCGTTCGGGTGGTTTTGACCCCCCCAATGCATCGTTTTAGCGCGCGCCGAGCTGCAGAAAACGACACAATCGGCGGTACCGCGCGCACTGCATGTCTGATGGGCATTCTGTCTTCTCCTATACGTCACGAATAATATTTCTAATGTTTTCGTGTGGTTTTAGGTCATTCGGAGCATGTTTGATTAAAATTCGACCATCTCACGCAGTTTTTGGTGTTTTATGAAACTAGAAACGCGTTTCTGGTCACCGCGGTCAAACTACACTTTCTATTGACGTGTTGTCTGACTGACATTTTCACAAATCACACAACGGCTGATTTTGTACGTTTTCATGGCATTCCGAGGTCGTTCGAGTGGTTTTGACCCCCCAACGCTCCGTTTTAGTGCACGCTGAGCTTCTAAAAATGACACAATCAGCCGTACCGCGCGCACCGTATGTCCGATGGGTGAGCCGTCTCCTCCTACAAGTCACGAATAATATTCATAATGTTTTCGTGTGGTTTCAGGTCATTCGAAGCACGTTTTCTCTGAATTCGACCGTCTCACGCAGTTTTTGGTGTTTTATGACATTGGAAACGCGTTTCCAGTCACCGTGATCAAACGACATCTCCGATTGACGTTCCGTCTACCTGACTATTTTACAAATCACACAAAGGCTGATGTCGTACGGTTTCATGGCATTCCAAGGTCATTCTGGTGGTTTTGACCCCCAACGCGACGTTTTAGCGCGCGTCGAGCTGCAGAAAACGACACAATCGGTCGTACCGCGCGCACCACACGTCCGATGGCTGCGTTGTCTCCTCCTACACGTCATGAATAATATTACTAATGTTTTTGTGTGGTTTTAGGTCATTCGGAGAACGTTTGCTCTGAATTCGACCGTCCTATGCCATTTTTGGTGTTTTATAACACTGAAAACGCGGTTCCAGTCACCGTGGTCATACGACACCTCCGATTGACGTGCCGTCTACTCGACCATTTCAAAAATCCCACAACGGCTGATGTCGTATGGTTTCATGGCATTCTGAGGTCGTTCGGGTGGTTTTGACCCGCCAACGTGTCGTTTTAGCACGCGATGAGCTGCTTAAAACGACACAATCGGTCGTACCGTGTGTACCACACATCTGATTGGGGCACTGTCTCCTCCTGCATATCACGAATAATATTCCTAATGTTTTTGTGTGGTTTCAGGTCATTCGGAGCACGATTTCTCCGAATTCGACCGTCTCACGCTGTTATTGCTGTTTTGTGACATCGGAAACGCATTTCCGGTCACCTCGGTCAGACGACACCTCCGATTGATGTTCCGTCTACCCGACCATTTCACATTCACACAAAAACTGATTTAGTATGGTTTCATGGCATTCTGAGGTCGTTCGTGTGGTTTTGACCCCCCAACACGCCATTTTAACACGCGCTGAGCTGCTGAAAACCACACAATCAGTCATACCGCACGCACCGCACGTCCGATGGGCACGCCATCTCCTCCTACACATCAAAAATAATATTCATAATGTATTAGTGTGGTTTCAGGTCATTCGGAGCACGTTTGCACTGAATTCGACCGTCTCATGCTGTTTTTGGTGTTTTATGACACCGGAAACGCGTTTCCGGTCACCGCGGTCAAACGACACCTCCGATTGACATGTCCTCTGCCTGAACATTTCAAAAATCACACAACGGCTGATTTCATATGGTTTCATGGAATTATGAGGTTGTTCAGGTGGTTTTGACCCCCCAACGCTCCTTTTTAGCGTCGGCCGAGCTGCTGAAACAGACACATTCGACCGTACCACGTGCACCGCTTGTCCGATGGGTGTGACGTCTCCTCCTACAGGTCACGAATAATAGACGTAATATTTTCGTGTGGTTTCAGGTCATTCAGAGTACGTTTGCTCTGAATTCGACCATCTCACGCCGTTTTTGCTGTTTTATGTCACCGGAAACGTGTTTCCAGTCACCGCGGTCAGACGACACCTCCGATTGACATTTTGTCTACCCGACCATTTCAAAAATCACACAATGGATGATGTCGTACGGTTTCATGGCATTCTAAGGTCGTTCGAGTAGTCATGACCCCCCAACGCACCGTTTTAGCGTGTGCTGAGCTGTTGAAAACGACGCAATCGGTCATACCACGCGCACCACATGTCCGATGGGAACGTTGTCTCCTCCTACATGTCATGAATAATATTCCTAATGTTTTCTTGTGGTTTCAGGTCATTCGGAGCACGTTTTCTCCGAATTTCAACGTCTCACGCCGTTTTTGGTGATTTATGACACTGGAAATGCGTTTCCGATCACCGCGATCAAATGACACCTCCGATTGATGTGTCGTCTACCCGAACATTTCAAAAATCCAACAATGGCTGATGTCGTACAGTTTCATGGCATTCCGAGGTCCTTCTGGTGGTTTTGACTCCCCAACATGCCGTTTTAGCGCGCGCCGAGCTGTTAAAAACGATACAATCGGTCGTACTGCATGCACCGCACGTCGGATGGGCGTGTCGTCTCCTCCTACATGTCAAGAATAATATTCCTAATGTTTTCATGTGGCTTCAGGTAATTTGGGGCACGTTTTCTCCGAATTCGACCGTCTCACGCCGTTTTTGGTGTTTTATGACACCTGAAAAATGTTACCGGTCACCGCGGTCAGACGACGCCTCTGATTGACGTGCCGTCTACCCGACCACTTCAAAAATCACACAACGGAGGATGTCGTACGGTTTCATGGCATTCCGAGGTCGTTTTGGTGCTTTTGACCCCCCAACGCGTCGTTTTAGTGCGCGCTGAGCTACTGAAAACGACACAATCGGCCGTACCGTGCGCACTGCACATACGATGGGCACACCATCTCCTTCTACATGTCAAAAATAATATTACTATTGTTTTCATGTGGTTTCAGGTCATTCGGAGCACGTTTGCTCCGAATTCGACCGTCTCACGCCGTTTTTTGTTTTTTATGACACTAGAAACGCGTTTCCGGTCACCGCGGTCAGAAGACACCTCCGATTGATGTGTCGTCAGCCAAACCATTTCATAAATCACACAATGGATTATGTCGTATGGTTTCATGGCATTACGAAGTCGTTATGGTGGGTTTGACCCCCCAATGCGCGGTTTTAGCACTCACCGAGCTGCTGAAAATGACACAATCGGCCGTACCGTGCGTACCGCACGTCCGATTTGCACACTGTCTCCTCCTACACATCAAAAATAATATTCCTAATGTTTTCGTGTGGTTTCAAGTCATTCGGAAAACGTTTTCTCTGAATTCGACCATCTCACGCCGTTTTTGGTGTTTTGTGACACCAGAAATGTGTTTCTGGTCACCGCGGTCATTCGGAACATTCGATTGACGTTCCGTCTATCCGACCATTTCAAAAATCACATAAAAGATGATGTCGTACGGTTTCATTGGATTATGAGGTCGTTCGGGTGGTTTTGACCCCCCAACGCCTCGTTTTAGCGCTCGTCGAACTGCTGAAAACGACAGGAGTGCGGGGGGCCTGTTCGTGGTGCAGGAGGGCTGTCCGGGGTGAGGGAAGGGCGGTCCAGGCTGCGGGGAGGGATATTTGGGGTGTGGGGGCCTGTTTCGGGTGCGGGGAAGGTTGTCTGTGGTGCGGGAGGGCTGTCCGGGGTGCTGGGAGGGATGTCTGGAGTGCGGGGAGGGCAGTCCGGGGTGCGGGGGGCCTGTCCGGGGGTGCGGGGGGCCTGTCCGGGGTGCGGGAGGGTAGTCCGGGGTGCGAGGAGGGCTGTCCGGAGTGCGGGGAAGGCTGTCCAGGGTGCGGGAGGGCTGTCCGGGGTGCGGGGAGGGTTGTCCGGAGTGCGGGGACGGCTGTTCGGGGTGCAGGAGGGTTATCCGGGGTGCGGGGGGCCTATGCGGGGTGCGGGGAAGGCTGTCCGGGGTGCGGGAGGGCTTTCCAGAGTGTGGAGATGGCTGTCAGGAGTGCAGGGGGGGCTGTCCGGGGTTCGGGGGGCCTGTCCGGGTGTGCGGGGGGCCTATCCGGGGTGAGGGAGGGCTGTTCGGGGTGCGGGGAGGGCTGTCCGGAGTGTGGGGAATGCTGTCCGGAGTGCGGGGATGACTTTCTGGGGTGCAGGAGGGCAGTCATAGGTGCGGGGAGGGTTGTCCGGGGTGCGGGTATGGCTGTCCGGGGTGCGGGAGGGCTGTCTGGGGTGCGGGGAGGGCTGTCCGGAGTACGTGGAGGTCTGTCCGGGGTGGGTGGGGGGGCTGTCCGGTGTGGGGGGGGGGGGGCATGTCCGGGGTGCGGGGAGGGCTGTTTGGGGTGTGGGAGGGCATGTTCGTGGTGCGGGGCGACTGTCCGGGGTGCGGGAGGCCTGCCGGGTAGTGCATGGAGGGCTGTCCGAAGTGCGGGGAGGGCTGTCCGGGGTACGGGGGTCCTGTCCAGGGTGCGGGGGGCCTCTCCGGGGTGCGGGAGGGCTGTCCGGGGTGCGGGGAGGGCTGTCTGGAGTGCGGGGAAGGCTGTCTGGGGTGCGAGAGGGTTGTCCGGGGTGCAGGGAGGGCTTTCCGGAGTGCGGGGAAGGCTGTTCGGGGTGCGGGAGGGCTGTCAGTGGTGCGGGGAGGGCTGTCCGGAGTGCTGGGAGGGCTGTTCGGGGTGCCAGGGGGGAGCTGTCCAGGGTGGGGGGCATGTCCGGGGTGTGGGGAGGGATGTTTGAGGCGCGGGGGGCATGTTCAAGGTGCGGGGAAGGCTGTTCGGGGTGCGGGAGGGCAGTCCGGGGTGCGGGCCAGCTGTCTGGCATGCGGGGAGGGCTGTCCGGGGTGCGGGGGGGGGGGGGGGGGGGGCAGTCCGGCGTGGGGGGGGGGGAATGTTCGGGGTGCAGGAGGGGCTGTTTGGGGTGAACATAGCTCATTCATCAAAAACAAGTTTAATGATTTATATTAGTAATCACGTGTTTTATTCAAAAATATTACAGAACATGCAATTATAAACATTGACAATTAAATGAACAAAAAATATCCAAATCAATAATCAGTTTCATGGTTATTTCTCAAATCGTACACACAAACATTACATGAGGCCAAAACACAAATGATACCCCCAAATCACTAAATAATCACTAGAAACCCAACATAAATATCAATAAGAACCCACCATTAAAAGCAGAAACACACCTCGTGAATATGATGTGTCATGCGTGTTCATCACTGACCTCCATCTGGTGGGCTAGGGGCCAACAAAAAATACACATTATGAATATTTTCATAAAAAAAATAAGTTAAATTAAATAAATAAATACAGTATAAGTCTGTTTCATGTGATCCCATGCACCATCACCTAGACACACATATTCCCGCAGTGCTATAACCTCAACATCCAATTGCGCATTTTCCTCCTCGTAATCCCGCAGTCGTGCCTCGAAATTTGACAACTGTTGTGTCATCTGAGAAACAGCAGGACCGAAAACCACAGCGCATGACACTACAGAACAAGGAATCCCTGTTCTATAGGTAAAACTATATACATGCCCATCCTGACCAATGATGTGATGAAAGATCTCATCCCTTCGCATGGGAAGATGTCGTTGTTCCTCTGGCAGATGTTCTAATTTACCTTTAAATTGAGCATGTGATATATTTAAATATATATATACATATATTAATATACAGATTTTATGTAAGTATTGGTAATGATTACAATCACTTAATATCAATGTTGCACCCTCTGGATCATTGCGATCATGAGTACTCATCTACACCAACATTTTATCAGTGGGTGCACCTTGCTCCCACAACTATATATGAATAGAATATAAACACAAAACCATATTAATTAAAAAAATTAAAAATTTAATAACAAATACCTCATGTTGGATCTGAGACACGTGATGAGTCCCGAGCCTGTGAGGTGGTCCCTGCAATGCACGACTCTCAGAATGGCGTGTAGACACCTTACATTCAATTAATTCAAATATATAACAAATCAAACATTCTTCAAAATATATATAAAAAAATAAATATACAAACCGTAACACCTTCAGTAGACCAATATGCAACTAAATCACACCATTGATCTAGGAGGACACCTCTCGATACCTTTTCCAGAATTTCTGGGGCACCCACATTTAGTACACAGTGGTCCCTCTTGACTTTTCCTTTATAGTCTTTCCACATCTTACGGCATTTGGTCATACACACTGGCCAAAACTCTTTGGGGAATACTTTCAAATTTTGCTATTAAATAAAAAAATCACATATGTTATTGTTTTTTATGCATATGAAATAAAGTAAAAGGGTCTTCTTACTTAAACATTCCTCCAAAGACGATCTAATGTGTCCTGAGGGATAGAAGTCCAGTCATGCGTGGTCAATGGAAATTGATGTGAATCATGTATGATATGACCCAACTGACGAATAAATTCAGGGTCATTCCATCCCACAGGATGAAATACCTCATCAAATGAAACATCAATGGTTATGTCAGAATTCCATGATAATATGCCATGACCAGGGCCTTTCCTGTGAGAGGAAGAAGCAGTCGAGTCTGATCCTGTTGAAAACAATTATATATACAAATTGACAGATGTTATATATATATATGTTTATTAATTACATAAAAAATAGAGACAATGACATTCAAGCATACCTTGACCCTGAGATGTAGATTCCTTAGATGGATGATGTCTATCTTCTGCCTCTTCCCCTGACATGCCTGCAGTCATAGAAAACATTTGTAAGGGGACTATCCGAAGTGTCCAAATGATAAATTGGATTGTTTTTAAAAAAATCAATCTTGTACGGTTGTTAATCAAACAAAAAAGGATTGAATGATTTGTTGTGAATGAATTTTAAAAAATCATAAAGTTAAGAAACTGCATAATGACATTTAAATACTCTCTTGAAATTCGATTCAGAAGATCAATCCAACTCTTATCCACAATAAGATCCCTATAACAAACATTTACACAAGACTTATTACATTTCCATTTTTCATATCAAATATATTTAAAATAAATACTAATTAATTGTTTGTGAACCATTTATAAAATAATAATGTAAGTGAAAGACCATGTCATACCTGATTGTGCTACAAGCCTGGAAGGGAGGGGAGCCGAAGGAGGTGCTGAGAGGGAGAGGAAAGGTAGCGTTGGGGAGCTGGAGCTAGAGTTGGTGCGGCAAGAAAGGGGACAGTGAAGAAGGGGACAGGTGGAGGTGGTGCGACAAGGTAGGGGACGAAGACGAAGGGGACAGGGGTTGGCGGGGTGCGGGGGGGGGGGGAGTGTTTGGTGTGATGGGGGTGAGGGATGAGGGGGTGGAAGGCTGAGGGGGGAGGTCAGAGGCCGGAGGGACTGGAGGCCGAAGGCCAGAGGGCTGTCGGGCTGCCGGAGGCTGGTGGCAGGAGGCCTAAGGGAAGAGGGAGGCCGCAGGGTGGCCGTAGGGCGGAGGGCGACCGGAGCTGGAGGGCGGAGGGCTGCTGGAGGGCGGGGCCGGTGGAGGGTGGCTGGAGGGCAGCCGGATGGCGGCCGGAGGGCAGAGGGTCCCCAGAGGGTGGCCAGCGGAGGGTGGGTCCGGCGGAGGTTGGGGCCGGCGGAGGGCGGCTGACCGGAGGGCGGGGCAGCGGAGGGCGGGGCGGCGGAGGGCGGGGCGGCAGAGGGCGGGTCGGCGGAGGGTGGGCCGACGAATGGCGGGGTAGCAAAGGGCAGAGCAGTGGGGAGGGAGGGACGACGGGGAGGGTGGGGTGATGAGGAGGGCACACGGCGATGGGGAGGGCGTGCGGCGACGGGGAGGGCACGAATGACGGGGAGGGGGGAAGGGTTCGGGGGGAAGGGGGGGGGGCGCTGCGCTATAGGAGGGAGGGTTAGGGGGGCGCAGAAGCCTTTTTTTAGGGAAACGTAGCGACCGCCAGTGGGGGTCGCTATATGTAAAGGGGCTAAAAAGCCCATATTTCTAGAAGTGTAGTAAGAAGCGCCGCAGGGAGCATACATGTGGATATTCGAGTGGATGAGATTTTCTATCAGTTGATAGGTGGTGTGAAACTAGTGTGAGAAAGGTGTAAATAAGAATCATTAGTGCTCAAGAGACCAAGAAAGGAGCTGATATTACTATCTGATGGTACATAATTACTGTTTCTGCAATGCCATCCTTCCACCAGCTAGTGTGGGAGAGTCTGTTTCAACTCCTCGTACCAGTGCAGTCCCACCTGAACTACATGAAAACGGGTGTTGCAGTTCTTCAAGCCATTAATGTTGAAGTGGATGTCATGGACGGAATGGGCAGACAAAGGATTTTCGACATTCGTAGGGTGGATCAGCTCAAGGAACTCAGCAAAAATTAGAAGGCTACATTGCAGGACATGGTTTTACATTGGAGCAGATCCAACGAGTGTAGGGTCTCAGAACCTCCACAGTCAGATGTATGATTTTGATTTCTTTAGTTTTATCTTATTCTATTTTCAGTACATGGAATTCTTGTTGCATTATATCTATGCATTGTGTGGAGAGCCTTGGGCTCGATATCATTACATATGCAGAAATCATAATGTTGGACACTTTTTTGCGGAATAGAACGACTAGTGTTCATCAATGCATTGAGATCCCTCTTATTATTGGTTGGTGACACATATCATGGGACCATATTGTTTTAGAAATGATGAGATATGACATAATTCGTGGAATTAATTGGTTGTTTCCCTTCTAGGATGTTATTAATTTCTATCATCGTAGGGTGAGTTTCATGTCACAAGAGGGCAGATTGTTACTACATAATGAAGAATGGGAAGTCCATGGGAGTAGATTTGGACTCTAACATCATATTATTAGAAAAATTTCTACCCATATTGGGAGTTAATAACTAGATGATAAGGTGAATTCACATATGGACTTTCATTCAGTGGTCGTTCATTTTAGTTATGTCAATCAAGATGACTTTTTTGGATAGTCTATAGAGAGAGAGGTTGACATTTATATTGAGATTTTGTTAGTGGAAACACTATTTTCCATTCCTGCTTTTTTAATGGCTACACTAGAGTTGTAGGAACTAAATATGAAGTTAGTGGAGTGAGTGGAAAAGGGTTTTGTCAAACCTAGTAATTTTCTGTGAAGAAGGCGAACGACACCCTTAGAGTTTGCAAGGATTATTGAAAGTTAAATTAGTTTACAATCAAGATCTGATATCCCTTATTAGGGATTGATGATCTCCTTGATCAATATCATGGGACCCCATTGTTCTCAAAAATTGACTTGAGATATGGTTATCATCAGTTGGAATTATACCACTAGATATATCTCTTATAGACTTTCAGTGTAGGAATGGTCTATAAGAGTATTTGGTTATTTCTTCAGTCACATGAATTCACCTAATGTATTTATGGATATAATGAATAGATTATTCCCCCAATAATTAGATTCTTTTGTGGTGGTTTTTGTGGAATATATCTTGGTGTTCTATTACACTTGACAGGACCATGTTATCCATCATATGATCATTTTGAATACACATTGTATGTATTACATATATTCTATTATCATTACATGACACATTTTGATGGACCATATTCACTTTTTGGGTCATGTTTTCTTAGAGGCAAGAGATTTTAGACCAAAAGATTGTGACAACCATTTTTTCCATGGAGCATTCGATGAATTTTTTTGGGGGATGTTGTTTTATAGGGTTTTCTATATACCAAAAATGATTTATTCAAGATGTTTAATGCTTATTAGATCCACTTACGGGCCTAACTAAGAAGGGTGAGAATTACTTTTGTACATATACATGAAATTCATCCATTGAAGAGATGAAATGGAGGTTTAATTCCACACAGATACTAGTTTTATCAGATCCAGGATGAGTTACACTATTTATTGAGATGCATTAGGTATCACACTAAGGATATTGTTTGTTTATGGGGAATGACTCATTGCATATGAGTCCCTACAGTTTATACCAAATGTGAGGAATTACCCAATGCATGATATTGAGTTGGCTATAGTTTTCCACGTGTTACATTGTTAGAGACATTATATTATGGGAGAGAATTTAGTTGTTTAAAAAAACACAAAAGTCTCATGTATGTATTTACTCATCGAGATATGAATTTGAGATAGTGAAGGTGGGTTGTGTTCTTATAGTCCTTTGAAATTGATCTTGCCTACATTCTTGGGAAAGGAAATGTAGTGGCTGATGCATTGAGGAGGAGGACCCCTATACCGAAAGTTCAAGAGGATAGAAGTCAGTGGATGCTTATCGATCAATTCTATGATATTCATTTAGAGATGCACGATAGATAGTGGTAAAAATTTATTTCTTATGTAGTTGTAACCTATACTCAACTTGATCATGTTCGAATGAGGAAACTATCATATTCTGATGTCTTAGTAATATGGGACTGGCTGTCAAGAGAGGACCCTACTTCTTGATGGACCATAGGAAATTAATAGGTCATTCACTTTCACGGATGTATATGGTTGTAAATATACATATGTGGGGAGTCGATCAAGGATTTTCATTCCTCATATTAGGAAGCTCATCCTGGTGTATCCGTGAAGTATCGACATCTAAACTATCAGTATTGGTGGCTATGAATAAAGTGTGATGTTGTGGGTATTGTGATTAGATATTCCACTTATAGTAGATAAAGACAGAGAATCAATGAATGGTAGGGTTTTTACAGTGGTTACCCATTACTGAATGGAAGTGTAATGATGACTCAATGGATTTCATGATAGGTTTACCACATTCACCTCAAGGGAATGATGTAGAATGGATTATTCTTGATTGACTCAAGGTGTTTGTACACTTTTTACCGATCAGGGATGCCTACATTCTGGATGAGCTTGAGAGGTTGTACATTCATGAGGTGGTATGAATCTATGGGGTTCCAAAGACTATCATCCAGATAGGGATTCCAGCATTACTGCACGTTTTACCTATATCTTATAGAAGGATTGGGGTACACTGGTACTTCTGTGTATAACATACCATCCACAGACAAATTGAAAAGCTAGAGCACATGATTTTGGTGTTGGAGGAAATGATTCCACCATGCCACCATGATTTTTGATGTTCATGGGAGAATTACATACCTCTGGGGTGTTTTCCAAGAACAATATTTTTTAGAAATGATTTAGATGTATTAATATTAGGATTTCTATGGTAGGCCATGATGATCACCCCTATATTGGATAGAGGTAGGAGACGCATCTATGCAAGGACATCATCTTGTCGTGGAGACCAATGAGCTAGTAGAGATGATTCATAAGTGGATGGAAACTGCATAGTGTCGACAGAAATCTTATGTTGACCAATGAATTTGACCTATGGAATTTGAAATTGGAGGACAATTTTTCATATATCTCACACTTAGGTTGGGACATTGGATGATTACGAGACATGTGTTTCTTTCAATGAGATGTTTTGTGATGTTTTATGGTTTAGGGAGAGTCGTTTCAGTTTCTTATATGTTTCAGTTTCCTCATGGGTACATGGATATTCATGATGCCTTCCATGTTTTTCAACAATGACATTGCATCTCAGATCTGTCTCATGTTTTTCAAACAGATGATATTTAGATGTTGGTGGACACATCATTCAAGGAGCATCCAATATGAATTATTGGTCTTAGTGTGATGGTTCCTTGTGTCTTGTCAATTCCTATATTATGGGTGTTGTGCTATCACCACTGAGTATAGGATAAGAATGGGGATAGGGAGGCCGATGTGTGATCGCAGTGGCTGGAGCTTTGTGAGGATTCATTTTTTCCATATTGTTACGGAAATTTTTGGATGAATTTTATTATGGGGGGAATTTTTTTAAGGAAAATGATCTTCATTTCTTGTATAAATTTTGATTTTGGATTTTTTATGGAATGTTGGAGAATATACAAAATATATAATTACAATCCTTATACATAGGAAAACACACCATATACACTATTACCACTTACAACCTCAACATGGGCATGTAACGGCTGAGACATGGTTCAGTGGGGTATCATGGAGACCGCCTAAAGCAGGGAAATGTTGAGGCATGTACATAGCCTATACATTAAATAAATAATACATATATTTTTATTTTTATTTGATAAATCTTACTGGGGACACGTATAATCCCCAGAAACATATTCTTCTAATCATGTTTCATCTAGGAGAGATTGAGAGCAAAAATTCTTCATAGAGCCACAGATCATTCAACAGTTCACTGAATAAACCTCCGGTGGGGGTATTGGTATCTCCTTGGTGAGTTCGCTCATCTTCAAGTGCCTCTCCTCCATATATCTTCTTTAACTCAAGTTATTTGAGGATGAACATTTATGATGATTTTGTAAATCTACAATGTTCGAGGTATATTCAAAGGAAGATGCTCAAATATATCGATAATACAACATCGAGGTATGTGGTTTGTTTCCTTTCACTGATTATACATGAGTTTTATTTTCCATAGTGTGGATTATCATTATTTCGAGAATTTCAGGTTCAGGAATTTAAACCCTAGTTTATATGAATTAGATTTTTTGTTTGAATAAGGGTATTTTGTAGTGATATTATGTGAATTTTATTGATTGAGGAACACCCCAGGGGAATGTTTCTTTATATGAATGTTTTAGGTCGTTTGGTCTAGTTTTCCTTTGACACATACATTGTTTCCCTAAATTTCATGATCGGATGGAACTGACAACCTTTTGCTGCTTATTGAATGCTTTTTATATGCATTGAAATTGTTTAGCCCTGTGGTAGTTGAGATTAATTTTGTATTCTTGATATCCATTAATCACGATTTAATTGAATAGGGCTATGTGACCCTAGTGTAGTTAGACCATATGGGGGAATCGATGTTGAGTGATTCCTCATAGTGTCTATTATATTTCATGCTACAAGCCCTTGTATTGGTTTGACCGTGAGTCCTCTATCAGAGTGTATATAGTTTACATTATGAGACCATGGTGGGAATTGACTTTGAGTGTTTCTTCATAGTGTTTGTTGTTATTCTGGAAAGACCATAAGGGGGAATTTACAGTGACTGCTTCCTCAGAAAGACATTTCTTATTTATATCATTACATACCCAAAGGGGTTAGACCGTTTGAGAGACCCATATGGTTAATATAAATATTGAATGTTTGAGACACATCTACCAAGACAAATCACGTGCTTGGATTCATTCCTGTTAGGTAGTATTATTATAGATCTATTTTTGATAATTGATTAAATTATGAACATTAAATGCTAATGAATCTTAATGGAAACTGAAGAATGATTTATATTTGTGTGCTCCTAGTTTCTTTTATGCATTTCCATTTTCACCCATTATATATATACTCACTGACAGTTACTTGCAGATCTTGTGGTGGATGCCTACTATAATTCATCTTAAACTCAATTATGGGCATGCTTTTGGACACAAATATATTATATGGATTCTTGTGTAGATAATGTCAAAAACCCTTCGTCATTAGGTATTTGATTGTTTTGGTGCTGGAGAGCATGAGACCAAGAAGAGGCTTGAGATTCTGTTGGAGTTTATTTTTTTTGTACTTTTGTTTAGTGATGTATATCTATCATTATGGCATGTTTGTCTATTTTCCTTAAAATATGTGACATGAAGTGTTTATATATTTTCTCTAATTGTTGATTTTCATTCAGTCGTCTATTTTTTACTTGTTCTATGGTTTTATTACTTCTAATATTGTTAATTATTTGTATTCAGCATTGAATACTCTTCCAATGAGGTAATAATATCCCCAAAATCACTCCAAAGTCCCTCTCTATATTCAGAAGCCTTTGGAGTTCAGGAAAATGCCCATGGGGCTGTTAGACCAATCGGGTATGGGGCACCATTGAGCGGCACCATGAACTGGGACGTTACCAGGTGTTCACAAGTTATTACCTTAAAGAGAGATAAAAAAAACTAAAAACACAATAATTTTATGTGTATTTTTATATCATGTCTTGTAGTGGATCATTCCATGACTTTCCATGAACACCTCTAAAGAGCCAGGGGATTGCGACTAGAATGGAGTAGGAATATCCCACATATAGGAGGCATTTTCCTTTGTACCTGTACATACACACCTCTCCCAATGTAAAATTCTAAATGGTAAATACACTATGAATAAAATTAATTAATAAATTAAGATACCAATAATATGGTATAATATTAGGAAACTAGAATGTAAACTAGAAAAGAATAAAAGTCGACCAAAAGAAAGAGTCTGCAAAATTGGATGAGCAATTTCATAAAACTCATCCGCAGAAAACCATTCCTTAGGGTTAGAAGTATGATAGTTTTCTGAAGCTGTATGAGATCAAATCGTCTGTATGAATGGTATATGTGCCACTAGGTCCCAAACCATGTAGCACTTCATCAATGTGTTGATCATCTTCACATGTCATGACAAGTGCTGGCAATGCCCACGAAGGGGGGCATAAAAAAATACTAAATTGGACACCATGAAACTACACTGGAATACCATAAATCATTACAAAAAGTATAATGAAATGAAATACATGATTTAAAATCAACACTACATTGGTATATATCTATAACACATATGCCAAGACTATTCAGATACACTCATTACCCAACTCAATGTAAAGAGGTAATTCACTATCAATCATCAAACAAACAATTATAGTCGACAGACATTAATTCTAGGGAAAATCATTCCTCATACCATTTTTCCATAAGATACTCTAGAAATGTGGTCCTACAGATTTTTTACCCACTTAAAGGGAATAAATTTTTTAATGAACATTGTATACAGAGAGGGGATCAAACCAAGAGTATACTGAATACCCAGTTTGTATTATCCGCCAACGTAGTAGATACTTCTAAATGAATACCAAAAACACTAACCATGTGGATTATAACATAGGGGATCCTAATTATAGTTTAAAAAAAATTCAAATAGTCCCCACTAGATGGAGTAATAATTCCATGCACATGGATGTCACATAAATTCCCACAGAAATCAACCAAGGCTGATAGAGGATCGCTCCAATACCATGGAGGGTTACAAAATCCCTATTAGAGAATCATCCACTAGAGGGGAATATAATCCAGTGAGAAAGAAATATCATTGTAATAATCCATTAAGTAAATAACAAAATTGATAATCCCAAACTATACTAGTTCATACTAGAAAATCCATAAATCCATCTCAAATGACTACCATGTCACTGGGGTCCCAACGCCAGAGATGAAACATCAAAAAAAGAACATTTTGTTTCAACATTATGATCATTTAAGATAAAACGCGAGATCCAAGTCAGGTTTGGGTACAACCTTTCCCGACCCATCGACCCAACCTAGTCTAGTGAATAAGCCAAATCGGACCACTAGGCCGCAATCTATTGGCATGCAGGTCCCAGCCCACCAGGACTCTAGAGCAACCCAACCCATCCATCTCAGTCCATTGTGTGGGGGAAGGCCCAATTCTCAAAATGATTCCACCCCATCAATGTGTTACCAATCAACAAGACACATCCACAGTCAATGCGGATTACCACAACATCCTTGGCCTACACTGTGGCCTTTGCTAATGTGTGCTTAATTTGGATCTATCCATATATGAAAAACTATGCAACTTCATCCCCAATTGCTTCACATGAACTCCACTTATAAAAGATCCCCTATTATCCTACCTAGACAATGACATTGTGCTCTACAACCTGTGGCCTTTTCACAGAACATCCTCCTTATCCACCACTCGGCCTAGTCCCTAGCTAGGTTGTGTGCTATCTTTTTCCCTGGCCACCCTTCTGGTAGCCCGCGGTCCACCTTATGCGCCGCTTAAACCATGCCAAAGAAACTCCTTCAGGAACCACCCTACGGTACTATAAACTGCTACCTCAGGTGATTCACACCACCCCTCCCCTATCTAACGTTCAAAAATATTACTATGGTTTCATATCCCTGGTCATGGATCATTACACCTCAGATCAATTGTAAAACGATCCTCTGTTTATATGATATGAATAATAGAGAAATTAAAATGATTCGGGGAAATATATAAATTCACATGAACACCCTAATAATGAATAATTTCTATATATATGTATTCCTCAATAAATTCATTATAGAATTAAGAATGATGGTCAAATAAAATGAATCTCTAAATAGAACCATCCTTGATTATAATCTAAAATAAATTATTCATCCTGTAAGAATAATCGGAACATGAATCAACTAGTTCTTGGGATGGTCCAAATTCATCATTAAAATTAAAAAAATGTGGTAAATTTCAAGAAAAATATAAATTATTTACATGGAGTTGGGATCAGTCATTGATGATGGTCGATGAAGTGTGTTTCTCATTCTACAATCTCTCATTTACTAGGATTTTCATTCTCGATTTTTCAATCTATTGGTATTCATTGGAGGATGCTTCATATCCTTGCCTTATATGATTTATAAGGTTATTTCATAACCAATGATTTCTTACAATAAGAAATGATTAACCTATAACAACACTGTGTAAAATAAATAATTTTTTTCAATTATTTTAATATCATTAATGTCTAAAAAACAAACATTCACGGTCGACTCGCATTGATCTATGAAATTCCCCATCTATGCTGAAGTCTTCTTTCAAGGTACAATGGTTCCCTAAAATTTATGATATGGATAACAATTTATGATTTATTCTAGTTTTAAATTAATACTTCCTGCACATAGTAAAATAGATAACATAATATAACAAATTTTTTTAAGCACACCCGACCTCAGAAAAACACATCATCTGAACCCCAAGTCTCAAAATTGTCCCAATTAATTTATAAAAATAAAACCAACTAAAATATGATTAGTTACATGAATGTCCAAACTATTTACAACCAATGGGTATTGGACATGTGGATAAGTAATTTTAGACTATACAATAATTTATTATTCCCCAATTAAGATTATTTTTTCCTCAATTTATCTAATTAATTTTAATAACTCTTACTAATAAATTTTTTAAAAAATTAAATAAGCCTTATTAGATAGTAAATATTACACTGAATACAATGATTT
This sequence comes from Viscum album, assembly GCA_963277665.1. NCBI lineage: Eukaryota > Viridiplantae > Streptophyta > Magnoliopsida > Santalales > Viscaceae > Viscum > Viscum album. The sequence goes on from OY728132.1 coordinate 2,142,785,539, forward strand.
ATGAAGTATTTTATAAATTTAATTCAAATAAATGAAAAATTAAGATTAATTATAATCCCATAGATGGTATGAGATAAAGGTTTTCTAATGTAGAAATAAGTATGTTTTAATATTGATTTTTAAAGGGAATTTTATAGTAATAGAATAAATGGTATTAATAGATATAATATATATCTAATGGGACCATATAAAATGCAGAATATCATTTAAAATTAATATTTAATCCGGAAAATATAGTGTTTATCTAAAAAGTAATATTCCATGCTATTCATCAAAAATTTACATGTCTTCGAGATTCCACAAAAATCCACCCTAGGATAATTTAGACATTATGAATTCTAAAATCATATCTATTTTATCAAATTAAATTTATTAAATTGAATAAATTATTATAATTATTTTTAAAATAATGGAATTAAAAGGATTTCATTTAAAAAATAGTATTTTAAACATATATAGATATTCCTAGATATTATACCCTTCATTTAAAATATGATTTATTTCAATTAAAACACTATAAAAATTATTGGAAAAGGGTTTATCACTATTAATTTTACTCTTTTTAATAGATAGGTTATAATTATGTCAAATAAATGATTTTCATAATAATATGATGTTTCATTGAACCATTAGTGATGCATGTAAAGTACTACACGTCGTTATTGCATTAGTAGAAGCCAATTCGTTTTTGAGTTTAGAACAAGAGAGGTTGGTAAAGAATGTAGCACTAGCCAGGTTAGTGTTGTGTTAAGGGAATATATGACTTAGTTATTTAATATATATATATTCATGTATTTAATGAAATATTTGTAATGTAATGTATAATGAAAAATATAAAAAAATATTTCAAAAATATAATTTCTCAAAATATCCGGGTTCTACATAAAGAACAAGACATGATAGATGTATTTAGATTGATGTGCCCTGAATTAATTTGACCTTGAGTGAAGAAAATGATTACAAAATAAAGATTACTTTAAATTATTACTAGATTTCCTACGCATTAAATCATTCATTCATGGATGTTTCATTATCTTTAAGAGTATGAAACAAATATCACACAAAGTGATATATATCATTAAAAATAACAAACAATAACATTTAATTTAATTTTATATCAGTTACTATTGGATGTGAGGTATCTTATGCCCTATGAGATAATACTTTACTGGTTATTCAATATTCATTTAAATTGATAAAAAAATTTAATGTCATATTAGGGATGTACATATGATATTTTTAACATGTTTATAATAAAATTAATTTTATATTTATTTCATTCATATTATATTCAAACATGGGATAAAATTTATTTCAAGAGGAGAAAAATAAAAAGTGTTCCATTGTAAAATATGTTAAAATAATGATGAATTTTGTTTTATAAATAGTACATATTGGATATATTAGTTAGTAATATTATTTTGAAATGAAAAACTCATTAAAAAATAATTTTCATAAACATGATTGTGTATAAAAATGCAGATATTATGTTATAATATTTATATATGAAATAATTTCAACATGGACATTTATGGTGTTCTTGAAGATTATATTTCATTATAGTCTTTTCATTAATAAATAATTATATTTAATCATAATAAATGTTATGTGATTTCCTTTTAATTGGATGTTTTTGATGACTTTCATCCTTATAGTTCACAAAATATTATACACTGACATGATGAATGTGGAAATAATTTTATATGATTGGATGTATTTTAGTTTTTTACTATATATTTTAATTGTTAATTTTGTAAATTTAAATGTTTATTGATATTTGTTTTTCATTTTCTTTATGTTTTTTAATTTTTTTAGTGTGTGGTGTAAAGGATGTATGAGAAGAAAAAAAAAGTAAATACTAATTATTTTCAAATCAATAATCTACTAACCGACCTGAAAAAAAAATATTTTCCATGTTGTTTATTACATAACTATTGTGAACAACCCTTTTAAACATTTGGATTTCACAACATTTATCATATAGCTAATGTGAAATAACATTATTCATATTGGTTTCTTACATCATGTATCAAATTACATATATGTATAATCCTTTTATGTCTATGTTTTTTCACATGAATTGTGTGAATACTGACGTCGAAACCAATCTTAAATTGGTTTTCCATGTCTGCTATCAAATAAACAACATGAAAAATCGTTTATTTGGCCTTATAATGTAATTTTTTTAATAAATAATGTTAAAACAATTCTAAAATTCATTAACATCATCTAATTTTATATATGATGGTAATGTCATATTAATGATGTTTCCTATAACAACAACACTGGATAACCGACACAAAATCATAAAAAACTTACATGAATATGTATTTTATGAAATAATGAGATATTGAGAACTTATTTTTAAATAATTGCATTTCTAATATACTAAAAATAAAAAGGAATAACGAATTAACCCTTTAAAATAAAAATAATGATGAAACCATTGGAACCTATGAGAAAAATATTAAAATACATGAATGATGCAGTTATTGAATTATCTTCCTATCTGATTTTTTTCAATTCATTAAAATAAGTATTTTATCCAAGAATTCGAATGTATTCTTCATAATTGTAATAAGAAAATATGAATAAATAACGTTACGAACTCTAAAGGAAGAAATATAAATTGGAGTTACACATCAACATATTGGTTTTAATAAGAAAATGATGAATGGATTCAATGGATTCCCAAAAAACCATTGATAGAATAATGTGATCAATCATTTATTTTCAATGTGTGGATGTATACAATGTGGAAATTTTCATAAGGGGGTTTTCATAGTTTTTACGTTGGAAAATGAATGTTACCGCGAAATAAATTTCTGATGGCATGGGAAGAAATGGAAACTAATGTGGGATGAGATAACAATTTATAGAGTGAACCACCCAAACTATTGTGTTTAATATTTAAGGTTAATAGAAATTATGACAACCTATTCCCATCTTAGAAAGATAATGAATTGGAATAACATAAAAAAACTCTTAAGCAGATAGACAAAGGAAAATATGTTGTGATCAGTATTACATGGGAGTTGTATGATATCATCATATTGAAATGTAAAACTATCATCCTATCAGGACCTACTAATGTATTATTTTATTTTTTATCTACCCTCCATTTTTATCATTTTAGTTTTAAAGGTTATAAAAATACAACCTCAATGATTATATTCCCAACCAGTAGACAAAACCCTTTATTGTATGTTTATTTCATCACATGTATACTATTCTTCTATAGTTATTGTTTTTTTTAGAATTTGATTCAATGAAATATCATTATTCCCTCTCCTTTTTAATTTTTTGTTATATTAGGAATGGATATTATTTCACCTCCTAAATCCCACATCACCTACTATGTATGTGAAGCAACATTTAATATTCAAAACCAAAGTATGTTTATCTGTCACTGTGATGATAAATAAGAACACTAGATGGAATTTATATCTAGTGTATGATTCCATATTCATGTTTGAAAGTGGATTACATCCTAGGTGATTTTGGAGCAACTCAAAATCGATAATATTTCTATCTTATAAGGCTTAATTTATATCTGTCTAGAATATTTTCCAAGAAATTTACTAAAAAATGATGATGTGTTTCCAATAAAACACATTATAAGAACAGCATCTATTAACATGACTCCAAATTGAATTTCTTTTATTAAATTGTAGGAATGGGATATGAAAATCTAGGCGATCCATAAAATGGCATTCAACAAGTCTCATATAGAATCATGGCATGGATATGTTCTATTCATTAATATTATGAAGTGATTGATGTAGATTTTAAATGATTACCATAAAATAGATTTTATATTAATCTAGAAAAAGTGTTGAGTACCTCTAATTTATTAATTTTTTAATCATTAAAATAGACCTGAAAACATTTCCAAGATTGATCTTCATTCATGATATCATCAATTAATAATCCAAAAGGTGTATATACCCAAAAATCCATTCCATACAAGGTATATATACTATGAGTTTGTAATGATTCCATTTTCCCTTAACATTTACCCCCAATATATTTATGAACATAATGAATGGATTGATTATAGATTACCTCAACCAATTAGAATTTCACATTATAGATGATATTATCTTTTATTCAAATATAATGTAAGATAATTATGATATAAACATAATTATTCAAATGAACCTATGTCCAGCGAAACTATATTCAAAATTTTAACACCGCAAGCTTCCATGGTATGTTTCCCTTTGAATAGTGTAGTAGCTTGCTTTGTTCGCAACATAGAGGTTTTACACACCATGACCAATCAAAGTAGCCGTTAAGAATAGTAATACCCACTATTTAAAATTTAATAAATTTTTATTTTTCAAAATTGGCATAATTTTTGGATTCAGAATATCAAAATTATCTTAGAGTGAATTTTTTGAATTTTTCTGAAAACATTAAATTTTGGATGAATAGTGAAAAACACTACATTATTGGTTAAAACTGACATTTTATTTAAATAATTAGTAATTTTATATTAATTTATTTTAGGTTAAAATAGATACATAATACCTATATATGTTCAATGTAATTCATTAGAGTCATTTTATAATAAGTTTTGATATTCAAAATTTTATTGACCTTTTTATTGTCTTTTACACACCTTCTAGGAGCATTTTCTTATTTTCATAATGCATAACGTTACCACTTCTGTGAATTTTATTTCAATAATACGAGACACACATTTTACATCAGTTTGTAAAATGTGGTTCAATAATTAGAAAATAATTTTTCATAAATAGTAACTTCTGATTTTTATTTAATTTAAAGTAAATAAGGTAATTGAGGGTAAAAATGATATTATAATTACCATAAAACTTGTCCCAATTCAATTGGTTAAGATTTATTCGACCAAAAAAACCATAGGATTAATATATTACCCACATTGGTCTACTTTGATTAGATTAGGACATTTACTATTATATAATTTAAAGAAGAGTTAAAAAATGTTAATTAAAGTTTTAATAACTAAAAAATTTTTAATATAGGGTTACACAAAATATAAATTAGACTATAAATATTCATCAGAAATCCAAAAATATTTCTTACATTATCATATTTTATATATAATTTTTAAGAAAAAATAATTTAATTTATTTATGACACCACGATGATGTGGAAATTATGTTATTAATGAATGATTAAAATAATTTATATTATAAATATCGAAATAATGTAATTTGAGACTTTTGATGACTTATACTAATTTTTTTGGTTAATATGACATTTTATAATTGAATAAATAATTTTTATTTGAATTAATCATGTTGTTGTGATTTTCTAAAAAAGGAATCAATAAATAATGTAAAAATTTACGAAATTTAGTTTTTAAAATGAATATTATATTATTAATTGATATAATATTCCTAAAAATATACTGTTCATCCAAAAGACTTATATATGGTTATATATATTAATAATGAACCACTTGGGGTTCTCTTGGCTGGTTATTGAATATTTATTAAACATATATTATAAAAATACAAAGAGACATGGTAAATGTCAAACAATTTAACAAAGAGTAAAATATAAAAGATAATGTTAATACGGTGACCTAATCCTGTCTAAAATCTAATGGTTTAGAGGTTTTATAACCACAACACATTTTATTATAAATAAATCATTTTTGAGCCATTATAAATCAAAAGTAATTTTATTGTAACATAATATTTCAAAGTTTTCATAAAGTGGCCATATACTCTCTTATAAAACTGTAGTTACCCTTATCTTAATTTCAAAACTCCAAATCCATTTGGCTCAAACATACCCTATCCATATATGCTCCAAACATTCCACCCAAAATCATAGAGGCCTTACATTGGTCAGAATGCCAACTTAATATTCCCTTTTGTTCATACAAAAAGGATGAACCCAAAAAAGAGCTAAATATTTAATCACCTCTTGCATGTTATTTTATTCTTCCACTTACTCAATTATTTTTGTTTATATTATAAAATAAAAACTCAAGAATCATATATATATTGATATGTTATTATAAAAATAGTAAATCCACATTCATTAGTCTATCCATCATATGGATGACAAAGTCACCATATGTGCGTACATATGGCTTACCGTCTCCATGTAGTGGTGTAGTTTGTTATTCAAACACTTAATTATTTAAATGGGTATAACAATAAGTAAATAAAATTTAAATAATAAATATAAAAAGTTTATTATTCTGTATATATGATATACATTCCAATTACATGCAATTCCACCATAAATATAATGATATTTTTGCACGTACGTACGTACGGATTACTGCCTCCTTGAATGCGATGGGATTCATTCCCCATCATTATTATTAAAAAATATTTTTAATTTTTTTATTAAAAAAAATGTTTAAGAACTTAATATCGTTCTGTATATGAATAAAAAACAACCTATCTTGAATAATCATGTGTTACGTAACCGAGCATATAATGGAAAATGGGTCAGTTAACACCCAAAACGATGATACTACTAAAATATTATTAACAAAGCAATAATAAAGGATCATATATGATATCATATTTATGTATATAGTTCTTGTATAATTTAATAACAATGATTTAACTATTATATAGGAGTTTAACTTACCCTCGTCCAAGGAAATTTACAAGGTAAGGGTTAATTGTACAATATTTTTACTTATCTGAGGTTGTTAATACGTAAGTATCTACAAGGACCTCTTTGTCATCCACATCTGTATTTTCATTAAAATGTAAATCAATACATTTTTACTATTTACTATAATATAGGTTAAAGTAATTTATTAGCTTATTTGGAAACATATGTTTTGAATGAAATTTTTCTATCGTTTTCCAAACAAGGTACTTTATGAACTTTTCATCAAAATTAAGCTATGAATATATATTTTAACTTATACAAAGGATGTGGAAATTTTCCACCATTATATCATCGTTGAAGTTTTTTATATAATAATATAGGAATGTTTTAAAAAGATTCTCTGTTTTATAATTATATAAATTTAAAATGATTTTAAAATAGAAAGATATATTTCTCTAAAAAAATGTATGGATTTCATCTATGTCATCATCTTTAGATGGATTTTAAGCTTTATTGATGTTGATTTATTATGATACAAAACATCCATTTTTTATTGAATGTTTTGTGATATGTTTGACTGTGCATGGGTTATTTTTACACTATTCATCATTTATGGATAATGTATTGACATTTTCTATGCTAGTTTTAATAAAAATGTTTATGGTATGTTTAAACCTTTTCATATAAGGAAGGCATATGACTTAGTAAGTGACGGGAGGAGCCCTATATAGCTCATTGATGCATCGTTCAGTACCATGAGACAAACTACTATCTTAGAACAATGCCTTCACAATATCTTATTTGTATTCTTGTAAGAAAGCCTTGACTACGTGGTTATGAAGCCTGGAATTATGCATTCAAGAATTATGAAAGTGGATATTGATATTGGATGTGATTATTTGATTAGTAGAATATCAATGTGAATATTTAAATGGAGTTATTTGATTTTATCATTACCATATTATGCTGAAGATTAAGCTTAAAAGTCTACAGTTTTAGTCATATAGATTTCCTTAAATATTTTTTCTTATTTATAAAAGTTTCCACTATATTGGTATCAAAACCGAGCATCTGAGTTCACCCCTTTATATATTTTATTTTTCCCAGGATGTGAAGAAGTATATTTTGGTTGACCTGTAGGTATACAATAAGGATATAAGTGTGTCAAAAATGGGACAATTTTTTTATTTTTTATTAATGATGTAATGTAAAACTTATGAATGTATCTAGTACTTCCAAGTCAACTAAACTGATCAGACTTTTGGGAAATGATTCCTTGTATCATTCCAATGATATGTAATAATTCCAAGACTCAAGGTAATTGGGGACATGGCATTATAGTTTGTATCAAAGGATGTTTAGTACGAACCCTGGAAATTAGATTTAGAAATACTCTATTAAGAGAACACTACCCTTATATAGACTTTGTTGATTAGTATATATGATCTTCCTATACTTTTTATACTGTAGAGATTTTTTTAGTTTTCCATGAAATAAATCCCTATCTGGATTCATGAAGGTAGAGGTGGATCTACCACAAATTTACCTAGGGGTAATATATGATAACACCTCATGGAGATAGACACGAATGGGAACAAGTGCCCGAAAATGGGCTTTGCTGCACTCATGGTAATGAAACTTCCGGGGGATATGCTTAGGATAATTCTCATTTTTATTACAAAAAATTATATTGGGTTTATGATTATATACATCCACAAAGAATTCTTTAATTATGATGGTTTATATCCATAAACTGTTTAATTTATGTGAAGTGTTTTACAAGTTTGGAATTATGTATTGTGATTCATAATCTAATCTAGTTTATTAAAGTTTATATAAATGGATCCTTGTGGAGGGAATGGAAACCTAATAAAAGCAAATAATCCATGTAGGGACTGCCCTCATAATCGTGATAATTATAGCGTAGCTGGTGATGAAACATTTACTGATCATCTTATCACCCTAATAGGACAACTCACTCAGGTTATGAATAATAAACATACTCGTATAGAGCACCCTGATCCACAAGTCAGAGGATCCTTGTTAGACCGCTTCATGAGAAAAAAAACCAACAACACTCAATGTGAGTACAAATCCATTAGTAGCTGAGAAATGGATAAGTTACTTATAGATTATATTTAATGCTTTATGGATTACCAAAAGGGGAAAAGTTTTCATGGTATCTTATCACCTCATGTGTTTTGTAGATAAATGGTTATCATTAATCCAAAATACAAAGGAAGATAAAGAAGTATCAAATAAGTAATGGAGAGAGTTTATAGTGATATTCATAGAAAAATACTTTCCTTGTGATCATCCAGAGGATATGGAAAGACAATTTCTATGTCTATGGAAAAAGGATGATGAGAATGTAGCAATGTATGAGGCTAGCATTATAAGGTTTGAAAGGTATTAATTAGATTATATACATAACACAAGGAGTAAGAATGATCGATTATTTTTGTGTTAAACCCATTTCTTAGTTGAGCATTAGTCTCACAATCCTTCTCATCATACAGAGATATTGTCTCATGTGTTATCAAGAGAGAAAATCAATTCCCTAAATCTTACGACTTCAATGAAAAACAAGAGAATAAGATATATGTTTAACACTCTAAAAATGGAAATAAGGTGAAGAATGGAATGGTTGAAATTCTATCATACTATAAATGTGGGCAGAAAAACCATGGTACTTTCCTGAAGGTAATGGGAGTCTTTTACATGTGTTGTGAAAAATACCACAAAGCTTGTGATTGAAAAATGAGTAATGTGGCTATCAATGTTGAATGATACCATTGTAGAGAAAAAGGTCATTATTCAAACAAATTTCCTAAGCGCCAAAGAAACATACCTCAAAAAAGGACAATGGAGAAAGGTGAAGATTATGCGATCAATACTATTGAGGTTGAACCTTAGAATGATGTGGTGGTGGGTAATATAATGTTTTCCTCAAGATTATCCATTGCTTTATTTGATTATGGATCATTAAAAATGTTTCATAACATTCTAGTTATCAATTAAAATGAGATATTTTCAATTTGGATTAACAAGGGAGTTATCAGTTAAAAAAACTAAGGGATCTATCATCACTACAATGTTTTCTGAATTAGTTTCCTTTAGGGAATATAAATGTTTTTTATCTACAAATATCATCATCATACCAATGATTGAATTTGAAATAATCATCATATTGGATTGGATTTCGGACCATGATTCTAAGATTTATTGTAATAAGAAAAAGGATACAATTTTCGATGACGATAAGAAGTACATTATCTTTAGAGTTCAAACATCACCACCGGATTCTTATTTAGATCCACCCCATTAGATCTAATAAATTTAATAATTGAGGGAGGAAGGGAATGAAATAACTATGTATGTGGAAAATAATGTTCGAATAAAGGATGTACCTATTGACTGAGAACATTTTAATGTGTTTCAAAAGAATTTACATGGACATCCTCCAGAAAGAGAATTTGTGTTTTCCATTGATTTAATTCCTAGTTTGAGACCCATATCAAAGACCCCTTATAGAAGGGCCAGTGAGGAATAAGTTGAACTAAAGAAACAATTATACGAATAGAGTAATAAGGAATTTATTCACCCTAGTCATTCTCCATAGAGAGCCACTATCATTTTATTAAAAAGAAAGATGGATCTATGTGGTAGTGTGTTGACTACAGGGAGATCAATGCTATATAAACAAAGGACAAGTATACCCTACCTCATATTTATAATTTATTTGATCACCTTGTTGGAGCTCAATATTTTCCAATGATTGATATTTGACCTGGATAAAATCAATTGTGCATGTAGAAAGAAGACATTCCGGAGACAACATTTTGAACTATGTATAGGCATTATGAGTTTAGAGTGTTGCCTTTTGGATTGTCTAATGAACCCTATGTCTTTAGGGATCTAATGAATATTACTTTCATTGAATATCTTGAAAAATTTATATTTTTATTTATTTATGATATCATGGTATTCTAAAAAATCTACGATGATCATAAAAATCACTTCTGCATTATTGTAAAGAATCATAGAGGAAATTAATTATATCGGAAGTTTAACAAGTGTGAATCCTGGCTTAAGGTGATTTCATTTTATTTTCCATATTGTCTCTAAGGATGGAATCTCTATTCATCCTTAATAGGCCAAGGAAATTCATGAATGTAAATCAATGACAAGTATAACCGAGATATGCAATTTTCTTGGTTTAACAGTTTATTATCGATGTTTCGTCCAGAATTTTGACCAGTTTGCTAACCCATTAACCAAACTCACACGTAAAGGGGTTAAATTTGTTTATGGAAAAAAGAGTATATATAATGTTTTGATAAACCGAACAAAGGATTTTTTAATTCTCTTATATTGTCTATACCTTCATGGAATGATGGTTTTGTTATTTGTAGATATGGTTAAATAAAAGGACATGGTTTTTACCTTATTCAAAATGATAGAGTTATTGCCATAGCATCACGACAGCTAAAAATTTATGACCAAAACTATCCTACTCATGATATTGAGTTAGCAGCTGTAATCTTTTCTCTGAAAATATGGATACACTATCTCTATGGTGAAAAGCATATGATTTATACTAATCAGATTATTTTGAAGTATATATTATCACAAAAAATGAACATGAGGTAAAGACAGTGGCTTGACCTACTCATTGATTATAATTTCATTATACACTACCACCTGTGGAAGAAATATAAGGGGGAATATGCATTGAGTAGAAAGGATCATGGAATTTTGAACAAGATGAGGGTTGAAAGGGATCTTATTTTCATAGATATAGTAAATATGGGTATGGGAACAACCATGGATGGGTAATCATCAATACATTTTCAAATGACTATCCAAACCATCATTACTTTAAAGGATAAAGAGTTATCAGTCTTATGAAGAGGAGTTTCAAAAAATGATTAATGGTTTGAATGATGGGAGATTGAGAGACATTAAATATGAAGAGGGAATTTGGAAACTTGGGAAGAAACATTGTGTTCCAATCATACTCAATCAAAAAAGATAAATGTTGGATGATACTAATAACTCCAATTTCTTTATACACCCTTGGAGCACTATGATGTATTGGGATTTTAGAGAACATTTTTTGTGGGACAAAAATGAAGAGATAGATTTCTGATTTTGTTTATAAATTTATGGTTTTTCAACAAGTGATATCCAAAAGAAAACATCTTATAGGTGTCATGAAACCTCTTCCCATACCGGATTGAAAATGGTATGATATTACGATGGACATTGTATTGGGACTACCAAAGACACCTAGAATGAATGATGCAATATGGTTCATTGTTGATCATCTTATAAAGTCAACACATTTTATTGATATAAGAGAAGATTTACCACAAGAAAGTAAAGAAATACTATATACTAATTATGTTATAAGACTTCATGGAGTAACCCTATCGATTGATTCTGATCATTATCCTAGTTTTAAATCAAGATTCATGAAAATTCATCAAATGAAATTAGATAATGAACTTCGTTTGAGCACTTCCTACCACCCTCAAACTAATGGACATTCAGAACAGACTATTCAAACCTTTGGAACCATATTGATATCCTGATCACTTGACGTTCAAGGTATGTGGGATCAATATTTCCCTCTGGTAGGATTTTCCTATAACAATAATGTCTTTCAAGTATTCATATGGCACCGTATGAAGCATTATATGGAAAGTGATATTGCACACCATCTTCTTGGGATAATGTTAGTGAAAGAAAACTTATTGGCCCAGAACATGTTGAGGAAACAATGGAAAAGGTCAAGGTTATCCAAACCCACAACAATGTATCACAAAGTAGGAAAAAAAGGTATGCTGATAACCAATGGAAGGATTTGTAATTTCAAGTAGGAGACCATGATTTCTTGAATGTAACCCCACAATAAGGTGTTATATATTTTGGTAAGAATTGTAAATTTAGTCTTAGGTATATCAGACCTTTGAAAATTATAGAATGAATTGGAATTATAGAATATCATTTGGCAATGCCTCCAAGTCTCTCGACATTTCATGATGTTTTCCATGTATCAATGTTGAAAAAATACATGGATAACCCAAACATGTACTCACCTATGGGGAAATTGAACTGGAACCAGATATGTCTTATTGTGAAGATCCTGTCAAAATTATTGATACTAGAGAACAAGTGCTGAGAAACAGGATTACATGTCTGGTAAAAGTTCAATGGAGAAACCAATAGAGTGAAAAGGCGACATGGGAACCAGATGAACATATGATGAAGAACCAACTGAATATTTTTATGAAATAATATTCTAGAAAAGTTGAAAAAATTATCTATGGAGGGGAGAATGTAACATCCTATGCATCCACGATACATTTCTCTTTGAATTATACATGAGCTTGAGTTGAATACAAAATGGAGTTTTAATACCCCATGACCAATCAATGTATCCTTTATGAATAGTAATATCAACTTTTTCAAATTTTATAAATTTTATTTTTCAAAATGTACTTCATTTTTTGATTTAGATTATCAAAATTATTTTTTGATGTGTTTTTAGATTTTTTTTGAAAATATTCAATTTTTAATGAATGGTGAAAAACACTGCAATATTATTTAAAACTGAATTTTTATTTAAATAAGTAGTTATATTATTTTTCAATTATTTTGTGTCAAAATAGATACATAATTCCTATATATGATCAATGTAATTAATAAATGTTATTAGATAATATGTTTAGATATATAAAATTTTATTGAACTTTTTACCATCTTTTTCCCACCTTATTTGAGTATTTGAAAATTTGCAAAATATATAATTTTACCACATCTGTGAATTGAATTTTAAAAAATCCAAATGGAACATTTGAAATCATTATGTAAAATGTGGTTCAATAAGATGAAAATAATTTTTAGTGAATAGTAACTATTGACTTTAATTTACCACGATTAAAAGTAAATAAGGTAATTGTGGGTAATAATGATTTTATAAATAACCTAACATAATTATTAATTTTATTGGATATGATTAATTCGAAAAAAAACCTTATAAATAAAATTTGACCCCCTTTGGTTGACATGGATTAGATTAGGACATTTATTATTATATTATTTAAAGAAGAGTTAAAAGTGTTAAATTCCATATTTAATAACTAAAACATTTTTAATATTGGGTTATACACTATATAAAATCTACTATAAAAATTAATTAGAAATGTAAAAATATTTACTATGTAATCTTATTTTATTTATAATTTTTAGACATTATATAATTTAATTTATTTATGATACAATGATGATGCAGTTATTATCTTATTAATGAAAGATTAAATTAATTGATATTATAAATCACCAAATAAATGTAATTTGAGGGTTATGATGAACCCCACTAATTTTATTTGTTATTATAAAATTATAGTTTTGATTAATAAAAAAATTGTCAATGTAATCATGCTGTTCTGATTTTCACAAAAACCGAATTCTAAATATTGTCTAAATTGACATAATTGAGTTTTTAAAACAAATACAATATTATTAACATATGTAATATATAAAAAAATCTAAGGTTCTTCCAATGGACATAGAAAAAGTTATATATTTTAATAATGTACCACTTGGGGTTCTCTTGTCCTATTATAGTAATTTTATTAACCATATAATATTAAAATTCAAAGACACTTGGTAAATGTCAAACTATTTAACTAAGAGTCAAATCTAAAAGATATGACAAATATTGGGATCTAAACTAGTCTAAAACATATTGGATGAAGGGTTTATAATCCATCCCCAATATAGAATATAAATAAATATTTTTGGATCCATTACAAATCAAAAATGAATGTATTATAAAATAATATTTCATGCATTTCCTAATTTGACACTCACCTCTCCAATAAAAGGGGTTTTCCCCTTTTATTAATTTCCCACCACCAAAGCCATTCTACTCGGCTATCCCCTGCCCAAATATCCTCCCCAATTTCCTCCATTCATCTTAGAGGCCATCCATAGGTCCAAATTCAAACCTAAGGAGCCCTTATGATCAAATCAAAAGGATGTACCCGAAGAAGAGGTAAATATTTCATCACCTCTTTCATGTTCTTTTCTTTTTCCACTTCTTATTTCATTGTTGTTTCCATTCTAAAATTATAAATCCATATTTTCTATATAAATTTATGTTATTATAAAAAATTTATAACCATATTTATTATTCTATCGATCATATGAATGACAATGTTACCGTACGAGCGTACGTACAACTTACCTTCTCCATGTCATTTTGATGTTTGTTATTCAACCACTTAATTATTGGTATGGGTATAATAATGGGAATAAATTATGTAAATAATAAATATAACATGTTAATTATTCTGTATATATGATATACCATCCAATTACATATATTATCACAATAAATAATGTGATATTGTCGCTCAGGCGTTTATACTGATTTCGGTCTCCACACACTCGATGGCATCCATTCCCCATCATAATCATTGAAGAATGATTTTATTTTTATGATTGATAATTAAGATAAACAACATAATATATATATTTATTTGAATAAAATATATCCTATACATAACAAACATGGCCTACATAACAGAGAATATAAATGAAAATGGATCAGTTAACACCTGAAACGATAATACTACTAAAATATTATTAACAAAAAAATATTAGAGGATCATATACGATATCATATTTATGTATATGGTTCTTGTAAAATTTAATAACAATGACTTAAATATAATAAATTTTGATAATTTACCCTTGACCAAAGAAAAGAACAATGTACGGGCTAATTCTACAATCTCTTTACTTATCTAAGGTTGTTAATATGTAAGTATCTATTAGGACCACTTTATCTTCCTAATCCATCTTTTCATAAAAATGAAATTCAAAACATTTCTTACTATTTACTATAATATGGGATAAAATCATTTATACCCTTATTTTCGCATAATTGTTTTGGAAGGAATATTTTTTTCATTTTCCAAACAAGGTATGTTATGAACATTTCCACAAAATTAAGATAAGAATGTCTTTTTTAATTTATACTGCGGGTGTGGATATTATTCTCTATTATATAAGTGTTGAAACATCCCATACTATCTGATAAGAATATTTTTAAAATAAATTTTTTATTTTAAAATTATATAACATTTAAATGATTTCAAAATAGGAAGAGATATTTCTCTAAAAATGTATTGATTTCATCTATGTCAACATCCTTTGATGCATTTTAATCTTGTTTGATGTTGATTTATTATGATGAAAAAAATCCATAGTGTATGGAAGTATTTTTGATATGTTCTACTTTGGAAGTGTTTTTTTTACACAATTCAAGGTTTATGGATAATGTATTGACATTTGTATTCTAGTTTTAATAATAATGTCTACATTTTGTTCAATCCTTCTCATATGAGGAATGTAATGGACTTTGAAAGTGACGGGTGGAGCCCGATATATATCCTTGATTCATCAGTAGGTCAAATGGTACAAACAAGTGTCTAGGAATAAGGACATGACCAAACCATATTTTTAGTCATGAGAAAGAACTTGAATATGTGGTTAGGATGTTTGGAATTATGCATCACATTATTATGAAAGTGGTTATTGATATTAAATGTGATTATTCAACTAGTATAATATCCATGTGACTAAGTAAATGGAATTATTAAATTTTATCTATTCTATATCATGCTGATATTTATTTTCAAATTGGTTTTTTATGCCTTACAAATTGCCTTAAAATTTTATTCTCAGTTATGAAAGTTTCCACTATTTTTATTTCCTTACTGAGCATCTATGATCACTCCTTTCATTGATTTATTTTACCCAAGATGTTAAGAAGTGTCTTATGGATGACATGCAGGGATAGGATAAGGATATAAGTGTGTTCAAATTTGCACAAAATGTTGTTGATGTTTTTATTTCCTGATGTAATGTAAAACTTATGAATAAATCTATTACATACAAGGCTACTAAACTGATCGGTATTTCTGGACATGAGTTCTTGTATCATGACAATGTTATTTAATAATGCACTAACTCTGGGTAACTGGGGTTGGGGAATTACAAAAATATATAATGTTATACTTTTTTTTCAATTAGATCTTTATTTTTGGGTAAATATTATCTAAATTGAGTGTATATCAGCGGATACATAAAATATGTAGTTTATTGAATTTTTTCCATGAATAACCATGGAAATATAGTACATCATGTTTTCTGGGTTTGTCGATATATTATTTATATTCTATGAATAATTTCCCATTACTATCTAATCCACACACCACGAAAACTGAAAAGGGAAATGAGTTCCTTTTTATGGATGAATATGAGTAAAATTTCGAGGAAGTTGAGTTAAGATTAGTCGAAAAACATTGTCATAAATTAACATACATTAGATAAGGGTTTAAAATATATATTATTGTATCCATGAAGGTATTTGGATCCATTCTGATTTATAATTACTTGGTTATATGTTATACCTCCCAAATATTTATGGTTCACGTGAAAAAATTACCCAACTCATGATTTTTGATAGCTGTGGTAGTTTTTCATAAATGATATAGATGATTTATCAATATGAAGATATGTGTGATATATTTAGGGATCCAAAAATATTACTATTTATATTCACAGAGATGGAGTTGAATATATGCTACATATTTTTGTTATAGTGGATTGATGACTATAACTACTTAATACATTACCATCACAGGAAATCTAACAAGGTGTCCAATGACATGAGATTAATGGATCATGATATATTATCTAGGACTAAGAAAAAATAAATTATTTATTCAAATAAAATGGATGGTTCATGAAATCTTGAAAGAAGGTGATATAACATATATCTCCCAAATTAGGGTTCAAGCATCTTGCAATGTGAAAATAAGCAGAAGAGGATGAAATATGAAGATATTTATATAGTGGAGAGAAATGTTTAAGAGTATAACCAGGATTATGATGGAATTATAAGGTTTTGAACTTTGTATATTGTCCATCCAAACTAGATTTTAAGGAGCTATTATTAGAGTTTCATATTTCAATATTATCTATACCTCATTAAGGTAAAATGATGTATAGTGATTTAAATGATAAATTATGATGGGATGTGATAAAGAGTGATATCATAAAATTTATATCCCAGTGATTTTCATGCTATATATTTAAGGCTATTAGCCTAAAAACTATGTGGATATTTCAACCATTACCCATACTAGAATTTAAATAGGTGAATTTAACATGGATTTTGTCTTTATACTCTACAAGATGTCGAAAGAAAATAATAATATATTTGATATAGTTGATAACCATAAAATATATTCACATATCATTACTATAAAGGAATATTTATTTTTGGATTTACTAGACTAGATATACATAGTGGAAGTGGGATGGTTTCTGGGTGTACTATGTTCTATTGTATCTAATAGGTATCTAGTTTTCACTTCATAGTTTTAGATAATTATTTAGCATGAACGAGACATATAGTTAAGTTTAATCCTTATGAATCATCCTTGAAAATATTTTCCTTATTGGAGGCACATTAATACAATATGGGATATGATAGGAACATTTCCTATTTATTTAAAATGTGGATAATATCATCACCATTCTATAGTTCAGTATTTTTACAATAATAGCTTTAAATTGAGAATTAAATTGGATATTTATGAATACCACTAGAGAAATATGTGATTACCTCTAAGATATAGGTAATAAGATCGAGAAAAAAATTGCAGGGACTTAAGATAGATGATAAAATGATATATGATATAAAATCTATTCCGGAACACCTAATTATTTAGTAATTTTCATAAAAAAATTGTTATGATGGTCAACATCATGATCTAATATTTGGATTTTATTAGATGGCGTTTAAAATAATTTTATCATGGAAGGTGGTAATGAGATTTTAAAATTAGTTTAATCAAATCCACATATATATTGGTCCATTTAATAATTCTTCATCATATCGTAATGGTGTATATAGATTGGCAGTCGTACTAGACCTCTCTCAAGAGAATGATGTTTTCAATGTATCTGCCATAATGAATTATAAAGCTGGTCCATCACATGTCATTAACACAGAGTAATTATTTATAGATTATGATATTTATTTAAGGATTCATTGATGAATATTCTAGATCTTATAGTCAATGTACTATGAAATAATACCACTGATCTTCTCATAGTTTTGTGAAAAACCAAAAATTTGAGGAAGCTACATGGGATCCAAAGGATTCAAGGATAATGAATTATCATTAATTTTTTTAATCATAGTGATGAATTTCTTGGTAGAAAATAATTTTCTGGTGGTAGAATGTGACTTCTAGTTTTTTTTCATTTTTTCAATTATTTTTTATTTCATTGAAATGTAAAATTACATGCAATAATGATTTTTAATGAAGAAAAATATAAACTTGATATTTTTATTTAAAAATTATATTTATTACCTAGATGTTCATAGTGTAGGTATGAATATGAATACAATATTTTTAAATTTTAATGCAATATTTTTGGATAGATAAAATTTATTTTTATGTATGTACATATTTTTTGGTAATGTCATTATTTGCATTGAAAATATAATTTCTTTCAAAATGATTTCAATTGTTTTTGGTGAAAAAGGAATAATATTAGATTTTATCTCTACTATATAATGTATTTTAGAACAATTAATGAATATGTTAAGAGATAGATCGATAACTAAAAAGAACTACTCTTTCAGGGGTGGTGTTGTCAGAGTAGATACATTTTTATGTGAAATTGCATAGAAAGGGGATAACCCAATATCATTTCTAATAATGATCCATGACAAAATATAATGATTAATAGAAGAATAAAATTTCAAATAACATATTAATTTCAATATAAAATAAGATATAATTGAATGAAAAATAAATTTACCAAGAAGAAGAAGAAGATATGGGTATTTTGGAGGAAATCATAGCATGATTGTTTACCTCCTCCAATTGTGAACATAATTGGAAATGAACTAGTTCATCACTTCTCATAACCTTCAGTGGAAGGTCCCACCCACTAAAAATGAGAAGAAAACACATTTAAAGAGTGGAAGGGATGATAAATGACAAGTGGTTTAATGTGTGAATGGGAAAATTTGGCCAAATATTTTATTTCATGTATCACTTCTGTTTGACCATAAAAAAGCATGAACCTTTTATTCTAAAAAATGTAATATTTTGGAAAAATATTCTTATCAATCTTCTATCATAATTTGGGCCTAATCTGAGTATGTATTATGAAGTTATTGACCCATTACAGAACTCATGACTAATCAGAAGAGTCCAACCCATATTTTATTTCATTTCCCTTTTACTCCAATGAAATTCACGATTTAGCTTGAATTTACTGAACGAAAATTGTGTCCCATTAATTCAAAACCACATTTACCAAACATTATGTTGAAATAATACATATAAAAATAGTTAACTATAAATTATTATTGTGAACATTAAAGGGTAGAAATAGAATTGTCATGAAATTTTTAGATGAGTGTTTGAATCCCAAATATTTTAAAATTAATCATATCTAACATAATATGAGCAAAAAATATCATATATTTTCATTAAAATACACAATAATTTTTTGTCAAAAAGTAAATATTAGTGACATTGGTAATGGTTAAATGTGTAAAATAGGGTATAAACATTGAAATAATGATATAAAACATATCTAACATAATAATTTGTCTTATTAGATAATTATAAATTGGAAATTTAAGCAAACAATAAAAAATATAGCTATTTCGCACAATATTTTCTTGAATATTATATTTATATTGATTTATAGAATGAATAAATGTAGAATACCCCACTTGAGACATTAAAGACTCTATTTTTATAATAAGAATTAAAATTGGATAATTTCATTATAAATGGTTATTTTTAATTAAATTATTAATTTCATAATTTTATAATTTAAATTTATTTATTATTTTATCTTTTATAATAATTACTATAAAAATATTTGCAATGCTTATGTAGTATCTTTTAAATTAATAAATTTTTTAAATATTTTAAAATTTGTAAAAATAATACAAATTTTATAAATTATAGTGTTACATGAATATTTAGGTACAATTAAAATATTCAGGATTTAATAAAATATTTTTCTTCAGATTTCATATTTGTCTTAGTGTCATTAAATTCGAATTAAATGAATTATTTGAAAATTTACAATAATTATATTTTATAATAAATGATATAATATTAAATGAAATAAAATTTATAAAAATAGTTTCATAAGAAATGTTATTGAATTTTAGTTTATCATATCATCCATTGTTCATTTTTTGAATCTATTTTCCATTTATGGAAACATTTTTTTACCAATTATGATTAAAATAGTTGTTACTGTGGTTAAGGTAAAAAATTACTCACAATCGGATCAATCAATATTACTTGTATTGAAATGACATAAAAAAGTATATAATTTTTCTGGGTGATAATATTTGTACCAAGTAATATTTTTCCAAAAATTCATGTCATTTTGGAATATTTATATTGGAGAAATATTTTATTATATTGTTGTCTTTTGAAAAATGCTGATTCTCTCCACACAAATATTTATATAAAGGTAACTGTCCATTAACATAATTACCATGTTTTGAATCGAATATGTAATACATAACTAATAATATTTTATTTTAAAATTATATACCCATGTTATATTAACTATATTTCTCCAAAAGACCAACCTTATGGATATTAAGATGATATTGAAATGTTTTATTTGAAAAAAGAGTCATCCTCATGAATTGATCACTTTCCATTAATACATCTCTATTTACAAACTCTAAATATTTTTTATTATTCATAATATAAAAATTTATGTTTCCTTGATATAATTACATTTTATTATGATTATAAAACCACATTTATTCTCCAACTTTTCCATTAAAATTTACATGAATCAATCTATTATGCTTACATATGACAAACAATATCCACAAAGAAATATAATTAATTTTCAATCAGCATATTTCAATGATGGTTACGAATATTAGAATAATATTTATATATTATACATATGACATAATAATACATATATAATTTTAACATAACACCATCCATCTGACTTTCCAATCTTTTGGAAAATGATAATGTCACTCATTCGCATGTATGGACTACAACATCCATTATATGATGTGATGTGTTCTTTATTTCTATTTATTCATTTCAATTTTAATTGGATGATAATACAAATTAATTTAATAAATTTATATGACACATATGATATATAAATTATTAATTGAGGTTAAATTAATATTTATCATTCATTTGTTCCATCAGATGAAAATTTAAACAACATTCAAGGATTTGAAAGATTTATCTTCTCCATGAAATCTTTAATACAAATTCTATATAAATATTTTATTGATGAATATAAATATAAGTATCTATAATGAATATATATTTTATTTATTTCAAGAATTTATTTTTTAATATTATGAAACTAGAATCAGTGTACAAGTATTGGGACTATCGAACTGAAATCAATATGAAAAATGAAAAACTGGTAACATAAAACAATGTTTTGAATGACAAATTATTATTAAAATGAGAAAATATACAATAAGTAAAGCATAAATGATATTATAGAAATTATAATGGTTCTATAATATAATCATAATAAATATATATTTATTATATAAGAGGTATTAATATATAAAAATAACGGTGACAAAGGATGCGAGAGATTTATATTTCTATGCTATTTTAAAATGGATTGTTTATTCAAGAATTTAATATGCGTAATTCGTTTGATATTTATCTATAAAACCCATCATGATTCTTATACTCTAGTTTTATCTTATTGTTAAATTTTTTCCATAATTATTATCCCATTATGATTATAGGATAATTATTTATTGTTTAAAGGAAAATAATACTGGTTTCTATCATCATAAAAAAAGTAGTTATTCAAAATAAATGTTTTCTAAAAAAAAATTTGTTAAATAATTTAATACGATAATATTATTTTTTAAAATAATTATTACTATTTACCGAATTTTTAAAAAACCATTAAAATGGAATTATCGTTTCAATTAAAAAGGTTTTAATTTACTTAATTCTTCTAATTGTGTGACAATAATTTTTTATTTTATATTAAATATCATGAACATAATTTCATACCATCATGATTTTTCTAATATTATATTACTCCTTCACAATTTTTTAAAAGTTCTTTTGAAATGAAAATTTCCTTCAATAATTTGGAAATATTTTTATTTTAAATTTGTTATTCAATGTGAGAAGTGGATTTTCCACCTAAAATATTATAGTGATTTTGTCAAAGGAATTTTAATTTATGATAACATCATTTTGCGTTAAATATGTTTGACATTATATAAAATCTTACAATAAAATCCTTATTCTAACATAAGATGTTTTTTGAAAATGAATTTGAAATGTTTATAAAACCAGATATTTTATATAGCTAATGCTATGATCAAATAATTATTTGATTGAAGATGTGTTTATTTGAATGGGTTACGATATGATGATATATAAAACTGATTATGATTTATTAAAAAATATGATTTTTTGTTTCATTATTTAATAAGTGGTTCCTAAATTTTATATCACTCCAATAAATTAGGTAATGTAAAATATCTTATGATATATTTTTTGGAAATAAGATCATGTGCTTTATATTTTATGGAAAACAAGTCAATCCTCAACAATAAACGTGACTTGATGACTGACCCACTATAATTTTTTGGTCTCATCAGTTTCCATTAGATATGAATTTTTTTATATACATATGATTCCACCAATATTTTATTATCTGAAAAATTGGTTATTGATTAATTTATGATTATTTATCATACTTATGATAAATGGTTTTGTTAATGATAAATTCCATGTGATGGATCATCTTGAAATACATTATTGATTGTGTATAAATATTTTACATTATTTTTAAGATCATATATTCTTAATTTCAGGATATTTATTCATATGATAATTTATTTTTATCTCCCATATTTACCCTTATAGGGAATATAATATCACCCTTTTATATTTTTATTTTACACTTGTTTAGAAGAAAGGATGATGTTGGGTACGTCATTGATGTGTTCTATATAGGAAGATATTTAGTAGAGATATTGACGATCATTCATGAATTAATAATAGTATCCATTATGCTTCAATATATAGTAAACTTTTACTGTCTTTAAGCATGTATTTTTTTTAGTGTAACTTACTAATCATATTAAAATATGCAATATTTTTGTATAAAAAGATTGTGTCACAATTATTGTTATAAGAGGATATGTCAAGTCAATCTTTTTATATTAGAATTATGAACATTTTGTGTAAATCCTATGTATAATTTGAAGAATATGATAACACACTAATGATTTTGAAATATAAATTGATAACCTCATTATAACCTATAATCCAATAGTTTGAGGAAATATTCATAGGATTTAGACATCCTAGGATTTATATTTCATGATTATAAGATATCTCACACTAATTATAATAGCTTGATTGTTATACATTACTTTTTTGTTTTAGGGAATTGTAAGAATTAGAATAATTCAAGCTATTAATGAATGTGTTAGACAATGAAATGATTATCAATTTGATAAACCAAATTCAAAAGGTAGTGGAATATACTATAATTTTTATATTATGATGAATCTTTTTTCTAGAGAAAAATAATGATGAGAATCATAAATTTATTGTGAGGGTACACCATAAAATTTATTTTTTCATTATGAAAGACCTCCCATTAGTGGATCATTTTTTACAAATTATGTTAAGTGATGGTTCAATATTGTTATGATGCTATTTTTTCCCTAGTTCTCAATACAAGAATAATATTTTTTATATATTTAACATTTTGTTGGAAAATATTATTCATATTGGAAACCTAAAAAAATATGATAAAAGAGGATGATATTTACTCAATTAAATGGGATTATTTTAAAATGATAATTTTTCATATGCATTAACCTCATATTATTGTACAAATGTGGAGAATGAATTTATTTGGATTAATAAAAAGGGGTATGAATTTATTGGTACTCATAAATAAAATTTTACAAGACATATATGAGTATTCTTATAGTTTAATCCTTAGTCTAGAAAGAAATTGATATATTTTCTGGTAGAATAAAAAAATATATCCTATTAATTTATTTATAAGATACATTTTTAGAAAAAATTAAACTTGTAAATACTATTTCATGGTATAAAAATAAATTATTGATTGCCTCCATTCCCAAGGTTTTGATATGAATAATATTATATATTTTCATGAAAACTCAAATGAATCCCATTTTGGAATGAAATTAGATAATTTATATGATAGAAATTGAGGATGAAACATTAAGGGAATATCTTGAATATAAAAATGGGTTGCTTTTAATCTATAATGATGGTTCATAAATTTTGTGTATATCTAAAGGGGATGAATAGGTTAGTCATGGAAATGGTGTAACAAAAACATTATTACTAATTCACAACCAATTGTCTAATGATTAAAATGAATGGTGTGTTGTAATAATGAAATCTTGTGTATGAGTTTCATTTTTTATGGTGACAAATGATATAAAAAACCACTTATTCCCACTGAAAATTGGAAATCTAATGCATTCATGTCTTCTGATGTGGGTAATGAAAAATGTGACATGAATAGTACATTTATCATCCTCTATAAAATATCTAATTTAATATTTTATTATTGATCTACCCACTCATTTATATCGGTGGAAGTTTTTATGTGTATTTAGTTACTGTTTCAACACTTAAATGACGAGTTAGTGGTGAAAAATTTGAATTATATGGTGGTATCATAGAAACTCTCTTGATACTCCCAGATTGAAATTTGAGTGAAATTTAATCCTATAAAAATATTCATTCTAAATTGAATTTAATATAATTTCATTATTGGAATAGATTATATTTCATTATAATTATCTCACATAAATTCCTAAAGAAGGGAAGTCACATTTCACATTCTATATGAACATATGAATCTTTTTTAGTAGAATAATTTATATTAACATCGAAGAGAAATAAATTCAACATTATGTTTCTTATTTACTACCAATTAAGGGTATTTATATCTAATCATTAAAAAAAACTCAATATCAATGATATAACAATTTTCTAGAATTTTCTACAACCTTTCATATTAGTTTATTGGAATACATACTCATTTTGAATTTGAGTTTTTAGTAGAACTCATACCTAGTGAAACACATATTACCAAGAGTCTATATAGAATGTCCCTAATTTATTTTTAGTAATTCAAGAATAAAAATGTGTGTTATATTGAAAAGGGTTTGATTCACCCTTGTGCATAGCCTTTCGGTGTATTTTATATCTTTATTAAGAAGTCATATAGATCAATGGAACTCTTAATTGATTATCATTAAATGATTGAGATCATGATTAAAAAATAATTATCATATACCCTGAATTGATGATCAGTTTGATCTAATACGAGGACATAAGTATTTTTACATGATTTTAATGGGTTATCAATACTCTCAGTTATGGGTAAAACATAAATACAAACACATGAAATCATTTTATATGAGGTATAAATATTATGATGTAATAATGATTACGGTTGGTATTATAAATTCCCATATATATTCATGGACTTAATGAATAAAGTTTTTATTCATTACCATGAGTTTGTTATTGTAGTGTTTTAAAAGATATTAATATATATTCAATGATCGAGTAAGAGAGTGATGATCATTTTATAATTAGTATTAATACACTAAATATTTAGAAGTTATATGAAAGGTTTACCATGTGTAAATCTTATCTGTATAATGTTTCATTCATAGTTCAGATAATCTAATATTAGGTAATATCTATTGATTCATCAAAGAAAAATGCTATTGAGAAGTGGTCCAAACCAAGAATTAAAACTATAATACAAATTTTTCTATGGATGACTAGATATTATTTATTATTTGGGAGATATTTCTCAAGACTCTTTAATCTACTAACCATGATGACTCGTATTGGGTTCAGGTACATCTTTATTTATTATTGTTTGGGAATTTCGAAATACAAATGACAAGGATTTTCATTTCACATATTCTCACACTAAATTGATGTGTTGAAGGTTTTGTGATATATAGTGATACAAAAATGTAACGAATATGAATTATCATAATTATGAATATTTTGGAGATAATGTATTCTTTAATCCATTTTAATATAAATTAAAAAATTATTTGAATCAATATTTAAAGTTATATATTGTATATTTTACCTTTATAATATAGAGAAAATATGTTTGTATAGAATTTTAAGATTTATATTCTAATTATTAATTTTACAATTATATATTCACAAAGAATTTGGTATATATTTAATAGAAGAGATATTGGGAGTTGATTACGGATTAGTACTTCTTAATATATTACCACCATGAAAAGGATAACTAGGTGGGAAATGATAACAGTTAAAATTAATATACTAGTTTTTCAATGATGAGGGTTGGATGTGATAAATTACATAATATTTTGAAATAATGGTATATTAACTTCCATTTAAAATTTATATATCCAACAATTTTAAAATTAATTTTCAACAACGAATCGTAGTGATGTTTAAGAATCTATATAAGGAAGTAGTAAAGGTGAAAAAGAAGATGAGATATGTTCTTCTTTTCAATATTAATTATGAAGGAATGATAAGATTCATTAAATATTTATCTATATCATCCTTGTTAGAATTAGAGATGTTTTTGTCACATAAATATATTATTTTATTATTCTCAATTCATTTCAATTGTATTAAGATGTATAGTGACCAAAAAAAGTATTTGTAGTGGGACATCAAGAAAATGGATACTGTAGAATATTTATCTCGATGCATGGTATGCTAGTGAGTTAATTATAGGACATATAATACTATTTGGATATTACAACCATTACCCACATCATAGTGTAAATGGGAAAACAACACATGGATTTTATTATCAAATTCTATAAAAAATATAAAAAAAATAATCTAATTTGTGTTTCATTATTTAACCTTACAAAATCAAAACACTTTATTTCAATCATAAATTATAACTATATTGATAATATTCCAATTTTATAGATTATGGAAGTAGTTATATTTTAAAAAGCACAAAATTATATTGTATCTAATCGATATCAGAGGATTACCATGTTGGTCTTGAGAATTAATTCGGGGACTATGCATTCATAGTCATCTTTCATCCCCAAATTTAATTTTGACATAGATTATTATCCAAAATAAAATATATAAACCATGGAGGATATGTTGATAACATGTTCATTGTAATTAAATGGAATTTGATACCAACAACTACCCCTAGTAGATATTTCATACAACACATACTTTTACACGATCATTGGGAATGATCGTAATATATATCAATATGGAATGATGTGAATAAATACAATATGGCGCGATGAAGATATACAAACAATGTCATTGGGAAATTATCTAGAAGAATAAAAATAAAATAATTTTAATGTTATACCAAACCATATCAAGGTAGTTTAGAGATAAAAAAATTTATTCCAATAATCTTTAACAACCACTTATTAATGAAATTGATCAAAAGGATTTTCTAAGAATTTCTCTGTGGATGAAATTTATGAGATTAAAAAAGTACAAATATAGAATTACAAGGTATATTTTAACCATTAATATTTTTCATTGAGAATAGATGTTATCTTATCACTATTTTCTTCATCTGAACCTCTCTCATGTTCATGATGTACTTTATGCATCTATACTGAGAAAGCACATATATTATCTATCACATGTACTCAAAATAGATGTCATAAAAATTTTGGATGGTCATTACAAAACATAAAAATTGAAAAAAATATTTTATCTTCGTGATAATATTCTATAGGAAAACACTTCAAAAATAATTATAGTTTTCAGATAGGAATTAATATTTCAATGAATTAACATAGAAACATGAGGATGGGATGAAATAGAGATATCCTCATATGATTTCATTAGAGTGACTGAATTTCAAGGATAAAATTCAATATTATTGGTGTTTAATATTAGAAAACATGATTTTATCATATAATTCTCTATAAATTTTCTTTTTCTTTGGGCGCATGCATTAAAATCTACACTGAGTTTAATAAACAAGAATATATAGTTTATATATTCATATTTAATTTGGAAGTTATCGCTAAGCCCATTTATTGGATGGTATAAATATAAGTAATTAAATTTTAATAATTTTTGTTTATTTATGTATAATATTAATTAATTAGTTATTTATCAAATTATAAATAAAAATAAATATTATTTAAAAATAATGGTGTTGTTTTTATAAATAAATATTTTTATGTGCACATTGTATTATTATGTTAAAATTATAAATTAATAAAAATTTGATGATGAAATTAATTTAATATTATATATTATGAATTTAATAATTTTTTTTAATATTCATCTAATTTTTTTTCAATTCATGGGATTGGAATAAATCCTGTATTATTCTCCAAAATATATTTTCTTAAAAGTGTTTTTATCTTGTTTTTTGCACTTTTGTTAAAAATAATATCTACCAATTTTATCAATTTAATCTCAAATAATTGATTCCATATTTTTAATCATGATAAAAAAATATTTTATAATGGTTCGAATTTTTTGGTCCAATTTGAACAGTAACCATTGTAAATAATTGTTACCTAGATTTTTGTGAAACTGATATTATTGTGTTAAAAAATTCAGATATGGATTTAAAATAGAGAAAACAATTAATTATTGTTATTGGAATAGTTATAAGCATCAATTTACATCCATTTCATGAATATATAGACCTTCAGATCCATATTAATTTGAATATGACCATTATATTAATTTTTTAAATTACGAAATATAAAATTTCACAATTTGAACATTTATATCTCTAAAACTATTGCATAAATACATTATGAGAATAAAATATGTTATTAATTATTTATTTAATTATTTGGTATTACTTAGAAAAAATTAATTTTTTTAATTTTTTTTCATACAGTAATTAAAAAACAGTTATAAAACATAGGCACAACACTTATTGATTTTTATATACATTTTAGATGTTTGGGATGTCTTAAAATATTGCATTTAAATTCCACCTTTATCTTGGTGTCCGTAAATTAAAACTAAATTAATATATACAAAATTAAAAATAATGATATTTTATAAAAAATATTACTTTATTCAATATATACAAATTAAAAAAAATATTGTGTAAGAAAATTAAATTAATTATGGTTTAACATATCATTCTTGTCATATTTACGAGTTATTTTTTTAATTATCATATAATTCATGAAACATTAAAATAGAAATAATTATTTCTATGGTAATGGTCAAAAATTATTTATGAAGGGGTGAATAAAAAAATAAGAATTTAAATGAAATTAAAACTTACACACATTTTATTTGATTGTTTCATTTGTACCTTAGGCACCATCTCTTAAAATATATTCCCATTTTGAAGCATTTTTTGGATAATTAAATTATTACATTTCAATATATTATGAAACTATAAGTGTGTCCTCTACCCTCCATTATAAAAAGGCACCCCTCTTTCTTCATCTTTACAACACTATGAGCCTTATATATCAACCATACCAGAAAGAATTCAATTCTTAACATTCCTACAAATGTTCTAGTGGTAATTCTCTTCAAAATAGTATAATCCTAGGTTTTTAATGAATAGATCCAATGTAGTTTTTTCATGGAAAAGGTAATCGAATATACTTATTACTTTTTTTGTATTATAATTTTTCCTCCAAACAACTTGTGTTATTTGTAACATCCCATCACAATTTAAAAATAATTTTCCGTCTTATCTAGTTACATTATTGGTGTCAAGAATATATTTAAATATTCCACATGATACTGACTATAAGTGTTTTCCTAGGTTCTATATTTTTTAAAAATATGCCCTCATATTAGAGTAAACTAAATCGAAAATAACTAGATAACAATGAACATGAAAATAAAATAATGAAGAAACAAAAAATATAATGAATTTATTTATTTATAATATATGAAATTCTAAAAAAATAGACATGTCCTATATACAATAGTAGTCACCAACTGGTCTGACTATACATGAATGAGTACATAAATATATTACAATAAAATTATAGGTGCGTATTAATAACACTAATAAAAATTTAATAATCTGTATATAGATACATAAAAACCACATTATCCTAATCATTATAATTCATGTAATAATCTATGCTCGATCTGGAAATACTAATCCTCATCCCTATTTACCATGCCTCAACGCTCGACCAGAAAAAAAACATACGAGGTCTACATGCACACTGAGGTGCGATGATAGGGGTGAAAAATAATCATAGTAGGACACCTTAATGTTTAACCAATAATATGATCCAAAATATTCATGTTTATTTAATATTTTATGCTTAGGGGAGACACAACTGAAAGGATAAAAAACACAAATAACATAAAACCAACGTCAATCCATGGGTATGTGATCCCAAAAAACTAGGCTACAATATTTCATGTATATCCATATTTTTATGAATATATATTTATATTACCATATAGATATATTTATATATAAATATTAATATACATGAGCATATTTAATGAAATAAAATAAAACGATTAGAATCAATCATTCGGTTAGTAATCCTGACTGTTGAACATCATTTGCAAAGGGAATTCAGATTGATGTCATGAAACTAATGTAGTGTATCATTAAATTGACATTTTAGTCTATATTAAGCATTAATAGGACCCAAATAATTCAACTATATTAATTTATCTAAGTAAGGCACATCACCACATGGGTACACCTTTCATAACCCGAGGTTCACCCATACTCATATCCAATATCGATAACAATGTATTCCTTGGATGTAAATTCTGACACCCAGTTAATGGAAAACATAGAGTTCTGATAACAAACATACCATTCAAATACATTATATTTATTTATACCTATGTATTGTTCTATATAAAGTCAAAATAATTGACTAATATTATCCATAGTTTTTTGACTCTTTGGCGATGCAATGATATCACATCAGGGAGACATCATTCTCGCCCTCGAGGTCTCTGGGTAGAGAGAAAGGAATCATCATTATCACTTGAGATAGTTTAAAAACCCATGAGTATCTAATGATGTCAAACACCATTTACTATACTTAAGTTTAGTAATAGATTATGTAGATCATAATCATCCATACCAATATGGAGATCAAAGTCAATCATGGTTATAATTAGATCTAGGAGATCCTAATCATCATGATAACATAACCATTAATGGTAAGATGTAAAATCATCATCATCTAAGAGAGAATAATGAACCAAGTGTTTAAATACTATGGACTCTGTTACCTTATATCAAAATCATTGGAAAAGTAGGCAAAGATCAGGATGAACCTTCGGAAAACCCAATAATATTACTGACATATATACAGGATGAATAGACAGATCCCATGTTGTACCTATGGGTATAAATATTAATATAAAAAGACAAGGATTAAATTTCATATCATAGGAAACATTTATGGGCTAAACAAATAGAAATGAATATGTATCACATCAATCCACCGACAACAAACTAGGAATCACCTCGTGTAGTCACCAATACATCATCTGTAAAAATGTGAATTTATAAAAAAAATAGTGACGATCAATGTAATAATACCCTAAAAATAATTATATAAAATCACGGATTATATGTTGGTACGTGTAATAAGGTTGCACCGACTACCATCTCTACACAACCCAAACATACTATCTTTGTGTCATTCATACAACATGGAACCCATTGGCTTGTAAAAATCAAAATATTGGAGATATATACTACATGTGATCCATGAGGTTAATGCATGATTGAATGCAACTTACTCATGTTTATCAGATCAGAAGGAAAATTTATATATCCCACAATGGATTCTTGATGAAATGTAAAATGATGTATCTTATTATTGATCAGCAATATGTTACGTCTAGTAATGTGTTATATATGGTTCCCTCAAAATAAATGTATGAAGAATAGGTAACCTATATGGGATCCCACAAATAACATAAAGAATATATAAAATAAAAAAGATTCCATAGGTCAACATGTAAGAATATAATCCCATACATGACCCTAGGAGATATTAATAAGATATAGGTTTCCAACATGGGTCCCTCTAGGTCAAATCATAAGAAGAGAAATCTTACTGGGGATCCTCAAAAGAAACTAACATCACAATATAAAGGGATAAAAGGAAAAATAACACATAGGGGAAATATTTAATTGATTATATTTTAATCCATAATGCATGAGGGATATCTCATGGAAAATGTCATATCATAGGGTATATCTATCAATAGAATACTGCATTTGATTTCTGATGGAAGAACCATTTAATTCATGAAATTACTAAAACAGGAGACGAGATTTCTCAAATAACCCCAAGGGTTTCACCATCATGACATATATGAAACATATCCAAAAAATTATTATTATGATCAATTATTACCTAGTGTTATAGAATTTAAAAAAACCACCGAATGGTGGAAAAGTGGGAGTGAAGGTTATTTGTACCCTACTATAGGACTTGTACACATAAGGCACCATCTGTGTGTGTACTCTAGCAGAATATGGATTATAATATCATATGTCCATTTCATGGTTTATTGGTAAATGGAGTACCAAATACATGGGGTGATAATATTTTTACCTCAAATTGATTAGCAATGTATAATAAACAACTATGTACGTTTACATGGAGTGCCACCCACATAGGGTCATGCCATTTGATCAATATGACCATGTGCCCCTAAAAATGATGTTTGGATGTGTAATCCTCTCTAAGGCTATGTCCCAGTACATGGAAGGATTACCCTATACATGTTTCATAATAAAAAAATTAATAACATCCCAAAACAAGAAGAACAAGAAAAGTGTGTTCTCTGAACAATGCTTATTGTACTTGGGTTTCCAAGAATGTAAATCACCCAAATCACTTAAAATGATTGTTTTTACACAATAAAAAAATATCAACACACTTGTTGTCATAAAATTGTATAATAAGGTTTAAAATAAGATAAAATCATATATATTTCGGATATATGGAAAAAAACACAAAAACGACATACAATTGGGAAGAATCTGATAAAGCGTCTCTCGTTTCCATGTTTTTTAGCTACTGCAGAGTGGTCTAGTTTTTCTAAAGCATAATGGAAGTACATATCATACACTATATACAATACCATATCTATATATCCATTTTCATATCTTTTTCATATAAAAGGAGGACCCCCCCCCAACTTGTGTACATGAGAATATATGGATGGAAAAAAGTGAAATAAAAGAAATGAATGAAAAAATGAAAAGGATGAGAAAAAAATGAAAAATGGGGTTGTAGACAACACCAATGTATGAATGACATTTATAAACCACCTATAAAATACTTCAATGAATGGACTACACTATGGACATAAAATATCAATGTGATGTTCTATTGAAAATATATTACAGAACGATCATGTGGGAATAAATTAATATTTAAATATTTAAATATTAATTATAAATTATTCATCTAATATTATAACAACACATAACTCCGTAAAACTCATGTACATGGTAAAAA
The DNA here is from genome assembly GCA_963277665.1 of Viscum album. Lineage (NCBI taxonomy): Eukaryota > Viridiplantae > Streptophyta > Magnoliopsida > Santalales > Viscaceae > Viscum > Viscum album. The sequence continues at coordinate 2,142,819,755 of OY728132.1, forward strand.
ACATATCCCTGGACTGATGGTGAGATCATGGAAATTATATGAGATCATCCCAAATGAGAAAAAGAAATTTTTACCACTTAATTGTTGAAAAACAACAATTTTCAAATTTTTTCTCGAAATTCCAGTCCTAAAAATAGAGGAACATATAATATCCCCACCCTAATCCATTTATTATATATGAATCTTGGTGGTAAGACATGGATTCATGACCTCAACTCTAGAATATAAATTAAAATTCTTCTAGGATGTCTAGTATCCATTACCATACACCCAACAATTGTCTCTAACAAAGGAAACATTGAAATGTGAAATATATTTAACTCCCTGCCATATGAATACCCTCATGATCATCACAAAACTGGACACTATGATAAAAACACTCATATATAATGCTGAAATTAAATTGAAAATGTGGTTCACCACACTCAAACAGCTGATGGATCATTCCAAAAAATATGCATTACATTATACCACTACTAAATCAAAACCTCAACACCATCCTTCATCAATCTAGGATGTTATATTAATGAAAATATTCTCTTTTTAGATCTAATTATCTCTCAACAAACTAAAAAATATGTCAATAAGATGGATAGTTATTTATAATGAGTACACATATATTTCATCAAATTTTGTGTTTTGATCTCTCAAGACATGCCCAAATAAAACATTACATACATTCCATTAACCAACCCCAGACACCATAACTCAAAAAAATTTGTGTCCAGGTCTAGCATGAGTAAAACAGCATATGGAATCGGATTTTTTTTCAGAATCTCACTTATACCATGAATAGAAATTTATAATTTCAATGAAAATCATAGTAAACCATCCCATGAATCAGTATTTAATGCCATCAGTGCTCATCTCTCAACTAGACAGTCAATTATTTATGACATTAGGAAACTAAATACAGCCGACATATACCATTATCACCTAAATCATACACCAATGAGTCATCCATTACAATTATATGTTAACAGAGATATATAGAAAACCAAAATAATTAAAATTGAAGTAACCTTGTAACTACACTTGAAAATTGGGAACCTCCAATTTACCATGATATATTCTATGATCTCCCATAACCTAATAGTGCTCTGTTCATGAGTTAAAACACATACAATGACTTCATTACATACAGAAGAATCACTGATTGATTATTCCATGAACCTGAAAATTCATTATTGTATAAGAATGTCTTGATACAAATGCACCCAAGGAGCTTCTTCAAAAGATTGTGTCATAAACATGACTATTCTGAAAATCAATTGAACCTACCATGACCCGATCTAAATAAATATTATAATTAATCTCACTTCATAATAAGAATTTGTAAAACCATGGTATCATTTCTCATATAGGATTACATAAATCAAAATGGACATCTCCCTACAAGTGTCTGGGTCACAACTAAAGTTCTCTAGTTGTACCACCGATACATATAGATCAATTCTCATAAATTGGACATATGGTCATTCCACCATACCCAATATTTAAAACCCCTATAAGGAACATATGGATAACAAATTTCCTACCAGAGTCGGAACAATCAACCCGACCTAAAGGGGCCATAATCCTCTCTATGAATCTTCATATATAATTGCTTCATGGAGGTCAAAATGTCAAAATGGACGAGATGATCAATTAACAATCAATATTCAACTGTATAAAGTTAAACAACATTAAGGTCTTATTCAGTATAAAATTATACATATTATTTAGCATTATACTCATGGATTTAACAAGATAACAACAATATAGGTTTGGTTAAGTTTAATTTCATTCCAATCTATGTAGGAAATTTTTTTTAAAATTTTTACGAACATTTTATATAAATATATATAACAAAAATCCATATAATTCATCCAATAAATGGGAATTATGATACTTATAGACTTACTAGTGTCCCTGCGCCTTCAATTCATGATGAATGATACATCATCCTCACCACTAAATGTCTCAATATTGATCCAAATTTCCTTCAATCAGAAGAAAATATATATTCAAGATAGATTAGCTGCCAATAATTCCCCAAAAACACATACTGGAAAACAAAATTTAGGATTTTTTGACCCAATAAATAAAATTCATTTTTTATCACTAATAATCACATAGTAAGAGGCATATAACAGGTGAATCATATGTTACAAATAAGATGCATGAGATTCCCCTTTCCTTTCCCATCCAATAGTTAAGATCAATCTCTAAAATATTTCTCATAAGACATGATCTATAAATCCATAATAAATCATAATATCAATACAAAATGTGGGTCAATCCGACCATAAAACATATAAAACTATTTCATTTCTTTTCAAAAAATTTATACCCTGCACCCAGAGACTAGGACTTCTTATTGGAGAAATGTGTTCTCAATGATCATGTCCTATATTTATCAATGGATACAACACATTCCTAATACTTCTATCAACCACATTCAAAATAACTATTCAATGAAAAGTAACACCTTTGATTATAATATGTGACATCTCAAACTGGATACCACTAATATAGTTCTATGAGCTAGTTTGTTATGAGTACTAAATCATGCATCTCCATACTTCAATAGATTCTCTGAAGAAGTGAGAGACTAGGGAGTGTATCTTGAGTGTTTATTCCCTCGAATCATATTGATTAAAAAATGAAATTAATAGAAAGCATCAATGTGGTAATTAATAGAGTATAAAAGAAACAAGTAAACTAAATATAAAATAAAATATTATAAAATCATAAATTTCCATTTCATACATAAATCAATGGTCATCAAATGGGCCAACCATTCATGTAAGAGTATATAATGAATTTTTTAATAATTCACATGTCTCTACTACAAAAAATGATATTAAATATAGACCCAGTAACAAAATATGATCGAACTAACTCATTCTAAATAGAAGAATCCACATCAGTATCTCAACATGATCATGTCAAAACAGTCCTTAGACCTATCTAGCATGCCTCCTTTCTCAACTTAAAACAATAGAAATATGGTGTAAAAGAACAAAGAGGTGAACATAAATAGGTAAAAAATATTACAAATATTACACACCAACAATGAAGACTTTAAAATATGTAATAAATTACATTCTCATGAAATATGATAATATAATACGAGACATAAATAAATGTATTAATAAAAAAATTTTATGAATCCAGAGTCGATCCATATGTTTCTGATACTAGTCAACTGAGGAAAGTGCTATAATGGATATCTATATTTACATGTGTGTCTGTGTGTGTGTGTGTATTACCATATATATTAATATTTAAATAAATAAGAATATACGTAATAAGGTGAATGAAATAACATAAAGTCACTAGAAGTCGATCCTTGGATTCATAATCTAGATCGCCTAGACATCCTGTGAAATGGGAATTGAGATGGTTGTAATACAAATCCAAACATGTATAATTTATTATATATCATGGGACAGAATCCCAATTAACAATACGAAATCCTTCTATTGATGGAAATGTCTCAGAACATGGTATTTCACCATATGTTGAAGCGCATCATAACTGCGGGTTCATCCATACTCATATATTATCACACTAAAAATGGATTAGAGGGATGTATATCTAGATATATATTAAATGGGATATAGATGGAAAACATGATTCTAAGGAAATGCTATTTCATTCCAATGATTGATCTACATGTATTAGAATGTAGGCGGTCATGACATTAAGAAATTGATAATTCCAAATTATTTACTCCTTAGGTGATGCAAGGAGATAACATATGTTAGATTCCATGTACACCCACCAATGTAAATAATTTTGGACAGTAGAATCACTTATACTAATCATGAGTGACTATTTGACCACGATTATCCAATAATGTGAAATAACATTTCCCACACCACTATCTTGAAATCAATCATGGACAGTGTAGTCATCCCTACCACTCGAGAGTGAATAATCATCCATGAGTATAACTAAATCGAGGAGATAATAATCATCATTATCACATGTCAACCAGAGGATACCAATCACATCCTCACCACATGAGAGATAATAATCATCCATGAGTATCATTACTAGGTACAAAATTCCAATATATCATATTCCTATTATTAGTAGAAGAATCCCATGGATCACTGATATAAACTATAAAAATATAATATTATAGCAAACAATATCAATTGTCAGATCCCAAGAAGTACCTCTGTCATTCAAATAAATATAGAAAGAACATGGATTAGAATATAGATCATAGGAAATACATCTATGAATTCATAAGTGAATGGAAGACACCTCCTGTTTGGAACATCGTCCACCATCTAGGAAAAACCTCTCATAATCATTTATTCATCCTTAGTGAATATATGAAAGAATAAATTAATGAGTGATAATTTCTTAACACCAAACCCAATAGTGATACCATAGCCTCATAACATACATGTACTATATGAGTTCTAAGAAATCCCTAGCTACTCTCTCTAACCTAACCCGACATACAAACCCAGGGACTATTAATTATTGTTAAACCCAATAGACCCATAAAATGAAAACACATTAGAGGAATCCTATTCAGGTTCATCAAAGCCTATACCTTAGAAAATATATCCTATATGGGATCATCAATTGAGAAGTATAATAGGTGAATCGTACATAGTATACATTATAATAAGTGATCTAAGGAATCCTACGCTTGGTCCTGATAATGGTACTTCATATGAGGTGTCCTACATGGGACACTCAAAAGAAATGTAAGAAGCATATAAAATCAATATTGGATAATGAAATCAGTATACATTAAATGGTTACAATAATTTATTCCCTTGGTTAACATTTATAAAAAGGAATCCCATAGGGGACCCTTAGTAAATGGAATAAGTTAGTGGCATACTTAATTGATTTATATTGGTCAAAAATAATAATATGAATCATAAAAGGGATCCCCTAAAGAAAATATCCTCATGGAATCCTTGGCCAAAAACAATCATCTCACAATTACAAAACACATATGAATTTATACAAAGGAATAACTAAATTGAGATAGCTCATAGATCATATTATATTACGGTATCACACTCTCATTAATGAATTGAATTTGAAAAATAAAGGAATATTTTTTTAATTAAAGAAATATATAAAACACCACATAGGATTTCATAAATAACCCTCAGGGAATCACCTTCACAATATATGAAAAAGACATATATAATGGATTCCTATTTTTTCCAATTTCTAAAATGTGCAAAGAACAGGAAAACCACCCTAAAGGGTAGAAAGGGAGAAGTATATAGAATGTCTACCCAAGTACACAATGTGTATAGTCAAGGACCCACTGGGGAATGAAATCCATATTTACATGGCTAGTAAAAGAGAATAAAAATGTTTTTTATAAAATATAAATGAAATTTTCCCTACCTGGGGAATCTACCCCATGCATCATACATGGATAGTCCATGTATTTTTCATGGTCATGTAATTTTATAATTTGTTCCACCAACAGGGGGTTTTTTATGTAACCAAGACAACAATGTTCCCCTACACAGGATATGGACAGGTACACTGATAAATCACTAAGATTGAATATATGGTGTGTATACCCTATAAAAACTGATTAACTCTAATAATATTTTCTTCCTAAAACTAGAAGAATAGACAATGTGTTTTTTTTGAACATCATGATCTGTACATGGGTTTTACGTAACAGAAAATCCCAAATCAACTTAGACCCCAGTTATCCCAAAAAAACCTATATTTTGACCTAAAAGGATTACTATATAAGAATAATAGGTGTTTAAAACTATATAGTTAAAAATTTATTAGGATATATTTAAAAAAATATTGATTGGTATTTATTGAAATTTATATATGATTTGGTTCTTTCTACTCTCTTGGGAAACCACAAGACAATTCATCATCTCATAAGGTTCGAAGAGGAAGAACTAATCCCCTCTCTATAATAATATATATTGATTTACCTTTACCTATGATTTATTTAGTCAATGATGACACCATTTTGTTCATATGTGACAAATCGTTGATGGAAAATAATAATGCGAAAAGAAAATAATGAAAAGAGAGGGGAAAATGTGGAAAAATTTTGTCATGGGAATGCCATAGTGCCGGATTTATGTTTATTCCCCAAGTAGGGAATAAATCCTTGTTATGAAATCAAAACAAGATATGTAATGTCAATATGATTCTCCAGTCAAAATATTTGACCAATTAAATATAGAAAAATAAGTTAATATTAATTAATTAAATATTATTTATTATTTATTCCTCTAAATTTCAAAATATTATTAATTCCACAAATATCATGTCCTTAGATAAATAAACTATTATGGGACAAATATAATTGTATTAAAAATTATATGAGGTCATATTTTAGGGGTAAAATAAAAAATTTCCCCTTACAAGACTTTGGAAGAAAATTTTCAAATTTATGTTCAAAAATCCCATTCTAGGAAAACACAAGACCTCAACGTATTTATATTAAAATAATAAAATTTGAATATATTTTATTCTAAAATGTTCTTATGATTATGAAATCATGTTTATTTACCTTATTTCCCACTAAATGGATTTGACAGTATCTCTTCTGAATACACATGTCATACCATCTCCATATAGAAAAAATAATTCATTCCCCGTCATTGTCATTCTAAAATTTCTATTATAAATGAGAATAATGATTATATATGATATGTATGACATTATTATGATTATGGAATTATAATATAACTTCTACTAACATACATTTTTCTCTTTTGGGAAATGATGTCATTAATTTTCCATATTTTTAGACTATCTCATCCACATTAGAATTTGACTTGTTCAACATTTTAATTATAATTTGATGGTAATAATGATATTATTAATCAATTTATATGATATATTCGATATAAATTATTATATATATATATATAATAATAATTATTTTTATAGGGTTATTTATTATTTATCTTTCGTTCCTTCCATCTGTAAAAAGCTGAAACATCATTCTTGTGTTAATATATTCTACCATCTAAATGAATAGTATAATACATTTTTTCATGTATCATCCCATTCATTCATTAATGAAAATTCCTCTTGATCTAATTAAATGTCTTATTATGGTGAAATAAAATGTGAACATCATTGGTTTTATGTTTCTGTATTTTAAAATGCCTTTATAAATTGTTACCCTTGCTAATATAGTTGATGAATAGTGATCACATGATTAGTATCAATATAAGGCTTTATCAAATCCAATTTACTCAGAAAACGGAAGCAATGGCCTCATCTAATAGACTTTCCCTATAAGAATCCCATTTTTTGATCATGGAAAGTAGGTGGAACCATTTGGCTTCACGCTTTTCCAGCCCAAGCTGATCATTAACACATTAAGCTTGAGTGGAACCGATTACAGGAGAAATGGAAGTTAATAGATATTACCATAGGATCGATGTAATTAGATCCACCCCAAGAGTCAGTAACTATCGTACCCTTACCTGTCAGTCTTATGCAGGTGTTATAAGGGGTTATGTTAGAAGTCCCTAACACTATGAAAGTGTACATTATTTTTTGTTATATGAATGTGCATTCATTTTATTATTGTTAACATGTAAAATGTTTTTAAAGAAAAAAATAGTATATTCAGGTAATATTAATCTAAAAATCTATTTTGATGAACTAATTGATTATTTTATTAAATAATATTATAATAAAAAGCTAGTATTAAATTTATTTTTAGTAAATATAAATGGTCATATAATTTTATGAATACAATTGTAATTTTTATTAATGATTGAAAACCATTTTTCTTAAACCCATGCATTTTCAGTAAATGTCATTATTTATTTTAAAAGAAAAAATTCACATATGTATTAAATTATTTATAAAAAACTGAATATTAATTTTGGAATCTGGACGTTGAAATTATCCAATGGTGAGTTATTCATAAATTTATGAGATATTAAAATTTTTGGGTAAAATTTAAATATATTTTTAATAAATAACGTGTTTTATGATATCATAATAACCCAATAGTGTGGTCATAATATAAAATTAAAATTATTTTCAGCCAATACATGTTTAATCACTAAAATAATGTGATTTTATTTTAGTTTTAATTATTTTTCAAATATTTTGGGGACCCTCAAAGACTTATAAAACATTTTGTCTTTTTAAATTGTTTTCCTAGAGAGTGTGACTCACCTCCACAAAAGAAAATATGTTCAGAAATTGGAATTATAAAATATTTTTTTCCACACCCATTGGAAAACACCATGGGAAAAAACCATGGGCTGGTTTGTGGTATTGATTAGATTAATGTGAGGTGTCCCAAACCAAAATAATAAAGAATTCAATCTCTTTTCGTATATAAACGCACCCAAGCTCCCACTTCCTCTTCACTCAATGCCTTTGGAGTTAGACCAAACCCTGCCCATAATTATCTAGAATCCTCCCAAGTTTACTCAAACTCATAATAAGCCTCTCTCAAGCCCGTCCCATACATTTGGGATCACACTTCCATGAAAGGGATTTCATTCTTTCTCATTATTGTATAATTTTTTATAGTTTTTATGACCTTTTTTCTATTAAAAATGATGGGGTTTGATTTTGCACCTCCCACATACTGTCCTATTTATGTTTGGAAGATGGGAGACCCCCTCCTCTCCCATTAATTCCTTCCATGTACACTCGTTACCATGCTGATATTCTGTGAGGGATTTCTCTAACCTCTTTTACATCCAAGACATTATATCCTTTTGGCATCTATATTCAATTAATTTTTTAGCGACATGAATACATATGAGCTGTATACTATCAATTTAATTTACATATAATGTGACACCGTTTTATATCTCATCAATTATTTTCATGAATCCTTATGTCACACTGTTATGCTCCTGAACTTGCACTGTGTTTTTCCAAGCCAGGATCATTGTGTAGTGAATACCATACACATGTATCTATCAAGGGTATTCACCTTTATGCACATGTACCCATTGAATGTTACATTCATTTATTTATTCCACATTACGTAATCATCGAATAACTTATGAGGTTGATTAATTCCATGTTATATGATCCATGTGGCACACTTATACATGAAATAAAATGTTTAAGAAGGGTTCACCCTGATAGCGCTCCAATGCATTGGATAAATTATAATATCATGATACATCATTTGCAATTACTGTTTACTCATTCTAATTAATGTTAAATGAGGTTTTACTCATGCTTCATGTGAAATGAGGGTTTACTCATTCTCCATGTGAAATGAACTTTGTCTCGTGCTACTTCCATGATAAGTGTTTTTTCCACAGTTCCATGTTATGATTATCACGATTTGTCATGATTTTATGTTCGGGATTCCGGTGTTCTACATTGATATTCCTATTTTCATACATGTATTTTATTTATCATTTTATTCAATGTTTATTCACTTACTGGGCATTAATGCTCACCCTTTTTTTTTCTTGTCCTCATGTTATCCCATGCAATGTTATTTACGAAGGAATGTAGTCGTCACGTAAAGAAATTATTCAATAAATATGTTGTGGGTTTTTGTTCAAAGCTGTTATGTAATGTTCCTAAGCCCCAAATACACTAGACCTGTCATCATCTATTTTGTATCTAGTGATGAATTTAAATAATAAAATAGGTTTATGTATATAATAAAAATAAGGGTTGTTATAGTTTGTATTAGAGGATTGGTTTAGTTATATTAAGGATTAGGATAAAAAACACTATTGACGAATTAAAGATATGAATAAGTATAAAAAAATATCCCTACATATAGGTTAGTATTGAGTATGTTTTTTATCATGAAAATACATCACTGCCTGGATATGATCAGGTAGAGGTGGTTCTGGAACAGATGTATCCTCGTGGTAAAACCCGAAAACAGAACTTTGAGCTAGATTCGAATAGGAACTGGTGTACAGAAATGATCTCTGCATCACTCTTAGATATTACACTCCTTGAGGTTATTCTTTGGTAAATCCATAAGCTTAGCATGAACTCTTATTAAGGGAATTAAAAAAATTCCCTGAAGTATATATGTTAGAAAGTAGATCATGGATATCTTATATTGATGCTTATGGATTCATAAGTTAAGGAATCAAAAGTTTTTTATAATTCAACATTTTTTGACCTTGGAATACCGTTTAAATGTTACCTTTATGTTACCTTTTATTCAACCCAATGGAAAGTAATATGAGGACTTGGGCTAAAAACTGTTGTGAAGATCAATGTGATGACTTTTGAAATTAGATGCCCAATTTGATTGAATCGGGAATCATGGACATTTTCAGGCTTCACCCGTATTTAACTGATTCATTGAATAATTACATGGGTCAATAAAAACCTTCAACACCACCTAAGAAATAACAAGTCCATATATTGAGATTCATCAGAAAAAGAAAAACTACATTTAATGGATCGTCTAATCACTCAATCGCCAAACAATGGATCAACTCCATTGAAAATACCTTCTCCATCCATCAATGTTCCGAACAATAGAATTTCTTTTGTATTCATATCATATGGAAGGTGATGTTGATCAATGTTGGACGTTGATAAAAAATATGAATCATGAGGAATATATGGAGGCGTTGAATGGAAGGATTTCTAGAAGATGTTTTTAGATAAATATTTTCCTCGCACCCCTCGACTTAAGATGGAATTGGAATTCCTTTCCCTCAAGAAAATAGAGGACTAATATATCATATATTTTAAGGAAAACATCACAAGTCATGCACGATATGCCTTTGGAATTGTCATTACCCTCGAATGCATGGTTGATCACTTCTTTTGTGTGCTGAAACATAGCATACAGAATGCAATGGCGATCTGTGAATTCGACATCTATGAGGAAATTGTCCAATGTGCCCCCAAGGTCAAAATGGAGATCGGAGAATCACAGGGGTATCTTGGGGATAAAAAGTGTAAGGTGGCCATCAATTTTGGTTGTCTGATTGGTAAATCGAACGATGCTAAGAAGATTCAACACCCCACTTGACAAAGATGTGGAAAGAAGCACCGTGGAAATTTCCAGAATAGAAAATTAAAATGATTTAGGTGAGGAAGAGAAGGTCACGTATTGGTTAACAACTGACACGAAAAACATTTCGATGAAACATATGAGAGGAATGCTTTGTTTGAAACTCAATTTGTTGATAATTTCTACAACTCCAAAGACCAGGGAATCTAGAAAATCAATATACTAGTCTAATGGTTTTCGGAAGCAACCAACATCTTCCAAAGGATAAAGGGAGTGATTTTTCCATCAATACTATCGAATTGAACCCCAAAAAAGTAGTATTGATAGGTAGATTAGTTTTCCATTCAATAATAAAGAACATGCATTTTGATTCAGGTTATATAAATTCTTTTATATACTAAAAGTTTAGTAAAACAATCCCAGTGCCACCACAAACCATGGATGTAAAGATGTCAGTGAGTACGGTAAATAGGGAAATCATTACCACCCATGAATATAACTTTTATACTATCATAATATGTGAATTGAATTACCCTGAAAGACATGTCCTACTACCTCTAGTGGAATTTGATTCAATTAATGGCATGGATTTTCTTTCCATATATAGAACCAACATAAATGTTAGTGAGAGGGAAATCACTATCCATGTCAAGAATCAACCCCTAATTATATACATGTGGAAGGAGGATGTTGAATCTTATTTAGATCCATCATCTCAAGTGTGAATATTAATGCACTATGAGAATGTGTATTAGTATTAGTTGATTGAGCCTATGGGGGAAACCATCCTTAAAGACATGCCTATTGTGAGGTAATTTGTGGAAATGTTTCTCAAGGAATAGACATGTCTTCCTCCTATAAGGTATGTTGAATTCTCAATTGGTCTTATACCCGGGGTGTTGCCAAGGACCAAGAATCTGTATATAATTGATATTATGGAGCGTGAGGATCTGAAGAAAAAACTACATGAAAATATAGATAAAGGGTTTATATTCCCATGTCCTTCACCATAGGGTGCACTAGTCCTCTTAACCAGGAGGAACGATGGGTCAATGCAGCTTTGCATCGAATATCATGAGCATAACAAAATAAAAATAATGAACAGGTATCCTCTCTTATGAATTGATTACTTGTTCGATGAGCTACGTGGAGGACAATATTTCTCCAAGGTGGATTTGTGGTCAGGATATTATCATGTAATGGTGAATAATGAAGATATCCACAATACTGCTTTTCGTATAAGATACAAGCACCATGAATTCATAGTAATACCTTTCAAACTCACTAATTCTCTGACAATCATCATGGACTTTCTGAATATAGTCTTTAGGGATTACCTCAACAAATTTGGGGTATTTTTATAAATAATTTTCAAATATACTACAAAACCATGGAGGATCATGAGGAAAAGCTTGGAACTATGCTAGAGACTAAAAAAAGGATAATTTCTATGAAAGGAATAAAAAGTGTGAGTTCTGGTTGACATAGGTCTAATTCTGGGGCCATATCATCACAAACAATGAGATATCTATTGATTACACCAAAACAAATGCTATTTAGGGATGTCTGAGGCCATCATTGGTAACAGATATCAATAACATCAAGGGGTTAGCTGAATATTATCGATAATTTGTGAGAAATTTATCATGACTTTCCATCCCTCATTCCATGCTAACTCAGAAGGGAGTAATGTTTTGTTGGAGTGATTAATTTGAAGAAATCTTAATGATGTTAAAAAGTAGGCTTATCATAATTCTCGTGCTCACTTTACCCACAAGTGGAGAAATTTTTGTGGTATTTTGTGATGCTTTAAAGAAGTGCATCAGATGTGTGTTGATGAAAAATGAATGATTCATTGCCTATGAATCAAGGAAGTTGAATGTTCATGAGAATAATTATCCAACATATGATTTGGATTTGGCTTTGGGATCATCACTTTAACAATTTGGCAGCTTTTTATCTTTGGGAAGAGGTGTGAAATATATATAGACTACAAAAGTATCAATTATATATTCACACAGAGAGAGTTGAACATGCTCTAACAATGATGGTTTTAGCTGATCAAAGATTATGACTGATCAATCCATTACAACCATAGGAAAGTGAACAAGGTAGCTTATGTTGAATGTAGAAAGGACCCAGTAATTCAATCATTGATGAGAATTGAGGAGGACCCAATCATCTTATATTTGATGAATATGGACATGTGAATTATAAATATTGGAACATCATCAATTCATTCACAATTGATTACTCAAATGCCTCTTTTGGGAAGGGTAAAGGATGCTGAAAAAGATGATATGTGAATTCATAAGAAATTGGAAGATATCCGAAAAGGGAAATCACTTGATTTAAATATTATTGATGAAGGAATTGGGAGATTTTGGAATAGAATACGTGTTCCATCATGTATGGAGCTGAAGAAGGATCATCTGGAAGATGCACATAGTTTTAATTTATCTGTTCACCATAGAAACACAAAGATGAATCGAGATCTCCAAGATCATTATAGGTGGAATAATATGACTAAGAAGATCGATGAGTATACATAAAAGTTTCAGGTGTGTCAGAAAGATAAGGAAGAGAGGCATAATTATAAGGGTTTTATGCAATAATTGCCCATACATGCAGGGAAAAGGATCGAACATCACCATGGACTTTGTCACCGAACTTCCAAAGACATCCAAAGGAAAAAATGCAATTGGGATGTTGTGGATCATCTTACAAAGTCTACACACCTCATAGCAATTTGGGAGGATTTATCATTGGATCAGTTGGCATGGATATTTTTCAGGGAAGTGGAAAAGCTACCTAGAGTACCACTATTTATTATATCCGATCAAGATCCAAGATTCACCTCTATGTTTTGGATGTGTCTTCAACATGGTCTAGATACTGATCTGAACATCAGTATGGCTTATCATCTGCAAGCTGATGTCCAAACCGAGTGGACTATCCAAGCACTTGAGGATATGTAGAGAGTGTGTTCTATGGACTTCAAATTAGGGTGGGACCAACATCTCCAACCGGTTGAATTATAATAAAATAATAGTTTCAACTCAAGCATCTGAATATCACCTAATAAAGACCTATATGAGAGGAGGTGAAGAACACCAGCATGTTGGGATGAAGTCGGTGAATGTAAGCTTCTAGCACATGAAATGGTCGACGAAATTGTAGAGAAGGTGAAAACCATTCAGCAGCATGTTAAGGATTCCCAATTCAACATAAGAGTAATGCATATAACCGTCGATGAGAACTTTAGATTAAATTTAGAGACATGGTATTCTTATGCATATCTCCATGTAAGAAGTTCATGAGGTTCGAAATAAAAAGGATGTTATGTCCTAGGTACAATGGCCACTTCGAGATTCTTGACCAGGTTGGTGATGTGGACTATCGACCAGCACTTACACCGACCATGGCAAAGGAACATGATATCTTTCATGTATCTTTCTTAATAATGTACATACCAGACCCTTCACATGTACTCTCTTCAGAGGTAGTACAACTAGAGTATGATCTTTCATATGAGGAGCAACCTGTGAAGAACTGAGATCATAGAGAAAAAGTTCTACGAAATAATACAATTCCCCTCGTCATGGTGTTGTGGTGAAACCAAAAGTTTGAATAAGAAATAAGGGAGTTAGAGGAAGTGATGAAGCAAAGTCACCCACAACTTTTTTAGTGTGGGAAAAGGAAATTTTGATGGAGAAATATCTTAAGGGGGAATATTATAATGACCCAAAAATTAATTAATGAATATTCATCTTGACTTAATTAAATGTCTTATTAGGGTTATATAAAATTTTAATTAAATTGATTTTATGTTTCTGGATTTTAAAATACTATTATGAATTGTGATTGATGTTAATATAGTCATTGAACAGTGATTACATGATTAGTATAAATATAGAGCTTTAACAAATCCAATTTACTTAGAAAAAGGATGCGATGGATTCATCCAGTAGACTTGACTAGTACGTATCCCATTTTTCAGAGGTCAGAATAGATGTGGCATCATTAGGCTTCACTCTTGACGAAGCCCAAGACGATCTTGAACATGACAAGCTTGAGAATAACTCACTATGGGATAAGTGGATGTTAATAGAGATTACCACCCGAGAAATGTTAATCGAGACACAATAAAATTATATCACCATCACACATCATAACCTTCAGTATTTTGGTAGTGTTATAAGGGGTTATGTAACATGACCCTATAACTTTGAAAATGTTCATTATTTTTGTATAATCAATGTGCATTGGTTTTATTATTGTTACTTGAAAATAGTTTTTAAAGCACTAATAGTATTTTTAGTTAATATTCAACTAAGAAATATATTTTGATGAACTAATGGATTTTCTAATTAAATAATATTAAAATAAAATATTATTATTAAATTAATTTTTACTAAATATAAATGATCATATAATTTTATGAATGAAATTGTAATTTTTATTAAGGTTATAAAACTGTATTTGTCAAAACCCCTGATTTTTCGGTAAACGATGGTTTTGATTTTAAAAGTAAAAATTCACATATTTTTTATAAATATTAACATGAGATGATTATTATGTATTGTATCAGGTCGTTGATATTATCCAATATTTAATTTTTCATAATTTTCGGAGACATTCAAATTTTTTTGGGTAAAAATTAAATACTTTTTAAAAATAGAATTTGTTAAATGTCATCATAATGACATAATAGTGAGTTAATAAAATACTAAAAACATTATGTTCGGCCAATATATGTTTTATCATTAAAATAAAGTTATTTTATATTTTTTTGATTTATTTTACAATGCTGTTGTGGACCATCCATGACATATAAATCCTTTGGCATTTTTAAATTGTATTCCTTTAGAGTGTGACTCACCTACATGTATGCAACCCTATTATTTTAAGAAGTTTCCAAATTGTCCCTATAAAATATTATTTTCAAGTCCCCATTGGAAAAAACAATATGAAAAAACCATGGGATCGTTTGTGGTATTCATTAGTTTAATGTGAGGTGTCCCAAACTAAATAATAAATAATTTCTATCTAATTTCTTATATAAACCCACCCTAGCTCCTACTTCATCATCACTCAAAGCCTTTTTAGTTCAACCAACCACTTACGTCCCCTCTCTAGAATCCTCCCAAGGTTCCCCAGGCTGCAAATAAGTCTTTTTCAATCCTCTCCCAAGCCTTTAGGATCACACTTCCAAGTAAGGGATTTCTTCCTTTTTAAATATTGTCTATTTTTCATTAACATTTTATGCCATTTTGTATTAAATTAAAAATGATGGGGTATGAATTTTATACTCCCCCATATTCTCCCCGTTACGTTTGGAGGATGGGAGACCCATATATCTCCCAATAAAGCCTCCTATGTACACCTGTTACCATGCTGAAATTCCGTGAGAGATTTCTCCCTCCCCTTTTACATCCAAGTAATTATTTTGTATTATGTATCAAAATTACATTACATTTTTGGGAAATGTATCCATATTAACACCTACTGTAAATTTCATTACATATGAGTAGACACCATTTTACATCTCATCAACTATTTTCATTAATCCTTATTTCATTCCGTGATGCTGCCGAAATTGCACTGTGTATTTCCGAGCCAAGATCATTGTGTTGTGAATACCATATCCATGTTACTATAAATTGTGTTTCCAGTTATGATCATATACCAATTTAAGGTTATATTCAGTTATTTATTCCATATTACATAATCGTGTAATAACATATGATAATAATTGATTCCAGGATATATGATCCATGTGCCAAACTTATGCATGAAATGAAATGTTTAAGAAGGGTGCACCCTGATAGTGCTAAAAATGCATTGGGTAAAGTGTCATATCATGATACATCATGTGAAATGGGTGATAAATATTTCTAAATCATGTGAAACAAGGTTTTACTCATGCTTCATGTCCATTGAGGGTTTCCTCTTGCTCCATGTGCAAAGATCCTATGCTCATTCTAATTCCATGTTAAGTGTTGTTGCCACATTTACAAGTTATGAATATAATTATATGTCATCCCTTTTGATTATAGTTTCCCTTGTGATCCATTGACATGACAATTGTCTTACATTTATTTTATTCCTCATGTTATTCTATTTTATTCTCTTACTAGGCTTTATAGCTCACCCTTTCCTTATGCATGTCCTCAAGTTATCCCATGCAATGTTATCTATGAGTTAATGTAGTGGTCTTGTAAAAGATGTTTTCAGTAAATATGTTGTGTGTTTTAGGTTATAAGAAGGTATATAATGTTCTTAATCCCCCACAAAACTATTCCACTTGATCATCCATGTTATATCTAGTGAATAGTTTAAGTAATAATTCAGGTTTAAGTGTGTGATAAAAAAGCAGTGTTTTTATATGACATATATACTATTTATCGATGAATATTAATATATATATATATATATTAAATATATATAATATTTAAATCCTTTTTAGGATTTTTTATATTATGGACCTTTGATAAATGGAAAATTATCCGAACAAGGTAACTAAGACATGAATGAATAAATGAAACAATTATAACTTTAATGAGTGATGTTAATAGAAATGATTATAATTCGGTGATAATATGCCATATTTAACTCATAAAATGGTTGATAGAAATTTTTATGGATCTATAAAACATTTATAATAAATTTCTATTTTCTATGAAAGAGGTTGAAACACATTAAAAGATGTATGAGACTTGACGTAAGAGATTTATTTAATAATCCTATTTTAAAAAGGATAATTTATTATTTATTGTATGTTATGGAAACTAAATGTTTAATATATGATAAAACAAACTATTTATAATATACATAGTTAATATTTATATAATATATTTTTACCATTAATTTATCATTACTCTATATACTATAGAGGCCGAATGAATGCTTTTATGGAAAATATAGTTTATATATCTCATCATATTAAAATATATTTTGTTATAGATATATGTAATCTAAAAATGATTTCATGAATTTATTTTATATTATAAAAAATATATTTAATGATATTTTAAACAGTTTTTTAATTTAAATAATTTTATACTATTTTTATTTTAATTTCCCAAAAATTGAATATTTTTACTTCATGAATAAATTTATAGTAATTTCTTCTTTTTTATATTATGAAACATTTGTGGAATATAACATTATCACGACCACTCAATTTTTTGAATCCAATATTTTTTTTTGTATTTTTAGTAAAATAATAAAAAATCCACAAAATTTTGAGTATTTTTAGTATTTAATTATGTGATTTATAAGTGAATTTTTTTTACTCATGAAATGATATTGTTATTCATTTTTAAGGAAATTAAAATTTGTGATAAAATATATTAATATTAATTATGATTTAATGAAGGCGTGATATAATAATTTCAACCTTATAATTTCTTTAAATGTTATGTGACTATAAAGATGATATGCTTTTGAAAGAAAAATATTTCTTAAGGGTTATAATATGATGAAATTATGAAATGTTCATAAAAAAAGTTTTATTTTCATAGGGTATTATATAAATATATGATGAATATTATATCATCATTTATAACACATTTATATGGTTTTAATTATATAAAGGGTGATATCTGACTTATACAACACTCTAATTAATTGGTTATTGTGTTATATTTCCTTGGATAATTATAGGAAACAAGTCAATGTTCATGATCAGATCTCAGAAACAATCTGATCTACAATGTGAAGATGGTGGTGATATAGGATCAGTTAATATTATATTGTTTGGGTAGTTATCCTTAGAAGGTTATATGGTTTCTATAAATTTTGTAGTGTTAAACATCTATAAAATGATCATATCGGTCACAATTAACCTATGATGTTTTGTCACACATATGATACATATCTATGAAAATTATAGAGTTTTCTATAATGGGTCATATTTAAAAAACATGACTAATTGGGTCTATATATGATTTGTTTTTTGTGATATAATATGATTTATATTATCATAGGAATTTATATATTAATATATTTATTCACACATTACTACCCTTACTAAGCATCTGATATCACCCTTTCTGATGTTTCCATTTCCCATATTATGATTAAATGATTGTGTACTATTATTTCAATGAATAGTAATACATGTGATGATTTTTAAGGGAGAAGATGAATATATTTCATTAAATTATAATATCTTGCATATGTCCCACAATCTTACAAAACAATTATGGTTTAAAGGTGTATATATGTGAAATGTAATTAATACACATAAAAAATAATTATATATATATATATATATGATAATAATGGGTCTCAATATATTCTAAATGGGGGCCCCTATGTCACAGTCACTCTAGTCACACTGATCAATGTGTTTGTATGTCATAGGAAATAACATAAATATATATGTCATTTACCATTGGATTTTAATCCATCCATGAATGTTTTCACGAGTCCTATATATCAATTAGCACGTTTCTCAACCCATGGTATTTTATATTCATTTAATAATATATGTAAAAATTATACAATTTTTTTGAATATAAAAATTCAATTATTAAACAGTGGTTGGTCACCCAATGTTCTATGACTAAACTCCCACAACAAAAATAATATAAGAAAAAATCCATTAGTAAATTTCCTGAGATCACATGCATTATTTCTGTTATTTTCAAACTAATGTAATGATTGACATCTCTTACCTAAAAATGATTAAGACTCATCTTGAAAAAAAATTCAATCACCATATACTAATGGTTCTAAACCATTCCAAGAATGATCAAACAATTTTTATACCAATTTTTATTTTATTCATGTAGTTAAAAAATTATAATTTAAACCAATTAGATAAAATTTCCTAATTACTTGTTGGTTCATATAACTATATATGAACCTCCACCAAATAAACATGAAGGGCCAGTGATGAAATCTAGGATAAATCATAAGCCAATTATCATACTAATGATATCATAAAACTTATTAGTATAATTAAATTCAATACATTAGACATAGATAAATCAATACTATGACATAACAACATGAAATAACATGTGCAAAAACGATGATATTATATTGTGATTCCCACTAGGATTTATGTCAAAATACACAATGAATGTCAGGTGATTCCACATTGATCATGATAAATCCTTTAAAGAAACATAACCTGGGAAACATGATATTATAATGAAATTATTAGGAGATAATTGAAGGTCAAAAGTCAAAAAACACACAATATACTACAGATGAACAGTTGAAAAACCTAACAAAACAAAATGTGAAATAAAACTAAATGCGAGGAGTGGGATTTTTCTCACACCAAACGTGTAAGAAATAGGGGATCCCATATCTAAAAAATGGGGAAAATTTAGAACTTCCCACTTATAAATATACAACTAGCTCACTAGTAGACCTTGTAGTGGAAAAATGTCACTACTTTGGCCCCTGATTATCTAGCGACGACATGCTATTGTAAAATGGCATTTTTGGCCCTATAACATCCGAAAATGATCACCCATTGTTCATTGGAACCATTACACCAATATTAATATTTTCTATTTATTTTTTAGGTGTTAAAAATTTTATTAGATAACCTAGTTTCAAAATATATCCCACTCACTCTTTCAAAATTAAAAAACTCTATGAATTTCAAACATTATATGGTCAATGGTTTTTACTGAAAAAATTCCTAAGATTATTATGTTTTAGAACATTATTCTTCTTTTTAGGTAATAATTATTAAATGCTACCCACATAAAAATCCAATAGTGTTTTGATTGCATAGGAAATGGAATAATGCAAGACAACTCATTGATATCAAGATTCATTTATAAATCACTCTGGATTGAGATGTGAATCATCAATCAATTATTGGGTTTACATTAGCCATTATAGATATATTTAAGGATTCTAATATTTATGACCCTGAATATATCATTATTTAGGAAAAAATAAATGATAGGGGTTTCCTAGAGATATATACTCATTATTCTCATTACATCATATATTTCCACAATAAATATTTGTTCCTTACTAGTATGAGGAAAGAAGTGAAAAGATAAGATATCTCATAAAAATGGATGGTAATATATATAATATCTAATATATATGGAAATATTTAAATTAATTTAGGGATTCCTGAAATCAAATATGTGATTTTATGTTTTATTATTAGGTGATAAAATTATTATTTCTTGATTGTTAAATACCAACAATGTGCTAATATTTGAAATCCCCTTCTTCTTCCAAAATTGATATGTAATGATATGTTGATGATTTTTTTGTCATGAATCTTGAATTTAATACATTATTGGGATACATTTTATGTTTTCATGGACCACTATAATTTGAAAAATCATTTTCTACAAATTTTAGAATCATTTATAATTGATGAATATGAAAAATTATTTCTATGAAAAATTCGGAAACATTATTGATAATTAAAGAGTATTGTTTTAGATCAGAATATGTGGGATATTCCTGAATTATATTAATGGTTGTAATGGGATCATATACATTTGGTAAAATATATAACAATATACCACCCCTATAGAGATGACTGTGTTAATATGATAATCATGATCATGAATGAAGTGTTTTGAGCTAGTAATAATTATTTCAGGGGTTTACGGGATGATCACTTGTCACTGAAAGAGTTTCCCAATATTAAAAATTGGTTTTAATGGATCCATTTATATCTATTTAATTTTATTTATTATATTTGTCATCATGTGTTAATAAAATGATACATAATCATAAATTTTGAGGGAAATCACTCTAACACCCTTAAAATTGTAAAAATATAACCTTGTTTGATAAATTATATGAAACTAAACAACATGCATAAATGAACAATGGTTATTTTAATATAAAAGTTATTAAATAGACATTAAATTGGATGGATTGAATATTTTTTTATTTATGAAAAATATATATGATTATTTCTGAATATTATTTTTTTAAATAAATACGAGCTCAATTTTATTTAAATACATCTTATTGTTAAAAAGGTATGTGATCTTTAAAAATATTTATGGTATGAAAATATAATAATTACATTATCTAACTTTTTGTAAATTTAAGAGGAAGATAATTTTTGTTTTTTAAATCATAATATCTAAATTATCATTGGGTGAGTTTATGGGATTATTATGAAATAATTATTTTACTTTGAATTGAAAAAAAAATATTTTCCAAATACTGCACTTATTTTATTGAAAAAATTAATATAAATGTTTCATTATATATCTAATTTTATTATATGTTTACACATTAATCATTTTATTTTTATTAATATAAATTATATTTTTGGAATAAACAATTTTATTATATTGTTAAAAGTTTATTTTTATTCTTAAAAACACATTTCTCTCTACAGTGTTTAAAATAATATTAACATTTTCCATTTTAATTTACCAAAATAACTCCTATTAATAAATTATTTATATTAAGTTTATATTTTATAAATATTTTTATACAAATTTCAATTAATATAATTTGCATTTCGAGCCATATAATAAATACAAGATCATCTATTTGATGATAAATATATATCTTGAAAAATAGTTTTCAGCTTGTTTTTTGGGATTCTGTTTAAATTATAGACTTTGAACTCTCTGATTTTAATTTTATAGTATTTATTCCCTATTTTAATTAAAATAATTAATAATATATAATAACATTAAAATAATTATCAATTTTAATGAATATATAATGATTAATAAATGTTACATTGGTGAAAATCTAATGTTGAAAAAATATGGTAAACGTATAGGTAAACAGAATTATACATTTAAAAAAGCCCCATTTTGAATTTAGGAGTTTCAAATTGACTACATCTACAAAAAAATAAAATTTTTATCAATTTTGGAGGAACATTTTAGGAGTGTGACTTCTCCTTATTGGGTAGTTAGGGGTATTAACAAAAATACCACACTATCTCACCTATAAAGTATAACATCATCTAATGACTATTACAAACTATAATAGCATTACATATTAGAAAAAAATTCCCAAATATTATAATTTATTTTATACATATTTCATAAAGCTCATCATTTTATCATAATGTAAATCTAGAGAGGATTTAGATAAAATCATAATGCGGTCGTTTGATGAAGATGTATAATTACTAACCATGAATTTTATTATTGATTATTCATTAGTCTCCATAATATAATATTAAACTATAAAATTTATGAAAGAATAAATATATACCATATATATAAATTTAATTTTGTTAATTTAGTAACCGTAATATATTTCCTTTTCTAGTAAATGTGAAATGTAACCATATTTCGTGGTATGATGTACTACTAACTCACAAAATAATATAATTCATTTTTGATCATCACCACCCATTGAAATATTATATTATGTATATAATTTTTATATATATCATATTAGTAAACTATTAATCATTATATAAAATTATTATATCACATATCTTCTTTCTTTAACCTCTATTCAAAAAATGACAGTATCATTAGAATGTATGGTCAACAACAACCTCGTAAAGAGATGTTGTTCATTTTCCCTCACAGAATCACAACTATTGTACATATAATATTATGTAAGTAAATGTTATGATATAATTATATTTATGTAAATTTTAAATAATAATTAATATTTTCCATTAGGATTGATGAAAAATAGATTGGTTATTCACGCGTATATATGAACTATTATATCCATGATTGTAACATAATTAATTTTTCATAACCATATATTTTGGTAGGTTTTAAAATTGTATATTATCTCTAAAAAATATTATTATATTATTATTAGTTTTTTATATATTATGAAATAATGAAACCAGTTATCAGGAGTAATGCACCGATTCCATTTTCAAATTATCAACCTAGTGTCCTCAAAACACATGATGTTGACATAACTGAAAAAGTAATTGATTATATTATTAAAATAAATGATGAAAATTATTTAATTTAAAATAATATATATATAAGAGGTTATTAATAAAAATATAATTCATATAAATGTATCATGCTAGATATAATGAACAAAAATGACTAGTCTAGACTAGATGTAATGGATTTGTTCAAAGAAAAATCCTCTTTAAGACACTTGTTATTTAATCCCATGGATTTAATGAAAAATGTGTACATATAAAAAATTAAATTCTATTTTCATTTATTATTTTTTTTCACGTAATAGTATCCATGACTATATATAATATTTATTTTAGGTATTTTTTATATATTTTTCCTAAATGGTAAGGCACATTATCTCAGTATCATTTTATTCTTTCATTTATTAATATACTGTGAGAATTTATATTATAAGGTGTATTTACAACCCCCTTTTCAAGAAAAACAATAACAACATTAAATTAATGGGTTTTAAGTGTTCAATTTTGGTTATTTCTTTCATTGTGGAAATGATTAAAATGATACAAATACGACAATGGTTTAGTCTTCCATATAATTTTATTTATAATTTTTATTATTGAATATTAATTAAATTAAATAATTCAATCATTGTAAAATAAATACAATAAATTTTCCTCAATAATGTTTATTATGGATATTTACAATTAATATTTCTATTTTTCTCTCATTATAAATTAAATTATTAACATTTTTTAGAAAATCCAACAATATTTATCTTTTCAGTTGAAAATAAAAATTCATCCACATCAATAATTATTTAATTTTTTTGTTATTATATTCTTTAGTATACTAAAATTATATATTATAAACATATATACCCATGGCTTTTTTTAAACAGTTTATTATGATTAATTTTTATTCAAATTTTGAAAAAACATACTGTATTACTTCTGACAAAACATTGCAAGGATAATTTTATATTAACATGTACATAATGAATAAAATTTTCCTCCATGATGAACAAAAAATATATTAATGATTTCACGAAAACATTCCATATTTAATTTCAAGTCAAATTTTTAACTATATTTTTTATATTTTAATATTTTTAATAGGTGATTTCATATTTAATTGTATGTTTCTTCATTGAAATTTTAAAATTTATCCTTCAATGGAATTGTTAACATCAATGATAAACTTTGGCGTTATATATATACATTATATTATTTATTTATCACATAGATAGACACCTATTTTATAATACTATCCTTTTTTGGGAAATAAATTATATAGATTCATTTAACAAATTACATGCTTATGAAATCCATTTTGATTATGGTACGAGTCATTATTATACAACTAAATTTCTTTCCATTGATATTACGTAGGTTTTTTTTGATGAATTTATTTCATTTATTTACTTCCACAATTCACTTTTGTTTTATTATATTATGATACATTATTATTTATATAATAGCCATGTGTAATTACTAATATGTTTTAATTTTTTTCATATATTGTATTAAATTATTGTCATGATCCCCTCCCAACAAAGTGTACCCCTCCTAGGTTGGAAATGTGAGAAGGGAGATAATGACCCCCCGAGTCCCTCCTCCAGTAGGAACCAGGTTGGCGACTAGCACCAAGAGTATAGTAACACACAAATGAGAGGCATTACCCTCTACGAGAACACATGTTGAAGAGAGAGATAAGATATAGACTAACCAACTCCAACATCGAACTGAAGTATAAAAGAAAATCCAAGTGCCCATATGTAATGTCATGGAAAAGTACTACAACTGAAAGGAAAAACTGCAAGTACCCAAAGGAATGTAAAAATAGTTGATTCCACAAGCCCAAACAGCTCCTGCAACCCCAAGAGCGTAGAAACCAGCTTATTCGCCAACCTGCTCCAAGTGAACTAAAAAACAGTTTATATATACGTAGGGTGGGTATAATAGTATACTCAGTAGGATACTCCTCGAAGCCTCTCGTGCAAAAGTAATGAAAGCATGCTAAATCACAGTGAATAAAAAGTGAAAAAAAACTCATTACCAAACAAGTATACTATGTTCCCAACCTCACCACAGATACTCTCAACAATTAACGTATACAAGAATATAGCATATTGTAATGAATATCAAGTGTACCCCGCTACTACTTCCCCACTGGATTTCCACTTTTCCCTAATGACATTCTTCATGTGCATCTATCTCCAAAGGCTTACCCACATACACATGGGATATCCTCCACAATCTGTACCACATGCACCAAAAAGGCTTGTCCGTAGACACCTGGGCGAAGCACCACACTATCCTCACAATCAGAAGTAACCAGGTAGTTTCCGGGAGCCACAATAGCTCACATAACGTGTATCATAAATCTGGTATTATAACTCATGCCATTAAAGCCGATACACTGAGTAAGGATCCTCAAGCCATCACAACCTATACAAGTTACACCTATAATATTCCATAGGATACTATATCTAGAATATATGTGTGTGAATAACCAAAAGCCATTACATCCCCCTATAGACATATATGGGGAAAACTAACCGCTTTGTCTAATGGCACTAGTATCTACCAAGAGAGGGGACCAGGGTCAAATGGTGTAGTCATCTTTCATTCTCCAACTAGAATGTTGTGGAAAACACCCCCTAGGGCTCATAATTCTCGGGGTGTTAGTTGCTCTTACTAATTGGGTGTAGTAGCATATAGAAACACAAAAAGTACAGAATATACTATAACACCCAACCACAACATGTTCATAACCGAGTATTAGACACTCCTGCAGTTAACGTCTCTCAGACTCCGAGCTTCCACTTCTAAGACAAGGTATTCTATAAGCACACAACCATTCAAGGGATTTATTAGATTACTTCATTCCCTTTTTTTTAATTCCACTATTCTTTATTTATCTCTTCAAACATTAATTCTCCATGAACAATTCGATATTAAATTTCATTAACACCACATCCAAAAATTCCACTATCCCTTCAAAAGTTCTTAACCACATCATTAAGATTCAACAAACACCACCCCCATGGGATAACATCATTTATTCATACATTCATTACAGAATTACTTTCCCATATTCCCAGGCAGCCCAGAAAACCATTCTATGCTACTAAACACAAGGGGGTCAATACTATAAGTTGATGTACAACCCATGGAGTCTTTACCTCCTATAGTAAGAGCATATAACATCTATCACTTGAGAGGATAAACACGGAAAGCATGTGGCACACCCCGCGTGTCTTCGACTCTTTCGGAAGAAGTGTATGCAAAACCAGCTGCCTTGAGAAGTGTGGGAAAGTAAAGCTGATAAACAACCAAAGAATCAATAAGCATCCAACAATCACACCCATCCACTTCCATCATCATTGGTTTCGTCTCCAACACCCACATGCATAAAATGATGTATCTTGCCACTCTAGGCGTCATCCACTACCACAACCAAAAGGACACTATGCCACCACATATCACAAAACCCCTCCAGGGTCACATCACAACACAAGCAGCAAGAAATCAATCAACACATAAATTGGGCTATGGCCCTTTCAACAAATAAGAGGATAACTCAGAACCCTTCAAAGAATTAACAAAGTATCAACTCTTTAATCCATCATGAATTAACAGATTTAATTTTTAGGTTAAAAAACCAGGAAAACCAATCAGTAAGCTATCAAACGTTAATTAAAAAATTAATTTGACATGCCTTCTAACAACAAGCAGCAACATGTTCTAGTTTTACCAACCAACTGAATTAAACATGCACATCGGCATCAATTTGATAAACATCAAATTATAAAAACAACAACATCCAGATTCATTTACATGCCTCTTTATATATAGCCAATTAATTATCAATTAATTCTTCCTTTACGTTCTTTATCAATTTATACCATGAACAACTGCTATGCAAGGAAATCATAGATATCACACAATCTAGAAAAACATGATGCACTAACATAAAATTCATACGATTTCATTATCTGGTTCAAGTTATTATATTAGGTCAATTCTATTGTCATCTAGGAGGATAAAACATGATAACTATACAATTGCACGTAAAAGAATGGGATGCAATGAATCCCCTTCCTGAAGGTTTTTGACAAAAACCCCAACAACAATGAACGCACAAGAATGCCGGGTTGATTTTTTAAAAACCCGCCATAGATCTCTCCTCCTAGCAAGATCAATACCAATGCACAACATATTTGCATCCACACACTTAGATTTACCAATAATAGGCATATATCAATGAAACTGAGGGAAGAGGAGATGTAGATCTACGTAGATCTATGAATCCAAACAAGAACGATCACATACATCAAGAAACCAGATTCGATTCGCCAAGAGAAGCCTTCAAATCACATACAAAACGTTTTGGAGAGGATCACCTAACCTCAAGGAAGGGTAATACCGATTTATGGCCACTTAGAAGCATAAAAACCATTTAGAGTCATAATGAGTTAGATCCACAATTTTAGGATCTATGATTATGTCCCTACATAGTTAGACTACACGGTTTGACAAACTATGCACTGGCCATGTGTTAGCTAATGCCTCTCCAAACACTACTCACATGGTTTGTCCACACATTTAGCCAAACCGTTCACTAAACATGCATTAGCCACTGCCTCTAACACCAACCTCACACGGTGTGGCCGCACTATTTAAAAAAATCAGGCGCAGCCCGTGCGAAAGCTACTACAATTTAGTCTTTCTTAGAATTCCACCAAATGCACCCCCCAAGTCACCATGACCTTCCAGAGAACCTATAACACCGCATTTTCACAACATAATGGACTGGAGAGGTCTGGTCCATTACATCAGAATCATCTCAAAACATTCTCATCCTCGAGAATTCAAAACCCACCAAAAGTGAAAAAAAAGGGCTGAACAAATACCCCTCGAGATACCTCTCAAAGAAGACTAAGACACAAAAGAAAAGAAGGGATCCATCAAATCAACATGAATGATTCATAACCACAAATGTTACAATGATACATGAAGAGATTCAAACATAAAAAAACTATGGGTACTGGACACCCATCTGTGACTCATGTTCCCAGGTACTCTACTCCAAGCCACCATGTCGCCATAGGACACGAATTAAGGGGATAAAATGTCCGTGAAACACCTTATCCTTGTGGTCTTGGATGTCCACAGGTCGCTCCTTAAACTTTGCATCATCATAAACATCGATCTCTCCCCTGTTGATGATGTGAGAGTTTTCGTGAAGATAATGACAAAGTTGTGATACATGGAAAACATCATGTATTTGAATCATCTGAGGGGAAGTGCAACTCGATATTCCACAACTCCAAGACGAGCTAACACCTTGAAAGGCCCAACAAACCGGGGAGATAACCTACCTCCACGACCAAACCATCGCTGCCCTCGACAAGGAGTCACCTTCATAAACACATGATCCCCAACATTAAACTCTATGGGCCTCCTCTTTTGATCAACATATGATTTCTGATGATATTTCACTATATTCATCTGCTCAAGAATCACCTAAACCATCTCTGTTGTATTCTGCACTAGTTTCGGCCCAAGAATTTCTAACTCTCCAACCCCATTCCAGTACAATGGAGAACAGAAAGGCCGGACATACACAGCTTCAAACACATCTATACTGATGGTGGAGTGAAAACTATTATGGTAAGAAAACTCCACCATGGGTAAGTGCCTCATCCCTGAGACTCCAAAATCAAGAACACAAAAGCGTAACATGTCTTCAAGAGTCAGGACAGTTCGTTCTGTCTGACCATCCGTTTGAGGATGTAAAGCAGTGCTAATGCATTGTTGATAACCTAAAGCATGTTGGAGAACACTCCACGACCTAGATGTAAAATGAGTATCTATATCACAAATTATTTTCCTTGGGACTCCATGATGTCTCACCACCTCCTCTAGATACTACCTCAACAAATCATTCACTGAGCTCGACTCCTTGATCGCTATAAAGTGGGCCAATTTTGTTAAATGATCCACTACAACCAAGATAGCATTATATCCTCCCAAAGCTCGAGGTAAACCTGTAGCAAAGTACATTGACATGTCCTCCAACTTCCACTGAGGAATATCTAATGGCTATTGAAGACCACCAGGAACATGGTGTTCGACGTTCACATTTTAGCACACTAAACCTCGAGACACAAACTCTGCAACCGCACGCTTCAGCCCAGGCCACGAAAACTAGCTCCTCAAGTATCAGTACATATTTTTCACGCGTGGAAAGACTAATAAGGGTGAAATATGTAACTCTCAGAGAATCGTCTTGCGCATCATCAGGGGAACCAAAATCCTTCCATGATACAACACTCAGTGTTGTTCATCCTCCGACCAACCATTAGGGGCCTCACAAAAAAAACTTGGTCACTCATGGTTTCCCCCTCTAGATCAGCCAACTCGCACTATTCCACATTCTGCATTAGTGATTACTGCACCATCATTTGGAAAAGACTACATCTACCTCTGACTTCGTCTATATCAAGATGAAAAGCTGACAATTCTTCCATTACTCTCTAGGAATCACTGGATTCACACACATCCTCACTATGGGACTTTCAGCTCAAAGTTTCAACTACAACGTTACCCCTTCCATGAGTATATGATATTTCAAAGCCCTATTCCTGCAGGAACTCCATCCACCAATGATGTCCCATTTTCAGGTCACGCTGGGAGAAGACATTCCTCAAACTCCTATGATCGGTGAAAACCATGAAGAACTAACCAATGAGGTAATGTCTCCACAACATCAGAGAAAACACCATGACTCGCAACTCATGATCATGGGTGGTAAAGTTGCATTCATGGGGACATAACTGCCGAGACCCATAAGATACAACTGACCAGTGCTGCATGACAACACAACCTAACCCCAAATATGAAGCATTGTAGAAAACATCAAACTGAACTCCCACTTAGGGAAGACAAAGGACTAGAGAACTTACTAACTTCTCCTTCAGATACATGAAATCTTCCTGAAACTGATCAGTCCATATGAAAGCCTAATCCTTCCAAGTCAATTCTGTCAGTGGAGTCACAACTCGGGATAAATTGGTTACGAACCTCATGTAGTATCTGGTGAGACTAAAGAAACTTCGTACCTCTGAAACTGTCCTGGGGGATTCCCAAGACACAACTGATTCAATCATTGATGGATCTATAGATACTCCTTATTAGTAAACAATATGAACCACGAAACGGACTTCTCGTGACCATAACTCACACTTCGACGATATACCAAACATCTGATGTTGGCGACGAACCCCCAAAATGGATCGTAGATGAACTGCATGCTCCTCTTCAGACATGGAATACACAAGGATTTCGTCGATGAAAACTACCACGAACATGTCCAAGAACTAACGGAACACAACATTCATCAATCCCATTAACACAGGTGGAGAATTCATCAAGCCAAACAGCATTACAATGAACGCATAATGCCCATGATGACAACAGAATGCAGTATTTGGGATATCCTCATCCTTCACACACATCTTATGATATCCTAACCATAAGTCGATCTTTGAGAACCAAATTTACCCCTTCAGTTGATCAAATAAATCATCAATCCATGGAAGATGATATCAATTCTTTATTGTCACTTTGTTTATGCAACGATAATTGACACATAACTGCAAACTACGGTCGGCCTTCTTCCCAAACAAAATTGGTGCACCTCATGACACACTTGGCCGAACAGAACCCCACTCCAACATACCATCAAGCTATATATGCAGCTCTCGCAACTCATAAGGGGCCATCCTATATGGATACATAGAGATATGAGACGCTCCTGGACTTATCTTGATCTCGAACATGATCTCTCGTCGAGGGGGTACGACTACAACCTCTTCTGGAAAGACATCAGGGTACTCCTCTATGAACCGAGGAAACAGAAACTGCTGAACTTATGAAGAAATCAACATCATCTATGCCATCATGGATGATAAGGATGATACATGAATATCACCCATCCAAGGATCTCACTCACCAACAAACACCACTTGCTCTCCATCAGCATAAAAAAAGACTTTCTTCCTGAAGTAATCCACGATAGCCTGCACTGAATACAACCAATCCATGTCGGGGATGACATCATATGGTCTTATTCGTAAAAATAGGAAGTATCCCCAACAGTGGTGTTTCCCCAACACTATCTTATAGTCTCTACAGAGTTCATAAATGTCAGCTCGACCTCCAACTGGCGTAGTCAACGCCAAGGGTACTAGAAGCCTCTCTATCTCAAGTCCCAATGCATGGACAAGGGTCAGTGATATGAAGGATTGTGTCACTCCTGAATCAAAAAAGGCATACACCATGGTAGAAAACAAGCATAGGGTATGTCAAACGACATCTGGCTCATCTGTTGCTTGTAATGCTATAGCATGAAGCTGACCAAAACTTCCTCCACAACCTTTATAACCCTGATGATGACCACCACCACAGTCTTGCTCTACTCTATATGGATAGGGAGCATCATGGGGCTATCCTCTACCTTCCCCATCTACCCTCTGCTGATCCAAAGCTGGTGCAACTAGCTGCTGCTTGCTCAGCTAGAACTGCCTTAATGGAGGAACCTGAAGCATTACACCTGTTGAACAAGGACCACTCTAAAAGTTCGGACACTCCCGCTAATGATGGCCATGGACACCACAAGAAAAACAAGCATCTGAGCCCTTGGTATGGTCCTGAGAGTTTGTGGCTCAGGGGAAAAGTGATGTAAAGGGATGGGACCTACCCTCGGCTGAACGAAAGCTCTTCTACCTGGACAACCAGAAACCCTGGACCAAAAAATTTCTTTGTGAGGGATCATGACGATCTCCCTCTTGTGATAATCTTATCCTAGACAAAGTACTCATGGAAACCTCTTCCCTCACCAAAACCTCAAGATATGACTTCAACATAAATGGGGTGACCTAGAACTAGATCTCTGGAAACAAAGACTCCTCAAAATGCCTCGCGCTGGCCTTCTCATCTGGAAAAGGGTCCAAAGCATATCGTAAAAGGATCCTGAAAAAGATTCCAAACTCTCAAATAGTAGAGATCCCCTATTGAAGGGTAAGAACCTCCTGGAGACTGGATTCCTTCGCAGTCGAGGAAAGGAAATCGACTCTAAACATGTCTCAGAACTCCTCCCACGAGATAACGGAATCATCATGATCCCGGAGGAACATGAACCACCAAATCCTTGCTGCTCCACGTAGCATCGTCATAGCTAAGGAAACCCAGTGCTCCTTCCGAGCACGTATTGAACTGAAACCTATCTCGACCTCCACCAACCAGTCTTCCATGACTACATTTGAAACGGATCACTCGTTCTTCTGCAGACATTGGCATTGAAACTCTCAGAGTGTCTTCTTCCATGTGTCGTCGTCGTTAACCTCTACTGTGTGGCGATCTGTTGGAAGATCTTGCTGGACATTTTCGATGCAAAACTGATGAGGAAGATGACCTGGAGTCATACCTGTAAAATAAAAAACTGTTAGAGCTCCTAAACCTGGAATATGGAAGAATCAGCATTAATTAATTTTTTGTTTTCTTTCATTCATTTTAGGTTAACCTATCCCAAGTTCTACCCATTCAAACACAGACACAAAGAAGAATGATGCATGATCCATTACAAGGTCTCTACCTTGCAACTAGTATCACCTTGTTTAGTAGCCACTCTAAACATAATGGTCTGTACATCAGATCATAGGGGTCCCTAAACACCAATGTCTCAACCGGTCTCTAGTGTTAACCTCACTTGATAAACATGAATGGCATTTTTTGCCTACCAACCCATGAAACCTCATATGTGCGTAACTAAAAACTAAATTCTATCTCTCAACCAAACCTCTAATACAACTATGTCATGACCCCATCCCCAGAATGTGTTCCTATCCTGGTCCGGCATTGTGAGAAGGGAGATAATGACCCCCGAGTCCCGCCTCCAGTAGGCCCCGGGTTGGTGACTAGCACCGAGGGTATAGTAAAACACAAATGGGTGGAATTCACATCTAAGATAACACATGAAAAAGAAGGAGATAAGATAGACACCAACAAACTACAACAGAGAACTGAAGTATAAAAGAAAACCCAAGTGCACATATGTAATGTCATGAAAAAGTACTACAACTGAAAGAGAAAACTGCTAGTACCCAAAGGAAAGTAAAAACAGGTGATGCCACATGCTCAAAAAGCACCTACAAACCCATTCTAGTAGAAACCAGCTTCATCCCCAACCTGCCTCATGTGACCGGAAAAACAGTTTATATATACATAGGGTGAGTATAATGGTATACTCAGTAGGATCCTCCACAATGCCTCTCGTTCAAAATTAATGAAATCAAGCTAAAGCACAATGAACAAAAAGTGAAAATAACTCATCACTTAATAGTTATACTATGTTCTCAACCTCATCAAGGATACTCTCACCATGTAAAGAATGCAAAAATATATCATATAGTTAAGAATATCAAGGGTACCCCACTATTGCTTCCCCACTAGTTTTCCACTTTTACCCAATGACATACATCATGTGCATCTCTCTCCAAAGGATTTCCCGCAGACACCTGGGCTAAGATAAACAATGTGAACCACGTGCACCATAAAGGCTTTCCCACAGAACCGGTGTAACATCCCAGGTAAATAAAGAATATGACATTTTATATTTATCCATATTTGTGAATAAAATATTTAAATGACTTTAAAGGGGACGCTATGCTCGATGGCGTACCCAACACGCAACAACGAGTTTTTGGGAATCTTACGTTGCACTCTAATAATAAAGTAATATTATTTTAAATGGTAGTTAACATGTAGCCGTTGTAATGGAGGGAATGGATAGAAATAACTAAAATATGATTATATATGTTTTTAAATGTTTTTACATTTATCCAATAAAAGCTAAAGGCTTAAAATACAGAAAGAATTCAATTTTAGGCGTATATGCCCTAGTTTTCACTAATGGTTCACTTATCGCCTTTTAATGGAGAACTGTCATTAAATATAGTTTTGATTACTCTTATACATTTTTTTGGACCAAATAAAACTCTTATTAAGAATCGGGACATCAAATTTTACTTTGTGTAATTTTTTGGTATTTTTCTGATAAAGTTCATTTTTTTAATGAATAGTGTAAAATGTTGTATTTTAATTCAAAACCTCTTTTTAATATAATTTATTTATATGATTAGATTATCTTTTTAATTGGTTTTAAAGTGAAATTAGAAAATATTTTTACCATTAAATCCAATAGTGGTAGTTGGAATCAATTTCACTTTGAAATCGGACTTAAACTAGTGTCAATCTTTTGATACTTACTGTTTTATAAAAACACGCTATTTGCACTGACAGCGGGAATTAATTATTGAATTAATTAATGTGACTTATATGATTTGAATTTTGTAAAATGGACTTCATTTTTTAATTCGGAATATCAAATATAGCTTAGGGTGAATTTTTGGTAATTTTCTGAAAAACTCCAATTTTTGATGAATAGTGAAACCACTAAGTGGTAATCAAGCAAACTGATTTTTCAGTTAAATTAAATTTTACCACTAATGTGTATTGAATTTTGAAAATCCGACATACATGGTTGTCATTAAGAAATAAAATGTGGTTCAATGAGATTATAATAATTTTTTGGTGAATAGTAACTCATTAAGTTCTTAATCGCGATTAGTGGTAATTAGGGTAGTTTAAGGTATAAATAATGCTTTAATAATATAAAATGACCTAGACACATGTCCCAACCTTATTGGTTGTGTCATGGCCGACCAAGACAAGCCATGGGTCAAATTGGGGACCCCATGGATCCACTTTTGTTGGGAAATGACATAAATTACTTTTTATTTAATGTTAAAGTGAAAATGACACAAACATAATATGTTTTGCAAAAACAATTTTTAAGTGGCGTTATACAAGTCCAAATTTTGATTATAAATAGTCACTGGAAAGCTAAAACGATTTCCTACATCATAGTAATTTTTTTATAATTTTTAGACATTAAATAAAATAAATTATTTATGACATCATAATGATGCAGTGATGACATCATTATTTAACGATTAAAATAAAATGGAAAGATAATGTAATATCTATGAACTACACATGTCCAAAACCAATTGGATGAATGTATTTCGATGCCTTATCACCTTATCCAAGAATTATATCAATGTGGGACCTTTTGAAACCGAAAAACATTTTCAAATAAAGTAATATTTCTTACATTCAAAAAGTGCCCCTCCTCTCCTCTTATAAAAGACCCCACCTCTACCTCATTTCACACACTCTTCAAGCCTTTGTCTCGGCCAACCCATTCCCATTTGATCTCTACACATCCCTCTCCTCATCCTAGAGGATTACCTTTGGGCATAATCCTTTCAATGGAAGCCTTTAGGCTCAACTCAAAAGGAGTTACACTTTTAAAGGTAATTCATTCTCTCATGTTCATTTGTTTTATTTTGCTTCTCCAACCCCCTAATCTCTTTTTATTTACTTCTTTTGTAAAAACAACAGTATCTTCAATATACTAGGATTTTGTTATAAGATTTATTTCAGCTACACTCTCACACAACTACATCAAATGGTTAAAGAACATAAGGTTTCCGTGGATGGCGAAATTCTGCCTCCCGAAACGATGATTGTTCAACACTCATTTAACACCTTCAAAGGTGGCCATTATGATGTCACTATTTTTATATATGATATATAATATGTTTATGTTTTCCTTAAGCTTCTGTTTTTTTTCATTTTGGGCATACCTTTATGGTTTCCATTATGGGTAAAACACGATATCTTCATTTTAGGAAGTGCGGACTACCGCCCCCTAAAAGTGATTTGATTCGTTAATACCATATGTGGGATGTGTAAAAGATAAAGTTAATGATATTATATATGTTATTATACTTGAATTATAATATAATATTATATCATTATGATTCCATTCCAGAAAATATGAAATAGAAATGGAAGTAGCGTTCATGCGTATGTACGGCTTACCGTCTCCATGAACGGTGCATTTCATTTCTTACCTCTAAATGTGATGTGATATTATAAATGAATGTATGTACTGGATATATATGACATATATGATATCTAAATCATTAATACCATTCTGGAAATAATGAACCTTTGACCAAATTAACAACATGTAAGTATAAGAAGTCTATTTTTGACTTAAGAACCAAATATCAACAATACAAATATTATTGACTTAAATGATTACATAATGTTTATGACATGGTAATAAGTGATATAAAAGGAATAATTAACTTGAAAAGGGTTCTTAATGAAGTATAAATTAACTCAAGTTTATTATTCAGGAGATTAAAGAACGATCGAGTCAAGTCGGACTCGAGGTAAGGGATCCTACAACTCTCTTTCTTTTTAAGTACACTCTTTTATGTCATTTCTTTTAAGCTCATATTTCTTATGATTGGGATGTCCTTTTATATTACTCCTACTGTAA
This sequence comes from Viscum album, assembly GCA_963277665.1. Classification (NCBI taxonomy): domain Eukaryota; kingdom Viridiplantae; phylum Streptophyta; class Magnoliopsida; order Santalales; family Viscaceae; genus Viscum; species Viscum album. The sequence continues at coordinate 2,142,857,018 of OY728132.1, forward strand.
TTTTTATTTTCATGTGATGAGAGACCCAATTCTCTCTCATCAATCCATTTTGGAAGTTTTGAGTGGGGCCGTTAGGCTGCCGAACTTTCGTAAGGGATTTTTCATCTCACTTTTTTTCCCGTGAGATTTATGCTACATTTGCCACAAATTACACCGAGTGGTGTATGTACTTCCAGTTATTCTACTCTTTGTGTAATATACTTTCATTTATGAGTATTTACATCAATGACCTATTGTCTTTCTTTCATGGGGTGTGTGTTTTGAATGATACCCAAGTCGGTAAGGGAACCTTTCACCCTCCTCCTTTTTTAAAAGACTTCTTTTATTGGGTCTTTTAATTTACATATTTTTATGTTGGGATATGTTCTCATACATCCTTATTGATGTAAATTTTATGTCCAAGTGATGAGATACACTTTTTATCTCTCATCAACTCATTTTGATGTGATGCCGTTAGGCTGTCAAGGGAACTTTTTAACCCAATTTCGATTTCTTTGGGTTCAACTTGTAGTCGTTGAATATGTCATCCATTGAATATGTGTGATTGACCTTTTATTGTTTTACAATAAATATCCACTTATATTGGGTGTATATATATTTGTCACACATATTTTTGAGATTCATTTGTCCTTAATTTAAGGATACCTTCTTTATAAGGGATTTCATCACAGTTGACATTTCTATTGAGGGATCATTGTTGTTATGCACCAATTAACTCTTATATGGTGTATATACTGTCCTTTGGAGTATTATATCATGAATCCATTTATTCTCATGATATTATAAAGTTCTGACTAAATGTTATTCCTCAATTATTGTATTCAAGTGTCTCTGATTTTGGTAAAACCCCTTTAACCAAAATATCGTTTTAAATGTTTTAATTATTTGTTCTTATTAATATCCATGTTTTCAAAATGGTTTTAAGGATTTATTTATATGGATATTAATGGTTTAAAATTTTAAGCTTCAAGGTGGTATGGGACACTTTGATTCAAAAATCTCTGTATTAAATGTTTTAAATGGTTTTGGAAATGGTTTCTTTTTTAATGGATTCAATATTTCAATATACTAAAATGTTATATTGTGATTGAAATATGGAAATGTTATTTTTCCTTTATACATGTTTTATGTGAAACATTTATGTTATGGTTCTTGGGCATTGTTATGAAGAACGGGTGGTTCCGTGATAAACTAAGGGCGGGTGAGCCCGATATAGCTCTCCAATGCATTGTGTAACGCGAAGGAGTGAAACGTTAAGGTTTCTCTGATGAGATTTAGGGAATATACTGTGATGGGTATTCCAAACGTAACCAAGAGGGTTACTCCCTACGTAAGAATGTTATGAATGCCTCAAGTTACCTTTATGTCTTATGTTTTCTATGATTTATTCATGATTTGATATGCCTATGTTTTATGGGTAAAGCATGATTTCATTCTTATGTATTTATGAACTCATGTTTTTATAACCCTTACTGAGATTTTTATGCTCATCCCATGTTTTTGAAATGTTTTTCACAGGTTAAGGGAAAGGTACATGATGTGATGATAGTGTCAAGGATGTGTCAAGAAAGAATCCGTGTTTTATTTTAAATAGGTTTCCGTTGATGGGAAGAATGAATATTGTCTTTTATGTAACCACTTTGTTTAAATGTGGAATGTAATGCAAGTTTCATGATCTAATTTTCTAAAACTCTAAACCTGAAAAGATCCTCAATGTGTAATCTTGTAATAACTCAAGATTAAGTAAGGTTTAAGGCTGGGGCCTTATAACCGGGATGAAGCACTACACAATCCTCACAACCAAAAATAACTTGCTAGTTTCTGGGAGACACCACTGCTCGCATAATGTGCATCATACGTCTGGTATTATACCTCAAGCCTTTACGACATGTACACTGAGTAAGGATACTAAATCTATCACAGCCTATACACGTTAAACCTATTATAGTCCATAGGATAATATATCTAGAATATATGTGTGTGAATAACCACAAGACATTACATCCCTCTACACACATATATGGGGAAAACTAATCGTTGTGCCTAATAGCACTAGTATCAACCAAGAGAAGAGATAATGGTCAAAGGGGGTAGTCATTCATTCATCCTCCCACCGAGATGTTAGGGAAACACCCCCCAGGGCTTAGAATCCCAAGAGTGTTAGTTTCCCTTTCTGATATGGTGGAGTAGCATATAGAAACACAATAAGTACAGAATATACTATAACTCAAAACCACACTATGGGAATAACCTAGTCTTAGACACAACTACAGCTGACGTCTCTCGAACTCCAGGCTGCCACTTCTAAGACTATGTATCATATAAGCACAAAAAAATTTAAGGGCTTTATTAGATTAATTCATTCCCTTTTTATCAATTCCACTATACGTTAATTAATTCTTCAAACATTAATTAATGATGAACAATTTCACATTTAATTCAATTAACACCACATCCAAAAATTCCACTGTCCCTTCAAAACTTATCAACCTCATCAATAAGTTTCAACAAACTCCAACCCTATGGGTTAACATAATTAATTCAAAAATTCATTACAGAATTAATTTCTCATATTTTCAGGCATTCTATATAAGAATCCTATGCTACTAAAGAAAAGGGGGCTCAACACGATGAGTAGATGTACTACCCATTGAGTCTTTCCCGCCTATAGCAAGAGCGTACACCCATTCTCCCTTGAGAGGCTAAACACAAAATTAAAATGGCATACCCCGTGGGTCTTCGCCTCTTTTGGAAGAAGGTTATGCTAGACCAGCAACCTTGAGTAGTGGTAAAATGTAAAGAAGATAAACCCATGAATATACAAGCATCCAAAAATCACACCCATCCCATTCCATCATCCCTGGTGTCCTCCCCGACACCCAAATGCATAAACCGATGCATCTCGCCACTCTAGGTGTCATCTGCTGCCACAACCAAGAGGCATTTATGCCTCCACATATCACAACACCCCTCTAGGGTCACATCACAACACAAGTAGTAGAAAATCAAACATCACATCAACTGGGCTATAGCCCTTTCAACAAACAAAAGGGTAACTAAGAACCCTTCAAGGAATTAACAAACAATAAAATATTTAATCCATCATGAATTAATAGATTTAATTTGTACGTTAAAAAACCGGGAAACCCAATCAGTAAGCTATCAAAAATTAATTAAACAATATATTTGACACACCTTCAGACTACAAGCACCAACATGTATCAGGTTTACCATCTAACTGAATTAAACATGCACATCAGCAACAATTTGATTAATATCAAATTAGAACAACAATAACAACCAGATTATCATACATGCCTCATTATTTTTAACCAATTTTTTATAAAATAATTTCGTCTTTACGTTCATTCTCAATTTCCACTATGAAAAACCGTTATGCAAGGAAATCATAGATATCACACTATCCAGAAAAACATAAGGCAATAACATACAATTGATATGATTTATTTATCCGGTTCAAAGTATTTTATTAGGTCAATTCCATTGTCATCTAGTGGGATTCAACATGCTAACAATACAATTGAACATAAAAGAAATATAAACAACGAATCCCGTACATCAAGGTTTTTTTCCAAAAACCACAACAACGAAGAACGCATAAAAAAGCCGTGTTGATTTTCAAAAAACCCGCCTTAGATCTCTCCTCATAGAAAGATCACGATCGAATCTAAACATATATATCATACAAACACAATGATCTACCCATAACGGGTGTAGATCTATGAAACTGAGGGAAGATGAGAGGTAGATCTAAAACGATATAAGAAACCAAACAAGAAGGATCACATACCTCATGAAACCGGCTTCGATTCGCCAAGAGAAGCATTCTGATCACCTCAGAAACACATGGGATAGGTCCTTATACCTTCAAGGAAGGGTAATCCTGAGTTATGGCCACTTAGGAGGTTAAAATACCATTTAGTGGAAAAATGGGTTAGATCCACAATTTTAGGATCTACGATTATGTGCCCACACGGTTAGTGCACATGGTTTGAAAAACCGTGCGCTAATCGTGAATTAGCTATGGCCTCGCCAAACACTCCTCAAACGGTTTGTCTGTAGGGTTCACCAAACCGTGTACTAACTGTGCGTTAGCCACTGCCTCTAACACCAACCTCGCACGGTTTGGCCGCACGGTTTAGAAAAACCGAGCGCAGCCCGTGAAAAAGCTAATGCCTTTTAGTCTTCCTTAAAACTCCACCCATACGCACCCCCAAGTCACCTTGGCCTCCCATAATACCTCTAACAGTACATTTTCACAAATTAATGGACATGATAGGTCCCAAGTATTAATATTGTACTCACATGTTATCATAGTTTATTTTAAAATTCAGTTACACATATTATAGACTCACCATTATATTTTTTATTCCCATGGTTATCCAATAATGTTTTCAACATTCAAATCTATAATGGATATCATTATTGAGTACAAAAAAATGATGTCAGGTTTTAGGTTCATTTTTATAATTAATGATCATATCCTTACCAAGACATTGGGCCTCATTGTCATATTTTGGTATTATTGGATATTTCTATTGAAAAATAATTTAATGATACATATAAATGGATTGGGATTCAATTGTTGGTATTATATAGATTTCATGTTATTTCATGGGATTATGTCTAGATTAATGAAATTAAAAAACATGGTGTCATGTATATTAAAATGAATAAATAATATAAAATAACATTTAATATTGTAGAATCATATAGAAGTGAGTTCGTGTCAAATAATTCATATCTGGATACTAAATCTAGATGTTGTTACAGAACTATTGTACCTATGGGTAATAAACCTAATAAGGGTTCCTTAGTATTGACATGATCATCAGATAGAACATAAATACGATCTTTTAGGAACACCAGTATTTTCACTCTCGCGGGGATATTTTTTAGAAACTCCAAAGTTATTTATTAAAAAATTGAATGGAATTGAAGTAATTTATTAAATATAAAACCTAATAACAGAAGATATAATTAAAAAAAAAGATTGAAACATTAAGAGTCAAAATTAAGAATATTTTATCATTTAAAATTTATTCCATCGAGATATTTACATTTCTCATTCATATGTTATTGTGTTTTTATATTGTATCACTTATTATTTTTAGTCAATGGTGGAAAATAGGCTAACACATTACAATAATATTGATGGAAAATGTAATGATTTTTCTATTAGGTTCCTATACTTATAAGAAATGTATTTACATGTGTGTTGATCATTAAAAATAAGAAGTATAAAATTATTATTACCATGTAGAACACATTTTAATTTTAATGCACATATAATATGATATTCATGATTTATAATTTATGTTCATGTGATAAATATAATGAAGAAAAAAGATTTAATTTCCAACAGGTCAATAATGTTGGTATATGAACAATGTAAAACTTACTAAAGGAAGTATAAGATGAATTATGAGTGTAAAATGAGAGAAAAAAAGCAAATTTTTCATTGAAAATGAACAATCAAGTTAACATAATTCAAGAAAATAATGTTCTTCTTAGAGTACCATTAATTGTTCAAAGTCATTGATGTGGCATCATAGAATTTATCAGATTTAATTCCCTAATTGATTGATTAATTCATGAGCTCCAACATCATGAAAATAATGTTAGTGGAATTATTGAATATTTTATGTGTTTTAAAAAGAGAATCATGTCATGTATTTATTATTATCTATGGTATGTTGGATATAGGTATTAGTAAAGATATAATGATGTTATGGTAGTAGTTTTCATTATGTTTTTCAAAGATTATATTTAGTAGTACTAATGAAATTTAAAGTATATTTAATGGAACAATGGTTTATAATTAAAAAAAATATTTAGGAAACTTTAATCATTACTATATTCTTTACATAATGTAATAATGGTAATTTAAAATTATTTTGATTTTATGGACAATAATTATCATGATAGAAGAAATTAGTGGTAAAAAATTTTTGGATTAGATGGATAATATTATTTTTTATGATGTTAATAATATTATTAAAATGTAATATGATAATAGTGAATTGAGAATATATTTATCTTGTATATTTTTCCATGATTTTAGAATAAGGAGAACACTCTATAATGGTGACAATCCATTGAATCTAAAAAGGCAATGGGTATTGAACACACAAATGATGGGCAATAATGGGAGAGCACTTACCAATATGAACATTATGTAAACAATTATATGGAAATACTTTTACAGAAATTATATAATACATATATTTTTTTATATTTTTGGAATCATATTTCTAGAAGAAAAATGTTTTTAAATTTTTGGACTTTTATGATGATTAATAATATTTTCGGAAATATTAAATAGCTTGAGGTATATGTACCCGTTGTATATAACATGTGATTTAACATGGATGATTAGTTTTAAATTACACAAATAATTATTACATAGTTTAGTTAATTTAAAATTTAGTGTCAATTTTCTTATCAAATTATTTATGTATGACTTTATCCTAGTATATTTATATGAATACTTTCTATGTTATCATATCTTGTGGTAACAATTTATGTTATTGTTAAAATTAAATAATAAGAATAATAAATTAATATTATTTTCAAGAATATTTTATCTATTAGAATATTATTTTATTTCATTTTTTTTAGAAAAACATAGTCTATATTTATTATAATTTTGGGAAATAGATGATATAGTTTTCGAAATGATAAAGGGGTCAAATTATACATCCCTAATTACTATATTCCCCTATGTTTTTATTATATATGTTAAAATAATATCACAACATATGGGAAAACATTTTTAAAATAAATAGTTTATAAATTTTTATTATATTGGTTCACTCTTATTACATTAAAAATCATATCGTTTTCTACTAGATGGATGTTCTTCCAAAATCACAATATTAACATCTTTTCAATGTAATCATTATGTGAGAACCTATATTTTTCATTTTAGATGACCATAATCATTCCCTATTTGAATTTAATGTTTTAATAAAACTTTTTATTTAGTAGGAATTAGAAAAAAATTAATCAAAAATATTTACTTTCTAAGAAAATATTACAATTTAAAGGATGGAATTTATTGAAGGGGGAAAATGTAAACCACTAATATTTTTAAATGGATATATATGTTCAATATCATAGAGTACATGAAATTTTGAGACTAAAAATTCCACGATTATTTAAATAAGGATATTATTAAATCTCAATTAAATAGGAATCGATTAAAATTATTGTTCAATTTTTGTAATATATATAAATTTCCAACTCAATATAAATTTATTATTAATAGATGCACTCGTTTTTTAACAAACATATAATATTATTTAGTATAGTTTTTATCACTAATAATAATTTTATGAGAATGTTTGAAAATTAATATATTGAATTTTTAAAAAATGGATTTGATAAAATTTAATTAAATTTTAAATAATCATATTAAAATTACTTCAATAATAAATTTTGTTATTTTTTAAAAATCGTTAGTTTTTATGTAAGTACACAAAATTATTTATTTTTTAAATACTACCAATTTTTTTCCATAAATCAGCCAATTTAAGAGATGAATTATAATTTGGATTTGGTTTATAAGTGTATAAGGAATAATTTTATTTATAAAAAAACATTCTTAATTTCTTTTGAATAGTCAGTTAAATTTATTTTTCATTTGTTTTTTATTTTCTTAAAAATGAGTTTTTCAAAGAAATGATTTCACATGCATAAATTTTATCAATCTAAAATTAATAAAATAACCACTATGTAAGAGGGAGTTAAATTAAAAAAATTTATTTTACATATAATTATATTTTTTGAAATTATTATAATGATTAGTAGTAGTATTATATGTAATATAATATCATTAATTTTTGATAAATCCATATGTTGAAAAAAATTTCATAAAATATATTTCATGTTTGCTATTAAAGTAATAATTTTCATTTCTGTGATTTGAATTTGTAAAAATATAATTCACATTTGGAATTGTAATAATAATAATTATTTAATTGGCATAACATGAATTTTTATTCAAAAACAAATATAATAATAATAATAAAACATGTTAGCATGGTGAAAAACTAAAATAAAAAAGTTTTCAACTTTCAAATTAAATGGGATAAAAAGATAAAAAATGATAATTTTGGAATTCTAATGGTATTTATCATTTATAATTCACATAATTCATTTATTATAAATTTTTATAGAACCATTCCTTTGTAGTTACTTCAAATTATTGAATATTTTTTTATATTTATAAAAATACCAATACATATCACTTTTCAAAAGGAACATCTTCTCCTCTAATCTACACACTCAGACTATTTTTAGTTCATAAAATACTTACAAAAATAACTTCCACGAGTTGGTCACCATGTATTAGAGTCCATGGTTGAATGAGAACTCCAATTGTGAAATAATTTATGTATAATCCAAAATAAGACGTATGAGGAAGCGATATCCTTCGAAAATGAGCATTTTTTATTTTTTATATTTCATTATAATTAAAATATAAATAAAACATGATTATATTGTAACATTATTTTTTCCATATACTTATATATTATTATTTCAATGTAATAACCTACAACATTTTCTTTATCCATCATATGTGAACCCAAAATTTTTTTTTGTGTACGGACAACTACGGCCCTAAAAATCAACATAATTTATTTTCCATCATATAAAATCATATAATTTTATGATGATTGATTTAATGTATATATATATTATATTCAACAAAAATTTATAATTGTCTAAAATTAGAATATAATTTACATTCTTACCATACCGTCTATTGAAAACGTATAATGTTGATCTTATGTACAAGAGACTACCACTTCATAACGTGGTGAGATATGTTTTCAATCACTAAATCACCTAAGTGGTATATATAAGAGTATTTAATATCCATTATGATATTAGAAATATAATAATAATTAGTTATTTCATAAATAAAACATACCTTATTTACATCATTATTATTAAAAAATATAAATATTGTCCTTGATTATGTATAACATACAGTCTCCATGATTGTATGGTATTTTATTTTTTATAACAACATTTCAGTGGTATATTTAATTATATATTTGAGGTCAATAAATCATATTTATTTCAGTATTATTCATGGGAGGATGGAACAATTTCCCATTTTACCATGTTCCACAAACTAATACCATTTTAAATATTTGAGTTGAGTATCCTCCAAACACCTAACGTAGACATAACTAAAAAAGTAGTTGAATATGTATTTAATTTTTTAAGGTAAATTGATTAATTATAATGGATTATACCTATAAAATATTATTAATAAAAAAAATTATACTGGTTTATATTACAGGTGAAAAAGGGCATACACGACTATAATGTACTATAGCTAAGAGTTTTTGTCACAAAACATCCTTCTTTGAGACACATGTTATTTTATGAATATAATTAAGTTTAGGATGTGTAAATACAATAAAATGTAATATTTAAAATAATTTATTATTATTATTCACTGTCTTTAGACATTATATATAATATATGTCTATTTAAAACCCTTTTATTAAGATGTTCCAAAAAATTTAATGGAACATCAACTTGGATTCCTTTCATTAACACAGATTTTTTATAGTTTGACCCATTTTATTTATGTTGTATACAATGACGCATTTAATTTGTAATTACCTGAACTATTTGAATAATATTTAGTATCTTGATATAGTATGTTTTATTATGTCACAATCAATAAAACATTATAAGTATAATTGAAGTGTAACCATTGAGATTTTTCCATTATATGACTATTGGAAACAATAATAATTTTTTGTCATAATAATTATTATTTATAAATAGAAATTAATATGGATAATTAATAAAAAATAAAAGATTTTATACACTCATAAAGTAGACTCAGGCCATACGAAGCCCATTTTTTAAATCATGGGATGGATGTTGCTCCATAAGGCTTTGTTCTAAACGGAACCCATCATGATCATCAACATGAAAATCATGAGTGAAATATCCTAACGTAGAAGTCCATGATGAATGAAATAACCTCTTAAGAAATGTTGTTTGATCCACCCCACGATTCAATCACCATTAGACGCCTTAGTAGTAGAACAATTGTGGGTGTTATGTGGGGTTATATAATGAGTTCTTAGTTAATTTTTGTAATACATTTTTTTAATAAAATTATTATTTCATCATTTCTATTTTGTGAATTGATTTTCTTAATTAATTTTTTGTTAAATTGGGAAAAATATTATAATTTCATTTTAGAAGAAAAAAAATTGTATTTTTCATAGATTTATCTTTCCTATGGAATTATTGTGGTAAAATAAAAATCTATTTCGAGTTCCAAATTGAATATATAATTTTTTTATAGTTTTTAATAGTTTTCTACGATGTTGTAATTTTTCTAAGGATATTATTTTTTTGATGAATAATATTCTATGATTAGTATTTTCTTTGATGAATAGATTTTTTTGAATAATATTGTTTTGGTGAATAGTAAAACAATAGTTATTTATATAATTATTAATTAATTGATTCAATGTAATGATATTTGAATAATAGACAAACACAATTGCGATCAGTTAGCTATTTATAATCTAATTGGATTAACATAATTTTATGTTGAATTATAACCCTACACATTAGACTAGTAATGTTACCCATATAAATAGTCATTTAAAAAACTTTATAGAAACCTCACCTAAGGAATTATAATTATATTTGGGTTATGATAAATGGCAATGTGATATAATAATATCACAGTACTAATTAATAAATATTTTAAAAATTAATGGTTATGTATTTGTATTTTTTTTAATTGTTTTAATTTAAAATGAAAATCATTTTAATAAAAATGAGTTCATTTTGGAATTATACATGTCAAAATAATGGTTAGAGTGAATTTTTTGTATTTTTCTGAATTATAGGAGTTTTTAATTAATAGTAAAAAAAATTCTTTTTAGTTTTTGATTTGTTTAATGACATCATTACTATGCCATAATTATGTAACGAGTAAGATAAGGTGGAAGTAGAATTTTGTGAATTTATAGATTATAGTTGGTTTCCTCTATGGCCAATACCATGGGAATATACCATTGGAAAGCCCATGTTTTTGTAAATACCACTAATGATGTGTTCAATTAAATTAATAAAAAATCACTCGATTTTGATATGAATACCAATCCATTATTTTTTTTATATACATTCAAAATTCATCCAACATGATTTTAACCTAGTTATACCTCCCGAAGACTCCACCTAGGGTGTCGTCAATCCCTCAAGGTCCTGATCCTAGTGTTTTAGAAGATACTCCTCAAGGTAATGGAATTCCAGACATCTCTCTTTCTTTAAATTTATCACACATGTAGTATTCCTTTAAAATTTCCATACCATGTTAGTATTTCCATTCTATAGTGTCACAATAGTGTATTATTACTATTTTATGAATGGGTGTCCCATTCCCCCTATATTTGTCATGTTTTAAAAAACCATATTTTATATCTGTTTTCTTTAGAATTTTAATCTCAAAATCTATATTTTTTCTCTAGATATTATTTTATTTTCATTATCTATATAATCAATACAATTTCATTTATATGTGTATACATGAAAACCTAAAAATGATTTATTTTTTTGTATAATTTATATACATATAAATCTTATTCCATTTTTGTGTTATAAATAATATAATGATCATCTGTTTTTGAACATTTTTAAGATCTATGATTATGATTTGAAACCCATTTATCTTATTCTTCATATGATATATATATATATATAATATATTATTAAATTTTATATTTATGAAATTAGAATATATTTATATAAAGGGTGAACATGGATATTTCTCTATTTCATTGTGTAATGAAATTAATATCCAGATATGAAATGTTTTATGTGAACTTTTTGAATAAATATTCATATTTTTATGACAGATTTGTGGTCTAACATGGTGATATACTTGTGAATGTACAAATTAAAATTTTTAGCTATAATTTAACATTTTCATTCATGTTGTAATAATTTATATATGCCTCATTATCATTCCTTTGCAATATTTTTATTGTTTTTATTGGTATCTCTCAAGGTCACATGTAAACTATATCACTTGTTTTACCTTACTAAGACATTTTCTCACCCTTTTATTTTATGAATGTCCCTATGTTATGAGATGTAGTAATTTTAATTATGATGATCATATGAGGAAGAATTAAAATTGGATTAGAATAATGTTTTATGTTATCATGAATTATGTACCATATTTCCAAGACACTAAGCATTAAATATCTTCAATTTATAAAATGTATTTAAATGTTTTGTAATAAAAATAAAGATGTCATAAAAATTTATTATCCAAAATCCTTTACATGAATTGTATTTAATAATTGAATTGACTTTATTTCATTAAAGGGTATAATGATTCAATGGATACAAATGTGGTGAGGGTTTATTCTTCTCTCATATTTTAATTTGTATTGTTTAAACATGAATTGATAATGAATGAAATTATCTAATCATACTCTATTAAGTTGTAGTAATATTATTCAGCACTTGTCTATCATGATGTTGTAAAAAATTACCACATTTATTAATTTTTTTTTCATATTTCTATTATGTTTTAGTAAAATCCAAATAATTTTATTTTTTAAAAAAATTCAATTTCATCCATATTGGTAATTTAAAAAAAAATTAAAATATAACTTTTAAGATATTATCTATTAATGTATATGTAGTATTTTCCTATATTTCTAAATTTTTTTAATTGTTTAATATGAATAATCTTTTCATTTTCATACCATGTTAGATTAACATTTAATTAAATTATTAATTTAATGTTTTTACCATATATTAGAAGAAAAAAATTTGCTACCACCATGACAATTCAATAGTTGGAGTCTTGCATTAAAATTATCCACAATTTCACTCAATGTAAATTTTAACTATAATATATTAGAATCATTTATATTCCTGTGATATTATTTCAAATTGAAAATTTTTTTTATTCATGAAATACTATTTGATAAAATTTAACGATATTTTCGTTAGTAATGAAATTTTTAATGTTGTGATCTGATTATGAATTCTATATATGTATGTCTTATTTATATTTCAACCTCATTATCCCTCCATTTCATGGGGAAATATAGTAATTATGTTAATTTATGAAATTAATTATCTATGATATATCTTTTTTTCTTATGATATGAGATGAGAATATGAAACTCGTTTTAGTCCATTATTAATTTTTATTTTTATAACATATGTTATCATTCCATTTTGTTGAATAATTAAATTTTCAATGGTGTGAGGATCTTGTGATACCTTGTTCATTATGTTTTTCTCTCATGTGATTACTTTTTTTGACTTATATGGTTTTATATCATATATTATATTATACTCAAATGATATGTTTCTTTATAATGATTATTCAACTACTAGAAATTTTATCTCATCATTTTTATTATTTCCCAGGTTATCCTATATGGTTTTATGAGAATAAAAACATTTTTGAGCACATTATGTGGTACAAAAAATAGTATAAATGTCCTATTTTTCTTTTTATATGTTGTGAACAATTTATTTTAAACGCTATAGGCCTTCCAATTATGTGATTTTAAGTATTTGATATTTATATTTAAATCTCATCTAATAACATTTGTATGAGACTTCAGACCTATAAGCGTAGTAATTAAGATGAATGAGTTATTAATGTCCAATAAAAAATGTCCTATTTTTTTTTAAAATGATAATAACATCATATTTTAATATCTAAATATGACCATTTTATTTGAGGAAGGTGATCATATTTTCTATTGTGTATATCCTTGATTAGGTGATTGATGTATGGGAAAAAAGAGAAAATGAAACAAATATTATTAATAATTTTTTTCAATGTAAATATAGTTATAGGGACTTCTTTGACGCTTTCTATTTCACCACTATTCAATGATATATAAAATTTCATTTATATTCCCAACCATAATCATGAATTTCAATTCTATGATTTGGAGAATGATGTTAATAGATAATAATTTAAATAAAATTAAAATTATTGATCATATTGAGATGGGTAAACAATTGAATTTCATTCAACGTTTCCTGAATAATGGAAATATGAAAATATTCACATTAAATAATTGGAGAATAAAAATTAATTGATTCTTCAATGTTTTGTATTTTTGCATCCAAAAGATTATTAATTTCCTTCAATAAGGAAACTATTGGTGCTATTTATTTTTTAATGGACCTAATCCTCAAACCTTATATTGAATATTTATTTTTCATATCATTAAATTTTATTCTATTTATTGTTTGTGTATAAAAAATATTTGGGACAAATGTATGAAAAATATGGGATATAAAGTAAATAGAATGCGCATTAATAATATTCGATATCGAATGGTTGTGTATTCAGTTCATAAAGGATTTTTGTGTGACACTAAATGGATATTTATTTAACAAAAAAATTACTTAGTGGCATTTTAAATTCTACTCAGAAAAAAAATTCATTAAATGAAGGGGGTTTTGTTTTCCACTAAAAATAAAATAACATTACTTATCATTGTATTTTGGATATACTATTAAATTCTCATTTATATATCACTATAATGGTTGAAAAAATATTTTATTACCCCAGAGTAAGTCTATATTCTATTTTTGGTCTACATCATTTCCAATCTAAAGTGGGAGTTCCAATTTATATAATTTTTTAGGGAAACATATCTTAATAAATTTTACATGTATTATTATAAAAATATATGAAAATAGATAATACATTTTTAAATAGTTTTTAAAATTCATTTAGAATTCTAATTCTTATTCCATGAATATGTTATAGGATTTCATGTTTTGAAATTTTGAGATATTGAAAACCATTTTCCCATAATTACTTTAAAAAATCTAAAAATAACTTGGCTCTATTAATTGAAATATTTAAAATCATTTGTGTGGTTAAATCCTTCATTATATTGTTTTTATTATTTTCCATTAAATATTATTTGATAGTTATCCCCTCATATAAGGCATTTTATTTTAGGTTGTGGGATAAAATTAATATATGTTAGATATATATTAATAATTGAGAAATTTTTATTAATATAAGTAGTTATATAAGAAATAATGTATACAAAAAATATTATTTTTATGGTATGTTTTTTTATGATAATGGTTATTTTTACTATTTCTCACTTATTTGTTTATATTTATTTATTTCATATTTTTAGTCATGACAAAATAAATTCCCTAATGGGTATTTTGGTATACTTGTCACATATGTTTGTTATAGATCATCTTAAATAGTTTATAGATTTAAAATATTAATGTATATTAGAAATGTATGTTTCGTTAACTATATATTTATTTTTCTAATGAAAGTAATTTTTTTATATTTTGATATATATATGTGTGTTTGTGTGTGGGATTATATGTTAAAGATGAAAATAAATGAATATGTTGTTACAGACTATATTTTAGGTTCATGAGGCCTTGATGATAGGGAAATGGGTTTGTATAAATACACTACCATTCTAGGAAATATGAAAAAAAATATGTATGACATATATTTGTTTGTTAGGGTGCTATGACTTAGTAAATGTGTTGCAACTAAATCAGATATAGTTGTTGATATGGCTAGACTCTTTTTGAATGTGTAATGGTTACTTCATCTCTATATAATGATTCCATAGTTGAAACACAATTATATAAAGGTTTATATTAATGTAGAACATCACTAATATGTGTTACTATCAAGGAAAAAATGGATTATAGATGGGTTATTTTCTGAATTTTGGAGCACATAGAAAACAATTGTAGCATATTTTCTTAAGAAACCATCTTCCAAACAAGAATTCGGTCTCCAAATGACCCCAGATGGACCTACAAATATGATTTATGAAATCAACTGCTGGATATACTCTCTAATAAAAATTTTGTAGACTATACTCTCAATATCAAGGCCAAAAATAATTATATAAAATTATATAAATATAATCCATAATATATTATTATAGTATATATGCTCAATTATAAATAATCGTAATCCATAAAAAAAACTAATGTCATTATAATGATTTTAAAAATCATAAAATGATAAATACCATCATGATCACCAAAATATTCAAAACAAACATAATAAATATATAGAATTAAGGATCCAATATAATCTAAAGTATTCCCTTAGTCCTATATTCAAACCTAGACTAGTTTTTAGCATAATAAACTATAAAACCTATAATCAAATATGAAGATCCCACATATGGTCTACATATCCATAGGGGTTTATGTATAGGGGGAGAATAAATAAATAAAAAAACAAAAATAGTGACTCCAATATATACCTTTTAAAACCATGTTAGAAATGAGAGTAAAAATATATATTGTAATACAATGTCGATACATGAATTTATGTTGAGTTAGAGTGTGACTACCAAATGTTGAGTCAATAAGGATTTCCTAATGACTATTACATTCCATCTTGTTTTGAAAATCACAAACACCTTATACTCAATCATATCTATATTTTTACTTCTCTAAGGAAAATTTCATTCCATATGGAAATTTATCCTAACGATGATTTCCTTGTACATATCAATATTTTTTATAAGTATAAAAATCAGATTCATTTCAAAAACATCAAAATCATATAATTCGTAGATAAGAACCATTATGTTTTAGGATCCGAATTCTGGATATGAACTGTAATGAAGTTCCACTCCGAATTTAGGATACGAAATCTAATAAAGTTCCATTCCAAATTCTGTATACAAACTATAACAATGTTCCACTCATAATTTTGGATACGAACTGTAATCAACTTCCACTCCAAATTCACGATACAAACTCTAATAAAGTTCTATTCAGAATTCTGGATACGAACTCTAAAAATGTTCAACTCCGAATTATGGACTCCGAACTTCTATGATTTCGACTCCGAACTTCTATGAATTCGACTCTGAACATCTATAAAGATCGACTCTGAACTTTGTTAGTTCAGATTCTAATTTATAGTGACACGAGACTCCAAATTTCCTTAGAAATTCAGACTCCATATTTCTATAGAATTCAGGTTCTAAATTTCTATAAAACAGAATACGAATATCTCTTTATTATCGACTCAGAATTCCAATTATTTTTAGACATCGAACTCTTGTTTTCTTACATTCTGAATTTCAGTTTTGCTTATTCTTACACTAGTTTCATTATAAAATGATGTCGTTCCTTCAGTTACACATGTTTTGTTATAAAATGATGTCGTCCATTCTGTTTCTAACTATCCATTGGTTGAGTGACAGGTGTAAAGGTCCCTCCGAAATTCAATGACAAATAGGATCATTGGAGGAGGGAGCCGACCGTTGCTACCGAGCCTATAAATAGGAGCTCATTTAAAATAGCTCTACATACAACAAGTTGATCACTCTAGATACCACACATTGTTAAGGGTATTTATAGAGATAGAAGCTATTCATTCCTTTTGCGTACTGAACTACTCATTCAGATTGCTTCGTTTGAATCCGAATGTTGGTGATTACATTCGAGGGATTCCGGAGATAGGAAGATTGAGTTGCCGACTTCCTTGAAGTTCGATGGATTCCGTACTGAGGAAGACAAAGGATCCAACTACCTCGAAGTTGAGGGATTTCAGGGATAGCAATATAGAGACTCTGATCTTCGTATTGGAGGCTTACCCAGGTGTGGGTATGATAGACTTTGTTGAATGTATAAATCAAGGTACCTTTATCCAATTTTGTTTGATACCTTCTCTTTGGGTTAAAAGATTGATATCATGTTACTTTTTTTTGTTACATGTTTATTTTTTCCGCTACATTTTTTATGTTTAAGAAAGTATAAACATCTTATACTTCCATAAACTTGTCTTCTCTAATTCATTTTGATACTATAAGAATTAAGGTAGAATCTCATATTGTAAGCTTTGGTTAAGTTTCATTTTCCAAATCCATATTTTCGGAACCGATTTTCTAGAATCACATTCCAGATTTGAGGTTGTGTATAGAACTACAAGTTTGTAACATCATACTATTTTCCAATATTTCAATTATTGTTAGAGGTGTTGTGAATTTTCTTAGTTTAACATCGCTAAACTGATATCATTCATTGTTTAAGGAAATTTTTAAAGTATACAATTCACCCCCTCTGGTATATTGAGCATCTACATCATTATTTCGATCCTACAATTGGTATCAGAGGCAGGTTCCTGAAATACTTATATTCACATATAAGTTTTTCTTACTCAGTTTTTCATTGTTCTATATTTTCCTTATTTAGGAATATTGTCTTTGAATCTGAACATTTGTTATTAACAAGTTTTTGTGTTGAAATATTTTTTAAGATGTCAGGAATTGATGTTGGTTCCACCGAAAACATGAATCCTAAAAGACCACGAAGTATTGATGGAAATGATTATGAGTATTGGAGATATCATATGAAGACTTTTGTTATCAATACTGGGGTTGATAACTTTGTTATGCTTACTTGAGGTTATCAAATTCATGATAAGGAAGTTAGTAATTTCACAAACCAAGAGAAGCATGATTATCAATTAATATATATGGTACAGAATATATTACTATGTTCAATGACAAGGAACATATATAGCCATATTTCATCTTGTGAAACAACTAAATGTATATGGAGGAAACTATAATTTACACATTATGGTACATATAAATTATTTGAGACTAGAAGAGATATTCTTAGAGATGAGTATCATGGTTTTATCTTTCCTTATAGAGAACCAACAAGCAAAGTACATCAAATGTTTATGACTGTCGTGAACAGCTTACAATCTATGGGAGATAGAGGTCTGGATGATGAAGCTCTTGTGGATAAGATTATAGATATTATGCCAGATGAGTGGGAATCAAAGAGAACAATTATTGATGAGAACATGAAGGTTACTAAAATTTCCATAGATGGGATATTTGGAACTCATCTCTAACACGAAACTATGATTAAGAGAGATGCTGACAACATCAAAAAGAAGAATGGAAATGGTACTGTTGATTTTAGTGCAAATTCAAATCAAATGAGAGCTAAGACTCCTGATAGAGTAACTAGATCCAAGTATAAGAATGTTATTATCCAATCCGAATCTAGTGAGAGTGAAGTCTCATAAAATCAGTTAGCAAATCTTGCCCGAAGAATGAACAAGATAGCTGGTCAATGAAATATACAATCCATGTATAAGATGTTAAGGAAAGATAAGAAAGATTCAAAGGTCACATGCTCTGAATGCAAGAGAAGTGGACACATACGTCCTAATTTCCCTTTGCTTAAAAAGAAAGAATGAAAAGAGTGGCATTCTGGAAGGAAAATGAACAAGTTTTACAAAGATAAAGCAATGAAAAGTCTAAATGCTAATACTACTTGGACTGATAGATGTGGAGACTCTTCAGAATGTGAATCTTCAAAATATGATTCATCAGCTCAGAAGAATATTGTATTCATTGCTAATAATTCTTTTCCACATACATGTCTTATGGACAATGTACGCTCTGCCGAGGCTTTAATAAATTTATATCTTGATAAGAATTAGTATTCCAAAAATAGTACTTCTAATGAAGACACTTCATCCTCAAAAAATGAAGAACCTTCATATGAATAAGTATCAAGATGTTCAAAGTTACATGAAGAAAAAAATTGAAAAATTTCTATGAAATTAGGCAAGGAAAATAAAAGGGAAGAAATTCTTACAAAAGAGATTTCAGATCTTACTGAAAATCATAGAGATAGAGGAGAGCTTTTAGAAAAACATTATAAAGACCATGAGAATGCAAATTATTTTAAGGAAGAATATTCTAATGATCATAATAATTCTATTTTAAAGAATAATGTTTTTGAGGAAAAAATCTAACTTTAAAGAAATGATTCATGGGGATAGGAATTTGGTCATTAGACTGAAATCAGAAATATTTTCTCTTAAAATGCTTCTTTTAAAATTTAACTATGGGAAGGAAAATATTGACAAGATGTATTATCAAATTTAACCTAAAGGAAACACTAATGGAGTAGGTTATACTCACCAAAAACCAGTTTTCAAAAAAAAACTATTTTTTCCTTCTATAGCCCCTTTTTGCACAAAGTGTCAAAGTGGTGGGAATTGGAAGGAAAAATGATCATTGAATAGAGTTCAATCTCTTGGGTTTCATAAAGCATATTTTTTTAGACCAATGTGGATAACAAAAAAATTTTTGTCTAATAATTACAGATCCAAGCAAGTCTATATTTCGAAAACCTAAATTTTTTCTTATTTTTAGGAAAATTGGGAAAGTACCAACAGAAATACTTGGTACATGGATAGTGGATGTTCCCCGCATATGACTGGTAACAAAAACTATATTGAAATGATTATCAAGATGAAAAGAGGAATATTAACGTTCCGAGATAATGCTTAGGGAGAAATTGTAGGTATAGGTAATATTTTCATTCTTGGTAAACCTTGATTTCAAATTCTTTGTTTGTTAAGGGTCTTATGGACAACCTCATTAGCATAAGTCAACTATTTGATTATATATATCTTGTGAATTTTAGGAATGATAACTGTTTAGTACACAATTCCAAGGAAGAGTTCATTCTTTTTTCCAATAGGCAAGAGAATGTTTACACTTTGAACTTAGAAGACCATATGAGAAAATAATTACCTTGCCTAAGTGCAATGGAAGATCACTATTGGTTATGGAATAGAAGGCTAGGTAACTTTAAACTTAGAAACCTATGTAAAATCTCTAAGAAGAAACTAGTTAAGGATCTGTGGGAGCTTATATTTCATTCCTATAATGTTTTTGATACTTTTCAATATGGAAAGCATCATAAATATAGTATTAAATCAATCGGCGAAGTATCAAAAACTGATGTGCTATAGTTGGTGCACATGTTTCTTTTTGGTCCAACACAAACTGGAAGCATTGTGGGAAAATACTATGTGTTTATTCTAGTTGATGATTACACTAGATTTACATGGGTCTATTTTCTAGCAAAGAAGTCTGAATATTTTTATTATTTCAAAAGTTTTTGAGCCCAAGTAAAAAATGAGAAAAACCTTCCATTGAAAACTATTCATAGTGATCATGGAGGAGAATTTCAAAATTCTGATTTTGAAACATTTTTAGTATAAAAGGTATTACTCACAACCTTTCAGCACCTAGAACTCCTCAGGAAATATTATGTAGTTAAAAGAAGGAATAGAATTATTTAAAAGATAACTAGAACCATGTTGAGTGAATATTCTAGAGTTAAAATTTTCTGGGCGGAAGCTGCAAGTACTGGTTGTTATACTATAAATCGAGTTTTGATAATACCTTTTCATAATAAAACACTTTTTATAAGTTATGTAATGGTAGGAAACCTATACATTCCTACTTCAATGTTCTTGGTTTCAAAGTATTAATTATGAATTCTAAAGATGACTTACACAAATTCGCACCAAAATATGATGAAGGAATTTTCTTATGCTACTCCACAACTTCAAAGGATTATTGAGTTTTCAATAAAAACACTTGTAATGTAGAAGAAATAGTACATGTTAGATTGGATGAAACTGATCCTTTTTTTAAAACAACGTTGTCCTACATCCTCAGAGGTGTTTTCGAAAACTAATTATCAACCTTTGTTAGAAGATCATTCGGATAAGGAAAATGTTCATGAAGATGCTTCTGAAACATTTACCCCAAAATATTTCCTGACCTATACTGATTAACAGGTTTTACAAAACCCAATCAGGTGTATCTAAAGAATCATCTCTGTGACTGTATCATTGGTTATGTCAATCAACATGTATGGACTAGACGTTCCTTGAGGAATGAAGTAGAATAAACAGAATTCCATTCCCAATTGGAACCAAAAATCACTGATGAAGATTTAGGTGATGATGATTGGATTAAATCCATGAAAGATTTACGATATGTATTTGAATGGAATAATGTCTGTACCTTGGTTGAAAGACCTAAGGAAACTTATTTTATTTTAGTAAAATGGGTATTTAGAAATAAATGTGATGAAAATTGTTTCATTGTTATAAATAAAGCTAGACTAGTATTAATAGTCTATAATCAGCAAGAGGGAATAGACTATTAAGAAACCTATGCTCATGTAGCTAGAATAGATTCAATTCGTATCTTACTTTCCTTTGCTGCATTTTATAATTTTAAACTTTTTCAAATGAATGTGAAATGTGCTTTTCTTAACGGTTATGTTCAAGAGGAAGTTTTTGTTGAACAATCTTCGGGCTTGGAAGATACAAAACATCCTAATCATGTTTTTAGACTTATCAATGCTTTATATGGCCTTAAAAAGCCCCACAAACATAGTATGATAGACTCATTGGTTTTTTTCGTCAAAATAACTATGTTAAGGTAAATTCATATCCAACCATTTTTATAAAGAAAGGTAAGAAAAATGTTTTGATTATTCAAATGTATGTTGATGACATTATATTTGGTTCAACTCATCAATCTTTAACTGATTCCTTTGCATGTCTAATGAAATCTGAGTTTGAAATGAGTATGATTTGTGAGTTAACATTTTTCCTTGATTTTAAAATTTCTAAAAAACTAGAAGTAACCTATATATCTCAACATAAGTATATTAATCATTTTCTTAAAAAGTATTGATTTTATAACACTAAAATTATTAGTAATCCGATTGGTACCTCAAACACAATTGATATTGATGAAGCTGGGAAACCAGTAAATCAAACATCTCTTAGTGGTATGATAGGAAGTCTACTTTACGTGATAGCCAGTCAACTAAACTTGATGTTTTCAGTATGATTATGTGAAAAATATCAATACCATCATAATGAATCTCATTTAAAGGTAGTGAAATGAATTTTTCACTAACTAAAGAAAACCGTGGATATAGGATTATTTTATACTTCTAGAAACGATTTTATCTAAAAGATTTTTTCAGATGCTGTCTTTGGTGGGTGTAGAATGGATAGAAAAAGTACATCCAGATCTTTTCATTTCTTAGGATATTTGTTAGTTTTTTGTTCATTCAAGAAGCAATATTGTGTAGCACTCTCTACTACCGATGCTGAATTTGAAGCAGCTGGAAGTTGTTGTGGTCAAGTGTTGTGAATGAAACACACACTCACCGACTATTGCTTGAGTTTTACTAATACTCAATTTTGGTGTGATAACACAAGTTCCATTTCAATTAGTAAAAATCTTGCACATCACTCTCGTGAAAAACATATAGATATTAGGCATCACTTTCTTAAGAATCAAACACTAAAAGGAGATATTATTCATCAATTTATCGGAATTCAAGATCAACTTGCTGACATTTTTACAAAATATTTACCTTTTGATAGATTTGAATAAATTAAATAGATATTAGGAATGATAACCATGAGGTAATCTTTCTTCATTAACTTCTTGTTGAACCATTATCCTTACAATAATAAACTTCTCTTCATAGGATGAGTACATTTGTTTTGATAGTGTTTAAAAAAAATCCGCAATATGTTTTTCAAAAAAATTCGTTACGAGTTAATCAAAATTTTTGTAATCGGTTTTTAGGATTTTGTAATCAAAATTTTCATAGTCTGTTTTTCAATATTTTGTAACTAAATTTCGTGTAATGACTTTTTTGGATCTGAAATTTTTGTAATAGAAATTTTCAGAACTGGATCTTTTTGTAATGAAATTTTCGTACTGAGAATTTTCGTAATGAAATATTCGTACTGAGAATATTCGTAATGAAATTTTCATACTGAGATTTTTGGTAATGGAGTTTTTGTACTGAGAATTTTCATAAGGGAGTTTTCATACTGAGAATTTTCGAAATGATGTTTTCGTAATAGAAATTTTCATAATGAAGGTTTCGTACTAGAATTTTCATAACGAGAATTTTCATAAAGAAAATTTTCGTAATGATAATTTTCATAAGGAAATTTTCTTAATAGAAATTTTCGTACGCATATTTTTCGTAGAATGTTTTTCGTATCGAGTTTTCTATAGTTATTTTTTCATATTCAAATTTTTATTCAATATGAATATGACCTATTACGAATAAACTTCATGGACCATCCGAAAGGTATGAATTCCTTAAATAAGTATTCATAGTGATATTTTTCTTGATGATATTTTCCTAAGAGTTTTAAAATTTCGTGGATTCTAGTTTTCTAAAATCTGATTGTATTTTTTTCTTAAAACCTCAAAAGATTTGATTCATGAATTCCTTGCGGTTATGTTTTCAACCGTCAGATTAGATCAGTTAGTTTTTCAACTATTTGATTTTTTTGGAAGCTCAAAGGTCACATTCATCGCCTATATAAAGGGGACCCATGATGGTTCTCCTGCATCGATCTTCAAGCTCTTGCGTGTTGACGTTTTGCCTCCCTTCCTAAAGCCCATTCCCAATCTTCCAGAGCTCTTCATTCTAAATTTCTCCTGAAGATACTTATCAGGATATGTCAACTACGAAGCTAATCTCAAAATGGTTAGTTTATAGGGAGAGGTTATTCCATCCAAGTTTCAACAATTATGATACTCTTATATATAAGAATATCAGATTGAATGGATGGGAGGATGTTTTCTTATCAAATCCAGTGAATCAATATCTGGTTTATACAGATTTGCTGGTTGAGTTTTACGAGTCTGTTTCTTTCCATAAGGAAGATGGAAGAGATAATTTTTCATTCAAACCTTATGGGAAGACTTATATGCTTTCTTAAACCAAGGATGCAATATTGGTGGGTCTATCTTATGAAGCTGAAGCTGAGTTTTGTTTATATAGGCTTCCGGATTAGCAAGGAAGTTTTAACAATGTGAATGAATTGAAATTCATTTGACATAAAGATGCCAAGACTGCTATGATTTCTCATCTCTTATCGAATAATCAGATTCTACAGCTGTGGGCACTATGATTTTTTTGTACCGAGAAGGGGTGATAAGGATAATCTCAAGAAGAGTGATATATACATCTTATATTTTCTATTAAATCTATAGAAGTTGAATTTGATGAGGCATGTTTTGATTACAGTTAAGTATATTAATGAAGGGAATCTGAATGATTGGATAATAAAGTATCCGGCCCTGATTTCGAAGATTATAATTAGATGTCTTGATATGTTTAAATATGCTTTCACTTCCATGAAAAGAAATTGTAAGGTAATGCTGGTTAGTGATTATACATAAAAGTGGATGAAGATGGGTTTTTCTGTTGAATCTGGAGAATTCTACCCCTTACCTGAGGAAGAGGTGAAGGCAGCTCAGAAAGATCAACAAACTCTAAAAACATCTAAAAAGGCAGGGATGAAGAGAATGTTCAAGGATGTGGTGGATGAAGACAGGACATAGAAATCTGATGAAACTCAATCTGCAACACCCAAACCAATGAAACAAAAAGCCTACCTAGATGAAGTTTATTCTATGTGGAGGGAAGAAAAGGGGAAGAAATAAGAACGGGTCCCTCAGTTAGGATTTGATCCTATTGAGGATATGGACTTAAAATAAAATGATTCTGATGAGTTGGAAAGAAAAGAAAAAGATAATAAATTGAAGAAGAAGATGGCCGAAGAAGATATTGTTCAATCTCTTTTGAAAACAATAGAGATGACTTTTGAGATGATTCATGTTCAAGAAGCTTTCCTTACTGAGACATTACCAGAAACCCCTAGGAAGAACTACCTCACTCAAGAAAATCTTAAAGAGAATGAAGTAGTAGAGAAAGATGTCAGTGTAGAAGAAGTTGTACAGGAAGAAGTAGAAAAAGAAGAACGAAGTGTTAATCTAGATAACCAAATTAAACAAGTTGAGGATTATCAAGAAAATTCTGAATCCAAAAATCAAATCACTCTAGGAAAGAGATTCAATAAAGATGGTTACAATAATGATGATAAAGAAGAGGATCATAAAGAGTATGAATTGTCTGAGGAAGAGACCTATGAGAAGAATTTTCCTGAGGAAGGAGGAGAAAAGGAGAAAATAAATTATGACAATATTGTTCAACTATCAGAGTGTGAGGATGAATCTCAAGATGAACTACCAATTCCGAAAATGGATAAAGTTAAGCAAGTTCTCATGGATATAGTAACAAAAGATATCATCAAGAAGAAAGAGGTTGGTCGTTACTCTAGAAGGAAGGTGGTTCAAACTCAAGATGATCAATCCCCAAGAAAGTTATCGGATTCAGAGTCATCAGCACAGGGTAATGAATTTGTTGTTGAGTCTCTAAAGAAATTCGTTGACACCATTCTGATTTTTCCAACCATATAATCATGGTGACAAATGCTTTAACATATTCAAAATCAGAAATCGTAATCCTTATCCATGTGGATGGATAAGTGTGTGAAAATTCAAGATGACCATAGAAATTTTGTCATCAATTATGATGTCCATAGAAAATCTTGAAGCAAAATCACCCTTTGGTCAACGAAGGTGGATGATGACTTGGTAGAGTTTGATAATTTTCAGAATGAGGTAAAATAATCTTTTGATATCGAGGATGCAAAGATAAATAATCTTCAAGAGAAGCTAATCCTTGAGAAAAATTCTCCAAGTCAACAAGTGAAGGAATTTAATGGGAATGTAAATTCTCTTGATCAAAATTTTAAAAGGGATCGTGATCTCAAGATTAAGGTTGATGAAAAACTTTTAATGAAAGATGAGTTTGTGTAGATGTAGGAAGAGGCCATGAAGGCTTAAGAAGAGGTGCTGGAAGCTCAACAAGAAAGGATCGCAACTTTAGAGAAGCAAGTTGAGGAGGATCAAATAAACATGAAGAATTTGAAAACCTTGTTGAAGAAGCTTATTCTGAATGAAAAATAGGACAAATAGACAAATCCGATCTTTTCTTGCATTTTTCTTTCCTTGTAACAATTATTTCAACTCCAATGAAATCTCTGGTTGATTTTATCATTTTTTGTTATATACTAATGTTTCAGGTACTTTATTTATTTTCCATTCCCTTAAATTATTTTTGAAAATCAAAAAGGAGAAGAAGGAAAAAGAACTACTCAAAAGAGGGAGAAAGAAAAATTTCTATGTCAAGAACCATCCCAATATAAGGGGGGTCTTATCTATGGGGAAGTTCCACGTTACGATGTTTTTCATTCCCATAATAATGAAAAATCCATTCCAGAAATCCAGAATACAATCCTTAGAGTTCCTAAGCCTAAGGGGGAGTTTGTGGTATTCATTATCATCCCTGAATAAAGGGAGATGAGTTTTAATTTCAATGTTTGAAGAATTGTTTTTCAAGTCCTTATATTCTTTTTCGTAATGATGTTTGTGATTTCCAAAAAGGGTGGTATTGTTGGGTCAAAAAGGTTTTCCTTTTGAATTTTCCATTTCTTTTTGTTTTGAAAATCACAAACACCTTATACTTAAGAAAATATATACTTTTACTTCTCTAAGGAAAATTTCATTCCTTAAGGAAATTTATCCTAACCTAGATTTACTTATACATATCAATATTTTTCTTAAGTATAAAAATTGGAATCATACCAAAAACCTCAGAATCATATAAAGCATAGATATGAAGAATTCTATTTTAGGATCTAAATTATGGATATGAACTATAATGAACATCCACTCAGAATTCAGGATACAATATCTAATAATGTTTCATTCCAAATTCTGGTTACGAACACTTACAATCTTCCACTCCGAATTCTGGATATGAACTGTAATGAAGTTCCACACCGAATTCAGGATACAAATCTAATAAGGTTTAATTCTTAATTCTTTTTATGAACTCTAACAAAGATCAACTGTGAATTCTGGACTCCGAACATCTATGTGTTCGACTTAGAACTTCTATGAGTTCGACTTAGAACTTCTGTAATGATCGACTCAAGCTCTGTTAGATCGGATTCTAATTTCTATTGAATCCAGACTCTGAATTTCCTTATGAATTCAGACTCCGAATTTCTACAGAATTCGGGTTCTGAATTCATATAAAACTGAATATGAATATCTCTTTATTATAGACTCTGAATTCCAATTTTTGTTAGACTCCAAACTCTTGTTTTCGAACATTCTGAACTTCAGTTTTTCTTATGATTACACTCGTATCATTATAAAATGATGTCGTGCCTTCAATTACACATGTTTAGTTATAAAATGATGTCATCCATTCTGTTTCTAACTAACCATTGGTGGAGTGACACATGTACAGGTCCCTATAAAATTCAAGTAAAAATATGACCGTTGGATGAGGGAGTAGACCATTGCTATCGAGGCTATAAATATAAGCTCATTGAATGATCTCTACATACCACAAGTTGATCAGTCTGGAGACCACATGTTGTTAAGGTGATTTATAGAGAGTTAAGCTTTTCATGCCCTGTGCGTACTGAACTGATTGTTCAAATTCCTTCGGGAGACTCTGAATGTTAGGGATTACATTCAATGGATTCCGAGGATAGGAAGACAGAGGTGTCGACTTCTTTGAAGTTAGAGGGCTTCCATGATGAGGAAGATAGAGGTTCTAACTACCTTTATGTTGAGGGCTTACAGGGATAGCAAGATAGAGACTCTAATCTTCGTATCGAGGTCTTACCCAGGTGTGTGTAAGACAAAATTTCTTGAAAGTATAAATCAAGGGACCTTTATCCATGTTTGTTGGATACCCGTCTCTTTGAGTTAAAAGTTTGATATCTTGTTACTTGTTTTTGTTACAAGATTATTTTCCCACTGCATTTTGTATGTTTAAAAAGTATAAACATCTGATTCTTTCTTACACATGTGTTCTCTGATTCAGTTTGAATCTATAGGCTTTAAGGTATAATCTCATATTTTAAACTTTTGTTATGTTTCATTTTCTAGATCAATATTTCTGGAAACAATTTTTCAGAATCTATTTCCAGATATAAGTAAGTGAATAGAACTAGAAGTTTGTAACTTCATAGTTTGTCACAATCTTTCAATTGGTGTAAGAGGTGTTATGAATTTTTTTAGTTTAACTTTCTTAAACATAGATCATTCATTTTTTAAGGAAATTTTTAAAGTATAAAAATCACCACCTATTGTATATTGAGTATATACATTGTTATTTCGATCCTACACCAGGCCCCCAAGACACCTAAACATACCTGGGGTTCTCACATTATGTGGAGATCATGATTCCTAACCTATAATATAGAACAAAGCCATGTGTAATTAAAAACATACATATTTCACCGTTATGAATTCTAAAAATTACATAACACAGTGTAATATGTTCTATTTTACTCTATCAATGGGTTTAAAAATCCAAATGTTGTCGCACACTCCTGACTAGCCTCACCACGGGTTATATTGATGATAGATGGAATATCAATATCTGTTTTAGGTTTACATATTTATTATATAATCATTAATAAAATTAGTCAAAGGTGTAGGAAATTAAATTGGAATGATTCACAACTACAGAAATATTAAATCATATCCTATACTAAGGATCAATGGTATGGACCTCATTTCCTTGTGAAAAGACATGTTCCCAAAAAAAGAACATGGATAACCACCCATTAAATAAAACCTAAAATTTCAAGATATGTAATATTTTCCCAATATATTATAGGGATAGGTAACACTAGTCCCACATTTCACATAATTGCATTCAATATATTTGTGTACAAAATCATCATTTTTATAAATCCATCATTTCATAATTATCACAGGTAAATTTATCATGTCCTTTAAAAATATCCAAATTTATTGAAATAAATCATAAATACAATGAAATCAGATGACAATATTAAATAATATATCTAACAAGTTATGTAAAACAAAAAATTAAATTTAAATTGGGGAAATACATATTTTAAGAATATTTAAAAAACATTATGAAAATTATAAAATCATATATTAAACATAGATAAATTTTAATAATTTAATAATTAATAAATAATTTTATTAAAAAATAAGTATATGATAATAAATAATTATATAAACAATTATTGATAAATTTAAAATAAACCCTCATAATGATGAAAAAATAAAACAAATAGAGAAAATTATGGGGAATGAAACATAATTAAATCATGAAAAAATGAATCATTTCACCATATTTTCCCAAAAATAAATGTAGAGACCATTATCTATCATAGAATTATAAATTATGAAATTTTAAGAACAATTTTTTTCATAAGGACATAAATGAGAATGATTCAAACTGAAAAATTGATAATGGAACATCCCGATAATAATATCATTCTAATGAATTGCAAGTAAATGGTTTAAAAAGATATGAAAATAAATAAAACACTCCAACATAAATAGAGGAGAGAAAAGTAATGGAAATTTATATAGGAATAAGGTACAAATTATCTAATTGAAATTTATTGATATATATTCACAAATAGAGAGTTTTATTAGAGAGGAAACCCTTATTGTTACTCCATACTATCATTTATATGATATAAACTCATATATAATTAATTAATAATCATATTAAATAATTTTTTTAATTTTTTCATAACAATTTAATTTTTTTCAATTAAATAATATTATATTTTTACATAAAAAATAAAATTTATTTTAGTAATTAAATGCTAATGGTTTCAATTATCGTGACACATTCTAAAATATTTATTAAATCATTTTCCATTGATCAAATATCATCATCAATAGATTATTCTTGGATTGTAATCATAGTATTATAATTATGTAAAAATTCACATGTTACATTAATTGATGATAAGGGTATGTTTCATCTGAATTTAATTGAAGATGTATATCTTTCAGTTAATTTTACCAATTTTTTTTTCATTGTAATGACCATTCAGTTTTGCATCTTCCACCCATAAACACAATCATTTGAAACATTTATCCTTAATATTTTTTATTATCATCTACTAATTAGTATACAAATACATTATTGAAATAACGATGGTTGAATAGAATCAGTAATGTAGTTGGTTTCAATGGACCGAATAAGAACATTTCATACAAATGAACAAGTAAGAGTATAATGTTATAGTTTAAAAAATAATTTTATAAACTACTAATTATGTCACTACTATATCATAATATAATTAAATGATATTTGGGAAGAGTGGAGATAAAATTTTAATTGGAAAATGTAGATAATTTTTTAATACTTGTGTCGATGAATTCAAGACTAAAAAATTATACTTTTTATATTATTGGATTTTGGATTCATTTTTTGAACATGGAGCTACATTACCTATTAAATAACAATGAGGATATAATATTTTTTGATCAAAAATAGGTAACTAATTTTATTTTTTTTCTTATTTAACTAAATTATGGGTACCTACATATTTGATTTATGATGAGTTTTCAAAAATAATAATTCTTACATATGTACGGGTATTCATTTTAAAAGGAATGTGGTTCCAAGGATGAGAAATACTAGATACAGGTTAGTAATAATTGATAAAAAAACAATAACATTTAAATACATTAGTTAATTCTACAAGAATATTAATTTCATCCCCGATTTATTCACACCCCAAAACTGCTAGGTTAAATGTATTTACTAATTAGATACATACCAACATATTTTATTGAAATTACTCAACATCACCAAAAAAAATATTCCCAAACAAAACCCTTATAATGACATTATTTAGATTATACTTAATCATTATATTTTTATTAGAAAAAAAATATAGGGGTAATGGAAATAATTAGAAATTGGTGAACATAAGAAAAATCTGTCTAAGATAATAAGAGAGCATGATATGGAAATTTTGGTATAGGAACATAATGAATGTACATGAACATAACATTTGGACACCAAACAAAACAATATATGTATTATAAATCATGATTAATTACATAATTCTATATAAATAACATTTAAAATGGTCTTTATGGGTGAGTAATCATGTCGTAAAATTATAATCCATTACATTAGAAACATAAATAACATAGAAGTTTGTCATTTGAATTTTGGAAATGTGTTAATATATAATACCATTTCATATATAGTGGATCAATTCTATAACTATCTTCATAATGTGGATAGAGTCTAGTAATGGATTTGATTTACTCACAATTAGAATTAATGTAGTTAATATAGTACCATTGTGGATTGGGGTTAATCTATTTTGAAATAAAAAGATCAAAAAATTGTCATTGTTGGTTGGGTAGACTCATTTTTCTGATACATTTCACCTCTTATGATGCTAAATTATCACCCAATGCACCAAATTACTATATAATTCTGTACCCAACCACCACTTAATAAAAATCCATACACATGTGTTACCCATAAATATGAAATAATTTATAATTCCATCATATTATAATTAATCTATGAGAAAAAAATAGTATCAAGAATATTTCCACAAAATGTGATCATTAAATTATAGAATAATAATGTTGATGGTATCATTATAAAATATCCTATGTAAATCATATCAAATGTTAAATTATTTTGAAAAAAGATAATTGAAAATTAATAAAACATTTGTATATAATAAAAAGATTCAATTATATTTTAATGAACATTTATTTTTAATGGATATAACATATACAAGGTTATTTCCTAAACATAATCTAAATGTAATGAAAAATTACATTGATGAACCATGAATATATTTGCCTGATAATTTATTAATAAATTATAAGAAAAACTATGTGATAAAATGGTCATTAACGAAATCATTAAAACTGATTCCCTTCAATCTTTTTCACAAGATGTTATTTTAAATAAAAAATTACCATTAATAATATATATATATATATATTAGAATCCATAAAACCAAATTAAAATGAATTTCATAGTAGATAATTTTTCTCAATTGAAAATATAAAATTTGGTCCACTTGACATAAAATAACCATTTAAGTAGAATTGAGAATATTGGGGATGTAAAATTATATGTATAAATGTAAGAAAAAAAATTAACATGAGGATAAAAACATAAATGAGGATTTAAAGAGAAATATTATATAATTTCAAATGATGAATATTTATTTATAAAAAAATATCAATTTCGTTGTATCAATTAAAAAGAAACCAACCCATTTTCTCCCAAATTCAATGAAATCAAATTAGCCTCCAATAAAATAATCATAAAATTCATAATAACATTTTTCGAAGCCATATTAATGTCAATTAAAATTTATTTTCTTTATTTATAATCATTTATTAATATATATTATTGAGTTATTTTTTATATTCATAATTATATTCTAATAAAATAGCTATTTTGTGCATAGTTCATGATGAGTTTTTTCATCCACTTTCTATTATATAATAATAAAAAATAATTGATTATTCATGGTAGAATAATAATATTTAAAATTATTTCATAATTACTCTGTAAATTTAGTGTAATTCATGTGTATGTTTTGTATGAATGCAATCTGTGATGGTCATATTTCTAGTAATTTACCCATAATACATGAAACATTATAAAATACATTATTTATTGTGTAACCCATAAAATCCATATTACGGAAAAAATTACTCCATTATAAAATATTTTTTTTTAATTTCTTGATAATTATTCATGGTGAAAATGATGATGTTTGTGAAGAATCATTCGTGTAAGTGGAAAAATCAGTCGAAACAAAATGTTATAGTAATTTATGAGTTATATTTTAGAGTTATAAAATAATAATATCATTTTCATATATGTATAATTGTGGCATATCAAACCCGGATTCCACATAACATCTACCCTTAACCCATATGACAACATATCCCCTGGCATAGATCCATATATGCCATGGGAAACCAAATAGCTATGGGTGTATATAGGTTGTAAAATATGGATACTATCAACCCCTATCATTGTAATATAGATAATATAGAAAATATTGGTTAGTTGAAGAAGCATAAAATAATAGAAAGATGCAGAAAATAATGGAATCAACAGAATTAACTAAATAAGAAAGCATCGAAATAAGTAGATTATAGAATAATTAAATAAAATAAAAAAAATACTCAAGGTATGATTTTAATACAATGATGCATGGTAAGATAGTAATACTAATATGTATAATTGGGATAACCGTGATATACAATACTAAAAATGGAAACAAAAGGAAAAAAACATATTCATACGCATCTTGATTACAAGTCCAATCCTTTGCTGTGAGGTGCCAACAATTTTGTAAAAGTCCACAATATGTAGAATGGAATTTACCTATTCCAATACCAATAGATTAATAATATTCCTAGGTGTGAAGGTATGTCTCATTAGGGTGTGAGATAAAATCTATGTACTCCACCACTAATGTTTTCTATAAATAATCTTTGAAGGCGCTTGTAAGTAAAATGTGTGCAGATAACATTAGGAAATTAATGAAATGAAAAAATAACCTCCCTTTTTGGTGCCCAAGGAATCCTTATGGGCGTAACATCCTCATCCCATGGATGGTATGTCTGATCAAGTTTATATACATATATATAGTATAATTATATATATATATATATATATAACATGGTATGGATTAATATGTTTCTCTCAAACATCCTTTACCCGGGAAGCTCTCACAATCTAACCCACATACCAACTCCAAGTTCTACCATGGCCTCTTAATAATATTAACTAGCGATATCATGGTCTACCATACCAGTAGGATCTCATGATCCATTGCTCCTTAGATATAATCACATATAGTCCTCTCCTTAGTGATATCTCAGTCCCTTTTCTGCACAGCCAAAAAGGCGTAACAATTCAATGTACAGAGTGCATGAGGCATACACCTCTCATTACATCATCGCATCCATACCCATTTAAGACACAAATTAATTATCATGAAACTATATAAGGAAATCATCTTAATATTTTACATTGAAGTCCATAATAAGGCATGCTAACTTTTCATTTCAAGGCATGAGGTAAAGCCTCTCTTTCAACTCATTGGGCTTATTTAATTAAATTTAGAGATTCCAATAATCATTATAAAATTATTAGGAATAACCACAAATAAAGTTCATACTCCATCCTTTAAAAGTCAATAAATTGATACTTTTTAGGGGAAATCATCTCATACATGTATCCCATACTAACCAAGTCTTCTTTTGAAATTTTCCTAAACATGGAAAATCCAAATATAAGGGAACAATCCAATTGATGTACCATATAAAATATTCCCATACCCAGTTTGGGGATTTCATTCCTAAGACTACTAAACAACCCTGGGGTGTATTGGGGTTATCAAAATACACATGATACAAGGATTTATATAATTTAATCTCAAGCTGAGAGATATAATCATTTTTCTGTCATCTTGATAAAATAAAATAAAGTCACCAAGATGGTTGGAACACATCATTTGTGTCATTATAGTCCATAGGTGATATCAAAACCCATAAAAAATATTCCATTAACCTATTTTATCACACTAGGGCCAATTATGCATGAATTTTTAAACATAAGATAGATGTTGTAAAGGAATGGATTATGGTATGAAAGAATCAATATGAAACTTCCAAAAAATAGTGGAAAATACCTAACCACATACTTTGGGGGCACTAGAGGAATATTATGTCAATATCAACCATAGATATAACGTAAGTTGGATGAAATTAGATATTGAATCAAACCCCCAAAAAAATAGGGGCAATGAGAATATATCTATATAGATCAATAAAAGAATAGATTTACTATTGAAAAAGGAGTGTGCATGATTAGTCTTACAATGGGATATTTGATTATTTTGATGTATCAAAGATTAATCTCCAGATAAAGGAGATAGTAGGTATAAATTTTTTGAGAATTTGGAAATAAATTGAAGGAGGAATCCAATAGTATGGAATCTCAGAAAACATGGAGAAAGAATAAGTGTTAATGAAATAAATAGGGAAAAATTGTAATTTTCACTAAAATCCCAAAACACATGGTTTATATGCCTAGTTTAAAAACCATGCAAAAACTATGCATTATTGATATGTCCCCCATCTACAGTTGGCGGAAAAACTATGGACATTGTCTTGAACATTTCTAGACAATCCATATATACTTGAATGTGCCGATGTATGTAGTTTCATGGTCTAGTCTAACATGGCTTTCTCGGATGCATAGATCCAACTAACCATGCGACCCAACCTATAGACCATATTCCCAGAACACTAGGCTCCAAAAAATCCCCATATTCTAATTGGACCTTCTCTAGACTAATTTTTACATATAAAAATCAAAATGGATAGACATAAAATTAAAAATTAATGATACATACCATCTTCAAAATGTGTGTTGTTACCACTCCCCCTCATTCTAAAAACTTGTCCCTGAGTTGGACTAATGTGGGCAATTAGGTACCATCAAAAAAGTTTACTAACCATTTAGATGATATATTAGATTCATACTATATGGTATTCCCAGAGAATTGTTAATTTTTTCATAACAAACACACAAAGATGATTGAACTTTCCTTAGAGTGTCCACATGCTCATATCTACAATAAAAACAAGTACTCCTTGAAGGAAAAATATAAATCCATCTCAAACTTTTCTGGATTAAATACATGGGTGGGGCCTGGATGGTATCATTAAATATACGATACATGAAATACATCATGTGTTGGATAGTATCTCGATGTATGTTCTTATTAGTAATCCTCTCGTCCAATATGATTTCCAACTTCAAATGTTTAAACAAATATTTGTGATAGCTTACCAAACATTCAAATCGGTATTTGCCTCAATGTTTGTGATAATTTCAGGAAAAATATGTCTCCAACCACAATCTCAAGAGGCCACCATCATCTATTGTCATATGACTGATTTAAATACTGATCTATCAACATTTTATATCAAATTACCTAGACCTACTCAGATGTATCCTGCATGTCACATAGTACAAGAACTTCTACCTCCCGTATAGCTATCTAGCATTGAGGTGATCAAAAAGGACTACCATAAAAGGAATAATAGGGATCCATCATAGTTGTATCCTAAATTAAATTGTTAAAGGAAAAAAAGGGTGAAATGTGAATCCCCCATAAACTCCCATCGTAATGAATGCATGATTAAAGAATATCCTCGAGAACATAAAATATATTATCTATCTATTAATCAGTTTTTGGGTAACATTCCATGCTAAAAATTATCTATATACCCAAGGCCTTACTCAAATCCTCTATAAACCATCACATGAAATTATGAACTCTATTATAAATGATATTAAAATGTTCTCTGTGAATCTGTAACACTTCATTGTTGTACATCATTCCAATCTATTATACAGAAAAGGTCTATCACAAAGATAAAAAGTATGAGACCATCATCATACAATCAAAAGAAACCCATGTTGTGTCATTTCCAAGACATTATCAAGATAAAAAATCACCATAAAAATAGAAACAACATACCATTTCTACTCATAAATGGACAATGGATATAGAATCCCTATTAGACAAATGTGTTCAACCTTTAGTATAGGATTGGTGGAACATCGAATGATGAAATCAGATATCTAATGTTTCATGCCTGGCAACCAATGTTGATGTTATAGAACATGACAAATTTATATGATACTAGGTTTAACCGCCCATACTAAGGTGTGGAACTCTATCATTATCTCCTCTCAAATTTCTGGTGGGACCCATACATTCCCACAAAACTATAGAGTGACATCCCCGTTAACCATATAACCTGAATAAGTATCTCCATTTGAGACACATTCTTGTATGATGTGGCCTTTATTATAAGATATATGTCTCAAACTTACTCATTCTCTAAGAATATATTTACCATCTAGGGATTATATAATAGTACGTCAATTGTTCTCCTGAACCTCAGTGGGAGTCTCTGAGAAAAAGTTCATAAGCTTCCATCGACCAACAGATTCATGAACCTCCTATGCATTAGTGTTCTGGCTCCTAGCATCAGCTACTGAATTTTAATTATCTATAGTATATGAAAATTTATAATCAAAAAAATTATATACTCAACCCACCTAAAATTGATGACATTCAGAGCCCACAGAGTGGATAAGGATTTTAGGTTTTTCATGTTATGTGAATACCACAATATGATCTCCCTATAAATAGTGACTCCTACAATACAACGCATGAAAAATAGTAGTGAGCTCGAGGTAACACATCAAATAGTTCTGATCACGAGGCATTAACCATAGAGATCCATATATAATGACACACCATTCCAACATCAGAATAACACAAATCCTAACACCAGATGTGTCACATTCGATAATATATGACATTTATTGCTATGGAATAATTAGTATCGATATAGAATTTATTCTACCCTTAAACACTTGAAATGATTCCTAACATGTTTTATACCACTCTAATTTCACACCCTTTTTTTCATTCATTATATTTTCATTGAAATCTGTCATAAATATTTAAAGAAGAATCAGTAAAATCTATAAATCACCATGAAACATTGAACATCAAATATGTTCTCAGGCTATTCACAATGAACCATAGCTATCAATTTCATTTGGTAAACTGAGACTTTTGAATCCATGGTGATATGACCCATGAAGTGAATTTAATAGATCCAGAAGTAGATTTTGTTGATTTATGCATAGTTTTGATGCTCTCTTATCATATTCACCACAACCAAAAAATGTTTCGCACCATCATAACTGGAGTGTGAAAACACCCTGATATCATCAAACAAGGAAACAAAAAAATGATTCCAAATTTCAGTGGATAAGCTGATTCATATGATCCATGAATATAGTTGGTGTGTTCATGAGTAAAAATGACATAATCAGGACATTGTAAAGACAATACATTCTCATAAATGTTGTGTGAGGTATTTCTGAATTCCTAACACACACCTGCATATAGCTCAACATCACATAAATATTTGGAAACTCTAATTCTCCTCATATGTTATCAATGTGGTTCTCTATTAGG
Organism: Viscum album; assembly: GCA_963277665.1. NCBI lineage: Eukaryota > Viridiplantae > Streptophyta > Magnoliopsida > Santalales > Viscaceae > Viscum > Viscum album. Next base: position 2,142,895,776 of record OY728132.1, read on the forward strand.
GGAAATTGAAACATGTTCTTGATAGTTATCGTATTCAACTGATGGTAATCCACACAAAGAAAAGGGTACCATCACCCTTCTTGGAATAGACGACTACTGAACCACATGGTGATGACAAGGTAGTATAAAAACATTTTATTCCAGATCCTCCAACTGAGTCATGAGATCTAAAATCCCATTTGGTTCCATCTTATCAAGTGGAATGGTTAGTTGTGCTTTTCATTGAACATTATCATTAGTTATCACTTCCTCCCATACTAATGGTAGACTGGTGAAGTCATTTAGAATAAATCAATGAAATGCTATATATAGGAGGAAAAACAATGGGTTGTAATCATTGGTCATCATAAAATTTCTGGAGACCAATGTTATAATAATAACCATCTTCATATTCTATGGTCCTGAACATGTTTCCCTATAATACTATACTTCATTAATAACTTTTATATTAGCATTTGGTGTTGTAAATGTTAGCCTTCGATGATAGAATTCAATATGACATATTCTGCCTTATTAACTTTTGTAGAACCCTCTGGTGAAGTAAACATGACCCTACAATGGTAGCATTCAATATGGGGTCTATATAGAACTATCCAATCCCACATAATAATTAAATTCAAGCATTTCAAGTTGACGATATATAGTTTTCAAACAAAAATGTTATTTTCTACCTCAAGGGGACAACTATGAATACTAAAAACACACTATGCACAGATTCCAAATGGTATATCTAGAAACTTAACACTATTATAGAACTCGATTTCAGGGCCAAATCACTCTATGATATCATAAATTGAAAAAGAGTTATATAAACTAGTATCATACAACTAATACACTAAAATGCAGGCTACTAGAATTGTACATCGAACTGTATATAGTTCGATACTCTGCACCTATGGTGTGAGTTGGACTATATGTAAAGGGAATATACCGCATACATGATTCCCAATATGGCTGCATGATATTGGCTCACTCAACTAATAAAAATTATACATCTGGTTTCCTCAACCATGTCCAAAAACATCACCTGATTGGTCAAGGGTATTCTAACTACCATTCTATCATGATACTTCTGACCTCACTCCTGATCGTGTTTTAAGGGAAGATCCCAACACAGTAGACACTATTAAAATATTCTAAAAAAACTAAATAGTACCTATATCTCCATAACTTCTTCAATCAACTAGTTCATTTTAACTATATTCTTTTGTGTTCCCTTTTTTTCTGCACTAGTGAAATATAATATAACTATTAGTAAAATGAGCCTAACAGCTGCATCATATATGGATAAACCTCAAAATGTTGCTTTCTATAAGAAAAATATTCATTATAATCCTGAGTTAATGTAACTACCTAGCTCACACAATCCTCATATTTCAAATTACACAAATAATTAGTCCCTAGTTGATGATTTTTTATATATTTTCCATTATGAACACATTGACATGTGACCATATGGAATAACACAACCAATCATCCAAACATTGTGCAGTCATTACATAGTCTGCAGCTAGAGAAAGAGAGAAAAATATTGAAAAAAAATTAAATAAGAATTGTATTACATAATTGACATGGTCACCTACTGCAGATTCATAAACTATCTTGCTATTTCAATCCTAATATTTTTGGGAAGAAAGTCATAGAAGATGCTTTGAAAGACACCACTAACCATATATCTAGGCTTTCCTATAGGGTTGATTAAATCCAAACACCTCTTGGATGAATCACATGTCATATAAGAATATAGATAGACCCTAAAATCATGAGGCATAGTTAGGTGATTGAGCATTGACTGGATCACCTCAATCATATACTCCACTTAAAGTATCACACCATCACTCAAGAAGGTTGGAGGATTCATTTGTTGATACTTGTGAGTAAACTATTCTAATGTCATGGTAGGTCACACTCTGCCTTGAATCCTATTTATAATACAGAACATACCCTTTCCATACTGTACATAGACAATAATATTAGGAACCAGATGATGATCCTTGGGTGTTTCCATGGGTGGAATGATGGGAGGCTCAACTCCTACTACCACATGAACATGATCACTGTTTCCTTTAGGGTGCACAACCGGATGACATCAAGGAAGGATAACCCTGATATTTCTAACAAATTCCTCTAAATGGATTTATGAAATTTAGAAGATTCCATTTCAGAAACTATTAATGGTACAAATGATTTCTAATATGAAATAACATGTCACTCCATCTTCATCGAAATCTATGTCTATAAATTGGATCAAATCATAGCATTCCATAAGAACTCTCAAAGATACATTAATACCCCTAGTCATGTCTAGTTCCTGGTCTAGGTCCTGATGTTAGGAATTTGCATGAAGGGGTTTCTCATATTATCTAACATTTTCCATGTAATGGATATCTCATTTATGCATTTGATTTATTTCTGAAAATGTTAAATCCAATGATATTCCATTTTTGATCCATAATGGACCATAGGACTTGTGAAAAAATTGATGGTATTCACTTGGATGTCACTGTTAATTATGTTGTTCTTGATCATTCTATTATACATCCTTTATATTGTTTAGCTAGATGAAATACCATTTTATTATCTATAATGGAACATATAACTTTTGAATAAAATAGTGTAATCCAATGAACTCACACCATACTATAACCTAATTATTGAATTATGTTTCAGTGAAATTCAATTGAAAACAAGTCAATGTCAATAAGAAGTAACAACTGCTCTCTGAAAATATAAATTTGTTATGGAAATATACATGGCTTATAAGTCATGTTTCTGCTTAGATGATAAATGAACTAATATATAAACCTCATTTCATTAGACCAATGAAATGAAATTTTAATTCCAATTACATGAAAATTTATAATATAACATAACACGTGTTACACCAAATATGAAATGATATCAATAGAAAATAGTATAATTGACAACAATTTTATTTATGATAGCATGGATTTTACCCATTTTATGGATTTTCATTTCCCATTCATGACTTGTGACAAGGTACCAAGAATTACCCATCTCCATTTTATTTTCACAAAATAGTAAACCTTGAAAATAACCCAATTGATACCACTTTGTGACATTATATGTGTCGATGCCACTTAACACATGCCTCGAGCCCGATTGGCCTCATCACCCATGGAACATCTCCCAATATACTAGGGGCTACCAACTAGTAGATAGGGGGAATAGGTTTTAAATATGGGAGAACATACACCCATGTCATAGTAACACACTAGATAAAAATAATAGTGGCCAATAGTGGAATCGTTACATAATAGAATGATGTAGGAAACAATGAAATCATAGTAATCAACTAAATAAGAAAGTAACAGGATACCCAAATCTGGGTTAGAGTTTATGGGTTAAACTGGATACTCTGTCATCCCAAAATATTGTATGAAATTTCTTTATCTATTGGTATTCCAATAAAAATTGATAAGGAAACAGAAGTTTCTTGTTTTGGACCCTTTTCTGGGATTATGGTTGTGGTTGAGTTGGGGTCCACTCTTGTTGAAAAGTGATGCTTACAACTGTTGATGATATAATTGAGCTAAATATAGTTTATGAAAAAATTCCTAAATTCTGCACGGACTGTAGTGTTTTTAGTCATGATATTTCTTCTTGTAGACGAGATATAGTTTTCATCTTCGGTGCTTAGAGTAGTCATAATGTTAATAATTGTCTCAAGAAGATCAAAACTACCTCTACATTGAAACCCGACCCACATTTGTTGCATGAGGATGGAAAAGACTTGTGTAGGAGTATGGAACATCTGGGTACTGTTTCTAATCCTTCTAAGAATTTAGTAGAAGATGTTGTACACGAAGAGGCACCTAATGTTGATAATAAATGTGACTACCTAGAATTACCCAAGGTATGCACCCTCTCTGTTGAAAATAAGAAGAAATCATGGGTTGATATTTTAATGAAAGAGGAAAATATTGATCATGTTGTTTCTCCTAGAAAATTAAAAGATCATATTAGAGAAAAAGAAGCACATCTTTAGGAAACGATGGTTTCATCAGTGAATTGAAAAGGTAATCAAACCTTATATTCTAACCCCCTACTCATCTCTAATGATTGTAATTCTGATTCAAAGCCAATTTTGGATAATGAAGGCTTTTAGCTTGTTTCATACAAGAAAACACCATCCTCGATTGTTTCTTTAATAGTGGTTGATCTGCTTATTGTAGATGAAATGAAGATGTCAGTCACAAAATATTTTTCTCCTAAAAAATGCAAGGAAGAAACAGAGGATAGCTCGGGATCTGAGAGAACTAATGCTGAGTGAATTTATAGAAGACTGCAAGAATTCTCGAGCAGGGAAAGTGCTAGTAGAGGAAGATCGGTAGGTTGTGGTTGTGGGCATGGAAGAGTAGGGTTGGATGCAATTAGAGATGAAAAAAGAAGGATAACCGAAAGACTGCTGAAAAAGATAAGAAAATAGTTTATTTTTTTGGGTTTTCCCTATTTTACCATTCCACCCTACCGTTGTTTACAATTTTATACTTTATTTTATAAAAAGTGTCATAGCCTCCATCTTTTCCAAAAAAAGTCATAAATGAGGTAGAAAACTAAATAAAATAATAACTTAAAAAGAAGCCTCAAAGGCGGTGACTAATAAAATGATTCATGGAATGATGGTAATACTGAATGGAACATAAGGTGAAATCATGTTATAGAATAGTAAAAAATGAAAAATGAATAAAAAAAGCTCCATAAGAATCTCGAGCCTAACTACAATCCTCAACTCTTATGCTCCAACTATATTGTACAAGTCAAAAAAACTATATAAGGGACTTTATCCTTTCATGTACCTAAGGAAACATAATCTTATCATGTTCTAATGGAGTCCTGAGTAGGGTCTGCAATTATTTATTACTAGGCTAACATGAAAAACATCTCAAGTAATACCAGCTGGTTCTCATAAGTAAACAATGCTAAGAGAAAAAACATAATTATAATTGATGAATAAAAAACATTCTTCATTGGTTCTGTAGGACACCCAATGGGTTAACGTGCTTCATCCAATGATTGGTATGTCTAATAAAGTTAATATACATATATATTTAATAATTATATATATACATATGTTAAAATATATGTTGTGATGTATCGAGACATAACTCTATGCCATATAATACAGGGGAATCTCTCACAGACAAACCCCTAACACAACTTTAATATATTTCATGGTGTATTAAAAAACATAGAGGATTACTCATAGTTATAACTACATCATGGTTTTCATGGTCCCTTGTTTATCATATTGAAGCTCATATATTATTCCCATTTGGGATCTCATGGTCCCCTAGCTCCACATCCAATTTTACTGAACATTAATAATTACACAATAAATGAGTGACATACATCTAATTCCCTCATCACAAACATACCCATTTAAAAGGAACATTCATTATCAGAAATGTACTTAAGGGATAACATCATAATAATTTACATTTCTAGAGTAAATAATGAATGGTGAGATTTCAATTCAAGGAATGCATAAAGGAATATTTTTCATGTCATTGGCCATATTAAATTGAATTTATAAAATTAAATCGATGGATGTCAATTATTAGGAATAATTATATGGATTGATTCAAAAACATTCTATACAAATAAACATACTTAAATAATTTCAATGGAAATTATACCTTAATAGTGAGGTATCATAACCATGGAATCTTATTAACTTTTTTTACACTTGGAAAATCCAAAAACAATGACATAATCCAATAGATGGGATATATCAAATATTCCTATAACAATTATGGGGATTCAAATCCTATGAAAAGAAAACACCAATGGGGTTTTATGGGTTCTGAATAATACAGATGAAATATGGTTCAATTCAATTAAAGCTCATGTTTGGTGGTTTAGATCATGAGTTGTTCGTCCTAAGAAATTTTCCTCAAAAGGAAAAATTATCTAGCACATCATTTTGGGTCCTTATATGTCATTTGTCATATAAAGAAACAAAATAATGATTCAATTAACATATTTCAATGCACAAGAATCAGGTTGACAGGTAGGATTCTACACAATAAAGAAATTAGAAAGTGTCATCTAATGGATCAACGGAATAAATATGAAATGACCAAATCTAAAATGAAATACTATGGGAATACCTTATATATGTCCTTATACGATGCTTTTATTAATATCGGCATCATATTCGATGTAGGTTGGATGAGATCTGAGTTTCAGTCCAATACCTTGAAATTAGGGTGAATTGTTCCATATCTAAATAGCATAATATATGAGGATATTTAAAAAGGAAATAGGAGTACACAAGTTTATCCTTACCTTGGGATATTTGATAAATTTATCTGATTGATGATCGACCACCCAATAAATGATAATGTGGAAAATCAATTAAGGAGGGGTCTATATTCATTTGGTAGGAGAATTCTATAGGTTTGGCCACTAGAGAACATGGGAGGAGGAATAAGGGTAAATGAAATAAAGAGGTGGAAGATGATAATTATTCCTTAACTTCACCCAGAAAAAATTTTATACCCACAAATTGAAAAATGTGTGTCAACTATTCATTAAGGCTATGTACCCCATTTTTGAAGGGCACACTATCATGCGCCTAGTCCCAAATGGTGGCAGAAAAACTGCGCGTACTTACAGGTTCTCATGTATATTGCCTCCCAGTTTATTCAAAACATTTTTCTTGGGTCCCATGGTTCCAACTAACAGTGTAGACCATCCTATATCCTACTTTCCCAAAACTATGGGCTATGATCATGCCCTGAAAACTCTTGGGTTCCTCCATATATCATAGTATACATTACCATGTTTAACAAAATGTCCCAAAATAAAAATTAATGGATTTGTACCATCATAAAAAAGGAGGTTAATTACAATAATTATGTTAATAGAATAATATTATAGTGTATAGTTGTATTTATAATTATTTTATATGATATGGTTATTTAAAAAGATAGAAAAGAACATAGATACATACTTTGATGGAATCACCCCGCCTTGAAATATGTTCCTTTGGAATAAATGAGTATTGAATACTTTTATGGAAGTTATGTAAAAAATATATTTTTTTATTTCCATGTATGAAATATAAATATAAATATTCTTCTATATAAGAATTGGGTTGGCACTAGATTTTGAGATCGAAATATGTTTGGAATTTATATCGTATAAATAAAAAATATATTTTATCAAACACATCCTTCCTTTTTGAATTAATAAATTATATACCTTACTAAGTCTCGAATAAAAAATCATTGATCATTATTGAATATAAAATTTCAATTTTATCACAATAATGAAATATTATTTTTTGGAATTGTTTTTTATGATTGAGTGCAACCATGGGAGATATAATTAAACAAATTCTATAATAATATATAAATTTTTAATTAAAATACTAACCTAAATTATTACTGATAAAAATATTATTCTATCCTTTTCCAATTTATAAACACATATCTAAATGATTATTAGAGAAGATGTTTGAGATGATCATGGAAAAATATAATGGATCAAGTATCATGATAGATTTAAAGGGGTTAATTTCAAGAATGACATTCAAAAATCTATCTGGTAATGATGCATCACCATTCTGTTTCATGTACATATCTAATCCAACTATGGGGAATTATTTTATCTAGATTACTTCAACAATTTATTTTCCCATGATGAATGTGAATCTAGTCGACCAATAGATTGATTTTATTGCTGATCATGTTTTGGATATAGTTATCATACATTGGATAATAGGATATTGTTATTTTTGTTTATTATTTATAATTTTTATAATTTTAATGCAATATACTTGATGATAACATGAACAATAGTTGAGGTTCATTATACATATCTGTTACGATGTTTTGTTCACCCATTCCCTAAAAAATCCATTGACATCGATTCAATAGATGGAAGTTCATTAAATAAATGATATTAACTCGTTAAATTAACATTAATTGAAAAAAATATTGGCATTGTTGGTTTAGTTTTGTGATCTATCATTGGAATTGTTTGTAGATGAATGAAAGAGGATCGCGATCAGTTCGATCATTCCCTGCTTTCAGTTAGACATGAGATTTGTGGCAGTGTTTGATGTGAACAAATTCTAAATCAGTATAAACTATTAAAATATAGATAATTATTGTGAGGAAAGAATCATCATCCAGATCCAAGACCATAACTGTGATTCGAAACAGGATTGAATGATGAAGGTATTTTAAATAACACATAGAAAATCTGATATTTATAGGAAATTCGTTAATCCGCTATCGATATATGATAGAAAACATATCATATGGATCCCATTTTATGACACAAAGGATTAAAAAGTTATATAATATCACAAAACCTTTTATGTGTGTCATGTTCAATGTGACATCGAATTGGAAACATAGTTTTAATCCTAGTGGAGACATTTTTAGAAAAACAACTATCCACTCCGTCACCAGTTTCGTACACAATAATAGCTTGATACCAATACATGACCTGGTACAAAACCATATCTATGAATTTAGGCTTTACTAAATGTTTTTTGAAATTGTATATGGAACATGGTATTGAACTTGTGTAGTTCTAGATTTAGACGTATTGATAACGTAACCTCTTTACACAACATATACTTCCATTTTGGCAGTTTGAAGCCTTTTTTTAATTATAAACCAGTATATATTTATTGTGATTCCATAGACCCAAATCATGGTGTTAAAGTGTGTAATTAAACTCTATTATTAGAATTTGGAACCCTCCATGGGTTATATCATAGAAATATTTTGTGGGATATCTATTCCAGGTCCCATGTGGTATCCTATAATGTATACTCTTCCATGGGTTCAATTCATGGTTTCAGCATCACCACCAAGAATAGGGAATTGAAAACTATCATAATTACAGATCCAGGTGGTGTCTCAAATTGGTTATGTCTATGACCCCTATATATAAATTTATGTAATTAATGTTCTAGTGAGTAGTTTTGTCTGACCAAAAAAGAATGACCACTCAAAATAATTCCAGTAGTGACAACATGGCTCATGGAGTGAGATCCTAACAATGACTGATAACATGAAGCATCAAGAAGAATCCCATAGCAGGTAATGATTGATAATTCATTGAAACACATATTTTTTTATGATAATATCTATGTTATATATATATATACATTTTTCTCCCATACTTTTGAAATTATTAATGGTGATTTGGATAACAATCTTATTCATATTATTGGTTATTTCAAGGGTTATTACTGGTTATTGTTTTACTCACCCATCCATGGTGTCTTCCCACATATATCATGACACATAAAGATGAATTAAATTTTTATGGTGTCCTTTAAAGAATAGTTTCATGTAGAGAGTATTGAGATAGACTAACCATGGTTTTACTAATTGATTACTTAAGAAAAATCCCCTCATAGTTAGCAAACATGACTCATTTAGTAACATATGCATGCGATTTTATGTGGACCATTATTTATATATAATATTTTTTCATACTCTGATGTGGGATATATTTTATTATAACATTATTTGAATCTATTTTATATACATTTTATAATGATATATGTGATTGGATATACATTATAATGTTCCTTTACATGATTCTATGGCCTCCCATGTTTATGATCAACCTATTTGGAGAATTTTACTATACACAGTCTTATTTAAGGAAGGATTAGTGATTAAATATTTTCTTTTTATTAGAAAGGAATGAAAAAGTGGGATGGTTGTGACAATGTGATATCAAAAAGGATTTATCTTAGAAATAGTGTTTGGATGTATTCTATATGTTACATATGTTTTGGAATTTATGTTAATCATGCCAATGTGTTTCATGATAATATTTTATGAAAATTAAATTATTTTTTGTATGGGGGATTACATATCCATTCAGTTGGGATATTATAAAATTATTATTGAATTAATACATGTATAAATATTTTTATAAAAAAATTTGTTGAAGAATCATATAAGAATACATAACTATTTCCATATCCTTCTCGAGTCATATCTTAATAAATACTCTTTTAGTTCCATGTGTCATTATTTTATTTCTAAATTCACTCAATACTATTGATGTCACAACCCGTCCTCGGGGCCCATGCCGTGACTACCCCATGCCCGCCTTCCATAGGCCAGGGGCTGGCGACTAGCACCAAGGTGTAAATCCCTATAAAAAGGAGAGGCATTGCCTTTGTAAAGTAAACAATCACACAGAGTACAAGCAGAAGAAGTAAACACTAAGTAAAAACTAAGTACAACAGCAAGTGCGGAAAGTAAAAAGGGTCCGGAAATACAAGCCCAACTTTAAAGTAAAACTCGAAAGGGAAAACATCAACTGAAAAGTAAAGCTGCTACTCCGAGCTGTCCACTGGAAATCCCACCAGAAGGGTGGGTACATATTGCTCCTCTGCTCCTCAGGTCCCACCGTCCGCTCTGAGTATGTCCCGCCCAGTGGTCCACCTTCGGGTACCGCCTCGTCGTTACGTCCACCTCTGGGTACCGTCTCATCGTGAGGTCCTCCTCCGGGTACCATCTCGTCGTATAGTCCACCTCTAGGTACCGTCCAATCCTCAAAAACTCGACCTCCGTCAGCACTGCCCATCATCTGAAACCAACACAACGAGGTGCGGGCATAGCCCGTGCAGGGGTGAGTATAACGATACTCAGTAGGGACCCCGAGACTCTCAAGGTCTCACTAAACCAACAAGGATAACCACAAATAAGATCTCAAGAGATAACCTCTACTTAGGTATATGCCCATACATATACCTAAGTTATCAAGTAACCCATCCCAATCATGAGGAAATACAAGGATTGTGAAATCAACGGATATCCACTACCTGGGTATATTCCAATACATATACCTAAGTTAGCAAGTGACCCATCTCAATCATGAGGTAAACACAAGGTCAAAAGTCTCAGCTCAGACCAGGATTTTCATTATAGAAACTGTAACTACTGAAGTGCTCTGTCTCTAAAGTGTACAGTGGTCCTATCATGACTCCGAGGTACTGCTCACTAACCTAAGACTGCTGAAGTACTCCTCCTGTCGAATACTGCGGGTCAGCCACCCAGACACAGTAGTGCTTCCCGCCGAGGTATGTCACCCAAACACAGTAGTGAACACCCCCTAGTAGCCTGCTGAGGTACTCTCCGGACGAGTACCGCGGGTCTGCACTGTCACAAAGGTAGTGCTCCATCTGCCATGGGTCTGCACCTCAGAAAGTAGTGCTCCGTCCACTCGGCTAGTCGACTCACTGCAAGTCGAGTCGGTCAAGAAGTCTTCAGGTCTCAGCCAGTTACACGGTCTCCGTACTCCGCACGATCGTCATTGGGAGGGTCCGCTCCACGAGCTACAGGTTGATACTCCAAATATCTCAAAGGACTGCCTCGTCACAGGGGTCTCAACACAACAGATGGCGTGTCAATCAGATGCCCGGTCTGTGAGTTATTAGCCTTTTCGTCGTAGGGGACCGGTTGGTTTCGTGAGTGAACCAAACCCAGCCGTATCTCAACTGTACCCCGAACTCTCATATGGTATAATCATAGGGACCGTTTCTCAACGAGATCACCAACGCCGCTGATGGTTCGTCAAACGGACGTTCTGTCAGAAAAGTATCAGCTTTTCCGTTCCAGGGGCCCGGTTGGATTTATGTGCGATCCAACCCGGCCACTATCCATCTGTATCCAAATCTCAGGCGGAGGATGCCAAATGTTCCGTATCATCAATAGGAACTCAACACAATAAACATCATGTCAATCAGACGCATGGTCTGAGTGTTATTGCCTTTTTTTTCCAGGGGCCCGATTGATTTTTTGAGTGAACCAACCTGACCGCACTCCGTCGGCATCCAAACCTGGAGCATAGTACACCAAAAGATCCGTCTCACTTAGAGGAATTCAACGAAATAGACGGCGCATCAATCGGACGCCCGATCTGTTAGTTATTGGCCTTTCCGTCTCACACCCACCCTGAGAAACTTTCCAGGAGGTCACCCATCCTGATCACTACTCTAGGCCAAGCACGCTTAACTATGGAGTTTTAACCACGTAGGCTCCCGAAAAGGAAGATGTACCTTGAGTATAGTATACTGAAACGACCGTCTCGATCCAAGGATCGTGTTGCCGCTGACTGTGAGTCGTTTCGAGGCCTGTAGCCCAAGATACAGGCATTTGACCGAAAGTGGTCTGAAACTGGGGGTCTGGGACCGGCCCGACCCGGCCCGACCACCCCCCCCCTGGGTCAGCCGAACCGGGTCGACCGGCCCCGGGCGGCGACCCGGCCCGGCTCGGAAAATCCGGCCCAGCGCGGCGGCGCGGGCCGGTGGGGCGGCGCGGCGGCGCGGGCCGCTGCGGCGGCGCGGTCCGGCGTGGCGGCGTGTCGGGCGCGGCGGCGCGGTCCGGCACGGCGGCACGGGCCGGCACGGCGGCGCGGCCTGGGCGCCGTTCATGTGCTGCGCGCGGGGGGAAAAGCCCCCGCCTTTCCTCAGCTGGCGGCGCGGCACCCTGCCGCGCCTAAAGAAAAACGGCCCCCCTCACGTGGGGGCCTGCCTTCGAGAAAACGAGGGGCCGCCTGCCCACCCTTTTTGAAACCGGCCCCCCTCATAATGGGGGGGCATTAAGGCTGGCCGGGGGAAATTATTTCCAACGGTTTTCTCCCTTTCGGCCGGCCCGACCTGGCCGGCCGGTTCTTCCTCAATGGGTCCGGCAAGGCCGGTCCCCCTTCCGGCTTCCGACACCGGCAGCTCGGCTGGCTGCCGGTCTTCTCGTTCTGCCGTGGCCAGGAATCGACCGCGACCTTCGTTGTCCGGCGCGGTGCGACGGCACCGCTCCCCTCCACCGCGGCCCCGCTCCAGCCGCGACGCCTTCAACTTTCTTCGACGCGGCACAACGGCGTCGCGTCCTTGCATTATTTAACGATGCAGCGCGACGACGCCGTGCGTTTCTTGCCGCATGATCCTGCGCAGTGCGACAGCACCGCGCCACACCCGTTTTAATCCACAACAAAATCAACATGAATATGATGAGGGTCGGCCGTGTTCGTGCGGTTCGTCCCCCTCGCGTTATTTGCTAACAATCGGCCTTTAATGAATGATAAACTTTCACAATCTTTTAAATTAAATAAAATGTTTTGGAATCAAGGCCCGAAAAATATAAGTCTTCACGTTCGAAGGAGACATCCACATAACTTTAAAAAGTTAAAACCCCTACCTTGATTTAGGAGGTGACAAGATTCGGCGTCGCAAAAGGAGATGTCGCGGAAGAAGACGTCGTCGATATTGCGGGTATGGCATCGCAGAGATGGTTTCCGAGAACGTGGTGTTCTTCGTCGAAGTCCGATTGTTCTTCGCGTTCTTTGTCAAGAGGATGAAGAAACTTCAAGACTTCTAAGCCTTCTTTCCAAAAGCTCTGAAAGATCACAACCCAACCAAATGAAATAAGTTCTCCACTTATTTAATTAACTTCCCATGGCTTTTGAAATTCAAGTGTTTGAAATTCAAAAGACTCACATAACTCACCACATTAAAATCAACTCATTTAAGACATAAGTTATAACTAAGTTAAAATCATTTAAGTGGGAGTTGAGGGGTTTTAGAGGATATGAAGAGGTGGGGTTCGTGTGGGCCACACCACCGTCATAAACTCCCAAGGGAGGTTGGGTGGTTACCCAACTTCCACCATGAGCTAACACTTAGAGTAAGTTAATAAAAATTGTAGTGTAGTTATAAAATAAACTTCCACAATTTTTATTATCAACACTCGTGTAAACGCAACTCCGGAACAGGAGTTCCTAAGTAATTACCGGCGCTGCAGTTTGATCGGTGCCACCGGAATTTGATTCCGGGCACCAGTTCAAAAGATAGAAATTCCCGCTCACTCGTTCACTGAACGTACCCAAGCCAAACTTCGGAAATTAATTACGGGCACACCGGGCCTCGGAATCAAGCGCCGTCAGAAACTGTGTTCTTGTAAAATTCCAAAGAAAATTAAGAAAAAACATTCCTTGATATTTCCGGGTCTTTACATTACTCCCACCTCAGGGCTTTACGTCCTCGTAAAGCTTCAACACAAACTAGGGTCACAAAAGCGGTACAGAGCACACATCTGAGCCTTCCGCTTCTATGTGCTCACCTGGAGGTTTCTGTACTGCCAAAGAAAGTGCACCTGAGAAATCTATCGTCCTCGTAGGATCTGCTCCTGTCGATCCTCGATCCCCACTGGAATCTCCGTGAAAGACACCCCATCGCCATCGTCCAGCTCCTCATGGTCAATGGTATGCGAAGGGTCGAGCACGTATCTTCTCAGTTGAGATATGTGGATGTCGTCGTGCACCTGGTGAAACTGTGGTGAATGGGTCAAGCGGTAAACCACCCCGCCTACCCAGCTAAGGACCTAAGACGGTCCGCTGAACCCCGGAGATAACTTGCAGCCTTGGCCACATCTCCATAAACCTCGTCGAGGTGAGACCCATATAAGGACGTGATCATCAACCTCGAACTCCAGAGGTCTCCATTTTCTATTAGAACTAGAACTCGAAAGGGTGCTACCACGAGGGTAAGGTTGACCGACTCAAGAGTGATCGGTCTCACCTTCCTGTGCAAGAGTTACCCTGCACTGCCAGGGGTTTCCTTTTCCGCCGACCAAGGGAAACCCATCCCGACGTTTTCCTAAAACCGTCAATTTGAGTATGAACAGTTATTGCCCATTCCATACTCAAACTAACGTCGTAAGTCCTCGACCCTTTCACCAAGAGATTCCAACCAGAAATCTCGCCTCGAGGGTCTGACCACACCGTCGGTGTAAGTGTGATTATCGAGTCTCCTCCCAAGGTATCTCTAGACGTGAGGGTCAAGTCCACGGCTTACCGGAAACTCTAGGTCTGGAACGGGATTTGTGAAAGCGAGAAATGATTCATATCGACGTCTGTTACTACAGTAGCTAGTAGTGGACACAGACTGTCCCTTGAATCATTTCTAGAGCCATTGGGTCATACTCCTTGACCGCATGCAGCTGCATTCTTCCACCGCCCTCCAGCTCCCTGAGCTTGGAGGGGATAACTAAGGCAGGTGGTTATACCATTTTAGGATGTACACCACCTCATGCTTCTCTCCTAGCTCTGCCTCCACGTATACTGCTTCATAGACTCATCTCTCCTTTAAGCTTCCTCTTCATAACACGCCCGAGTCTCTAAGACTGGCACCAGTTTCCTGTTTCTTACTGTACTGTGTAGTCTTCATCCTCTCCTGGATGTCCTGGACCTCCTTTAGTCTCACAAGAGCTGCTTTGATTTCTTCTTTGCCGATAAGAGAAACTCGGTATCATCCCCTGGATGAACCACATTCGTTGCCTAATACAGTCAATCCTGACATGAATGATTCATTCATTCCATGGATGATGTCATAAGGCCTCGACGTATCTACTAATAGATCCAACTGTCACTCTCTCCTCCAAGGGTCGAGTCACACTATCGGCATTAGTGTGAGGTCACTGGGTCCCCTCAAGTAGAAATCTCGAAAGTGAGGGTCAAGTCAACAGTTTAACCGGGACCACTCAGTATCAACCAAAAAAAAGGACAGGAAAGCAAACAAAGATAAGTGTCTTTTTATTATTGCAGCTCATAGAATAAATACACGAATACAAAAGAAACATGGAACTAGAAGTAAAAAGGACGTATCCACTAGTTCCTCTCCTCCCCACCTGCTCTTAGAGCTCTACTTCCTTGTCCACTGCTCCGCTGTTGCTCAAGCACTAGTCGCTGCTTCTGTCTCGGTGGCTCCTCCAACACATGCTGATCAACCGTACGAGGATTCAGACAGTCACGTGCCAGGTGACCCTTTCCGCCGCATGAGTAACATTGTCCGTTTCTGGCACGCCTGGCTCTGACCCCACCTCGGGTGCCCCGCACCACCGGTCCTAAAACTGAAGATCGTATAACTGCTAGTGTGGTCCTCCTGGACCGCTGCATCATCTATTTACTGCCCACAGATGACTCGGCTACTGATCGAAAAGCACGCGGCAAAGGCAGAAGCACCTGTACATGCTTAGGGTGTAGAGATACTAGCACAAACTGCACCCTGAAAAATGTCTTGAAATCTTCCCATGCGATGTTCATCTCATCACAAAACTGGAACAGGTGGCTCCACCACCTGCCTGATGCTGCCTGAAGGAGGCGGGTAGCAATGATCACCATGAAGTCTGTCGGCGTCCCCACTAGCCTGAAGACTCTCACCATAGCCTCCAGCCAAAACCTCAGCCGCCTGCGGGTCCATCTCTCCCCGGAACCTGGGTGGCCTCTGGCGCTGGAACTCGTGCACTGTGCTCAAGCGTCGTGCATCGCCTACTGCTGGGGCTGGTGGCATCGGTGGCCCAACGGGTAGCAGTACCGCGGGTGCCTCCGATGGTCCCTCAACTGGGATAGGGCCCTGTACTGAGGCCTCGTCGCTCGGCGGGCTGTCAGTACGTACCACTCTCGGGGCTCTAGCTAGTCGTCCGTGAAAAGGCATTCTGAAAGAAAAATCTTGACACGGTCAAACGTTTATACCTGGTGAGCTGACCTGGTTTGAGCTGTTTTAAGGGAAAACCTTTGAAAACACACACTCAATTAGTGTTTTCATGCACAAAGTCAGAAATCAGTTGTCAGGGTCCTGGTGTATGGATACGTCGGCCGCCCGCACTAACACTAGACTCCCTGAACTGAAAACCACACTCGGTACTCTCAACACTATTGCTTCACAGAAAGAAACATCAGAGTTATAAGTTCTACAGTATAATTGAACTCCATTGATACCAATTTGTCACGACTTGTCCTCGGGGCCCGTGCCTTGATTACCCCAAGCCCGCCATCCATAGGCCAGGGGCTGGAGACTAGCACCAAGGCGTAAATACCGATAAAAAGGGAAGGCATTGCCTTTGTAATGTAAAAAATCACACAGAGTACAAGCGGAAGAAGTAAACACTAAGTAAAAACTGAGTACAACAGTAAGTGCGGAAAGTAAAAAGGGGTCGGAAATACAAGCCCAACTGTAAAGTACAACTCGAAAGGGAAAACATCAACTGAAAAGTAAAGCTGCTACACCGAGCTATCCACTGGAAATCCCACTAGAAGGATGGGTACAGATAGCTCCTCTGCTCCTCGGGTCCCGCTGTCCGCTCCGAGTATGTCCCGCCTAGTGGTCCACCTCCGGGTACCGCCTCGTCATCACATCCACCTCTGGGTAACGTCTCGTCGTGAGGTCCTCCTCCGGGTACCATCTCATCGTATAGTCCACCTCCAGGTACCGTCCAGTCCTCGAACACTCGACCTCCTTCAGCACTGCTCGTCGTCTGCAACCAACACAACGAGGTGCGGGCATAACCCGTGTAGGGGTGAGTATAACGATACTCAGTAGGGACCCCGAGACCCTCAAGGTCTCACTAAACCAACAAGGATAACCACAAAGAAGATCTCAACAGATAACATCTACTTAGTTATATGCCCATACATATACCTAAGTTATCAAGTAACCCATCTCAATCATGAGGAAACACAAGGATTGTGAAACCAATGTATAACCACTACCTGGGTATATGCCCATATATATACCTAAGTTAGAAAGTGACCCATCTCAATCATGATGTAAACACAAGGTCAAAAGTCTCAGCTCAAACCAGGATTTTCATTATCGAAACCGTAACTTCTGAAGTGCTCCGTCTCTAGAGTGTACAGTGGTCCTGTCACGACTCCGAGGTACTGCTCACTAACCTAAGACTGCTGAAGTACTCCTCCTGTCGAGTACCGTGAGTCAGCCACCCAGACACAGTAGTGCTTCCCGCCGAGGTATGTCACCCAAACACAGTAGTGCACACCCCCTAGTAGCCTGCTGAGGTACACTCCGGATGAGTACCGCGGGTCTGCACTGTCACATAGGTAGTACTCCGTCCGCCATGGGTCTTCACCTCAGAAAGTAGTGCTCCGTCCACTGGGCAAGTCGACTCACTCCAAGTCGAGTCATTCAAGCAGTCTTCAGGTCTCAGCCAGTTACACGGTCTCCATACTCCGCACGCTCGTCACTGGGAGGGTCCGCCTCACGAGCTACAGGTCGATACTCCAAGTATCTCAAAGGACTGCCTCGTCATAGGGGTCTCAACACAACAGACGGCGCGTCAATCGGACGCCCGGTCTGTGAGTTATTAGCCTTTTCGTCCCAGGGGCCCGGTTGGTTTCGTGAGCGAACCAAACCCGGCCGTATCTCAACTGTACCCCGAACTCTTATAGGGTATACTCATAGGGACCGTTTCTCAACGATATCACCAACGCCGCTGACGGTTCGTCAAACGGACGTTCTGTCAGAAAAGTATCTGCTTTTCTGTTCCAGGGGCTCGGTTGGATTTCGGTACGATCCAACCCGGCCACTATCCATCTGCATCCAAATCTCAGGCAGAGGATTCCAAAAGTTCCGTATCATCAATAGGAACTCAACGCAATAGATAGCGCGTCAATCAGACGCCAGGTCTGAGAGTTATTGGCTTTTCGTTCCAGGGGCCCGGTTGATTTTGTGAGCGAACCAACCCGACCGCACTCCGTCGGCATCCAAACCTCGAGCGGACTACGCCAAAAGATCCGTCTCACTTATATGAATTCAACGAAATAGAAGGCGCGTCAATCGGATGCCCGGTCTGTTAGTTATTGGTCCTTCCGTCTCACACCCACCCTGAGAAACTTCCCAGAAGGCCACCCATCGTGATCACTACTCTAGGCGAAGCACGCTTAACTATGGAGTTTTAACCACGTTGGCTCCCGAAAAGGAAGGTTCACCTTGAGTATAGTATACCGAAACGACCGTCTCGATCCTAGGATCGTGTTGCCGCTGACGGCGAGTCGTTTCGAGGCCCGTAGCCCAAGATACACGCATTTGACCGAAAGTGGTATGAAACTGGGGGTCTGGGCCTGGGCTGACCTAGCCCGACCCCCCTGGGTCGGCCGAACTGGGTCGACCTTCCCCGGGCGGCGACCCGGGCCGACGACCCGGCCCGACTCGGAAAACCCGGCCCGGCGCGGCGGCGCGACGGCGCAGGCCGGTGCGGCTGCGCGGTTCGGCGCGACGGCGCGGTCTGGCGCGGCGGCGCGTTCCGGTACGGCGGCGCGGGCCGGCACGGTGGCGCGGCCTGGGCGTCGTTCGTGTGCTGCGCGCGGGGGGCAAAGCCCCCGCCTTTACTCAGCTGGCGGCGCGGCAACTTGCCGCGCCTAAAGAAAAACGGCCCCTTCACGAGGGGGCCTGCCTTCGAGAAAAAGGGGGGCCGCCTGCCCCCCCTTTGTGAAACCGGCCCACCTCATAATGGGGGGCCATTAAGGCTGGCCGGGGGAAATTATTTCCCCCGGTTTTCTCCCTTTTGGCCGGCCCGACCTGGCCGGCCGTTTCTTCCTCAACGGGACCGGCAAGGCCGGTCCCCCTTCCGGCATCCGACACCGGCGGCCCGGCTGGCCACCGGTCTTCTCGTTCTGCCGCGGCCCGGAATCGGCCATGGCCTTCGTTGTCCGGCATGGTGTGACGACACCGCGACCCTCCACCGCGGCCCTGCTCCGGCCGCGGTGCCTTCAACTTTCTTCGACGCGGCGCGACGACGTCGTGTCCTTGCATTATTTAACGACGCGGCGCGACAGCACCGCTCGTTTCTTTCCGCATGATCCTGCGCAGTGCGACGAAACCGCTCCACACCCATTTCAATCCACAACAAAATCAACATGAATAGGAGGAGGGTCGGCCGTGTTCGTGCGGTCCGGCCCCCTCACGTTATTTGCTAACAATCGGCCTTTAATGAATGATAAACTTTCACAATCTTTTAAATTAAATAAATAGATTTGTAATCAAGGCCCGACAAATATAAGTCTTCAAGTTCGAAGGAGATATCCACATAACTTTAAAAAGTTAAAACCCCTACCTTGATTTAGGAGGTGACGAGATTCTGCGTCGCGAAAAGAGATGTCACGGAAGAAGACGTCATCGGTATTGCGGGTATGCCGTCGCGGAAGACGGTTTCCGAGAACATGGCGTTCTTCGTCAATGTCCGATTGTTCTTCGCGTTCTTTGTCAAGAGGATGAAGAAACTTCAAGACTTCTAAGCCTTCTTTCCAAAAGCTCTCAAACATCACAACCCAACCAAATGAAATAAGTTCTCCACTTATTTAATTAACTTCCCATGGCTTTTGAAATTCAAGTGTTTGAAATTCAAAAGACTCACATAACTCACCCCATTAAAATCAACTAATTTAAGACATAAGTTATAACTAAGTTAAAATCATTTAAGTGGGAGTTGAGGGGTTTTAGAGGATATGAAGAGGTGGGGTTCGTGTGGGCCCCACCACCCTCATAACCTCCCAAGGGAGGTTGGGTGGTTACCCAACTTCCACCATGATCTAACACTTAGAGTAAGTTAATAAAAATTGTAGTGTAGTTATAAAATAAACTTCCACAATTGTTATTATCAACACTCGTGTAAACGCAACTCCGGAACAGGAGTTCCTAAGTAATTACCGGCGATGTGGTTCCATCGGTGCCCTCAAAATTCGATTCCGGGCACCGGTTCAAATGATTGAAATTCCCGCTCACTCATTCACTAAACGTACCCGAGCCAAACTTCGGAAATTATTTCCATGCACACCGGCCCTCAGAATCATGCGCCGTTAGAATCTACATTTTTGTGAAATCCAAAGAAAATTAAGAAAAAAATTTACTTCAAATTTCTGGGTCCTTACAATTGAAATCATGGACTGACCATTATAGTTTTATGGTTGATATTCTGAGTGATTTGGCATAAATATAGGGACATGTACATGAGATGGTACATTTTTTATTTTTTCCATCCCCCCCCCCAATTGAGAAGTATGATAAGACATAAATACCACTAGAGAATATTAAAGGAAGAGAAAATTAAATGAATATATAAGGTATTAAAAACCAAGTAATTTTTGTTATAAATACCCTGATGTAATTGGATAATTAATAGAGGTAGTCAAACCTATTTTCTTTCTTTGGATGACACAAATGATCAATAAGAGTTCCTAGTACTGAGTCAAATTCAAGGATAAGATAGATGTTTTTTATGTCTCATGATTCTAGAATATTATGATATGGATATATCTAGGACAAATTTTGAGCATTAATGTGGGAAGGATTTACGTCCTACCATGTTGGAAACATTCCATATCGAGAAGCTTCCATATCAATAGTACGTAATAAAAATTGTAGATAAATGTTTAGTGAGGATCATCACATCTACTAATGCACCTTGAATATGGTATAAAATTATTTCATATGAGAACATACCATATTGTGAGAATTATTTTAATAAATCATGGTCTTAGTGATACCACATCACATACCCCCTCTATTGTGGATATCATGTGTTTCATGTTGGTGGAGATATCTTTGGAAGAGGATACACCGAAAATTGGGGGTAATTGTTGGAACACTTGTGTGATGGCTTAGACAATTAATAGTTGATGGTAGTAACATGTATCAGTGAATAAGAGATAAATTAATATATTTTCACTATATATAGAGTCTACAACTCATGCCATTTATATTTGATCTGGGTTTACTAGAGAGAGGTGGCAATTCTGTTCAAGAGTTTAGGTAAATCACACTCAATATTTTCCAAGTCATTTTACATACAATAGAGACATAGTCAAAGGAACACAAATATAGAGTTAATTGTATGAGTAGGGAGTCCCATAGGGTGTAGAATTTGGAATAGGAGTATGTAGATATTGGTGACTTGAAATGTGATTTTACTTTTTTACACCAATACCAAATTGGGTACAATGCATGGATTTTGAATAATGTAGTAAGGGGAAGGTGAAGCTATAGGTAGTGGCGGCCTATAAAAATGAGGGTCTAGTGGTGATTAGATGTATAATTTATTTATTTTATACTTTTTTTAGTACTGATAGGCATGGGTTTGATCCACTCTTTTTATAGCACATTCCTAATGTGAGCCTTAGTAATTCTTATTGAGCACATGGAATGAACCTTTCCATTGGATTCTCAAATTTGATGGGTTTCATTTATTATCAACAAATTATGTAAAGTAAAAAATCAATCTCAAAGGAGAGATCATCATATGGGAACTCATCATTGATACAAGTAGGCCCCATGAAATCATCATTGTTATAGACTTTCTATCCATAGTTCATGATCATATTAAATATTTCAAGTTGAAAATGTGGTAATTACATAGTAATGGGATGAGTAATTAATTATTTTCATATAAGGAAAACTAGGAAGATTATGAAAACATCATACAATGGAGGGAAAAACTGATTAATTGTCACTTATATAGTGTCACCCATAGAACCATGTATTCATTGGGATTTTATCTTACTATTGTGGTGGAAGAGTATGGGGACGTTATTCTGGTGTATGTTTTCGAAATACCTCAACACCCTGATAAATGGTTATTTATTAACATCCACCCATGTATGTTCATTAAATTTCTACCATCATATTTCTTGATCTCATAGAGCATTGTGAGATGATGTTATATTTGTAGGACTATTATATCAATCAATTTAGCAGGCCCTATGTGTCACCCAATGTAACCCCAATTATATTGTCTATAAATGTGGATATGTGGATGAGGTCTTTTGAAGATTAATATCACTAAAATTAGGTGAATATGAATAATAAGTATAAAAATTAGTTTACAATTGGAAACTATGATTAGTTGAAATGGGTGAACTGAGACATGAAGTTAGACCACATATTTGGTTATCAATGTTTCCAAGTATTAGACATGGCTACACAAAAGATGACTTTTTGATAAATCTAATGTCATTTTGAGTAAAAGAAAATTTCTTAAAGAATTTTGAAACCATATATATTTTTTTGGTCTCATTAAAAATATCATTAAAACGTTATTTGAATAATGTTTTAGTATTTATTGAGGAAATTCAAGTGTACTCAGTATATAAATATGATCACGGAAAACACTTGAAATGGTCTCACATATGATCTATGATTAAAATATTTCTATAATGCTATTTATGTGTATGTTCTAGATTTTAGAGGTCGACCTTCTATAGAATTTAATCTTGGAAGAGTGTATATATGTGGACCCATTATGGGTTTGGATTTGATAAATTGGAACCGACATAAGAGTTTGAATGCAGTGTGTATCATCAATGGTTTAATATGATACTATAGGAAATTAATGATATATTTCTCTAGTATATTGGTTCGTTTCAAGAAATTATCACATAATGGGAAGCCTTTTGTGTGGAAAAAATTATTCTACATGGATTTTTCTTAGTTAAAGAAGATGTTGAAAAGAACTCCCACTAGGTTTTTTTATAGAATAGGGTGTTGATTATTTATTGGTATTTAATTTATTATTAAATAGAAAAGGTTCTATTCTGTTGAATTGGATGGAATTTTTTTATGGTGATGGTGATATAGACAACATAAGTAGAACTACATGATCAATGGTATAGAGTTGTAATGTGTATTCCTTTACCTAAATATGTAATGGTACTACCATTGCAGTGGTTACATTATAAAATGTTATTACCAAAAGAAAATATGTAATATCATCTTGTTGATAGATCGTAACATGATACACAAGTGATGGACATATTTCATCAATGATAAATAATTCAATGTATTATATACTCAATGAAATTGGAACATGGTGTTAGATTATATCCATATAAAATATTTTCAAAGAAGATGAGTGAGTCATTAAAGAAATTAACATCATTATATTTTTCCATGGCAGATGATGATGGTGAATCATAACTCCATTAGATGTGTTTTAACCCAAATTCTTATAATGTGTGTTAGGTAAGTTCATCACAGAGATACTAATTATAAATCCTTGTGCACAAATATAACTACTAGACGTTATCCTAAATGATTATATGAATGTGGGTACCACATTGTATGATTCAAAGGACAAATGAATTTTTTCACTGATTTTTCCTAAGAGGGTTATTAGTTAGTTTTATACATCCCACCAAATGATAGATTTAGTTGTATTAATTATGTATAAGGAACATTACTGTCAGTTTTGGTGTCTAGGGAAAAAAATGTGTTGTAGAGTATCTACCTCAATGCCTCAGTTGTCTTCCTGTGAAGGTTGAACACAAGGTTTTAGTGGGTTTAGCTCAACCACATGAGGGGTCAAAGGGGATGTGGGTTATTGAATCTATTGAATTAATAATGAGGTTAATATTTATATCTAGAGGACAAGATTCCAAATGGGTGATCATATACCGACTTACCAGGTTGTTCTAATTCATAGATATCTAAAAGGGGAGTTTAAAAGAGAGTTTGTGAAACCTTTTGTTTATGAGATAGTAGGGTTCCACATATTTCCCTAAATTATCATTTTAGGCCTTATTGATTTCATCACCTCATGATTTCGTAGAGGATTTTAAGAGGGCTTTTGTACCCATTTTCCTTGAAGTAATGAATTTCACCGTGAGAATGATATCCATAAGAAGTGAAATATATTAGTTATGGATGACAACCTTTTGGACTATATTATTTAGTTCAACTACAGTATGGAAGATTAACTAATAGTGATATAGTTTTCCAAAACAAAAATTACCATACCACAATCAGCGTGACACTATTTGAGACATTACACTATCAGCCTTCTAGGTTTCCCCTCTATTTTACTGATCCATGTGTGTCAGCTTCATAATTGGGAAGACATTTATTGTGATGATATAGATTGTGAAAATATTCATGAATTTGTTTACGACAACACATATCCATTATAGGCCTTATACGGGCTACCCATGTATAATTTAGGAGTTTGAGGGGGGAGACCATCTTTTCCTATAGAGTTCACCTCAAATTGGATTGTATATTTTTGTGGTGTATTGTTGACTTCATGCTACATTTTCTCATTCTAGAAAAAAGATTTTGTTGATGACGTGGCATACCACTTGTAAAAACATTGACTATTATATAACAAAAATTTTGTAATCCAAGGTTTGATGGTGAGGTTGTATGTTTTCCCCATTTCATGTTCACTATTAAGGATATATATGATTCAATGATATATCTAAAATTACTATGTACCTATTTGAGATCTAGGATTTGTTGGGGAAGATCCTACATAGGAAGGAAATTCCCTTTGAACATGACTAGTATAAACATGGGAATGTGTTGTAATGTACCTGCGAGTGACGGACCATGAAATAAGCATAGTACCATTATAATTTTCAGCTTTCATTTTTATTTTATGGAAGAAAATACTCGAGGAATGTAGAATGTAATGAATCATTTTTTCATATATAGGTTCAAAATATATATATAAATATTTTTTGATCTAGGTGATGAGTCATTGTGGGACTTTAAAGCATTGAATGTATTATTATTTAATTTCTATAAATATTAAATATAACATACCTAAAGAACCAATTTATAGTGAAATAATGAAATAAATCAAAAAATAATGTTATAAATAAGAAATATGAGATTACAGTAAAATCCCGAGAGTGATTTTTTCTATAGGCACAACCTAACCATTTTCCAATTTAGTTTTTTTGGTTTGAGATCCAAATTGTGTGTTGTAATTATATAAAATTAAAATATTTATATAATTATTTATTTAAAATAGTATCATACATTATTATCTATAAATGTAAATTTATATCATTTTCACATGGTTATCACGATAACCTAAATATTCTGAGTGGAGCTGTCAGAGGAGTTCTTGGAAATTGATAATAGTTCAAGGATCATGATCAAGTGTGTCATCATAATTTCACCAATTGGGTTTAATTATCACTCCAGAGATCACGTAGTGCTATTATTCACCATAAATTGAACTGTACACCAGGTAGGGAATTATTACCCATGTTTTACCTCTATCATTGATTATAACATACCAAATATAAATCCAATAAACCCAAATACTTATTCTTAGGTTGATTGTGATACAACGACAGGTTTATATACATCTGATTGTGTACGAATTTTCATTCAGTTATTTTATTATATTCATTTGTCATTATAATGAAATACATTTGAGGCCAACATATAAAATCAACATGGTTCATTCTTTTTTTTTGTATTTCAAGGGGTTCTACAATCATTAATAAAAATATTAATCATTGTTGTTTCCTTGATTTCCTGTTCAATAAATACTTTTTATGGGATCATTTAACAATATTTCATCAACCTAAAATACTAATTAAATGGGTTTGTATTCTTTATAAGGGGAGTAATTGTGGTAATGTAGTGACATTGGTCGATTAGAGGTGGATTTGGATCAGATCAAAGGTTTCTCGTTTTTTGGATTGACTTGTGTTGTGTAGTGTAGTGTGATGAAAACTGACTCTCAATGATCTTAGACAACACAAATCTACACCCCTATAATGTGGGAGGTGAAATCAACTAGTTGGAATATCATTACAATACATCATAACTAGATAAAATCATGGCCTCACGAGTAAATAATCATTTGATACATTATAATTTCATGGGATTTAATGATACATGATATGATTTCTAACAAAAAACATTATGTAGTCCCCCTTTAATAGAACTTGGTTTTACATGATAAATAATGCATCCCATTCCTTGTGACATTTTTTACATGATATTTGATTGTGTGCTTGTGTGTCATCAATTTTTCTGAAGGATATTTAATTACAATCACAACCAAGGACATGAGTGTGGCCAATGTATTTTGGAAGGTCTCATTACAATGACATGACCTGTTAAAAATATAGGGCCATGTATAAAGGAATAGACCAATATTCATATGTACATGAAGATAGACACATGAAATGAAATAAGAATATCTATAATTATTGGTAAAAACATTGTAACCTATATAAACATCGTGTTCATCCTATGGGGTGGTTTGGATCCCTTTAATTAATTAGTACAGACATGGTTTGGGTATATGAGATTCCATGGTCTTTCCATATGAGTGTAATTTTTGGAAACACATCCTAAACAATTGATCGTTGTCCCATCCATGAGTTTTTCCTTGGATGGATTTCATGGTATAACTTCATGGGGCATAGGTACTACACAATCCCATGTCATCTTAAATTGGAAGGATTTTCAGTATTTGTGTGAAAACCATACAGAGTGAATGGATCCCTTATATAATATATTGATATAGTAAATCATTTATTGTCCCCCACCAGTCTTGTGTGTTATCCCATACACAAACATTTACATTTTAATATTTCCAGAAAGAATAGTGGAATGATAGGGTTGGAAAACCCTCCATTAAGTAACCTTTCATTCACAACAATGATCAAGGAGTGATATCTCAAATATGAGTGGTACCTTGAACTATTGATAATACTCATTTAGAAGTTAGTGGTTAACACCTATTTGAGTCTAGAAGATTTTTATGTGTATATATGTATTTTTTTTATTGATATATATTGTATCCTCTTAACATGAGTTATTATGATATGAGTACATTATTGAAGGTTAATTTTAAATATAATAGGATTTCATAGTTGATTTCATTATACTCATCCATTCATTGTCCCTACCTATAGACGTCATCTTTTATATAGTTGACATGGCTTTTGATTTAGTAATGGGATGATTATTATATGAATGAGAATAGTGATATATATTTGACAAAGATAAATTAGTTCAATCATTTTAGTGTAATAATATCTTACATATAAGGATGTAAACTTTTTTTGATAGTGGGTGTGGTGGAAATTTGTCCCATTCCAATATTATCTCATATTATCAAGGGGATAAATGTTATAAATGAATTATTAGTATCAGTTGTATTCTCCATTAATTTTTATAAGGGTGTTTAAATATGAATTTATGTATATATGAACATTAGGATAAGGACTGCCATATGCCGGATCTCCCAAATTAGGGAATTTATTCAGTTCATAGTCTATTGGAGGCGGTGTTTGGGTGGGAAACTCATCTTATTACTCGCCAGGTAGGGCCTGGTTAGTCACTTCATGATGGTAGTTTCTACAAGATTTATAATAACAATTTAAGATTGGAATAATGGATGGGATTCAGTAGATAACAAAATTAAAAGTGTTTTTTGGTATCTTGTTGAGGAGGTAACCTTTTACATGTGAGTATTGAGGGGCATTTCCACAAATAATTATTCCCAAAGGTATAACATTAAAATTTTAATTGTAAAGTTTATCCAATGTGGAAAACAAATATATTTAGTTCATGAATCCCCTCATCAAATTAATTAATAGATATGGATTGAGATATTTTAGTCTTTTATCCAATAATTTAAACTTATGACATCATTTTAGCTTTGCCCGGATTTTTTACCTTTTACCATAGTAAAAATTTTTATTCTAAAAAATGAAATTGTTTGCAAAATTTAATTTTTATTTGATGATTCCGAATTTATAATAAATTTAATTTTATTAAATTTATATATTGGAAAAATTTTAAATTTATAAAAAAATATTTATTTATATGAAAATTAATTTTTAAATAATTAATAGTGTTTAATTTAAGTTTATATAAATTAATAAATTAATTATTTTTAATATTTTTTTATATATTTAGATATTTATTTTTTATAATAGTTTTTCAGACATAGTCAATTTATTTATTTTGAATGATAATATAGAACAGATATAAAAACTCTTTTAAAAAAATATCATAATTAATATTAATTGATTCTAATCATATCCCATTATAAATATTTATATTACATAATATATAAATTTTATTAACAAACCGGTATTATATTTTATCTTTAAATTTTATATGAACATAAAATCATTCATTACAAATATTTATTATAACATCAAAATAAAATATTTTTATCGTAATGAACGTTAAATAATTATTTTATTTAAATTTTATTAAATAATTATTTATTATTCAAGAATAATATTATTTTTTATTTGCACAAAAAAATAACTCCATTAAATCTAAATTTTTAATATATGTATATTCATTGGATATCAATAAAATAAATATACCTCCAATGACCATATGTTGAATGATAATATAACAATTGACTATATATAATGACCATTTTTTAAAGTTGTATGCAGCCTTACTTAAAACACATAAATAATTAAGAGTAATCTCAAATTTAATTTTTGAATATGTTTATCATATTTATAATTTGATATTTTATTTCAATAGTAATTACTAGAAATTTTATATTTTGTAAATCTTGATACTGTGAATTTAAAATTCATAGTAATTTTTTATGCGTGGTATTTCATTCCATAGATACTATTTTTATTAATTAACCAATTATTTATCTTTTAATGTTCCTATATTTTTATTTTACTATTATATCAAATAATATAAGGATTTTTCATTTAAATTAATTTTTTTCATCAATGCTTATAGAACAGACATGATATGTTTAATGGGTAGCACACACTAAATTTTTAGGGTTGTTTTATTCTACCCATTCATTAGAATTTTAATCTTGAAACATCATTACTCTTAATGAAAAATATTATGGTACAATAGGCACCTTAAATAAATTTTTTCCCATATTTTATATTCATACAAATGATTTCTCTAGAGAATGTTAAAATGAAGGCTGCAATTGGTGCATATTATATTATCACAACGATCCAAGATTTAAATTTTTTTCCATTTATGTTATATCGTAATCTAATTTTACTACCTGTGAATTCTGTATATATGAATAATTAAGTTGTAATTTCTAAAAAGTGATAATTAGAATACATCATAGTCTTTAGAGTGGTTTTTTTATTTATATATGGATAAATAGCATCATAGAATGACTGTGGATTTCAAATGGGTTAATATATCATGGGATCAACTTTCCCTTCTTACCATATCCCATAACATTCTTCAATGGAGATAATCTAAGGAATAAATTACCTCTATATTATAAAATGAAATCTTACATATGAAAATTAACATAGATATTTGGTATACTATACAAATATTAAATGGGTCACATAATTTTTTAAATATTCTCTATCATTTCATAATCAAGATCATCTCCCAGTATCATATTCACAACTCATAAATCCCACCATATTCTAGATTCAAAAAATTTCCCAAATAGAGACTCATATGTTACCATTTGAAAGATGGAAGGGATACTATTATGACATGAAAACTCTGCCAGGGAGTGCATTAATCCCAATATCCATTAAAATATATTGATAAATATATTAGTATATATTTTACAGTGTGATTATTCCAATAAGACGTTTATAATTTTTTTTACGATATGATTTAATAATATTTTTTATTATATAATTTCTGTTGAAGGATCCTCTATAATTTTTAGTAAAACACTTGTTCTCCTAATGAAAAAATGAATAATGGAAAAATTTAATGCATTTACACTAACATTATGAATATAAATGAATGCATGTTGATTATGAAATGTTTTGATAAAAATAATTAATTCAATGTTTCAATATGGTGATCAACTATATCCCAGATAATTTTTTTTTGTTATGATATGCTAATAATATGTATATAAATCAGCAAGGTGATGTACACTTATTTCTATACATTTTTTTGTAGTGATTACATAACCCCATTAGATATTTTTTTATTACCTATCTTATTGAAATAACATGAATTGAGATATTCCTCTCCATGATTCACCCCCAGCAATTATCACTGGGTTTTTCATATAACTTAGAAATTCAATGATGGATATAGAATAAAGATATATTTTCACTATCTAATTTCTCCATATTTTACATTTGTATTGAAGGTAAAATAAATTTTTTCTAGGAAATTATAATTAAATAAATGTCAAGGTTGAATTTTAGAATATTCAGTACCATTCCTTATTTCATTATATCCTCATTATATTGAGTCTAAATCATTATTTGAATGCACAGTAGAGTGTTAATTTGATTTTGAAAGGATTTATCACCTTAAATGTTGATATATTTAACTATAATATAAAAATACATGATTATTGGGATAATTTTCTTCAGAATATTGGTATGGTGGTAAGATCCTTCCTAATCATAACACCATTCATCCTATTTTAAATCAAATGGTTGAAATGTATAGAGTAGTAATATTCGCTGATCAACTCCAACCATATATATTGTAACATGATAAAATCCATCTATGTGAATATATACTTTAATATCTTTTGATAAGTATATACTTTACAAATCACCATAGAGATAATTCCTCCATATCATTGATGAAAATATTACAATTATTAGTTTCAAATAATTTATACGTAAATTTTTATCATGATCCTTTATGTGGATTGATGGAAAATATTAAAAATGTAAATTTTAAGAGAACACATCCTAATACCATCATTTACGTGTCATAATATATCACAAACACTTCTCTTTTGTTGTGTAGTGTGACTAAAGGTGGAGTGACAAACCAACTATATATAATATTTAATTTTTTTTGAAATTGATTTATCCCAATAATGATACATTGTTATGCATTAATCTGGATAGTTGACTTTATAATCATAATACATTTCTCAAAACAAATATATATAATCGATTGAGTCACTAAAAATGAAAGTATTTATTTAGTGGGGGTATAAAAAATTCTTAACTAAATATTTTCGTTAAATGATAAACTAATATAACCTTATATTCCATTACATGAAGAAAGAAAAATACCTTATATAGATATATATATATATATCAAAAAATTTAAATTTAATGTATATTATTTTATTTCAGGATACCTTTAGTAAAATCTATAATTGATCTAAATTCATATATAAACTCTTAATATAAATGAAAATTGTACGTATATATATTTATAAATTAATAAATGAGGTAGTCTCAAAAGACACAATAAATTAAATTTATGAATATTGAAGTATAATTAAAAATTAAATTTTGAATAAAAACTAATAAATAATCTATATATAATATATTTAATGTTTCTTTGGATATATACTCACTTTTGACCCACAATTGATAATGTTTGGTTTGAGGGTCACTGAATGGTTATTGTTGATCCCCTTGATATGGATTGAATAAATCATCAATATTGGAAAAAAGATACATTATCTTCATCATGACCATGTCTAGTTCACAATGATGAATGTGGTGACACATTGATGCATATTTTTTCATAACAGGACTTGTACACCTCGTATGATGCACATGGGTGTATAAATTCCTAAACCATACTAACTTGGTCGATAATTAATCTAGTAATTTTGTCAAATTTGGGAAATTTGATATGGATTATTATATTTAATCCAAACATATGATTTGGGATATATAGAAAATGATATATTATTACAAGGGGAATCCAAATAATGATTTTTTAAATTCATCAACATTTTACATCTGAAAATACATATATTCAATATCTTATTTTTCGATCAATTTTATCTAAATATCCATAATTATTTTAAATTAAAATCAATTCAAGAGAAATAATTTATCTAATTTTTAAAAAGTCAACCTTTCAATAATTGATGAGTATGTGATTATTTGGGAAATAAATAGTAAATTTCATATACTACGAATTAATACGTGCTCTATGTAACCTGAGAGTAGAAATTAAAAAATTAATACACAATACAATAAATGAGAAATAATATTATTTTTAATATGCACATTACAAAAAAATCATTAATAGAGGACTTATTGACATTAGAGGAAATCACTACACTTTTATGATTTTTCAATAATATTTCTAAATATAAACAGTGAGTCATGAAAATTATAAATCTTATAGGATCTTCAAGATATGACGGAATACATTGATCTAAGTATAAATATAACTTATTCAATAATAATATTACTTATCACTAACCTACCATCATTATTCTATCTACGGTGACATAATAAAGATATAATACATAGTGTGATTTCTAAATAATAATATCTATAGAAAACTGTAATATGATAATGAAAATAAATCACATGGATTCTCTAATAATGAAATAGTTATTCAATATATATCATATTAGGATCAACTTTTCAAAATCTCCATTCATTCAATAATACATTTGGAACATCTTGGATTTCATTATGTTATATCTTCCCATTATTCATAATATAATCTCTAAAATTAATTAATCCCCAATCTTATACCAATTTACAGGTCTGAAAAATCCCAAAAAACGTATTACATCATTTTACAAGAATATTTATTTCAAAAAAATGTAAATTACTGTTCAAAATATATTGGTTTAGTGTCTTTAGAGAATATATACATTACCATCATATTTCATTATCACTTTTCAAAATCTCCAGCAAATAATATTCTTACATGATGCACCAATAAAGGCATCACACATTATATTTTTCATCATTACCTATAGAATGAATGAAAAATAGTTGGATAGATAATAACAATAGGAATTGTTGAAGATAATATATATCAATCAATGATAATATATTGTCACTAGATAAACATGTAGGATAAGGAATATAACTAGGGTTCACGAAAAAAATATAAGGAAAAACGACACACTATAAATGTATCATTTTTAATGAATCATGACATAATTATTTTTATATAAAATGAAAAATGAGGTCATGGATGTGGTACCATGAGATAATTGTCATAGACCATAACATAGGAATTTGGATTAACAAATATTTATGTGATAAGGTATTATCATATTTATAGGAATATAAATTAATTTCTTATTACATGTCTCACATAGTAGACCCTCATCACATAATAAATAGAGTATCATAGTGGATGGGGCTCACTCCCCATTCCTATAATCATTGTGCATAGAATAATATAGTTGATTTTTCTAACTCCATATTCCCATTAACATATAGTAAATATACCTATAGTGGACTGAGGTCACTGACCATTCCAAAAAACAAAGATTACATAGTTTCATATTGATAATGTTCACTCCCAAATCCCTAAAATTTCAACTCATTTGAATTAAATAGTTATCTAAAGAATATTATGTCTACTTAATTTTAATCCCACCAGTCTCTTTTGGAAGACCGATACATACTTGTTCAACTTGAAAATTAAAACATTAATGGTCACATCAATTCTTACCTATCCCATGGGATATAAATGGGTTTCATTAATATTTTAACAATTAATGATCATAATATATATTATATAATTATGGTTTATTTTATTAATAGGGAATATCCTCATCCAAGTATTATAAATATTAATGTATTTTTAAAAATAACTTATAATAACATTTTTTCCATTATATAATAAGTTATATCAACTAAATGTTTAAATAAATTTTTATGAAATGATAATACATTATAAATGAATAATTTTATGTATATGTGATAATAAAATTAAAAATTTCTTCACATTACTTGAAAAATTGAAAGAAATATTAATAAAAAACTAAAGAATTTTCTGAAAGAAATTTACCTTATGAAAAATGAATAAAAATTTTCATTTTACAAGTTTTTAATGAAATTGTTATTTAATAGAAAATAAATTTTAAATTCTTATTATTAGTGAAAATAATATCCATAAAATAATATAAAAATCTTAAAATGGAAATAAATTATTTTTAAACAAACATAATATATACGGTCATACCAACTAATAAAAATCTCATCGAATGAAATATTAAAAAAATGGACAAAAAATATTATGGACCCATATAAATCCAAAATATAACCATAGAAGAATAACATAATTTGGTATTTAGAGGTAATGAATATGAATGTTTCAAAATTTTATAAATAGTCATCGAAAATATTGACTTCCATGTGAAAATGGTGAACTATACCATACTCACACACCAGTCATCTATGAAGTATATTTATCCCCTTTATAATAAAAATATATTTTTTTATTGTTAATGTAATAAAATTATAAAACACATATTGATTTTTAATCTATTAAATTGTAATAATTTATTAATCAAATATTAGTCTCTTGGTATTGATTTTATTAATATTATGTTCATAATTTTTATAATATCATACATGGTTGTGATAGAGATATCGATCCCTGTTCCTCAATAAGAATATCATTTATTATAGATCAAAAAATTTATTGGAATAACTATGATTTGAGGATTTATATAGTCTCATATTAATTTTATTGATGTTTTTAGTAATTTCCACTTGAATGTATTCCACAATGAAATTATTTTGATGAATTTACACATAATACAATGTTACATTATAATAATAATTCATTTTTTCATCCATTATAAAAATTATTTATTATACAAAATAGTTTTTTACTATAATTTCCTATATTTATTAATGTCTAGATAATTGATCATGACTGAAATGATAATGTAGATATTTTATTGTTCATGTAAATAGTTTATCCAACCATAAAAGGTACAAGTTATGTTAATTTGTTTTTAAGAATATATAATATTATAAATGAAATATCAATTTAAAGTAACTATATATATGTTTATTAAAAATAATTACTGTTTCAAATGATATTTATAAATATTTTATTCGAAAAATTATTTAAAAAATTTATTAAGTAACATAGAGACATATTTGGACTAAATAAATTATTCTCAAAATGGGTTCATTTGGAATAAATTTTTAATGAAATGTTCTTGGGACTGAAATCCTTAAAAATAATTATAATAAATTTGATGGGGGAATTTTGTTAGGTATTCAAGAGTTCTCAAAATAAAAAAAGTGTTTTTATAGTGGAATTTTAGTGTTTCTTTTATAAGTGGGTTTTTAGTATCATTTCATCAAATACTCATTCCAAAATGTGTATGGTTTTCAATTAACATGGAATGGGGATGAATGTAGAAAAATAATACACATAAATCATTACTATCCTCATAAAATATTTATAATTATGTATATAAATATTTATGATTTTAAATCACAAAAATTAAACAGTTTAAACACATTTTACCTTTAACTAGAAAACAAAATTGATACCCAATATCTTATTTTTAATGGAAATTAGACAACCTATACAATAATGATTGGATGATTAAAAATTAAATTACAATTTAATTTATGTACATTTTTAAATTTATAAAATTTTTATTTGATATGAAAACATAAATTATATAGAAATCCAATTTAAATTTAATATATATTTTCAGAAAAAAATCTGTTTTAAAAAAATCATAAAAAATAGTAATTAAATTACATGTAATATATTTAATTTTAAAATTTTAAAGTATATTTGTATATAATGATCCTTATGAAATGGATTTTTTTAATTATTAATATAAAAATGAAACACTAGGAATAAATAATAATTTCAAAAAAAAATTATTAAATAAAGGATTTTAGTCACATCACATTAAAATTATTTATTTGTCTCTAATTTATTTATTTTTTCCAATACATTGTTATTGAGGAACATTCATTACATTTTGTTAAATAGTAAAATCATCATTTTAAATTGATCAAGTGAAAAAAAATCATTGGAAACAATGTATTATAATAAGTTATTTTATATATATTTCAACCCAGAAATTTTGTTAAATATCTATTATATTATATAAATATATTTAAAAAATTTACCAAAATTAATCATATACTTTATTTAATTTTTTTACATTAATAATCATCTATTAATAAATAATTATTTATTTATTTTATTAATTATTATGTTTAATAAATTTATTGAGAAAACAAGATTACATTAAAATTGATTAAATAAGAAATCGATGAGCTATGAATATCCCCTCATATGAGAATTTTATTGATATTGTTAATGATATGTTAGGAATTTATCGTTTAATTCAAAACCATTTTCCACATATTCTTCTGAACACCTTAACTAACATTTTACTTCAATGGATTACTTTTTCCTAATATTCTATTATCCATATTACCTAATATCAATAACCAAATTTCACATTTAATATAAATTTTTTATGATATAATTTATAAAACAAATCTATGGTATTAATAAATTCATAATGAAAAACAAATAAAATGAATTAAGAAATTATTATTGATGTATTAAACATTCTTCATTTATATTTTATAATATTTAAAAATATATAGATTACTATAAAAAGTTGTCTTTTGAATAAAATAAATAAATTATGTAATCATTGTATATCTGATATTAAAAATTAAATTTTATATAAAATCATATTATATATAATAAAAATAAAATTTTTTAAATAAATTTTTATTGGAAATCAATGATTACATTATTATTTCAGATAACACATTACTTAGTTCTTAAAAGTTATTTAATATTTTACTAATCATTACAATTTTTTTTAAATATAGACTTTCAATATCTTTCTTTAAGTTTAATCAATTTGAAAAAAAATTAATTCATATAATCAACATCTGTAAAAAGAATTACATTTTATCCATTAAATATGAATATTAATTTAAATTACATATACAATGGAAATTTAATATTACATTTTTATATTTAATATTATTATTTAATTGAAAATAATTTCTCTATATAATATTTGTATACTCATTTAACATATATCCAATAACCCAATAATATTGGATATATTTAAATGACCAATAATTCCATCAATTTAATTTCACATTTGAGTAGTTAGATGTCACATATTTTTCAATAAAATATATACTACAAGATGCCCCTAAAATTATATTATTATATTATTTTGAATATTTTTTGAGAAAATATGGACATAAGAATTGAAAGTATAAAAGTTGAAAAAAAAATAGAAATTAACACAATAATAATATAAAAATTTTGTTATGTTATAATTCTTATAAAAAATTCACCAATAAACAACATTGTATAAATAAAGTATAATGTTATTAATAATTTTTTTTTAATGTTCATATATATATAACATTGTGGGAAAATATATGTGACTGAATATTGTGTGCAATATTTCTTATTTATAGAATATATAAAACCCATATGACTATTAATTATCTGACTATTTGAATATTATTAAGACCATAAAAACAGTAATATAGACATTTGGTTTTTAATATGACCATGGAAATACTAATATGACCATTTAGAATAGTAAAATATACATTATAATAATATCATCACCTATAGATGTCGAAACCAATTAATATTAGATATATTTATGTCATGATAAATTATACTAATATTTTATAAATGTTAATATAAGTGTTTATATTTTTCTAGATCATTTATGTTTCATTTTCCTTTTTATAATAAAAATAATAATGAAAAGAAATTTAATTTAAATAAAATAGATTTATTAATATTTAGAATATTTTTTTAATAATATATTATTTTTTAAGAACATAATTATTTTTTAAACAGTTTTAAATCATGATCATAATATTAAAATTATATTGCTTAAATAAAATAATAACTTTTGGTAATAATTAAATTTCTCATATTTTGAAAATTATCATTATAATTATGATTTTATTTTTGGAATATAGGAATTGATAATTATTTCGAATTATTTTTGGCATTATTCATAAATACATGTTTTTTCAGATAGTGTAGTAGGGTAGAGTTTGGTATTTAACATTATAAGGAGAATAATTGAATTTAATTTTCATATATAATATAATCACCTATTATTACCAACAATCATGAACCAATTTCTATATATATTCATAATAATGTATACTATAGGTACACTTAAAAAATATAATCTAATTAATTTAACATAAATACACCACTCTCAACCCCTAATATATAGAACCCCTCACAACCCCATCTTCTTAAAATATATATTCCAAGAATCAGGACTAATTTATCCCCATTTATCTTTCTAATACTATCCCTCATTTCAAATAAAATGTATACTCCCCAAAATCCTATTCCAACATTCCCTAACTGGAATCCCAAGAGGAGGAATCCAAAGGATAATGTATTTTCCTCAACAAATTCGTGTAAATTTTCATCCCCCTTATCATCCGAAAAAATCCATAAAAATTTGAATGATATATGTAGTATCTTATATATACTTGAATTTTTTTAATGTTATATCTAACATCTATCCTCTTTTTTGGCTAAATTTATTCCAAAATGAAAATATGGTTTATAATAAGGTTGGTTCATTTACTCCATCAGAAAAGTACATCGATCTCATTGAACCACCATAAGGGATTTTTAAAAAACAATTTTTGTTATAAAATTTTAATTTCCTGTTTAGGTTATAACATATTTTATATAATTCATTATTTTTTAATTATTTAATTATAAAAATGAATATAGTTTTGGTGGTTTGTGAAATGACCTAAACAAACTAACCACATTATGTTAACTTTTTTTCCAAAATAAATCATCGTTATATGAAATCTTGAATAAATATTTTGGAAAATAAAAATTATGGTACAGAAATTAATACCATTTAATTTCACATTGGAATTTTTACATACATTTTTCATGTAATTCCATAATTTACAACAACATAAAAAACATTGCAATCCAAAAACTAGTTCCCTCAAAATAACAAATTTAGTATTTATATATTGATGAAATGGATGTATATGAACATAATAAAATTATAATTCATCTAAAATAAATTGATTTGGATACAAGTTATATAATTATTGAATTTAATATTATTATCCATGATGTTAATTTAATGTGAAAAAATTAATCTAGAACATATGTTAAGGGATCACTATGTACAATAAATTTTTATTGATTTTGTGAACATTATCTCTATAAAATTAATCATATCTATCTTCTTAATGTTATTAAATTATTTTATATTTTTAATATATAAACCATAAATATATATATGCGTATTTTTTCTCTATTACTCTTAATAGTTAATGCATTCCTTATCTTCATTTTTCAAATTCCTTCTTCAAAATAAATATGGATAAAGGGGAACATTACTATCAATTCATAATTATATGTAATTATCATTTTATGTCATTATTACAAAATTAACATGATAATATTCAAAATTAAAAAGAAATTTGTTTGTAAAATATTTAATTTCTTATTCTCTTTGAACTAATTATAAAATTTTCATTTGATTAAAATAAGATCCAATATTTTTCAACTCATTTACATCAATGGGTTATTTTTATTCAAATTTATTAGGTATGATTTCATTTTGTAGAATTAATGAGAGTGCACATGTTATTATAATTTCTCCAATTAAACAATCCAATTAATTATGATTTTTTTCACATAAAAAATTAGGTATGGGAGTAGGGATTAAACCTAATCCCTAATAGGACATTTTCACCATTGACATTGTCTTGATGGTTATTCTTGATGTATTATTATGTTATCTTTTACGTTTCTACCAAATTGTAGTATTTTTATAACCATATGTCTCTAGGTTCCTTATGATATGCATCCATATGATTATTTATTATCCATTCCTTTTAGGATACTATGTTTTTCCAATTGACTCGCGTGTTATCACTTGTTATGTTGATTATTCAATTTGTGGGATTTAGAGATAAACCATTTTTTTAATTATTCAAATCATTTTCCTATGAATGTATATGATCAAATATAAATTTAGGAGATCATTATGTAGGACAAACTAATGATTATATATTTTCATTTTATTTTTATCTATAATGAACATAGTATTATAATGACAATAGGAATATCAATTATTGATTACTATTTATTGGATACCTATAATAAAAATCATGTAATATTATGTGTTAAATTATTGAATTAGTATTTTTGGTATATGAATAATATTTTTTTCTTTTGGTGATTCATACTAGAATTTATTTGTTAGAACTCTTTGTATAATTCTATGTATAAAAGTATATCCTGATGTTTTGGTGAATTATAGAGAAATCGGTATCTTTTCAAATTCTACCATATCTCGATATTAAATATTTATGAATCACTAGTGATGTTATAAAATGTTTTTATAAGCTCTAAAAATGATAACTTGATTATTAAGTCGATCATCACTATTTGAATAATAAAAAGTCCTTTCTCCACACTATGTTTGACCCTCCAAGGGGATATTCCTTATAAAATTAAAAAAATCAATATAAACCATTATGATGTAATGGAAATGATTATTAAGATTGAGAAAATAATTTCTATGTTATATGGAATAACATATATTCGAAACTATGGAATCCTAATTTTTTTTCCATTTTATTTATATGTTATTTCTTCTATTAACATAGTTATCATATCTAAATATTTTTTATATTAATTATTTTCACCTGTTAAATTATTTTTTATATTTCATTTGTGTAAAAATATAATAGAGTTGTGAAAGGTGAATTATTATCTATTAATGATATTTAAATATACTCAAAGGATATATTTCGTAAAACTCATTCATTTATTTTATTCTTATTATAACTATTCAGTTACCACCCAAAAACATAGGTGTTGTGCTGTCTATGAGAATAGTAAATGGATACATAATTCATGCCATGTATATAACTCCACTCATATCAAGGTATGTGTACTAAAACTCCCATATAAAATCTGCATACATCTTTTAGTGGGAGTTGATATTATATTTGGTATGGATCAATTTTATATATTTAGATCAAACATAATCTCTCATGATAGGGTTGTCACTATACAAATATCATGTCATCCAATGATTTTGTAGAAATGAATTTATATGACTGAATCTATATTAAAATAATCTTTTCATATTATGATATTATTTCCATATAATAATAAAT
Source organism: Viscum album (assembly GCA_963277665.1). Taxonomy (NCBI): domain Eukaryota; kingdom Viridiplantae; phylum Streptophyta; class Magnoliopsida; order Santalales; family Viscaceae; genus Viscum; species Viscum album. Next base: position 2,142,937,233 of record OY728132.1, read on the forward strand.
ATCAATCTAAAATAGTTTATAAATTTAAGAGAATCACGATGAGGGACATTCCCATTGTATGGTATCACACTAATTTTTCCCTGATGAGTACATTAGTAATCTACTAGATAAAAGGGTTGAGTTACCAATTGAACAAATTCAATGATCTGTACCTATGTTCTTGAATCCCAATATAGTAGACACCGTACAGACAGAATAATTGATGAAATAGATGCAATAAATTCTAGAAAATGGTTTTATGGGCCCGAGTTCTTCACCATGGTGTGCACTAGTCATATTCATTGAGAATAATGATTGGTCAATGTTCCTCTCAATTGAATATTATGAACTTAAAAAATAATTATTAATAAAAAATATCCTTTTCTATAAACTGATTACTTGTTCAATCATCTTCATGTGGGGAATTATTTCTCTAATATGCATTCTCAACCGGGATTTCAAAAATTAAATGTGTTTCATAAATATATTTTGAAGTAATCATTTCAAAGAATGTGTGTAAACTATTTGTTCATATTGATTCCATTAAGATTCTATAATTATCCAACAACCATTATATACATAATTAATAGTTTTTTATAGATCAACTCATAAAATTTATGGTAGTATTTGTAGATTGTATTCCAATGTAGATTAAAAAACTATAATGTTGAGAATATTTGAATAATGTGGTGAAAATATTGGGAAATGATATTTTATATGAAATGTAAACTAATTGTGGGTTTGTTCTGGAGGATGTATCATTACTAGGTCATGTTAAAAATAGTAAATAGTGGTCAATATATCATTATATGACATTTGAAATTTAGGTGTAAGACATTATAGAATCTATAATAGAGATATAATGATTCCTTGTACTTGTTGGGTTTTTACAAGGACTATTGATAAACATCCCCAGATTGACATACCATATATCCAATATGGATTAGAAGGGGTTAAATAATTTATTGTCTAATTAATTCCGAAAATAAATCAATTAATTTAAAAAATTCTTATGACTACCCTATTTCTCACATTACCCTCATTTGGGAAAGTTTTGTGTGTATTCTGGGATACATCAAAGAAATGATTGGGTTTTTTAATAAAAAAGTTATTAATGTTATTTATTATTCAACCAAGTATTTGAAATTATATGTCAAAAAATATCCATCACATGTTATATATTATGTTATAGTGACTTTTTTTTAAAATATTGTTTAATTATCCTTATGGGGATAAGTGAGAAATATTTACAGATCGTAACACCTTAAAAAATAAATTCACATAGAAGGATCATAAAATTATTTTCAGATTATTTAATGAGATAAGGAATGAAAATAGTTTCCCAATCAACAACCATATTAGTAATGGAATGTTTAATCATATTAATGATAATAATTGATAATGATCTTGTCATCATGGACCTACAAAGGATAGACTTTGGAAATATAATAAAGAGATCATCATAAATCCATTAACAATTGATTTCTCAACAAGACCTTCTATAGAATGAAAATGATTTTTATTGGGATGGAGTTTACATATAGAACAATGTTTTTGCTATAGTAAATGTAAAATCCTTATAGACTAAAAATGATGACCAATGAGTTAGAATATTTGGTAATTGATACATATTGAATTCAATCCGAAGATAATGAAGGTGATATTGATTGATCCACCTAACTCATCCTTATCCATTTACCTAGTTAGAAATGTTTTTTTTCAACATAATCATAATAACTATTTGGCGGACAATATGAATAACGAGATTGCAGATTACCCATTAAAATTACCTATATTTCCTTAGGTAAATCCAAAATTAAAAAACTATTAACGGATGGTGGATACATTACCCATACCTTTATAAAAACTGGGAAAACTATCTATGTACATTTTCACGATACCCAAAAATACATCAAGTGGAAATAATGATATATGTGTTATAGTGGATGATCATATAAGGACGAAAAGATTTTATATAAATTGAGGGATCCTATCTCTTGATAACCGTTAAGGGATATAAATTAGAGAAGTGTTGAGGTTAAATAGAAAACATCTTTTGATTGTATTTGATCATGATATGAGATTTATCACCATGATATTTGATGTTTCTCTAATAGACTCTAAAAATAATGTGGATCGTTAAAAAAACATATCAATATAAAAAATTTGTATAATACGAACTAAACATCAATATAGTATAATACCTTTTGAGATTATTCATGATGGACATAAAAGTAGGATGAGAGCAACATCTCAATCCTTTCATGTTCTCTTACAATAATTATTTTCACTCAAGAATATAAATAAATAATTTTTAATTGATTTATGGAATGGGATATAGATAACATTTGTTTTGGGGTGAAGTAGATGAATGCAAGATTATAAGTCTTGAAATGGTCGAGGAAATGGATGAAAAGATCATGACCATTCATTATACCATCTAATCTATTCAGAGTTGATAGAAAATATATTATTAAATTCATCATTAAGTCTTAGGGGTTCAGTTCGAAGATAATGGGATTGTTAACATATCCCCATGGACGAGAGTGATGAAATTTGGAATAAAGGTGGTTATATGTCCTAGATACATAAATCACTTATAGATCCTTGATCACATTAGAGATTTTTCATATCCATTGGATCTCCGACTACAACATTATTAACTAAATGACATTATCCATGTATACCCCTTAAGGATTTACATACCTGACCCTTCAACTATGTGGAATTAAAATTTGGAACACCTTAAAACTTATTTACCAAGTAAATAAAATCCAATGATGATCTTGGACCAGATTGATACCCATCAGGAAAAGTCACCTAGTCAATATAAAATGATGAAACCATATTGTAATGAACTGAGATGTAAACCATTGGAATCCATGAAGAATATTTTCCCACGCCAATAGAAAAATTATTAGAAAATGAAATTCTGATTTGGAAATTTTTTTATATGGAGAAGAATGAAATGTTCATTAATTCTGTAAATATAATTACCCTTCCAATCATAAAAATGTGTAATATTTAACAATTAATGTATACCACATGATAAATTTGAGAACATATTATTATATTAACATGAACAACTCATTTAGAAAGTATGTAATGTTTTGATAATTGAATTTATTAATATGATACTAAAAATATAAAATATGACAATAATTATACAAAAAAATGGATTTCCATGATCCCGATGAATAATAAAAGTCATGAAAAAATTGAGAATTAATGTAGAATGTGAATAAAGAAATATGAATTTTAAAAATTTAAATATTCAATGTTGATATAAAAAATATGTTAATGATGATTGATTGAAATACATGGTATGTATAGATAGTATGGATAATATATGAATATTTCAGTTCCAAAAAATTGAATAGTAATCCTACACTTGCAATAGTAATATGTTAATTTGAAATTTAATCTGATAGTTAAAAATAGTTATATGCAACTAGAATTGTATCCTCACTAATGGAAGAGAAATATAATGAAAATATCATATATTTATATCATTATATAGGAAATAATTATATTATAATTAATAAATATAGAGTTTATATATATTTTTATAAATGAATGATTTATTTTCATTTTTTATAATAGAAATAAATACATTAAAAATATTCACATAAAATGGATTAATAAATATTAATTATCAGTTATAATGATGATAATAATATTTTATAAGACCATATAATAATTTTAAATTTTTCATAAAATTGATTAGAATATTAAAATATGAAATTTTCAAAAAAAAATTAGTATTTTATAAAAATTTGAATTTCTCAATTTTATATTTTTTCATTAAATGGATTATTGTATTGGAATAATCAGATCCAAAATATTTAAAGACCAAAATAATTCTCAGTTTCATCAAAATTATCTTCACAATACTCCCACTAATGTCGTTATTCTTATGTTATAAACAATCAAACATTCCAAGATTCCATTAATAGAATCCCTAGAGGAGGCATCAAAAGTATATGATATTTAGCACATATAATTGTTTTAATTATTCTTCCACAAAATCCTTAAAATAAATCCTATAAAATAGTACATAATATATAATGAATCGTATATATTCTCAAATTTTATTTTATGGATGGAATATATACCATCCATTCTCTTATAATTGCTTATATTTATTGAAAAAAATAAAAAAATTACAATATGGTTAGTTTATATCCTATAGGAATAACATAACTTTTTTCTCTGAAATACCATATTTATAAATAAATTTTTATTTTTTAATATGACTATATTAATCATGTTATAACTTTTTTTAAAATAATTAGATATATGGCCCCAGCCTTAAAACTTACTTAATCTTGAGTTATTACAAGATTACACATTGAGGATCTTTTTAGGTTTAGAGTTGTAGAGAATTAGATCATGAAACATGCATTACATTCCACATTTAAACAAAGTGGTTACATAAAATACAATATTCATTCTTCCCATCAACGGAAACATATTTAAAATAAAACATGGATTCTTTATTGACACGTCCTTGACACTATCATCACATCATGTACATTTTCCTTGACCTGTGAAAAACATTTAAAAAACATGGGATGAGGATAAAAAGCTCAGTAAGGGTTATAAAAATATGGAAAAGAAACATGAGTTCATATATACATAAGAATGAAATCATACTTTACCCATAAAACATAGTCATGTTAACATATCTCATCAAACCATGAATAAATCATAGAATTCATAAGACATAAAGGTAACTTGAGGCATTCATAACATTCTTACGTAGGGAGTAACCCTCTTGGTTGCGTTTGGAATACCCATCATAGTATATTCCCTAAATCTCTACGGAAAAACCTTAACGTTTCACTCCTTCACCTTACCCAATGAATTGGAGAGCTATATCGGGGTCACTCACCCTTAGTCTATCACGGAACCACCTATCTTCATAATAATGCCCAAGAACCTCAACATAATTGTATCACATAAAACATGCATAAAGGAAACATAACATTTCCACCTTTCAATCGCAAGATATCAATACAACACATTGATATAAAAACATTATGAAAACCATTTTCAATACCAAAACAAAAGAAAAGTAAAACATGGTATTTATTTTTCTTTAAAAAAAGGTATGGCTTCTAGAGGAAGCCTAAACTCAAATAATGGTCACGGGGGCAGAGAAGTCGTTGTCGCCGCATACGTACAACAAAAACATTCCCTTTTGTCGTTTAGTAAATTCTTCGTATAAAAAATATTCCATTTGAATAAATGTAAATGTCAAAGGGGTTTATACACCGTGTAAAAGAAGGCTGTGTATAAAACAAAATATGCCTCAATGAAAGGAGATTGAGACGAAGTCCCATACAAAGATGGTATCCTTGGATTAAGGATAAATCAATTACATAATTATGTGTGACAAACTAATACACCAAATATAAGTGGATATTAGGTGTAAAACAATCAGAGTTTATTCACACATATTCATATAATGACATATTCAAGGAGTACAAGATTATCCCAAAGAATCGAAATTGAGTTAAGATGTTCCCTTGCAATAATTAGACAGCCTAACGGCGTCACTTCAAAATTAAGAAAAAGTGTTGATGATAGATAAAAAGGGTATCTCATCACTTGGACATAAAATTTACATCAATAAGGATATAGAAGAACATATCCCAAAATAATATTATGTGAATTAAATGACAAAACAAAATAAGTCTTTTAAAAAGATGAGGGTGAAAGGTTCCCTTACCGACAAGGGTATCTTTCAAAACATACGCCCCGTGAAAGAAGGACAATACATCATTGATGTAAATACTCATAAATGAAGGATTATTATACAATGAGTAAAATTATGGTCATTTCATACACCACCCAAAGGAAATTGTGGAAAATGTAGCGTAAATCTCACGGGAAAAAAAATGAAAAATCCCTTACGAAAACTCGGCAGCCTAACGGCGCCACTTAAAACTTCCAAAAATGGATTGATGAGATCAAATAGGGTATCTCATCACATTAAAATAAAATTTACAGAAAGAGGAATATAAAATAACATCCCCATCATAACAAATATGAGCTTAAAATAAGTGACATAAAGGGGCGTACTTAAAGAGAAAGAGAGAGGTTAGATCTCTTAGGAAAATTCGGCAGCCTAACGGCACCACTCAAAACTTCCAAAATGGATTGATGAGAGAGAATAGGGTCTCTCATCATATGAACATAAAAATTACAGTAATATTAATATAAAATAGCATCCCAATAACAAGAAATATGAGCTTTAAAAGGAATGACATAAAATAGTGTACTTAAAAAGAAAGAGTGGACTAGGATCCCTTACCTCAAGTCCGACTTGACTCGATATTTCTTTAACGTCCTGAATAATAAACGTGAGTTAATTTACACTTTATTAAGAACCTTTTTCTAGTTCATTATTCCTTTTTGATCACTTATTTCCATGTTATAAACATTATGTAATCATTTAAATTAATAATGTTTGTTTTGTCGATATTTGGTTGTTAAGTCGAAAGTGGACTTCTTACAATTACATGTTGTTCGTGTGGTCAAATTTTCATTATATCCAGAATTTTATTCATGATTTGGATATCATATATATAATATATATCGATAATATACATGTATTTATAATATTACATAATCATTTAGAGGTAAGAAATGAAATGCACCGTTCATGGAGACGGTAAGCCGTATGTACGCATTAACGCTACTTTCATTTCCATTTCATATTTTTATGGAATGGAATAATAATGATATAGAGGTATATTATAATTCCAGTATTACATCATATATAATAACTTTAAATCCATCCTTTATACGTCCCACATATGGCATTAACGAATCACATCACTTTGAGGGGGCGGTAGTCCGCACTTCCTTAAATGAAGATATCACGTTTACCCATAATGGAAACCATAAAGGTAAGCCACAAATGAAAAATACAGAATCTTAAGTAAAACATAATCATATTATATATCATATATTAATATAGTGACATCTTAATATCCACCTTTGAAGGTGTTATATGAGTGTTGAACAATCATCGTTTCGTGAGGCAGAAATTCGCCATCCACGGAAACAGTATGTTCTTTAACCATTAGATGTAGGTGTGTTTAAGTGTAGCTCGAATACTTTTTATAACAATATCCTATTATATTGAAGATACTGGATTTGTTATAAAATAAATGAATAAAAAGAGTTTAGGGGGTTGTAGAGGCAAAATAAAACAAAAGGACTCAAGTGAATACATTACTTTAAATCGGGTAACTCCGTTTGGTTTGAGCTCAAAGGCTTCTGTGGGAGGACTTCTGCCCAATGTGAGGCTTCAAGGAGTTATAAAGGGAAATATTGAGAAACAATGGGCCGGTTTTGGACGAGACAAAGGCTTTGGGAGTGTGGGTAAGGAGGTAGAGGTGGTGGCCATTTGTAAGAGGAGAGGAGGGGCACTCTTGGAAAGTAAGCAAATTTTACTTTATTTGAAAATGGTATTCGGATTTAAGAGGTCCCACATTGATTTGTTTCAAGGATAAGGTGATAAGGGTTCGAAATAAACTCATCCAATATGTTTTTGACATGTGTAGTTCTTAGATAATACATTATCTTTCCATTTTATTTAAATCGTTAAATAATGAGGTCATCGCTGCATCATCATGATGTCATAAATAATTTAATTTCTTTAACATCTAAAAATTAGAAAAAAACTACTATGATGTAGGAAATATTTTTATCTTTCCAATTACTATTTATAGTCAAAAATAGGACTTGTATACCCCCATGTAAAAATTGTTTTAGTAAAACATCTCATGTTTGTGTCATTTTTACTTTAACATTAAATAAAAAGATATTTATGTCATTTTCTAACCAAAGTGGCTCCATGGGGTCCCCAAGTTGGCCCATGGATTTTCTTGGTCGGCCATGACACATCCAATTAGGTTAGGACATGTTTCATGATCATTTCATATTATTAATACATTACTTTTACCTTAAACTACAATAATTACCTTTAATCGCGATTAAAAACATAATAAGTTACTATTCACCAAAAAATTATTTTAATCCCATTGAACCACATTTTACATCTTAATGACAACCATGTATGTCAAATTGTTTTGAAATTCAAAACACAGAAGTGGTACAATTTCATTTAAATGAAAAATCAGTTTTTATAAGTACCACTTAGTGGTTTCAATATTCATCAAAAATTGATGTTTTTCAGAAAAATACAAAAAATTCAACCTAATCTATATTTGATATTCCAAATTCAAAAATGAAGTCTATTTTACAAAATTCAAATCATATAAGTCACATTAATTTATTTAATAATTAATTCCCGTTGTCATAGAAAATATCGTGTTTTTATGAAACAATAAGTATCAAAAGATTGACACTAGTTTAAGTCTGATTTCAAAGTGAAATTAATTCCAACGACCAATATTGGATTTCATGGTAAAAATATATTATAATTTCACATTGAAACCAATTCAAAAGATAATCTAATAATATAAATAAATTAGATTAAAAAGAGGTTTCGAATTAAAATACAACATTTTACACTATTCATTAAAAAATGAACTTTATCAGAAAGATACCAAAAAATTACACAAAGTAAATTTTGATGTCCCAATTCATAATACGTGTTTTATTTGGTACAAAATAATGTATAAGAGTGAAAAAAACTACATTTAATGACGGTTCTCCATCAAAAGGTTATAAGTGAGCCTTTAGTGAAAACTAGTGCATATACGCCTAAAATTGAATTATTTCCGTATTTTATGCCTTTATCTTTTATTGGATAAATGTAAAGACATTTAAAAACATATATAATCATATTTTAGTTATTTCTATCCATTCCCGCCAATACAACGGCTACATGTTAACTACCATTTAAAATAATATTATTTTATTATTAGAGTGCAACGTAAGATTCCCAAGAAACTCGTTGTTGCATGTTGGGTATGCCATCAAGCATAGAATCTCCTTTAAAGTCATATTAATATCTTATTCACAAATATGGATAAATATGAAAATTCCATATTCTTTATTTACCTGGGGTGTTACATCCTTCCCCCCTTTTGGGAATTGCGTCCTCGCAATTTTTAAAATTGAGCTTGGAAACATCCTTGAAAGTCCCACATCGGAACAAGTGTTGGTAAAACAATCACTTTAAGATACATAAAGGTAAGTACAAAGGTCACCCGAGTTAACCCATACTAGGATTCCATGTATGAAAACCTGGACTTGGAGGAGAAAACATAGGGTCATGTTCTGATGGAGAGTGATAGTAAACATGTCTAGGAGAAAGTTAACCATAAGAAAATCACAAACATGTGATGGGTTAAACAGTATTCGATTCCCCAGTAGGAAAAGATAATAGACAACATTTTTGTTTTAAGTTACATTTTATTGAGGAATTTATTCATAAGGAAACATAATCACTTATCATATTGACTTTCAACTTTTACTAGATTCCTTAATCAAACTCATATTTTTTCCAAAAGACGAGTATTTAGGGAGACTTGTTCGCATTAAGAGTACTATAATCCACTTCTAGAGAATCACCTAATCCACCAAATAGAACTATATAATTCCCATGTCATTAGGATTTAACGAAAAACAAAACCAAAAATGTTAGTACAAGGTCAGAAAATCCAGAAAAGGATATCGCATTAAAAATAAAATCTATGCTTAATCTCCAAAATTTGTTCAAAAAAATCCAAAGTTCAACGAGGACCATCCGATAAACAATTTGTCTATAAAATTATTCAAAGTAAACCAATATAAGATTGAAACCCAAATATTTGAATGATTTGTTCACATAGTCTTCCACGTTAAATCGTAACATTTATCTCCAAACAACATCAGTTGCTCCTAAAGTCTCGTATTGAAAAGTAATTAACCTAATCACATATCCTCCCTGATAGGTTAATTATTTTAATAAATAACCCAAAATAAACTTACTCCTAATTCGTAAAATCATATAACTAAAAATAATCAGTCAAACTAACCAGGGACTTCACGTAGTCTAGTGGTAGGCGATAAATACCAGTCGCAATTTTGTTGTGGGTTCGATTCCTGCAGCTTTGTCCGACGCGACGGGTAGTCACATGGTCTGCGTGTTGTCCTTTTTCCAAAATTATATAATTCTTAAATCATTCCCCAAAAAGAGATAAAATCATCAAAAATGATCATAACATATTTTAACCTCAAGTTTACCTCATGCCTTTCATTTCCCAGCATATCATATAATAACCCATAATTACCTCAAAAGTAAGGATCATATAAACTCTAATGGTTACCTTTATAATTATTACCTGAAATTCCACATCGATTGGTCATCTCGTACATGATGCATTACAGAACATACCAAGGTTCAAGTGGTTGATCATGACTCCTTGATATTTGGTTTAGAAAACCCATGAGTTTCCTCATTGAATCCTCCATTTTATCTAGTATCTTAATCAGAGAACCACCACAGTTTCCTTCAATCCTGTTGTCTCATTGGTGCCTGCTAGATCCATCCATTCACTAAAAACAAAAATTTCAGTGTGAGTATATCAAAAAAACCATCATGTACTAATGAGTAAGGTAAACACAAAGATATACTTACTCATTCACTTTATCTAAAACTAGGACTCTTTCTGAAATCCTAACCATTATGGTAATGTCACTTATGCTTAAAGAATACCCTATCCTCTAAAGTTATCTAAACCGACCTTTGATACCAACTATAAGGCCCCAGCCTTAAAACTTACTTAATCTTGAGTTATTACAAGATTACACATTGAGGATCTTTTTAGGATTAATGTTTTAGAGAATTAGATCATGAAACTTGCATTATATTCCACATTTAAACAAAGTGGTTACATAAAAGACAATATTCATTCTTCCCATCAACGGAAACATATTTAAAATAAAACACGGATTGGTTCTTGACACATCCTTGACACTATCATCACATCATGTACCTTTCCCTTAACCTGTGAAAAACATTTCAAATTTGGGATGAGCATAAAAAGCTTATTAAGGGTTATAAAAATATGGAAAGGAAACATGAGTTCATATATACATAAGAATTAAATCATACTTTACCCATAAAACATAGGCACATTTACATATCTCATCAAACCATGAATAAATCATTGAAATCATAAGACATAAAGGTAACTTGAGGCATTCATAACATTCTTACGTAGGGAGTAACCCTCTTTCTTATGTTTGGAATACCCATCACAGTATATCCCCTAAATCTCTTCAGAGAAACCTTAATGTTTCACTATTTCACGTTACCCAATGCATTGGAGAGCTATATCGGGCTCACCTGCCCTTATTCTATCACGGAACCACCCGTCTTCATAATAATTCCCAAGAACCTCAACATAATCGTATCACATAAAACATGCATAAAGGAAACATAACATTTCCACCTTTCAATCACAAGATATCAATACAACACATTGATATAAAAACATTACGGAAACCATTTCCAATACCAAAATAAAATAAAAGTAAAACATGGTATTTTTTTCTTTTAAAAAAAGGTATGGCTTGTAGAGGAAGCCTAAAGTCAAATAATGGTCACGGCGGCGGAGAAGTCGTTGTCGCCGAATACGTACGACAAAAACATTCCCTTTTGTCATTTAGTAACGCTTCGTATAAAAAATATTACTTTTGAATAAATGTAAAAGTCAAAGGGGTTTATACACCGTATAAAAGAAGGCTGTGTATAAAACAAACTATGTCTCAATGAAAGGAGATTGAGACGAAGTCCCATACAAAGATGGCATCCTTGGATTAAGGATAAATCAATTACATAATTATGTGTGACAAACTAATACACCAAATATAAGTGGATATTAAGTGTAAAAAAATTAGAGGTTATTCACACATATTCATATAATGACATATTCAAGGAGTACAAGCTTATCCCAAAGAATCGAAATTCGGTTAAGAAGTTCATTTGCAATAATTAGATAGCCTAATAGCGTCACATCAAAATTTATAAAAAGAGTTGATGAGAGATAAAAAGGGTATCTCATCACTTGGACATAAAATTTACATCAATAATGATATAGAAGAACATATCCCAAAATAATATTATGTGAATTAAAAGACATAACAAAATAAGTCTTTTAAAAATAAGAGGGTGAAAGGTTCCCTTACCGACATGGGTATCTTTCGAAACATACGCCCCGTGAAAGAAGGACAATACATCATTGATGTAAATACTGATAAATGAAAGAATATTACACAATGAGTAAAATAATGGTCAGTACATACCCCACTCAAAAGAAATTGTGGCAAATGTAGCATAAATCTCACGAGAATAAAAGTGAGATGAAAAATCCCTTACAAAAACTCGGCAGCCTAACAACGCCACATAAAACTTCCAAAAATGTATTGATGAGATCAAATAGGGTATCTCATCACATTAAAATAAAATATACAGCAAGAATAATATAAATGAACATCCCACATCATTACAAAGATGAGCTTAAAATAAGTGACATAAAGGGGAGTACTTAAAGAGAAAGAGAGAGGTTAGATCTCTTAGGAAAATTCGGTAGCCTAACGGTGCCACTCAAAACTTCAAAAATGGATTGATGAGAGAGAATAGGGTCACTCGTCATATGAAAATAAAAATTACAGTAAGATTAATATAAAATAACATCCCAATAACAAGAAATATGATCTTTAAAAGGAGTGACATAAAAGAGTGTACTTAAAAAGAAAGAGTGGTGTAGGATCCCTTACCTCAAGTCTGACTTGACTCGATCGTTCTTTAACGTCCTGAATAATAAACTTTAGTTAATTTCAACTTTATTAAGAAATTTTTTCTAGTTCATTATTCCTTTATTATCACTTATTTCCATGTTATAAACATTATGTAATAATTTATGTTAATAATGTTTGTTTTGTCGACATTTGGTTCTTAAGTTGAAAGTGGACTTCTTACAATTACATGTTGTTCATGTGGTCAAATGTTCATTATATCCAGAATTATATTAATGATTTGGATATCATATATATCATATATATCCAGAATATACATGTATTTATACTATTACATAATCATTTAGAGGTAAGAAATTAAATGCACCGTTCATGGAGACGGTAAGCCGTACGTAAGCATGAACGCTACTTTCATTTCTATTTCATATTTTTATGGAATGGAATAATAATGATATAGAGGTATATTATAATTCCAGTATATCATAATATATAATAACATTAAATCCATCCTTTATATGTCCCACGTATGGCATTAATGAATCACATCACTTTGAGGGGGCGGTAGTCCGCAGTTCCTTAAATAAAGATATCACGTTTACCAATAATGGAAACCATAAAGGTAATCCACAAATGAAAAATACAGAAGATTATGTAAAACATAAACATATTATATATCATATATTAATATAGTGACATCTTAATGTCCACCTTTTAAGGTGTTATATGAGTGTTGAACAATCATCATTTCGTGAGGCAGAAATTCACCATCCACGGAAACAGTATGTTCTTTAACCATTAGATGTAGGTGTGTGTTAGTTTAGCTCTAATAATTCTTATAAAAACATCCTATTATATTGAAGATAATTTATTTGTTACAAAAGAAATTAATAAAAAGAGTTTAGGGGGTTGGAGAGGCAAAATAAAACAAAAGGACTCAAGTGAAGACATTACCTTAAAATCGGGTAACTCCCTTTGGTTTGAGCTAAAAGGCTTCCTTGGGAAGACTTAAGCCCAATGTGAGGATTAAAGGAGTTATAAAGTGATATGGAGAGACAAAATGGGCAGGGTTTGGCCGAGCCAAAGGCTTTGGGAGTGTGGTTAAGGAGGTAGAGGTGGGGGCCTTTTATAAGAGGAGAGGAGGGGAACTCTTGGAAAGTAAGAAAATTTTACTTTATTTGAAAATGGTATTCAGATTTAAGCGGTCCCACATTGATGTGTTTCTAGGATAAGGTGATAAGGGTTCTAAATCCATTCATAAAATAAGTTTTGGACATGTTTAGGTCTTAGATATTACATTATCTTTCTATTTTATTTAAATCGTTAAATAATGAGGTCATCGCTGCATCATCATGATGTCATAAATAATTTAATTTATTCAACGTCTAAAAATTATAAAAAAACTAATATGATGTAGGAAATATTTTTATATTTCCAATGAATATTTATAGTCAAAAATAGGACTTGTATAACCCCATGTAAAAATTGTTTTATTAAAACATTTCATGTTTCAGTCATTTTTACGTTAACAATAAATAAAAAGGTATTTATGTCATTTTCCAACCAATGTGGCTCCATGGGGTCCCCAAGATGACCCATGGCTTTTATTGGTCGTCCATGACACATACAATGATGTTAGGATATGTTTCAAGTTAATTGCATATTATTAAAACATTACTTTTACCTTAAACTACACTAATTACCTCTAATCGCGATTAAAAACTTAATAAGTTACTATTTACAAAAAATTATTTTAATCCCATTGAACCAAATTTTACTTCCTAATGAAAACCATTTATGTCATATTTTTTTGAAATTCAAAACACAGAAGTGGTAAAAATTCATTTAAACGAAAAATCAGTTTTTATATGTACCACTTAGTGGTTTTACTATTCATCAAAAATTGATGTTTTTCAGAAAAATACCAAAAATTACCCCTAAGCTATATTTGATATTCCGAATTAAAAAATGAAGTCTTTTTAAAAAATTCAAATCATATAAGTCACATTAATTTATTTAATAATTAATTCCTGTTGTCATAGGAAATAGCGTGTTTTTATGAAACAATAAGTATCAAAAGATTGACACTAGTTTAAGTCTGATTTCAAAGTGAAATTAATTCCAACGACCACTATTGTATTTCATGGTAAAAATATATTATAATTTCACTTTAAAACCAATTCAAAAGATAATCTAATCATATAAATAAATTATAATAAAAAGAGGTTTCGAATAAAAATACAACATTTTACACTATTCATTAAAAAATGATCTTTATCAAAAAGATACCAAAAATTTACACAAAGTAAATTTTGATGTCCCAATTCATAAGAAGAGTTTTATTTGGTCCAAAAGAATTTATAAGAGTGAACAAAACTATATTTAAGGACGGTTCTCCATCAAAAGGTGATAAGTGACACTTTAGTGAAAACTATGTCATATATGCCTAAAATTGAATTATTTCTGTATTTTATGCCTTTATCCTTTATTGGATAAATGTAAAAACATTTAAAAACATATATAATCATATTTTAGTCATTTCAATCCATTCTCGCCAATACAACAGCTACATGTTAACTACCATTTAAAATTATATTATTTTTTTTATTAGAGTGCAACGTAAGATTCCCAAGAAACTCGTTGTTGCATGTTGGTTATGCCATCGAGCATAGCGTCCCCTTTAAAGTCATATTAATATCTTATTCAAAAATATGGATAAATATAAAAAAGTCATATTCTTTATTTACCTGGGGTGTTACATTAGAATTGTAAAAAACATTTAAATAAATATTGTTATTCTCTTTTATAATGGTTAGTAAAATGACCTAAATGAAGATACAATATAACTTTCACATTTTGACAATGTTAATTTTCCTTATATCAAAACATGAATAGATATTTTGGATCATTTAAATTGATAATGTGAGATTAATTCAGTTCATTTAACTTCAATAATTGTATTCCCCTTTTCATCAACATTAGTAATTATCCAAGAGTGAAAAATCCTTAAGATCGTGAAATTAGATCCATTAGAAACATGTTATTTCTCAGTTAATAATTTTGAAATATGTGGAAATGAATATAATATAATTATAATTAATAACATTAAATAAAAATATCTTTTCAAATCATTAATAAATTAATTTTATTTGATTTTCTACTAAATTAATTAAATTCTTAAACTTAATCTCGAACATTACATATTAGATCTACCTAAACAAATATTTTTCACTCGGATTGGGATCAATCCCTCTTTAACTAAAATTACATTTCCTTAATGTTATTTATTGATTCTAAATTGTATATATTTCTGTTACTTATACACATGTTCAACTAACCATTCCATTAATGGGATAAAAAATTCATTAAGTTCATTCCTCAAATTCCATCTCTAAAATAAGTCATGATTTAGGTGTAATTTTTATCCATGAATCCTATACATACATAGGCATAATATATATTGGTATTAAATCTATTTAAGGGAATATTATTTACATTATGAAATAATTGTTCGATGAATGTAATAGTTTTATGTCCATAGAAATATAGATTTAAAATCATATATCAAGGTGTTAGTTATTCTATACCTCCCATAAATATACCCACCTTTCGTTCTTTATCCTATAACCATTCTTCATAACGTATATTAAGGAAACAAAAGAAATAGGTGTGATCTGATGTTAAGTATGGATAAATAATAGAAATTTGTTAGGATAACATGAAAAAATGTTATGGAACATGAGAATACCATTTGAAGATCATACCCTATATTCTAGAGATCATAATAATGATTATAAGTTCATAATACATACGTCATAAGAGAATTGAGATCATACAATAGGAATGAAAAATGTTGGGATAATACATGAAATTTGTGGCATCCACATTTTTTTTATAATTTTGAGAGTGTATAAGTAGAAGTTGGTTCAATAATTATGTTATAGATATGAAATTATCCCCCTCACCTCAACTAGTGGACATGCAACCAAGTCTCTACATATCATTGTGAATGTGTGATATAGTTCGTCAATAATCTTATTATCATGAAACTATATACGTGATTGACATTGTCGAATATTAATTTGGTTCATGTAAAACTTTGTGCACATCTAATTAGTTTTAGTCACAAAATTATGGGCATGCAACCAGGTCAATGAATAATATTATGAACATGTAATAATGATCACTCCTAACATTGTTTACATGTAATCTAGTTTACACAAAAACATATCGACATGTGTCCATGTCGATGCATAACATAGTGAATCAATATCCAGGTTCACACATAACATTTGTAACATTATATCATGTTCAAACATAATATATATACTCATGAGTCTTCCATCGTTACCCAATGCATTGGTGAAAGATATATTTCCCACGTATCCTATAGTATCATCATTCAAAAATGTTCCACATAGTAAAACCTTCATCATATAAAGAACAATTAAAGACATAGGTAATATTAACATCAAATCATAACATATTAAAATAAATGGCTACCATTATCATTTCATAAAATCATAAACTATGAAAAGAGATATGTTCTGTAATCACATCTAAAAAGCATAACGCATGAAAAGAAGAGGGTCTAAAAAGCATATAACTCATGGAAGTGAAATGTGTTTCATGAAAAAATTATATCAATGAATAAAACATATATAGAAAAAATATTAATAGATAATTTAGGCCATTTAATAGAACATAATGAGTAAAATCAACAAATGTAATTTTTTTGGAATTTTTTTTAAAAAATACCTTCTAAAAAAATTATATGGGAAATATTGTTTTTTTTAAGTATTATTTTATAAATCATATTTTTTCTAAAACCATTAAAATGAAAATATAATTGAAAAAATATAAATAATTCCATGAAATCATTTTTGAATCCTTCTTTATTGCAATATTATAAATAATTATTTAATTTTTTAAAAACATTTTATAAATATAAAACATCATTATAAACCTTTTTCATTGAAAATATGATTGAAATATTTTAATTGAATCATTAAAGTCAACACAAATATATAAAATTACTCTTCCTTTAAAAGAATAATAAAATATTATAAGAAAAAATTTAAAAATTTGTTTTTGAAAACATTTTTGAAAACATGGATTTATGAAACAAAATAGATTTCTGACCAAAGAGATAAATATGGTCAAATTTTATTTTAAACATTTTGTTAATTACCATAATTACCAAAAAGTGGGTAAATGGTAAAAATTAATCAATATATATAGAATTACTAATGTATAATGAAAATAATTTGTGTTGTTGGAAGATGAATTCTATGATTTAGTAAAAAAAATAAGAAAAATTATTGTTTTTGAAAATCGATAAGATTATTAAAATATACTCTTATCACATGGTATTTTGGGACAAAAATATACCTGTTGAAAAAGTAAAATTACATGAATAATAAAATATTTTACATATTTGGTATATTTTGAAACATAAACCACACAAAATAATTAAAATATAATTAATATCTGTATAAAAAATAATTTTAATTATTATTATTATATAATAAATCTATTTTAAGTATAAAACCATGTAATTTTTTTTGTTGAATAAACCATGTATCTTATAGAAATTAATTGTTAGATTAAATCCCCTTATACTGTTTCTTGAATCATTTAATTATTATACAAGATTCTTATTTAGTCAATATATTTTTATAATAGATAATTTATAGAATAAAATTCTTATATATAATACAATATATTTTTTTATTATGAACTAATATTACTAATTTTTCAATCTTGTGTTAAGGATTCACTTTGAGTAATATATTCTTTAATATTCGCATGTGTCTTAATATGCTATATATTTGGACCTTATTCATAAATCAATACAAAAAAATGTATGTAATGATATAAATATAATTACAGTACGTTATATTACTATTATAATAATATATAGATTATATAAATATGAAATGGAATATATTGTTCCTGGAGATGGTAAGACGTACGTACACATGATCAGTGTTTCTATTTTTATTGTCATATTTAATGAAATAAAATTATTATATATAGGTATATATATATATATTTTAATATATAATTCATTATTATATCATATATATCATATAATATCACAAAAACATCCTTAATATATTCCATGAAGTTTGTGAATGAATCACATCTCTTTGTGAGGATGGTTGTCCGCACTTCCTCAATCAAAAGTACGAAATTTATACAAATTGGAAAGTAAAAAAGGTATATGTTATAAAAGGAATAAAAATAAAAAATAAATAATTAATAAAATATATGTCACATAAATTATGAATTTCCATCATAATTTCCACTATGATAAGTGCTAATGGAAAAATGAACTCTCACTGTTTAGTGAGGCGGTAATTAACCATAAATAAAAATTGTATGTTTGTGTATATGTATGTATAAAATATAGTATATAACATACTAGTATATTTAAAATATTTTTTTTATTAAATAATGGGATACATTAGGTAGTGGTACAAGAGAAATTATCCAAAAAAAAGAGTTTAAAGGAAGAAGATACTTCTCAATTGGGTAAATCCTTTTCGTTTGTTGGAAAATGCTTCCTTGGATTTATTTCTACAAAAGTGTTGGATTATATGAATAATTTATGGATGTTTTTAATTTTTTTTGGGTATATATTTAACAATAATATGGGTATTGAGAGGTGTAATGTAGTGGGATATGTGGTGGCCCTTTATAGGAAAGGGAAGAGAATGTCTAGGAATTTTTAAAAATAAGTTATGTGTGACAACATTTTTACCTAAAATAAGTTATTCAAAAAATAATAACTAAATAACCGAAGGTTAATAGATGAATAATGTCTATAAAATTGGTTTTGAACATTTTTCTTGGCCGTTTTGGTCTTAAATTTTTGTTATAGTAGTTTATTACCATATTCTTTCTCATAACCATTGTAATTATGTTTAATAATATTCACTAATAATTGTTGAAAAAATATATAATTAATATATTCCAAATTATAAATTCTTAGTTTTACAAATGTTTAATAGATTTTTTAAAATACTAATAACATTATTTTAGGAAATTACTCGAAAATATATCCCAATAACCGGAATTCTCAACAGGTTATTAATGTAAAAACATCCAAAATTTTGCTAATTTTTATACACAATTTCCAAGTGAAATTGATTAGAATTTATTAAATTCAATCAATTCATAAAAATATTATCTAAATATATTTTTAAACCAAATAAATTATAATTTAATATTATATTTAAACTATATAAAAATTATATTTTTAATAAAAATCCTTTATTTTTTACAATTCATAAAAGTGTTATTCCCTACATGGAAATATGAAATATTGAAACAAAAATATTGTTATGTTTTAATTCTAAATATTATGATATTTTACATAGAAAAATTTAAATATGGGTCAATATTTTAAACTAAAATAGGTTATCTATTAAATAGAAGTACATATTATTTTATAAACATATTTGTTTTCTTGTGTGGAATTAGGTCTGTTCTTATCTTGTGACTGTCAAAATTAATAGATAAATATCAAAAAAAAATTTAAATATTTCAAATATATATTCAATTTAAATTACTCACTATTTTTTAATAATTATTTTTATTTGGAAGAAACACATTTGGATGTATCGAAAAAATAATATTAATATTTATATTAAATTGCTTCAGAGATTAATTAATATTTAATTGGTAATTCATGATTTCATGTTATATTTAGATAAATAATAAATTTTCATAACGTAGTTTATAATTTTCAAAAATAATTATTTAATTTCTAGTTGATATCATATTTTATTAAATAATAATGATTTAATAATATATCATTTTCTTGTATAATGTAGTCTTCCGTGTTGTGTAAACACTCGAAGAAATTCCCATTTTCATGTAACACCAAAAAACTATGTATCATGTATGACATTACATTATGGAACATGTGGAAGGATTTTTGAAATGGTGAAAATGTATACCTCATTGATAATTAATTTATCAAAAAATGTAATAGTACACAAAAACCTTATGTGTTAAGAACCCTTAAAATTAATTTCACCATTGAAATTTGTCCGAGTTATCAAATGTTTTATTTTTGAATGTTATTTTAACATAATACCAAAACAAAAAATAAATATATAAATTTACTTTTAAAAATAATAGTTTTAAATATAACTGTTTGAAAATGTAACATAAAAATTGGTTTCCACAATGGAGAACATATTAGATTAGGGAAAAAAGGATTTGGAAGAAAAATATAACTACTCTATTTATATGGAGAGTGATATAGAAATTGGTATGTATATAGATAATAATAAAAAATCAATAAAAGTATTATTATCTAAGGGCCCATCTGACTAATCATAAAACAAGGTAATTGGATGACCTTTAGGATTTCAAAATCATTTCCCAAAGATTGATTGATTTTCATGAGATGTTATAATTACATTACTTCATTTCCTTTCATCAGAATAATAATTCCCTATTTTCCTGTCTAGAACAATATCAACATTACATATTTATAAAAAATAGAAGTCGAATTATTCATTCAAGAAGAACTAATTGATAATGTGATCCATGATAGGTTATCTGATCTCTCTTTAGTTAGCATCAACAAATATTTGTTAGATATGGTTATCTAAAATTCATAAATCCCAATGTCGTTTGATAACACAATAATATCACAAACATCATGTGATGTTCAAAACAAAAAACCTAAAAATGGTTAACCTTATAAATCTTATAAATAACAAAAAGAGGAAAAATTGTAATGTATAACACTAAATCATATTAACATTGATCTTGTTATATCACAACGTTTCTCTTGGATGTTAATTTCCATTGTGTGAATATCCTAATTTTATATTCTCCAGAAAAATTGTGATGACCAGTATTGTCACAAATACTTATTAAAATATGCATTAATCCTTATTCCCATGGCTAATAGATATGTTAAAAAATCAAATAAGATTCAAACATCATCCATTATAAGGTAAACATCTTTTTCAATAGATACTTTGATACTTTTAAGTTAATTAGTGCTATCCAACTTAGTTTATCCAAATAATCAATATATTTATACAAAAAAACAAAATTTTCAAAATATATTGATTACATTAAGGTTTAAAATACCCAATTCAATATATCACCTTTCAATGTGATCATAAAATAAATGTAACTATATATTTCATGATTTATATAACATAATAATTGAATTCCAAAACATAATTACTATATTAATATAACATTATTCATATACCATTACAGACGATTCATCATCTTTTTCCTTAATACATATTTGTTTGAATATTTGAATCACGTATTAATGTTCATCATCCTAAAACTAATCATTCATCTATGAATAATGTAATAAATATTATATGAACATAAAATACCTTTCACATGTTGTTTGTAGTCACATTATATTCAAAAGTGTATATAATTGAGATTCAATCTACCTTATTCTATTATGATATTTACACATGGAAAATAAATTTTCACAATTCCTATACGGTTTACATATTAATTAATAAATGATAATAATGTTACTTCTATTTATACCCAATGAAAAAATAATAATGCAGAAACTGAGAAACATATATCAAAGAAAACAAATACATAACCAAGATAAATTACATTTTGGATGAAAAAATTATAACACATTATTCAATATATGGCTCCTTAGTTTTATAACATTTTATTTACAATTATCATATATTCAAATTCATAATAATGGTTCATGAATAGTTTTTGAATTCCAAAAGCATGTCACCCAGGTTTGTAAAACAGAGTGTGAAAATGGCATATTTTAGTGTATGAAATTTCCCGGAGTCTTCCCTAGAACATCTTGTTCAATGTTTTTAAACCTAGACACTTCATTTATGAATCCACTTTCTACTGTAGTATCTATAACGGGATGTATTTATAGGAAGAAACACTCCTGACCCATTACCAAAATTCTAGTACATTTTTCTATACTTTTACTTATCATTAGACTTGTCCATATAGAGAACCTGAGAAATTTAATCTAAATAACCCTAGGGGTTTCGGTAGGGTTTTATAATCATTTTTTCAAAATACCGACTAAACCATTCCATTGATACCAACAACATCATCCCCAATTTTTCATACATGGATATTAAACAATTTTATATGAATATTCAATATATTACAAAAAATTAATTTCCATGGTCCATAATAGTTTAGTTTCATCTAAAAAATTGAAACAAAATCTACTATCCTGGGGAATAATCATCAAAATGTCTAATAAATTTCCATACATTTAGAATATCTATATAATATGTTTCATCATATCCTTGGGAATGAAAACATAACAAATGGGTGATCTTTGATTCTCAGAAAGGTTGAATAATTGAAATGAAAAAGTTAAACACGAACAATAGGGTATGGAAAATAACATTAATATTTGAAGATAATTAACAACATATTGTAAATCATCATATATATCGACATTTCATATGTTATAGATCATAATAAAAAATGAGAATAAGTCACCAAATCATAACATAGGAATAACATAAAAAATTTATGGCATGTATATGTTTTATAACATTATGAACATATATAATCTTTAACATGTTCACTCATTATGTTTAAGACATAAAATCAACACCCCCCCCCCGAATCAACTGAAAAACATGAATTCAGGTCCATACATAACATTGTGAACATGTAACATGGTACATGAATAACCATATGGACCTGAAACCATACGCCTCTTTTATATTAGGAAGATTTAATCAGGTTCTAATATAATATTTGGGACATCTAATAAGAATTATGAATAAGCTTATGGACATGATAATATATATATTCATAATATTTTGAACACATAATAATGTTCACTCCTAACATGTTGATCATGTAAACGGGATCATGCATAATCATATGTACATGAAATCAATTCTATGCATGACATTTTTAACAATTAATCAAGTTCACACATAATATTGGGATCATGATGTATTGATCATAAATTACTTATATACTAATTAGTCCCTCATTTTAATATAATTCAATGGTGGGAGATATAAGTCCAACCCAACTCATAATAACGTCATTGATATATGTTAAAAAAACTACCATCACATAATTTTACATAAAAATTATAATGTTTTATAAAAATAAAATATAACCTATGAAATTTAATGGATATCATTAAAATTCAACGAATTCATAAACTATTAACATAGATAGGATTTATAATCACTAAATGAAAGAATAACCCACTAAAAGAAGTATGATTCAAAATAATATAACTCATGGAAGAGAAACAAGTGTCATAAATATAAATACATAAAGTAATAAAACATTATTATAAATAATAAGAATATACCATTAATATCATGTCTTATAAATTCATTAGTAACAGAAAAGAATGACATATATGCTGAGAAATTATTTTAAATAAACTTTTTAAAACATTTATTAAATAAAATATCATGTATTCATCTAAAAGTATTATCTTTTGAAACATGAAAACATCATTAAAAAATTTACATGTAATTATGAATATAAAATTATAAATAAATTATTGAATTCTTTTGGAATCGTTTTCCTTTGAAAACTGATAATGAATTCATGAAATTGTAGAAAACATTTCTTTAACAGAATACATTATTGAAAACCATTTACATTGAAAAAAAATTTAAATATTTTAATGCTTGAGTTGAAAACAATAAGAAAATATTAACATAATATTTCTTAGAAAACATTCAACAATGATAATGTGAAAAAAAAATTGGAATCAATTTTGAAAATATGGTATTTTGAAATAATATATATTTCCAACTAAAGAGAGAAATATTGTATAATTTTCCTTAAAACATTTTATAATATATTTAAAGTACCAAATAGGTGAAACATTTTACTAAAAAATGTATACATTTATAATACATAGATTATAAGTAAAATAAATAGTTTACCTAAGAGTTGGATCATATGATTTCATCAAAACAATCACAAACATAAGCATTCCTGAAAAGTAGTCAAATTTTTTCAATTAACTCTTATCAGTTGGTAACATGGGATAATGATCTCTATCTTATAAAATTTCACTACATGAAACAAAAAATGTCTTCAAAATAAGTATAAATAGTATATAACTTGTACAGTGGATGTATATATTTCTTGAATAATTAATAGGGGCATAGACAAACATCAGTTTCAAAGACAGAATATTGAGGGAAAACCATTTTACCGAATTTGTATCTTTCAAAACACCAAACTAATTAAATAATTTTCATATAATGGATATTTTAAATAACATAAATTTATTTATATTAATAATATAATAAATCCATGATAAGTGTACACCCCACACAAATGAAATCAGTGGTAAATATATTATGTATCTCAATGATATAAAAAGTGAGATGAATCCCCCACCGTCCTGTGCGGACTCTCTTTATACTCAAATAAGATTCCTATATAAAAAAATAATTATTAAATTAATCTACTATATATTAATATTTTTAAAAGTAATATCGTATTATTTTTTTATGAACTTATATTACCCACTTTTTAACAATACTATGTTTGTGGATTCAATTTCGATAATTTTTTTTTGGTTTATTGCATGTGCCTTAATTTTTTATATATTTTTTCCTTAAAAATATATCATGGTATCCATAATGTAAATAATGAAATAAATAGAATTTATAAATACAGTTATTTTTATTATAATATTCTAAAGAATCTATATGTGAAAAATGGAATACAACATTTATGGAAAATTTAAGTCGTACGTACGCATATTTTCTATTTTTTTTACTACCATTAATAATGACTAAATTACTATTAGGTAACTATATATTTATATATACTGATTAATGAAGAATTATTATATCAAATATACTATATAATTTCACCAAACCCATATGTAATACAATAAATGTATTTTGTGAATAAATCACATAAAATTGAGGGGGCGATAGTCCACCTTTCTCAAACAAAATTATAATATTTTTCCCAATTGGAAATTAAAAACCAAATTTGGAAAAAAAAGGAATAAACAAGAATAAATATGTAATAAATATAATACATTAAATTTATAAATAGTTATTCTATCATAATTACCACAATGAGAGGCAGTAATAGAATAATTACTAATCATCATTTAGTGAGGGTGTAGTTTCAGAAACACATAAATAGTATATTTGTTACCAATTAGATGGATATGTGTTTACATGTATGATGAAATAACATAATTACAATATCATAATATATTTATTATAATGGTGTTTTTATAAAATAAATTAATAAATATATTTGGGGGTTGGATAAATGAAATGAAAAAAGGAGCATTAGAGATATTGTTGCCCCTTAATCAGGTAACTCCTTTTGGGTTGTTCCAAATGGGTCACATAGATTGTTTTCTTCCCACGAGGCGGATTATTTGTGTAATGGAGTGATGTTAGGATGTGTATTTGGAATATAGTTATAGTATATATGTATATGTAGAGGTTTAATGACGAAGTAGAGTTGGTGGCCATTAATATAGAAGGAAAAGGACACAGTTAGAATTTTTGATAAAATGTTAGGTGTACACATTTTTAACACTCCAAAAGTCATAAAAAATGAAGTAAACTCAATAATACAAGGTTAATGGATGATTAATGTCTATAAAATATGTGTTGTACATGTTCATATGATGTTTTGAGTAATAATTTCATGATTTAATACTTTATTAACGAATTGTTTCTCCTAACAATTGTAATTAATTTTTATCAAATTCATTAATATTTTTGAAAAAAATAAAAAAAAAAATATTTTAAATTATAAATTAGGGTGATTATAATAATTTATTCGATATTTTTTTATATTCAAATAAAATAATATGATTAAATTAATTTAAAATTAATCTTAATGATGGGACGACACTATGAGTTTAAAACGGTTAAACGTCTAAATGATTTCTATGTTTTTATACCCAATTTCATTATTTTTTTTATTATAATGAAATAATTTTATTAATTGATAAAATTAAGGTAAAAATATAATTTCAAACTAAATTAAAAAATTATTTATCCTTAAAAATATTTTAGATAAAAATAATTATTTTATTTAAAATCATGTATTTTTCACTTTTCATCAAAAAAATATATCTTCACCGATATATAACAATAATTCACCTTAAGGTAATTTTTATGTTTCTATTAAAATATTTATATTTCTATTGATGTCTTCCATTTATAAAACAATAAAAATTATAATTTAAAATGATTTCTCCAATAAAAGATGAAATTTTTTCCATTATACAGATTTTGGGTTTTATGTGTCAAATTGGGTTTGTTCAAATCATATAATTATCAAACCTAATGGATGAATATAAAAAATATTTTATTGAATAACTATAATATATATTTTGTAAAAATAACTCACTAATTGTGACTAATTTTCTTTATAATTTTAAAATACCATTATAATCATGAAAATAAAAATAATATTTATTTTTATATTTTTTTGGTTCTTAGTTTAATTTATAATAATGTTGTAACCCATGAATTAATTTCATATTTATATATACCATAAAATTAAATAATTTAGTTAAATAAAATCATAATTAAATTTTTAATGGACATGCTATATCATATTATATTGAATAATAATTTTTAAATAATATAACAATGTGAGGTATCATTTAGTCCTACAATTAGTGTTACTAATCAAATAATGTCACTCTTCTATGTAACACATGAAAACCTGGGGCCATGAATCCCATTCCATACTGGTTCAAATCATTGTATTTTTTGAGTTAGTTCAATAAAATATTTCAATGAATCACACTTTATTAAAAAAAATTAGTCCGTTTAAACTTCGGGAGTAACATTATAACACCATTAAAATGAATTTCACCCTCCAAATTCATGTTTGTTATCAATGGTTTTATATTTTAATGATCATATCGAAGAATACCACTACATAAAAATGAATACTAAAACATATATTTAGAAATAATATTTATAAACATAATGGTTACTCAATGTATCATATAATTATATTTCAAAAAGAGAACATTGGTGGTATGTGGAAATATAGATATGTAAAATAGATAAAACTATCATGTATTGATAGATATTGATATCGAAATTTGTCAGGAGAAGGCTAAAAATTAGAATTCCATAAATATGCGATTATATAAGGGACTATATGACTGATTTAAAAATAATATAATAGATTACCATTTTCATTTTCAGAATCATTTCCCTGCGGTTGAATAATTTTCATGAGGGGTGATACTTATATGATTTCATTCTATTTCAAATGTAAAATTTCACCATTTCATCATGTCTTTACTTTTTCCTAATTTAACACATTATCTACGATTTATGGTGAATTTTTCACTTCTGAAGAACTAACAAATCATTATATTCATAAGTCTTCCAATATTTCTTCAAATACCCTAGAAAAAATTTAGACCTTGTTATCTAATATTATTAAATCCCCATGTTGTGGGATGACACGTTAATCATACAATCATCAGCTAAATTTAACGTAAACATCCCATAAATGATTAACATTATAACACTTATAAAAGAAGAAAATAAAAAATAATAGAATGAATGAATGAAACTATATTAGTATAAAAATTATCCCTATATATCAGAAAGTAGCTCTTCGTTCTCACATTACAAACATGGGGATAATCATGTCTTATTTTCTCTTCAATCATTTTAATGTGAGTACATTTTTTATAGAATTATTGAAACATGAATGATTCCTTCTTCCAAATTATATGAGATACAAATTATATAAATCCATATTGTTTTAAACATCATATATGATATCATAGAAGACTTTATTAATAGATCCATTATCAGTTCTATGATAATCAGTAAATTATATTTTATTATCTCAGAACTGATAATCAAATTATGTATTGATTATCACATTAAGGATTACATTCCCTTAAAAAATATAACCATTATAAGTCATCATAGCCTTAAAGCATATCCTTTTCAGTACATAAAGAATAGTTCAACTACAAATAATTATATATCTCATGATTTATACAACATAATATTCCAATTCAAAAATAGATGTTCTTCGTTAATAAATATAATTATTAAACCATTACCCATGTTTCATAATCTTATTAACATGTAACTATTACAATGAATATATTGATCATGTTTTATGGTACCTCAAACTCAAAATATTTATTCCTTATATGATAAATTTAAACAATAATGGAACAACATAACATACTTTTAACATGTAATTTGTAGACTATTTATCATCAAAAGTATAACCAATAATCAGACCACCAACCTTATTATCATTATTATATTTCCAATGGAAAATAGACTTCCATAATTAACATAGCTCCAAAATCTTAAACATTACATTTTAATAATTATTCTGTTAGTTCAATCCATTGACTAAAGCAAAAAAGCACATACTGAGAAACTCATATCAAATAGGAAAAATACATAAAGATGAAAAATAACTTATATGAAAAATAAATTGTGACAAATTCCTTAATAAATAAATCCTTATAGTTTACTTATCTTATTCATAGTCAATTTATATTTAAATCTTTTGTAATGGTTGTTCAATATTTTGTGAATTTCCAAAGCATGTTACACAGGAGTATCAAACTAAGTATATAGCAAGGCCAGTTGTCATGTACAATATTACCCTGAGTCATGATTTTAACACCATCTCATAGTTGTAACTCCTTGGTAAATCTATGTTAGATAAATATCCACATGTATTACCCAAAATGGTATGTAATATAAGAAACCACAAACCTAATCCTTTACCAACATTCCTGGATATTTTTCTATACTATTAATTATCCTTCTATATATCCATAGAGACATACCGAGGCATATTCATAGAAATTCCCATAGGGTTATTGCGAAGGTTTTTTAATTCAAGTTTCTAATGTTTTACTATATATATCCATTAATACCTACTATAGAGACAAACAATTAGAATAAGTGGCTATTTCACCATTTTAGAATAATGTATAGTACATTATAAAAATACATTCTTGGGGACCGTAATAGTGTTGTTTCTTTATAATGGAAGAAAAAAAATATTCTATACATGTGAATGTTCATAAACAACACTAATAATTAAATTCAACATCAGTACATGTATATAAAACCTGACATCATTTGATGGGAAATAGAAACATTGGAATGAAGTGAGCGTAGATGATAATTATGTTTAAATAACGGAAATGAGTAAGAATTACATGAACAAAATGTCATGAATGAGGATAATAATGTTTCATGATCAAAACCAGTGTATTATTGATCATAAAAAATATTATATGTTCATTACACATGGATCATAATAGTGTTAATAGAACAAGTAATTAATGAATAAAAATGGAATAGAATTCGGAATTTGTTTTAGAAAACTTTTTTATTGAGTCTTGAACATTTATAAGTCGAAACATGATCACTCATTATGTTATGGACATCAAATATGGCTCCCCATATCAACTTATGGACATGAAATAATTTCATTACATATAATTTTGAATTTTTAATCAAGTTCACACATAACCACATTGATATGAAACCATGTCCATAAATAACAAGGTGAACACATAATCGAGTTCACATGTAAAATTGTGAACATATAATAAGGTTCACACATAAATTTATGGACATGAATCTAGGATTATGCATAATATTATTGAAAATGTAATAAGATTCACTCATATAATTGTAATAATTTTCTAAGGGTCATTCATAAACTTATAAAAATGAAACCAGATCTATGAATAACATAATGAACATGTAATTAGGTTTACACATAACATTTTCAACATGAAATCAGTTTCACACATCATATATATACACATCAGTCATCATTCGTTACAAAATTAATTAGATGGAGATACAGGTCATATCCATGTCATAAGTACATCATTAATATGTGTTCTTAAATTGAAACATTCAAAATATCATGAACCATAAAAATACAAAGTTTCTATAATAATAAAATGAAATAAATGAAATAAAGGTGTATTAATAACATTTCAACCAATCATAAAAAATGAAAAGTGATAAGTTTCCTAATCATGTAAGGATATCATAACTCATGAAAAAAAACCTTTTTCAGAAGAATATTACACATAGAAGAGAAATAGGTTTAAAAGAGATCATAAAATAATACAATAATAAATTCATATAAATCATTTGAATGGGTCATTTATATTATTTACCATAAATTCATTAGTAACATCAATTGATTTCATCATAGCTGGAAAACCATTTTGATAATGTTTTTGAAATATTTCATCAAAAATATATCCTTTTAAATTTGTTTTTAATTCATTAAATATTTGGAAAAATATTGTATATAAAAAAATATTTATATAGTATGAATAATTTTTTGAAACCACTATCTTCTAAATATTAAAAAAAAATTATAATGATTAAAACATTTCATAAACCTATATCATTTTTGATAAACTTTTACAATGAAATTTGTTTTTAAATATTTCAAAAGAAGAATTGAAAATGATCAGACATTTTTAAAATATTTTTTCATTGAAAAATATCATTATGTTAAATTTTAAAACATTTTTTTAAAAAAAATCAGAGCATGGTTCAAAAATAAAAGAGTCTTCCTACCGAATAGAGAAATACAATCAAATATACTCAATTATTTTCTTAATTATCTATAAAAATACATAGTGGAAATTATACTAATACATTGATATATATTGAATAAGAACACATAATTAATCTAATGAGCATTCATGGGAGATTAATCTTATGTTTTAATCAAATAAAATATAAACACAAAATCATGAAACATGATGATATTCTTTCAATAAACTTACAAAAAATGGTGACTTGGGATAATACTAAACATCTAATAAAAGGAAAATATATGAAGTTTATGATATGATTATAATTATATGAATCATATTTTAACATTTAAAATTTATGTATATACCCCATGAATACTAATTTAGTTTCATTACCAAACATGAGCTCCAATGAATGAAAATTCAGACAATACTATTTTACCGATTTGGTATATTTTGAAATAGAAAACAAATAAATTAAATAGAATAAAATGGTTATGTAAATGAAAATAACTATAATTATATGAATCAAAAAATAGGTCAATTTACTGTATTCAGAACACAAAAAAGGATTGGTTCTGGAATAAATCATGAATCTCATAGAAATATGAATTGAGATGACATTCTCTTACCTTGTTTCTTGAATCTCATCGTACTCAAATGGGCTTCCAATTTAATAAAATTAATATTATTATATGTATTTTTCATAATCATATTATTATATATAAAACCATATATTGGTTAATTAAGACCTTATATTACCCTCTTGTAAACAATCCTTTGATTATGATTCACTTCGAGAAATATTTTCGTTGTTTTTCACATTTATCCAAATTTGTTATATCTTTAGTCCTATTATATTTATCAGGATTTAAAAATTTAAACCATTAAATAACTATAATTTATATAAAACATATATTTAGTGTAATAATATATATTATATATATTTGTGAAATTTAATACACCATTAATGGAGACGGTAAGTTGTACATACAGGTGAACGATGTTTCTGTTTTTATTATCATATTAAAAGAATGAAAATAATAAATATTTATTAATATATGTATATATATCAGTATTATAATATAATTAATATATCATATATATCATATAATATCCCTAGTTCCATTCTTAATTCAATATAAGTAGTGTTTAAATAAATCACATCATTTTGAGGGGATGATATTCCACACATCCTCAAATGAAATTATAGAATTTAAGTGAAATGGAATGTAAAATAGGTACGTGTTGGAAAAGTAATACATAAAGTCAAATAAAAAATTAATATAATATATTATAGATATAAAAATATTTTCCTTCACAAATTCCATTATGAGAGCCAGTAAATTAAAAATAAACAATCTCTATTTTGAAAATAGTGTGATCCTTACACATTATATGAATGTTTGTGTATGTGTAGTTATAAAACATAAAATAAAATCCTTGGATATTGAAGATAAAATATTTTTTATACAATAATGTAATAATTATTGTTGATGTGGGGGAAAATATTATTAAAATAAAATTACTTGGAGAATCCATTACCACTTAATCTTGAATCTCTATTTGGTTTCACCAAAAAGTCTTCCTTTGATAACATCATTCACAAGAAAAAGATTCTAAGAGAAATTGAGGGATGATGGGATGAGTATTGGGTCAATCATGGCCAAACATAAATGTATTGATAAGGGTGATAAAGAGGGATTATTGGTTTTCACTTAATGATATGTGAATGAACCCACTATGAATTTTTGAAAAAATGTTATGTGTACACACATTGGTATAAAAAAAGACATAAAAAACAAAAAAAAACTTAATTTTGAAGGCCCATGGGAAAATAATGGCCATAATTGGTTGTTCAAAATGTTTCTACAACTTTTTTTATCATAAAATTAATTTTTTTACTTTATTAAGATAATTTTTTTTCTTAACCGTTGTAATTATCTTTAATCACATTCTTAAAAAAATTTGACAAATTTTTTTACCTTTTTATAAATTACTTGTTATGATTATTATAAATATGGAATTATTATTTTTTATATTATGATCACATTAGTTTATGAAATTAATATAATATTAATCATGTTGATTAGATGACATTACCAATTTTCAACAAAAACATCAAAAATATTGTAATTTTCTATACCAAATTTCAAAGGTAAATTTATTCAAATGAAATAAATTGGATTAATTGATAATAATATGGTCTAATTATTATTTTAATCAATATATATATAAATAAACATTATAACTACATTAGATGAAAATTTAGTTTTGAATTAAAATCCATTATTTTTCAATATTCCTTAAAAAATAAATTTTCGTTGAAATATATCAGAACATCTCCCTATGATAAATATATTTGATCTTATTTTAATAATTTTGATTATTTGGACATATTAAATTTATAAAAGGGTTTTAACATTGATTATGAATTATTTCTCTTTCAAACGGTGGTAATTTTCCCTTTATAATAATATTGTTTTTTATGTGTGAAATTGGGTTTTATTTTTATAATATGCCTATAAAACCTAGCGCATTAACATTAAAAATATTTTATGGAATATGTAACATATATATATCATTATAATCAGTCACTAATTGTGATTAATTTAATTTTTTAAGACAAAAAATTATTTGTAAGAATGAATATAATAATAATCCTTTTTATATTCATTTGGGTTTTAAATTTATTTATAATTTATTTATAAAAAATTATTAAAAATTATATTTATATAAAACATACATTTTAATAAGCTATTAAATACTATTCATAACATATTAATTACTTTCTATGTTATATATTATAATTTAAAATAATAATTATTTAATAATATATCATTATCTTGTAATATTCGGTCTTGGATGTACTGTAAGATATCCAATAAGGTCTCTCATTCATGTGATGCAAGATAACTAGGTGTATTTCAGTTAATTCCATGTTTTTTATCATTAATGTAATGTTTAAATTAGTTAAACGAAATACCTCAATGAAAATTTATATAGTCAAAAAAAACTATTTTATAAAAATTAGGGGGTAAAAACCCACTTATATAATCCAAATTTGGTATGGTTATGACAAAATTAAAAACATATTTTCGCACAAATTATTTTAAAATAAGACATTAATTTTCATATTATTTTATATAATATTAAATTTCAAATATTATTGGAATCTACATTTTTTATGATATAATTAATAATTATGAAACAAGAAACATTTTTGTGAGAAATTATTATTTCAATTATTTGTAACTAGTTTAATTATTTTTTGAACCTAATAATTTAAATGATACGACTGATTCTTCCATATAGTTATCAGACTGATTAGGTAATATTTGTTTTCACTAAAGACATTGATAATGGTATTTGGGAGTGATGCTAATCAATGAAGGGACACTTTACACCCTGTGATGTTGCCTTGGTGGTTAGCC
This sequence comes from Viscum album, assembly GCA_963277665.1. Lineage (NCBI taxonomy): Eukaryota > Viridiplantae > Streptophyta > Magnoliopsida > Santalales > Viscaceae > Viscum > Viscum album. The sequence goes on from OY728132.1 coordinate 2,142,971,937, forward strand.
TTGACAAAAACCTACATCATGTTTTATGTTTCTACAAATTTCTTATATTTTTATTTCTGTATGATTCAATTATCAAAATATTATGTATTTATATTATTACTAATTATATTTAACTATTATTATATAATTTTATTCTTAACAATTGACATGTTATGCCTCATTACCAGTATTATTCACTTTATTGTACTTATGGATCACCCATTTATCTTATGTATTTCTCAATTTACTCAATTTATTTATTGAAGATCAAATAGATTTAGGAACTCTATAATTAGGGATAAATAAAAGAGTTATATTTTAGTTTCCTTTTATAAAATTATGAATATTTCATTCCAAATAAATTATGCCTCATTTTATATGTGATTTATTTATATTTTTTATGTTTAAAATTATTTAATATTATTTATAAAGGATTATGTCATTATAAATAAAGTGAAACACAATATTTATAATAATAAAATTAAATTTATATATATTAACTTTCATTTATCAATAAAATCTATTCATACTATTCATTTATTGAACTATCAAGTTTTCCGTTATTTTTCCAGTGTTTTTATATATTTCCTATTTTTTAATTGGTAGTAATATCACCAAGGAAAATAATGATAATGAATGCATCATGTTCATTGTATTTTTAATTAATAATTTTTTATTCCTCTTATAATTTTTGTTTGATGTTTCTTATTTCTTTCACATATTGTTTTTATGTTTTACATGTATTATAATATTTTATCTCACAAAATAAAAAATTAGTGATTCATTTGTTTAGTGATACATTTGAATGAATGAATTAAAAATATTTTGGTAATAAAAATATAGGGTGTAACATTCTACTCCAATAAAAAATTCATAGAATATATTCAATCACAAATGAATATTGATTATTATTCTTTTTTTCTATTACATCTTCAAGTTCCCACATCACTTACTCCGACTTATTATTCCTTTATTAAATATTTTCCATGTTATTGGTCTCATATATAATTACAATGTATATATGATAGAGGATACTTATTTTTTTTACATTGTTATAGTGATCAGGTTCTATTAGAATATTTTTTTCCGTACCTGTCATAAATCAATTATATGATTCTTAAAATGTTGAAAATATTATACAACATGAAAATGTGATTGTTTTAGTACAATCCTAAATGAATAATCTAGATTCCTCATATGTTCAAAGACCTAGAATAGTTTTCGGTATAAAAGGATCAACCTTCCCTTTTTCCTCAATATCATTACCATCTACTATTGAGGTATTATAAAGAATAAATTTTCTACAAAATCAATCTTACCATCAAAATATCAAATATAAATATAGGTCATCTACCGAAACGTTTATTACTAAACACAGTATTTTAATATGTTAGTCTCAATTTATTATTCAGTTTTAAAGGCCAAGTCTTTTAATGATGATAAAATATAATAATTAATTAATTTGTTAACCATGAAGAAAATATTGATCCATCTATTGAACACGAATTATGGGGTTTATATTTAGGTTAATGTTTGGAAGTATTTTGTGCTCTTTATTTTTAGGAGATATTTGATATTTATTTAATTAATAAATATTTTTCTAGTACTTGTGTGTGGTGATAAATCATATATGAATCATTAGATGAGAATTCCAAAATAAAAAATATGTATGTTATGCGTTTTTTTGACAATGAATGGTATAAATTACGATTTCACAAATTAGGAAAGTAATATATAATTTTTTTATTATAAATTACAACATAATACAATGAATAATTTATTATTATATTTATGGAGCTAGTGAAATTGAATTTAAATATACCCATGGTTATGTTATGGAATATTATATTTTCATAAAGGTGATATTTTTATAGAGTTTTAATAGTTACATGGAATAACTTTATGGGGGTTCCAATTGAGAGTTAATGGGGGTAAATCATGGGATAATAGTAATATGGTCAATAATTCCCCAACTAAATTGATAGAATCTATTTAAATATAATTTCCCTACACATTATTTAATCAATTTTTTAGTTAAATTGGAATCGATTAATTATTGTGCTCCTAACACAACTTAAATAGGTTTTCTCATTGAAATACTGACCAAATAATGAGGCATATAATATTTTTTTGAAGTGTTAGAAATTTCCCATAAATTATATTACATATATTTCTCTTATTTCTTTTATGAATTAGGTTTACCTTTTTTCTCTAAATTTATTTTATTACTACTGAAATTTCAATTTTTTTCATAATTTAATTCTTTATTAATAATAAAATTTATATTTATTGAATAAATATTAACACAGTTTATCCTTAATCCGTTACAATTTCTTTTATTCCACATAAAAAGGGAGTTTTTAGATTCTAAATTTATATCGATTTTATTATGGATTATTGAAAAAAATTATTTTAATTAACAATATAATAATTATTATGAGTTTTATGATGAAATTATTCATAAATATCAATGTAGATTGTATAAAATATAACTATTGAGATAAGAAAAAATGCCTTGTTTAAATATAATTTTTTTATTAATTATCTCCTCATTATTATGATGAATCTATTCATGGAAATTAATTTGTACATCATTTTTATGAAAAATAATAATGGAATAATACTAACCATGTTCATGTTTACAATATATGGGTTATTCAAGGGAAAATATTTTATAATAATAATAATAATAAATATTATTATTATTGACTTACTCATTTAATTATAATGATTTTATAATTCATTTTGGGAATCAATGAACTATATTTTAGATTTCTGACAATCTAACCCTAAAACAATTCTTTTGTATTATATTTCCTCACATCCTTTAAGAAAAGGGATCATGGGCCTAATTTTTTATTGTTGGTCAATCACACCGATGGTGGTTCAATAATCATTCCATGAAATTAATAAATAACTGGTTTGTTTCGGTTAATCAACTCATAAATGATTAATTAGTGGGTATATATTTGACTATGGGAACAGAGTATAGTGTGTGATGAATACTCAATATGTTTTATATGTATGTTTGAAGGAGGTGATGATGAGTATATCCAAAACCAAAAGGAATTAATGAATAATTCCATAGTGATATGAGATGGTGATTCTATGTTTTTTGAGTTCAAGGGATGTGTTTCACAACCAGAGATGAAGGAGGTATTTTGTATCTTTGAATAAGATATCTTATAGAGTTATGATTCCAAAATACACATGATGTAATACTTTATGTTATATTTCATGGTTTCAATATGGTGTGGTGATAGGGTAATTATATTTTATAGATATAACATGTTTTATAACATTAGATCAGATAATATTTATTTAGAATTGAATGTTCGGGTGCTTACTCTCTAAAAATTCCATGTCATGCATCAGACCCACTTGTCATTAACACATCCTTCCACACCATATATCATATGAATGTATTCTTGGACTAAAATATATGAACATTAATAGTATCAACATTGATCTACATCCCATGTTATTTATGGTCTTTTGTATGATTAGTTACATGGAATGTCAAACTATTAGACTACCCATCCTAGTGTAGGAGGTGTACAACACCCAATATAACCTAATCGGACACACCATGAATTTGGATTTAATATGATATTGACAACATCTTCCTATGAATTTTTTCTTATGATTTCTATAATAATTGTACTATATAATACATTCCATATACTAGATTTCCATTAATTATCTTCAATTTATTAATCCCATGTTATTTTCATTGGATTTATCAATGTTTTATTTTGATTATTATTCATATTTTAAAATATTTTATGTATTTTATCATAATTTTGTGATATTCTAGTTTTTTTGGGAGTTTATTACTTTTATATATTCATAGTGGTTCTGATTTGTGTTTTATGATTATTAGTATGAGAAGGGGGTCAGTAAACCTTATATAGTGTAGTCCTTTCAAATATATAGTGATGTAGAAAATACTACATTTTTTATTGGGTGTTGTTCTTCTAAATATGGAGTATGTAACACTTTTAATGGATTCAAATAATAAATAGAGGAGTAAAATTATTCTACAGTTGTTGGTAACCCTTTCCTTTACTGAAATATATTGGGGCGTTTAGGTCTCCCATAACTAATTATATCATGTGATATTGTGAATGTGACTAACATGAGGTCATATTTGTGATTTGGGTTCTATTGTGTTTTATCATAGGCCGAGATACATTTTTCAATGACTGTACTTCATTTTATCAGAATTTTTTTACACTATATTAAAATGTTGAGAATCACTATCACTATTAATTTATCATGAAATTTTGGAGTTTTATCTTTTCATCAAGATGAGTTTCTTGATTTTCTCGAGTCATATGCTATAAAACAATGTCCAGTAATATTAAGGATTTTTCTTGTATCTATTATTATGATTAAAATATAATAATTATTTATTTATATTGGGTATTAACAGATTCTAAAGAGATACAAAATGCCATTTATCTATTCTAAGATGGAAAAGAATTTTCTTTTTCACCATGGATGTCCAAAAAATTAAGTATATCTGATTTTCATATATTTCTTCTATTCAATTTCATCATACATGCGTTTTGAGTTGACCATCTGTTATTCATTGACTTTTGATCTTAGGGTGTATGTCTATGTATATTTATAGTCTACTTGGAACGAGCTTCATTTCTATCCCCATTTTTTCTTCATTTATTTCATGATCAAGTATTTCCTTTAGATCAGATGGAGTTAGTTAAGAAAATTCATACTGGAAGGTGAAAGGGACATGATTGTGTTGATTAATATGGGTGTTCACATCTGATACATTCATGATGTGTGAATGTGATTTTCCCTTTCACATATTGGTAATTTTTTTGAGTTATTTTATATTATATGTTTTCCATTTGAATTATTTTATGTGGTAATATATTTGATAGTTGTTATCATATTCATCCATTTTTTATAAAATATAACTATTTATGATTTATAATTCTGGGTTTTGATTTATATTATATGATTGGGTTGAGAATTTGTGGTTGGTTAATATACTATTATTATCCCTTGTATGTATATACTTTCATTGTTTTATTAACTAATCCATAATATATTGAATGAGTTCATTTTCTAGATCACATGGGGATATAATTACCTGGTTGGAGTTTTTGTGGTTCATGTCAGGTTAAAATGGTATCAATGAAAAGATTCATTTGGTATGAATATCCCCTTTAAACTCTAGTGATAATTTTTTGTAGGATAATAAAGTGAAATTGATCATTATATTGAAGTGGACTAATTATAATTGTAGACCCACATAAAATATCTATTTTATTAACATAAAAATAATATATTTTTTTTATCTATCGTTTAGAATATTAGTTTTATTGAATTATTGTTCCATTTTATACTAAAATTTTCAAGGGTAAAATATAACTATATATATAGATGTATATTTTTTTAGTAAATTCTATATGAACACATTATATTAAACCAAATATAGATTATGGTAGTTTTACTTTGACCTTGTGAATATTGATGTTAACGATGACAAATACAATATAAAATATCATTGATATATATTTTTATAACCATGATAATTGGAATGAGCTAATCAGGGAGAGAACCGATGTTTTGGTAGATATTTTTTTTTCATTCTCCACAAATGTTATAGGGCTATAGTAGGAATTGGTATATGAGAGTTTTATATTAGAAGTGTTTCCTAGACCAAGGCATGATGATAAATAGTTATTCATAGACAGATTTTATCCAAAGATGGATATCCACATTATAAGAATAATATGCAATAGATTTCCTCGTGATATGATGATTAAATCTATTTCTATGGAGGAGATGCATATAGAATAGTTTGTTCAATTAGGTTATCTTGATTGTTTGTATATAGGAAGGAACAAAACAATTATGGTTGATTAATTATATTTTATTCTATAAAACTGATTCTAATTAGAATTAGTAAGATCTTATAATATCCTTTTACCTTCATTCAAGTACAACATTAATCATATTTGTTTTATTTTTCAATTGGGTATGTTTTAAGATTTTTAATATGGATATATACTGTGGTAGAGATGACATAATGTTCATGGATGTATTTTTCTCATGTTAATAGATTGATATTAACATGGGTCTGTGATGTGGTGTATTTTATATGTCATGGTGAGTGAATTTTTTACTATAATTCATTAGGTTGTTTCACATGGGAGATTGATTTTGATTTTCGTGGATACATCTAATTTCTTTAGAGCTACATAGTATAGGGTTTGTTGTGCAATGGAGTCCTAGCTGGTGAATTTCATTTATACTATGTTTTTTAGAATATATATTGTCTAGTTATTTTCCTACACTATATCATTACCATTGGTGATGCAGATATGGGTGTGGTCTATGTCATATTTTCTTTGTCCAGATGATTTTCTTTTTCTTTAGAGTGCTTCAATGATTTTTCACCATGGTATGACTATTTTCATCATTTCTTCAAAGTGGACACACAGGAAGGGGAATTGTCTATTTTTTTATGAACATAGATGTCCTGATCCACAATTTTATATTTATTTTTCACACACATCAATCCCATTAGAACCTTTATAATATAAAGACTTCCTCGAAGTATTTTAGCACGTCCAAATTCCTTTCATCAAGGATTAAAACTCCGATAGAATCATTTGATTCTTATATAAAATATAAGCTCCTAATTTTTTTTATACTATCATTTATACTCTTATGTAAATTTGGAGTGAAGAAAACTAATGATGATGATACATTGGATCCTTGTATTTATTGAATATATTTAATGGGGCTCCTCTTTATCTTGAACACTTATGTTTTTTGTCTGTACACCTTATTACAGTAGTTGAGTTTTCTTGATCAATGATTAGATTATAGTGGTCCAGTAATATTTATTGCACGAAATTATAACCTTTTATAATTATTTTATTGAAAAAAAAACTAAAAATTATACCTTCTATTTTGAAAAAAGGTTTATATGATATATTAATTCAATGGAATGGGTGGTACAACTAAAACCCATTTTTTTAGTCATGTACTGATTTCAAAAATAAATTCATGTAATATAAACCATTTGGTAAAATAATTTGAATTTTCTTGAGAATAATTGATTTAAATGAAATATATTTTTATAATAGAATGATATTAATGAAAAAATATGACTTTATTTTTGAATGAAAATGAATGATAAAAAAAAATTGTTATATTGAAATGTGAAGGAGTAGATGATTTGAAGTGATTGATTTTTTCTTATTTATTGATTATTCATTTTAATGAACATTTGTCCTATATTGTTTATGTTATTTTTCAAAATCACAATATTTTAAGACCACCTATTACTGGATTGATGATTAAATCATATATATGAAGATACTGCGACATGATTTTAGATTTTGTGGGGAGTTGAATCTCGACGTTCTGATTCATGCCACATGTACACACATTGAGCTAAAATCATTGTTGTTCGGTGTGGGGAACATATTAATGAAAATGAATATAATTCATAGATATATATATTTCTATTATATATTTGATTTCATTATCAAGTGTCATTAATATCTTGATATTATTTATTCATGAAAATTTATTTATATAAATTAGTTTATATAAATATTTTATTTAACATTTTATAATATTACTACCATATTTTTGAATTTAATGAATATTTGTTAATATATGTATATTCGAGGTGATGACTTATTTTATCTAGAAACATAGAATATAAGGTTTTTTTTATATATTTAATTTTTTGATGACTTGGAAAGACACTTTTGGTAATTATATCTCAGCTACTACATTTTTGTTATAGTTTTTATACAATATTTGATGTAAGGTCTATGAAAAGGCTAAGAGCCACATGAAGGTATTAGATGTTACTGATCTTTGGGAACCACAATGATGGTGATTATCAAAAGAGGTGTTGTTCAAATTTTATATGGGGTTATATTTCATATTTATATTGGAATATGCACTTTGTTTTGATGAAGTATTGTATGGGGTATTATTTTACCCATGTTTATTTTGGTGCATCACCATTTGGTTTGTTGAGCATTATGACTAGTATCCCTTATATTCTTGAATTTTGTTGAATAAATCCTTCCACGTAATTCAAGTATCCTTCGATTTTCTAGTTAGCTACCCATAGGGAACACGAATTCTCTACAAGACATCTATGTGTTAGCTCGAGTATTAGGGTACTAGTGTATCCATGATGGTTCTTGAAAATGAAGTATAAATAGGTTTTACATATATCCATGATTTCAATATGTTTTTGGGTGGTACCGGTAGATAGGAGGTATTAGTGATGAGATAGAGGAAGTAGTTGTGAGCAAGTACATGGCATGATCTCATTGTACCGCACCTTAGGATTCCATGTGTATTTAAAAAGATTTACTTATGGAATGTTTTATTCTATTTTTTTTATAAATTCACCTCCTTTTGATTTGATATTGTTGAAAACCCAATATTGATTTCCATTTGAAGAAAATGATATTCTTATTTATCTTTTTTGGAGTTGATGATTGGTGTGTCCATATATATTATTTAGTGTTGTTTTTATATAATATGTAGAATTCTGAATAAGGGGATATTTTTAAATAGGAAATATGAGGAATCTAATAGTGAACCATAGTATTTAAATACAATTTTTGGACTAAATCTTTTTTATATAAGTTTGGATGTTGTATAACCGTTAGGATATGAACATGACATTATAATTATTTCATATTTAGTTTTAGAACATCGAAGGGTTGAATCAATAGATCATTCTTAAAATACAATCCATCTAAAACCAATAGAGTTACAATAGTAAAATAAAATATTGTAGGTAGAAAATATGTTGATAAAGATCATGATTCATTTGGAGTTATCAAACATTCTTGATTCTATAAATATAATGTGTGACAATATTAATATGCATGGGTCTCACTGGAGATACAAGGATTCAATGGTGATGATGAAGAACAATAAGGTATTTTAGGGGAACGACTTCTGTGTTATTTTCACTCATAATTTTTATTCCTTTTCCATTGTCTTTCCAAAGTGCACATAGTTTGTTAATATGCACCAAGGTGATAGGACCATGACACAATATGTGAAATTTTTTTTGTTCATGATTAGTTTTCACATAAGGTTGATCCCAATGAAACTTTGGTTGATGAATACTTGAGAGAATCATTCATTATAATATCAGATAATAAGTCTTTTTATTGAATATCCTTTTTTATACTGATGTTATGGAGAGATTATTGATAAGGGATGATCACCTACTTTGAAATTATATGTTCATGGGAGTTTAATGTTCTCTGAGTAGAAATCAGATGAGTTCATTTAATGGAATGTGAAATATATAAGAGTATCCTAATGGTCATCGAGGACAATAGTTCTCCAGGAATAATTTAGTGTATAATAGAGGCCATTTTAATGTCATTATGTGTGGTGATTTTAGTCATTCATAATAGGTTTATGCTGAGGAACCAACAATTTTTATTTTGTGTGGTCTGTCAGGCCAACTATTGATGTTCTTAAAAAAATTATACTATATTCAATAGAATGTGAAAATTATCCCCAATATATAATATGGGTCATTCAAATACTTCATGAAAAAAATTATATCCCAGTATTATAGTACTGAATAATTATTATTCCCACTATAGAAGAATCATTAGAGAAAGATGACGATGGTTTTGTAAATATGAGAAGTAACATTTCAATAGCTTATCTTTGAGTGAAAACATTATTTGAAACTAGTTCATCTCAACTGTTTATATAGACATAACTTATGGATTTTATAAATTATATTATTGTGATTTTTTAATATGTGATGGATATTAATACTGCCATTGGAATAATGAGAGAAGAGGGTGATTGGTGTCTTTATTGTCATATTTCATTATAAGATATTTTTTTAATGAGACATTTCTTATTGTTTGATTGATATAAAGTACCAATTTACTATTAAATTTATATAATATTCGTTACTACACTTGATGGGGTGTGATATTTTTTTATGGGATAATGAGTCTGAAGATCGACTATATCAGGTACTTCTTGTTCAGAGTTGATGAGAGAAATAGCATAGTGGTCTATCAACATTGTCATGTAATCCCTAAGGGATGATATCCCAAGGTTCCTTATTGTGTTCTATAATGTTTCTCCTTTTTGTTTCCATGTAATTCAACATGTAATTGTGGATGAGTTTTTAATCGACATAGTACATAGTAATAACTTATTGGCAACTCCTTCGTACAAATATGGAACCAGAAGAGATAATGTTGGTGAATTATAAATTCATGGATTTTCTATTGAAATATTTTATATTAGTGATTGCGTCACCATGGTCAAACCAAATTCACATTTTTAATAGATTTGAGGGGAAAATATTCAACTTTGTTTATTATCAAACACTCAATCAAGATATGTTAAATAAACATGTAATTGTTCGCTTTTATTTATTATTTATTTTCAAAGATGAAATGGGTAAATTGGTTTTTTTTGAATAATAATTTATCTATTTATCACCGTTTATTCAAATAAGTAGTTATAAATCTAGATAATATCATTTACCAGTAGTTATGGTAATTATTATATTCTTCATATACCATTTGGTCTAAACCATTAGATAATTTTTTTCATGGCCTTATAGAACAAGATATATCCTTAATTTTGTGACTCATTCATGGTGGACTATCTGGTTGACATGAAATTTTACACTCATAAAGAAGTGGGATATGAGAATCATTTGAATAAAGTTCTAGATTCCTAGAGAAATTATTGAATTTATGTGAATATTTTAATTTGTAATTTTGGGATTAGGGAAGTGATGTAATAGGTTCATGTGGTTTTTAGAACCACTATTTTTTATTGATGTATTGATGGTGAAATATGAAATTATATTGGTATATATATTTAATATTTTTTATTCATAACATTTTGTGGATTGTAAGATACCATATCAATTTAATTAATGATTTCTCTTTTTTGTTTTATTGATGACCGATCTCAGTCTAAAATGATTTTTTTACTGGGGATGATAAATTCACATTTTATTTTTTTAGATGTAATATATTTTGACTTCTTTATTAGTATTGTGTATTATGTATGTTCATACAGTCTATATAGTCTTAAATGAAGAATTTGGTTCATTATTTGGTTCTTTCCTTAATCAGGGTTATCTTGTATTGCCTAATTGTTCCAGATATATTTGGATACATGAGAATAATTTCCCAACCAATTATCACAATATAGTAGGCGGGATGAAATATCATAAGAGTTGGTGACATTATCTTTTTGGAGAAATTTTTAATTTTTGATATACCCTTAAAATCATTATTTAAATCTTATTTCAACAATATTTGAATATATGATAGAGTTATTGGTGGAGTACATATAGTATTCTGATTCCATAATTTACTATACCCATGGAACTGGTAATATAATTTCATATTACATGACATGGAAACATACGACCTAGGTCTTGAATAAAAAATTATAAATGTATGAACTAGTGTCTCACATTTCATAGTTGTATTTGGGAGTTTTGTAGAATGAGTTTGAGGTAGATTTTTCATGTGTGTATCTACAGTCATAATTTATCGAGATAATTCTCTAGAGGTAATAGATTCAGGTTTTATTAAATTTAATTAGTGAATCTCATTATTGTAAAGATACCATTGGTGATTAATTATTATTTCAAAAATGAACCGAATTTTTTTGAAACCAGTTTAGTGTACATTTTACTAAGATAATGGTTGTCGTTGGGGATTCACATTGCTACTTGTTAGTAGTGCACCCTGGGTCCAAAATTAATTTTTACGATCGATGGATAACATTATAATGTTTAGTAACAACATGATAAATTTCCATCATTGTTTAGAATTGTTATACATGTCATCTTGTTAAATTAGAAGACCAGCAACCTTCTGTTTTTGTTCGACTTCTTCTAGTGTCGGCGTGGATGTTTTAAGTTATTTTATGTGATATAAACATTGTATTGATCCCTAAATCATAACAAATGAATGAAATATGATTTGTTATCTAAATTTTTTCAAAAGTCTCATCTTATTTATCCTCAAGGTTTAACTACTTTTTAGGACTTGGTATTTTTCAATGTGTAGGAAATTATCATATTTCTTATAGGTAAATCTACAATAAATTTTAATAGAGGTCCTCACATTGTATGTTTATTATGTATATGAATACATGAGTATATATGATCCTATATATTTTTAATCATGTCATATCATCATTATAATGATGCCTAGATAGAATGAGCTATACAAAATCATGATAACCTACTATAGGCATCCTATCATTATTGGTAGAGACTCGGGATGACCAATTTTATCCTTTTACCATTTAATACAATAAAAATTTCCATTAAAATATCAAGATAAATTATTTTGAAACCTTTTTTGGATGGCCTTTTATATATCCATTATGTTGGTTAGAGATTTTTTAAGGTGCCTTGGTTGGACATAGTATGGTCCAAGAAAAGACAGTAAGTATTAAGTTGATTCACCATAAAATTTTAGCAAATCAATGCTTATATAATTAATATACTTATAATACTCATTGAACACTGATGTTGTATTTTGGTTTCTAGGGTTTATTTGGAGCTTCACATCTATTAGATAAATAACATCTTTAGAAATAGGGAAATCATGAAATGTGATTTCTAGGTTCTTTAGATATTGTACAATGGGTGAGTATTGTGTCCTACTATTTTTAAATTCCACCACAGTTTAGTTCTATCCATAACGTGGCTCATATATTATATATATTAAATAATTTTTTGTCCTTATTAATGTTATGATATGTGAATTTCATGATATTTATCATCACATATTTATCTAAAAAAGCATCAGATCATGATTTTAAATTCTAAGACAAAGGTTCCTTGTTGGGAGACTATATCATTGGCACATGTGTTAGTGAATATGGTTATATTTATCATGGGAAATGGGGGAATGGGGTATTGATGTGAGTAATTCAGCCTCATCTGATTCATACTTGATCACTTTTATACACATTTGTAGAAAATATTATATTCATGTTGAAAAGGATATATCATTGTGTTACTTACGTTTAGGTACCACTTAACTCTTTATTATTTTTCAGTTTTTTTGTGAGTTTTAGTTTGTTCATGATAAAAATAATATCGGTTGAAAGTGACTAAATCATTGGGGATGTCTTTTTATTATATTTAATGTAGTCTTTTCAACAATCGAAAATTACACGATTTAGGTGTTGTGGTTCATATATGTCTTGCTATATCATAGACCATAATGTAGTAGATTATGGGATATTGAGTTCAATTTTCATGGACACATAAAATTTACTCATAGATTCAGCATAGGTGGTATGATACTCCATAGTTCCATGGTTGATTAATTTGGGTGATATTTCCTATTTGGGTATAGTTATAGTGTGGTTCTTGCACTACGTCATAGATTTATCTAGGTGAAGATGATCAAGGTGAGGTCTATGGTGTATTTTCATGAAACCATTTGAATGGGTGTGGATAAAGTGTGTTGCATGATGATTTCATTATGGAATGTATGTTTTAACCCATTCAACACATTTTCCATACAGGATAAACAGTATTCTATGTTATTATATGCTTAAAATTCCAATGACCCATAATATACATATTTTATCATACTTGACTCTCATTTGATCATTCCACTCATAAAGTCCCCATAGAGATATTTAAATCCTCCAAATACCATTCTTCTCAAATTATTTTACATATGGTATCCTTTTATTCCACTCTTTTACATAATCTCATGCATGTTTTGAATTATTTAATTTAAAATCATTCCTAATTTGATGATGATAAATTCAAATTATGATGTTGGATTTGGTACACAATATGAAGGATAGTGTTTAAATGGATTACACTTAATCTTATGTTCCTTCTTTATTTACTAGATAATCCCATTGTAGGTATTTAGATGGTTTGTCATTTATTTATGGTACATGTATCCATAATGTATCATTCACACAATAAAAATATATTTTTAATAATTTATAAAAATCGATTCTAAAATTTATTTTTTATGATTTGAAGTAATGATTATTTAATTTTTAATTTCATGGGAATGTAATTGTGAAAAAAAATCAATTTTTTAGTGATTTTGATCCTTTTAAAGATTTGATAAAACTTGGAAACAAAAACATAAAATTTGAGAATATTTTAAATGATTCGTTTTTTCCATCTCAAATTTATTTTTAGATCTAGACAACATGCATGTAATATTATTCATATTAACTAAGAAAATAATGATATGATATAACCAAGTTGAAATAAAATTATGATTAAAATACTTTCATAACAAGATGTTTTATTATTCAATCTCTAATGTGGAGTTGATTTCTAACTTCCCTAATTGTGGGAATTGTAGCCACATTGAGCTATGATCATAAATGAGTAGTCTGTAGACCCTATTACGATGTACTAATATTCTTAAGGTATTTTTTCACGTTTCTAGGATTTAAATGGTTTATGAATACATGCCATTAATTTTTATTTATTTTATCCAGGTTAATTATTTTATAACCATTTTTACATATAATATATTTAATAAAAATATTTTGATACAGATGCCATGTTATAAAATTTAGAGTATTAATGGTTGAAAATATTTAAATTTAATGAAATTATAGTTTTTCTTTAAGTTAATATAATATATGGTTTGATTTATATGTAACTTATTATCAAACACTGGGTGATACTCTTCTAGGATATACATCCCACAACATTTCTTTTCATTTAAGGGGTTTTTAGATTATCTTATGTTAGGTAAGAGAAAAGGAAAATATCTAATTGGTGTTTTTAGATGATTTTGATCCCTGTAATAGTAATATAACTAGAAAAAATTTTGAGATGTTATCCACATGTTTCACATATTTATCATTGAGTTCTATATTGGAAGTTGTTAGGAATTTTGGGGATTTATTTTTTAGGGAAATGTTATTCAAATTTTTTTATAACTAATCCCCTCCTATTATAGTGTATATTAACTTATATCCTTTATCAAATTATATTATGTGGAAAACATGATTACAAATTTATTAATATAATATGGAATTATATAGTCTCCAAACTATGGGGACATAGAATAAAAACTTGACATGTTAGTCCTTGCACATGTATATGTGTACCAGAGTATCTTGGATGGTTTGTGAGAGGGACATTACATTCAATGTCCATTGTTATTTATATTTCAATGAATCTAGTAGAGATAATAATAATAATTTTTTTCCTGGAGACTCCAACATATTGTAATAATTTTTTTCTCATAGTATAGAGAATTTTTAGATTTAGGTAAGGAATAATTTTTCATGATTGAAATATGATATAATTATTCACAATTTTTAAACTCCTGGCATGCATTGAAATATCCATGTTCATTTCAAGGTATGTGAAATTCAGTATGTAATATCATATATTAAAATATAGTCAATCATCACTTGGATAGCGAGTAGAGAATTGAAATAACATTATGAGTACAATATCTTATTTTAGTAATTGATTATGAATATTAGTTATCAATGATTATTGATGTCAATGTGAATGGAAGATGAATTAATGTTATATGTGGATTGTATATTAGATGAGGATCCTATGAATTATGTTATGTGTGTCAAGAATGTTTTTAATTTTATGGAATATGTGTTTTAATGTTCATTAAGACCCTACTAAGAATATATAATAAAAATTATATATCTATATGATTTTATTTTTAATGATTATGTATTCGTAATGGAGAAAATAAGTGGGTTTATGTTTTCATATTTGACTTCCATTGAATGTTTGGTTATTTTTGAGATAAAATTTCTAAGGGAAATAACTAAAAAAATAAATGAAAATTCATTCCATACACCCAAGTAATCAAACCATCAAAGATGAACTATTAAGCCAATCTCAAAGGTAATCCAGATATCTAACATCACATAGATGAATTGAATATTCCTGGATGATGGTAATTGGGTAAAGGGTTGTTATACTAAACTGTATAATCACACCAATGTAGAGCACCATCTATATTAGTATTTTATTGAGCCACTAATGATACTGATATTTTTTTTATGCATCCACATAATGATTTTAGTTTCGATATGGGATCGACAATATTGGATGCACGTAATTAAAAAAAATTAACAAAACATATTTTTTAATTGATACAATGCCATTGGTATTGTATTCTACATAATTAATTTTATTATCAACATAACTATTTTAATCTATGGTGATAACTAGAAACATTATATCATTAAGTATTAAATTAATTGGAATTGTTTTCTTTAATTTTCCATTATTAGATAACTCTATAATATACATTTTACACACAATAATGCATAAATAGTTTGGATAATTTGATATAATTGTGAGAATGTACTAGAATAAAAATATCATTTAATTTTAAAAATAAATATTAATGAAATTAATTAATGTTGATCACTATATATGAAAATGAATCATGATTTAATATATGTTTGAAGGAATAAAAAATTTAGTAGTTGTAAAGGAAAAATGTGATTCTCATGTGATGGTTCAATACTTGTGGATATTTTTTTGATGATTTCTCATTAATTATTTTATTGATAATTGAAATAGTGATCAAAAAACCATTATTATCATTATAGAATCAAGAATTATTCTACATCCAAAAAAACATAATCAATACTATGGTTTATTACACTAAGAGGTTTGGCATATCCACAAAACAATATTGTCTACATATATGAAATAATGATCTTTAAAATTACAATTAATTCTATACTTGATATTTTAGAAGTATAATAATATATTTTTTCCAAGTAAACTAGTTATCAATGAAAGTAACATGATAATATTCATCTTTGATCATTGTTATTTTGGTGATAGGAAGAAAAATTTATGTGAGATTCTTACACTATAAATGATGGATCCATGAAGACAAATGTAATTTCATTAATTATCATTCATATATGGATTTTATTAAATGATGAAATATTTTCAAATTAATTTAGAAAAATAGAATAAAATGAATTATTCAAAAGATATATGAAAAAATGTATCCCCTTGTATAAATCAATGATATTTCAAAATCCATATTTACTTGAATTTTAACAATCTATATTTATGGAAATTAACAAGTAATTATTCATATTATATAGTGAATAATTTAATAAGTATATAAATAATTATTTCATGTTTTTTGAAAAATATAAATTGTTATATCTGGTTCAATAAATTTTTTGATAGCTTCAATTGATAATAATATACAAAAAAAGATAATGGTTTCATGAATTAGAATGAATATTGCATTATGATTTTTTGAATAATGTGTGTTAATGAAAATTGTGTAGAGGAGGTCAAAATTTATGAATTGTGTTTACTGAAGGAGACATATGAGTACAAAAAATTATATATAGTCTTGTTTTATTAGAGGAAGAAGAATTTGAATATGGAATAGAATAAGAAGTGTACTATGCATGTTAATAAACATATGATAAATAAGGATGTTCATGCAATAAGTATTATATGATGAATTGTAAAGTTTCTTATTCAGTTTCTATAGGTGGTGTCTTTCATTTATTCTATAAAACAAAAAATAACCATCTTACATGGATCTAAATAAAGAGTGTGTGTTAATTTATAAATATACATGAGAAGAAAAATATGTAGTGCATTTTTTTATTAATAATCAATGAAAAATGTGGATGAACAATCAAGTATCACACGATCTATCAATTTATGTTGTGTATGGAACTTGGACGTGTGTGTAATCAATGAACTATGATGATAATATAGAGAAAATATAGGTTTCAGGGATATACATTATTGTTTGTATGTCATACAATTAATAGTTTTGATTATGGAGATTATTGATTTCTCCATTCACAGTATGAATTTATATTTCATATTTAATGGTGAGAATTTCAAATGACTATATTATATATTGGTTTATGTTTGTCTTTCTACTGATATTTTAACTAATGTGAGGAAAAGGTAATGGGGGATAATTAAAAATAAAAATTAAAAATGGATTAGATTATAAGAAGAATAAAAATAAACTAACACAAATTCATCTGACACTTATTGTGGAATACATCTCAATCTTATCCAATTAATTGGTATGAGAGCAATCCATGACATGAATTGATTATAAATAATTGGAATATTTTCTCTACTAGTTATTTCAGTTTCTCTTCTAATTTATAAAAATTAATGTTTTGAGGAAGATACATCTTTTTATATCATAATTAAATTTCTAAAAAAAATATATTCAAGTGAAATAAAAATTTAATGATGTTGAATATATTATCCATTATTATAATAAATTAAGGAGGAAAAAATTTCAAATTAAATAATTTAAATATTTAAGGATGAATATTTTATGAGGAATAATAGATTGTTCATACTACCATGACCAGAATGGATATCAATTCTACAAAAAATGATTAATGGAAGACCAATAATAATATGTTATTTAAAAATTCCTGAAGTATTTGTATACAAAAGGAACCAATCTCTAGAGAGAGTTATTATAATGCAAATGGGTTTTTGATCCATTAGAGATTTAATTTTATTTAATTTCATATTAATTAGTATCATTTATTTATGGTATTTTTTAAATCATGGTGAAGTAAATAAATCACCATGAGTAAAATTTATTTAATTTTGATGAAAATTATAATTACAATATTTTATCATGAAAAAATCTCTTTAAATATACTAACAATAATGATTCTATGAATTTTGTTAATATAGTGTGATTCCCCATGTTTTAAGAATAATGGATCAAGATATCAATGAAAATTAATAGACCCCTAATGTATGTGAAAATAGTATATTTACATCAACTAATGAAATTCATTTAGATACATCATACAAATATGTATCGTCTATAAATATTTTTAATATATATATATATATTGACAGTATATGTTTAAATGCAATATATATACACATATATTTGTATTTATATGTTTTATGGAAGAAAACTAAATTAATACATATTATGTTGTATTGGGTGGATATGAGGACATGTGTAGAGGTATGATCTCGAAGATTATCACAATAATCGATAATGAATATTATTAAACCATATCTTGAAAAATTAATAAAATTCTAGCCATATTATTGTTTATTTTTTGATTATTAAGTGTTTTTTCCAAATAATAATTACAAAACATGGTTGGGTATTGAATATTATATTTTTTCTATAATACATCTATCTATGGTGATACAAGGTATACTAATTCAAGGGGGGTAAACCTAAGAAGATACAACCATCAACTATTAATAACCAAATCGTGTTTTGTAATAAATTATTTAATGAATGTGAACATTTATATTATTTTTAAGCTGGTGGTAACAATAGATTTGAATTTCTTGGTCAACATGTATTAACATATATTGAATATAAATGGATATAGAAGTTAAAATTTGAATGAATTTCGAACATTATGTAGAAATATGAAGAATGATAAAAACAAAACTACACACAAAAAATATTACGAATATGAATTAATTTTCAATAGAAAATATTAAAATGGGATCCAAGAACCTATGAATGTTGACGATTATCAATAGAAGTAATAAATAAAATTTAGCCGATGATTAAAAATTCTCTCATTAATATCTATGTGGATACATAATGATGGTTAATAATGCAGAAAAATATCCAAATGTAATTTTCCATGGAGATTTGTAGAAATATAAGAAGATGAGAAAAATGCAAGAACAATCTAGTTTCAATGGTGAAGTAGATATTGAACATGTATATCCTTTATTTTAGGAGAGTATGTCAACCAAAAACAACCCACCTATTAAATATGAAATGTTTTAGAATTTAATATTTGATTAAAATAACTGTAGAAGTTTCCAAATCATTATTCTAGTCCCAGAAAATTCTTAAATACTTTTTAGGAATACCATATGAATGATGTTTTTCGAAAAAAATAATTATCTACATGAAGAATAAGAGGACGTGTAGATTGCCATGAATTCAAAATTAAACTTAATAAAGGAAATAAAATGTGGAATCATTAAGTATGGATTGTGTCACATCCAGATTTTCAATTTCATGATTTGTTTCTAATCTACTCTTGGTACTTAGCTTTCCCTAGTATTTTAGGTGTTCTGGGTTTGAAATTTTGGTGTCACTTATGTTTTTGATCCATGAACACCATATTAGGGGTATTTTATGGTACATGGCCTCCAAGTTTGTCCATTGTATGTTGTGATGTTGTGGTTTTGTTGAGTTGGATTAGTGAAACTCGTAGTGGCACCACTTATGGGGTAAGTTGTTTAGGTGGTTTGTACCGATGAGTTGGATGAGTTTTGGTGTGAAAATAGTGCATTGTTTTGAGAATTAGTCTCCACTATCCTTAGACAATCATTCTCATGTGGATTCCCCCTCGTACTGCCAAAATATTGGAGGCAATACATCACTTTTTATGTGTATAGAACATGTTGTGGGTATTGGTCACATAATTTTCTAAACCGTGCAGCCAAACCGTGCAAGGTTGTCCAACTCAAGAAAAATGTATTGAAATTCCATGTTTTCTATTACAGAAATAAACCATATCCTACCCTATTTTCTACATTTAGTGCACTACCACCATGGAAAACCCCAAATCTCTCTCACCCTCCATTGGAACTCTATTTTGAAGGGATATATTAACGGGGAAACATAAAAATCATGCATATAAATAATTCTACCATTGATTTCTTCCCTTTCCATTGAATTTATTCCACCCTTTCAAAAACATCCACATGTATAGAAGCTTTTCTTCGAACCTAGTGTTTAACATCTTTTATTTTAGTTGTAATTGTGTTGTTTTATGTTACTTTTCACTTCCTTGAGGTGCATCAGTTGTGCGTTTGATGTTTTGAACCATGATTTTAGGGTTTCAACACATTTGTAGGCGATTCCTTGTGTATTAAATTATTGATGAGTTATTTTTGTTGGATTATTAATTTAATATCTTCATAATACGTTTTGTGTGGTGAAAATACCATTTTATGTATCATTATCAAAGAATTTAGTATTAAAGATATATTTTGGATTGATGTTTCTTATTTTTAAAATATAATTCATGTGATATCAATTTTTTGTAGTTTTATAAAAGATTAATGTGATTTATTAGTAGTTGAAATGGGACTAGAATTATGGTTTTGTATTCTTTAGTGTCATTTGGGCCATGAAAGATGGTTTTCTGAGTGGTTTTTTGTGTAAAACCTTATTATACTCTATGAAAGTGTTTTAGGGAAATGTGTGTTTTTCAAGTGTATATTTTGTGGTATTATTCAAGGTGATTTAATAAAACATTAGATTTGTTTAATAAATTTTTTATTAGTCTCCCAATTATATTTTTTATTGGTATTGTTGTGATTTTTTCATGTAATGTGGGTTTTGAAATGGTATTTTTTGTGAAAAACACAGTTATGCCTCAAGGGATTGTTTTATGAAAATTGTAAATGACTTGTTGAGTTAAACAATGTGGTCAGAGGAAGTACATGCACTATTTTACTGAGATTTTTCACCTAATATGGTGTTTTAAATGTTAAAGTGGTGATCTATGATGTCATACATTTATATAATTTATTATAAATAACTAAAATGTTATTTCTAATTGAAAAAATGGTGAGAAACATGTTTGTGGGATTTTTTGTGTGAGAATGATGTGAAAATTGAATTTTTCTTGACAAAAGGAGGTATATGTGACATATTTGTTGGATTTATGGTGATTGTGTGATGTGGATGTGGTATTGTCATGTGAAAACTATATTTCATGGATTTTTGAACTTGTTTGAGCACAAGAGGTAATCTCATGTACCATGGTAGGTATTTTTGTACTTGTATGATAGTGATCCTATGTGGTATTCCCTCTGTTTCACATAAAAAGTATGATCCTAACAACACTAAGTAAAATATTATGATGATGATGATATTGGGGTACCATTAGGATATGGTTATTCACCTTAATAGTGGCTCGTGTGCCCAAGAAGAGTTATTGTGATGGTTACATTAACTGATATTCATGGTATATGGGACCCCTAGAGAGCAAGTGTATAGGGGTTACTTCCCATTTCATGAGTTCATTGGATGATTTATACCTACCGTCGACATATGGTATGGTTTTCCAAAAAAATTCATTATATTCAGTATTTTATTTAAAAGTGATGATTCATTAAAGTATCTCACATATAAATAATTTTTATTTAATGATTCATCTTTAAAAACAATAACTAGAATTTCATGTCTCTGAAAAGTTTCATGCCTTTTTTCCATTGAGTGTTTATCGCATATAATCTCTTTGTGGTGGTATCTTCTACGATTTTTCTCAAACTCTACATATAACTTTGGGTGTAAGTAGACATGGTTTTTTTTTTGTCGCAGGTTTTGGTACAATATCCTGTGCCAATCGTACGGGTTTTTAGCAGTCCTTCATGATAATTTATTGTAGAGATGGATTTAAAGTGGAGCCACTTTCCATGATGACGTTGTTGGGATTTCATTTGGGTTTTTGTTCTTTTTTGATAGTATTTGATTATTGGTTAAAATTTTTCAGTGTAATTTTAATATTTTATAAGATATGGTTTTTTTGGGAAAATATAGATTTTGTTAATTGGATTTGATGGTGGTTTATTTATATAAAATAAAGTAAACCATTCCCATATTTTATTTTATGATGCCCAAAAACTCGTTCCAGCCCATGGGGATCATGAATGCCATTTTGTTCTTCCCACATGTAAGTTTTGGTTCCGGTTTTGATGGGGAATAGATTAGGTTCGTGACAATATTGAGTCAAAGGGTAGGTGCAATCTCGTTGGGTTATTTTATCTAGGAAAGAGTTCAGATAGTCTAGATCTAGGATTGTACTGACTATGCATTCCATATATGGGTAGTTTTCCTAGCCAACACACCTCATGATGGGATTCGATTCACTCTGGGAATTTTAGATTTACTTGAGTCCTTTGGTTTTCTTGTTTTGATAATGATTATTGTAAATGAAAAGAGATTATGGTTAATGGTCTCAGTGAGCTTGTAGGGCCTTCAATTCCATGGGGAAATGGGGATATTTCCCTAGAAAACTATATGTGATTTTGAAGTGATTCAAATATGGCCTCCAACAATATGACTGAGTCACCCATGGAATCTATTTTCCCCCCATATTGTCTTGTGTCCTTTATTTATGAAATCATGGATGATTTGTTTTAATAAAAAATGAATTGTTTCAAGAAGAAAAATGTTTTTTTGAAATTGATTTCTAATAAATAGGGAATGGTTTTATTTGGGAAATGGTGGAACTGAAATTTCAGAATTGTTTTCAAATGTTAAATGGTGTGTTTACACATCTTTTGAAATCAAGAACTATGTTTACTTTGCCTTTGGAAAGGTTTTTCCAATTTAATTTTCTAATCTATTTAAAGGTGTTGTAATGGGAAGAGATTTTTGGAAAGTGATGTGACTATATTGAAAGTGAGTTTTCATTTTAATGGTTATTCCTTTCAAAATTGTTTTGTAAGCATTAAATTTGGATTTTGATTTTTTGGTCAGCGGTCTTGAGAAAAAGGATGTATTAATTAATTGTTTTGGTTATTAAAAGTAGAAATAATTATTGTTTTAACCATTGGTATTTCCATGAGTGGCCACATACATGGGTTATATGGGATGATTAATGGTTAATGGAATTACTGGACCAGTTCGGGATGGATATGAGGAGGGTGCATGGTGTCTAATGGAAACATTCTTGTGTGAGGTCCATGGGATACCATTGGTGGGTATGAAAAATGCTGAACCATTTCTTTTCATAGAGATGATTTTAATGGAAAACAAGATGTCTTTATGACAAGTTTGGGAAATTATGTCTTCTTTGTTTTTGGAAATATTGTTGGTGGTAGATTTCTTGATTCCAAGAACCCCTATTGTATGAATGGTGTTTTGGGTTTCTTTTTGGTTGGTAAGTTCGGTTTAATAGATGGTTAGTGGTCTCTACTCTCAAATAATTCAAGAACCCACTATGGCGGTTCCCTTCAAGTGTTTGGATCTTTTTTGTGGAACCTTTTTACTAGTAGATCAGATTTTTTGGGTCTTTGGTTTCTCTCATTGTATATGGTACACCGTTATTAATGTTTTGTTAATAGTTGATGTAAATCATATATTTTTTTCTGTAGGATGATCCTCCAGTTGATTAAAATATAGAATATTTTTCTCAAGATTTTTAGATTGTGTCTACACCATTCCCTTTCAATATTTTATAGATTCTTTTATAGAGGGAGAGTGCTCATAGAATGTTTAATGAAGCACTAGTTTCATTAGTTACCTGATATGTCAAATGTATAAGTAGCATGTGGTTGTTAGTGTTGAACGTGTCTAGGAGGGATCTAGGCCCTATGTAGTATCATCATCCCATTGGTTCATGTTATGTCACCTATGTGGAAAATATAGTCATGAGAGGAAGTTGATACCATTTCCTTGAATTATATTATGTTTGGGGATGTTTCACAACGTCCCTCTCCAGGTATTTTTTCTATAAGACGCAACTGTTACACTTAGTGACTCCTTGTGATGATGCATGCTCATTTGACTATAAAGATGATGTTCATAAAATACTATAAAAGTCACTATTAATTTGGGAGTATTACTCCCCTGAAAAACTCAAAAATCATCAGTTTTAGATGATGGTGTTTATATGTGTCATTTCCATCTGTTGTTTCTCACCCAAAGAAACAAGGTGTGATGTGTGTGCCTCTTCTAAGAAATTTTTTATTGAAATGACTGGTTAGGGAAAATTGAGTTTGTAATGCATTATGTCTAGGTGGAAACATCTTGGACCAGGGTATAGTTTTCATGGAACTGAAAGAATAATTTCCATTCATGGGGTTTCCAAAGCCAAACTATGTGGCCGAAGAGGTTTCAATCATTTTAGCTCCAGCCAGAACTCTTAGAATGAATGTGGTGAGTTTTTATAGTTAAATCTAGGGAAGTTCACACCATTTTACAATGTACAATTTCCATTATTAATGATTGGTCTATTTTTAACCTATTTTGTCTTTATCATTATTTTTTGTTCTCGTTCTATGGAATGAGGTGGATGGACCCTGTGTTCATGTTATCACCCAATTTCATTCTTTCCGCCTTTGAATGTTTTTTGAGAAATGATTGAAATTGCAAAGAAATATTGATTTCATGGTCAGTAGTAACCATGCACAGAGAAACCATAATGATATAAAGAACCCCATAGTTAGTTCACAGTCTTCTAAAAGAAGCGGACTACCCATCTGAAAATACCAACTAATTAAATTTTGGGTCTTTCTGTGCCGACTCATCCTTCTCGGTTAAGATGGTCGGTTAAGATATTTGATTCTTATGGTGGGGAGACACTCCATGATTCTCATGTATGTAACTTTTATAATTTCAAATAGAATTCTACCCCTTGTACCATGGATTCTATTCGGGGATTTTCTAATTTCTAATAGAATTCTACCCCTTGCACCATGGAGTCTATTCAGGACTCCCCCTGTTAGTCTCCTGATTCTGTCTTGAGAAAAATTAAGTTATCTCTTATGGCGGGCATGCCATTTGTGTATCCTCGTACAAGTATCAAATATTTATCCTTGGTATCAGCTTGGCGATAAGTTATCTTGTTTGAAGCTGTCTAAATACCAGTATATTCTTAGAATAAATGATGTAAACAGAGATTTCCCAACGGTTTAGTTAAATCAAGGTAAATTTATTCTTGTTTGATGATAATATTTGTTTGGTAAAATATATTGAGTTTTGTTTAGATAGTGTTTTATGATTTTTGTTCTTGGATAAAGTCTATATTTGGTTGATTGTTTCTGTAATGTGGTGTATGTTATGGTTTGTGAGAGTATTCATTCTTTAATTGATGACTGGAGTTGTTGTGGCATTTTGGGGGTTGACGCAACATGGAAAAGAAGTATATATTGGTTTATCAGTTGGTTTATGTTTTTTCTTTCGCACATGATGTGGCTTTGTGAGGGCATAATAATTTATGGTCGAGAGAATATTCAAACCTAGTTTTTCAATTCTATGATTTTTTTCAAATCGTCTATTGGTACTTAGATTTATCATGGATTTCAGGAGTTCTGGGACATATATTTTGGTGTCTCTTGTGATCTTGATCTATGAACATTGTCTTGGAGGTATTTTATAGTAATTGGATTCCTATTTTATTAAAGGTATGGTTTGAAGTTTTGGTGGTTTGGATTTGGATTAGTGGCAATCCTACTGGCACCACTTATGGGGCATGTTGTGGAGGTTGTGTGTACACCTGAGTAGGATATGTTTCAGGATAATGGAGAGCTTTGTTGGGTGAATTTATCTACCCTATCATAGTCCTATCATTCCATATTGGTTTCCCAATTAATCCCAACCTTAAATTAGATGTATAACATCAATTTTTCGATGGCCCAAACAAGCTTCACATTTAGGTAGCATGGTTTACTAAACTTTGCATCCAAACCATGCATTGTTGTCCTGCTCATATAAACTATTTGCAAATTCCTTGATTTCGATTTTGGAAATATACCCAATCTTCCGAATCAACTCTCCATTTATTTCCCAAACTCCATAGACATCCTCCATTCTCTCTCACTCTCCCATGGAACTCAATTTTGAAGGAAACATTGATGGGGGAAACATCAAAATCATGAATGTAAGTCAATTTCTCTTTGTTTTCTTCCCATTCAATAGTGTTTATTCCACTCTTTCAAGTTTTTATTATTGTACCAAAGTTAGGGTTCTTACATTGGGTTTATATTCTTGTCAATGGTTTAAAATATTGTTGTTTTAGCTTTCTTTTCACTTCCTTGAGGTGCGGTGGTGGTGTGGTTGATGTTTCGCACCAAAGTTTGATTGTATTGACACTTTTGGTAGTTAATACCATTTGTAAGCAATTATTGATGACTTATATTTCATGGTTTATTAATTTAAGATGTTCCTTATATGTTGGGTGTAGTGTGGAAACAATTTTTCATAGCTATAGAAAATAATATAGTACATAATTCAATTTTTTACGATGTTGTGTATTTTTCAAATGTAACTCATGTGATATCATTTGGGGTAGTTTTATAAAATTTTAATATGATATATCTGTTGTTGAAAGGGTTTTAATATTCTGGTTTGGTAATTATTTAGAGTCATGTGATCCTCCATAGGGGTTTTTTTGAAAGGGTTTTATGTTTAAAACCATAATATACTCCTTGAAATTGTTTTTTGGAAATGTGTGTTTTTTCTTTGTATATTTTTTTTGAATTCTTCAGTGTGACTGTTTAATATTTGGTAGTGGATTAATAAATGTTTCTTTGGATTCCAATTCTATTTTGGATTGGTATATGAAAATATTTTGGCCTGGAAAGTGAGTTATGAAATGGTTTTTTTTGTGTAAAATAGTGTTATACCACATAGGAATTTTTTCTGAAAAATGAAAATTATTTTTTGAGTTAAAAATTCAGTAAAGGATGTACATGTATTTTGTTGGTGAGTGTGTCCAACAATGATGGCTTTTTGAAAGGTAATGTGGTGATCTATAATGATAGAAAATATAGAAAGTTTTTTAAAATTTCATAAATGTTTTATCAAATTGCAAGAGCAGTGTGATACACATTTGTGGGAAATTTATTTTTGGGAGAATGATGTGAAAAATTATTTTTTTTCTTGTGAAAGTTGATTTACGTGACATGTATGAGGTCTATTTAGTTAATTTTCAATTTTGATGTTGTATTATAATGAGAAAATTATATCTAAAGGCTTGTTGACCTTGTTTGTGGACAAGAGGGAAACTCGGGTATATAGGTTGGTGGACGTGTACTAGTATGCTGGTGATCTTGTGGGGTTTGGCCTTAGTTTCACGTAGCAATATTGACAATTATAATAATCACTAAACTATGAAGATGATGAGGATTTTTAGTGAGCCACTAGGTTATGGGTATTCTCTCTAATAGTGGAATGTGTGCACGATATCAGATATTGTGATGGTTACATTAACTGAGATACTATGTACCAGGGACCCATAGCGAGCTAGTGCATATGGGTTATTTCTTGTTGCTTGTTCTCATCGAACTATTTATTCATACCGTCAGCATACAATATGTTTTTTAAGTAAATTATATAGATTTGATATTTTATTTAAAATGATTAATTCATTAAAATAGCCCACTTGGAAACATATTTTATTTAATGTTCCATCGTTTCTATATTAAAACAAACATTTCATGTCTATGAAATCATTCAGGATTAATGCCTTTGAATGTTTATCCAATGAAATATCCTAGTGGTGGTATCCTACTGGGAGTTTTATCACACTCGACTTACAACTTTGGGTGTATGTATACTTGTTTGTTTTTGTCACGGGTTTAGGTATATATTATTTTGCAATTTGTATGGGTTTCTAGCGGTCCTTCACGATGTAGTGTTGTGGAGATGGCATGAGGGCATGGCCTCTCTCCATGAGGAGGTTCTTGGGTTTGCATTTGTGTTTTCTTCAGTTCATTTTTTCATTGAGTTTTATTCTAAATTGTGTAATAAAATTATAAAATTTTGTAATAGATGGTTTTCGTTTGATAAGTCAATATTTGGTTTATTGGTTTTTTTGGATGTGTTTTGTTTAATAACTCAGGTAAAAAATTCCCAAATTATCTTGTATGATACACAGGAACATGTATTAGCCCCTTCAGATTAGGAACACCATTGGGGTCTTGCCATGAGCAAGGTTTTGTGCTTGTTTTTATAGCAATAATATTTGGTTTGTGGCTAAGATAGTAGGGAAACATCGTGGAGAAAATATTAGTCACCTTGATGTTCACATAGAGGATCAATGAGTTTCTATATTATTCCTCTAAAAATAGGGTGTTGTATTTATTCTTATAGAGAATGCAATATAAGGTTATGTATGTTCTATGATGGGAGAACCTTCGTATATGTATAATATATCATAATTGGATAGTTCATAATGATGAATGGACCATTTTATATTGAATCATTTGTTGTTTATTGATGAAAAATAAAAGTAATATTCAACCTTTATGATAAAAATATCCAATATTTGAAATCTTTATTGACACATAATGCCTCCCATTTTTTCGCTATTTTTAACATATACAAAAGAATAATCTATTTTTGGAAGAGATCCATTTATATGAGTAAAACATGGAGTTTCTCATTGAACTAGTGATATATGGAGAATTATTGATGATGTTACACATAACATTCCAACCTACATATCACTCAAAGGTGTCATGGGGGTGTAGACCAAAAGAACTCAATAATTACTCCACATACACTGAAGGATTTCTACTAGCATTGAGGATCATTAGTCTTTCCTTGGAGAAAATATTTCCTCAGTTATCAAAGTGAGGCACACCAATTTACAATATTTAAAAATAGAATAAAATGATATATCTAGTAGACTATAGTAATACAAAATACCATTAAATAATCATCGTAAAACAATAGTATCTTAAAAGAAAAATTACCGACCATAATGAATGATTATGGAATATTATGTTCTAAAAAAATTACATGAAAGGGAATTAGATACAAACATATACAAAAAGTGGAAAAATTACAAAAATCTAGAACACTACAATGTCTACTAGCACGAGCATAAGCTCAGCCCTATATATAATAACCCGCTTCCTCGTAATGATTTTTTTTCAAGAATATGAAGTTGTATGCTTCCCTTTATATCTACAAAATGTTGTGATGTCTACTCAGGTAATAAAGGTTTCTAATGAGGGTGTGAGATACAATCTCAATATGCTGACACCCACAAATTTGTTTCTAATCATTAATGTGAATTATGATATAAACTATGTGCATTAACTATTAAAATGAAACAAAAAATAAGTTAATAAATGTTTTGGATTGGGTTCTACATTCACACACTCACCATCTACCAACTCTGGCTTAAGCCGATATGTCTAAACTAGAGAGCATACAATTGTAAACCAGTTGAGATAATTGTAAGAGGGTGGACAATCCCAAATCTATTGATTGGCCTTGGAGGAAACATACCTTTGTTTTCAATACCAAATAATAAATTTTCAATTGAATTTTTTTACTATTTTTTCATTAATTGAATTTGAAACCCAATTTATAAAACATAATGAGAGACCTAGGGCACATCTATGAAAATAAAAAAGGTCATACCATGTATCACTGAATGGGCTCCTCATATGGCCATTTTCAGGGAGTCCATACATGGGGACCCAAGGATGAAGTCCCATATTTCAATAAAAGAATGGTTAGAAATATCAAGTACCAGCCTCTTTATTTGAACCTAGTACTACCGAAAGAAGACACTCTCTTTCAATGCATTGAGCAACATAACATCCCTTTGATCCCACCCATGGGGTATCCACTAGGGATCTGATTTAACTCATCTAGAGGATAAAACAGATAACCCTTGGTTGCCTGTATTAGAAATATTTGGTGTCACTATCATTGTATTTGATAACCATTAACAACATTATCACAAAAGCATGAGATAATATCTTAGGGGTCATTATGTTGTAAATGCTTGTATTTCTTTTTCACTAAGTTAAAATAACAGAACAAGACAAACAAATATATATATATATATATATTTCATAGAAAGATGGACTATTTAATTGTGATAAAAATTTATAACATGAGGGATAAATTTTAAAAGTAATTTCATTTGTCAATCATCATTTAGGTCAAAATAAATAAGGTATCAAAACATATCCAATTCAAATATAAACTCATCCATTTTATTTAGACTTAGTTTAAATTCATTAAAACATGGATAAACCATAAATTAAAATGAAACCAATGGATAAAACATATTAGTCAAGTAAAGAATCAATAGAAGGGAGTTATAATAACATATAATGAGCTAATTTTATCCTCTATGGTTGATGACAACCAATTGGGTGATATTAGCCAAGGGTATTAATCCATGAAATTGATTCTAATGTAACTCTAGTCGCCAATAATATGGAAAAGAATGCAATTCATTTTAATGAAAAATTAGTGGTGAATCCAGACACATTATTCTCATATTAGAATAATGATTTTTTTGGAATAAAACTAAATAATAGGAAAAACACAAGGCCACCTATGTTACCCACATAATGATTTCCTCATCCAATTGCAACCTTTGATTCCAGTTATGTTGGAATAAATCAACAAAGCCATGAATTTCCCAATGAAATTCACAATTAAGATGCCACCCAAATAGAGAAATAAATGGGTTCAAGAACTAGAAAAATATTTGAGTTGATTAAAGATCATACCTCTAGAATCCCAATGGATCTGATTGTGAAAAAAATGAGTGGTCAGATAGAGATGTTTCTTGAAATAATAGGTTAAAAAATAATGGGGTTTCAATGAGAGGAGAAATGATTCAGTGACTTGAGTAATAAAGGGGGAAGAAAGATTTTTCGTAAATCAATAAAATAGGTTAAATTGGTAGCTTAATTCACCAAAACCCCATCACACAGATTGGTTTTATGCTTAGAAAAAAGGGGCACCAGCACTATGCTAGCCACTAAAATAAGGGGGGAAATCACACAGTTATTTTCATGGTTTATCTAACAGTGAACAATCTATGAAAAATTCTCATCCATGTATTGAAGATAACATGCATGTGTATTCACCTTGAAATACAGGTATTTATACATAATGTGTTTCCCCTACATCTCCAATAACTATAACAACACAATTTAGCAAATGTTTATTGGTAGGACATCATAGTTTTCTCTAACAATGTGGCCTAGTCTTTTCCCGTTAATTTTTGGATTAGGTATACTAAATGGATGTATATACACCTAAACCCAACTTCTCCCTTTTAGAGACCATCATTAAATCCATTATATTTAATTTCAACAAAAAATTAAATTGTCCACACACTATGAAAAATCATGAACATTATTGAATCTCCACATTAAGACACTCCCCGACCTAGTTTCACTTATAAGGGTAGTAGAACGTCATATTAAAAGAGTTTCTGCCACTTTTCATGCACATCATTATCCCTCTCCAAGGTCTCCTCATATATATATATATATGTGTGTGTGTGTGTGTGTGTGTGTGAGTGTGTGTGTGTGTGACACCATAACACATCGACGAGTAGAAGTGAGCTACATAGTGTACCATCATGCTATGATCAACAATTGGTATCAGAGGCTCCTCAAAGGTTGCATCACTGTCCATATTGATTTTCTTTAGGATCAATCTAATTAGATGGGTATAAATGATTCTATCAATGCTAATATACATGAAATACATCATTGATAGCATGATATCCCATAGGTAACAAAAACCCCTAGACTAGGGACCCATATCTCACATTAATAAATAGTGGACCAACTTATTTTGTTGAGGACATTCCAAGTATCCACATTATCTTATATCCCAATATATGAAATACAAATAGAATAAACTAATTCCTCACAATGAACAATAGAGATAGTGGGGGAGATCAGTATAAAAATTGTACCTGGACTAAGCTATATCCATATTATTTTTAATCAGGTGAAACTACTCTTAAATCTTCTAAATTATATGAGAACCTAGTTGAGATTCCTCACCTACCTCTAGCTAGTATAATGGTGACTAATATGGTCTACAAATGAGGGCATCATATGGATCCATATTAATTTGTTCATGAAAACTATTTCTTTGGAATACTAACCCAAGGGAATATTAGTTTCCAAGGGATAACCAAAATAATTTTTATATTCATGTAGAAAATCATAAAAAATTTGAATTGTCATCAGGGGTTTCCCGTAAATCTAAGGGTGGTATGAATTAATCAACACCACCATTTAACCGAGTTATTTCTACAATCCTTTATATAAAACTAATTCGTAAAATTCATAGTTATGTAAAATTATATAACAGAGAACACAATTAAGTATCATGATATCATGGATGTTAAGTCATATATTCTCATCAGTAGATTACATCTCATAGATAGGCTGAAAGTGCAAAAACGTTTTCAAAATAAAGAATATCACAAATACTACATCGCTGCCTCGAGGTGATATTATAAATCCTATCATGAAATCCCTAGTTACATGCTTAACTTTACACTCTAGAAAAAAACAGGTTGTAGTAGTCATGTTGGTTGATGGTTATCTTCTATAACATACTAATAGGTGGAGACCCCTTCGATAAATCATTTTATGTGCCTCATCATAACTTTCCACCGATATCAAATTTGAATGTTTCAATAAATTATGGAATGTCCCGAATGAACATACCAAATAGAGGCATTTGTTTCTCTCATAAACTATTATTGTATATCATAATTCACCCACACATGACCACATAATTGTATTGTATCACTTTAATTGACAACCAATTCCAATGATGGCATCTATTATCAAAAAATATCCCTCTAAAAGAGGCCCTTAAAATTGGGTAACCCACTCTTCCTAACAATCTCCAAAAGGGAGGATTTCAATGCTAGAGCTACAATAACTATCAGTCTGTTATTTTCTTGACTATCTAAATTCATCTCATCAAAAAATGCGATTAATTTCTACTCATATGTGGCCTTCGTGATGGCTTACATCCGAGTCTTCTATCTTGATGAATCAATAATATCATTACCCTTTTCTAGATGTGTTATCCTACTAAATGTATTCAAATATTACTATTGAGTTCCTAGGTCTCAATGGGTTCCATACATTATGGAGTAGTGGAAACTATTTACACATATGTAATAATATCATTGGTGAACTCAATATCTCACTTTTGTGGTAAGATAGAGAAATCATCAAGGAAGATGTCGCTAAAATGATCCACAACAGGAGAGAATTCCACATGTTATATTCCATGATCCCTCATAAATAGACTTTTCATCTAGAATGTCATCGCACCCATCATAGTATGCTATATTATAGATCAAATGGCCTGCATGTACTATTCAGCATTATGGATATACATACTTCCCTCCAGTTATGTGAAGGACTCTCTATGATTATATGATTCCTACTAGGCTCAATAGGTAACATACAAGAAAAAATGAGAGTGGAATTAAAGTATGTCATCTAAAAGACAAAGAAAATCCATAGAAACATTTACCAACCTTTTTCAAGGTTAGAATCATTTTAATACTTTATATGATTTTCTCAAACATCCAATGGTACATTAGGGGTCATCACACCACTAGTGTATTATAAATCATAATCCATTCATATCGCGGTTTCAGTAGATAAAAAAAATTGCGATGACTTTATATCATATAAGGATGACACTAATATAGTGATCAAAAAATATGACCTCTAATTATAGGTGGACCTAGATTATTCAACTTTTTTATACTGAACAACATAGATACAACCTACTATGTGGCCCTGAGATACGACCTGAGTATAATGAACAATTCAACTCTACTGATGATGGGAGTCTGAAGCTTGACTACCTTTCCCATAACCACCTCATTGGCCTGAATTTTCGATAGAAGATTGAATTCCCACGTGGTGATCTATCACTATCCATGCAGTTGATGATGGTTTGGGAACCAAAACATATTATCATGGATGTAATGGAATATAGGAGTAGAAATTAGAGATTTGTCTCATCTTTTCACATGCACAGTACTCAATCAAGTTTGTCGTATAAATGTTATTTTTATTCCTTAAACTGCTAAAATGGTGACAAACCATAATTATTTCTGTTCATGATTCCTACCTAGTACTACCCCTATATGTACCCTCTATTAATCTATTTATACCGATGGTAATAACATTACTTTTCCATTATGTTGAACTCCCATAATTTATGTCGCCTTATTCCCATATGTTTCACTACGTGATGAGGTCCTATTTTACTATATAAATAATGGTGGTCAGATAAAATATTTTAATCTATTAGCATGATGTCTAAGAAAACATATCATCAAATCACATCACAATATTCCGCTCAACACTGGTCATGGTTTAGAAATTACATTTCATTTTTTGAAGCGTGATAAGTATTCCATAACTGATATGTAAACATTCTCAAGGTGTATGAATTCATGAATATGACACATTCTCTCAGTCATTGGGATGAAATAGTTGAAAATGCTATCTGAATGTCCCCCCAGATAAAACCAGGATGTCGAACATCATGAATTAAAATTTGCTACCATTGGTTTGGGGAATCAGGATTCATGTATGTGGCGATCATAAAATGACATTCTAGAGGCATATCAATATGATTCAAGATTGAAAAATATATGCTCTAACAAATGATCAGTATCCTGGGATCCTCCATTACATTAGAAGTTTGAAGGATTATATGGAAAGAACACATACTTCCACTCTAGAATATATGGTGCATGTTTAGATTCTCCCAGAACTATTTTTATATATCATAAGAAGAAATCCCGAATATGGACAAGATCACTTATATGTGGACCAGAGGGGGTGAAATATGTGGAAATAAAAATTAAATCATTGTTGGATCATGTCCCTTATAGTATAGATTATTTATACCTACATTAAGTCATCAGTGTAGCACATCTCTACTATTTACACAATCATGCCCCATATAGGATTCATAACAAATAAGAAAACTGTACTTTTTGGACAAGTATAGAGATTTACTACTATAAAATAACCACCCTCTATTGGATCATAGAGATATGTATGGGAATTAATATTGAGTATAAAAAGTATCATTAAATACATGGCCTAACCAACTACTGAGGAAGGAACAAGTTCATGGTTTGAGATCACATAAATAAGCTGTCTATTTTCATTTAAAGATCAACTATTTTAATTTTTTAAATTTTCAAATATATTTATTTTTAGAATATAAATGCAATTAATTTCATCCCAAATTAATGTTAATAATTTCTTATACACCATATAAATTGTTTATTTCACGTCAAATAATTTCATCCTAGCCTTTACAACAGAGAATATTTTTATTAGTCCATGGCTGCAGTTTCATCCGATATTGTTCCATTGATAACCACCAATAAAAAAAGTAATGTGGTATTATTTTTCAATAAAATGAATTATTTCATCCTTGATAATAATTTAACACTGAAAACATAACAAAAATCGAACAAATAGTAGTAATCACATACATAATAGGAAATTCATGAAGATGGTAGAAATGACAGTCATTATAAAAGGAGTTTTATTTCATAATATGCCTAATATAATGATTTATTTTATATTAACATAAAATTATCAAGAAAAAAATCATCATATCATTAGCATAATACCTAATAAGTGAAAGGGTTTCACCCTTTAGTGAAATAGAAAATACATTAATAGAAGAATCAGCAACATCATTTACAAATAACATGTAATTTGTGTTTCACCTCAACA
This sequence comes from Viscum album, assembly GCA_963277665.1. NCBI lineage: Eukaryota > Viridiplantae > Streptophyta > Magnoliopsida > Santalales > Viscaceae > Viscum > Viscum album. The sequence goes on from OY728132.1 coordinate 2,143,008,229, forward strand.
TGAAATTTATACATCCAGTCACGTGCCCATGAAATAATTCCAATCTATTATACTCTTATTTAAATCCAAAAAATAAAGAGAAAATGTGGAACCATCTAATTCTACTTTTTTCCATCTCACCATTGATTCTGTTCAACATCGCTTCAATGTAGTTGGACAAAATACATCATGTGTGCCTCCCTAAATGCCATAAGAATTAGAATACTAAGGATAAACTAGGGAGTGGCTATGGGGAGACTTTTCCCACATTGATCATCTTGGATAAAATAACTATACGACATTCATACAAAGAAAAAACTGATACCACCAATAACTAGCATCATGAATAATAAAAATTTAATTTTCAATATGAAGGAACGAGAAGTTAATGTTAAATAAGAAATAGAAAAATCTCATGATGGTGCGTCATGATAAAAAATATTGCTACAAAAATGAAAGGGATATAAGAATATAAAAAATAATGGAAAAACCTTCAAAAAGGGAAAAAGTAATATTTTTATCTTCGAGAGCATTGGCTCAGCCCTCAACTCCCAAATATCCATCCTAGTAAAACAAGTAAATAATTTATTGAATGATCTCTTCTTCCCTTTTTATATACTTGCAAGCATAATTTCTAGTCAGCTAACATAGGTGCCTGAGCCTAGAAATAGATTCAATCATAGTTTTCTCGAACACATGACGTTGATGCCAATCTATAAAATGGATTATAAATTAAATATTGTTTCATACCAAATTTAATGGAACTAGAATTAAATATTTATATTCATTGGTCTGGATTCCACATGGACACCTTCCCAATCTACCTGCATTAATATATGGTATTATGTTTGAACTAGAAGAACCTATGATGGTAAACAACATGAGATAAACGTGTGAAGGTGGAATGTTCCCTATCATGTAATTGGGATTAGAGAATACATCTATAAATTTTCAATACTGGAGAAAATCTAGTCATTTTAAAATAGTTGGTTTCCTTTTCTATAATTCAATTTGAAAACAACCATATAAAACATTACGGGGAACCGTTTTCCAAAACATGACATTCTCGGATGACATGTGACATATCTCATGAGGGGATCCTCAAATGACCAATTCCAAGGAGTCCAGACATGGTGAAACAAGGATTAAGTCCCACTTGACACTCCAACTATGGTGTGATAATTTATATATAATACATGGATTCTATTCCTAGTATTTCACATAGGTGCTCGAGTCTCACATAAGGAATGGTTCAACTCGTTATTCCTCCTATCCCATCCAATGGTTCTCCCATATGGAACCTGTGGAACTCATATGGGTTATATAATAGATAACACTTGGTGATCATATCCCATATATAGATTTTGTTACCCTCATCATGAATTATATCCATTAAAAATATTATTATGAATGTATGTGATCCACACAAGGGATACTTATGTCATAACCCCATGAATCAATATGATAATCAGGAAAAATATATGAACTATAATGTAATATATATATATATAACACGTATAGAAAGATAGACCATTCAATTGATTATAACATTTAAAGCATGAGATTTATAATTGATATGGAATGTCATTGCTCAATCCGTATTTGAGTCACATGGCATAAAGAATAAGCACATGGCCAAAGACATGTTTATTCTTTATTATTTTATACTTTCAAGGTGAGAAGGGTTAAACTCAATGTTACATAACAATTTCAACTAAAAATATTCCTAAATTCTTAATTTATATGATAAAAAAATAATTTTTTATTTAAAATTTAAGATAAGGGAATTATATACTAATAGGTTGAGGATAACTAATATTATGACATACCCCATGGTGATAAACTAAATGAGTTTATTAGATGATAATCAGGATTACAATGATATTAATAATCATTCTTTTTAATTTGAAAAACGATTAAGGGAATAGATGAAAGGGTTTATCTCATGGAAAAAAAATTACTTTATGTAATGCTACAAAATCACATAAAAAATAATAGGCCACACACATTACCCTAATAGAATATTCCTTACCTAGTCTCTGTATTTAATTCATGGATGTTTGGATGAAATTAATGAAACTAAAAAATTTCTTTAGAATGGGAAAATGAACTTGAACCCAATAAGTGATACATATGGGATCATGAACATGAATAATATTATAGAGGATTAAATGTTCTACCTAAATGTTCTCAATGGATCTAATGAAAAAATTATTAGAGATCAGATATAAGAGTGTCATGAATTTCAATGTTGAGGGGTGAAAAGGGTATGCATGATTGTAGAAGTGATTAATCAACTAGAGTAATCAATGTACAAGAAATAATTTTTAAAAAAAATCATAAAATAAGATAAATTAGGTAATTTCACCCCCAAAAACAAATGTGCACAATTTTACCACATGACTGGACAAACCGTGCACTAGTTACTTCAATAAGGGGTACCATCACATGTTTTCTGTCCCAGTTTTTCTTAACATGAAAAAACAATGGAAAAATTCACTTCCAAAAAATACATATGGGCCACATGACCTGAAACCATAGTTTAAAAAATTTTAAAAAAATTATGCAGCCCTTTTATTTCAACTTCATGCAAACATATTGTTCAGGGAAAGCATGCAGGCTAGAAAATTTAGTTTCCTCTCACTATGATGAATTTTATTTTCTTTCAATTATTGGGATCTAGACTTTGAATTAGTCCTAGCTTCACTAATATCCTCTGTGAAACATTTTTATATCATAATTATTTACATTCAAAAGAATCTAATCCATAAGGTAAACATGACAATACTATGGGAAAAGATGATTCATTAAATTACAAGGGATATTCCTTGAGGAAAATATTAATCTTATAGACTTTTAATGACATTTTTCCATTGATGATTAATTATATATTATTTTATCATTATTTGGGAAAAAAATAATATAACAAAGGGTGGTTTGAGAAATTGTATTAATAATTACATAGAATATATATATGATGTAGAGTTAATGTATTTTTTATAAATTTAATTATTTTATTAAATTTTTTATATTCTTTGGTAATGAGAGTAACAGATATTCAGGTTGATATATTTCATGAAAAATAAATATATGTATTGTCGTTAATAATTAAATAAAACATAAAATTACTAGACAACTTATGTAAAATATTAAAATGTCTCATTTTAGTTCGAATCAAACTAAATTTTCTTTTAATTTTTGTATTAAAAAAACTTTAGGTTCAAATAATGATTAGTTACCTTTTATATTCATAGAGGAATATATGTTTTGAACATATATTGAGTATGAATTGATAGTATTAATTCAAGAGTATGTTTTATTTTTTCTAATAAGGGGTTAAGAATGTGAAATTAATGATTCATTAAAATACATGGGCTACAAAAGAATGCATAAGTTGACATGTATTTTAAAGGTTTTTCCAACACATAAAAATTGAATTTTTATTAACTCAAAATTTTTGGTTGTATTTTATGAATAAATTTAAATGTTTTTGAATTATCATTGATGCTTGAAGTCTATATGGAAAGAGTTTGAATTAAAGTATGATAGAGAAATTATATATTTGATGATATATTAATAAGTTTTTGGAAGTCACATGGATATGTTGTCGTCGTTTGGGTGATTCTTTAGTGGTAGAAACCATAATACCACAACCAAAAAAGATCAATGTTCATAATTAAGGATCATAAATTTACCTATGTACTATAGTAGCATTGTTGTAGTAATTTAATATCAATTTAAATATAGAAGAATCAACACCGTAGTAGTAGAATGTACATTATCAAGGACTAGAGAGGTGATGGTACAGTAACAGTTGTTAGCAGAGCCTGGGTACACCAGTAGAATAATTAATTAGAGGGGACTAAAATTCCAAAATAAAGGATTAACTTAGAATTATATATTTATATCACCATGGAAATCATGTCATGTTGACGGGACACATTTCCCGGTTTCCACGTATTATGTAATGTGCCTACCTCTACCCAGAAAAAAGAGGACTTTTGATTCATAATAAAAAGAGTATTCATCTGTAACATGTTTTTTTAAATTGATGATGATATCATGATAATTATTTATCTGTGTAATGGTTAGGGATATAATATAAAATTTATGATGAATAAAAGGTGATACTAGATTTTTTTAGTCTATAATTAGCATTTTTTCTATTTATTTTAATAATGTAATTTAAATGTGGGTCAGAAATAATTCAGGCATACCAAATGCTAAATAAAAAATCAGGAGGCTAGACTATCCGAGTTAAACTGTCTCACCATGCTCCTAGTTTATCCCAACATCCAAGATATTTATGGTGATGTAGGGTTATTGGGTGGGTATTAAAAGAGAAAAATATACTTATTATTCACTTTTTTGGGTTGGAAAATCAAACATTTGAAAAGAATCAACCCTTGTTGTATTTCACTATGCCACAGATGAGGGGATTGTATTATTATTCTGCAGTATACTGAGATGAATTTCAATGTAACATAATTAATTCATCATACTATTCATTAATTTAAATTAATGTTGTATATAATTTTATTAATATGACTTCATTGAAATCATTTTCAACCTCATGGTTTTCACCATGATTGTTTCAGTATATAATAAGAAATAAAACCATCAAATCCTTGAAGATAAAATATAGTGTTATTGTATTAATAAATATTACTAAAATAATAACAATATAAATTCCATCTACAGCTCATGAATCTCTACATAGTGATGATCATAAAAAATAATAGTGAGAAAATAGTGACTTGAATTTTTCACTATAATATATGAATAAAATGTAGAGAAATCAGTTTTTGTGTTTTATTATTTGAATAATATGATTCCAAAATGAAAAGGTGTTTGAAATACGAAGAAAGAAAATGGTGACTCCCATGTTAGGGAGAGTCAATGGTGTCTATTGTAAGAAGACATGTTCAAAAGTTTATTAATCAAATATTGAAATTGAAATCAATAGCAATTAATGTTTTTCATTGTATGATTAATTTCCCCTTCCTAAAATAGAATGTGACAACACACTCTAATTCACTCTGAGTGTCTATTTTGAGATATCCAAGATATATAATGTATGTATGTTTATAAAATTTAAAAAATATTAATATATTCTTGAATCATTAAATCGTATTCACGATCCATGAAAAAAAAATTGATGAGAAGAGAATTTTTTTTTATTTTTGGAGAATATTTCATTGATGATTATGAGGAACATAATCATGATTTGGCCTCTATGGATGTATCTTTTTTAAATGAATAAATATTAATCCATTTATAAGTGACATATTACAAGATTATATAAGTATTCATATGATAATTTTTAAACATTGATATGTAATCATCAGTATCATAAACATCTTATATTTTTATTCTCATCATTCCAACAGTGAAGTATAATGAATAATCTATTCGCCAAAAAACATGGAAAAATGTTCCTGATATTTATATCATTGACTGAGATGATGATATTTTAATTGTTATTTTTTTATAATATTTATCACAATGTTAATTAATACTCATCCCTAGATTTTTTTATGATTAAATAATTCATATATTGCGTTATTTCAATTAGCATGTTTCCATTATAATAAAAAAAATGACATCATGGTTTATATGAAATACTCAAATTTTTTCCCTATACTATGGAATTTTTGTGTTGTTAATCAAAATTCAATATATGGAAATCTATAAGAATTATTAGTAATTTTATTTTAGATTTTTTAGAAGGATAATAATCTAGTCAATTCCATGTAAGAACTTCTTTAAAATAAATTTGTGGATACTTCTCATCATGATTCTGGAATTTTTTTAAGATATAATTAAGAATAATTGTGAGATTACTCCACAAAAATAAATAATTGATCCACAAACACCACATTAATGTATTGAATTATAATGTACATATTGAATGGTTTAAATTGATTAGCATACATGAATGAATTTAGAATAAAAAAACAATGAATAATTTTACAAATAATTTCACAAATTACAAAATTCAATAAGGGTGAATAAAGGAGCATTGAAAATCAAAATTGAAATAGGGATTTAATTACTAAAAATTAAGGTAATAATCAATTGAGTATTAACATTGTATATTCAATAATTATATAAGAATATTAAGGATAATTTTATTTTTATGTATCAAATATAAATAGATATTGTAGGATAAATAAAAAATATATAAATAACTATTAACATTTTTTTTATGAGAATATATTCTCTATTTTAAAAATAATGTATAATGCATCAAAATTATTAATTAATGACTATCATGGAAAATATATGAGGGATAATTTTTTTGGATAATTTCAACTAATTATGAATGTTGATTATGAATTAAATTGTATATTAATATTGTCTATATGATATATTGAGATGAATATGGAAGTGAATTATAGGGGGGTTTTTGTATACTAGATATCATAAAATGAATAATGATGTTTAAGAATCACGCGTGTAGTGAATATGAATAGAGGGTGCGATTGATTTTTCATAACGTTCATATTTTATTTTCCATATATAATAAAAACATTTTATTTTTTCGATAAAAAAAATAAGAGTGTGTGTGTTTGTGATCATCTATTTATAATAGAGAATAACATAAGTATGTTCTTTCATACTGATGTTCATGTAAGAAAAAATTTAATAGATTCTGAATTATAACACCCTAAATTAATTTAATGTGATATTGGTAGATATGTGGGGGGAGAACGAAAGCCTTGTGAAGAAACGATAGTAAAAACATGGGCTTCATGGATATACCCTTCCATTATTTAGACAATATATTATTTACCATTACCTCATTTGATGGAGTATTTATCTCATTACTTTCATTGATTTACCTTTCTGAAATAAAGGGATAATTTAAAATTCAATGACTCCCTTGTGTGTGTGATTTTGGATGTGAAAAAAAGGTTTTGAATAAATCATAATAGAAAAAATCATTTTAACGTGTGATTGTGTTAAAGGTAAAATGTTTGTTAATAAATTAAGTTAAATATCACCAATAATAATACACACATAACCCCCATTTCATTGTTTATGAAATATAACTGACTGATTCTTTCATATGGATTCATGTGTTGTGTAAACTATAGTGGACTTATTTCTTATTGTAGTTATTGAGAACATAAATTTTATAATATAGGATATTATATGTTTCCATTATTTTATTTATTGTATTAAATATTTGATTTAATGAAAAAAATTCACATAAAATATTTATTTGTTATCTTGGCTGTGCATAGAGAGATAAATTTATAGATAATAGAACAGTCAAAAATGATTCCTTATAAACGATGTGACTTATTTTTATAGAGAAAAAGGAAAAGTAGTTCATTACAATTAAACACATGTATGAGGGATATTTATAGATTCATATAGAATATACTTTATAGGTTTCATTCCAAAACCCGTACGAACTCAATAAAATTATTGTGTTTATTCTAAGAGTGATAAATATCGTTGATATTTTTCTGAGACCAGTGGGTTATTTTGGCCATCATCATTTATTTCAATGTTATTGAATAAAAAATAAGGAATTCCATCTGTGAGCATTAGAGGATACAATTGGTTCTTCTTGTGAAAAGAAAAGTTATGATGGGTTATTGAGGTATAATCTTGGAATATGTGAGATTTCATACTTTTGAATGAAATATGGGATGAAATTAGTTCATATTATACATTAGTTCATGATGGATTCTATAATAAGAGTGCCACAATGATGTCAAAATAGTTGATTCTATCAATGAACAAGCATGTTCTCAATATATAATAGTTATATCTAAGAAACTATCCTTATTATTTTTTCTTTATAAAATAAATGAAAAATAATAGGTCTTTATTAAATGTTAATCCCACTTATAATTAAATTTTTCTATATGTTACAATGTGGATGATTCAAATGTGGGATCATGTGAAATCCTGAGACAACATGTAATGGACATAACAAATTATCCTAAATAGTGTTATAAAAGAGACCCATAATTCTCTTAAATATGTAATATACATTAATAGATGAATATTCTTTACATAACAGGAATATCCACAAAAATAATCATGTAGGTCTTATGAATTTTGAATCACAGAAAGATAAATGATCAGTTCATAAAAAATATTCATCATCTCCGACTCGGTTCATAATAACTACCACAAATATTTTTGATATCATATCTAATACCATTATTTATAAATTGAAAAAAATTAATGATAATTAAGGGTGATCTAAGAATCATTGTAAGGGTAATGAAGTGGTTTATCAATGAGAACATGATAATAACATGAGAGTACAAGTGTGAGACTATGATCATAACATTTTAAATTTGTAACCGTCAAATAATATATCATAATCATGAGTCATGGAATGACGCATGGAAGTCAAGAGAAGTAATTCATAAAAAATCATAGAATATGAGAAATGAGGGATTGATATTATTATAAGAAAACGGTTTTTTCAACACACTTAATCATATATATTTTTGGACATGTATAAACAGTAAAATGTTTACTCATTATGTTAATGACATGAGGGTAGGTCTTGAAATTTACATATTGGAATGAAATGAGTTCTGTTGATAATTTCATTGACATAGAATCTATGTCTACAGGAAAATTGTGGACATGAAAAATAGGTCCCTGAAGATTTATTTGGACATGAAAGGTTATATAAGGACCCAGCCTTAAACATTACTTATTATTGAATTAAATGAATAATTCACATTGAGGATCTTTTTAAGTTTAGAGTTTTAGAGAATTAAGACAGAACTATTACATCTGAAAGATTACAAAGTAGACACTTCTACTCAGCTTCCATTTTTTGCAAAAAAAATAAAAACTCTTGAATAAAAGAGTCATGTATAGTTCCTTGTTTTAGACAGCCTGACATTTCCTTGATCCCATCATTGACCCTATTCCACATTATGTCCTGAGAAAACATTTCAAAAACATGGGATGAGAATAAAAAGCTCAGTAAGGGTTATAACAGTTCGGAAAGAAAACATCAGAGCATGTATACATAAGAATCAATGAAATAATAGTTTACACATAAAACATAAGCAACTTAACATACCTCATGAAATCATAATATTTATGTATAACTCAATAGAAATAATAAGTCACAAAGGTAACATGAGGCATTCATAACATTATTATGTAGGGAGTAACCCTCATGGTTACATTTGGAATACCCATCACAATATATTCCCTAAATCTCTTCAGAGAAAACTTAATGTTTAACACCTTTGCGTTACCCAATGCATTGGAGAGCTATATCAGGATCACCCGCCATTAGTTTATCACGGAACCACGCATCTTCATAAACAATGCACAAGAACCAAAACATAATCATAACACATTTCTTAAGCATAAAGTATATATAACATTCCCACATTGCAATAACAATATAACATTTTTAGATATTGAAATAATGAATCCAATCAACAAAAACATTTTCAAAACCATTTAAAACATTAAATAAGGAGATTTTTGAATCAAAGTGTCCAATACCACCTTGAAGATTTTAAAAGTATAAAAAATTTATATCGATATAAATAAATCCTTAAAACAACTTTTGAGACATATATATTAATAATAACAAATCATTAAAACATTTAAAACGATATTTTAGTTAATGTATTTTTACAAAAATTAGAGACACTTGAATACTATAATTGAGGAATAACATTTAATCAGAACTTTATAATATCATGAGAGTAAATGGAGTCATGATATAATATTCCAAAGGACAATATATACACCATATAAGAGTGAATATGTGTATAACAACAATGAAGTCCCAATAGAAATGTAAAATGAGATGAAATCCCTTATAAAGAAGGTATCCTTAAATTAAGGATAAATCAATCTCAAAATTATGTGTGAAAAATATAAATACACCCAATATAAGTGGATATTAAGTGTAAATCAATAAAAGTTCATTCAAACATATTCAAAGGATGACATATTCGATAACTACATGTTGTACCCAAAGAAATCAGAATTTGGTTAAAAAGTTCCCATGGTAAAATTCGGCAGCCTAACGACGTCACTTTAAAATTCATAAAATTAGTTGATGAGAGAGAAAATAGTATCTCATCACTTTGACATAAAATTTACATCAATACGGATATATAATAACATATACAAACATAAAAATATGTAAATTAAAAGGCATAACAAAATAAGTCTTTTAAAAAAGGGAGGGTGAATGCTTCCCTTACCGATTTGGGTAACTTTCGAAACGTACACCCCATGAAAGAAGAGTCATAAAATGAAGATGTAAATACATATAAATGAAACTATATTATACAAATATTATAATTATGGTAAGTAAATACGTCACAGAAAAGGAAAAAGGTTCAATTGTAGCATGAATCTCACGGGAATAAAAAGTGAGATGAAAATGCCCTTATGAAAATTCTGCAGCCTAACGGCACCACATAAAACATCCAAAAATGGATTACTGAGATAAAATTGGGTATCTAATAATATTAACATAAAATTTAAATAATTTTTAATATAGAATAAAATCCCCCAACATAAGAAATAGTATCTTAAAGTATGTTACATAAAATGAATACATAAAAATAATGAGAGATGTAGGATCCCTTACGAAAATTCGGCCGCCGAACGGCGCCACTTAAAAATTCAATAAAATGAATTGATAAGAGTGAGAGGGGGTATATAATCATATTAAAATACAAATTAAATTATGTTGAATATAAAATAACATCCTCCAACATAATAACATGGATCATAAAGGAAATTATATAAAAGAGGGTACTTGAAAAGAAAGAGAGAGGTCAGATCCCTTACCTCAAGTCCGACTTGTTTTGTTCATTTATTTATATTCTTGAATAATAATCTTTGGATAATTTATAATATATTAAGGTCGTCATTTAATTATTATTATTTATTCCATATCACATATTATAATGTTATAATAATTGGTTAATAATTTGAGTTCATATCAGATGTTTTTGTCGATGTTTGGTAAATGAGTCAAAAATGAACTTGTTTGAAAATGATTGTCAATGTAATTATAAGTAAATAATCTACAAAATAGTATTAATGATTTAAATATCATATATATCCAGTAAATATTCAATTTTTGACTATTCCATAACATTTGGAGATAAAAAGAAATGAAATGCACCGTTCATGGAGACGGTAGGTCATATGTATGCATGAACGCTACTTTCATTTCTTTGACATATTAATAGAATTAAAAATAATTGATATATATATATATATATATATATTATAATTCCAGTATAATATATATGTTTTATATATCACATAATTTCATTAATTTCATTCTTTATACATTCCATGTATTGCATGAACGAGTCACATCACTTGAGGGGGCAGTAGTCCACACTTTCTCGTATGAAATTATCGCATTTTCACAACATGGAAAGCATAAAAGTATGTTTTAAATATAAAATACATAAGAATTTGGAAAACATAAATAAAATATATATCATATATAAAATATAGTGACATCATAATTACCACCATGAAAGGTGTTAAGAGAAGATTGAACAATCATCGTTTAATGCGGCAGTAATTCACAATCCACAGAAACAGTATTTTATTTAACCATTAGATGATGGTGTGTGTAAGTGTAGCTCGAATACATCACATATCAACATTATAGTATATTAAAGATACTGTTTTTGTTACAGAAGAAAGGAATAAAAAGAGTTTAAGGGTGTGGAGAAGAAAAATAAAACAAAAGAACAGAAGTGAAGACATTACCATTAAATCAGGTAACTCCTCATGGTTTGAATCAAAAGGGTTTCTTGAAGAGTATTATGCCAAAGGTGAGGCATCAATGATTAATAGAGGGATGTTTAGAGATTAAATGGGCAGGGTTTGGCCATGCCAATGTCTTAAGATGTGTGGGTAAGGTGATAGAGGTGGGGGCCTTTTATAAGAGAATAGGAGGGGGACTCTTGGAATGTTATAAAATATTACTTTATTATAAAATAATTTTCGGAATTTAATGGTCCCAAAAGAATATATTTCGAGGATAAGGTGATAAGGTCTCAAACTACACCCATCCAATAGGTTTTGGACAAGTTTAAGACTTATATTTCACCCTATCTTCACATTTTATTTAAATCATTCATTTTTTAGGTAATCACTACATCATCACGTTGTCATAAATAAAACAATTTATATAATGTCTAAAAATTATAAAAAAATTCTATGATGTAGGAAATATTTTTATATTTCTAATGACTATTTATCGTCTAATATATCATTTATGTAGACAAAATTAAAATTAATTTACTTAGGTGTTACATACTTTGGTTGCATTTTTTTTTCATTGAAAATGATAAAAGGTCACTATCACACTAAAATGAATCCATGGGATAACAAGGTTTGCATAAAGAATACCATGGTCGGACATGACACCAAAAATATCATAAGGACACATGTTGGGGTAATTTTATATTTTTATGATATTATTTTCTTACCCTTAATTTCCCGATTACTAATTAAACACGATAATTAAAGATAATTATCATCGTTACTATTTATAATGTCCAAAAACAAAAGAGTCTTAATTATATAATTTGGACCCTTTGATTCAAAATATGGAATAAATTTCATCAAATTCAAAAAATATAAATTTTAGTAATTAATTTAAAATTAAATATCGTTGTCAAAACAAAAGACGGGTTTTTAAGAAGTAAAATTTATCAAAAGATTGACTTGTTTTTACATCCAATTGAAAAGTGAAATTACTTCCAATGATCAAAATTGTATTAATTGATAAAAACATAATTCAATTATATTTTAAAAATAGTTAAAATGACAATCTAAATATATAAATAAATTTTATGAAAAGGCAGTTTTTAATTAAAAACTACTTTTTTCACTATTCATTAAAAAAATCATTATCAGAAAAATACAAAAAATTAATCCTATGATATATTTTATATTTTAAATTCTGAAATATTTTTCATTTTACAAAATAAAAATCATTGAATTTTCATTAAAAAATCATATAGTTAATTCCCTCTGTCAAAACAAGTATCTGGTTTTTTGAAAGAAATATCTATGAAAAGTTTGGCACTTGTTCATGTTCATTTTTAAAGAGAACTTAATTATAATGACCACCATTGAATTAAATAATAAAAATATATTCTAATTAAACATTAAAACCAATTAAAAATATAATCTAGCCATATATTTATATTAGATGAAAAAAAGTTTGGATGTAAAATGTAATATTTTTCACTATTCATTAAAAAGAATAAACATTATCAGGAACATATCAAAAATTTAACCAAAGTAAATTTCAATATCCCAATCATATTGAATATGATTATTTTGAAAAATAGAGCTTATAAAACTGTAAAAAGTTTCATTTAAAAAAGGTTCTCCATCAAAAGGCGGTAAAACAATCTTCTAAAAATATTAGAGTATTATAATATTATTATATTATTAGTGTGAAACGTAAGATTTCAATAATACTCGTTGTAGCGTATTGGGTACGCCATTGCGCATAGAATTCCATTTAAAGTAGTTTTAACATTTTATTCAAAAATATTGATAAACATTAGAATGTAATATTATTTATTTACCTAGGATGTTACATCCTTCCCCCCTTTTAGGAATTGTGTCATCGCAATTAAAAAATTGGGCTTGGAAACATCATTGAAAGTACCACATCAGAACAAGAGTCAGTAAAATTATCACTTTAAAAGAATGGGAGAGAAGTACAAAGGTCACCCGAGTTAACCCATACTAGGATTCCAAGTATGAAAATTTCGATATGGAGGAGAAAACAAAGGGTCATGTTCTGATGGAGAGTGATAGTAAACACGTCTAGGAGAAAGCTAACCACAAGAAAATCAAAAACTTGTGATGGGTTAAACGGTATTCGATTCCCCAGTAGGAAAAGTTAACAGACAACATTTTTGTTTTCAGTTACATTTAATTGGGGAATTTATTTTTGAGCTTAACTAAATCATAATGAAACAAACTTAATTATCACATAGACTTTGAAATTTTACTAGATTACTTAATCAAACTCATATTTTCTCCAAAAGATGATTATTTAGGAAGACTTGTTCACATTAAGATTACTATAATAAACTTCATGAGAATCACCTAATCCACAAAAGAGAACTATATATTTCCCATGTCTTTAGATCTAAATCAAACCCAAACCAAACAGTTTATTACGAGATCAGATAATATCAAAAAAGAATATTATTTTACAAAAAGATAAACTACTCTTAATCTCTGAAATTTGTCAAACAAAACCCAAAGTTCAACAAAGACCATTAAATAATCATCAATACATATAATTCATCAAAGTAATCCAAACTAAGATTGAAACCCAAATCTCTTAAGAATTTAATCACATAGCCTCCTATAATAAATATTACCATTTTTCTACAAAATAACATCAGTTACTCTTACAGTCTCATACTGAAAAGTAATGAACCTAATCACATATCCTCCATGATAGGATAATCATTTCCATTGATAACCCAAAATAAACTTACTCTTAATTCAAATAATCATCTAACTAAAAATAATCATGCAATCTAACCAGGTACTTCACATAGTCCAGTGGTAGGCGATAAATACCAGTTGCACTTTGGTTGTGGGTTTGATCCCGCAGCTTTGTCTGACGCGATGGGATGTCACACAGTCTGCATGTTGTTCTTTTTCCAAAACAATATAATTCTTAAAAAATTCTCCAAAACGAGATAAAATATTCAAAAATAACCATAACATAATTTAACTTAAACTTTATATCATGTCGTTCATATTCCATCATAACGTATAGTAACCCATAATTACCTCAAAAATAAGGATCATATAAACCCTAATGGTTACCTTTATAATTATTACATGAACATCCCTGTCGATTTGGTTCTCTCATACATGATGAATTAGTGAACTCACTGAGGTTCAAGTGGTTGATCATGACTCATGATAATTGGTTTATAATAACCACGAGATTTCTCATTGAATCCCCCATTTCATCCAGTCTTTTAATCAGAGAACCACCACATTTTCCTTTAAACCCATTGTCACTTTGGTACCTGCTTGATCTATCCATTTACTAAAACCATAAATGTCAGTGTGAGTACATCAAAAAAATCATTACGTACTAAAGAGGAAGATAAAAACTAAGATATACTTATCCAAGTTATCTCAAACTCATTCCAACCTTCAAAAATAACAATCAATATATCTCATATAATAACCATTGTGGTTATACACAACGTTTCACTGAACACTCTAACCTCTAAAGTTATCTAAACAATCCTTTGATACCAACTAAAAGGACCCAGCCTTAAACATTACTTATTATTAAACTAAATGAATAATTCACATTGAGGATCTTTCCAGGTTTAGAGTATTAGAGAAATAGGACATAACTATTACATCTCAAAGATTACAAAGTAGATGCATCTACTCAGCTATCATTTTTTCACAAAAATAAAAACCCTTGAACAAAAGAGTCATGTATAGTTCACGATTTTAGACAAGCTGACATTTCCTTGATCCCATCCTTGACCCTATTCAAATTTATGTCCGGTGAAAACATTTCAAAAACATGGGATGAGCATAAAAGGATCAGTAATGGTTATAACAGTATGGAATGTAAAACACTAGAGCATGTATACATAAGAATAAATGAAATAATACATTACTCATAAAACATATGCAACTTAACATACCTCATGAAATCATAATATTAATTCATACCTCAATAGAAATCATAAGACATAAAGGTAAAATGAGGCATTCATAACATTCTTACGTTGGGAGTAACCCTCATGGTTACGTTTGGAATACCTATCATAGTATATTCCCTAAATCTCTTCGGAGAAACCTTAACATTTAACTCCATCATGTTACCCAATGCATTGAAGAGCTATATCGGGCTCACCCACTATTAGTTTTCCACGGAAACACCCGTCTTCATAAACAATTCCCATGCACCATAACATAATCATATCACATAACGTAAGAATAATGGGAAGATAACATTCCCACATTGCAATAACAATATAACATTTTATGATATTGTAATAATGAATCCATTAAAAAAACCCATATTCAAAACTATTTAAAACATTTAATAAAGAGATTTTTGAATCAAAGTGTCCCATACCACCTACAAACTTTTAACATTTTAAACCATTAATATCGCTATAAATAAATCCTTAAATACATTTTGAATACATGTATATTAATTATAAAAAATCATTAAAACATTTAACGAGATATTTTAGTTAAAGGGTTTTTACCAAAATTAGAGACACATGAATACAATAATTGAGGAATAACATTTAATCAGAACTTTAAAATATCATGAGAATAAATGTATTCAAGATATAATATTCCATAGGAGATTATATAAACCATATAAGTGTGAATTGGTTCATAACAACAGTGAAGTCCCAATAAAAATGTAAAATGAGATGAAATCCCTTATAAAGAAGGTATCCCTAAATTAGGGATAAATCAATCTAAAAATTATGAATGAAAAATATAAACAAAGCCAATATAAGTGGATATTAAGTGTAAAACAATCAAAGGTAATTCAAACATATTAAAAGGATTAAAAATTCAATAAATACATGTTTAACCCAAAGAAATCGTAATTGGGATAAAAAGTTCCCTCGGTAAAATTCGACAGCCTAATGGCGTAACATTAAAATTCATAAAATTAGTTGATGAGAGAGAAAATGGTATCTCATAACCTGGACATAAAATTTACATCAATGAGGATATATAATAACACATCCCAAAATAAAAATATATAAATTAAAAGACATAACAAAATATGTATTTTAAAAAGAGGAGGGTGAAAAGTTCCCTTACCGATTTGGGTAACTTTTGAAATGTACACCCCATGAAAGAAGGGTCATAAAATGAAGATGTAAGTAACCATATATAAGATTATATATAAAAATAGTAAAATAATGAGATTTAAATACACAACATAAAAATAAATAGTGGATAATTTAGCATGATTCTCACGGGAATAAAAAGTTAGATGAAAATCCCCTTATAAAAATTCGGCAGTCTAACAGCGCCACATAGAACTTCCAAAAATGGATTGTTGAGATAAAATTGGGTATCTCATAATATTAACATAAAATGTACATATAGAGGAATATCAAATAACCTCCCCCCAACATATGAAATATGAGATAAAAGTATGTTACATAAAAAGATTACTTAAAAATAAAGAGAGAGGTAGGATCCCTTACGAAAATTCGGCAGCCTAACGGCGCCACTTAAAAATTCAAAAAAATGAATTGATGAGAGTAATATGGGGTATATCATTATATGAAAATACAAATTAAAGTATGGTGAATATAAAATAACATCCTCCAACATAATAACATGTATTATAAATGAAATGACATAAAAGAGGGTACTTGAAAAGAAAGAGAGAGGTCGGATCCCTTACCTCAAGTCCGACTGGTCTTGTTCGTTTCTTTATATTCATGAATAATAAACATTAGTCAATTTATAATTTCTTAAGGTACTCATTTAAATATTATTATTTAGTTTATATCACATATTATGATGTTATAATAATTGTTTAATAATGTGAGTTCATATCTGACATTTTTGTCGATGTTTGGTACATGAGTCAAAAATGAACTTGTTTGAAAATGATTGTCCATGTAGTTATAAGTAAATCATCTACAAAATAGTATTAATGATTTAAATTACATATATATCCTGTACATATTAATTTTATACTATTTCATAACATTTGAAGATAAAAATAAATGAAATTCACCGTTCATGGAGACAGTAGGCCGTACGTACACATGAACGCTACTTTCATTTCGTTGACATATTAATGGAATTAAATATAATTGAGATATATATATATTATAATTCTAGTATAAAATAGATGTTTTATAGGTCACATGAGTTCATTAATTTCCTTCTTTATACATTCCATGTATTGCATGTATGAGTCAAATCACTAGAGGGGGTGGTAGTCCACACTTCTCATATGAAATTATCACATTTGCAGAACATGAAAAGAATAAAGGTATGTTTTAAATATAAAATACATAAGTATATGGGAAACATAAATACCATATATATCATATATAAAATATAGTGACATCATAATTTACACCATGAATGGTTTTAAGAGAAGATTGAACAATCATCATTTCGTGAGGCAGTAATTCACCATCCACAGAAACTGTATTTTCATTAACCATTAGATGGAGGTGTGTGTAAGTTTACCTAGAATAAATAACTTATAAAATCCTAGTATATTTAAGATACTGGTTTTTTTACAAATTAAATGAATAAAAAGAGTTTAGGGGTTTGGATAAGCAAAATAAAACAAAAGAACACAAGTGAAGACATTACATTTAAATCAGGAAACTCCTCTTGGTTTGAACCAAAAGGATTTCATGAAATGTATTATGCCAAAGGTGATGCTTCAATGATTAATAGAGGGTTGTGGATAGATGAAATTGGCAGGGTATTTCCGAGCTAATGTCTTTAGAGGTGTGGGTATGGTGGTACATGAGGGGGCCTTTTATTAGAGAAGAGGAGGGGCACTCTTGGAATGTTATAAAATATTAGTTTATTATAAAAGGATTTTTGGATTTTAAAGGTCCCATAAGGATATATTTCAATGATAAGGTGATAAATTTTTTAAATCCGTCCATCCAATAGTTTTGTGAAATGTTTATGACTTATATTTCACCCTATCTTCTCATTTTATTTAAATTGTTCATTTATGAGGTAATCACTACATCATCACGATGTCATAAATAAAATAATATCTTTAATGTCTAAAAATTATAAAAAAATACAATTATATAGGAAATATTTTTATCTTTCCAATTACTATTTATAGTCTAATATTTCGTTAATTTATCAAAATTAAAATTATTTTACTTAGGTGTTACATACATTCATTACATTTTCCTTTTCTTTAAAAAAATATGATAAAATGTCAATATAACACTAAAGTGATTACATGGGGTCCCAAGGATGGATAAAGGAATCCCATGGTCGGCCTTGACACCAAAAATAGCATTATAACACATGTTTGGGTAATTTTATATTTTTATGATATTATTTTCTTACCCTTAATTACCCCATTTCTAATTAAACACGATAATTAAAGATAATTACTGTCGTTACTATTCATAATGTACAAAATCAAAATAGTATTAATTTCATAATTTGGACCTTTTGATTCCAAATATGGAATCCATTTCATCAAATTCAAACCAAATAAGTTGTATTAATTAATTTAAATGTAAATATCGTTGTCAAAACAAAAGACGGGTTTTTAAGAAGTAAAATTTATCAAAAGATTGACTTGTTTTTACATCCAATTGAAAAGTAAAATTACACAAAATTAAATAAATTGAATTAAGTTGTAAAAACATAATTCAATTATACATTAAAAACAATTAAAATGAAAATCTAAATATATAAATAAATTGAATGAAATGGAAGTTTTGAATTAAAAACTGTATTTTTAACTATTCATTATAAAAATCATTATCAGAAAAATACCAAAAATTAACGATAAGATATATTTTATATTTCAAATTCAGAAATTATGTCCAATTTACAAAATTCAAAACATTGAATTTTCATTAAAAATGCATATATTTAATTCCCGCTATAAAAACTAATAGCGGGTTTTTTTGGAAGCAATATCTATGAAAAGTTTTGCACTTGTTCATGTCCATTTTCTAAGTGAACATAATTATAATGACCAATATTGAATTAAATAGTAAAAATATATTCTAATTAAACTTTAAAACCAATTAAAAAGATAATCTACAAATATATTTAAATTAGATGAAAAAGAAGTTTTGATGTAAAATGCAATATTTTTCACTATTCATTAAAAAGAATGAACATTGTCAGAAACATATCAAAAATTTAACCAAAGTAAATTTCAATATTCCATCCATAAATAATAAGTTTATTTTTATAAATAGAGATTATAAAATTGTCATAATTTAGTTTTAAAAAAGGTTCTCCATCAAAAGACGGTAAAATAATCTTTTAAAAATATTAGAGTATTTATTCTTAAAATTGGATTCATTTAGATTTTAAGAATCTAACATTTATTAGATAAATGTAAAAATATTTAACAAACATATGTAATCATTTTGTAGTTATTTCTGTTCATTCCCTCCATTGCAACGGCTAGGCGTTAACTAATATAATATTTTTATATTATTAGTGTGCAACGTAAGATTTCAAAGAAACTCGTTGTTGCGTATTGGGTACGCCATCGAGCATATCATTTCCTTTAATGTAGTATTAACAATTTATTAAAAAATATTGATAATAATTAGTATGTAATATTATTTATTTACCTGGGATTTTATAGGTTATCCAACACATAAATAAATAGACATGACAACTAGTTACATGAAAAATCATATAGACATGGTAGTTAGGAATGAACATTATCTTATGGACAAGAAATATAATTCCATAAATATTATTAAAACATGAAATTGTTTTTATGTATAAAATATTAACCTCGTGATTAATCCATCATAACCGGATTCTTTAGAGGCAGGTATCGCTCCCACTCGTCAAATAATGAAAATAATATATAAGTTTTAATAATGATCATTAATAATTAATCAACTTACAACCCATGAAATTAAAACTGGTTTATAAATATTTCATCATTATATATCCTTTGAAATTTATTTTTTATTCGTAATCATATAATTAGTTATTCATATAATAACAAGTTAATAAGAAACATATTTCAAACACATATTCTCATCATATACATAAACCATATATGGAATGAATAAGGATTTCATCCAAGGATCACATCTTCAGTAATGCATACATAAGATAAATGGATTTTATCATTAATGAAAAATCAATTTATTTATAACTATAAGGATAATTAAAGAAATGTCATATTGACATTAAAAGACCTTATTTTAGAATAAAAAATTTCTCAAATATTAAGAAAATAATTTTATTTGAATTATTTTTTGAAAAATTGTTAGGTAAACATCAGAAACATGAGTTTTCATGATTGCAAGAATGTCATTTTATTTTGTATTTATTAAAAGTAAACACTACATAAGAATTTTTCTAAAAACATTATATAAAAACTTGTTTGGAATATGAAAATATATTTTCATTATAACAATTTTTATAAAACTCAAATAGTGGAAAAATGATTTTTAATAATCATTTAAGGATAATAAATCCATTACATAAATAATTTTTATAAAACATATATATTGAAGAAAAATTCAATTCAATCAAGGAGAGAGATGTGGTATATTTTCTTAAAAATTATATTTTTAGTTACTTAAGTTTATAAGGTGAGGAACATAAAAGGAAAACCTATATTTTTATGAAATTTCTATAATAGAAAAAAATGTAAACCTTTATTGGGAGGTAGATAATTTGTCTTCATCATTAGAGACATAATCCTAAAAATATGGTTAAATAATTGGATTCATACATAAAAACATTACCAATTTGGAAGCATTTGAATAATAATCATTATGCAATAAATATCCAAAGTGGGATATAACAATACCCATAATTTTATGAAAAATAATTGAAAATTATATTTATGGGGAATATATATATATAAAAATAAACATGTTGGGAATATTGAATTTGTCTCACTAAAATGAAATGTGGACGAAACTGTCATACCATGAGATCAACATACATCGAATGCTCTTTTACATACTATTGTATGAAATAATCTATTATAAATATTATCTTATGCAACAGAGTGTGGGTATTTTTTGCAAGAAAAAAGCACTAGAATGATTATAAGGTTATTTGGAATGTATCTTGGAATCAGATATTAAGTTATAAGACTCAATGTAGTGTAAATATGAGAAATAAATGTTTTCCAATTATGATTTAGGAGTCGAGAATTTTTGAAATTATTTATTTAATTAAATTATTGTATGTTATTTCTCATTCCCAAATGAGTCATAATTTGTATATTTAAAGTGTATTATGAAAATAATTCAAAACTATTTCAAATAATAAAATTTATATTGGTTTTGTTTTTTCACACTTACCTATCTATTTAAAACCCCATTATCCCTTTTGACAATTACGATAATATTAAGGTTTTTTATTTTAAAATGCTTAATAATGTTATTATAAAATAGGAAATGAACCCTAAATGAATAATGGTAGATGGTTAAAATCATATCTCTTTTATGTTTCCAAATCTATGATTTTTAAAAATTTTAAATAAATAATAAATTATTATTTTTTATAAAATATCATTAATTTAATTTTAACACTATTACTTTAATTTAGATTTACATAAAACAAGGTAAAATGGAATTTTTTATTTCATTATTTAAATCCATTTTAATTTTTTATAGTTATATAAAACATTCTGGAAACATTAAATCATAATAATAAAATAAATTTTAATAATTTTAATATCATTTGGTTTATATATCTCACAAATTAATAAATATTGCATCAGTGATATATGAGAACATAAATTAATTATTTAATTAAATATAAATTATATATAAATTTAAATCATGAACATTGGTTTTTTATTCTCAAAATAGATAGTTATATTCATTCATAAAATTGTGTTTTTTTATGTGAACACCAATTTTATTCAAAACTATGTGACTGAACTTTGAAACATTGATTTCTTAAGAAATTATATTGGTCATTTTATTTGAAAAGTATCCCTTAAACAAATATTATTTTGAATAATATTTTAATTATTGAATGATATCAATTATATAATAATAATAATGAAACATTATGACATTATCACTTTTTATTAACCTATACATAATTGATTTACCCTTAACAATGGTGACAAATTCTACAACATTTACTATTTATATTGATATTAAATTACATGTAAAACTTATAAAATATAAAAATAATGATTAAAAATATTGAATAAATATTAAAAAATAAAATATCTATTTTTGGTATAATTTTATTTTAATATAATTCACAAAACTAGATAAAAAAGTTCATAAAAACACATTTTTATTCATAAAACTATAAATAATTGTATCCCATGCTTAACCGAAATATTAGATTAATGTTAAAATATTATATTGAATTTAAAATTTAAAATTATAATTATATCCATTCCTATTAGTTCTTAATGGAAATTACTATTTTATAATTATATTGTTCTCATTGAAGTAGTTATTCATAAAAATGAATTTGTGTAATAAAATTTGAAATACCAAATTTTGAATATAAAATATTTTACAATGAATAAAATTTGATTATTTAAAACAAAATTAAAATAATATTTCATTAAAATGTATTATAACCCAATTCTAATTTTTACGTATTATAAATTAAAATAATTATTTTAATGAAACGAACATTTGTTTCACAATTCATGAAAAATAATTATTTTTAAAATAATCTCAAAAATTCATCTGATGATAATATTAACATTATGAATTTAAATAAATTACCAATTCTAAAATATAATTTCAGAAATTATTTAAATTAAATATAATATTTTCTAAAAAAATAAATAAAATCCATTTGTATAAAAATGTATTTTTTAGTAAATAAATATACATCACTAACAATTAAGGTATTATTTAAAAAACAATTATCAATATTCTTATAATGTGTATGATCATTATAAATAATTTATAAATAAACCTATTATGTTCATAAAACCTATATAATGTCTATGTCATAATGGTCATATTAAAATAATTACATATAATTGTTTGTCCATGCTCAATGTTGCGTATCTTATATGGTAATGATGAAATAAATTTAATTGATTGAATACTATTTTACAAAATACTGATGTTTCACCAACCCCCCCCCCCCCCCCAATAAATTATTTCCAAAAAATTTGATCATTTTCATTATTGTCAATGGTTTCTTAATTCAATATTTTATTTTTGGAAGCACTCATTGAAAAAGTGTTAGTTAAACGAACTTGTAAAAATAGGAAATGTAATATATGAAGTTCCCCATAAAACTAGGATTTTAAATAGTATATTATCAATGATAAGTGAAAATATGGGAATTTTTTGGAACAAAATTAACAAAGACTATTAAAGAGTTATATATAACACGGTGATGATAAATTTGACAACCAAAAAACTGATAAATTATTGAGTGGTTAAAATGATATCAATTCATTTGAAATGTATGTTATAGGGAAAATATTTTAACTCAATATCATTTTTTATGAGGTATTATTTTATGTTACTAATATAATAATAATAATAATAATAATAATAATAATGATGATGATGATGATGATGATGATGATGATGATTATGATGATTATGATGATTATGATGATAATAAATAAGAATGGAAAAACATACCAGTGGATATAAATTGTCATGTAGTCCCCCTATCCAGGTGTATGGAGAAGGGTCCCCTACTACCTCCATAATTAAAAAAGGATGTCGAACAGATTTGTTAGAGGTTCACTAAATACATGTAAAGGTGTTTTGGGATTGTTGAACTCTGTTGGATTGTCCCACCATGAAACACATTATTGTCCGACCATTTTATTACGCCAAATCTGCATATATTATATTAAATTCCAAATCATCCAATTAATCCACCATTTGAAAATAATTTTATGGTGGAGTGAATGACTTCATCCATTTAATACATTTATAATTTTTATTACTATCAATTAGTGATAAATTAATGTTTCTAAATCATCCAAATATATAAAAAGGTATTATTTTGGTTTTGGTGAGGGTAAAGAAGTATAAAATTATTGTTGAATATTAAATTAATAATTAAATTATTAAATAATAAAAATTTATTATTGGAATGGCCAAACACTCTATGTGAAAATGGTATGTCTTTCCTGGGGAAAATCCATTTTCCAAGACCTAACTGTGTTCTCGGATATCTCATGCGACACACCAATTGATTGGTATTAAATAATTTGATAAAAAAATTAAATAAAACCTTAAAATAATGTTTCATCACATGAAATATTTATAAAAATATTAAACACATAGATGATATAATCCTCCTAGGGTAAACATGATTCATGAACCTAAAAGTGGTCTCAAATTTATCATATGCCACACTTGTTGAGTTATATTCAATTATTTTGGATAAATCCCCTCCGCATAATGTAATATATTTAATATTATTATTTTATTTTTATATAGGGTCAACAGGATATGGATTTCCTCAATAACTCATTACTTCACTGTACAAATATTTTATAGAATATTACCAGTTGTTCAATGGTATTTTTCTCTTATATGAATATTTAATAAATTTATAAACTGATTCTTATTGAAATATTACATATTTAGGAAAAGAAATTATTTTAAATAAGAATTATGTTATCGTAAAAAATATCATACATTAAATTATTTTCTTGAATAATTATCTCTATCAATATCGATTTACTCAGGTCATTGAGCCCGAAAATTATACTCAATTTTCAATGATTCATTCTGGATCTATCAATGGTTAAATTGAATAAAAAATAATGGGACCACCATACGTCAAAATATATGCTTTTTTAGATCTATGGTTTACACTAGACACTTATTATAAGATATTTCAGTCTGTATCTCAGTTTTATTACAATCAATAACAAGCACATGGTTGTGTATATACCTCCAAGGATGTTACATATGGAATATGTAATGCACACTTCTATGGTAATATATAATTTCAAGAAGATACACCACTGTACCAATCCATTATGTGCATTAAAATTGTCAAACAAAAAAGGTGATAGATTACAGTATATTAACATAAATCACTACCCCCATTGAGGAGTGACTCTTAATTAATCCAAATTTCCTACAATGTACTCCAAGGATCATTATATTAATCCATCATAAGATTTATAACTACTCTGAGTAGTGATCAAACACTACACAATCAGTTACACTCCCTTAGATTTCACCATAACCAAACCAGGATAACAACGTCTATCTCATCTTCGTCAAACCAAAATGTAATGATCATCATGGTCCGTTATAAAGAGAAACATAACAATCCTCCAAAATCAAATAGTATATTGTTATATTTAATATAAATAAATCAATGATATATTAACATCCAAATCCCTTCTAAATACTAGTTCGAAATATTTAAGAATATCCTTTAATATATATATAGTCCACTTATAATATACATCTTTATCTTTATTTTACGACACGATAAATATCAGTTGTGTCCTGAGGGATTTCTAAATGAAATGGAAAAAGAATAAAATAAAACATATATATCTACCAGATATAGTACTCAAGAGGAATCCCTAACATAGTATGATATCATCACCATAGTGATTTCACTGCTCTTCAATGGAGTGAGTCTCTCTAATTGAAAAAATTATTTAAGTCTTCATAAACATATCAACAATAATCATGACTTCATCATGACTCCTCAGGGCCCAAGGTAAAGAAATCACAAATAATATTATAGCATGTTCTCACATACAAAATTGATACCTAGGCTATGGGAATATATCCACTCAGAAGTTGGTACTCTTCCATTACCCTCTTATAATGAATTTGGAGAAAAAACCAACAATTTATCTCTAATATCTATTCCAATGTATGTACCAATTGAATCATTATACATATTGGTCACATACTAATGTACACGTAATCTAATCATATTATAACAACTCATCAACTTGATTTCAATGGAATAAGGGTATACAAAACTCCAATTTACCCTGATAACATCATCTTGGTAACATCACATATTTATAAAAGACAACACTAATTGAGATTATATTTGATACACCACATCGAGCAAAAATTAACAACTTAGTATTATTTTTTAATATGGAAGCTATCACATATTTCATAGAATGGAAGGTATGAAATTATTTAACTAATATATCAAAATATATTTTACACATGTATATATAACTCATTTTTTCTTAACTTATAAATTGTAAATAACGATTATCCCCTTTTAAATATAAAATGAAATGTTTTTTTTGAGAAATTATTTAAATGATAAAAAGTGTTTCTTATTCCAATAAATAAACAATAAATAATTTTTAATATATTAATTAAATTTATAACATATTAAATCTTTTTTTATCATTCAATCA
The DNA here is from genome assembly GCA_963277665.1 of Viscum album. Lineage (NCBI taxonomy): Eukaryota > Viridiplantae > Streptophyta > Magnoliopsida > Santalales > Viscaceae > Viscum > Viscum album. The sequence goes on from OY728132.1 coordinate 2,143,035,308, forward strand.
ATGTTTTTTCTATACTTGATGTATGTAAAAATCAAATTTTACACAAGAATGATGTTTTTTTTGGAAAATACTATTTATTAACATTTTAATTTCACACATATTTTATATTCTATTTTTAAAAACATTATATAAACTATTTCCAAAATTAATTCTCATATTGATTGAATATAAATTTCAAAAATTTACTTTTGTTTGATTTTTTTCATTATTTATATATGTTTATTTTTTTTTATGATTACTGAAAAATATTCAATTTTAATAGAAATGTGATTTTTAGACTAAATAAATTATATTATAAAATTATATATTTGATTTCGGTTAATTTTAACTAGATAAATAATATATCATTCAATTTAATATATCCAAATTTATGAAAATTAAAATTGAATTTGGATATAATTTTTCCCCAATATAATAATTTTCACAGTAGAACTCTTTTTCTCATTCTATCCATATGACAATCTTTAAATTTATTATATTTAATTATTTTATTTGAATTTTGTAAGATGGATTTCAGATTTTTATTTACATGGATGAAATTTAGTAAATATTTACCTATATAATTTTAATAATATGAATATTCATTTTAGTAATTTTTTTATTACAACAGTTATGGGTAAATAAATTATTTGTGGTTAAAAAAATTATAATTAATAGAAAATTATTAAATATTATTATTTTATTGGATGACTTATTTTAAAAAAAACATTTATATAATTGTGATTTTATTACCCTTTAAAACCCTTAGATAACTTCTAAACCATATTATCATTTTTTAATGAAATGACATAGATGTCATACTAATTATTTACTAAATATAACATTTTCTATATAAGGAAACACATGGGACATGATCAGATATAATTAATATATTGAAATATAATATTCAATTATTCATCATGTTAATTTAAATTTGTTTTTTTTTGAAATGACATAATTAAATTAAGTGTATGTATAATGTTGTTGCATTACATTTTAATTAAGAAAATTCCAAATATATGTTACTAAATTTATATTTATAAATATCGTATCACATAGAAAATTTCATCCAATAATTTTAATGATTAATTCTAAATGTATTGGATATTTTATAATAATTGGTTGTAATTTATATTTCTTTTGTGATATTATCAAAATGACATTTTTTAAATAGTGTAAAAATTGCCATTAAGGATATTTTAAAATAAAGAATATTTTATTAAATGATATATAAGACCTAAACATTAGTAATTGGCAAAAATTATTGGAATTAGGATAACAATTTCATTAATGATCCATTTATGGTATTTTAACATTTAATAAAACTATATTAACTCTTTAGTATTAAAAACACATCATGTCACCTAGGAATTAATGAGGAAACATATGGGTTAAAACCAAAAGAAATTTATTAAAAATATCTAATACATGTGTAATTTCATTGGATAGATACATTTAGATGGAAAATTATCTTATATTATAAATAAATAAGGATTGATGTATTTTTAACAAAACAATTATTTACATTATTGTAATATTTTTGAAAAATTACAACAGTGCCCCTCTTCTCCTTTATAAAAGGGTACCTCTTACACTCCATTCCTCAAAATGAAATTTATATTTGCTTAAAAAAATATGAGATAAAATATATTCATATAATCTGTTTTGTCATTATAGAGCTATTAGTTTATTAAATAAATCATGATTAATGCTTGTATGTTTTTACAAAATGGTGGTGGTCCGAGAATGAGGTATTGTTTTTATTCAAGAATTTCTGTTTTATTTTTTCTTCCAGTTACTAAGAATATTATTCAACCCTGAAGAATTATGAACTCAAATAACCTATATATTATGACATTTCATGATGAAATTTCAAAAACAATATCCATATCCTCTTCTATCAATTGGGAAAATAATTATTCCTCTGTTTGTACGATAGACTTCCACCCCAAAAACCTATATAATTCATTTTCCATAACTACTGCTGAATGTATTGTTATAATAATTCAATTAAAGTTTATATATGATATTAATGAAATACATATTATTATTAATGAATAATATATCTTTTAATTTCTTACCATTCAATGCACACAAATATGGAAATTTCCGTCATTCGTATATGCACACTATCAACTCAAAGATGCGATGTGATTCATTTTACATCACCATATCACATGGTTAATATATATATAAATAGTTTCAGAAATAATATCATATATATTATGTTATTATAATTTGAAAATTTCAGAATGATATTGTCCTTCTTTCTATAATTATCATTATGTAACTGAACATTACTTTTATATACGTAAGACTTACTGTCTCCATTATTGAAACAGAATTCATTTTTTTCATATCTTCATATAATGGATTGATTAAAATGAATAATTTATATAAAAATTTATTTATTATTTCATTACTAGAATTCTGAATAAGATACACTAATGACATAATTTTACTAAACACATCCTACAATGGTCATTTTGGAATCATAAAATGAATATCATCAAAATATCCATCGTGAACTTATATTATTATATAATTGTTAAAACATGGTAATAATTTATATAGAATGAATAATTAAATCTATAAATTCACTAAATAAATTATATAATTTACCTATGATAATTATTTAGGATTATTAAAATCGTACTTGATGATTTGAACTAAAAGTAAGGGACATCGTCTCAATTATCCTTCACTGAGGCATATTTTGATGTCATTCATCTATATTATTTTTAGAGGAGTATATAACTCCTTTATAAAATAATATATCATGAATTTATTTATTCCCATTATATTTAATGTTTTTCATAAATTATACTCTTTCATGTGGTATACGATTCTGTTGATTACAATGAATTAAGGAAATTTATAAACAAATTTTTATTCTTTTGGTGAAACATGTACATCCAGAAAGTACCATGATATTCATATTTTTGAAATAAATTTGGAAAAAGCTATTTTTTATTTCAACTATTTTTATTTATATTTATCAAAAAAATTTATAATTAGTTCATTTTATTAATTATTACATCAATAATATGATATTTCTATGGGAATTTCTTTAAAAATCATATTTTAATGATACTCTTAAAATATTTTATAAAATAAGAAAAATCGAGGCTTTTAACATGTATAACATTAAAAAAATTCTTATTCAATGTTTCATTAAATTTTTTACACGTTCCATTAACCGATTGTAATTTTATTTGAAAATATGTTTTTTTATTTAGGAGTTTAAGGTTTGGTAAAAATTAAATGTGATTTCAATGGGGAAAAATTATTTTTAATTGATTCTTTATTTTTTCTTATGTTTTGATTTTTATAAATTGTAAATTTGTATAAGTTGTTCTAGGATAAATCGAGATCAGATGAGCCAATTATAGCACTCCAATCTGTTAAGTAATGAGACAGAGTTTACCAGTTGGGTTTCCCAATGGGATTAAGGGAATATACTATAGTGGGTATTCAAAATGTAAAAATTAATGTTACTAACTATGTAGTTATTAGAACATCTTTAAGTGTGTTATAGAATTTACACTATGTGTTGCCTTATCGATTTTTATTTTATCTAGAGTTTTACATGATACATTAGATTTCAAGAGGTATGATAGGGAGAATATGGCGTATGGGTGAAATGTGTAACATTATGAAAATTATTCAATTGGTTTAAAAGAATTAATGGACACACATTATCTTTATTTAAAAATATTCTACATAGTTATATTATTGTGATCATACCAAGTGTTAATTTTGTTTCACCATGATTTAAAGGTGTAAGTAAAAGGATGAGATAATGGAAAATATTATGAATATTTTTCATAAAGAGAACCACGTTAGATTTTTAAGAGCACATATTTGGTAGAAAAAATGGATTATCAATATAAGTTTCCACATGTAATGTAAGGGATATATATTAAATATTTTGTAATAATTATCTAAAACAATAAATTAAAATATCTGGAAATGTAAATTCTTGATTAAAAGCATAATAATATGTAATGTTAAAGGCTGGTTTATTATAGTGGGTATCAAAACATGGTTTCTAAAAAAAATTTATTTTAGGATGTCTCCCAAAATCTTGGGATATCATACTGGGTTTAATATTTTATTTTTGATCAAAATTTTAATGTCTTATAAACATGTTATAGACAATATATTTTGAATATTTAAGGTGATCAATTCTATTTTTTTTTACATTTTCTTGATGTAATTGTAGGTTATTACGTTTTTGGGATTCAAAATTAATGTTATAAGATAACCTTTGGGGTAAAAATTGAGTGTTTAAAGTTTAATTATTTTATATTAATTCAATCATAACTATATTATTTTAGAAAAATGACATCCCATAAGATTGGGGAATTCTTTTCACGTCCTGAGAGTTTATTGGAATTGTACCCATAACTAAAGGGAGAAAATGAAGGATCACCTACTACAAGCCTAAATGATTTACAAGTTAAATTAAAATAGTTTTCATAGTAATAATATCTTATAAATGAATTTTATATCATTTGGATCTAATAATAAATTTTTATTAGGTGATTAATCGTATTTCAGAAGAATATTATTATTTTTGGAACCCAAAATAATTATGCTAAATTGTATTATATAGGATTTTTTTTGGATGATAAATGTGTAATTATATTTTTGGATGAACATATAACATCATTTTGGATTATTGTTATTCATGTTTTTAATTGAATTGGTTAAATTGCCTTGAAAACAATTACTGAAATTATATTTGAGTGTATTTCTTCTGCAGTAATTTATATTATTTAGAGATAATTCATAAAATATATCATAGAAGACAATGTTATTAAATAATTATGAATTACATGTTACAATCCTTATTTTTATTGTTTTGAGATGTATTAGAGATATTAATTTATCAAATGGACAATGTAGAACTTTCGGTAATACTATTTAATTTCAGATACTAAAATTTTCATTTATTTTATGACATTTAATCATTTTGGAAAATTTCCCTAAAATATGTAAACCCTTTGATATTGGTTAATCAATATATAATGGATGAATATATAGAATTAATATTATTTATTTTTTGATCTAGGGAATTTGATTCTAATTTTTGATCTACGAAATGAAAATTCATCGTAAATAGTAACTGTTTGGATGAAATAATGATTTTGTTATTGAAATTAATTAGTTGACGAAATAGTACATTTCAATTATTAATATATATTTATGTTCTAAGTCAATGTTATAAAATATTTACTCTAATATATGAAAATTATATTTAAACAATAATATTTTATGTTTCTATTTCTAACTATGAAATCAATTAAAATTTAACCCATCACAAATTTATTGTTTTATTATTGCTAACTTTCTCATAAACATAATATGTGTTACCTCAGGTGACATTTATAACACTGTTTCTCAATTTTAAAGTGGATGTTTCATTAATCCTTTTTATCATGTATGATTATAAAATTTTTATATTGAATAGTCAAACCATGCTTACCAATACCATGTATAAATGGAACAAATGCAATTTTTCTAATGTAATAAAGAATTCAACATCTCGATTTTTTAAAAAGAATCGATATGTTCAATTGCGTAATATAAAAATTAATAAATTTATACTGAATAATTTAAATGTACATAAGTGTTGTTTATACAAAAATATAACAAAATAACACATTTTATAATATATTAATGAAAATTTTAATATATTAAATCTAATGTTTTAAATTCATATGATCTTTTTTCTTGAAATGATATATGAAAAAATCATATTTCACGCATAATATAAGTATTTTTCTATAATGGTTGGTTTTTTACTTATTGATGGTGATCATATTTTAATTATATATATTCAAAGTTATATAAAGTATATTTGAAAAAATAATATTCATATATTTTTTATGATTATCTTTATTTTATTTTTTGGAATTTTGTTATTTTTCTGAAAAATTCATTATTTTGATTAATAGTTGTAAATACTTAATTTTAATTGAATACAACACTTCGAACAAAATAATTAATAGTGTAAAAATATTTTTTTAATTTTGAAAGTATCTATATATATTTTGTATATTCATTAATCTAATAAAGGTGATTGGAATCTATCTGTCATTGATTATTTAATGAATACATTTCCAAATTTTGATCAGTTAGCTTTTACAAACATATTTTTTATTCAATTAATGAGATAAATTTTAAATTTATATTTTCGAATTCTACTATTGGAATTTTTTATGATGAATTAATTATTTTTAATATGTAGGGAAAAATTTAGAAAATAATTCCCTTTAAATTTTGGGGATTATGAATAGTTACTTTGGTATTTATTATATTACTATGGATGAGGGTTCTTCCGGTAATTAAAGGAAAATATTATATTCTAAATATATAAAATTTAATCTAAAACATAAAATAATATTATTGGAAGAGTGATTTTATACCCAAATTATCTTTGTTACGTTTTTATAACCCATTGGACCCACATTGCAAACTCTTATCCCTATATAGTACTTTTTTAAAGAAAAGTAAAAGATTTCATACTATTGTTTTAATAAAAATATCATTATTTATCTGGAGTAATTTAGGGGATATTATTTTATTTAAATATTATTTTAAAATATAAAATGTTTATAATCATCTTGGTAATTTTTCTAAAATATATATTGAAAAAATTATATAATAAAAGGTATGCATAATGATGTTGTATTAATTGTTTAATTAATGTAAATATGAAATTATTCTTATTTAAAATTAAATAATAAATAAAAATTTATTTAATAATTATCATCCAAAAATTTTATAGAATATTTTTACATCATAGTGATATTTTAATAAAATTTTTATAATTAAACTAGTTTTTATGATATTTTTAAAAATTCATGTATTGTATATTTCGAAAATAGGATTTAATGATATTTTAAAATAAATAATATTCAATTTGAATATGTGAAATTAAAAACAATATAAAAATGTAATTAATGATTATTATACTCATTAAAATATCATAAATGATTCGTTTGTTGTTGTTTTTGGCATGTTTTAATACCTATATTAACACAATAGTAGTAAAAAACCATGTTGTTAGAGTATAAATTAATGTGGTAAATTAAAGGTTAAAACAAAATATAAGGATTAAAACAAAGTAAAAAGTGTTGAATTCTAGTTGTATGAGTAAATTTATACCCAAACTCTTCCCGTATTATTAACATGTTAGCCTGTAACCTTTTGAAATAAAATTAATTTATAGTGCTTTAATATTTTAATGAATTCTAAGAGTATATTTTCAATCTATTTTATAATTGATCCTCTTCTTCTCTATTACCTAAAGTTAAATACTTATTTTGTTTATCCATGATCATCCTGAATTCCTTACTGTATTCAATTACCACATTCTAAGAATCATATTTTATTGATAACATGAACCTTAATGTTCTTAATGTGATAAGAAATGGAAGTTGTCCAAGGATGATTTTATATTTTTAATCACGAATTTCTATTTTATTTCATCCCCACTTACATAATATCTTATTAGATAATGATTAAAAGAAAAAATCGGTATCATAAATATACTGATATTTTATTTTTCTAATAACATCTCTGAAATCAATAACCACAACATTATAAAGGGAATATAATTTATCATTCCTGTGTGCGGCATACTACTACCTCACAAACTTATTAAAGTCCTCTTACATCAACACATCTCAAAGAATGATGATAATATTATAATTAATTATTATGTATAATATTAATGAATTATTTATTATAATTAAATAATAAATTACACTTTATTTTCTTACCTTTACATGAACATAAAAATGATAGTGTTGTTCGTGTGTACACGTGAACTATCACACAAACGAAGAGATGTGATTATTTTTTTTATCACTATATCACATTGATAATATGAAAATAAAATGACAAAATTATATTATTATCATTAATTTGTGGTATAAAATTATTATACTTATTTCTATCATGATCATTGATAAATTGAATCTTTACTCTTACGTATGCTCGACATAAAATCTCCATGATTGTAACATTGTACAATTTACATATATCTATTTTATTGATGAATCATAAATTTTAATTAATAAATAATATTTATTATTTGATTATTTTTATTATTTTTATTATTATTATGTACTAATGAACACTTTTTACTATATGAATGAATCCAAAATCATTTTGGACTCATATACTTAATAACCTCAAAACGACTGACTTTAATGTAAAAAAATAGTTAATTGTTAATAAATGGTAAAAGGTGATATATAAGGATTATTAAACATTAAAAAATTTCTTATGAATTTAAATAATTTACATTTTTTATTTATTATTATATATAAAGGATGTACGTGATGATCATTCATGAACCGTCCTCATGGCCCGTGTTGTGACTACCCTATGCCCGCCTTCCATAGGCCAGGGGATGGTGACTAGCTCCAAAGGCATAAATCCCTATGCTATGAAGGCATTGCCCTTATAAGAGTAAACACACACAACTGAGTAAACAACTGGAAGCCAAACACTATTTAGTAACTATATACAAAAGATGTGCTAGAAAGTAAAAGGGGCTAGAAATTCAAGCCCAACATTAAGGTACAAACAAAAGACAAATAGCTTGAAGGTGTCTAGCTGCTCTAGGTTCATCCACCATAGATCCGACCTAAAGTCTAGGTATAGATAGACTCCTCAGAACTTCACCTCCGTTTTTATCCTCCTGGTACCGACTCATCCTGAGGTCCACCTCCGGGTACCGTTCAGTCCTCGTACACTCCGCCTCGGTCTACGATGTTCGTCGTCTGCATCCATCACAATGAGGTGCAGGCATAGAAAATGCGGTGGTGTGCATAACGATACACAGTAGGGACCCTGAGACGCTCAAGGACTCACAAAATCCACTAAGTATAAACAACATAAGTAAGATAAAAACACGAAGTGTCAACCACATTACTTATATATATGCCCATACATATACCTATGTTACCAATCACAGTCCGGATCTAACACTCATGCCCCAGCACAACCCAGTCGAAAAATAAAGTAAAGTCAATCACCTCAATGATAATTATTGATAGATAAGACTCAGCTCAAATAGGTATACTACTCATGTAAAGGGGTAGAGATGATTAGTTTAAGCCACTGAATCATCTCCTCTTTCGATCCCACGTAGGATCCTAGAATATTATTAGTGTTGTCGAACCAACGTTGGATCCTGGTACAGAAGTCGTCACTGTCGAACCCACAGAAGATCCCGATACAGTAGTCCTTGCTATTGAACCCACAAAGGATCTCGTTACAGTAGTCACCGATATCGAACCCATAGGGGATCCCGGTACAGATATCATCGATGTCGAATAGACGGAGGATCCTGGTATAGTATTTTCACTACTGATCCCATGGAAGATCCTATTATATCAGTTTCAACCAACCCTAGGGCTCTCGCACACAGCATGCTCAATTCTGGGAGGGTCCGATTCTCGAGCCAAGAGTCTACACATAAACTACCACGAAGCCTTGAGTTGATGTGTCCATAATTTTATCTCATCATAAGGAACCCTACGTGACAAATGGCGCATCGATCATATGCTCGGTCTCTATGTTAATGTCATTTCTGTTCTAGGGGCATGGTTGGTTTTTAGGTTCAAACCAACTTGACTGTACCTCAAATGCATCCAAACCTCAATCGGGGTATTCCAAAAGAATCATCTCTCTCCATGAATTTCATTACCATAGATGGATCGTCAATCAGAAATTCGTAGCTCAACATGTGGGCTAGAAGGTGTAAATATCCATAATGTGTCTGGGTCTGCTCTGACCCAGTCTGACTGACCATGATCGACCTGGTCTAAACTGGGGTTTGATCTGATCTGCGGATGCGGCCCGACTTGAGTGGTTGTCCCAGTCTGAGTAGAAGGACCGATCCAAGCTAGCGGCCTAGCCCAAAGGGGTGTCCCGACTTGAGAGCACGACCCAAGGTGGCCCGGCCCAAGAGCGGCCCGAACCGAGGTAGCCTGACCCGTGGTGGCCCTGCCAAGGGCGGCCTGGCCGACCGGTCTGCTTGGATGGGAGGTGGACAGCCACACGAAGCCAGCAGTGGCCGCGCGGCGGGGGGGGGGGGGGGGGGGGGGGGGGGTCAGCCCCTTCCCCCTAGTCTCTCTAACGGTCGACGTGTGCTGCCGGCCTGGTGACTAGAAGACCCGAGGGGTCCCTCCATTGGAGTGCCCACTGGTGGCTGGCTCAACCGACTGCCCTTCCCATCAGTCGTGGCCTTTGGCCACAGGTCCGCTTTGGTACGGCGCGATGACATCGGGTCGTCTTCGTCCGGTGCGGCCCGCATGGCCACACCTCCATTCCTCCAGCGTGTTGTGATGGCACCGTGCCCCTCCAACACCATCGTGGTCCAGTTATTTGCACGGAGTGATGGCACCGAGCCCCTTCAGCGACCAGGTGGTCCTTACACCGACGGTTCCTCTCACGGCCAACCTGTCACCGGCCACCAATTCTCCAACATGGTTCTATATTCCAGAGGTTGCATTGTGCCAATGACGTCATCAACCGAACAAGAACCAACAGAGGGTCTTCAGGCTATGTTTGTTCAGCCCACGCCCTCGACGTTAGGTGATAGGGAATGGCCAAAAGATAAACCCAGGTTTGAATGACCAATAACATGAAAAGAATTAATCTCAAACCACTACCTTGTAATCGGTGAACATTGACGAAGATGCGGGAAAATAATTTGAAGGCGTTTTCATTGGAGACATTATATATAGGCAGCGTCTTCCATTTCATGCTCTTGTTGGAGAGGGAGGAGACAACATTATCATTCCTCAGTGGATACTTGCATTCCTCATTGAGAGAAAACTCTCCCGGTCCTTCCAAGGCACCACCACATGATTATGCCAAATCCAAAATAATAAAATAACACATATGATTATATTTTTGGCATAATGAATTAAAAATGATTCAAATTCATTAAGATACATCACTTAATTGAAAGTATGTGTTGGTTCATTAATTTGGAGGGGGAAGGTGAAGAGGCTCCAAAAATTTATTGTGGAATTGAAGAGTTCCTCCTCTTAAATTGGGTTCAAGGGGAGTAAGAGAGGTCGGGTGTGTGCCTAATAATAATTCTCCAATGGAGGTTATGTGGGGGTAGTCCCCACCATCATGACCTCTCATGGGAGGTTAATGTGTAGTGGCCCCCACCTCCGACCACCACTTGGTGGTTTTATCGACCACTAATAAAATAAATTTAATACTTAATTTTATTCAATTTAATAAAAACCTCCAAAAAATTATATTCCACTCACAATAAAACAAAACTACGGTGAAGGTCTCTATAAGAGAATACTGGCAATGTGAGTTCAATGGTACCCTCATATTTGAATTCCGAGAACCAATTCAAAAGTTATGAAACGTCGTTGCACGTTTACAGTATGTTCCCAAAAATTAGTTCGGAAACTTATTCATAGCGATCCTCGACCCACTGTGGTCACGGTTAGGATCTTCCTAGGTGAAACTCGCCCCAAAAAACAAAATGGAATCTTTTTATTTCCAATACGAGTTACCGTTTAAAATTTATGAATTTCACAATAAAATAATTTTCACATAATTATTTTATTTTCGGAAAAAAACTAACTTTCTCTGGTGGCCCTCGCAAACCAAAATTAGAATTTTCATAAAGATATCATACCCACATGAGTTCAGTGGTGGTCTTAGATTCTTAATCTGAGATACCATTTGTGAGTTATAGCATTTAAAAAATAAATTTTTTTTTAATTATTTTAGTTAAGGTTATGCCAATTTTTGGTTTTTTCCCAGGAATCCTGAACTGACTAAACATATGTAAATCCTTAGGTAAAACTACCATCATGAGAACAATAGTGGCCTCATATTTTTGATCTAAGTAACTGTTTAAGAGATATTCCACATTTTTAGGAAAACTGCATACACACATTAATTTATGCTTAACAAAACATCGACAGATCATTTCGGTCCACCGGGCCTCAAAATCATGAGCTGTCAAAACTGCAGACTAGTAGAATTTCCATGTATTTAAAAATAATAATCAGAATTTTGGGTCATTAAATTCTCACCACCTCAGGTCTATACATCCTCGTAAGATACAACACACACTAAGGGAACATATGGGGTTACTGAGCAATAATCTGAGCCTCCCACTTCCATGTTCTCTCCTAGAGGTTCCTGTGCTGCCAACAAACACGCACTGGAGGAATCAACCATCCACGTAGGACCCTCTTTAGTCGACTCTCAATCTGAATTGGATCCTCTGTGAATGTCACCCCGCCATCGATGTCCAGCTCCCCATGGTCGATTATGTGGGACAGGTCGTGCACGCGTCTCCTCAGCTAAGATACTCATAAGACGTCATGCACCTACTGCAACTGATGTGGAAGAGCCAAGCGGTAAGCCACCTCGCCTACCCTACTGAGGACTTGAAAAGGTCCGATGAATCACGGAGTTAGATTTGCACCTTGGACAAATATTTTTAGACCACGTCAAGGTGATACCTGTAGAAAGATGTGTTTTCCATCCTCAACTCCAGTGGTCTGCATCTCTTATTAGTATAGGACTTCAGCCTGCTTTGTTCAGTCTTCATCCACTATTGGATGATCTGCATCTTCTCCATCTCCTGGATGTATGTTGAAGACCCGTCATAATGTCCATGGATATCTTATCCCTCTTCCACATTGGTACCTCCAATAGAAGATCCATACCTGCTAGTACGTGATGCTCCGCCTTAACTTGATGAGAAGAGAGGCATCGAGAGACAAACTCTGCTACAACCTTTTTCAAACCTGGACACCAATTCCATCATTGACGGTCCTGATACTTCTTCGCCACTACTGGATGTACCGCTAATGTAGATATGTGGAACTCCCTCAAAACATCCCCCTGAAGTTACAATAGCACCATAGTACTTTCTTTCAAACGGATTACGTGCTCCCCACCTTCAGAAAATTCATCATGTGCATGTATTTTTGATATCTGAGCACGTCACATCTCACAGACAACGTCCACACGATGTGCCTCCCTAACTCGCTAATGATGTGGAGGAGTGACTGTGAGAGACTATTGAAAGGCTGCTCCATCTCTATCCACAAAGGATATCTACAATGCGGCCAGCTGCTATATTTCCTCTCCTAGTAGCTAAATGCTTAATCTTCTACTGAGAGCATCTGCTACAATGTTTCCCTTCCTATGAGTATAGACTATCTCAATGTCATTGTCCTGGAGGAACTCAAACCAACCTCTCTATCTCATGTTTAGGTCCATCTGTGAGAAGATGTACCTGACACTTAGGTGGTCATAGAAGACTGTAAAATGCTAGCCCATCAGATAGTGTCACCAAAAAATCATGGAGAAGGCCACTGATGCTAGCCCCAGGTCATGGGTAGCATAGTTCTGCTCATGTTGTCTCAGCTTCCGATAACCATATGCGATCAATGCTCGCTCCTACATCGGGACACACCCGAGTCTGGTCCCTAATGCGTCGAAATAAACTACATACCCTACACATTCCCCCGGAAGCCTCATGATTGGGCCCTAGTCAGCCTCTGCCTCAGCTCCTGAATGATTTTCTGATATCTCTCTAACCACATGGAGGGTTTCCCCTTCTTCGCCAAAGTTGATAGTGGTTCTGCAACACTGGAGAAGTATGGCACAAAGGTAGGACTGGCCGACTTATGAGTTACCATCTGTACCCTCTTTTGCATGATTCCATCATGTGTTGCCTTGGTTTTCCTTTTCGCCTGCCATGGAAAACCCTATCCCAACATTTTAGATAAACCACAAACTTTTTCCTAATACAGTCATTCTGTTTATGAACTATAGTTCCCCAATCCATACCTAAACTAACGTCATAATTTCTCAATGCAACAAAAAAGTGATTCCAACCGAAAGACTTTCCTCAAGGGTTAGATCACACCATCGACGTATGTGTGATTTTTGAGTCTCCTCAAAAAGGCATCTCCAGACGTGAGGGTAAAGTCAACTACTTAACCAAAAACTCTAGGTATGGGACAAGATTTGTGGATGGAAGGAATGATTGGTATCCATGTATATTGATAAAAATGCTAGTAGTTGAAACAAACTGTACCTCAAATCATTTATAGAGCCCTTCGGTCACACACCTTGAGTGCATGCAGTAACTGTTTTCTCCTTCCCTCCAGCTCTCTAATCAATGCGGGGACTACAAAGGTGGGTGATTGTAACATATTGAAATGTTCAACACCTCATGATATTCTTGTATAACTAATTCCATGTATTCTACCATACAAATTCATTTTCCAAAAAACATCCACTTTAAGAAACATTTTACTTGATCATGTTTATGAGACTGGCGCCATTTGTCATGCTTTCAATCTGTTAAAATTCTATGGCTATATCCTAACATCCAATGAACATTAAACCAAAAAGTTTCTATGTAGCAACCTACTATGAATAGGAATGTATAGATGAAAAAGTGTTGGCTCAGATATCCTTAAACATATCTTGATCTGCAGTCCGAGCTCTAAAGCACTGATCATACCACATTCATCGAGTAAAGGAAAGATCGATATGCCTCGAAGAATTCTCAGCTACAAACACGTAGTCCTGTCGAAGCTGTATAAGCTCTAGTATACTCTCACCCTCCTTCTCAAGCCACTCCTTAGTCACCAGTGAGTCAGGAACTCCTCGGAACCTGAGTGGTATCTGATGCTGAAACATGTGTAAGGTACTATGCCTACATGTTCCTCTACCGAAACTGCTGGTTGCAACTACTGACCAACAAGCAGTGCTATAGCTCACACACTATCCAGAGGTACTATCTCAGGTAATGGTCCATGCACCGAGGCCTCATCACTAGAAGGAAAATCCTCTTCTTCACTCACTGAAATAGTCTAGTAGCTATGATCACCATCTTATGTTCTGGTGTCTCAACTAGGCAGAAAACTCTAGCAATCACCTCCAGCTAGCCCTCAGCTGCGTGGGAATATGTCTCACCTCGAAACCTCAAAGGAATATACTACTGGAATTTGAAAAATGCACTCAGTCAGTGTGCACTATCCTCCAGTTTGGTTGGGGGTATCTTCTACCTTATGGGTTTTGGTTCTACTGATACACCCCATATGGTGACAATATAGATAAAGGGCCCTAAAGTGGAGCCTCGTCGCTCGATGGGCTATCATCGTGTAATCTCTTAGAAACCCTAGCTGGTTATTTACACAGTGATATCCTAATAAATTATAGGTGTGTCACGGTCAAAAATTTATATTGGTCATCTAACTCGAAGAGTTCACAAAGAAGACTATTGAAAACACACTCACAATCAGTGTTTCAATGCACAGAGTCGGAAATCAGAAGTCTGGGTCATGGTGTTTCGATACGTCGGTCACCGCACCAACAGTTGACTCCCCGGACTAAAAACCACACTCAATACTCTTAACCCTATTTTTTATAGTATGACAGATCAGATTCCTAAATTCTACAGTAGAACCGGCTCGATTGATACAAATTTGTCACGACCCATCTTTAGGGCTCGTGTCGTGACTACCCCAAGACCGCTTTTTATAGGATAGGGGTAGGTGACAAAACCAATGGTGTAAATCCCTATGTGGGGAAGGAATTTTCATTATAAAAGTAAACACACACCACATAGTACACAACTGGAAACAAAACACTAAGTTAGAACTGTATACAAAAGATGTGCTGGAAAGTAAAAGGGGCCTGGAATACATGCCCAACAGTAAAGTTCATGGAAAAGATAAATAGTTGAGAAGGTGTCTAGTAGCTCCTGAATCGTCCACCATGGATCCTACCTAAAGATTAGGTATATATAGCCTTCTCATCACTTCATGTTCATCTATCTCCCCCGGGTACTGACTCATCGAGAGGTCCACCTTTGGGTATTATCCAATCCTCGTACATTCTGCATCGGTCAGCACTGTCTGTCGTCTACTTCCATCACAATGATGTGTGGGTATAGCCCATGCAGTGGTGACTATAATGATACTCAGTAGGGACCCCAAGACCCACATGTTCTCACAAAATGTACTATGGCTGAACCACAATACATAGTTACAATCCCGATGTATCAACCAACATTCCTTGGTATATGCCCATATATATACTTAAGATAACAATAACAGTCTGGTTGCAACTCTCGAGACCAAGCACAACCCAGTCCACAAATGAAGTAATTTAAAGCACCATGATGATAATTATTGAAGGAAATGACTCACCTCACACATGTAAACAACTCATGTATGTGAGATGATATTTGAATATGATATACTCAACTATATCAAATGTAGGATCGAATATGCATACAATACAATAGGGGGTGAATTATATACATTAAAAATTCTTTTGGAACCTTTAATGTTGATTACGAATAACCAGGATTTCCTTAAACAAAGGTAAGAGATAAGTTTAACATAGTTAATCGTAATAAAATTCACAACACCTCTAATCTTATCAATAGATTACAAAATTAGATTCTACCTTAAAGCGTATAGAATCTAACTTTAATAGTGTACAAAAGTAAGGAAGTACAATATGGTTATACTTTCCATAATATACAAACACAACGAAAATAAACATGTATGAAAAAAATTAACAAGATATAAATCATTTAACCCATAGAGAAGGGTATCCAACAAACTTTGATAAAGGTCCCTTGATTTATACTTTCAAGAAATTCTGTCTTACCCACACCTAGGTAAGCCCTCGATTCGAATATAGGAGTCCTTATCTTGCTATCCTCGCAAGCCTCAACATCAAGGTAGTTGAAAACCTCTGTCTTCCTCAGCATGGAAGCCCTCATCTTCAAGGTGTTGGAATCCTCTGTCTTCCTATCCTCGGAATCCCTCGATTGTGATCACTAACAACCGGAGTCGCACGATGAAAATATGCACAAGGAAAAGTTTGAACAAGCAGTTCAAACATTCTGCATGAAGCTGAGAGTTAATAAGAGCCTCTCTCTCTATAAATCACATCAATAGCATGTGCGAACAATGTCTAAGTTGTATTTTAGAGCTCTTTCAAATGAGCTCCTATTTATAGTCATGTTCAGCTCCCTCCTCCAACGGTCATAACTTACTTAAAATTAGGAGGGACCTATACACATGGCACGTAGACACCAGTTAGTTTATAATGTAATAGATGACATCTTTTTATAAAAAAACAAGTGGAACAGAATGTACGACATCGTTTTAAGATAAGCTAAAATGTTCGGAGTGAAGGTTTGGAGTGTAAGCAAAATATAAATGAGTAGAAAAATTATAAAAGTAAAAAAAATGAACGTTCGGAGTCTAACCAAAAATAATATTCAGAGTATAAATAAATTTAGATTGTATAAAGCAAAGATAATCAGATTCTGCTTAATAGGAGAATTCGGAATGAGAATTCGTAATCAGAATTCATCATCAAAATTCGTAATGGGAATTCGTATTCAGAATTTGTCATTAGAATTCGTAATGGGAATTCATAATAATAATTCTTCATTAGAATTCGTAAAGTGAATTCGTAATCAGAATTTGTCATCAGAATTAGGTTTCGAACTTCATGAGAGTTCGTATCCAGAATTCGGAGTGGAACTTTATTAGATTTCGTATCCATAATTCGAAGTGAAACTTCATTACAGTTCTCATCCAGAATTTGGAGTGGAACTTCATTACAGTTCTCATCCAGAATTCAGAGCCTAAAACAGAATTCTTCATATCATTGTTTTAAACAATTCCAAGAATACAGAAATTAATCTGATTATTATACTTAAGAAATAAATGGATATAGATAAAGAAAATATGTCAAGGATAATATTCCTTATAAAATAATTTTTCCTTATAAAAGCAAAGTATGGGTAAAATAATATTTTCATTAAGGATAAGGTGTTTGTGATTTTCAAAACAAGAAGGAATGGAAAATTCATTAGGAAAACCTTATTGACTCAACAATATCCCCCATTTTGGAAAGCACAAACATCCTTACAAAATATAAAGACTATGAAAAAAAACATTAAGGCTTATCTCCCATTTCTTATGGATGCTGATTAATATGACTAACTCTAACTTAGGCTTTGAATCTCTAAGTATCGTATTCTAGATTTATGGAATGGTATTTCATTAAGAATAAGAATGTCTTATTTAATGAACTATCCTCCTTAGATAAACTCTAATAGAGTTCATTTTCTTTCTCAACCTTTGTTAAGGTTGTTTTTCCTTCTCCCCCTATGTGATTTTCAAAAAAAATTTCAGGGAATGAAAAATATAACAATGTACCTGAAAAATTAGTAACAAAAACAAAAGAGACGAGAAAGCAATATTTTCATTAAGTTTGAAAGATAAAAAAAAGGAAACTAAGATACAACAAAATATCATATTTGTCTATTTTGGATCTTTTTCCATCGACATGTGACCCTTGAGAATAATCTTTAACTTCATCATGTCTTTATAGTCTCCTTCGTCTTTCTTCTCTAACACAACTATTCTTGCACTTTGAGCTTCAATATTTTCTTCCTGAGCATCACTATTTTCTTCTTGAGCATTCAAAAAATTGTTCTTTCTTTAATAACTTCTCTTCCACCTCAATCTGACGATCCCTTTCATTCCTCCTGTTTTGAGCAACAGAATTCAGCTTCCCATTCAGATATACAACTTCTTGAATCCGGGAATTCTTCGCAGCTATCAATTTTTCATCAAAGTAAGAAGTAAGATCAGTTAGCTTCCTGTCTTCTGTCTCAAATGTGTCTTTATTATTGTCTTGGAATTCATCCAAGAGCCTCTTCTCATCTATGGTTTTCTTCGACCAACTAGTCATTTTCTTACAAGACCTTTTGTGGGCTTTATAGCCGACAATAAAAGATTTGAACTCAGCCTCCATCTCAACACATTTATCCATAACCATGGATACAAAGTCTGTTTTCTGATTCAAAGTATGATGGAGCATCTGGAATCATGAATCAATACTTGAGAAGGTCGGAATAGAACCCACCAACTTCTTTAATAACTGAACAACAAATTAATGCCCCAACGAAGATGACTCCGAATCCGAGACTTATCTTAGAGAATTTTCTTCTTCAATTATCTCAACATTTCTCTTAGAAGAACCACCAAATTCTCTTCTCTTTTCAGCCACTGAGCTCGGGGTATCGACAACTACTTTCTTTCCCTTGTCCACTTTCAGATTGGATTGTTATTCCGAGGTTTTCTGTTCACTATAAGACACTTGAACATCATTGTCTTCATCATCAACATATTTTTGAGCACCATCCTCGACATTATCCATTTGAGGAATATCATGTAGAATATGTTCTTCCTCTGCATGATAAGCTACTTCAAGTTCTCATTTTTCCTCATCCTTCCCTGTAGTGAATATCATAGAGGACTCGGCTTCTAATGTTCGGAGCGATAAATGTTCCAAATGTCTCTCCTTATAATCTTCTACTTGGTCCAATAGATCTCCGGTCTCACCACTACCTTTACCAACTACTTCTTCCTCTTTTACTTGCTCAAATTGCTCAACTACCTCAACATGCTTAGATTTTACCTGCTCCGGAGTGACATAGTTTCTTCCTGGAGTCTCAGGTAGAGATTCCACAAAGAAAGATCTTGGGAATAGAATGTTTCCGGAGGCCATCTCATTAAACTTAGACAACATCTGAACAACCTCAGCTTTAGACATCTTCTTCTTAAGCATATTTTGTTTCAATTTTTTTTCTAGTTCATCTGTTGTTTTTTCCTTCAAGGCCTTAGCCTCCGTAGGGTCTAAGAAAAACTGAGGTTCCCCATGAACTCTCTTCTCTTTGACTTCCCACCACATAGAAACTACCTCATCAAGGTAAGCTTTTCTCATCTTCGGTTATGGGTATGTGGAATTAACTTCCTTAGATTTATGATTCTTTTCTTCAACTTCAACTTCCTTCAACTTTCACTTATTCACTGGCTTAGAAGATTCATGTTCAGCAACATTCAGAACCCCTTCTTCTTGAACGTGCATATCAAAGAACTCAACAGTCTTCATGTCAAAAGCATCGTTTATCCTTTTAAGGGTATCATCACTCACCAACATAATTTTTCAAGCTCCTGGCTTGGACTTGAAAGCCTCCTTGAAAGACTCAAGGCACCGAACTATTAACTTCGAGATGATTGATGGATACATTACGATCTAAGCTCTCAGATTCCATTTCATAACATTCTCAATGGTAATAAGAATGTACCTTATCAGATTAAACTTACATACATTTATCAGAAAGTCTAGGATAAAGATCTCGCTCTTCTTCAAACTGTCATAGTCACCCTTTCTCGGTACGATAAAGCCTTGTACCCGTAATTCTAGAATCCGAAAATTTGTAGACAGACTAGAAATCTTCAGAGCCTCATCATCTGATAGTCTGAGAGTATTTAATACCTTTTCCTTGTTGAAGCTTCCCTTTGAATCTGGCAAAACAAGAGTGATGAACTCAGCTTCACCTTTATAGGTCAGCCCCACCAAGCTGGCTGCCTTGGCATAAGAAAGATTATAAGTCATTCCATAAGACTTAATTGAAAATTTCTCCCTATAATAATCCTTAAAGAAGGAAACCATCTCATAGATCTCAAAAAGAAACACTGAATATAATTCATCTTGATTCCCAAGCTTAGACATAACAACATATTCCCATCCGTTAAGCTTTATGTTATTGGATATAAGATAATCATACTTGTTGATGAACTCAGGGTGAACCAACCTTTTTTTATATTCTAACCACTTGGAAATCGGCTTAGAGGTGGACATGTATTGAGAAGTACATCAACAGACATTCGGATCTGATGACTTTTAGAAGTTCCGAACGGAGATTGCTGACAATCGGAATGGCCTTAAAACGGAGAGGCAGAGATTCAGGACGCTGGTGCTTAAAAAACCATTGTGGGATGACCATTTGGGGTCCCCTTTAAATAGGCAATGATATGATTGTTCATCTTCCTCAGTTGATCGAACGATTGAAAAATACTGAGATCAAATCTGACGGTTGAAAACCATTTCTCCAGAAAACATGAATCTAATATTTTGAAGTTTTTATTAAAACAAAAATTTAAGAAAACTAGAATCTGAAAACATAATATAAGAAAACACAAGAAAGTAAAGTATTATTACAAAAACTTGAGTAAGGAAATCATACCTTTCGGATTTTCATAGGAGGATTATTCATAATGGGTAACATCCTTCTTGGAGAGAAAAAAAATTACTACGAAAAATCATTACTACGAAAAGACATATATCGCAAAACACACTATGAATAACTCAGTATAGAAAACCCGATACAAAAGAATAATAATAATAAAATGAAAATTCATTATATGAATTTAAGTATTAAATTTTCATTACAAGAATATCAGTATGAAAATGTCATTAAAAATGTCCCAATACGGAAATCCCATTACGAACATCTCAGTATGAAAATCTAATTCCAAAAATTTCAGTACGAAAAATTTTGTATAAAAAAACATATGTACTCCCCCTATGAAAAAGAGTTTGTTACTGTATGAAGACTTCTTCAACAAAAAGTTAATTATGACAGATTACCTTACGGTTATCATTCCTAACTTCAGTTAAATGTATTCAAATCTATCAACAGGCAAAGATTTTGTGAAAATATCTGCAAGTTGATCTTGCATTCCGATAAACGGAAGAATAATATATCCTTTTTGTGTGTGATCCCTAATAAAGTGATGCCCAATATCTATGTACTTTGCATGGGAGTGATGTTATGAGAACATCCACTATCCATGTACAATAAAATGATGTTGGAACATTTTCTATTTTCATGAAAACAAGAATACAATTATACTTTCGGAATCTAAACATTCTTGGATCCGAGATTGTTAGAGAACAAAAATTTTGGTACCTACATTTTCATAGTAAAACAAGCCTTATGAAATCCTAGAGATTGGGTTTTTTTAAAGATCAATTATTTGCTCAGTGACCACCACATTGACACTTGGTACAAATTGGGGCACTTTGAGGAACAAAATAATTGTTATTAAAAATAGGTTTTGAATGGGAATAACCAAATCCAGATTTGTATCTTAAAGGTCGTATTTTCGAATACATCTTATCAAAATTTTCTTTACCTACGGTAATGTTTTACAAACACTTATTTAAGGAATTTTTTTTGAAATTTAGTTTTATAACCAAGTTTTTGTCTTCAAATTAAATAGATTTGAAACTAGAGCTATGCTCAAAACCACTTTTCATAGAAATTACTGTTTCTATATCTCTAAAAAGTTTATCCTTCTAAGAAATTACTTCCTCAAGACTTTTTGTAATACTTATAAAATCAGCATTTTTCTTATCAAGATCTTTAGAATGATCTGATATCTCCTTAGTAAGAATAGTATTTCTAGAATTTTCCTTATCAATTTTTTTGTTAATTTTTGAATTCTCAATCACAAGAAGTTCGGAAAACCTAGAAACTTCTTCATAGGTTGGTAATGTATATTCTTCATTAGAAGAGGATTCTTCATCTAAAGACTTATAATATTTACTATCATTAGCATTTATAGAAACATTGTACAATGATTCCGCGTTGTGTACCTTATCCATAAGGCTATGATTATCAATAGGTAATTTGGCTATAAAACCATGATGCTTCTGTCCAAAAGATTCATAATCAGAAGATTCATCTAAAGAGTCACCACTACTGGCACTCCAGTTGTCATTGGCTTTCAGAACATTCTTAGCTTTGGACTTGTAATACTTCTTTCTGTTCCATTCATAATGCCTCCCTTTTCTTTCTTTCTTTTAGAGAAAAGGACAATCCGGTCTGATGTGTACAATTCTCTTGCATTCATAGCATGTAACATCTGAATCTTTCCATTCCTTCATCTTATACTTATATTGGAAATTTATTTGTCTAGCTTTCTTTTCCATCCTATGAGAAGGATTAGCAAACTCATTTTCTGAGACTTCACTCTCACTATATTCAGATTGGATAATAACCTTCTTAGATTTGGATCTGTTAACTCTCTCAGGAGTTTTAGAATTAGATGGAACGGCTACACTACCATTACCATTCTTCTTTTTGATGTTGTCACCATCTCTTTTCATTCTTGTCTCATGCTGTAAAAGGGATCCAAAAAGCTCATCATGAGTAATCTGGGAAACATTTCTGTTTTCATCAATAGCTGTCCTCTTCGATTTCCATTCATTTGGAATTATATCTATGATCTTATCTACAAGGGTTTCCTCATCAAGACCTCTCTCTCCCATATATTGTAGACTATTTTCAATTGTCATAAATATTTGTTTCACTTTACATATAGGCTCTCCATAAGGAAAAACAAAACCATGATACTCAGCACAGAGAATTTCTCTTCTTGTTTATATAACCTTTGATGTTCCAAAATGTGTGACTTCTAATTTCTTCCAAATACAGTTATTTGCTTCACATGAATATATCTGGATATATATATTTCTGGTCATAGAACGTAATAAAGTATTGTGTACCTTGTAATTCAGTTGATATTCTTGCTTCTCTTGATTAGTAAATGTACTGACTTTTTTGTTAGGAATTTTGTAACCACCAGTAAACATTATAAAATTGTCTACACCAGTATTGATCACAAACATCTTCATTCGATCTCTCTAGTACTCATTATCATTTTCATCAAAGATATGAGTTCTAGAAGGATTTAGGTTATCAATTGACATAATATTCATACCTGCCATCCTTAAGATATCATCAATGTACAAGCTTGTTAGTAACAAAAGATTGTAATTAAAAAAATATGATTTCGAAAAATGTTACCACGAAAAATATAAGCAACAAAAATATAATATTTAATATGAGGAAAGAAAAAGTGAATCTTAGAAACTAAGACTCCAAAAAGCAGATTTCAATAAACTGACTCCGGAAAATTTCCTTCTGAATCTAATCGTGAGATTAATTCAGATTGAACCAA
Source organism: Viscum album (assembly GCA_963277665.1). NCBI lineage: Eukaryota > Viridiplantae > Streptophyta > Magnoliopsida > Santalales > Viscaceae > Viscum > Viscum album. The sequence continues at coordinate 2,143,059,232 of OY728132.1, forward strand.
TGCTCTGATACCAATTGTGAGATGATATTTGAGTATGATATACTCAACTATATAAAATGTAGGATCAAATATACATAAAATAGAAGAGGGGGGTGAATTGTATACTTTAAAAATTTCTTTGTAACCTTTATAGTTGATTACAAATAATAAGGATTTCCTTAAAAAAAGGAAAGTGAAATGTTTAAAAAAGTTAAACATAAGTAAATTCACAACACCTCTAATCTTATAAAAAGATTAAAAAAATGAGATTATACCTTAAAGCATATAGAATCTAACTTTAACAGAGTACAAAAGAAAGTATGTACAATATGATTATACATTCCTTAATATACAAACACAGCGGAAATAAACTTGTAACAAAAATAGTAACAAGATATAAATATTTTAACATAATGAGAAGGGTATCCAACAACCTTGGATAATATTCCCTTGATTTATACTTTCATGAAAGTCTGTTTATCCCATACCTAGGTAAGCCCTCGATACGAAGATCAGAGTCTCTGCCTTGCTATCCCCGCAAGCCCTCAACTTCAAGGTAGTTGGCAACCCCTGTCTTCCTCAGCAAGGAAGCCATTAACTTCAAGGTGTTAGAAACCTCTGTCATCCTATCCCCGGAAGCCCTCAATTGTGATCACCGACAATCAGAGTCGCACGAAGCAAATCTGCATAAGGAAAAGTTTAAACAAGCAGTTCAAACATTCTGCACGTAGCTGAGTGAATAAGAGCCTCTCTCTCTAGAAATCACTTCAACAACATGTGTGAACAATGTCAATGTTGTAGTTTAGAGCTCTTTCAAATGAGCTGCTTTTTATATTCAAGGTCAGCTCCCTCCTCCAATGGTCATATCTTCCATAAAATTCGGAGGGACCTGTACACGTGTCACTTAGCCAATGGTTAGTTTATAACAGAATAGAAGACATCTTTTTATAACAAAACAAGTGTAATTGAAAGTACGACATTGTTTTAAGATAAGCTAAAAAGTTCGGAGTGATGGTTCGGAGTGTAAGAAAAATATCAAAGAGTAGACGAATTATAAAAGTGTAAGCAAAATGAAAGTTCAAGGTCTACCCAAAAATAATATTCAGAGTCTAAATAAATTCAGAGTGTATAATGCAATGATAATAAAATTCTATTTAATAGGAGAATTCGGAATGAGAATTCGTAATCAGAATTCGTCATCATAATTCGTAATGGGAAATCGTAATCAGAATTCGTCATTAGAATTTGTAATGGGAATTCATAATCAGAATTCGTCATTAGAATTTGTAATGAGAATTCGTAATCAGAGTTCTTCATCAGAATTTGGTGTCGAACTCATGAGAGTTCGTATCAAGAATTCGGAGTAGAAATTTATTACAGTTCGTATCAAGAATTCGGAGTGTAACATCATTAATGTTATCATCCAGAATTTGGAGTGAAGCTTCATTACAGTTTTCATCCAGAATTCAGAGTGGATCTTCATTATAGTTCTCATCCAGAATTCAGAGCCTCAAACAGAATGCTTCATATAAAAGTTTTAAACGATTACGAGAATATAGAAATGAATCTGATTATTATACATAAGAAACATATGGAAATAGATAAAGAAAATATTATAAGGATTATTTTCCATAGAAAATAAATTTTCCTTATAAAAGAAAATAGGGGTAAAAAACATTTTACTTAATGATAAGGTGTTTTTGATTTTCAAAACAAGAAGAAATGGAAAAGTCATAAGGAAAACCTTATTGACTCAACAATGTAGAGGGGTAAAGATGATTTGTTGTAGAAACTGTGTCATCTCCTCTATCGAACCAACGTAGGATCCTGGAATAATATCAGTGATGTCTAACCCACATTGGATCCTGGTATAGAAGCCCTCACTATCAAACCCACGGAGGATCCCTATACAGTAGTCCTCGCTATCAATCCCACTAAGGATCCTAGTATAGTAGTCACTGATGTTGAACCCACAGAGAATCCCGGTATAGAAATCATCGATGTCGAACCCATGGAGGATCTTGGTATAGTATTGTCGCTATCGAACCCTCGGAGGATCTTGTCCTCTAAGTTGCAGCTAGCCCTAGGGTTCCCACACACAACACAATCGATTCCAGGAGGGTCCGATCCTCGAGCCAATTGTCGATACATCATCTACCCCAATATCTCAAGTTGATGTGTCTTGTAACTTCCTCTCATCCTAATGAACCCAACGTGATAGTTGACGCATCCATCGGACTCCCGGTCTGTATGTTAATGGCATTTCCATTCCAGGGTCCCGGTTGGTTTGTAGGTTCAAACCAACCTAACCATACCCCAAATGTGTTTAATCCTCAAGCGTGTTATGACAAATGAATCATCTTGCTCCCCGAATTTCATCACCGTAGACAGTTTTTCTATCAGACACCCATTGCTCAAGATGAGTTCTAAAAGGTGTAAATAGCCATAGCGGGTCCGGGTCTGGTATGTCGCCGTCGGCTGACCCAGCCCAACTAGGGGGGTCGGTGGTCAGCGCCCCCACACCCCCCCATCTCTGTAATTGCCGGCATGTGGCACAGGCCTGGGGAACTCAGGACCTGAGGGGTCCTGCCTTTAGACTGCCCACCATTGGCTGCCTCAACTGGCCGCAATTCCCGTCTATTGCCGCCTTTGGCCGTAGGTCCTCTCCGGCATGGCGCGATGGTATTGTGCCGTCTTCATCCGCAGTAGCCCACATGGCCGCAGACTCCTTCCTCCAGTGTGGTGCGATGGAACCCTACCCCTTTTGCACCGCGGCATCCTGACTAGCCGCGGCTCGGTTCTTTTCACAACGCAATGGTGTCACGCCCCTTCAGTAACCCAATGGACCTTGCACCGATAGTTCCCCTCACGGTCGGCCCGTCACTGGGGGCTGATTCTCCACCATGGTTCTCTTTTCGGGTGGCGTCATTGCACCACTGCCGTCGTCAACCAATCAAGAACCACCAGAGGGTTGTCGGGCTGTGTTTTCTTGGCCCACGCCCTCCGTGTTATGTGATATCAAATGGCCAATAAATAAACCGAGGTTTGATTGATGATGAACAAGAAAATAATTCAACTCAAACCCCTGACTTGTTATCAGTGAACGTTGACGAAGGCATGAGAAAATAATTCGAAGATGTCATCTTTGGAAACGTTCTTCGCCATCGGAATATTCCCTTTCTTGCCCTAGTTAGAGAGGGAGGAGATAGCATTGTCAATCCTCAGAAGAGACGGCCATTCTTCGATAAGAGTAAATTCTCCCAATCCTTCCACTGGAACACCACAGGATTAGGCCAACCCAAAAATAATAAAATAAAACATCATATTATATATTTGTCCTAATGAATTCAAAACTATTCAAATTTGTTAAGTTAAATTAAATAATTAAAAGGTGGTGTTTGCTCATTAATTTGTAGGAGGAAGGTGAAGAGGCTGCAAAAATAATGGGGGAATTGAAGAGTGCATCCTCATAAATTGGGTTCAAGGGGATTTAGAGAGGTCGGGTGGGCTCCACCTAATATTCCTCTAAGGGAAGTTATGTGGGGGTGGCCCCCACCACCATAACCCCTCATGGGAGGTTATGGTGTGGTGTCCATCACCACAAACCACCAATTGGTGTTTTTAACAACAACAAATAAAATAAAGTGAATACTTTATTTTATTAAATTTATTTAAAAACCACAAAATTTTATCTTCCATTCACGATAAAACACAACTGCAGTGAAGGTCTCCGTAAGAGAATATTGGTGTTACGAGTTCAACGATAGCCTCAAATTTTAATTCCGAGCACCGATACAAAACTTATGAAACATCGCTCACACAGTTTACTGAACGTACCTGAAAAAAGATCATAAAAGTATTAATATCCATCCTCAACCCACTATGGTCATATTTATGATATTCCTAGGAGAAACATGCCCCAAATATCCCAGCGGCACCCTTGTATTTCCAATCCGAGTTTGTTTTTAAATGTTATGAATATTTAAATAAAATAATTTTCACTTAATTATTTTATTTGGATCCAAAAACTAACATTATCTGGTGGCCCTCACCGACCCATGTTAGTATCTTCTTAAAGAAATACTACACTCATGAGTTCAGTAGTGGTCTCAGATTATTAATCTTCTTTATGTTTTGTGAGTTATAAACACCTAAAAAATAAAATAACATTATTTAATTATTTTATATACGCTTATGCCATTTTTGAGTTTTCTCACAGGAGGCTCATGCTGAGAAAAGCTAAGTCACTCATAGGACAAACCCGCCATCATGAGCACAACAGTGGCCTCAAATTTCTGATATGAGTAACCATTTAAGATTTAATTAACTTTTTCCGGAAAACTACAAAAAATTATTAATTTATGAATAACAATACATTGACGGATCATTTTGGACACTCCGGGTCTTGGAATCACGTTCCATCAGACACTGGGGACTCATAAAATTCCCATTTATTTAAAAAACATTTCCATGAAATTTCTGTGTCATTACATGATTCATACTCAAGGTAAAGGGATTCATCTCAATTTTATTTCATTGAGGAATATATTAATGTCATGCCACTCTATTCTTATTTAAGATTTATGCAACACTCTATTGAAATGATATATAATGAAATTATTTATTCTCTTGTAATTTAATTCATTTTTTAATTTTTCACTTGCTTTTGGCATATGATTCTATTGATTACAAAGTAGTAGGGGAATTTTTTTGCCAAATTTCCATTCTATTGGTGAAGAATATATGTATTGCTTATGTGGTGGTAATATTATATGTCAAAGGACATTTGAATATATTATATTAAATTAATAAATTGTTTTTGTGTATTTATATCATATGAAATTATATGGATCATTTGAATAATGGTCACTTCAACAATATGATATTTTGAAAGACATTCTTTTAAAAACATCATTTAATGTTTTTCTTTCAACGACTTTTAAAGAAACCAACTGAAATATTTTCAAATTATATATGACATAAAATAATTATCAAATTTCATGTTGAATTAATGTTATCATTATGACTTTATACGTTTATAATTATATTTTCAATTGATGTCTTTTCATTTATTAGTATGCAACTTGGTAAAAATGATATTTTAATTCAATGTGCTTTGTTATTTTTCTTTTATTAATATTATATGAGTTTGTTTTGTATTTTTGGAATTTTATACGAGTATAGGTGATTAAATGATATATAATGGCCGGCTGAAACCGTTATATCTCACCAATGCATTAGGTGTTGAGAAAGAGTAAACTGGTAATGTTTTTTCCAAAGTGATTAAGGGAATATATTGCAGCGGGTGTTAAAAATTTAACCAAGATTGATACTCTCTATTTTGTCATGAGTTCTATTTGAATATTCATATAGAATGGATTCCATAATTCACCTTTACGATTTTGGATTTCTAGTGATTATTATAAGAATCATTGGATTTCATTACGTAATCTATATTGATTATGTCATATGAGGGAAAAGTATTACATAGTGAAATTTTTTTCATAGGTTTATATGTATTCATGGACTAAAATTTTATTTCTTTCATTTTATGTCCCAATTGAATATTTTTTCATACCATGTTTAAAATTTTTTTCATATAGTTTTTGGGATATGAGGTACAATAATGATATAATGGTGAAAAATATGATGATTTTCTATAAATAGAAATCATGTTTTATTTATAAGACCATTGTTTGGTGTAATAAAAGGATACTAATTATATGTGTCCACTTGTAATTTATGGGTTTAATTTTTAAGATTAATTTATAATTCTCTAAAATGATATATGGAAAATATCCTGGAAATATAATTACAGTTTAGAAACCTGATAATATTTAACGTTCAAGGTCAGGTCCCTGCTATTGTTATAAATAGATAATATAGAAAACTTTTGAGTTTTGGATGTTTCTTATGTATTAGGGATATCTTCATGGGTTTATAATTTTATTTTTCATCATAAAATTTATCTATTAGATCCCCTATTTGGATTTATGATATGAAATTGAAGGTGATTAGTGGAATTTTTTTGAGACATTCTTTTTATGTAATTGTATGTTATTAAATTTTCCTATACAAAATGATTGTTATGACATAAAAATTTAGGTTTTGAATTTGTCTCTAAAAATTTATTTTTTTTCCTAATATTTCTACAAGAATTATATTTAATTATAAAAAATAATCTTTTTATATGGGGGACAGTCGGTCACATCAAAAATTATGTCTGGATTGAACCGACAACCAAAGAGAAACAAGGGTGAATCATTTACCACTAGGAAACTTGATGTATTAGTTAGTATGATTTTTTTCAATTAATAAATCATATTGATAATGTTTATGTCTATTAGATTTAAAAATTATTTATTGATTAAGTGATTAATATTATTTTAGAATATGATTACTCTTTTGGGAATCCTATATAACCAAGGAAAAAGAATGATATGTGATTTTTTAGATTAATAATGGTTGAATTATATTTTTGGATGATTATGTTATTTTATTTTTATTTTATGGAATATCATATTATTTATGGAATTCGTTAACATATCATGAAAATTAAATGGAAAATTAATTTTGGGTATATGACTTCATGATAAATTATTGTTATTTGGAGGTAATTATTAAAATTTATCATGGAAGACTATTTTTATCAAATAATATGGGATTTTGGGTTCAAATATAGTTTATAATTTTTAAAGTATTTAAGTACATTTATTTAACAAATGTTCTTTATTGTACATTGCATATTATTTTTGAATTATTCATATTGAAGGTATTTTTATTTAATATAAATGTTTCTCCCTTTATGGAGAATAATTTTATCCTATTCAAAACATTTTGGTTTTGAATAATTTTTAGAGATTGGAAGAAAATATAGTAATAGGTTTTTGAATTTAGTGATCCATATAAATTGATTCTGTTTTTTAGCTAGGAAAAAAAATATCAGCTTAAATACTCATCATTTTTCTAAAATGATGAGATTTTGGGAGAAATTACTTAATGGATAAAAATATACTTTTCATTAACATATATATATTTTTCTTATTATTACGTGAGGGAAATTATTTTCTAAAATCTATAAAAGGTACAAAAAATTAAAACACTATATATTTATTTTATTAATAAGTATTCAATTAAATTTTAACCCATAATGGTTTTTTTTTGATAACTTTCACATGAAATTGTTCTACCAAAAATTTCATCAGAATGTAATTGTTTTCTTCTATTCCATGCCCTTTTATTTCTTCATGGAACCCTATTATGAGTTAATTTAGGTGTCCATCATACTTCACTTTATATATTATAGTGTGAATGTTTCATTGACCCTTTTTTATGTGGGAATTAAATAAAAGAATTTTGAATAGTTAATCTCTAGATACAATTCTAATATCACATTGAAATGATAAAAAATTTATATTGGGGTGGGGTTAATGTAACATATTGAGTTTTTAAAAAGAAACATTATATTAAATATCATACATGATACTCCACATCTGGCAGAAATGTCTCTCTCACAATCTATATATTTGTATTTTCATTAAAATGCACTTTTCAGTAAGTGGGAACCATACAATGAGAGACACCCATATCTGAGGTCCATTTAAGCCACAACCCAATACCCACTTATTCAAAATAAAAAGAAATTATACTTTAAAATTTCAAATGTTTTAAATTTAAAAAACATCAAATCCACCTTGAAACAAGACTTAACCAACTTTGAACCACTAACCTTGAACCATCATCCATCACAATAGTGTATGTGATGTCTCTTCCATCCGTTAGTGTCCTCATCATCGTCAGCCACACCGCTGTAGAAGAAACGCACCACCATCGATGTCCTCCAGACCACCGCCACTATCACCGTAACCACATCACACTGGTCGTGGGAAAAAACCAATCTGACACCCCCATCTACATCCTCAGCTGTTCAACATAGTCTTTATTGACTTCACAGAAAATCAACACCTGAGTCAGAAAAACAACCTCATCATCACCGATCAAACAAAAAAACAGAACAACGAAACCCGTAAACAGTACAAAACAACTCCACTAACTCACCTTCATGCTACAAACAAACAAAAAAACATGAATACACTAACTAGAACAAACACTGCCAACAGGAAAGTGGACCCATAAAAAAAGAAATAAAACCAGGGATGAATCCATATATAAAAACACAACAACTGCCAAATGGTGCATCCCAAACCCTTGTGTAACCATCACTTCAACTCCGTCCAAGAGAGAATCAATTGTACGAAGGTTCAGAGCTAGTTTGTGTGGTCGAGACTAAAACATAGATCCAAAAAGGACCGCCACTAGTAGTGTTAGAAACCCACCATCTATCAGACCGAAAATACCAAATACATAATGTTAACAATGACCCAACTCCAACTAGGGGAGGCATATATCAACATGATGCCAGAGAGGGGTATGCCAAAAATGGGAATCCACAATACATAGATTCGTTGGAAGAGAAAAAGACGCAGTGAAATTCCTCAATGTTGAGTGCCAGAGAAGAGGATGAAGCTGGAAACGGAGGGGAGAATCCAGGAGTCGAGGGTGAGGCTGAATAAAAATGGGAGAATCCGAGAAATGACTCAGAAACCAAAGAGGGGAGGAGAAACAGAGCGTGGAGAGTTCTCTCCGCAGAGAGCGCTCATGAAAAGATCACAAAAAGAACCCCCAATCATAAATGAATAATTGAATATTATTATTTATTATTGAAGTTAAAACATTATTATTAAATGATTAGTAAGAATATGATAAACAAAATTATATAAATCTGTTATAAATTTATACTTATTTCTATTTATTTATTTTATGAATAATTATTTATTAATGATGATAATCCCATTTTTAAAATAAATAGAAATCATTTTCTAAAAAACTAATTAAATGTGTTGATGTGTGCTTCTTAAAAATAAATAAAAAAATTATTTCAGTTGGAATATATTAATGAGATATTTAATATACTGTTTTAATTTAAAAAGTTCATCCCATTGTATTTCTATAAATGATATATTAATAAATATTATTTTATGCTAATTTTTTTTCAATAAAGGATCTTTTTAAACTTTTTATCGGGGCACTTATTGTAAATCATGTTATCGACAGTTTTTGAATTTATATTTTTAAAAAATAAGTTACTTATTTTTTATATTAATATCTAAATTGAAATTGGTTGAATTTTTTAAAATATTCATATATTTTTTATGGTTCAATTAAAAGGGAAAAATAATAAATTACATTAGAAAACATCAATTTTTTCATAATATTTCATAGTTTCAAATTATATTGTTAAAATTTTATACATTATAAAAATATCAATTTTAGAAAATTTAATACAATTTTTTTCATTTGTATAAATTTCACATTTAAATTTGAGGTAAATTTTTTTATTTTTTTAATGTTTTCAGTATGAAAACATTTTTTAACATTCTGTTCATTGGATAAATTTAAAATGAATATTTTCCAATTATGTGGATTTAATTTTGAAGAAATTATTATATATATAAAATTATATGGTCAATATTTATTATATAAGTTCCTTTAATTTTTTAAAAATTTGAATAGTTAATAAACTAATTTTCATACTACCATAATTACTGGTTAATCAGGTAATTTGGGTTAAAAATAATATTACAATTATTATATAATTAAAAAAACAGAAGTCCTAATTTTATTGTATGAGTAACTGTAGACCAAAATACACATTTCCATTATTTTATAAACCCTAGGATCAAGATAGATGAATTTAATCTCTTTATAGTATTTTTTTTATGAAAAGTAAAATAATTTTTACATATTTATTAATTTATATACATTTTTTATGTAAAGTAATAAAGGGGGTATGTTAGAATATAAGTATTATTTTAAGGTACATAATTTATATCTTTTCACGGTAATTTAGTTTTTATTTATATATAATATATAATAAATTTAAATTCATGAAAAATGATGATGGAATAATTGTTAAATTTAATGAAATATCATATTTAGAATACTAAAAATATTATAAAAAAATTATAATTAATGAAATACATAATTATTGTTGATTATTTTTAAATTTAATTCTTTTTGTATAATTGTTTTTCTAATTTTACTTATTGTTATGATATTTGTAAAAATTCAACTTCTTAATAGTGCCATAATTAAAATTAATGATATTTTAAAATATTTAATGTTGAACTAAATAAAATAAAAATCATTAAATAGTAATCATATTATAACTAATTCGGATAAGTTTTAACATTTCATAAATGACCAATTTATTGTCATTTTGGAATATTATAGTGACTATATTAACCATTATGTAGTAAAAACACATGTTTTCATAGTAATAATTATAGAGGGAAAATAAGGGTTATAAAATGACATGGATGAAAAAATAGAAAAAAAACTCAATATTTTTTAGAAGAAATAATATCTTCCCAAATTAATCTCATATTCCAAATACATCAGTTTGGATCCATTTTTAATAGAAAATTAATTTCATTTTGTAAATATGTTTTGAATTCCAGAGGACCCCTCCTCTCTCTTATAAAAGGGAACAACATCTTCTTTATTACTCACACATAAATATCTACTTTTATTAAATTAGATCATCCAATATAGAATCATAGATTCCCTTTTCACATTATATGTCTCTTATTTTAGGATGAACACCATCCTCAGTGTTCAGAAGGTTTTGTAAAATGGGAAAACAACTAACAGTTCCTGTGAAAGACATATTATAATCTCGTAAAATGATATAATTCAATTTCTATCACCATCTGTAAAATAATAGTTATAATTATTGAATTAATGATTATATATTAAAATTAATTAATATATATCATTATTTTATTATAATATATCATTTATATTTTAACCTTTTATTATAGGTAAACATGATAATGTCGCTCGTTTGTGCATGTCAACTATCACCCCATGAATATATGTAATTATTTTTTAATAAGTATATCAAATGTAAAATATATAAAAGTATATATTTTGAAATTATATTATATATTTTATTTTATTATCATAATTTAGTGTTGGAATTATTTTATCTTTCATTCAATAATGATAATTGAAAATTGAAATGTTATTCATGAGTGTGTAAGGCATTCATTTTCAATGGTTGTACCATTTTTCTTTTTTCATATCCATATTTTTTTGATGGTTGTGAAATAATAATTTATGTATAAATTTAATTAAAATATCTTCAATGTTATTAAGAATATGATAGACTACTTACAACATTCTACCATAGATATTATACCTAATTCAATTTTGACTAATATACATAATATCATTAAGACATTTGACAAGAACATAAATAATTACGTAATTGTTATACATGGTAATATGTAATGTAAAATAATAATAAATTTTAAATGGATATCAATAAGGTAAAAAATTATCCATAATTTTTTTATTTTGATATACAATGATTATATGTGATGATTCGAACACTTTGTAAGGGAGTTCATCTCAATATTTAGTAGATGAGTCGTATTTTGGTTCCATGTAACTAAATTAATTAATGAATTTTATAAAAATATACATTGACATGTTATATCATGAGTTAATTTATTATCATGATATTTAATGTTTTTTATGTCTCACTCTTTCTTGTGGAGTATAATTCTACAGATTACAATCCTCCAAGCGAATTGTTAACCTAATTTCCATTATTTGGGTGAAACTTATACTTCATTATTATTTCGTTATGATATTTTGTGTGAAATGAATTTTCAATATATTTTTTTTACCAAATTAATTATTTGTATGTACAATTAATACACATATGTGGTTAATTTTACTATTTCTCAATTTGATAATATGATATTTTTTTCAAAAATTGTTTTAATAAAAAACATTTAAATTTACTACTTCAAGTATTTTTATAAAATACACATGGAATATATTTAACATATAATAAATATAAATAAAAAATTCATCCTATTTCTCTATATTGTTTTTATTATTCCATTGCAATTTTTATTTTTTTCAAATAATGTTTTTTCATTTATTAGTCTGCTAAATTGTAAAATATAAAATTATTTCAATGTGGAATGGTTTTTTTATTTATGGATGATTTATGATTATCTTTTGATTCATGGGAATTGAATATGAGTATGGGTGGTTATATGATAATCCAAGGGTGGGTGATCATGTTATTACCCTCCAATGCATTGGGTAATGAGACAGAGTTTACCAAAAAGGTTTCTAATAAGAGATTTATGGAATATACTATATTGGGTATTTCTATAGTGGCCATTAAGGTTTCTCCTTATATATCCTTGAGTGATTGGATTAGAGTGATATTGAATTGATTCTAATGTTATCATCTTGTTTTATTTTTTCATTCATGTTTTAATGGAATTATATTATTTCATGAGGTATGATTAATAACTTATATATTATTGGATAAAATTATATATTTGGGAAACTAATTTCACTAGTTTATCAGTATTCATTGAAAAAAATTCATTAATTTTTTTATGTCTGTTATTGTGATTTTTGTGATCATATCATGTCATCAAAATATATTCAATAAGGATGAAGGTATATTATTTGAAAGGTAGATACAATAAATAAAAATATGTTAATTCGAAAAAATTAATCGATCCATTATACATTGAAATATACACCCTCTAACCTACCAGTAATCTCCTTAAGATCCATTGATCTTCAAAAGTATTATAAATAAGATACTGCTTATCATAATTGTTACAATTATGTGTACCTGAAATCATTTAACTTTTCTAGTTCCAAATATCATCTCAAGGTCTAATTTCCAAAGATACATAAACATATTAATCTATCAAAGTTATGATACAAATTATTATAATATGTAGATAGTGATCTTATGGTCTATATAAACATTAAATTTCACAATAAATATATAGTGTCACCAATACTCTATAGCACGGGTCTTGGAATCCTACACCACATAATGTTTATGGTAGATCCTATCATGGGTTAATAGTTGATATTCCACATATGGTAATATCTTATATATTTTCCTAATCACCAATCCCATAACAGTGTATGATTTATCCAAATAAACAACTTAACCAATCTCATGTTTAGGTAGTTTCACTACTAGTTCTATTATTTACCACAACATCCTTTCATGGAAATAATATTCAATTAATTAAACTACTATTACTTCGCTTCATGGTTTTTTTAAAACTGTAATGGGTCATGATAATAAGTAATGTCATGGATAATGAATCATTAATATCCTACTAAACCAAGATTTTATTCAATCTCAAAAACATTCTGGGAACATCTACCAGTCTCGACTCACATAAACATTTCTATGTCTAATTATATATTGGTATCATACTATATATGTCCTATAAACATCACCTCTCAAATATATTACACATAATTCCATATCTGAACATAAAAAAGTGTGCTTGATTCCTACTCAGTACTATATCTAGCTTCCTAGCATGTTTCTCGGTTAACAAAGAGTATATTAGTATATCATCAATCAAAACTAGGAAGATTGAGTAAATGTATTTTTTGAATATCATATTCATAAGTTTCATGTAAACTAATGGTTCCTTCATAATTCTCAATGATGTTAACATGCACTCCTACAGTTCATACCTTCTTCAAAACACTTTCATATAATTTTCCCACTCCATAACTCACAACTAGTGGTATCCCAATCGACGAAATATCATGGATAGGAATCATCAAGTATTAACTTAATAAAAATGATCATTGATTACGGGAAATTGATATTGATTCCTCTTTGTCACCCGATTCAACTTCTGGTAACTGATCCATAGAAAATGACATCATCCACATTCATGTTAACAAAAATAGGTTACCCATACGTTGAGGTATAAGTTATGATAGTAACCATACTATTTATGTTGTCCAGTAGACCATTGAGATCCATTATCTCAATTAGAATCATATTAAACAATTTACAAAAATGAATGCACGCCTGATCTGTAATCAATTGAATAAAAAGATGTCATTACATTTGAGTATCAATAAGGTCAACAAATCTGAAAATACTTCAATCCAATATCATTCAGTAGGATAGACTTTTGTGATTTTGAAGGTAGAATATTACTAATATTTCAAATGATATCTTACTAAACCATTGTTCAAATTTTTGATCTATAGGAATGCCAAAAAGAGAATGTCTTATGGATTTAGTTGAAATAATTCTTAAACCATAGAGCAGGCTTCATAGAATTCACAACTACAATCTATGACACATCTTGTGGAAATACATACATATACTTCCTTGTGTATCGATTCTATCCTACTTCTTATGTATTACTCTATGAATTTCTTGGTGTGATTCTATAATGAAAAGAAACACCCATCAGAAGAGAAATAATGTTGTTAGGATAATACCTAATGGTTTCATGTGATCAAAAAAGGTTTCTATTTACCTATATATGATGTTAAATATAGTTTTTCATGGAGGATACTCATATAACTAGTCATAAACCTCATAAAAACACTTATTTTAATCCCTATATTTCATTTACAGTCATCATATATATATTTACTAAAACAATATTGTTTTCATTTCAACTAATCGAATCCAATATTTATATATCATAAAATCGTGGAACATAGAAATTTCAAAGAATGGGAAAATATCCCAAACACCTAGAAAAAATGATTCATTAAATTAATAAAATAATATGATGAAATCAATATATATATATATAGATGATATATATACCTATTTAGAATTCCAGAGAGCAAAATAGTGAATACAAATCACATACAAACATAATTTTCCTCACCCTTGGTGAATATAATTAACCGAAAAAATCAAAATATAATTTTACCATGCATGAGAATGTAGAAGATCACTATAAAATGCTAGTCCAACACTAACAAATTCCCCTAAATGAGTCCAAAAAATCCAACCTCTTATCTACCCTGTCAGAAACCATGGTAATAGAAGAAATCTGTTAATGAGTCTTGAGCACACATTTAATTTTGTAACATCCCCAGATGAACCACCAGGTCTGTACCAGAATACCAATTGGCCTCATGAGTTCCTCCACAAAATTAAGGAGGATAAAAATTTGAAATTTTTTTCTATGTCCATATGTTGGGAGACTATACCCTAAATATCATGTAATGGATAAATAATAAATAATAATAAATGTAATAAGTAATCTGAGTAAACATAAAAATAACTGAATGAATGACATAAATGATAAGAAAAATCATCTCCTAAAAGGGTTAATACATTAAAGAGTAATAAATATAGTAAAAAATAAATTATGAACATTGGTTCTTTCCATTTTCTGTACATGAACACCATAACCTCCATACTTGTCAGCTCATCTGTCACTCACATACCCATTCACTTCGCCTGATCCCAAATGAAAACTATAATCAAATCAAATTGGCTATGTATGGTGTGAGTACAATAATCAATTAAAAATAAAAAATAATTCATTAACATGTTTTATCATGTATAAAAGACATTAAAATAATAATAAAAAATTTATAACATTTATATAAATGTACAATCTAATATGTGGAGGATGTGCGCTAACAAATCTGCCATAAAATGATGATCATACCTACATTGGATCCATTCCCAAAATGTATTGTATGTAGATTTGTATCCATAGTGTACAAAATGATGTTTGTGAGTAAATATGAATCCATAAGTCCTTTAGTGAAAATAACAAACCTATAACTCACACGAAAATTAATAATACTCTGAATATAAATGGGATTAAGTATCTGTAACCTACCCACAATAAATAATCCATCACGTTACACTAGAAAAATAAAAATACTCACGTGTTTTCCATATATAAAATATCATAATTTCATCTTGTATATGTACAGAAACAAGGTTCTCATGATTCATCAATTTCATCTCTATACACATTTCATGTACAGTAGAAGGTATAATTATATAGAGGCAGACACATGTTATGTATATATATACCAATACTTCTAATGAGGACATGCCATGTCCTATACGGATTAAAATCATATCAAACATCTTAAGACGTATAGAATCATCATATACATCAAGATGTGAGTTTAAAATTGTTATAGAATCATGATATCACTTGAATCTTATGGAATCATATTATTCAATATCATGTGTCGCACACAGACACACATGTATTCACATGTTATGAATGAATTGAAAATACATCTACAAAAAAATCCTTTTTAGGAAATATGTGTAACAAAAACAAAAATAAAAAGAAATAACATACCTAAAATGTCAATGATGTCAAAATAGAAGGATAAAATAGTCAATAACTCATCTCTGTAACATTATTATAGAAAATCATTGACACTTGATGCTCATCTATGGTAACAAAATAGAAAACCAATTATTTTATTTGGAGAAGAAATAGAATATCACAGGCAATGATATTTTTTTCTCATGAATAATATCCAAATTATCATTTAGGTTAACACATGCACTCCTAACATTATATTCAATAATAGTTAACATTAGATAATTTCCCATTATTTATCATTTTTTTATTATATTTTTTAATTTTTCAAAAATTATATTGTTATAATTATATTTTGATAATTCCTTATAAATTATAGTTTTTTAGTTATCCTTTGGTAATTTCTCATAAATTATACCTTTATAATTATCATAATTTAATTTCTCAATAAAATTATTTTTATAATTATCTATTTATAATTTCTCATAAATTAACATTTTATAATTATATATTCATAATTACTTATAAATTATATTTTTTTAATTAACCATGGATAATATCTTATAAATTTCATTTTATTATTATCTTTGGATAATTTCTCATTAATAATTTATTTATAATTATCTTTTGATAATTTCTCTTTAATTACACATGTAAATTTAGTTTAGTGGGAATTTGATAATTTTATATTTTTTACATTTTAGTTAAAAATAATTATCTTTGGATATTTTTATTTAAAATTTACCCTTTTAAAATGAATTTAATCATAGTTAAACAATTATTTATAAATATCCATTTGAAATGTCACAAAAATTAGATTTTAATAAATTTTAAAAAATTTCCATCGATTATTCAATGTAATTATCATTAGAAAATAAATTATAATAATATAAGAAAATTTCTTGAAAATATTTCATTATAAAATATCAATATTATATTTCAATATATCTCACCATTATTAATTTAAAATTTTTTATTAGACTATCCCATGATAATATGAAATAAAAAATTTGATAATTATTTACTGATACTTCCATAATTTTCTTATTTATCACATTATAGTTTTATTACAAAATATGTTTTCAAATTTTAGAATTAATTTATTTTCTTATTTAAAATACACATTTCTATAAGAATTTTGAACATATTAAAAGATAAATAAGTGAATAAAAACATAATAATATAATATAATAATCAATAGAAGACAAACTGGGTGAAATAAATCCCCACAATGCAACTCATTCAAGGAACATTGAGGATGGTCTACCACTCATTCTATTACTAAATAAGAATTCCTAAATGATATTAGTGTGGTCTATCAAACGTGTTTAAGGGTGTTTCAACTATGATTGAACTCAACTAGATCATCCCATTATGAAACATAACGTGGTCCGGTGATTTGGTAACCCCAAATCCTCTTATAATACATTGTATTTTAAATCATCCAATTAATCCTCATTTTAATACTAAAATTTATGATCGATTCAATGATGTATCCATTTGATCCATTTTAAAATATTTACAGTCAAAATGAGATAGAAATTAGGGTTGTTAATGCATACTCATGCAGAAAAATTGATTCACTCAGTTTTGGGAGGATGACTAATAGTAAATTTAAAATTTTATAATAAAAATAAATTTTATATTTTTATATTACTAAATATAATGAGTAAAAGAACCAAAATATAGATGAACATAAATGTTATTCCTTTCCTAGGTTGAACCCTACATCTGAGATATAATAGTAGTTGGGTATTTCTCATATGATTCACCATTTTAGAAATATCAATTTATTTTCAAATATATATATTATATATTTTAACTAATTTATCCCCATAAGTGATTAGACCATACACCTAATTAATAAGATATTTAATCCCCATAAAGTGTAAAACTGATATCCCAAACCTAACATTAGTCTCATATTTCACAAACAATACATCATTTGAGATATATTGACTTATGTGTCATATATCATGTGTATATAATATAAAAAATATCATATTTTAATTATGTATATACCATAGATGTATCATCATAAAATCTAACACTAACATAGTGACATATTATAAAAAATTTGATATCATATTATAATTTCTTTATTGGATTTTTAACTTATCACAACGATTTTAAAACATTAAATATGTGAAATTTATTGAAAAATAAAATTTCCAAATATAAACACTTATAAATTCTGAAAAATATAATATACATTATCTATCAAAAAAATTTATACAAGATATAATTTTAAAATTAGTGTGCAATACATGAAAAAAAGATATTTTAGAAAAACAATTTTAAGCAAGATATTTGATTTATTCATATATAATACATAAAAAAATTAGTAGATAATTGTTAAATTATTTTAATGATGAAGATAAATATCACACATAAAAAAATGAATTTAGAAAATTCCATTTTATGTATAATATTTTTATTAAAATTTCAAAATAAATTGTTTTTTACATTGGATATAATTGAATCAATTAATAAATAAGTTAACTAATCTTAATATTATATCTTCTAAAAAATAAAAATAAAATGTATATTAATGAAAGGAAATTAAATATTTAAAAAAATTACAATTTTGATCTATCAATTAATAATGCATAATTTTTAGAATTTTATGAACAATTCATCCAAAGATATTTTTTTAGAAAATCAATTAAAAAGTAATTCTTTTTATATGAATTATAATTTCAATATGTTATTTACATTAATAATATTATTTTATGAAAAAAATTACTAAGAATAGTTTTTTAAGAAAATGTAATTAAAAAAATGGATTTAATAAAAATTAATTGATTATTTATTATAAATATTTAAATATATTTATATTTAGAAAGGTATTTGAATATATATAATGAATTAGTTAAATAAAAATATTTCATTGTTTTTTTAGGATCATTTTTGTGTATCTTACATGCCATAAAAAATTAAATTAAATTGAAAAGAAATATTTAATAATAAATTATGGTGTTAGCAGTAGAACATCAATTTTTCATCATGTTTATAGAGTAGTGATTTTATAAGAATTATCATGAGTTGGGTGATGAAAACCTAGACCTAGTCCAAGATATAGGTTGTGAGAAATTTGTTTTCATATATATGGACATATTATTATGTTCAATGTAAGGAGACTCTTGCAATTTCCATAGGGATATTACATAGCTATGATTTTTTTCTAGTTTATTAAAATCTATATATTGTTCACTATATTGAATAATGTAATGTTATCTAAATAAATAAGAACACAAATAAATTATGGTGGAAATATTCACAATTCAAATTTGGGTTTGTATTTTTACAGCATGAAGTGGTTGGTGTAATTTATTGACTTTATTATTTTTCAATTACATTAAGAGAGAAAATAAACCAATCACCAATGTAATTTATTGATGGATTTCCTCATGGAAAAGTTATTCTAGTCAATTTTGGTGATTTAAAATTGTCCCTTGATATAAAATATGATCATAATGTAATGTAGTTCTAGAAAAAAACACAAATGTATGAGCCACTATGGACTTTATATGATCCTATATTTGTAAGAATATTAGGCATAATTTTATTGGGATCATGGATTCCTTTTGAAAGATAATATATTTTATACTTCAATGGTGGGATGAAAAACATTCATGCATCTACTACCAATTTTTAGATCATTTATATAGCTTATATTAATGGTTAAATATTTTTAGTATGTTATATCGAGACGAATATTGTATTAATGTTTTTTTATATGTTCATGTTGTATCTCATGTTCTCCTAAAGTCTAAAATCTGATGACATACCAGTTAATGTGATAATAATTTATTATATTGATGATATTATTCAATGATTTTTTTGGATGTGATGCTTACAGATGTGTCCTTTTTTAGTATGGAATGTTTTAATGTTTTTGAGTATATAAATACCACGATTATTTATAAACAACGCATAATTTATTTATTTTTGTTTCAAGAACTAGGTCCATTAAACATGGTTAAATGGGGATAAGACCATTTTATTGGCCATAAAAATTATATGATGTTTCAATTGAACTAATATTGTGGTGTTTACCTTTGGTAAGATGTTTGGTAATTTTAATAATTTTTTGGGTTATAAGGGAAATATATTTCTTATTTGAGAAATATTTAAATTTCCTTCAAAATTAAGGAATAATAACTAAGTCGAAGATCATAGAATGGGAATTTTAAAATTATAGTGTTTAATGAAATAGTGTGTTTTCCCTTAGTAGGGTATAAATTATTTTCTTAGATGTCAAGTAGTATCTTGAGTTTAATAATAATATAATTTATGTCACAGAAAAATCATATAGAAATAAGGTATTATATTATATAAGTAACTATGGAATTTCCATTGGTAGTTCCATGTGGTAAATTCTTGTTATATTAGATGGTTACATAGTTACAATATTTAGAGTGTCTATCAAGGCATAATGATAGAATTTATGGTGGATTTTTTAATGTGAAATATCGAACAATAAAAAAAAATTAAAATGAGGGGGATAATTCCATCACTAAAGTCATATTTCCATTTAAATATAAGATATAATTCATATAACCTATAATTATTTTGTAAATAAAATCAATAGGGAGAACATGGTGTTCATGAATAAATAATGTACCATTTGACGTAAGAAAATAAAAATCCCATAAATCATAATTAATGATAAATTTTTTAAATCATTATTACTTTTACAATAATAGGGGCATTATTCTATATTTATTCAAAATTTTACATTTATTTCATTTTTAGACATATAGATTTAATTATTAATAATTTTAGGAATTTTTATATAACAATAATTTATATCATTATTAAAAATTATTTAAATAATTTTAAATACTATTATGTTAATTTCATTTATGTAACATGAAATTGTAATTTTTTTAATCAATATTAATTTCATATTTCGGTTAATGATTATTTGGATAATATTAAAATAAGTATATTTAAAAATATTACACGTTTAATTTCTGGAATTTTTTTTATAATTTTAATGAATAATTAAATAATATAATTGTTCATATATAATACTACACCTAATATATAAATGAATTTTTATTATAAATTCATATTTTTAAGGAATAATTGACTCTTAGAAATTTATATGAAAATACTTTTAATCATAATTTATTATTGAATTATAACTATTAGAATCCTTCTAATGAACAACGTGATATTTTTGACACAAAATTTTGTTAATAATAATAATTATAATATTACTTTATGTTTTAGATATAATGGAATTATAATCATAAAATGATGAATTTAATCAAATGAAACCCATCTATGAAGAATGAAAATAATCAATCCTTAAATTAATACATTAAAATACGTTAGTACTTTGTTATTTGATAAATCATTATGTTTGCATAATGATTTCAAGTTAATCGTTACCATTGACAATTATTCGTCGATCCTTCCATCATTTAAATCGGCCTAGGATTAACTATTTGTTATATAGATCAAGGATGGGAATGTAGGTGCAGGAGTGTTTATTTGATAGTAATTAGATGAAAAATTGATATTTAATTGGGTTTGAATGAAAAAGTAATGGTGGTGTTAATAAGGATAGTATGAACAATAAAAGATGACCAGAATGTCTTCTACCGATTTGTTGTGGTAATTAGACGTTTATCATGGTAAAAAAACCCATAGTTTGTCATTAAAGAAGGGGGATAGATGAATCATGGAATATAATGTGTTGCAACATTACATATCCTTACTAAACATAATGTATTTTTTAAGTTACAAATCAAGTAGTCAATGATCTAATAGAGTAGGGTTAAAAATAATTTTAAATAACATTTTTCATTTGACCACTGGTCAGATACCATGTATTATAGACCGAGTACCTCTCGGTGTACTCCACAATAATACGATGTAAATATTCCCCTGTATTCCCTTCATTTTTTAATTTTTCATAACATACAATTATACCTTTATAATAATTTTTTGGTTTATTATTGATTAAGCTTAGTATTTACACCACCCAATAGATTCACCCACAGATGATAAGGTATGAATATTTTCATGGTCTAGAGTTTTAGTTGTACATAATAGAGCTTGTGGGGTTTTCATTGATTAATCTCTAGTGATATGTGAATCTACATTATAGAGTGGGGGTGGATAAGGGTGACCTACTTTACCAAATTTGATTTTCCATAATTGTTTAAACCTTTTGTGTCCCCTATCAAAATTCAATCCCATGTAACATTTTGGGATTTTAAGTAAATGTTTTTTTTGTATTAGGAACCTCAAAATACCACATGAAATTCATAAATTAATTTTATATATATTTAATTTAATTTTAAAAATATGTTCCCCTGATGTAGGTAAATACATCCTATTAATGTAATGGTTGAGTATGATACACATAAATTCAACTAATATAATAAATTTTTATAAATAGTTTTGGGTAGGTAACACAACAAACCCATTGGGAGGTATCATCTTTTACCATACAGTTCATATTTGAATGTACTATTACAATATACTGATTGTGGTTTTTATATTGGCTCCCACTAGATACTACCTTTACGTCCACTATATAATTAGATAAAAAATATTATCTATTTTTTCACCACATCATGTGATATTATCTTGATCCTCAACCAGATACATTACCAACACTAGAATAATATTATTAAATTCAATACAATTATTCTTGTGTGAATAAATTAGAAACATAATTTTACATAAAAATTTTATTGTATTTATTACTCAACTCTTGATCCTCCTATGATCATTAAAACCACGTAACTCCTATATTTTAATGCCTCGATATAGTTGATGAAAAATATTATTTCATTTTAGTATCACACTAAATTTTTATTATTTCCCTCTCTTACTAAACTTTATTATTATTTATCAAATATTAGGGAGATGTATTATATGGAAATATTTTGTCCCTATTTTTTCTTATTTTAAATAAATTCCTCATCATCTTCATTGATGTTATAAATTTTATTCTATAATATATTATCATCTTTCTATTTCTTCCTCATTAATGTAAGTGTTATTATCTCACAACATTTTATCAAAATTAGCACACTTGAATCATAGATACTCTTGACATTAACATTTATTTGTATTAGTTATACTATTTCTCTTACACAATATCATTATTCTAATTCTAAAATATATTGACAATATAAATAAAAATATAAAATATTTGATTATAATATAAAAATTTCATCATCAAAATGATTCATTCTAAATAAAATCATTTGGGTATGATCTCATGATTTCAATGATATTATCATTCAATTAAAAATATATATCCATTTATATTCAAAGAGTATTATTCTTCTTATTTTGACATTTTCAATTAATATTTTCTATAATTTATTTTGTTTGGTCATATTAATGATTTTAAAATATTAGAATAAAAAATTCCATGAATATTCAAATAGTGATCTTCCAATTAGATATTCTTAAATCCCCTCAAAATCATGGCCTAAATCATAGTTTAAAATAAAATAATTATATTTATCATTGAGTAAAAAAATTTATACAAATGGATTTCATTTATTATCCTTATTGAATGATCACTTTTATCAAAATGTAATAAAATATTCATGTCATATATTTTCTTATATATCATTTAGTGGGTACCAATTATATTATATACTAAATAATTATATTCATTTTTTTCTAATTTTGTTAAATATATATTATAAATATATTAAATAATTTATTTAATATTCTACATATACACATAATTTTTTTTTTCACTTAGTCACATCTTATATTCCTTTGTAATATATCTTATACACTACTAATGAATGATCATACAAAATGTTATAATATTTTTGATGCTTGTAATCTTTAGTCCATACTTCAATAATGATCCATAAAATATAGTTTGGACATACTATATTATTGTATGTTTTTAGTACATATTAGTTTTTAATTCCTTATATATTTAAATTATTTTATATATTCATTAACATTATAAATTTTCAATAAACAACAAGAAAAATTATATTACATATCATTATGTGAGAATGTTTCACATCTTATTCTATTTCTAGATGTAACACATTTACACCATAAAAAATAAAATTATTCCAATGCTATTAGATGCTCCTAATTTTTTTCATAGATTTTTGTAAATCAATTTAAATAAACATTATTTATGTTTACTATTAAGGTAATTCATTAGAATAATTTCAAACTGTTTCTTCCTCATTTAAAAATAGTTATTCAATATAAATACTCAACATTGATTGATTCCATGAGCCAATAATTCTTCTATAATTCATGCCCAATATAATTCTATAAAAAACTCTTGTATGATATATTAGACACTACATGTAGTGGCCGTCATTTTAGATAACATGTGGGTTGTTTCTCAGCCTTCAATAAATCTTTTTATGTCCTTAATCCTATATATCAATACTTTTAATGGATAATATGATTTATAGATTTTCAAACTACTTTCAATAGCTCCCACTCCCTAACATCATGACTTATAATGATTCCGAGCAAACTATATCAACATTCATCACGTGTATTGGGCTATTTCTGTGAATCATTCAAACCAAAGTGGTAGTATTATTTCCCAATATTAAGGGAATAAGATAAATAATTATTTAGATGTTAAATATTAAATTCTTTATCAAATAAAATATCATTTATGGGATAATTCAATTGGATCTTAAAAATTACCAAAGATAACAAGATAAATAAGACCTCTTAACTCTTTAGTAGCTACTCATATTTTAATAAAAATACAATGACCCCAATATTTTTGGATATTCAATAACACCCTTTGTAATTATTATCAATACCTTAAATGTGTTTTAATATATTTTTTATCAATATACATTTATTGTTTCCACTTCTCTAAATTAATTTCCTTCGCACCATCATATTGACAATAAATATAAATTTCTAAATGTAAATTATTGATTTAACAATTTCTTTCATTTCCACAATTTCACCCCTCTATTCTATTCCATTATTTGAATATAAATTAGGTGATAATTGAGTGATGGGTGGCATCACATCTTAGATTTTAATGATCCTTCAATTAATACACTTATTTATATAGTATCTAAGATCATTATAAAAATTGTTTCATTAATAAATACTTAAAAGTTGTCTATATAGTCACAATTTCTAAAAAAAAATTATATTTTTAGGGGTTGTTCAAATATATTTATAATGTTATTTTGTAACATTCAATCATCATTAGAATCATATAAAATAACTATTTTAATATAATTTCCATACCCATGAATATTTTATTTAATCATTACCATCAATGAACCTTAATATTTAGAATTTATTGAATTGGAAAGAAGAATGATAATACCCCAATTTTCAATCCCCCTCTTTAGTTTTTAAAATATGTATATAAATATATATTTTTAATGAAATAATTATAATTTGATAACATTTATTTCTTAGAAACTACATTTAAATGGATAAAATCCACTTATATTAATGTTAGTTTTTTCACATATAAATGAACAAAAATCATCATATGATATAGATAATCATGAATTAAGGATGATTTAGGAACTCCAAGATAGATGGACTTCCATGATAAAATTCTGTAATAACATTCAATGCTTCTCTCATTTAATATATCACCTTATATTAATATATAATAATTACATGAAAAATATATTTTAATCAGTTGTGTTCTTCATCTAAAAATTTGTGTAAAAAATGGCCTTATGTTATTTATCAATATATATAGTTGATTTTTCATAGATCCAGTTTAGTGAGAACATTACTAATTTATTTTTCAAAAATTTATTAATCAAGAGAATATTGGGTTTGTCACTTTCATTACCATTCTTATTAGATTAATATTTATTTTTCACCTTAGAGGTTATAGAACCCTCATTTTTTTATAATTGTTTCATATTTGTATCCATTTCTACAAGAGATGCCCATATATTTTATTAATCCATATATATATTCGTATACTTAATCTTTTGTGATGAATAATTTTCTATAGATTCAACATTAAAATATGAACTCAGTGGTTCTTTTGAATTATTTTAAAAAAACCTATTATGTCTATTTTAAAAAATTAATTTCATTATTATTAGTTTATTATGGATAATTTTACCTTGAATATAACTTCCCATTAGCCTTCATGTATCCCCTAAATAAAAAATTCTATAATTACTAATCTAGGATTTCATCCAACAAATTATCATTTTAATCATATATAGTATCTATTACCCTTTTATCTACCATCTTTTTATTATTATTACTATTATAGGCTTGTTTTAATAGGCACAAAATTTTCCTTTTTCCCATATGAAATTATTAAAAACTAATTGTTTTCACATCTTTATATTATTTCAACATATATGTTGCTTTATTATCCATTATTCATTTCTTATTAATTTTGAAAAAAATACATTCATTTCATTTTTTCATCATTATTTTTTTGTTTTCTTTATATTCTCATACTCAATTAAATTTTTCAATGTCCGCTTATATGACACATTTTCATTCACATTACCAACCACATTGATGTTATAACATAAATTATCTTAAAATGTAAATATATTTGTCTAATATTGATTTATCTTATTCTATTAAGATTTCACCTTTATAGTGCATCTTAATATAATTCCAGGTTGTCTCTACATTGTTTTTTGGATAATATAATTTGCATAAATTTATTTGTTATTCTAATAGACATGGTATTTCTATCAAAATTATTATCATAACTAAGCACTTCCTAAAAATGTGTTCATTTTCCCCCTAATAAGTATCTTCCCAAATTTTTTTACTTAATATTTTTATATAATTCATCACATCATTTGATGTTTATTTGGGTAAGAACATCTATGGATCTTGATCACATTAATCATTGATGAGTTAGTTTATTTATAAAAATATTTACCTAGAAAAATATATCAATAATTATATTTTTATACAGTAATGGTTGATGAATGAAAATTCATGAATAAAAATATTTCATTGGTATGGGATTCATATTCTAATGAATTTTTAAATAATTAATCCCTAGATGATTCCAAAAACATATCACCACGAACAAGATTCATTTTTAGATAAAAAAACTTATCAGATGTATACCAATTTAGAAGTGATTTATCATAAACACGTGACACCATTACATGTCACTCTTCAATTTTTACTAGTTTTAAATGAAACTCAAGACACCTCATGATTATGGAGTAAATTTTAAGCTCATACAAATGTATTATTTCTTCCCATATGTTCATTATCTTTTTTATTTGATCTACATTCTACTTACTCAATTCTTATTGATAATTTTCATTATCCTTAAATTCATTACAATTGATATATATATATATATATATATATATGAATACTTGACTCAAATAGATTAGTTATGAGTATCTGATTGTGCATGTATATTCTCCTAAAATACTATTAACAAAATTATCCCTATATTATAAAATAAATAAATCATTGGATGAATGATTTTAATAATAATGTTCCAAGGACAAATCCTGATAATTAGGTGTTTTGATGAGAGTTTTCTTACCTTTTGTCACTTTTAACCCAATACTTCTCCTATTAATTATTGTTACAACTCTATAAATGGTTTATAATCTTATATAGACTTTATGTATACATATATATAAGTAATAATATTAAAATTGATAATTTTATATTATCAAATTAATTTAAAATGAATTACTATGGGATTCAGTGTACATATACTCTTTATATTATTTATAGATTGATCATGGTTAATTAAAAAAAATAATGTCATATGTTCATATAATGTTATTTAATTGATATTAATGGTATACTCTATCTCGCACTTACATTATGTTATCATATTAATCATGTCACTTTTATTTATGTTCATCAATGTTCTAATTGATAACACTATGTTTTTTTAAATAGGAATGGGAAATAAATTTTCCCTATTAGGAACATTATAATTACCTTTAAATGTATAAATCATATTAAATATATTGAGTAAATGTGGAACAAAATAGACCAAACCAATTGAAACCTATAAATAAAAAAAATACTTTAGGAGAAAAACTGAACTATGTATAAATCTGGTAGGTTAGGTGAATCTATGTGATCTATTTTTCAGAATACTGTGGTATTTAAAATATTACCCTTTCTGAGTACCCTCTAATAATTGAATCTCTTATTAATTATTAGTATATAAATGAATTAAATTATTTTTTACCCATTACACTATACTAAAACGAATGAAAAAGTTTCATAATGTGATATATACAGTATTTTGATAATGTTATACCCTTTTGATGGTTACGAAAACATTATATTGTTTGGGTTGACTTTAATACATTTATTTTCAATTAATATAATGGATAAATGATTTTTTGGAAGAAACAATCATGAATGAATAGACACGTATCATCTATTACGACAAAGTAAATCTATGGAAAATCATATTACTGATTAATTATTTATGATTTTTTACTAGCTAACTCTTATTACACCATTTCCATCAAAAAATGAAGAAAACTAAAAATACATCCCCAAAATTATAAATTACCATATTCTGTAATTCCATTCCAAAACCATTGTCCTCATTGGATGTAAGACAATATACTAATATTTTTAAATATTTACATCATTATGCTACCAAATAACATTAACACACATATAATTTGGATCACTTGTACTCCATTTCTCTCAAACATCTAGTGACCATAAAATCCAATTAGATGTTCTATATAAACGAATTGAATATTATATGAACTGTATTATTTCATGTCAGTGGGTGCGGAAATTCTATCTCCTCTTCCTTGTTCCTAGATATTATTTTCCCCCTCCACTAGAACATGGTAATACTATTTGGAATGACTTGGTTACTACTTAATTTTATTTCATTTCCCATAATACTATAATTTAGTTGATAAAAAATATTTAATATCTCAATGAATTTATATTTATTATTCATATCCAAGAGTTATTCTTCTTTAATTTTGTAATAGATTCTCTATAATTATCCCTTTTATAATACTTATATTCTCTATAAGTAGTAACTATTCACATTCTTATTCTCCTAAAATTTATTTATTGGATTTAATAAAATATTAATTCGGTATTTTTAGTGTAGAAATTCTATCTAAATAAGAATATCCAAATAAATTAATCCTATGTAAAAAATCCCATGATATAAAACATTTTAACTTTGATTTAACAAATTGTCTCTACTATTACTATTCAAAAATGTTACCTCTCATATAAACCATTTTACTAATTATTTTAGATAAAAAAAATTTATCACATTTTTTATTTTATAATCATTATATTTAAAATATTACTCTCTAAGTACATGGGTTTTCATATGAGTTAAAATTCCATTTATTTTTTGTTTTAATTCCTTGTTATTGCATTATGTGAGTTCTTAAATTGACCACTACTATTTTAGAGGTGTTTGGTGCTTGTTCATATGCCGAAACCATGTTTTGTCCTAAAAATTACCTACATCAATGTTTGGGGATGGGTTGTACACCCTTAATATAAACCAATCAATTGGACTAACAGGTGAATGTTTTGGGAAAATGATTTTATCATGGTTTTCATACAATAAGAATAAACATTGGGGTTACCATGGGATGTGACCCTCTTAATAAGAGTGGTACACACAGTTTTTGCATATTTTTGGAAATCGTGCAGGTAAACCATGTGACCTTATTTTGATGGAGGTTTTCCAATTTTAAAATTAGAAACCTATTTTTCTTTTAAACGAAATTGTGGTTTTCTCCTACTATGCACAAAAGATCCATGGTTCTCTACACTAAGGTGAGTAAAAATATATGACCCCTAATCTCTATTGTATCTCCGTTTTGATCGTCGATAATCTCATTATTTTGAAAATGGTATTTCTCGAACTCCTTTTTAGTCGTTATTGATTCATTGGATAAAAAATTATTCTATTTGGATTTAGTCTCATTTTCCTTAATATCTTGTTCGTCAACCATTTTTCATATTTCTTCAAAATAGGGACAAACTAATACATGATACTGGTCAATATGTCTACCACTCAGGCTGGGTATGTTGTATATAACATCTTTCTTCTTTTCTTGGTTTTTTTCAGGCATTTGTCCAATAGACCATCCATCGGGATTTCTTACGAGGTGTCATTTTTTATCATGTTTATTTTTTTATATGTATTCTATCCCATTAAGGATGTTCAAATGTTTCATTTTATGTTCATTGGAACATGTTTCTTCATTCAATGTCACCTATGGTGTTTTCCTTTTAGATTTAAACTATTTCTGCCAGTTTAAACCATCAATGGGATGTGTTCTTGTGTATGAATAGTCAGTGGAAGCATGTACGTGCCTTATTATTTTGAATATTTTTCATAGGAGTTGTAGTACCTTCTTGAATACTCATATATTCTGACACCACAACTATTTTGATAGACTTTCCTAAATGAAATGTGTTTCTACAGGTGGTTATAAAATATAAAATGGTTAATGCATGTAAAATATAAAATATGGGATGGTTATGAAATATAAGTGATGAATGGTAATTATAATGCATGAGTGGGTTTACTCACGATTATGCCTGTTTATGTGACAAGGTATACACACATGGATGTTATTTGTTGAAGTTGAATGAATTTAATTAATGGTTTGGAACATGGTTGTGGACACCTTGGGGTGAATCTACCACTTGGGTTTTGATTCCATGGGATGCGAAAAGCCTTGCAACCCCGTGGTTCTGGCATTCTTGGATCTAGACCTCTGTGATCTGGATATATATTATATGGATTCCATGGTACATCACACCATGGATCTGCACCACGGGGTCTACACATAACAACACAACATGGTTGTTGGATTCTACATAATCTATACAATGTGCTCTTGGGTTGAATAACTTCTTTATACAGCATGGAAGTGGATTTCTTGATATAGATTGATGTATAGTGTGGTCGTATGACATGATTATTTACTTGAAATACCTGCATTGTTAACAGATGACTCTCATTTTCAGGTATCCTTGAGGTCAGTTTGGTTTTACATACAGTAATATACTTATTCAATGGGAATACCCAATTATATACCTATTGATTAAACATTCTAGAACTTTTGTAAAATTACTCTTAGAACATTATAAGAATGGCTGGTTTCCTATAGAGATGTTTATCTCACAATCTTCTAGGACCTCCAATGTGACCCTAAAAGATTATATGGTTGTAGGAGATTATAGTGGAATGTTCTTGCTTATAGGTTGTTGACTATGGATTTCGATCATTTGAACATATGACTAAGATGAGGCTTGTGAAGCTGGGATGCTTTATGGTCATTATTTCTTTTTTAGATACATGTATTGTATTGGAATGTACTATTTTGGTTTCTTCCGATATACAGGTACCATCTAAATCATTTGTGTATGCCGGACACTTATGGATATATATATTTATTACAAAATTGTGGTACATTTAGTTGTCTTCTATATATTTAGCTTCCACTATTTATTATATTTTTGAATTATGTTGTGATACTATAGTAATGAGGGTATAGTCTCTCCACAGACTCAAATAATCCATCACTGCTAATTGGCATAATCCATTATTTTGGGTGATGTGCATGATGCCATGTGACCAACCGGGTTCTAGGCACCATTTTAGGTGGAATCTGCGTTTGGGAAATTACAAAGTAGTTTCAAATTTATTGTTTATTTTTCTCAGTTTTACTTACTATATAGAGAAATTAAACAGGGATATGAAGGTAATAAATTATGGAATCAAACTGTGCTCTAGAGTCGCTACCCCGCCAACATGGGGAATCAAAATTTCACTAATTGAGTTATGATTTTATAGATTTTTTTATAGTTGATTTTATTTCTCTATTGGGTGATGCACTTTATATCCTCTATTAACATTGATGATATTGTGGGTTCTTTTTAAAAATAAACCCGATAAGATGAGGGTGTTCAATATCATGAATAATAAAGAAACCTGTTAGAAATTCATGAGATGCATTATGCCATGCCATCTGAGATGAATTAGATATTTCATGTAGTTGTGATAGTTGAGGTGATATATGTGCCAGCTGTTGTGTTAGTTGGGTGGAGTATATAATGGTGTGACACCATAATTCAATCTATTTGGATTATGGTCCCTTAAAAATTACTAAATTATTTAATAGTGAATTTTTTTTTGATTGAACTTTTTACATGTATGGATTTAATTGGAACCACTTTTTGGGTTCATAGGTGTAATGGGAACTCATTGATTTAGAAATTAGTAAACCCTTTACCAACCTTTATAGAGAAATTCAGAGATGAATTGCTAAAATCATGGAAGATTATAAGACCCCATGTTTTCGAATGAGGTATGGATCCTTTTAATTTTGGATTAAATGTCTCTTTATGGATTTATTTGAGCTATTAACTTGATCACCATGTTTTAGAGGTGTCTGTGTCTTGTTCGGAGATTGTAACCAAACTTTTCTTTGAAAATGACGAAGCACACATTTTGTGCCTAGCCTGTGCACGATTATTCAAAACTGTAAGAGAGGTATGAAAAGTGCAGGGTTTTGGACA
This sequence comes from Viscum album, assembly GCA_963277665.1. NCBI lineage: Eukaryota > Viridiplantae > Streptophyta > Magnoliopsida > Santalales > Viscaceae > Viscum > Viscum album. The sequence goes on from OY728132.1 coordinate 2,143,091,934, forward strand.
GTGTGTTTTCATAGAGTTTGAGCATGGTCAGTCACACCGTGCGGGGATACCGATGTAACGATCCCCTCTTAGGCAAAGAGTTGCACACAGTTTTCTGCAGATATTGGGAAACCATGCGGGTAAACCATACGACCCTTCTGTGTTTTTATACTTTTAAAATTAAACTCCTTATTTTTTTAATCCAAATTGGGGGTTTCTCCCCCTAGGCCTTACGGTTCTATGTAGCTCCCCCCTTGAGGAAACTATAATGGCCTTTGATCCCTACTCTCTGTTTGATCATTTTTTTGATAGCCGACCTTCTCATATCTACTATGGTAAGTCCTGAAATCCTTTTTAGTTATTCTTGATTAATTGGAATAGTGATTTCATTATTTGTATTTATGATCATAGGACTTAATATCTTATTCATTATCTATTCTTGAGATTTATTACATACTATACAGAATCAAGTCTTGATAGTGGGTGAATTATCTACTACTAAGGATAAGTTGGTGGTCTCTACGTTCTATCATCTTTTCTTGGTGTTTTCAAGCATTCGTCTAATATGCCATGCATCAGACATTCTGATGTGTCTCATTTATTGAGATATTTTCTTTTAATGGTTGTATTTCGACCTATTAGGGATGCATATATGTTCTATTTATATGGGTTTGAACCTATTACATGATTTATTGTCTCCCATTGGATCTTCCTTTTGAATATATCATGTTTAGGCCTATTTGAACAACCCACGGGGTGTGGTATTTTGATTTCCAAGTAAGAGAAATATCGTTAATGGCTTGATAGCTTGAATAACTTCTTTACAAGATGTACCGCCACCTTTAATATTGATATCTTGAGACACCAAACCTATTTTGATTGATTGGGTTAAATTTAATGTGCTGATATGGTTGGTTATATCTATATAAAAAATATACTGTAAATTTAAATGAATAATATGGGTGGGTATGTCCCTATATAGAGTGAATTGTAAATAGACCGCATGTGTGGTTTTATTAATGGTTTTTATTTTTTATATGAGTGGTAATACTCACATGGTTTTGATTGGATGATGTATTATGATTTGAATGAATGTTTTGGAACATAGTAGGGGACACCATTGGTTGACTCTGCACCATGGGTCTTGATTTTGTGGGATTCCATGGGCCTTGCTACCCCGTGGTTCTAGCATGCTTGTGCTTTCATAATAATTGTGATTTCCATGCTCCTAGGACCACAACTAGTGCCTAACCGAGTTTCCACCTTGGTTTACCATGGGACTCAATGGGATTCATTGAACAAGCTTCTTGGATTTGACCTTTTGTGGTCTACATATATATTATATAAATTCCTTGGTATAAGAAACCTTGGATCCAGCCATTATGGTCTCACATCAATATGTGGTGTGACGATTTGTTTTTACATTCACTATACGACAAGGTCCTGGGATTCATGAATCCTTTATATAGCGAGGTTATGGATTGCATAACATAGATGGATGTATGAAGTGGCCATGTGATTTTCTTGTTTACTTGTCATAACATCATTGTTAGTATATGAATCTATTTTGTCGGTACCCTTGAATGTTGTTTGGTAATACATACTGCATTTGAATTATTCCATAGGGATACACACTTACATACATGTTGTTTACATTTCCTATCACTTTTGTCGAATTTTTGTTAGAACTGTAGAGACCTGGGTGGTTTCTTACTATGATGTTTATTTCACACCCTATTTGTTACACATTGGGGAAAAAAATAGTTAATATGGTTGCAGGTGATGATAGGGGAATGTTCCCCAGTATAGGTTTTTGACTATGGATTTGAAGCATGGTAGAATAGGACCATGTTGTACCTTATAATGTATGGATTACATTTTGGTATTTATTTTCATTTTGGGATACATGTATTGTATTCCCATGAATTGTTCTAGATTCTACCTAGATTCGTGTACCATCATCATCATTTTTTATGTGATACACTTATGGTAAATGATATTTATTATTGTCTTTTCCAACTTTTAGTTACCTTTTAGATATTTAGATTCCGCTAACTTTTATATTTTTGAATTTTGTTATGATACTCTGGTAATGAGGGCATTGTCTCCCCACATTCTCACCTAGGCCCTCACTGATAGTCGAAATCCTCTATCATTTGGGGACATGTTTTTGAGGCCATGTGACCAACCCGGTTTGTGCCACCGTTTTGGGTGGCACCTAGGTCTGATATGTTACACACAAAATTATAAACTATTAATTTCATCATATTATCTTTAGTAATACATGACAATTAAATTAATTAATCAAACATAAAAAATTAACTATTTTATTTAATCATGAAAAACACCATTTATTTGATCATATAATGTTTCATGTTTAGAAATTTCAACACATTAAAACTAAAAAACATATATTAAAACTAATAATTATATAAATTAATGATTTTGTATATGTTATTCTGCGTCAAATGTAAATTTATCAATTCTTTTAATTTTTTTAGTGATCAGGTAAAATATATTTCATATGATCTTCCAAACAATATATATAAATATATATATATATTTATTTATTTTTTTCACAATTTAAAACTTATTATACCTCTATATATTATCATACACACTCATGTATAATATATTAGATAGTAGAGTAATGTTATTGAGTACATAAAATTTACAATAGCTTTTTCAGTAATGATGTGTAAATAATTTTTTAATTGAAAATTATTCAACGAGTTTCATAAATTTTCATAAACCTAGTATTATTAAACAAAATAATGCTATGAAGAAACATAATTATATTTTCATAAGTAAAATATCATAAAATATAACTACTTTTTGAAAGAAAAATATCTAGAAACTCAATGTAATATAATATGTAACATTATGATATAATTTTAGTCAACATAATAGGGTTTCATATATAACAATTTTTCTCTTTAAACTAAAGAATTACATAATTCCTAAAAATGTGATATGAGCAACATTAATTATTCTTAAAGATTTCTCAACCACATCAAATCTACACAAATGAATTTACATAGCTTATGAAATCATTATAATTATTATAAACCTTCTATATTATTATGATATCCAAATACTGAAAACATAATATTTATTAGAATCTATAAGACCTCTATAAATAAAGATACAAAAAAACCATCTCAAAAATTTATCAATGAAATTTGGATCATTATATGTAATATTCTTTGTGAAATATTAAAAAATGGTTGTTTCTCAAGAATTCTACTAGTTTTTATAAAATTCAATAATAGTTTTTTAGTTATATAATAGATATGTATATCATTAATGTTGTAAAACCTTAAACATAGTTATTTTACATATAATCAATAATTGAAGTGATTCTAAGAATTCTAGATCATTATTCATAACATGTATTGTGTTCCATCCTAGAATATTTCTAATAATCAAAGTAACATTATATAAAATTAATAAGGTTGAAATGTCAACATCCATTGAGCATTTCAATATATCCTTGGTAATGTAACACTTTATAAATCATGAGATATTTCAACAGAATCTTCAATATATCTGTTTTCGATGAATTAAATTAGGAACATATTTTTCATTGGTTTGAAATACTTGGAACAGTCACAATCAGTTGTTCCCACATTCAATCATTCCAAAGGTGTTTATCCATCACCAACAGTGGTGATTCTATTTATTCATTAATAATATGTAATTATGGGATATCATCCCATCATTCACTGTATATTTTATGGATGTCGTTTCATAATCTAAGAAACCATTATACATTTATGACAGGGTAATGAATCCTATTATTTGTCCATCTTCAAGTGGACAGATGATAATTATATAATTTCGCACTCTAAATGGTTAAAGACGTTATATTAAAGTTTAATATACATTGGATATCCTAAAAAATCTTTAGTAGACATCATAATCCCTAATATTATAATAAAATATGTCTAATAATATTATTTACATCTCACGAGGAATAACCTATAGTTAAATGCCCTATTAATATATTGGTGGTTTGGGTGAGAGATTTTTCTTCCCTCAGAAAATAATTAGGTTATAGATATATCATATCTTAAGTCGGTGTATGATTGTGGTAATCTAATTATTTATCCTCAATTATATATCATTTGTACCCTTTCAAAATATAGGTATCAAATACCATGATGTTTGAGTTTCATATATTTAATCAATGTGAATATACAGTTCAATAAGTCAAAATCATATCATACAGAATATTGTCTCATGGATGGATAAAATATAATGGACGGTGTGCACCATAGTCATTGGAATAACTAGAATATTGGGAAATATCATGTACATAAAATGAGTCACATCATTCTCACAACATGGGTAATCCAAATGTCATAACCTTGGGAATCTTATACTCAATTTGTATAATCAGGTAAAATATAAAATTTGGTCTTAATTATTATCATTCTATATCTAGGTATAAATGAGTAATGAAGTGGGTTTTTCACATTACATATATTTATGGTGGGGATGATCAGTAATAAAGATGAGTATCAAACATATATTATGGACACACATGTATTGTTAATGAGTAGTATGTGTATTCGTATACCATAAATGAGGGCATTCTATAGACTTATTATTAGAATAAAAATTCAATTATGGGGATTATTTAAGGTCCACCATGGTGATTCTATGAAGAATATTTTTTTTTGTGTATGAATTAAGTGGAGGTTTCCGTAGATGGATGGAAACCAATTATTGTTACTCTCATAGAGATAACATGAATAAACCGAGATTTCAAATATGTTGGACAAATTTTCCATCAATATTTATGAAATATTTTTCATAGTATTGATGTTTAAAAATGATTATAGAAATAATATCATTTAAAACATAAGAGTCTTTTTAATAATTTTAATGATTTTTAGTATTTCCTATGAAAAAATTATAGAAGGCCAATTTTTATGCATCTACGACGTGTTCTAAAAATTAATATTAATTGAAGAATTTATCACATGTATGGATTTTGTTCCTCCAGGAAAAGAGTTATGTGAATCTTCATTAAACATTTGAAAATCCATTAATGGTCATTTATAAAAAAATTAACATAATATTACACAAATTCCAATAATTTTGGTTATTTTTTTTATAATAAATGAACTAGAGTTACGAATGTAGTGAGATTTATAATTTTTGTTTTTGATTACACCCACACAATCATGTAGTAAGTGTGTGTTTGTTTGAATAAGGATGATATTTATTAATATAATCTATTTTTTCGCAAGGTTTTACTTATGAATCCAATTGAATATGGGTTTTCATAATATTGAGTATTGAAAATCATTATTCCTTTGTATAAAGAAGTTCAATGAATGAATTTTGTGATCATACAATTAGTGACATGATCAATTTAATGAATATAGGTTTATGAAATTATGAGTTTTGTGAAAATATAGAATTTACTCCAACACTTTTTCCTCAATGAAGCTGGACATGAATATTAAAAATGTTTAATGAATAAAGAATTGTAGGATCCACCACTTTTCATATAAATTTTTGCAAAACAGAATGCTTCCTAGGATATGTCTTCCCACATAGTTTGCATTTTATATTGAAAAATGTTCCTGAAACACCCCCAAGGTAATTTTATAAAAAATTATATACATATTTCAAAATAATTATAGATTCCCCCCCCTATAATGGGTTCTTAAGAAGATGTGTTTGGAATGGAGAAACATATTTAGAGTGTTTCACTAAACAAACCCTATAAATAATTCTCACTTCACTATGATCATGTTTATGAAATAACCAATTGAATTATATAATCACATGTGTGTCGTGATTAATGTGGGAAAAAAGATTTAAAAATATTGAAATTTAATTTTCGGAGCATGTTGGTATAGAGACTAAAGATTTACAAGCATGGATATAACATCATTTTTTATGAATATTATCCACATTTCAATAATACATTACAGCGTACCATAATAGATTAGATTCCATAGAATCATGGAAATATATCTTCAAACAATATAGAATTACATCAACATTCCCCAATTATAATATTACCCATTACTATTTGTACATAAAACATTTCATCATAAATTCAAAAAAAGAACCATAAGAAAGAGTGAGATTAGATTCTCAATATGGTTAAAAAAGTAATATACAAAAGTATAACAGGAACATAATGTTACGAGAAGATGAAAATAACATGTGAATATCATTACCAACATATAAGTGTTTATAAAAATGGGTCTTTCAAAAAAAATTGGATACTCATATGCCATTAATAATAAGGGAATAGAGATCATAAACATTGAATTATTAGCATAGTAATAAGAAATGGAATCATGGAAGACACAAAAAAATATAAAATAATTTTCATAGTATTTAAGGATTACATTCAATAACAAATTAGTAGAATGTGTTCACTCCCAAATCCATGTAGGTATTTAAGGTTCACCACCAATACTATTTATGTAGATAATTTAATTTATTGAACTGGGTTCTCTCTCCATTCCAATCCTGTGTTATACAACTAGGTATACATCTGTATGTATCCCTATGTTAGAGAACCAAATTCCCATAAAATTAAAGTCCTTTATTATTTCATTAAGTTCACTAATCATTCCATAACTACATTTCTGATATAGGTTAACTCCCCATTTAGGCCATGTTTTAATGAACAAATATAACTCCACATTACTACCCTATTATACTAATCCTTGTTTACACCACATTCCCTCCCTGTCATACATAACTAACTTCACTCATGTTTCTAGAACAATATTTCACATGAGATATAAATCATTATTCAATTTATTAGATATATATTATTTCCCGCCCATCACATAAGGAAATTACATATACAGTTTCAATAATATAATAAAACATTTATCGTTTCATGATCCATAAAAATTATGGGTTTCATTAAAATCATATCATAACCGATGAAACGAAACAGGTATATTAAAAAATTTCATCTTATTATAAACTAAAAATAATATATTGTTTTCATAATCAATTTATTATATAATAACCTATTAATATATGCTGGTTAAATAATAATTTTATTATGGAATAACCATTGGAAGACAAATAAGTTTCATAATAAACTTTTTTTATTAATCATAAAAATTTGAAATAAATAATAAGATAGGTTTGATTGTACAATATCACTATTTTTCATAAATTTTTTATAAAATTGAATATGACATGGATAATTATTTTTATTGATCATTTAAAACATTTCTTATTGAAATAATCATTTACTCATTAAAAAAATATCATTTCAAACATAAATATTTTTTAAACTCTTTCCTATTTAAAAATAAATTCGAAAACATATTATAGTATGTTCAATGAATATATAATATTTTTATAGTAATTACCATGAAAATGATATTAAATGATCATTATAAAAAAAATTTAATGAATTTTTAATAACATGGGTTTTGAATAATACAAATTTCTAACCATACAGATAAATGATGTAATATTTTGTTATAAACATTTATTATATTTATTATGTACCAGATAGCGTAAAAAGGATAAAGTTTAAGTATGATATAATTAATAACCATATTATAATTTATTTCATTTTTTTTATTGAGAGATGTACCATTATATTTAATTTATTAATGAAAAATCATAATCAATCTCATTCTATGATATTGTTTCAACAAAAAGTTACCACTATGGTAACATTGAATTATAGACTCTATGAATGAATTTTATTAAATTAATCTGAAAATATCATTAGAAAAATTATGTTTATGTTACAATATTTCAAATGTAATTATATACACATTGTAAAATAATAAAGGTTCATAACATAACACGTTTTTTAAAGAAAGAAAACTGAGTCCAAATTACTTTTCTAATTTGGTTACTTTTGAATAGTAAACCCCAAGAAAGGGTGGTCATGAAATGGATATGTAAATAACATAATATTTATGTGGAAAAATAATATATTAAATTCATGATAATTATCTATATCATATAAATGAAACAAGTGTTTAAAAAGGAATAAGGCTTGTAGAAATAAAAGTGAGATAATAAATCCCCTTAATCATGGATTCTAATTTTAATTATGAGTTCCCTGAAACAATAACATAAATTAATATTTTGAATATATTAAAATAAATTGAATACATTTTATAACATTTTATATTTTATTATATATACTACACGTGTTCAATAGGATGTTAATATATTAGATATCTCAATGAAATTAATGAAAGATGAGAGAACCCTTACCTTTTGAATTAATTTTCTTCATGAACATTCAAAAATAAAAATTAAAAATTAAAAATTTATTATAAATATAAATATATCCAAGTTATTATAAATAAAAAAATATATGATTTTTTGTGAATTTTTATGACTCATTTATTAACAATTTCATGTTATTTTAATGTTTTGGGTAATGACTACCTTGATTTTACTATATATTTTGTGTTGATATTCTTGATTCTCTTATGTAGATCATTGTTTACATATTTAGATAATGTAAAATAACATATAAATATCATATATATTTATTGTAAATTGTTTTAAAATAATAAATAAAATAAATTAATATGATATGAAATATATTATTTAAAGATGTGGTAGGCGATACATATTCTAGATCATTGATTCAAATTTATTGTTGTATTTTAAAAAATGAAAAGTAAATGATTTATATAAATAAACATATTATAATAATGGGAAATTATTACCTATTAAATATAAATAATTATTTATAAAACCATCATTATTACATTTAGTGTATGGTTTGAATAAATCATATCTCTTTGAGGAGGTGGTAGTCTACACGTCCCCAAATGATGTTATCACATTCTCACAAAATATAAATAATTAAAATATGTGTTATATAATAATTATTTAAAATTAATTATATCTCAAATTACAGATATAACATGTAAAAACATTATCTCTATCATTATTCCAAACAATTAAAGTTTTTAATGGATGAATGATCAACAATGGTTCATGAGGCCGTTGTCTGTCGTGCAGAAAAATGACGATTGTATATCACATTTGTTTGATGAGTTTGTAGGTGTAAGTAAATACCATAAAAAACATCATCTAATTATATTTATCATTAACAGGGTAATAATTTATTAATAATTATTTATGTGTTGTGTAATAAATAAAACAAATTTTCTGGTTAAAGGATATTACCTTTTTCTGGGTAATTCATTTTGGTTTGCATGATAATGATAACATTTATTGACTTATTCTAAAATTGAGGCTTCTAGGATGAGATTTTAGAATATTTTAGGTTTTTAGGATTATTTTGGGAAATATAATTATTTTGATATGTGTGAATTATGGAGAGGGTTATTTTCCTTTTATGTTGAAGGATGAGTGTTATTATTTTAAATTCTAAAAGGTAAGCACTATTGAGAGTGATCCCTTACATAATGTGCCCCAATATTGGTAAATACATATTTTTTATATTGTATAAATATGTACAAAAAATGTGTTTTGGAAATGTTATATGTCAATTACACCTAAATGATAATTTTTAACCACTATGTAAACTTGTTTTAATTGTAATAGGTGCGTTTAATTTTAATTGTTTTCACTAACATATTTTGTAAAAAAACAATACTGAAATTAATATATATTATAAATTATAATTATTGTCAATATTTAATTAATATTTTGATATTATAAACATAGTATTGTTGGAAATAAATTTATAATTAATCCCATAGATGGCATATGGAAACATTTTTTAAAGCGAACATGTTCAGAGGATTGAAATGTTTCTATAATGAATTTCATTGTGAAATTGATTCTAATGAACTGAATTGTTTTAATAGTTTCATATTAAATAAAAATATAAAATTAATTCAATGTAAATTATAGTTTTCTTTAAATGTTAATAATAAAAATAAACATTTTTAATTAAAATTATTTGATATTCAATATTCCCAAAAAATGGATTTTTTCAGAAAAATGAAACAAAAATTAGACAATTCAATTTTTAATTGTTTTTTTAAAATTATGGATTATTTTGAAATAAAATATATAATTTATTCAAAATTATTATTTTAAATATTTGACCCACTAAAAGGATATAAAATGATCATATATTGAAATATATTTTAATTTATAAAATTGAATTTTTGTTCTATTATATTGTCTTGAAAACACATAAATTGATCATTAAATATTAGAAGGAATATTATATATTTACATTTCATTAAAATAATATATAAAAATTTGTAAAATTATTTAATTATTTAAAACATATTTTTTTAATTTATATAGTATTCCAACAACAGATTTCAAAAATCTATAAAAGGAATTTATTTTCATATGTAGTTAATTCATCATAATGTAATTATTATATTATTTTTTAAAAAATATTTTCATAATTTAATTATTATTTTCCATTATTAGGGATTAGTAATAAATAAATTAATATTTTAATTCTAATATTAATATTATATTGATTTTTTGTCAAACTATCTATTGCGTGTAACATAAGCTATTGAAGGTAATGGAATTGTTTTTATAACATGATGGAACTAGTTTTTTGTTTACTAAAATAATATATAATATTTCATTATAGAAAATGATCATATTCATAAGGATTAACTTGGTGTTGCGTACAATACAAGACATCAAATAAATATAAATCATTGATGAAAAATTACATAAAAAATTCCTATGGTGTTACATACTACCCACTTCATTTTTTTTATTTTTAGAGAAACAAAGAAAGATCCATTATTAGGAAAAATAAAAATTATATCAATCTGAATGTATGAGATTTACATCTACCCTCTCTTATAATACAAAGTTGATCACCTGGTATTTAATAATCCTAATGAAAATCAATACTAGTCACACATTTGTTAGAAAGACCATCCACTAAAGTGTTTGCCTTCTAAAAGAAATGAGTTAAAATATGATCCTTGGAAAAAAGTATATCTGAACACTTGGACCATCGATTAGTCAGCTTATAAGAACGATGATGGGAGCCTTCCTGTAGAGAAAGAACCACAGATGTGGAATCACATTCAATCCATTGTTTTTTCCATCCACGACATTTATCTTGCTCAACCGCCTACATCACTCCTAGAATCTGTGCTTCAAGAGAAGAGGAACAACCACCAGAACCATATAGACAGCCAACAACACACCCCATGTGTTCCCTAAAAACCCCTCCGAGTCAGGAAGAACCCGGATTACCTAATCATCACACAAAGAGACTCGTAAATATTATTCCACATAATATAACATTACTGAAAATATGAAAATGTAAAAGAAATAAAACCATCACATTCTAATAGATATTGATAGATAACATTGATCACAATAATTTATGTTTTCTATAGAATATTAATGAAAATATATTACCATAAACCAGATATGTAAAAAAAGTACATTGATATTTTAAAAATGATGATTGATGAACAACCAGTTACATCACAATCCGTTTCATAGTGATTATTGTTTTATCCCATACTGATATTATTAATTTATTTCATCCCATTTTATAAGAACAATCTATCTCTTTTGTTGTTACTTGGTCATCTACCACTTCATCTCTTAATCCATTAAATGAATGTGAATTTTTCGTTTGTGGATCACTAAAAGATCACAAGATCCATTAATAGAATGAGTATTCATCAATATTAATTTAATTATCATCATTGGAAATTGGTTACACTAGATTTCCAATATGAATAAACCCTCATATAAAGTACTAATTATTAATTCTTTAAAACATCAACTAAAATTTATCATAAACCATTCCATAAATGGATAGCCTTGTAACCCTCCAAAATTATAAAAATTGAAAAAATTTAAAATAATGTCACTAAATTTATTAAAATTAACTCAAAATTTATCCCCAATAAATTATTAAGTATATCATTAGCAACACAATCAAATTATGTGAACACATTCCCCATATATTCTGTTGAAACATGGTAATTATAAGTCCCCAACCTTAAACATTACATAATCTTTGGATCATTCAATAATTCACATTAAGGATCGTTCATGTTTATAATTTTAAAGAACTAGGACCTAACTTTTAAATTACATATCAAATATTACAAACGTAGACAATTATACTCTAACCTATTTTTATTTGAACAATAAAACAAATTAAATAAAACATTAGTTCTTTTGTGGATATAAATATCATTCAATTTTTCCTTTCTCTTTCCCTTCCTTATGCCATGTGAAATATTTTTCAATAACATGGGATTGACATAAAAATTGTAGTATGAGTTATAAAATAACTTAAGGAAACATTAGTTCAATAAAATATTAAATTGAATGAAATCCTACTTTTCACTCATAAAATAAGATCTCATTAACATACTTCATGAAATTATAAAATTTATGAACAATGCACAGAAATCATAAATTATTAATGTTACTTATGGAATCCATAACAAACATACATTGTTGATATACTAGCTACATAGGGTATAACATTCATAATACCCATCATAATATATTACCTAAATCATTTTGGTGAAACATTAACATTTTCCTCATTCACGTTAACCAATTCATTGAAGCAATAAATCGGCTCACCTGCAATAGGTTTATTTTGGAACCAATATATTTGGTCTTCCACGAAACCACCCATAAAATGTACAAGTACCATAATATAATAAAATATTAAATTTATAAACATTTCAATTATCAATAAAAACAAATCATTTCAAGATATTGAAATATTTAATCCATTTTCAAAACAATTTAAGACAATTAATAATGGTTTTTTGAATCAGATGTCACATGCCACCTTAAAAAATTTAAATGACATTTGAGAGTTATTATTTTAAAACCTATATATAGATATAAATATTTCCTTAAAACCATTTTGAAAACATGGACATTAATGAGAATGATTTAGAAGAATAAATATTTAAAACATTTAAAACAATGATTCATTTATGGCGTATCATTAGACATGAGATACACTTGAATAAAAATAATTAATGATTGGCATCAAAATAAACATTAAATATTTTGATAATATTTAAATTAATTATATAAAATTACAAAATGGTTGTAAACACACCTTATTTAATATTTAATGTGCACTATGTTGAGATATGCCTCAATGATATAATATTGAGACGAAGTCCATTACAACGACTAATTTGCAAAATAAGATTGTCGATTAGTTGTATTCACTATAAGTACACATTAGAAATGTATGAATACATGATAGGAAATTATTTTTCTTTCTCACATAATCAGATCGTCTTATATTCAAGATGAAGATGATCACCCCAAAATAGAAATTAGGTTTATAAGTTCCCTTACCAGGAATCCAATTCATCATGTATGTTCCTAGTTCATCCAAAATTATAACCATAAGTTAATTTATATTTTTTTAAGAAATTATTTCAACATTAATATTGTAGTTTATTAAATTGTTACCACATTATAAATACTACATTATTATTTAAGTAATTATCATCCATTTTGTCGACATTGGGTACATGAGTCAAAAATGATATTATTATAATTAGAAATTGTACATGTGGTAAAAGTACATTATCACCAAAATAGTATTCAGGATTTAAATATCATATATATATATTATATATGCATTTATTATGGTCCATTAAATCAGATCTAATAAATGAAATGCACCATTTAAGAAGACGATAAGTCATACGTATGCGTGAACATTACATTCATTCATTTGTCATATTTATGAACTAAAAACTAATTTATACATATGTATACTATTATTCCACTATAATATAATATGATATATGTGATAAATATGTTCACTATCTCAATGATTTATATATTCCATGCAAGGAATTAATGAGTCATTTCACTTTGAGGGGTAGTAGTCAAAACTTCCTCAAAAGAAATTATCATATTTACACATCCTGAAAAGCATAATGTTATGTTTATAAATAAAAATTATAGTATCATAGATACAATATAAATATATTATATATATCATATGTTAATATAATGAAATAATAAATGGATTCAATGAGAGTTTGTAGGGGAATTCGAAAAAACATTATTTCATGAGGCTATAACTCGTCGTACAGAGAAACAATATCTTCGTGTCCATTAGATAGAGGTTTGAGTAAGTGTTGTTCGAGTACATCTCATAAAAAATTTCTAGTATAGAGAATATATAAATTTTTAATGTAATCAAATAATAATAATTGAATAGGTAGTGGAGAAGTAAAATAATGGAACAGAACTTTTGAGAAGACGCTACCTCTTAAAACGTGTAACTCCCATTGATTTGACCCAAAAGGCATTCATAAATTTCTATATTCAAAAGCTAAGGATTGTAGAAAGAAGAGAGGGATTTCAGAATATTATCTAGGTAGAGTTTGTGCGATCCAAGAAGCTATATAGGTGTGATTTTATTGGTAGAGGTGATACCCTTTTAAACGAGGTAGGGGGTAATTTATGAAGGTATTGATATATTATTTCATTATAAAATGATTTTTGGTGTCAAATGGTCCCAAAGTAATTTATTTTGAATATAAGATTCTATTGATTCTAAAACCACTAAACCATTATGTTTTCAACAATTTTAGGTTACAAATTTAAACTTATCCCTAAGCTTTATCCTTAAGTTAACTAATTTGACTCGTACCATGTCTTCTAGTATATTCATGATATATAGTTAGTATAGTTACGATAAATTTATTAGATAACCTAGAGTGGTTATTTAATGAAATTTTAAACATTTAATAATTATTTTTACTGAATAATAGATTTTTTGCACTATTATATCATTTAATAAAACAATATTTGTTTTAAAAACACATTTTTGTAAATTCTCATTCAATTCTTATAATGAATTTTTTAAAAAAATCCATATATATTTATATTATAATTTCAAAAAAACAACATTCATTTAATTAAAACAAGTCATAATAAACAATAAAATTATTTTATGGCATAAAAAGTTTCAAAATAAATTTATTTTAGTAATTATAATATCATTAATTTAAATCATTCATTAATATAGATATAACTACATCATCATTATATCAGAAATAAATTTTTATATATTTTGTCTAAAAATTATAAATAAAATACAATTATGTAGGAAATATTATTATCTTTCTAATGACTATTTATAGTCCAAAATTCCACTTATATAACCCCATATAAAACATGTTTATCAAATATAAACATGTTTATGTTAATTTTTTCATGATTTTAAATTAATTCTTATAAAATCACATTTTTACATCCAAGTGATTCCATGGGGTCCCAAAATAGACCCATGGATGCCCGTGGTTAGAAAAATATCATACAATCAGATTTAAAATGGAGTTAAGGTAGTGTAATATTATTATACTATTTCTTTTTACCATAATTTACATGATTTATATTTTAATCAATGTAAATAAAATAATTACTGAAGTTACTATTCAAAATGTCCAAAAATAAAATATAGATATTTACACAACATTGACCAACAAATTACAAATTTGGAATCCATTTTTTTAAATTCAAAACAAATAATATGATGTAATTAATTTAAAATTAATTTCCGTGGTAAAAAAAAGCGGGTTTAAAAAAATTAATAATTATCAAACGATAGACATCTGATCATGTCAAATTAAATGGTGAACTTAGATAAAATATACATAATCATATTAAATAATGAAAACCCAATACAATTAAAATCCAAAACCAATTAAAATAACAATCTATGTATTTAAATAAATAAGATAAAAATTCAGTTTTGAATAAAAATATAATATTTTTCAGGATTCATTGAAAAATTAACTTTATCATACTAATAACAAAAATTCATCCATATTATATTTTGGTTAAACTATTCCAAGGAAAATATTTATTTTTTCAATAGAATATATTATAGATAAAAAAATAGAATTAATAATGGGTATGCATATAAAGGCAGTGAAACAACCATTTTAAAATATAAGAGTATTTAAGGCTTAAAATTAGGTTCATTTTTATGTGAACCCTCTAATATTCATTGGATGGATATAAAAAAATATAAAAAATATTTAAAATAATCATATAGTTATGTTGTTTCATTCCATCAAATAAAATGGAATGTTGTTAAATACCATTCAAAATAATAATTATAATATATTATTTTTCACTATAACCCAATGTTGTGTGCACCGTATGTTTTAATTTAAATTCAATGATTCTTGTTGATTATGTTATCGAATAAGGTTTCTTATTTAACATGAAATTAATATCTTATTCATATATATTAATAGATTTTAAAATGGGTATTTCTAAATATACCTGGTTTGTGACATCGTTCCCCCCTTTCAAAAATTATGTCCTCTCAATTTTAAAATTGGGATCAGAAACATCATTGAATGTCCCACATCAGAGAATGTGTCGATAAAAATATCACTTTTAATGAATGTAATATTATTACAAAGGTCACCCAAGATAACAAATACATTGGTAAAATTTATTAAATGATGGATATAGAAAAATATTAACCATCATATTCTGTTATATAGTGATAGAAAACGTGGATAGGAAAAAGTAATTCCCAAGAGAACCAAAAAATTTTAATGGGTTAAATGGTCATTGATTTCATTGTTGGAAAATTAAAAAAACAATGTTTTTATATTAATATAAATTAAATACTGTTGGGAATTTATTTATGACCCTCAATATGAACATATGGAAACATACATACTTATCATGTAGACATTCATATTTTACTATATTTCTACCAAAAACTCATATTTTCTCCCAACGATGACTATTCATGATGACTTGGTCTCATAAAAAGTGCTCGATTACACTTATATTAAATAAAAGAATACAAAAAATATGAACTATATATTTCCATTGTGTTTATACATGAAACAAAACAAAAATGGTTAGTATAAGATCAGATATTCCCCAAAAAGGATTATCCTTTAATGAATAAAATACTACTCTTAGACTTCATATTTCATAAAAAATACCCAAAGTTAAAAAAACACCATTCAATACACAATTGTACATAATATTCATAAAAATAATCCATAATATGTGTGAAATCCAAAATTTAATGTAATTTGATCACAAATTCTTCCACTATAAATCATAACATTTATCTCTAAATAACATCGAATACACTTATAATATAATTATAAAATGTAATTAAACTATTCACATATTCTCCAAGATATGTCAATAATTTCCATAAATAACATAAACATCAATAAGTTAAAAATATAAACATAGATTCATTCATAAAAAAATTACACCAAGACTCATTAAATGAAATCCCACAATATTCAATTTTCTATAGGAAATAGTGTTCCCAATTGAGTAAACGTATTATAAAATGACATTTATAACATAATCACCAAATAATATACCCATAATATGGATATCAATATAATAAAACATTAATTACAAAATCAAAATTTTCTTGATCCAAAAAATAATTTAATGAAAAATTATATGTTATACTTATAGGGGAATTCATGTAGGTTAGTGGTTGGAGTGAAATCAATGTCACACATCATTTGTGGGTTTATTTCCCATATCATTTCCCAATGTGATGGTTTGTCACATTATCTTCTTGTTTTCCATTTTAAAAAACTATATAAGTTAATAAAAAACCATAAAATGAGATAAATTACAAAACTATAAATATTAAATTTTTAACTAGAAAGGTTATTTCATACCTCGTATTTTCATTTTAAATGTAACAACCTATAATTTCGTGAAATTCAAGGATCGTATAAACTAAAATGGTTCATTATAATCATATGAACAAATTATAATATAATTCATCATCAAATATATTTTTCACATAACAACCATCAAGGATACAAAAACAATATATACTATTCCCATATAATCCCCTTAACTAAAGATAATTAATACATTTAATCATATCATCACCGATATATCTTTAATAAATTGTAAAATTTTAAAATGTATAGATCTTAATCATCCAACATTATCCATTATCCCTTGAATTTTTTTTTGAAACAAATTACATAACATATTTTTACTAAAAAAATATAAAAAATTATGTTCTATGTTTTAAAAATGTCAAAACATCAGATATGAAATAATTGTTAAATTTTATAGGTCATTGTCAGTTTCTTTATCCTCAATTGGAATGGAATTAGATATTTGAAATCATATATTTGTATGGACCTTATGATCTCATTCTCAAACCTTCTTCGATGGACATCTATTTTTGTAATGGCAATGCACATTGTGTTTAAAACATTCAATTGAACCATCTGAAAGAACTTCTTTCCCATTCTATGTGTTAGATTAAAGACTAAATTTTACATGTTAATTAATTTCTTTTTGACCTTCATTAACAAATCTATAACATCTTTTGGTCCCATTGATGCATCTTATTAGGTCTTTCTTTCCACAACCTCAACCAATATGTTTTTATTATACACACCTTTATGATTATTACCTGATCATCCATAGGGATTCATTTCTAAAATATATGATTCCTTAGAGAAATCAACATGATTATTTTCTTGATAATGAATCTGGATAGTTGGTTGAAAAAAACCACAAGAGTTATCATTTCATCTCTCATTTAATTCAGTTTCTTATTCGGAAATCCACCACAGCTTCCTTCACTCCCATTGTAACATTGGTGCATCCTAGATCAACCTTTTACTAAAACAAAAAAACATCAACTGTGAGTATATAATTAAAATCATCATATTATATCTTATGAGGATGGAAAAAATATGATATAAAATAAATTAACTCATGATATTAAAATATTCATTCAATTTCTAAAACCATTCTAGACATTAAACAATAATATTTTTGAATCAAATATACCATCACACTTTGAAACATTTAAATTTAATTTGAGTTTTATAATTATAAACATATATGTCCACATAAATAAATCATTAAAACTATTATCATAACATTGACGTAAATTATAATAATTTGGAAAAATAAATCATTAAAATATTTAAAATGATGTTTTAGTTAATGAATCTCCTAACACATGACAAACACTAGAATAAAAATATTTAAATAATTACACCCAAAAATTCTTCAAATATTTGGAAAATTTAAAAATTAATGATATAAAATGTCAAAACTGTGGTATATAAATTTTATTGGATATTTATAGTGCATAATATCGATATATTCTCCAATGAATGAAGATTGAGATGAAGTCACATACAAAGATGATTTTGTATATAAAATAGATCAATTATGTGTATTCACAATATTTACACATAACTATCGTATAAATAAAAGATATGAAATAAAAATTTATTTCACACGTAATCAATGAATGACATATTATTGAAGTATAAGATCAACCAATGAATAGAAATTGGGTTACGATGTTCCCTTACAACGAGTCTCATTCATCATGTATGATCTTTATTCATCCTGAATAATATACAAAAGTAAATTTATACATTCAAAAGAACCTTTTTCTTTTTTATTATTTCATTAATATTATATATTAACATTTTTTTAAAATTACATAATTATTTATGTTAATATAGATGATTTTGTCGATATTGGGTACTTGAGTCGAAAATGATCTTGTTATAATTACAAATTGTCATTTTTTTCAAAATTACATTATCTCCAAAATAGTACTCATGATTTAAATATCATATACATCTTTTATATAGGTATTTATAATGTTCTATAACATTTTTATATAATAAATAAAATACACCTTTAATTGAGATAGTAAGTTGTACGTATGAATGAACGATGCATTCATTTATTTGTTATATTAAAGAAATGAAAACTAAATTATACAAAGGCATATTATATTATACTTATAAAAAAATATGATATATATTTTCAGTAACTCCATTTTGTGTATATTTAATTTATAGCATTAATGATTCCTATGACATTGAGAAGGCGGTAGTCCGCACTTCCTCAAATGAAATTAACGTATTTACGAGTAATGAAAAGAATAAAATCAGGGTTGTAAATAAAAATTATAGGAGAATAGGGACAATAAAAATATATCATATATTTATATAGTTCAATCATAATGTCCCCCATGAGAGGTGATAGAGGAAATCGAACAATCCTCATTTCATGATGCAGTAGTTCATCCTACAAAGAAAGAATATGTTTGTATCCATTAAATGGAGGTTTCTGTAAGTGTATTTTGATTAAATATCATAAAAAATTCCAAGTATAATTAGGATACTTATGTTTTTATTTAATCAAATAATAATAACATAATAGTGATAGTAGAAGTAAAATAATTGAATGGATCATTAGAGAAGACCCTACCTCTCAAAATGTGTAACTCCATTTCATTTAATTCAAAGGGAAACTTTCAATTTTTATATTCTAAGTTAAGGATTATAGTAATAAAATAGTGATATAAGAAGCTTATTTTGGTAGAGGTTTGACCAGATATGGGGCTTGAGAGTTGTGATAAAATGGTAATAGGTGATGCCCTTTTATAAGAGGGAGGATGGGTACTTTAGGAATAAATTGTAATATAATTTTATTATAAATTGATTTTTCATATAAAATGGTCCTAAAGTCATTTATTTTAAACATATGATACTTTTGTTTAGAAAACCACTCAACCAATAGTTTATAGACCTGTTTATTTTAAAAATTTAATATTATATTTTTTGCATTATCATTTAGTTAAATTATTTCCATATTACCATGTAATCATCTATATTATTATTATATGGTTTATAGTTAATTTAGAATAACAATAGTATTTATAGTGGTTCACTAATGAAATTAAATGCATTATAAAAATCATTTAGCATAATATTTGATTTCTAAAAATATTATATCATTCAACACAAAATTTTATAAAAAACATTTTATGTAAATATTTATTATATTCATATCATGATTATTTAGAAATCCACAAAAATGTGATTTTTTGAAAAATTTTCATTAATTAAAATATAAAAATTCACAATAATCCCTAAAATCCATTTATGAAAATAAAATGTATCATTATTTTATGTATAGAAATTCTAAATTAAATTCCACGATGTAGGAAAATATTTTAGCATTATAATTACAGTTTATAATAAAAAAATCACTTATATTACCCCATATAAAATTTTTTTCACTAAAACATACATGATTATGTTACATTTTATTTATATTAAATTAATTGTTATAAAATTTCATTTTCACATATGGGTAGTTCCATGGATTTCCTAATTGACCGAAGGATGGCTATTTTTGGGCATATCTCATACAATAGGATTATGACACATGTTATGCTATTTTAATATTGTTATAAAATTATTTTTACTCTTATTTACTTGATTTCACATTTGTGTATGGTAAATAAAATAAATACTGAAGTAACTATTAATAATGTATAAAAATAAATGGTACCTATTTAAAAAAATAAGTGCATATTGATTGAAAATGTAGAATACATTTTTTAGAATTCAAAACATTTAAGTGGCTGTAATTAATTTAAAAATAATTCCCCTTGTCAAAAAAATGTGGGTTTTTAAGTAGTAATAACTATAAGAACATTGACATGTTTTTATATCAAATTAAAATATGAAATTACCTCAAGTTCCCATCATTGAATTAAATGATTAAAACGTAATCTAATTAAATATTAAAACAAATTAAAATTAAAATTTCATTATATAAATACATTAGATGAAAGTAAAATTTATAATTAAAATACAATATCTTCAATTTTAATTAAAGAATAAAATTTATGGAAAAATTACATAATTTCATCGAATGTAAATTTTGATTTACTTAATCTAAAGAAATAAGAATAATTTTTCAATTATAATAACTAAAAAAATAAAAAACAATATTTAAAAAGGGATCACCATCAAAAGGCGGTAAAAAACCTTTTAAAAATATTTGATTATTTCAGGCTTAATTCAAATTCATTATTATTTATAGCCTCTAATATTCATTGGATAAATGAAAAAACATATAATTAATATGTAGGATCATAATATAGTTAGTTATGTTAATTCCTACCATTACAACGACAAGGCGTTAACTACCATTTATAATTATAAAAATATTATATTATTTTTTGGTATAACAAACAGTTTTATGTAATATATGATTTCAAAGAAACTCATTATTTAATGTTAATTATGATATCGGGAAAATATTCTTATTGAAAATAAAATATTATCTAATTTATATATATTAAAAGATATGAAAATGTATTATTCTATAAACAAATGGGTCGTCAAATCATTCCCCCTTTTGGAAATTGCATCCTCAAAATTTTTTTGGTCTTAGAAAAATCATTGAGTATTACACATCTGAAAAAGAATAAATAATAATGTCAAGTTTACAGAATGAAAGAGAAGTACAATGGTCAACCCAATATAATAAAAACTAGTGTTCCATGAAGGTAAAAAATTTATATGGATGAAAAACAAACAATCATGTTCTGATGGAGTGTGATTGAAGACGAGATCAAGAAATAGTTAACCACTAGTAAATCGCAAACTTGTGATGGATTAAACAATCATTGATTTTGCATTTGGGAAATTAATCCAAAAATAATTTTATATTAATATAATTTTCTTGATTATATAGAATATATATATTATCATTACTAAGAAAATAAATAAATATACATTATTTTCATGTAGACAATCATCCATTAATAAATTTCTACCATAAACCCATCTTTCCCCCAAACTATGTGTATTCTAGATGACTTGGTCGCATAGAAATTGCTAGAATCAACTTCTATAGAATAATATAATCCAAAAAAAAGACGAACTATATATTTCACCAATCATTATTCATTAACAAAAACCAAAATAGTTAATATAAGATCAGATAATCCCTAAAAATGATAATACTCTATAGATTGAAATACTACTCAAAATATTCAAAATTTAT
The DNA here is from genome assembly GCA_963277665.1 of Viscum album. Lineage (NCBI taxonomy): Eukaryota > Viridiplantae > Streptophyta > Magnoliopsida > Santalales > Viscaceae > Viscum > Viscum album. The sequence continues at coordinate 2,143,114,743 of OY728132.1, forward strand.
CAGACAATACCCAATATTCCGAAACGTCCCTTCAATAAAAATTTTTCAATAAAATTATTCAAAACAATAACAAATAATATTGAAACCCAAAAAATAGAGAAATTATATCACATAATATTCAATGAAAAATCTGAACATTTATCTCCAATTAACATCTACTACTCTTAAGGTCTCATATAGAAAATTAATTGAATTAATAACATATTTTTCCAAATAGTTTAATGATATAAATAAATAACATTAATGTCTATAATTTCTCAATAATAATAAATATTCAACCTAAATAAAATTCCACCATTACTCCTTTATTGACATCCCATATTATTCTATTATCTTTAGGATTATAGTGTTCCAAAATGAGAAAATGTCTTCTAAAATAACTTTTATAACTTAATCACAAAATCATCTTCCTATACTATTGATATCCATTTGTTAAAACATAAGATCCAAAATCAATTTATTCATGGTAAATAATATCATTTAACTAAAAATAATATTTAATACTAGCATGAGATTTCATATATTATAGTGGTTGGAAATAAATCTCAGTCGCACTTTGGTTGCATGTCTGATTCCCCCAAATTTGTCTTACATGACAGGTTGTCACACAGTCTGTGTGTTGTCCTTTTTCAAAAACAATAGAAGTATTTAAAATTATAAAAATGATATAAATTCATAAATAATAACCTTACCAAATTCTAACCTCAAATGTTATCTCATACATTGCATTTGAAAGAAAAATAAGTACTAATTTGTAATTGCCTCAAATTCAAAGATATTATAAACACAAATGTATCCTTATAAAAATAACCAAAAAATGACAATTCTTCCAAAAATTTTATTTTCACATAAGATAATTTAGGTTTACAGAAACAAGAGAACCATAATCCAATTTAATCCCATTGAAAAAAGAGCATTAATATGTTTAAACATTTCATCACCCTGATATCCATCATAAATCAGAAACTTATAAAATGTAGATATATTAATAATAAAACATTATTAGTGATCCATTAACCATTTGGTCTAAATTAGTCTACATTACATTTTTTATACAAACAAAGACATGAATGATGTCCTAATATTCAATAATTTCAAAATATCTTATATGAAATATTCCATACATTTGAAAGGTTATTGTTAGTTTTCTCATACTTAATTTGAATTGATGTTGCTATTGCTAAACATATATTTTTATGGTCCATCTTATCCCATTCCAAAAACATATTTGTAGGACATCAATTTATATAATGACGTGAAAACCACATTTAAAATGTTTTCTTGATCCCTTGGAATGAACTTATTTCCATTCCTATAGTCAATTGAATGCTCCATTTTCAATGAAAAGTTGTTTTTATAAACTTAATTACCACATCTATAACATCCTCTTGAACCACTGAATAATGTTTTACGTGTTTCATTACACATCATTGGAACATATGTTTATAATATACTTACCTTTATTATTATTACCTAAACTTCAATAGGGATTCTTTTCTCACGTATATGATTCCCTAAGGAAATCTCCAAGGTTCATAAGTTCAATAATGACATTGAATTGTTGGTTTAGAATAAACACAATATTTACCACTGAAGCTCCAATTTCATTCAATTAATTATTCAAAAAACCACCATAGCATCCTTCAAATTAATTTTTTCTTTATTTCCTCCTAGATCCATCAATTTTATAAAACCAAAAATGTCAGTGTGATTATATTAGAAAACCCATCATATACAATCTTATAAGGAGGGTAGACACTAAGATATACTGATTCATGTTATCATAATATCATTCAATTTATCTAAAATAAATAGCACTATATCTAATATGCTAACAACTATGGTTATAGAAAACACGTAACATATTAATAAATATCTCCCTAACCTCTAATGTTATCTAATTCGAATATTTACAACAATTTTATGTCCCCAACCATAATTTTTCCATTTTCATGAGATATGTCAAGATTTAACATTGAATATTTTTTAAGTTGTATGATTTTAGAGAATTAGGACATAACTATTACATTAAAACTCAAATATTACAAAGTGGTCACTTGAACTCTAAACATTTTTTCCACAACATTATTACACAAAAAAAAAACAACAACTCTTTTCATGATATAAATCTTCTAGAATTATTCCTTCACCTACTATTCCTTATTCCCCATGAAAAACATTTTTAAAACAAGGGATATGAATAAAATGATTATTAAGGGTTTTAAAATAATGAAATAAAACAATACTCCGTCAACAAATGAAATTCAACAAAATCATTCATTTCACTTATAAAACATGATTTCTTAAATAGACCTCATGAAATCATAAGATTTATGAATACCACCTAGAAATCGTAAATCATATAGTTAACTTGTGGAATACATAACATAATAACATTGTTTATTTCAAAGCTACATAGTGAGTTATGTTTTGAATACCCATCACATTATATTTCCAAATTATATTAGGAGAAATACTAATGTTTAACTCCATCACATTACCCAATGCATCGGAGAGCTATCTCACGCTCACCTAAACAAATTTTATCATAGAACTACATGTATTTGGGTTATCATGTAACTAACTATCATATGTCCAAGTACTATTACATAATAAAATATTTAAATTATTAATATTTCCCTCATCAATCACAATAAATCAATTCATCATATTGAAATAGTCAATCCATTCCAATAACTTTTAAAACATTTAATAAAGATATTTAGGAATAAAATTGTCCCATACCACATTGAATCATTTAAAAGAAATTTGAGTTTTATATTTTTATAACTTATATGTTCATATAAATATATTCTTAAAATCATTTTGAAAACTTGTTAATTAATGAGAATTATTTATGAGTATAATTCATTAAAACATTTAAAAAGATGTTTCAGTTAAAGAGTCATGTAACTCATGACAAACAATGTAATAAAAAAAATTATAGAATAATCTCCAATGAAACAATAAATTTCAATATATAATATAAATTCGAGATATAAAATTTCATTAGGTTTGTATATAAACCTTATGTGATATTAATGTTCCTCAATATCGAGATATGCCTCATTGAAATAGGACTGAGTTGAAGTCCATTACAAAGATCATTCTGTAAATAAAATATTTTTATTATTTTTATTCTTTATAAGTAAAAATAGTAATTTATTTATAAAAAATTGGAAATAAAATGTTTTTTCTCAATCAATCATAGAACAAATATTCCTGAAGATTAAGATTTACCCTAATAATGGAAACATGGATTAATAAGTGCTATTACATTGATTCTGATTCGTCACAGATGTTCATTGTTCATCCTGAATAATAAACAAAAGTTAATTTCTACATGCATAAGATCCCTTTTCAAGTTTATTATTACTTTTATCATACATATTTCTATTGTATAATAATTACAAAACTATTTAAGTTAATATCGGTCATTTTTTCGATATTGGGTACATGAGTTTAAAATGATCTTGTTATAATTACAAATTGTCTATGTGGTCAAAGGTAAATTATATCCATAATAGTATTAACTATTTAAAAATCATATATAACATGTATAAATGTATTTATAAGGGTCCATAAAATTTGGAGATAAGGAATAAAGTTCACCATTCCTAGTGACTGCAAGTCATACTTAAACATGAACGCTGCATTCAATTATTTTTCATAGTAATTAAATGAAAACTAATTGAAACTTAGGTATATTATAATTAATGTATAATTTCATATCATATATAACTTACATAATTTAAAAAACTCAATTCTATATACATTAAAGTAATATAATGAACGGGTCATATCACATTGAGGGGGCGGAGGTCCACACTTCATCAAATAAAATTATCGTATTTACGCATTATGAAAAGAGTAAATGTTTTTTTGTTAATAAAAATAGAAGTAACATGGAGAAAATATATTTATAAATTGTATCATATATTAATATAGTTACATCATAATGGACACCCAAAAAGGTTCTAGGGTAAAATAGAACAATCATTGTTTCATGATGTAGTAGATCTTCAAACATAGACACAATATGTTTGTATCCATTAGATAACGGTGTGTGTATGTGTAGTTTGAGTAATTATCCTAAAAAAGTCATAGTATATTGAGGATAATAGTTTTGTTCTGTAATCAAATAATAATAATTTAATAGGGAGTGGAGAAGTAAAATAATGGAATGGATATTTAGGGAAGAGGTTTCTTCTTAAAACGTGTAACTCCCATTGATTTGAGCCAAAATGATTCCTTGATTTTCTTTATTCTTCTGGTAAGGAATATAGGAAAAAGAGGGGGATTTTGAGAGCTTATTTAGGCTGAATTTTTATGATCAATTTGGCTTTTGAGATGTGATTAAATGTGTTGAGGTGATTCCATTTGGGGAAGGGCTACTTTAGGATGGAATTGAAATATTATTTATTATAAAATGATTTTTTATTTCAAATAGTCATGAAGGAAATTATTTCAATGATAAAAATTATATAGTCACAAAAATCTCTACCAATAGCTTTTAGACATGTATATGTTACAAATTTATCCTTACCAATTAGCTTAAAACATTAGTTATCTAATTTGACTATTAACGTGTCTTCCTTTATATTAATACTATATGTTTATTATAGATACTATAAAATACCAATTGATCCTAAAGTGGTTCATTAATGAAATTTTATAAATTATCTATGAAAATTTTCAGAATAATAGTTTTTTATATTATTATATAATTTAATAAAATAGTATTTTAATTAATAACTCATTTTATTCAATTTTTATATGAATCATATCATGATTTTTTTAATTTCAATAATAAATGCATTGTTTTGAAAAAAAATTCATTAATTAAAATATAATATGTCATAATCAACCCTAATATTTTTAAATTTTATGAAAAATTTCAAAATAAATTTATTTTAATATTTATAATCACATTTATTTAAATCATTCAATAATTAAAAAATCACTATATCATTATTGTGTCATAAAAAAATTTATTTTTTTGATGACTAAAAATTAAAAATAAAATACAATGATGTAGAAAAAAATTTTAGATTTCCAATTTCTATATATATTCTAAAATATCTCTTATAAAGGACTATATAAATACTATTTTTCTAAAAGATACATGTTTACGTTACATTTTTCTTTGCATTAAATTAATTGTTATAAAATGTGATTTCAACATCCATGTTGCTCCTTGGGGAGCCCAAATCGACCAAAAGATTCCAATCAATAGTCATAACACATAAAATAGGATTAAGACATGGTTTAGGGTTGTATAATTTTATTATAATATTATTTTGTACCCTTATTTACCCGATTTACCCTTTAACCATGGTGATTAAAAAATTTCTGAAGATATGATTTATAATGTATAAAAATAAAATGTTCCTATTTAAAAATATTGTAACTCTTGATTTTAGATATGAAATCTATTTTTTAAGATTCAAAACACATATGTTTAATTAATTAATTAATAATTCAATTCCCTTGTCAATACTAAAAAGGTTTTTTAATAACTAATAACTATCAAATAATTGATATGTTTTCATGCCCAATTAAAAGGTGAAATTATTTCAAATGTCGATTTTTTGGATTAAATGATAAAAAATAATAATATTATAAATTAAAAATATTTAAAATAACAATATAATTATATAAATAAATTACATGAAATGGAGGTTTTGAATTAAAATGTCGTATTTTTTCAGTATTCATTAAAAATTAAACTATTTTTGAAAAATAAAAAATTGTATCCAATGTAAATTTTGAAGTTATAATTCTAAATAAGATGTTTATTTTGTCAAATATAACATATAAAAGTTACAAAAACAATATGTAAAAATGGATAACCATCAAAAGGCGGTAAAATGTCATTTAAAAAATATTAGATTATTTCATCCTTATAATCATATTCATTCTTGTTGAAGGCCTATAATAATCCATTGATAAATGTAAAAACATTTAATAAATATGTAATATAATAATACTGTTAATTTTTTTCATACCTGCTAATATAATTTTATGGTGTTAACTAAACTTAAAAAAATTATATTATTATATTATATTTCGGTATAACACAAAGTTTTGTGCAACATGAGATTTCATAGAAACTTGATTTTGTGTGTTGAGTACACTATTCGAAAAAGTGTCCTCTTTATGATAAAACTAAAATATTATTCATAAATGTTAATTAATATGAAAATTTATTATTCTCTAATTACCTAGTCCATTACATCTTTTCCACTTTAGGAAATTGTGTCATCCACAATTTGAAATTTGTCTTGGAATCATTATTGAAAATCCTACATCAGAAAAAGTTTCAACAAAACAATAAATTTTAATCAGTTAAACAGAACTAAAAAAGGTCAAACAAAATTAAACATACTAGGTTTTCATATAAGAAAACATAGATATATAATAAAAACTAACCATCATGTTCCGATGGAGAGTGATAAAAAAATGATCAGTAGAATGATAACAACCAAAAAATAATAAACTTGTCACGGGTTAAATTTTCATTGACATCGATGTAGGATATATAATCAAGAAACATTTTTTTATATCTATTTCATAATAATGATGAATTTATTTACAAAAATTACAAAGAAGATAAGGGAACATACATACCTGTCATGTAGACATTAATCATTTACTAAATTTCTTACAAAAACTCATATTTTCTCAAAATGATAATTATTCAAGTTGAGTTGGTCACATAAAAAATGATAAATTAAATTTATAAAGAATCAAATAATCCAAAAATTAGGAACTATATATTTCCATTCCTTTAGTCATTAACCAAAACCATTATGGTTAGTATAATATTAGATAATCCCCAAATAGGATAATCCAATATATAATGAAATATTAATCATAATCATCAAAATTAAGCAATCAATACCCGATGTTCATAATAGAATATTAAAGACCCAATTACCCTTAAAATTATAATAAATATTCCTAAGTAAGATTTATACCCAAAACTCATAACATTTTGATCACATTTTCTTCTATGGTAAATATTATCATGTATCTCTATATATCATCGACTACTCGTAAAGCCTCATACTAAAATGTAATTAACCTAATCACATATTCAATAAGATAGGTTAATAATTTCCATAAATAAACATAATTTCCATATTTCCACAATAAAAAAATTGATTATTCCAAAATAAAATTCCACCATTACTCCTTAAATAATGTCTTATACTATTCTATTTTCTATAGGCATATAGTGTTCCCAAACGAAAAAATGCCTTCTAAAATAACCTTTATAACATAATGACCAAATCAAAATCATAAAATAATGAAATCCATTTGATAAAACATAAGTTCAAAAATAAAATTATTCTTGATCCATAAGATCATTTATCTAAGAAGAATATGTCATCCTAACTAGGGACTTCACAGAGGTTAGTTGTAGGAGACAAATCCCTACTACACCTTGGTTGTGGGTTCGATTCCCACATCATGGCACGGTGCGATGGTTTGTAACCCTGAATGTGTGTTGTCCCTTTCCAAAATTGACATATTTTTATAGGATTTCTAAAAATGTGATAAATTCATAAAAATTAACCATAACATATTTTAACCTCCAATGTTATCTCATACCTTTTATATGCTTCCTAAAATTTAATAACTCATTATTGCATAAAATTCAAGGATCATATAAACCCATGTTGTTAGTTATAACTACATATAAAAAAGAAAAGATAATTCTTCATCATATAATATTTAAAGATCACATAATTGAGGGTTACACAAAATAGAAATAATTCATAAAAATGTAATCACATCAACGAAACTGTATTAATACTTATAAACATTTAATCACGTAGATATCTAATATGAATATAGAATTTATAAAATATATAAATCTTAATTATAATGTATTCTAAATAATCCCTTAACTAAATTTCCAACTTATTCAATAACACTTTTTTCCTACAAAAATATCATCAATCGTGTCCTAAGATTCAATAATGTCAAAAAAATAATCAATGAAAAAATCCATACCACTCATAGTTCATTTCCTTTTTCTTTATCATCAATTAGAATTGTAATTATTATTGGTAAACATATATTTGAATTTTCATACTGATCCCATTTTCAAAACATCTTCATAGGACATCTAATTGTTTAATTACCTTTCACACCACATGTAAAACTTTCAATTTATCCCTTTTAATGAACTTATATCCCATTCTTGGAGTCGATTGAGAGCCTCATTTTTCCATGAATAGTTAAATCATTTTTACCATCATTACCTCATCTATTAAATCTTCTCGTGCCTTTTAAAAATTTTACTAGGTGATTCTTTCAACATCATGGATGCATAGTTATTTTAAATATACATACATTTATGATTATTACCTAAACTTCCATAGGTATTCATTTCATTCATATATGATTCCTTAGATAAATCACAATGGTTCAGGTAGTCAATCATGAATCCAAATATATTTTTTAGAATAACCACATGATTTATCATTGATGCTATATTTTCATTCAGCTTCTTATTCATTAAACCACCACATATTCCTTCACATCCATTGTTACATTTGTTCCTACTAGATATAAACATTTAGTAAAACCAAAATGTTCAATGAGAGTATATTTGTAAAATAATTATATACTATCCTATGAAGAGGGTAAACACTATGATATAATTATTCTTTTCATCATAATATCATTCAATATATATAAAATAAATATGACTCTTTCTAAAATGCTAAAAACTGTGGGTATACATTTCTATTATTATAATATTAATTTTATCAATTATTTATCATAATTATACATTTCTATTCTTATATATGTGATGAAAAACATTGTTATCTCTTACCAACCACATAGATAAATAGTGTAACAACAATTGAAAGTGTTTCTAGACAACCTCCTTTCTGAAGAATCATTTTTTCATATTTATTATATATTATCTCTATTTATCAAAATAACATTAAATATTGTTCAATATCATAAAATATCAAAATGATGTCATTATAGTGTGGTTATAATGTCATTATATCAATTGAAACAACTCCTTAACCATACTCACTGACCAAGTTAAATCATATAAATATTTGAATTGGTTTATAAAGCTACATGAAATATGATTTAATATAAAAATATTGATGAAAAAGGAAAAATTAATAATATTTTTTATATAATATATTATGTAAATAATGATTATTTTATTATTAAAGAGATAACAAATCTTTTATTTTTCTTCTTAATATTGTATATTTTAAAAAAAATTATTAAAATAAGGCATTATAAATTAGGTATTGATATAGTTAAAAGAAAAATGATAAGGAATTATGGAATAAAATTTGAGATCAATTATTATTAAATATTTTATTATCATAAATTAAATATCAATATTGAACTTTGTAACAAATGATTAGTATTATTACCAAAATTATTAATGTTACATCCCAAGAAAGAAAATAATTAAGTATTTTCTTATCTATGACTATTTATGAATTAGATTGTGTTTTAAAGAATTAAAATGAGAATAAATCCAATATGAAGCATAGAATTCTCTAATATTTTTAAAATATTGTTTTACCGCCTTTTGATGGAGAACCGTTTTTAAATCTATCTTTTGAAAATTTAATAAGATCTATTTTTCAAAATAAACTTAATATTTAGTATTGGAACATTGAAATTTACATTGGATAAATTTTTATTAATCTTCTAACAATGTTCATTTTTTAATGAATAGTGAAAAATACTACATTTTACTTCAAAACTACCTTTTCATTTAGTTTAATTATATGGTATATTATCATTATAATTGTCTTTAAAGTTTAATTAGTATATATTTTTACCATTTAATCCAATGGTGATCTGTAATGGCCCCAGTTTTTGGGTTCTATTACTTTTTGAAAATCTCATGTTTGGTTTTCTGGTCTGGGAAATCTCGGTAAAACGGTAGGCCTATAGGTAGCATGAGCCTACCGGTAGCAAGACTACCTGTAGCTCGGTCTACCGATACCTACAGCCTACCGGTAGCTCTGTCTATCGCTAGCTGGGTCTACCGGTAGCTGCAACTATCAGTAGCCTTGTCTACTGGTAGCTCGGTATACCGGTAGCTGCAGCCTACCGGTAGCTCGGTCTACCGGTAGCTGCAGTCTACCGGTAGCTCGGTCTACCAGTCGCTGCAGCCTACCGGTTGCTCGCTCTACCAGTCACTATATCCTACCAGTAGCTCTCAGCTACCGGTGGCCCTAACCTACCCCTGTGGGTTCTTTTCAGTAGCGCTCCTTTTTGCGCAATTAGGGTTTTAAACCCTATTTTGAGCCCTTTAATCTCGTTTTAAATTCCCAGTAATTCTCTAATGTTTTAATTAAATATAAATGAAATATCCTGGTGAGTGCGTCAGTTTAAACCACCCGACCCCTTTAATTACGTGTGGGGTCGCGTGGTCAACCCACTACCCCCACTCACGCGGTTTCACATTATCATCTCAACCGTCCACTGCCCTTATAATTAAAGGGTTCACCCTGGGTTTCTTATTTTCTCGATCACCCTCAGCGAGGAGTACATTCATCCAGAAGAGCTGATTTTTATGCATCGGGAAAGCCACACCGTTATGCGTAATATTCCGCGCCCTGGCTAAGCGTCGATTGTCGAACAACAAGTAGGGAATTTCTCCATCGTCTCTCTCTTTTGTGTATCATGCGGGGTGGGCGTGCTTTTGATTTTATAGAATTGGATAATACATACAAAAAATAAAGATAATGAACAGATTCTATAAAGATTTAAGGGGGGATGTGATTGTTGATGTTGTTTATATTATGATCATCTTTTTGAGTTGTGCTGCCTTACGCCTTCTGAAAATCCAGGTTGTTGGTGGACGTTGTCTGTGCACTAATGAACCCCTTGTGGTGTTTTAAATGGCTTGTTTTGTAATTGTAAACTCCTACTGTGAAAAGTGAATTGGTTAATTACATATATTCAGCTAAGTAAATTAAAAGCATCAGGGTCAATCCCTTCTGTGATAACCCCTGTCATGACACAGAATTGAAATCATGGAGTGTGTTAAATCTTATAAATCTGAAAATACAGGCATGGCCCTTCTTTGTGTCGGTGGTAGTGGTTTGGGTGTTTTATTTTTATGGTACGATTGGTGGAGGTGTGGGAGGGGATGGGATTCCCTATTTTTATACTCTCGATGGTTATGGAATTGGGGATGGGATCCCCTGTTGTTATAGATTCAGTGATTGGGAGTTTACAACTTGGTGGTTACCTTATTTATATCACAAATTGGGGTGGGATCCTCTGTTGATGAAAAACCTTTTGGGGGGAGGGGACACGAGGCAGTGTCTCGGGGTCATCTTTGGTTACAGTACTTTGAGGGATCTCACATATTCTTTTGTTGTTGTGAATTTACATGAGAACCGGGTGTGGATACTTAATTGAAATTTGGCTGGTTTCTTTTCCTTTTTTATGCTCATGGTTTAGTTTCCTAGTAGTGCTTAAACTTATTTGAACATTATTAATAAACATGAAAATAATAAAGGGGAAAACGGGTTTGTTGGCAGGAGTCGTGACTCGGACCTGAGTGATTTTTGTGTCCTTTAGGCTGGCTGATGAAAAACCTATCTTGGGTGAGTTGTTGTTACCTCTATATACATATATATATTTGTAGTTTTGTGTTTCTTATTCGCTCCCCACCCAAGTTGATCACATAGTGCCGAACACCCCCATTTCATGGGGGAGGGTGTTTTTCCCAACACCATTATTAGTGGCAGGTTATTAGCTCCTTTTCCGCTCCCTTTCCCGGATAGCCCATGTTGTTGGAGTTGGTGGTATAGAACCAACTACTTTTTACTTTATTCAATAAATAAAAACCTTATCACATCGTGATTATTCTTCTGCATGACATGTCATGTGATAATGTCCTAAGGAAAGTTGTTGCATTAAAGGGTCATAGCGGATCCCTGCAATGATGAGAACCCGGATGTTCCATAACACTGTTCTTGAATGTATGTTCTATGGCCGGATGATATTATTTGAGGGACACAAATAATACATGTCATTAGGGGTGAGGACTGATAAAACATTGAGGCACCTTCACATGGTGTGCGCCCTTGGTAATATCCAGGAGGATATGATAAGAACAAGACCTGCCAGTAGGAAATCCACATTTCATAGTGCCATTGGATGTTCCTATCTACGGACGTGTGTATTGATCCTTATACTTTAGGATTATTATTAATGGGTATTACAACTCACGCACTAAGATGTATTAACTAAAAATGTGACGACACACTGTTCGCAGCGAGGTAGGATACGTTGGGTGCGCCACGAGTAATACTGCATTAATAGATAATGCGAGAAATGATATGTTCCTTCCGTTCCATAACAGAAGTAGGTATCTTAGGCCCTTTGATGGAATTGATATTACCTAAATAAATCCATGGCCATGGTAAGGTATGGGAAAGTTCAATTCCGGGAAGTCAAAGAAAGAATAATCAAGCACATGGCTTGATGGAACTAGCATTGAACCCGCTTGATAGGAGATATCGAGACAATGGGATTATATTACACGGTAAGCATTCGTAGGAGGTGACACGTCATTACGGCGTTAACTTCTTTCTCTATGGGTGCCTTGGAGTGTTGCTAGACGCTAACCTTGGACATTCGGCAGGCTCAGCCTAATTCCACTGAGAAAGAGGCCTAGAGGGTCACACACTATGTGTGTCCATGTATCTGAGTTAAATATTAATTTAACAAGTTAAATAAATATCAGTCTCGACTATGGTTTAATAATTATTTAAGGATTCTGATCGCATTTATTTTGACACCAGTTATTCGAGAGAATATATTGTGGCTGAAATAATATATTTATTAGCGAGTAATGCAGTTACATTTATTTAAGAAATAAATAGTCATTAATCAAGGTCTAAAAAATTTGGTGGAGAAAATGGAAAATAAAAGTACACGCCGTGTATATTAAATATACACTCCGTGTAGTTTTGTTGAAAACAAGTACACATCATTTATTAATTATTATTTGTCGTGTAGTTTTTCCAGTTGGGATTTTGAGGATTTAATATTGTCTTATTAAATGTTATTTATTATAATCAGCGTGGGCGCATGTCAAGGAATTAATAATTCAACATGGTGGTTTTCAATAAGAGTTAATGAAATAAATAAAACGGGTAACGCGTTTATTTATTTTCATAACTCTATTAACCTAATACATAATTATAAATAGCCTCACAACCCCAACATTTTAGGGAGCCATTTGGTTGTGCACAACAGATTTGGAAATACTCTAAAGCCAAGAAAGAATTCCCATTCCACTAAGAACACCCTCAAGTTACGAGAGCAAGATCCTCCACCGGATCAAGGCGGTCGAAGGCGGACATCGCAAGCGAAGGTTCTTCTGCGCTAACACTCGGAGATCCTTTTGGCGACTTCCGGTGATACGTGACACACGTGTGGATCACCGCTAGAGGAATATTACAGTTGGATACTACGACGCAACAATGGATCACCGAATCATGACCGGACACATCAATGAAGAAAGAATTAAAACGAGGAAATTCTTATTCATTAATTAAATTAATTATAATCAATATATGACGATCCTCCTCAAGGGTTTTGGGACTCTTAGTTTCTTTTCGTTCTTAGTTCTACTCCAAAGATTCATCATTTTATATCATGATGGATCTCGGTTTGAATGTTGTTTAACGTTAAAATTAAAGTTGGGCTAACCCACCAACGCGCTTCCACTGTGCCCGGAACCTACAAGTGGTATCTAAGCGGGGTCACATCATTTTTTATCATTATTTATTTTTTCGTTGGTGATTTACGAATTTAATAATTTAGTTATTTAAATTTAGGTTTAATCATTCTGGAAATTTAATCTTGAGATCTGTTCCTCCTACATCATTTCTCGTTCACATCACAGAAACAGATTTTTCTTTTAATTTTGATTAAAAAAAAATAGAGGAACTCATCTGGAGGAGAAAAATGTTTCTGGCCGTATAACACCAGAATACACGGCGTGCATTCGGATGTACACGTCGTGTAGTCTAGGTTCAATGCATTGACAGATCTGCCAAATCAGTCCGTGTATTGGATTCTTTCTAAAAATTTAAGACATCAAGTGTTGACTAGAAACAGGTGGCACACGGTTTCTGGAATAAATGCTATGTGGTCCAATGAACATAGCGTGTAGTCCCTTCAGGTTAGGGTTGGGTCTTGTACTCCGTACACGGTATGCCCAGCTGGAAACCGTGTAACGCGGAAACTACATGGCCTGTGTCCCACTGTACACGCCGTGTACTCCGAGAATTTCCGAAGTACAATAACACGCCCTATCCCCGGGTGTGTACTTTGGATGGATGGTGAAGAAAAGTACATACTCTGTAGTCGGAACTACACGCCGTGTACTCACCCAAATTACGTAGATTTATTAAAATTTATTATTATATTATACAAACCCTTGAGACATGTACCATGGTGCAGGTGTACGGCTGAGGCACAACACGTTATAGGTGTTTTATATATATGTTTTTAATTTAACATCTGCGTAATAAATGGGAATTCAACAGTTTGCCTCCAAGGTACAAGTTACGTACAAGGATAATTTTAAATGAATTTATTTGTTTAGAATTATGATGGATGAGATTCTCAAGGAAAGTAATAATATCGATTTAAGATAAAATGATTGATCAATTAAAGATAATTAATTGATTCGAGCATGATTTATCTTAAACAAGTAAGATTAAAGGATTGAATTCTATTTTTATTTATGCGTAAATATCGTTGCATGTATGGATGATCATGAGCTAAACCGAGACCTTTGTATGTGAATGGTTTCTTTTTAATTTATTTATTTAAATTAAAATTATTGGATTGCGGGCCATCTCCTCATTAATATGTAGGGCATGCGTGCCCAAAGATTCTTTTATGTAAAAACCCCTTTTTACCCATCACCTGCGTGTGAGATAAATGCATATGTAATGGATGGATCTCCCAAGCTAGTGGAGGCAGATCATGTCAGGAGCTAAGGTGAAACCAATCCAAGGAGATACAGAGGTGGAAAGCTGTAAACACAAACCCGAAAGGTTCATGGCGTCTCTCCCCTAGGTTTTGGGTTCGTTTATCAACAGCTAGATAAACTAACCAATAGAAAAGCTCATGATTATACCGTTTATTTTATTTCTATCAGTTGCATGGTTTAATTATTGTGGGTGTGTTGTCACGATCACACAATTAATGAATTAAATGAGCATGCAAGATGAAACTAAAATAAAACTGGCTTATATGTAAATATTATCTAAGACATGGTTAATCACTTGTGTATATCCCACTTAATATTAACAAGCTTGTAATCAAAGATAATAAAATGGAAATTTACGTATAAGGAAAAAATCCCTCAAAATAAATATTAAGTTGGCATAACCATCCATAATCTCGGTTAGAATCGAACCATAGTTCAAAGTGCGTGACAAACCCTAGTTGGGGTTCTTTCAATAATCGGGGAATTCTAATTCAAGGTTTTGGGTTGACTTGACTTGGTTCGCATCAAGGGTTGACTGCCACAACAAGACTTGGTGTGACCATGAGGCAAAGGTAGAGGAAATCAAAAAAGGATTTCCGGATTGGGGAGTCCACTAAGCAGATCAAGGAGCTGCGAGTAAATGAAGTTGACATTTGTAATGCTCCCTAAAACCCTTCATGTTTTTTGACAAACCCTACCTGGGGTAATGCGAAGGGAAATATTGATCCTTGCCACTAGAATATTCACGCAATAGTATATTCCGAAGTCAATGGTGAGGGCTATTGGATTTTGATAAAATAGTGGGAGACTAATAAGTATTAATTTATTTATTTTTCTCAATTTTTGTAATAATGTACTAAAACTTTCCACATCTTAATTTTTAGAAACAATAATAAAATGAATTCAAACATATCATTGCGTACCATACTTGAAAAATACAACCATCTCACGGGAACCAATTTCCTAGAGTGGTAGAGGCATTTACGCGTCGTCCTTCGCCACGAAAAGAAATTATATGTGCTGGAAGAGCCTATTCCAGTTGTGCCTGGGAAAGAGTTTAGTGATGAGTAATTATATCTCTACATGAATGACATGGATGATTCCATAGATGTCCAGTGTTTCATGCTATCGGCCATGTCTAATGAGCTCTTGAAGAAACATGAAAACATGGACGTGTATAGCATGATGTCTTACCTAAAAGATCTCTACCAAGAGAAGGCAAGACAGGAGAGGTATCAGATCTCCAATGCTTTTTTACCACGAATCATGGAGAGTCTGCATCAGCTGGGCCTCATGTAGTCATGATTATTGGCTAAATTGAATGCCTGGACATATTAGGGATTAAATTCATGGATGAGTTGCGTATAGATCTCATCATATCATCACTTCCCTAGACCGTCTCTAGCTTCATTGTCAACTATTACATGAGTGGCAATGAGAAGAGTCTATCAGAGCATATGACCTTGACTCGCCAGGTAGATAAGGACATGGGGCGTGACAAACCCGAGGTCCTTATGGTGAACAAGAAAAGGAAGGACAAGGAAAAGGGTCCAAAGACTTATAAACGGTCTGAAGCTCCTGAGCACTGTCCCTCCAAGAAGGGGAAGATCCAGTGGCTGGGCAAGGAATGGGAGGCAGTGTGTTTTGCATGTGGGAAGCAGGGCCACTGGAAGAGGAATTGCACCCAGAAGTGTGGGGACGATAAAGGTGTGTTTGTTATTGAGTGCTATCGTTCTATTTATACACATTGGGTATTAGATATAGCTTGTGGGGATCACATCTGTATTCAAATGCCGGAACCAAGTAGATTTAGAAAGATTTCCAGAGGAGAGGTGGATCTTCAAGCTACCAATGGCGCAAGTCTGGCTGCGTTGGTTATTGGCGACTACCACCTCTCATTGCCGACTAGGATGATTTTTGTTTTACATAACTATTATTATGTGCCTAGTGTTACCAAGAACATAATTTCTGTATCTTGTTTGTATATGGATGGATTTGTTTTCAAATTTGGATATAAGGGTTGTCTCTTTTATAAAAACAATGTATGTTATGGTATGGCACATTTAAATAGTGGTTTGAATGTATTGAATTATGAAAACCAAGTGTTGGAAAACGATAACGAAACAAACTCACATGACTCATACATCACCCAGTTGTGGCATCACCGCCTTGGTCATGTGAACGAGAAGCGTTTGACAACGCTCTGCCAAGATTGCTATTTAGACTCTATTGAGCTAAAACCACTTGATAGATGTCACACTTGTCTACAAGGAAAAATGACCAAGCCGGATTTTGGTGGACAAGGTGAAAGGGCCACAGATCTTCTAGGATTGGTACACACGGATGTGTGTGGACCATTTCCAGTAGAAGCTAGAGGTGAATATTCTTACTTCATTACTTTTACTGGTGATTTGAGTAGATATGGCTATGTCTACTTAATGAGGTATAAGTGGGAGTCCTTAGAGGAATTTAAGGAATTCAAGAATGAAGTAGATAATCAGCTTTGTAAGAAGATAAAGAAGCTTCTATCAGATCGAGGTGGAGAATATCTGAACCAAGAGTTCATCGATCTTCTACGGGATTCTGGGATTCTATCTCAACTCACTCCTCCTTATACACCACAATGGAATGGTGTTATTGAAAGGAGGAACCGCACCTTGTTGGACATGGTGAGGTAGATGATGAGTCATGCAGATCTTCCATTATCCTTTTGGGTATATGCATTACAAACTGCGTCATACACATTAAACCGACTACCAACAATGGTGGAAAATGGAATTCCATCTGAGTTATGGAATGGAAGGAAACCCACTTTGTCGCGCAGACATGTATGGGGATGCGATGCGTTTGTTAAGGCCTTCTCAGGGAACAAACTAGCACCCCAGGGCACGAAGTGTATCTTTATAGGATATCCCAAGGAAACGAAAGGATATTACTTATATAACCCTCAAGACAAGAAAGTGACTATCGCTAGACAAGCCATAATTCTTGAGAGGGAGCACATCCTCAAGAAGGATAGTTGGAGCAAGATTGACTTCGACGAGGTTGATGCTCAAGATACACAGAAGTTGGTACAGGAACAAGTTCCACAGGTCACCGTGGAAGAGGTTCTAGAAACACAAGTACTCTGTAGGAGCTCCAGAGAGGTAAGGGAACCAGAGAGATGTGGTTTCCTCATCACTGAGGATGGTGAATCATTATTGTTGGAAAATGATGAACCTATCTCCTACAAGGACATAGTAGAAAGCTCAGAAGCTGCAAGATGGTTAGAAGCTATGAATTATGAGATGGATTCCAGGTATCAGAACCAAGTTTGGGTTCTAGTCGATGATCCAGTTGATGTAAAGCCTATTGGATGCAAATGGGTATTCAAAAGAAATCTGGACATGGAAGGTCAAGTTAGAACCTATAAAGAAAGGATAGTGGCTAAATTATTCAGACAGTGTCAAGTAATTGACTATGATGAAACCTTCTTTCCAGTTTCCATGTTTAAATCCATAAGAATCATACTTTCCATAGTAGCTTACCATGACTATGAGATTTGGCAGATGGATGTCAAAACAACATTCTTTAATGAGAACCTTTATGAAGATATCTATATGACACAACCAGAAGGGTTTTTGACACCATGTGAAGCCAAACGGGTTTGCAAGTTGTAGAAATACATTTATGGATTTATGCAAGCATCCAGGTCATGGAACATTCGATTTGATGAAGCCATAAATGAATTTGGTTTCATTAAGAATGAATGTGGGCCATGTGTTTATAAGCAGTTTAATGGGAATGCAGTCGTCATCCTAGTGGAATATGTTGATGACATATTGCTTATTGGAAATGACGTACCAGCCTTACAGTCAGTTAAGGACTGGTTGAACAAGTGTTTCTCCATGAAGGACATAGGAGAAGCAGCCTAAATTCTAGGGATCAAGATCATTTGTGACATATCCAAGAGGCTTCTTGGACTAAGTCAGGTTACATACATTGACCAGATACTAAAGAGATTTAGTATGGAAAAATCCAAGATGGGATTGGTTCTAGTGGAAGATGGCTTACATCATTGTAAGAAAATGTGTCCCCACACACAACAGGAAAAATATAGGATGAGCAAGATCCCATACGCTTCAGCTATTGGATACATCATGTATGTCATGTTCTGTACCAGGATTGATGTTGCCTATGCACTGATCATGGTAGGTAGATATCAATCAGATCTAGGAGAACAACATTGGAATTTTGTTAAGACTATCCTTAAGTATCTGAGAAGAACTACAGATATGTTCCTGGTGTATGGAGGAGATGAGGAGCTTGTCATCAGAGGGTATGCTGATGCTATTTTTCAAACAGATCATAATGATCTGATGTCGCAATCTAGATATGTTTTCTATCTCAATGGAGGAGCTGTGAGCTGGAAGAGTTCAAAGAAGCCAGTTGTAGCCGATTCTACAGCGGAGTCCGAGTATATAGCGGCTTCTGATGCAGTCATGGAAGCCATCTGGATTCGGAACATTTTCCCGGAGCTTTATGTGGTGCTTAGTAGTAAAGATCCCTTTACATTATCTTGTGATAATATTGCAGCAGTGGCTCTTGAAAAAGAACCAAGGTCACATAAATGGACAAAGCACATACTCCGAAAGTGTCACCTCATGACGTATTTCTATCAAAGGGGTGAAGTTGCAGTGAGTAGAGTGTCCACGGAAGAGAACGTGGTAGACCCAATGACTAAAGGACTATCTCAGCAGAAGCATGAATATCATGTGAGATCTAGCATGTTAAAGGTTGTTAGCAGTTGGATCTAGTCCAAGTGGGAGTCTGTTTGAGTTGGTGGTGTAGAACCAACTACATTGTACATTATTCATTAAATAAAAATCTTATCACATCTTGATTGTTCATCTGTATGACATGTCATGTGATAATGTCCAAAGGACAGTTATTGCATTAAAGGGTCGTATCAGATCCCTTCTATGATGAGAACCCGGAAGTTCCATAACACTTTTCTTGAATGTATGTTCTATGGCCAGATGATATTATTTGAGGGACTCAAATAATATAGGTCATTAGGGGTGAGGACTCATAAGAATTTGAGGCAAATTCTCATGGTGTGCATCCTTGGTAATATCTAGGAGGATATTATGAGAACGAGACCCGCCAGTAAGAATTCCACATTTCATAGTGTCATTGGATGTTCCTATATACGGACGTGTGTATTGATCCTTAGACATTAAGATTATTATTTATGGGTATTACAACTCATGCACATAGATGTATTTAAGAAAACTGTGACGACACATTATTTGCATCGAGGTAGGATATGTTGGGTGTGTCACGAGTAATACCGCATTAATAGATAATGTGAGAAAGGATTTGTCCCTTCCGTTCCATAACAGAAGTAGATATCGTAGGCCCTTTGATGGAATTGATATAGCCTAAATAAATCCATGGCTATAGTAAGGTATGGGAAAGTTCAATTCGCGAAAGTCAAAGAAAGAATAATCAAGCTCATGTGTTCATGGCACTAGCATGCAACCCGCTTGATTGGAGATATCGAGACAAAGGGATTATTTTACATGGTAAGCGTTCGTCGAAGGAGACACATCATTGCGGCATTAACTTCTTTCTCTATGGGTGACTTGGAGTGTTTCTAGATGCTAACCTTGGACTTTAGGCAGGCTCAGCCTAATGTCGCTGAGAAAGAGACCTAGAGGGTCACACACAATGTGTGTCCATGTATCTCAGTTAAATATTAATTTAAAAAGTTAAATAAATATTATTCCCGAATGTGGTTTAATAATTATTTAAGGATGTCTAATCACATTTATTTCAACACTGGTTATTTGAGAGAATATATTGTGGAAGAAATAATATATTTATTAGCGAGTAATGCGGTTAAATTTATTTAAGAAATAAATAGTCTTTACTAAAGGACTAATAAATGTGGTGGAGAAAAATGGAAATTAAAAGTACAGGCCGTGTATATTAAATATACACGTCGTGTAGTTTTATGGAAAACAAGTACACGCCGTGTATTAATTATTACACGCAGTGTGGTTTTTCCAGTTGGGATTTTATGGATTTAATTTTGTTTTATTAAATAATATTTATTATAATAAGCGTGGTCACATGTCATGGAATTAATAATTCGACATGGGGGTTTTCAATAAGAGTTAATGAATCAAATAAAACGTGTAACACATTTATTTATTTTCATAACTCTATTAACCTCAAACCCAATTATATATATCCTCGCAACCCCAAAATTTTAGAGAGACATTTTGTTGTGCACAATGGATTTGGAAATACTCTCAAGCCAAGAGGGAATTCCCTTTCCACCAAGAATGCCCTCAAGTTACGGGAGCAAGATCTTCCACCGGATCAAGGCGGTCGAAGGCAGACATCGCAAGAAAAGGTTCTTCTTCGCTAGCACTTGTAGATCCCTTTGGCAGCGTCCGGATATACGTGACACACATGTGGATCACTACTTGAGGAATCCTACACTTGGATTCTACGATGCAACGACGGATCACCAAATCGTGACCGGACACATCAACGAAGAAAGAATTCCAACGAGGTAATTATTATGCATTAATTAAATTAATTATAATCAACATATGATGATCCTCCTCAAGGGTTCCATGACTCTTCTTTTCTTTTCGTTCTTCATTCTATTATGAAGATTTGTCATTTTATATCGTGCGGATCTCGGTTTGAACGTTGTTTAACGTTAGAATTAAAGTCGGGCTAACCCACCAACGTGCTTCCGCTACGCCTGGAACCTACAGAAGTATCTTCAAGTAGGTTGTGATGGCCTGAGGTCCATTATAAGCCCAAGAACCTTCGGGCGGGGTGGTGTGGTGGTTGGCCAGGTGTTTGTGGCAGGTGGTTTCCCAAGTTTCTTCAGGATGAGGCCCATGTTTCTTCGGGCGTGGCTGTGGATCTTCTAGCCAAGGTGTCTTTTGGTGTGGTGGTGGTTGTTCTGGACTAGGTGTTTGCAGGCGTGGTTATCTGTGACAGTGGTGGCCTAGGTGTGTGCGGGCGGGGTTTGGCAGTGGGACTACGTGTGGTTGCGGCCCCAGTGTGTGTGGGAGGTTTTGGCAGTGGAACTGCGGTGAGAATGGATGGATTGGTTCGATATGTAGGATATCTCAATAACTAGTGGAAAAGTGGCGTGGGGTACCCAAACATTGATGTTATCTTATTATATATATTACATGAATTTTTTTTATTTGGGGAGTGTTCCTTGGTGAGGCTTTGGAGGATAGTTTACCTTGATAGGTGTTTAGTTCACTACTTTTCATACGAGAATTTAGTATGTTCCCCCAGTTGTGCACAAGAGTCATTGGTTTTCCCTACTGAGCATACTTGAATTCTCACACTACATATATAAAACTGCTTTCAGGTTTCCAGGAGGACTTCGGGGATTGCGCGGAACCATACTAGCTCGGACCTTTGGGGCAGTTGCAGTTTCTGGTTTTCTTTCTTTGGTAATTACCTTTGTAGTAAACTTTTGTACTTTATGGATTTTACTTTAGGAACATGCATGTAGGAATGGTTTACTTTTGGATTTACTTTTCTTTTACCTTGATGTCGTTGGGTTTCATCATCTTATCTTCTGATCCTATAAAACAAAAAGGGGCAATTCCTTCCATTTGTGTGTAATTTATATACCCTTGGTGCTAGTCTCTACTCCATGACCTATTTAAGGCATGTCTTGGGGGTTATTATCTCTCCTTCAACATAAAAAATGAAGGGCCTGGAAATCTGATGACCCTTCCCTTCTTTTGGTGAAGGTGGGTCATGATAGAATTTTGGGTGGATAGTTTACCTTGATAGGTGTTTAGTTTACACCTTTTGTCATGAGTCTTTAGTATGTTCCCCCACTTGTGCAGGAGAGTATTTGGTTTTCCCTACTGAGTGTACTTGTATGCTCACCCTACGTATATAAAACTGGTTTCAGGTTTCCAGGAGGACTTTGGGGATTGCGCAGGACCATACTGGCTCGGACCTTGGGGGCAGTTTCAGATTCATTTTTTCTTTCTTTGGTACCTACCTTTGTAGTCACCTTTTGTACATTGTGGCTTTTACATTTGGAACAAGCATGTGGGAATGGTTTACTTTTGGCTTTACTTTTCTTTTACCTTGGTGTTTTTGGGTTTCATCATCTTATCTCCTGATCCTATAAAACAAAAAGGGGTAATGCCTTCCATTTGTGTGTAATTTATAAACCCTTTGTTCTAGTCGCCACTCTAGGACCTATTGAAGGTGGGTATCAGGGGTCATTATCTCTCCTTCAACTTAAAGAAGGAAGGGCCTAGCAATCTGCTGATCCTTCCCTCCTTTTGGTGAATGCGGGTCATGACAGAATGGTATAAGAGGCAGTTGGTTGAGAGATAGATTGGAGTCTGGAGTTAGGCACAGTAAGGATTTCATGGGATGGTAGGGAATCAATGTTGGGTGACCTCGGTGCATGAATTAGGCCAGGGAAGACCGTCTAGGACATGGGATTTTAGGGCACCCCATGATCCGACGCAAGGACTCTGGACCTACCGAACAACCAAGTGATGTCACCGTGATTGCAGGGTAAAGACCCAAGGAAATATACATGCATCATAATGAATTTTTTTATCATGTTTCTGGGGTGTTTGGGTATTAAGAATAAATGAAAAGTTTAAAAAGTTTTAATGAAAATATTCTGCAGTACTTGGGATTAGGCATTCCTCGTTTACCATGCAGCTATGGCACCTGGAATGTGATAGCGTGTGGTACAGGTGATCGAGGCCCCATAGACTACCTTGGACGATTGGCAGAGAGCTGACCGCGAAAAGTAGGACAAACAGTGGAAGAGGACTCATCGGGCCTTCCAGCGACAGATCCTCGACAGGAATGAGGGTAGCACCTCTGACATGAAGACTGAAGGTTGGCTAGAGGATCTAGTGATAGCTTTTGGCCTGATTCAGGCCCTGACCGAGTACTGGGTTCCTATGGCCGTCACCCAGATGCGAGGAGCAGCGCGTCAGTGGTGGATACTTTACCTGGGAGAGAGGAGAGAGGCTGAGGTGGCATGGGCTGATTTCGAGAGGGAGTTCCAGGCGGAATTCCTCTCTTCGACGATGAAGGCAGAAAATAAATAAGAGATACTCTCCCCCTGACATGGGAGTATGTCCATGAGAGAGCTAGGGATCATGTTAAAGGACCTCCTATGTTTTTCTTCGGACCTCTTTCCTGATGAGGAGTCTCGGGCAAGACGTTTGTAGGAGGCGCTCCGACCCTCCCACCAGTATGTTGTTACCCACTTTAACCTTCTGACATACTTGGAGGTCCTGAAGATGGCTGAAGTGGTGGAGAGGATGAATGCTCTAGGAGGAATCTCAAGAGAGGGGATCCAGCTGGGTCCATCGACGGGGAAGGCCGTCAGCACCAGGCCTCAAGAGTTATGACCCTCCAGGTTCCGACCGGTAGGGAGCAGACTGCATGAGTTTCAGTTTCGATCCCCTGGTCCCCGCCCTTTTCCTTCGGGTTGGGGACCATGGTGCTTTGTTTGTGAGAGCCCTGGACATCTCTTGAGTCAGTGCCTGGACCGGGTACAGTATGGCAGTGGTGGACCGCCCCACCACCCGCCCCAGCAGCTGCTTCCAGCCAGGTCTTTCCAGCAGCAATAGCACGGACAGCGAGCTCCCGCGCCTCCGAGGGAAGACGTAGGATGAGGAGGCCGACCTCAGGGCGCTCCTCAGGGACATCGACCGGGGCGTGGTTGGAGAGGTGTCTGACAGCCGAGGGGCAGGGGAGCTAGGCATGGACAGTTACACACAACAGAGGCAGATGTTCCAGCAGGGCCGGAGGTTGTTCGAGGTATGATCAGTTTGGTTAGTACCCTTGCTTATGCCTTGTTTGATACCGGAGCTTCACACTCCTTTGATGCACCCAGCCTAGCCCGTGCTTTGGGTCTAGATGCCAAGAGACTCCTAGTGCCCCTACTATTGAGCACACCATTTGGGGGTCAGACCGACTTGTTGTTTTTTTTTCGGGGATGCAGACTGATGATAGGGCCACATCAGTCAATTATGGATCTTATTCTTCTACAGATACAACCATACGATGTCTTCCTAGGCATCAATTGGCTACTCTCTATATGTTCCATCATCATTTGATTCTGACGAAGGGCCGTGTTCTCATACATGGGTGGCTGGTGTGTTGTTTTCACCGGCGAGTGGAGCAGTCAGAATGGCGACAAGCGAGAGGAACCCCTCCTCTCCATGTTAGATGAGCTGTCAGTTGGGTTAGTAGATTCTGAAATGGTGGAAGTGCCAGAGATCGTCCATGGGTTTATGGACATATTCCCTGAGGAGGTGAAAACTCTACCCCCTCGACGTCATATCGAGTTCGGGATAGACCTACAGCCCGGCGCTCATCTGATCTCGATGTCTCCTTACCGGATGACACCTTCAGAGCTACGGGAGTTGCAGATCCAAATTGACAATCTGATGAAGAGGGGTTATGTTCGGCCAAGTGTGTCACGGTGGGGTTCTCCAGTCTTGTTCGCAAATAAGGAAGAAGGTGGTCTCAGGTTTTTCATAGACTACAGGGGTCTGAATTAGGTGATGATCATGAATCGCTACCCTCTTCTAAGGATAGACGATCTTTTCGACCAGCTGAAAGGGGCAGGATGTGTAACACCTTGAGATTTTAGGAAAACTATTCTTTTTAATTTCATTGATTTCTTAATTTTTACGATACACCATGAATATCATGCGCTATTAGAAACATCGTATTAGCTTGCAGTATACGCAACACTAATTTGGCTGGCATTACATGCAATCGCGACCTTCCTCGATAGCGTGTGTTGTACGCAATATCGGGTATCACTAAACAATGATATATGTTTATAATATTATTATGAACTAGATATTATAAATTGTATTAACTATATTTTTAATTTTATAACATTATTATTCATCTTACAAATTTTTTAGGACATGGTATAAGAATAAAATAAATTTTGCGGGTAAAATAATTATTTTTCAAAAAATGCAGTTTTGCCGCCTTTTGATGGTGCACGTACAATAAATATAGTTTTTGACACATTTATAAGTTCAATTAGACAAAATAAAATTCATCTCTCGAATCAGGATATAAAAATTTTCTTTGGATAAAGTTTCCATACTTTTCTGATAACTTTGATTTTTTGATGAATAGTAAAAAAATGCTAATTTAGAACAACATTTTTCATTGAGATAATTTATATGGTTAAATTAGAATATTGAATGGTTTTAAATTATAAATAGAATATATTATTACAATTTAATATAATTTATATAATTATCATTGATTTTACATTGAATTCGTAGGTTAAATCAATTCAATCTTTTGCAATGTTTTAAACAAAAACCCATTTTCTTTCAACAACGGGATTAATTTTAATTTGATTTCTGAAACATTTGTGTATTGAATTTGGAAAAATGGATTCAATATTTGGAATAAGTGGGTCCAAATTATGTTAATAAGCTACTTTTTTAATTTCTGGAATTAAGAATAGTAACTACAGTAAATTTTATTTACCTTAGTTAAAGGTGAATTGGGTAATTAAGGGTAAAAATAAGATTATAAAATTACCCTAACACCTGACAAAATTCTATTGGATGACTAAAAGTAGACCCATATCACATAATTTTTGGAATAGATTCATTTTATGGACTTGTTTCCTTGAAAATAATTTATTTATTATTAAAACAAAAGAAAGTGACAACATGTCACTATCTTAAATATTATAAGTATATTAATTTTAAGTTAGTGATAAACTTAATGAAACATATAACTTGAATAGTCTCCAAAAATCTAATAAAATTATCTACATCATATTCATTTATTTATAATTTTTAGTGATTATATAATTATCATTAATTGTGACACAATAGTGATGGAGAAATTGTTTATCTAGTGATAAATGAATAATATAGTATTTATTAAACTAATAGTTCCCATAAAAGGAACAAAAAACCCGACCAAAACTTATTTGTAATGTAAATGTAAACCATAATCGTCCAATGGTCGAATATTTGACCATTTTGAGCCTTATAAAAGCGATAATGACACTTATAATATTTTATTTTAAATGATTCCAAAGTTGTCACCTTCATAATTTAACAAAGATAAAAATTTACAGGTTGTTATTTTAAGATCATAAATTCCAGTAAAATTATTATTATAAAATCATTGATATTTATCTTCATCAGAGTATTTTATTTTTAATTTTTATCCAACAAATAATTATATTAAATAATTATTCAAAAATGTTGTACTAATTATTTTATTAAGAGATATACAAAATAAATGTTTTTAAAAATATTATAATAAATATTATATCGACTATTTAATGTACTACACTAATTTTCTAGATTACTATGTCATGTTAGAGAACCTATTAAATATTTTATTTTGAATATATCCTTTGTGTGGATTTAATTTAAATTCAAATAAATGAATAGTGTCAAAATTGACACCATTGTTATTTTATAAAATTTACATATTATTAAGTTGTCTAAAAATCACATAAATATTTAAAAATTATAAATTTAACTTTATATAGTCAATAATGTCATAAATTATCTAATTGTAGATAATTGACAGCACATATGTAATTATTTATAAAAATTTAAAATTTATAGTCTTATTACCACAAATAAAATTGAATAGATTAAATGATGATTAATCAAGTTGATAATGTTTAAAATAAATTCCCTACATGTCTAAATTTTATTGGTTGATATGATTAAAACCCTATATCATATAATATTCGAATTGAGTCATTTTCGGCTGTTTTTCAGTGGGTTTGGGATTTAATATAAACTAATAGTTCTTATATTTCAAAAGGTGCCCCTCTCCTCCCTTATAAAAGGGCACCTCATCACTCTCTTCCTCACACCATTTTGAGCCTTGAAGATTGGCCAATATCTGATCATTTCAATTCTCCACTTCCCTAGAAACATCATAGAGGTCATGGTCTTCTTCAAAGACAAATTTTAGTGCCCTAAGTGGAGGTCTCAAAGAGGCGCTTCAAAGAAGAGATGATGTCTGTTACCGATTCTTTCAACTTTATTTCATCTTCTACTTCTTCTTCTTTAGATGTTTCATTATGAAGTAATAACATCAGTATCACTCATATACTGATATGTTATTATAAGTATGAAACAACCCTATTTCACCATCAATACATCCTACGGAAAATGAAATCACCGCGTCTGCGTACGCACGGAATACCATCTTCATGCTGTGGTGTAATCTATTTTTCCACCAACACCATACATGGATGGGTATAAAGGTGTAAATAATAAATATATATGGTTATTATAACATCATAAAGATTCTGATATATTATACCATCCACTCCAATTCTATTCAATAATTATGGGAACGATTTAATCACTCGTGCGTACGTACGGAAGATCGTCTCCACGACGTGATGAGATTCATTCTCCATGTTAACCATAAATGAATGGTCATAAAGTTTATAAAATGAATAATAATGGAATATATGAAATAATAATGCTACTAGATTTATGTATATATATATATGTAATTCATCTATTTAGTTTCATTCAATTCAATAAGGTAACGAAAACATCATTCATGCATACGTAAGGCCTACCATCTCAATGAACGATGTATTTCATTCCTTTTATCGATCTATAATATATATGTATATGATGAATATATATTATATATAAATCATGTTCTACATTATGGAATTATGTAAATAAGTATATAAGAGATAATTTCATGAACGAAAAGTCGATACACATACGATAAATGAAATGATCTTACCCAAAACGCTGCTTTAACCTGGAATTTACAAAAGAACGGGTAATATAATATTATCAGTTAAACATATATGATATCATAATAATTAATATGATAATGTAATAAGTAAATGACATATTTTAATCATTATAACAGAGGTTCAGATCCATATAAAGCATATCACTCATAAGTTAAGGGATAATTATTCCAATATCATTCTTATCCAGCATTGATTACTCGTAAGTATTTACTGGGGGTTATGTTTATTATCCATGTACATATGCTCTCAAAATGTTTTCATATAATTTTTACTTTACTTCTATGTATTTTTAAGTCATTTTTACCCTTTTCATACATTTACGACATCATATGGAAGGAATCTTTCTATTGTTTACCATACGAGGTACATTTTGACTTTTCCGAAAAAAGTACGTGGAAATTGTTATTTCTTCAACTTATACAGCGTGAAAGGTTTTTTACGGTTTTATATAGCCTTATTTTTATGAAGCTTCCTCGAAAATATTTCATGGAAATTTTCAACAAAATCCTTTTCTTTTAAAATTGCATGAAATTTTCTGAAAAGAAAATGATTTTGAAGAAGAAAGGATATTTTCCTCAAGAATTCATTTACAGTGTTTTATCAAAGCCATTTTTCATCTAAGAAGACCTTATTTCATATGTTTATGTTTCAAGTATCATGTCTCTATGATTTTCATGGTTTCAATTTCCTTATTAGGAAATGATATCCATTTCTTTTATATGGATTATGTGATGATGGCATGATGTTTATGAAACCCATTTTATTCGTTGGGTTATTATAAATTATTTATGTTTATTTTATGGAACAATTAAGATTGATTTAATAATGAGATGGGTGGGACCTATATCTCCCTCCAATTCATAGGGTAATGATTTATGTCTCATGATATAGACATGGATGGAATGGTAAGTTAATATGGTTCGGTATTACAGGACTGAAAAGTGGAGTGAACTCGATTCCGAAAGGGACTTTGTCCACTAAGATAGTATTGGAAGCAATTCCTTGGCCACTATGGAAATCATGACATGTTCTCAATGGTTTCCACAATTACATGTTTTATTCCCTTTATATTTTATCATGGTTGATGTTCCATTATGTCATATTCCTTACGTACATCACGATTTATGTCTTTGCTCAAAATTTTGATGTTTAAATTTCATGTTCAAGTTTGTGCTTTCAAATGCTTATTGATTGTTTTACGTTTTATATGTTTTCCCTTACTGAGAATTTGAGCTCACCCTTTTTATGTTATATTTTCCCCAGGAAATAAAGAAAGGTTTTAGGTAAGGAATCAAAATGGGGAAGATCGTTATGGGAGTTTTTGAAGATCATTCAACATGATTAGAAGTTTATATTCCATGTTTCCAAAGACACTAAACTATTATGATCCTTGTCTCTCTATTTTTGTTATGTATTAATTATTCCACAAAATTAATTTAATTCCCATGTACGTCATGCTTCGGGTCTCTACAGTTGGTATCATAGGATAGGTTTAGTCAGCCTTTGGAAACTATGATGCGAAAAGGTTAGTGAGATCCCTAGAGATATTTCTAAGGTATGTTTAGGGATGTCCCTAAGGTTAAGTATACGATTTGGATATAGTCCTAGAACTACTGTAATGATCTTAAAATTTAACCTATGATGTTAGATATTGAGGTTACTCCAACTTTTCTATGTTGTTTTACCTATCATGATTTTTTCCTCTCACAGAATTATTTTTGTGTTTTAGTCAATGGAGGGAACCAGATGGAATTCAGTTAACATTGAATCCAATGGACAAATTGGTGACTATGAGAAACAAAATTGTGTAATGCCTAGAGAGAATGATATTGTGGTTATTCCTAATCAGTCATCGCGATATATGATTAACAAGGAGAAATTTAGTGGTATGCCTAATTCATCAAATAAGAGGAAGATAGACTTTTATGTATGTTCACATGTTGAGGATCATAATGAAATGAAGATTGAGATTTCTAAAGAAGTGAAGAAGAACATTGAGGAATACCTCATATGGAGGGACAAATGTTATATGTTTGGAGAAAAGGGTCATAGAGTGAAAGACTATTATGGAGTTCAATTTCTTATTTGTGGAGAACATGGTAATTACCCAACTCAATGCCCTAACCTAAAAAGTTACTTCTAAATCAAGGAAGGAATTATTCCAGGACAATAATTGAAGAGGATGGATTGAGGTGTTTATATATTGGTATTCAATAATTATGTTGTTGAGGTACTTTTATGGTGTATTAGAATATTTTTTTATTAGTCTATTGTGGTTTTCAATAATTTTATTGTACGGGTAACCATGAAAAGTGATTCAAATATTTTGGAAAGCAGATGATATGCGCATAATGAAGGGATATGGAGAAAATGAAATGTTTGACAGTGATCATGATCTCATGATTGATATAAGGACTAAGTGATATCATGGTTTGAGTATATAGAATTTTGAATATTTTGGTAAGTGGAAAGTGTTAACTTTTACCTGCATTCATGTTTTCACTAAGGATCAATGGGTATTCATTTTGTTTCAAGGGAATACATGATTACTGCCTTCAAATTTTTGGAATGTGACCAACAAGACATATCTTATGATATATGGGGATCAACGATGGTATTAATAAGCTTGTTATATGAACTATTTGGTAATCTTCTTCACTATAATATGGGATTAGACAACAGTATTTTAGATAAGGGTAAAGATTGGAATGGATTATTTTGGACATATGTTAGTATTGTGTAAGGAAATAACTTTTTCAATAATATTTATGGAATTTTATAATAATGTATTTTTGGACAAAAAAAGGAAAATCTGCAGGACAGACGACAACCTGTCACGTCAGACCAAGCTGTGGGAATCGAACCCACAAATGAAGTGCGACTGGCCATTATCGCCTACCACTGGCCTACAGGAAGTCCCTGGTTATTAGAAACTAGTTTCATTTTATTACATGGTATGATATATGAAGTATATGTTAATTTTTGGAATCGTATACGATTAACCTCACCATAGATTGACTTATGTATATTTGATAACATTTTCTAACCTTTTGTTTGAAATAGATAGAATGACCCATCATTCTATCACATGATCTGTAAAAACATCATGAAAAACAAATTCAAATTCATTCCATTAAGAGATGAATTGAAAATTATTCAAAGCACGAACAACACTGATATTGTACCAAAATCAAGAAAGTATTTCTTCTAATTCAAAATTTTCAACTTTAGGGAAATGATATTGAAAACCAAAAATGTTGTCCTAGTGCTCTTATATCTGATTAATCAGATGGTACCTTAGATCATCACAAATCTATGGCTTTGTGATTGTTGTCCTTTTCATAGCCATGTTCTCTACCACTCTCCATCAGAACATGATGGTTAGATTTTTCTTCCATATCCATATTGTCACCTATGTTCTCCTATATTGAAACCGAGTGATGAGTTACATTGGGTAATCATTACATTTCATAGTTTAGTTTTTAAAATTATTTTTTAGTATTCCTTTTTACGATGTGGGTTTCTATGAATAGTAAATGATTTATAACCCTGACGAATTTCGAGGACGAAATTCATTTTTAGGGGAGTATAATGTAACACCCCGAGATTTTATGAAAAATATTCTTTTTAATTTCATTTATGTCTCCTGTTGTATGATACACCAAAATTACCTTGCACTATTCGCAAAATCGTATTAGCTTTCAGTATACGGAACACTGGCTTGGCTTGGATTACACGCAATCTCGACCTACCTCGATAGCGTGTGTTGTACGCAATACCAGGTTTCACTAAAAAAAGATATATGGTTATAATATTATTATTCACTAGAAATTATAAATAGTATTAAGTAAATTTTGAATTTTATAAAATTTTTATTCATCTTACACATTTTTTAGAACATGTTATAAGAATAAAATAAACTTTGCGGGTAAAATAAGTATTTTTCAAAAAATGTAGTTTTGTCGTCTTTTGATGGCACACCCACATTAAATCTAGTTTTTGACATGTTAATAAGTTCAATATGAAAAAACAAAATTCTTCTTTGTAATTAGGATATAAAAATTTACTTTGGATAAATTTTTGATACTTTTCTGATAACTTTCATGTTTTGATGAATAGTAAAAATACGCTAATTTAAAACAACTTTTTTCATTGAGATAATTTATATAGTAAAATTATTATATTGAATGGTTTTAAAGTATAAATAGAATATATTTTTACCACTTAATATAATTTATGTCATTTTCAATGATTTTATATTTAATTCTTAGGTTAAATCAATTCAATCTTTTATAATGTTTTAAACAAAAACCAGTTTTCTTACAAAAACTGGATTAATTTTAATTTAATTTCTAAAACATTTGTGTATTTAATTTGTAAAAATGGATTCCATATTTGGAATCAGTGGTTCCAAATTATGTTAATAAGCTACTTTTTATTTTTGGGCATTATGAATAGTAAATACGTTAAATTTTATTTACCATAGTTAAAGGTGAATCGGGTTATTAAGGGTAAAAATAAGATTATAAAATAACCCTAACACCTGCCAAAATTCTATTGGATGACTAAAAGTCAAACCATATCACTTAAGGGTTGGAATAGATACTTTTTATGTACTTTTTTCTTGAAAATAATTTATTTACTATTAAAACCAAAGAAAGTGACAACATGTCAGTCTCTTAATTATTATAAATATTTTAATTATAATTTACTGATAAACATCATGAAACATCAAACATGAATAGTCTCCAGAAATATAATAAAATTATATACATCATATGAATTTATTTATAATTTTTAGGGATTAAATAATTATCATTAATTGTGAGAAAATAGTGATGCAGAAATTGTTTAAATAGTGAAAAATAAAGAATATAGTTTTTATTAAACTAATAGTGACCATAAATGGCACCAAAACCCTAACAAAAACTTATTGGTAATGTAAATGTAAACCATAATCGTCCAGTGGTCGAATATTTGACCATTTGGAGCCTTATAAAAGCGATTATGACATTTATAATATTTTGTTTGTAATGATTCCAAAGTTGTCACATTCATTATTTAACAAAGATAACATTTTACAGGTTGTTATTTAAAGAAGATAAATTTGAGTAAAATTAGTATTATAAAATAATTGACATTTATCTTCATCAAATGATTTTATTTAAAAATTTTATGCAACAAATAAGTATATTAAATAATTATAAAAAAATGTTGTATTAATTATTTTATTAAGAGATATACAAAATAAATTGTTTTAAAAATATTAAAATAAATAATATATGAACTATTTAATGTAGTCCACTAATTTTATAGATTACTATGATATGTTAGGAACCTATTGATTATTTTATTGTTAATGTATCATCTGTGTGTATTGAAGTTAAATTCTAATAAATGAATAGTTTCAAAATTGACACTATTGTTATTTTATAAAAATAACATATTATTAAATTGTTTAAAAATCACAAAAATATTTAAATATTATACATTGAAAACTATATAGTAGATAATTTCATAAATTATCTAACTGTGGATAATACACTACATAGAAGTAATTATTTATAACAATTTAAAATTTAGAGTCATATTACCACAAATAAAATTTAATAGATTAAATAAGGATAAATCAAGTAGATAATGTTTAAAATAAATTTCCTACATGTATTAATTTTATTGGTTGATAATATTACAACCCTATAACATCTAATATTTGAATTGAGTCATTTTTTGTGGTTTTTAAATGGGTTTGTGTTTTAATATAAACTAATATTTCTTATATTTCCAAAGGTTCCCCTCTCCTCCCTTATAAAATGGCACCTCCTCCCTCTCTCCCTCACACTATTTTGAGCCTTGAATATCGGCCAAACTCTTCCCATTTGACTTCCCCACTTCCCTAGAATCATCCTAGAGGTCCTTTCCTTCTTCAATGTCCAATTTTAGTGTCCTAAGAGGAGGTCTCAAAGAGGCGCTTCAAAGAAGAGGTGATGTCTGGTACCGATTATTTCAACATTATTTCTTCTTCTACTTATTCTTCTTTAGTTGTTTCATTATGAAGTAATAACATCAGTATAACTAACATAATGATATGTTTTTATAATTATGAAACAACCCTATTTCACCATCAATCCATCCTAAGGAAAACGAAATCACCGTGCATGTGTACGTACGGAATATCATCTCCACGTCGTGGTGTAATCTATTTTTTCCAAAAACACCTTACATGGATGGGTATAATGGTGTAACGAATAACTATATATGGTTATTATAAAATAATACATATTATGATATATTATACCATGCACTCCAATTCTATTTAATAATTATGGGAATGATATCATCGCTCGTTCGTACGTACGGAATACCGTCTCCACGACGTGATGAGATTCATTCTCCATGTTAACCATACATGAATGATCATAATGTTTATATAATGAATAATAATGAAATATATGAAATTATAATGCTTCTGGATTTATGTATATGTTTATTAATGTCATCTATTTAGTTTCATTCAATTCAATAAGGAAACGAAAATAGCGTTCATGCGTACGTACGGCCTACCATCTCTATGAATGGTGTATTTCATTCCTTTTATCGATCTATTACATATATGTATATGATGAATATATATTATATATAAATCATGTTTTAAATTATGGAATTATGTAAATCAGGATATAAGAGATAATATCAATAACGACAAGTCGAAACACATACAATAAATGAAATGATTTTACCCAAAATGCTCTTTTTTCATGGAATTTACAAAAGAACGGGTAATATAATGTCATAAGTGAAACATATATGATATCATATTAATGAATATGATTATGTAATAAGTCAATGGAATTATTTATATCATTATACAGGAGGATTGGATCCATTCTAAGCATATCAGAGCTAAGGTAAGGGATAAGTATTCCAATCTCATTCTTATCCGAGATTGTTTACTTGTAAGTATTTACTGGGGGTAATGTTTATTATCCATGTACATATGCTCTAAAAATATTTTTATAAAATGTTTACATTACTTCCATGTATTTATAAGGAATTTTTACCCATTTCGTTCTTTTACCACATCGTATGGAATGAATATTTTTTGTTTACCATACGAGGTGCTTTTTGTCTTTTCTGACAAAAGTAAGAGGAAATTGTTATTTTTTTAACTTATACGGCGTGAACGGATTTTTACGGTTTCATAAAGCCTTATTTTTATGAAGCTTCCTCCAAAATATTTCATGACTATTTTCAAAAAAAATCTTTTTATTTTAAAAATGCATGACATTTTGTAAAAAGAAAATTATTTTGCAGAAGAAAGGATATTTTCCTCAAGAATTTATTTCAAGTGTTTCATCAAAACCATTTTTCATCTAAGATGACATTATTTCATATGTTTATGTCTCAAGTATCATGTATCTATGATTTACATTGTTACACTTTCCTTGTTATGAAATGATATCCATTTCTTTTATATGGATTATGTGATGATGGGACGATGTTTATGAAACCAATTTTATTCATTGGGTTATTATGAATGATGTATGTTTATATTGTGGCACAAGGAAGAATGATTTAACTATGAGATGGGTGGGACCTATATCTCCCTCAAATTTATTGGGTAAAGATATATATCTCATGAGATAGACATGGCTGGAACAGTATGTTAATCTTGTTAAGTATTACAGGACTGAAACGAGGAGTGAACTCGATTCAGAAAGAGACTTTTTCCACTAAGATGGTCTTTGCAGCAATGCATTGGCTACTATGGAAATCATAACATGTGATGAATAGTAGCCACAATTACATGTTTTATTCCCATTATATTTTATCATGGTTGATGTTCCATTATGATATATGCCTTATGTACTTCCACGATTTATGGCTTTGCTCAAGATTTTGATATTTAAATTTCATGTTCATGTTTTTGCTTTCAAATGCTTATGAACTGTTTTATGTTCTCTTTGTCTTCCCTTAATGATAATTTGAGCTCACCCTTTTTATGTTTTTTTCCCTAGGAAATAAAGAAAGGTTTTTGGTACAGAAACAAAAAGGGGATGATCGTTATGGGAGTTATTGAAGATCTTTCAACATGATTAGAAGTCTATATTCCAAGTTTCCAAAGGCACTAAACTATTACAATCCTTGTGTGTCTGTTTGATGTTATGTATTAAGTATTCTTCAAAAGTAATTTAATGTCCATGTACGTCAATATTTGGGTCTCTACAGGATGGTTCTCGTAGATCGACCTGCGTTCTGGGTATCACCAACGAGGGTGAAGGAGGGCGACATCCAGAAGATGGTGTTCAGATGTAGATATGGACACTTCGAGTTCATGGTTATGCCCTTCGGCGTTACGAACTCCCCAGCTGTGTTCATGGGGATTATGAACTCCATCTTCCGGGAGTACGTGGATCAGTTCGTGGAAGTGTTCATCGATGATATCCTGATCTATTAGAGGTTAGAAGAGGACCATGTAGAGAACCTGAAGGTTGTTTTGGAGGTCCTCTGACATCATCCTCTCTATGAGAATTTGTTGAAATGAAAATACTGGACACAAGAATTGCACTTCTTTAGGCACGTGGGGTCCGAGCAGGGAGTAGAGGTGGACCCGTCAATGGTTGAGGCAGTTGTTTCCTGGGCATCACCCAAGAATGTGGCAAAGGATTGTAGTTTTCTTGGACTAGCATGTTACTATAAGAGGTTCGTACCCAGCTTCTCTCGAGTAGCTGCCGCTTTGATTGCCCTGACTAAGAAAGACCAGGTTTTCGTGTGGAGTGAGAACTGCGAGTCAGCCTTCAGCTATCTGAAGGAGAAGTTTCTAAGTGCCCCAGTGCTGAGATTACCAGAAGAAGGGGCGGACTATGAGGTGTTTTGTAATGCTTCAGGACAGGTCCTAGGATGTGTGTTTATACAGTAACAAGTGGTGACCTATTATAGGTCTAGGCAGCTACTCCCTCATGAGCATAATTATGCCACCCATGACCTGGAGTTTGCAGCGGTCGTTTTTGCACTAAATTTATGGCGGCACTACCTCATCGGGGAATGCTTTGTGGTCTTCACAGACCACAAAAGATTAAGGTATATCTTCTCCTAGCGAGACCTAAACATGTGACATCGGAGATGGGTGGAGTTCCTATAGGAATTAGACTTTGATATCTCTTATACTGAGGGAAAGGGCAATGTAGTGGCCGATGCCTTGAGAAGGAGGACACAGAAGGATGCGGTCCGAGAGTCAGCGGACTCCTGGAAGGCGATGGACGAGTTGTCTTCCATACACCTCGATGCGAGTATGGATAGCAGTAGAGGATTCCTATATCAGATGATAGTGTAGTCATCTATGTTTCACCAAGTGGAGGAGTCTCAGTGGGGAGACCCGAAGTGCGAAGTGATGTGTGACTAAGTTTACCAGGGCAATGATCCGGAAGGATGGACAGAGGATGGTTAGAATCAGATGCTTTTCCAGGGAAATCTATTTGTTCTGGAGGCGATGTGCGGCAAGGTTCTTAGTTAGTTCCACAACTCAGCCCTGGTTGTACTCCAAGGAGTTTCCAAGATGTACTAGGGACTGAAGAGGAAGTTTTGGTGGCCTGGAGTTAAGAGAGTGATGGCATAGTTTTTGGCCAAGTTCTTAATGTGTTAGCAAGTGAAGGCTGAACACCGAGTTCCAGGAGGCCAACTGCATCCTGTAGATGTCCCCGAGTGGAAGTGGGAGGAAATCTCGATGTATTTCCTCAAGGGACAACCCATGGTCCAAGTGGGATACGGCGCCATCTAGGTGGTAGTGGAGAGGTTGACGAAATAGGCTCACATTATGGCGATCAGGGAGTCGAGTGCAGTGGATGCTTTGGTGCAAAGATACATTAATGAGGTGGTGTGGTTGCATGGGATTCCATGGTCTATAGTCTTGGATAGGGATGCATGGTTTACCTCACGTGTCTGGAGAGGATTGTAGCATGCTTTTGGCACCCAGCTACATCATGGCACTGCTTTCCATCCCCAGACATATGGATAGACAGAGCGCACCATCCAGACCTTGGAGGATAGGCTGTGGGCATGAGTTCTAGACTCAGGAGGATCATTGGTGCGATAATTTCCCCTGGTAGAGTTTTCCTACAATAATAGCTACCACTATACCATCGGTATAGCCCCATGCGAAGCTTTGTACGGAAGGCCATGCCGTTCACCTATGTGTTGGACCGAAGTAGGAGAGGGAGGAATCCTTGACCCGGAAGTTGTGAAGAGCACGAAAGAAAAGGTTCAGCTCATACGGGAATGGATGAAGGAGGCCCAACACCGAAAAAAGTCATATGCTGATACCATAAGGAGGCCCTTGGAGTTTGAGGTTAGAGACCACATGTTCTTGAAGGTCTCCCCTCGGCGTGGGAAGCGGAGGTTCGATAAGGGGAGTAAGCTTTCTGCCAAGTTCATCGGACCCTTCGATGTGTTGCGGCGGGTCGGCGAAGTGGCTTATCAGGTAGCATTACCACCGCCGCAACTGAGGATACATGATGTCTTCCATGTGTCCCAGCTCCATCGGAATCAGCACGACGATTCACACATCTTTGATTGGGGTGAGCTCGACATCGAGGACGATGTGACTTTTGTGGAGAGACTAGTGATGATCGAGGATCACAATGAGAAGGTGCTTCATGGGCAAACCATTCCCTTGGTTCATGTGTTATGGAGACATGGTGGGCTTGAGGAGAGTACTTGGGAGTGGGAAGAACAGATGCGTACCATATACAGAAAGTTTTTTTTGAGCTTTGTTCATTATTGTACGTGTTAGTGATAGAACGTTTTGTCCTTTGGCTATTGAATGTATATGTTTTCATTACAATGAATGTGTGTTAAAATCCACAGCTATGGGGGAGAAGATAACCCAACCCATAATCAAGACACATTAAGGTGGATGTGATTAAACACGTGCGAGCGAGTCAGTGCCTCCCAAATCCGATATTATCTTAACATGGGGGAGGAGACTCCCCAACCCAGATGCCTCGACAGTTTGTCATGGTATGTTGGAAGTGTTTTTAGTTACCATGGGTTCACTCCTAAGAGGTATCTTTCGAGGTGGTTGTTCGGACCCGCTCATTCTTTCTGGTTTGTTTTGATTCGTGAGGACGAGAATAGTTTAAGAGTTATATGATGTAATGGCCTGAGTTTTGGGGTCCATTACTTTGTGAAAATCTCATGTTGGGTTTTCTGGTTTGGGAAATCATGGTGAAACGGTAGGCCTAACGGTAGCCTTAGCATAACGGTAGTAGGCCTACCGGTAGCTCGGTCTACCGGTAGCCACAGCCTACCTGTCGCTCTTTTTACGGGTATATCGGTCTCCTGGTAGCTGCAGCTAATGGTAGCTCTGTCTTCCGGTTTCTCGGTCTACCGGTGGCTCCAGCCTACTGGTAGCTCGGTCTACCGGTGGTTACAGCCTACCAGTAGCTCTGGCTACCGGTGACTGGAGCCTACCGGTAGCTCGGTCTACCAGTACTTGCAGCCTACCAGTAGTTCGACTACCGGTGTCCCTGGCCTACCCCCGTGGGTTCTTTTCAGTAGCACTCATTTTTGCGCAATTAGGGTTTTAAACCCTATTTGGACCCCATTAAGCTCGTTTTAAAAGCCTGGTAACTACCTAATGTTTTAATTAAATATTAATGAAATAACCTGGTGTGTGTGTCAGTTTAAACATCCCGTCCACTTTAATGACGTGTGGGGCCGCGTGGTCAACCCACTACCCCCAATCACACAGTTTCATGTTATTATCTCAACTGTCCACGGCCTTTATAATTAAAGGGTTCC
Source organism: Viscum album (assembly GCA_963277665.1). Classification (NCBI taxonomy): domain Eukaryota; kingdom Viridiplantae; phylum Streptophyta; class Magnoliopsida; order Santalales; family Viscaceae; genus Viscum; species Viscum album. Next base: position 2,143,155,401 of record OY728132.1, read on the forward strand.
CCTGAGGTTTCTTCTTTTCTCGGTCACCCTCGGCGAGGAGAACATTTGTCCAAACGAGCTGATTTTTGTGCATAGAGAGAGCTGCATCGTTATGCGTAAAGTTCCGCGCCATGGCTAAGCGTCGATAGTCGATCAAAAAGGTGGGAATTTCTCCTTCGTCTCTCTCTTCTGTGTATCAAACGGGGTGGTCATGCTTTTGATTCTGTAGAATTGGATAAACCAGACCTAAAATATAGATAATGAATGGATTCTATAAAGAATGAAGGGGGGGTTGTGATCATTGATGTTGTTTATATTACGATCATATTTCTGAGTTGTGATGGCTTACGCCTTCTGAAAATTGAGGCCGTTGGTGGCTGTTGTCTGTGAACTAATGAACCCCTCGCGGTGTTTTAAATCGATTGTTTTGTAATTGTAAGATCCTGCTGTGAAAAGTAAATTAGTTAATTACGTATATTCGGCTAAGTAAATTGAATGCACCAGGATCAATCCCATCTGTGATAACCCCGGTCATGAAACAGAATTGAAATCATGGATTGTGTTAAATGTTATAATTCTGAAAATACATGCATAGCCCTGCTTTGTATCAGTGGTAGTGGTTTAGTTGTTTTATTTTAAGGGCCGATTCGTGGAGATGTGGGAGGGGATGGAATTCATTTTTTTATACTCTTGGTGGATGTGGAATTGGGGATGAGATCCCCTATTGTTATAGATTCAGTGGTTGTGAGTGTTAATACTGGGTGGATACCTTATTTATATCATGAATTGGGGTGGGATCCTCTGTTGATGAAAAACTTTTTTGTGGGAGGGGACATGAGGCAGTGTCTCGGGGTTGTCTTTGGTTCCAGTACATTGAGGGATCTCACATATTCCTTTATTGTTGTGACATTAAAAGATAACCTGGTGTGGATACTTAATTGACGTTTGGCTGGTTTCTTTTCCTTGTTTATTCTCATGGTGTAGTTGCCCCGTAGTTCTTAATCTTATTTGAACATTATTACTGAACATGAAAACAAGAAAGGGGAAAACGGGTTTGTTGGCGAGAGACGTGACTCAAACCTGAGTGTTTTTTGAATACTTTATGTTGGCTGAAGAAAAACCTAACTTGGGTGTGTGCTTGTTACCTATATATATATCATTGTAGTTTTTTGTTTCTTATTCGCGCCCCACCCAAGTTGATCACTTAGTGTCGAACACCGCCATTTCATGGGGGAGAGTGTTTTTTCCCAACACTGTTATTAGTGGATGGTTATTAGCTCCTTTTCTGATCCCTTTCCCGGATATCCCAAGTATATTCATGTAGGATGTGATGGCCTGAGGTCCATTATTATCCCTAGATCCTTCGGGTGGGGTGGTGTGGTGGTTGGCCAGGTGTGTGCGGTAGGTGGTTTCCCAAGTGTCTTCGGGATGAGGCCCAGGTGTCTTCGGGCGTGGCAGTGGATCTTCTAGCACAGGTGTCTTCGGGCGTGGTGGTGGTTGTTCTGGCCTAGGTGTTTACAGGAATGGTTACGTGTGACAGCTGTGGCCAAGGTGTTTGAGGGCGGGGTTCAGCAGTGGGACTACGTGTGGTTGTGGCCCAGGTGTGTGCGAGCAGGTGTAGTAGTGGGACTGCAGTGAGAATGGTGGGATTGGTTCGATGTGTAGGATGTCTCAATAACCTGTGGTAAAGTGGCGCGGGATACCCAAACATCTATGTTCTATTATTATATAAATTATTTGACTTGCGTTATTTGGGGAGTTTTCCTTGGTGAGGCTTGGGTGGATAGTTTGCCTTAATAGGTGTCAGTTTACTCCTTTTCTCACGAGACTTTAGTACGTTCCCCCACTTGTGCATGAGAGTCTTTGGTTTTCCCTACTGAGTGTACTTGTATGCTCACCCTATGTATATAAAACTGCTTTCGGGATTCCAAGAGGACTTCAGGGATCGCGCAGGACCATACTAGCTCAGACCTTTGGGGCAGCTGCAGTTGCAATTTTTCTTTCTTTGGTACTTACCTTTGTAGTCACCTTTTGTACTTTGTGGCTTTTACTTTTGGAACATGCATGTGGGAATGGTTTACTTTTGGATTTAATATTAATTTACCTTGGTGTTGTTGGGTTTTATCATCTTATCTCCCTATCCTATAATACAAAATGGGGTAATGCCTTCCATTTTTGTGTAATTTCTATACCCATGGTGCTAGTCTCCACTCTGGGACCTATTGAAGGCGGGTCTCGGGAGTCATTATCTCTTCTTCAACTTAAAGAAGGAAGGGCCTAAAAATATGCTGACCCTTCCCTCCTTTTGGTGAAGGAGGGTCGTGAAATGGTCCATATAATTGATTTCACATTGTAATTGGTCATAAACAAGTGCCAAACTTTTAATGGATATTTATTCAAAAAAAAACTGCAATTTGTTTTGACAATGGGAATTATTTTTAAATTATTTATATCAATTTCTATGTTTGGAATTTGGTAAAATTGATTCCATATTTGGAATCAGAATGTCCAAATTATGTAATTAAGACTCTTTTGTTTTTGGACTTTATGAATAGTAACGACGGTAATTATCTTTAATTATCGTGAATAATTAGTAATCGGGTAGTTAAGGATAATAAAATAATATCATAAGAATAAAAAATGACCCCAAAATGTGTCCTAATGCTACTGGTTGTTTCATGGCTGACCATGTGATGCCTTGTTCCAAACATAGGGACCCCATGGAATCACTTTTGGATGATAGTGACACTTTATCATTTTATTTTTAAAAAATAGGAGAATATCACAAAAGTATGTAGCAACTAACTAAAAAAAATTTAATTTTGCCTACATAAATGATATATTTGACTAAAAATAGTCATTGGAAATATACATATATTTCCTACATCATAGTATTTTTTTATTTTTAGACAATAATTAAATTAAAAATATTATGACACCATGACGATGCCGCAATTACCCCATTAATGAACGACTTAAATAAAATGAAAATATAATGTAAAATATAAGACTTACACATGTAAAAAACATATTGGATGAGTATATTTCTAACCCTTATCACCTTTTCCTCGAAATATTTCAATTTGGGACATTTAAAATACGAAACTCATTTCAATATAAAGTAACATTTCTTGAATTTCCAAGAGTGCCACTCCTCCCTCTTATAAAAGGCACCCACCTCTACCTCCTTACCCACACCACTCAATCCATTGGCTCGGAAACTATATGATCATTTTATCTTTCAAATCCCTCTATTTATCCTAGTAGTCTTACCTTAGGCAGACATCTCTTCAAGAAACCCTTTTGGTTCAAACCATAAGGAGTTACCCGATTTAATGGTAATGTCTTCACTTGTGTTCTATTGTTTTATTTTTCTTCACCAACACCCTAAACTCTTTCTATTCCTTTATTTTGTAAAAATAACAGTATCTTCAATTTACAACGATGTTTTTATGAGATGTATTTGAGCTACACTTACACACACCTCCGTCTAATGGTTAATGAACATTCTATTTCTGTGGATTGTGAATTTCTGCCTCACGAAATGATGATTGATCAATCATCTTTTAATACCATTCATGGTGTTTATTAACATGTCACTCTATTTATATATGATATATATTATTTTTATGTTTTCCTTATGCTTCATTATTTTTCATTTATAGAATACATTTATGGTTTCTATTATGGTTAAACGCGATATCTTCATTTTAGGAAGTGCAGACTACCACCCCCTCAAAGTGATTTGATTCATTAATGCCATATATGGGACATATAAAGGATGGAGTTAATGATATTATATATCATATTATAATGTAATTATAAAATACCTTTATAACATTATGAATTCATTCCATTAAATACGAAATAGAAATAAAAGTAGTGTTCATGCGTACGTATGACTTACAGTCTCCATGAATGGAGCATTTCATTTATTACCTCTAAATGTTATATAATTTAATAAATGAATGTATATAATGAATATATATTATATATATGATATGTACATAATGAATATAATTATAGATATAATTGATATTTTACCACATAAACAACTTGTAATTATAAGGAGTTTATTTTTTACTCAAGTACCAATGATTGACAAAATGACCGTTATAAACTTAAATAATTACATAGTGTTCAAAACGTGGTAATAAGTGATATAAAAGGAATAATGAACTTTAAAAATGTTCTTATGCAAGTAGAAATTAACTCATTTTTACTATTCAGTAAGTTAATGAATGATCGAGTCATGTTGGAGATGAGGTATGGGACTTCGTCTCAATCTCGTTTCGTTGAGGCATATTTGGTTATATATACAACATTATTTATATGTTGTATAATACCCTTCAACTTTTATGTTTATTCAAAAGGAAACTTTTTTATACGAAGTGTTTTACTAAACGTCAAAATTTAATGTTTTTTTCGTACGTATGCGGCGACAACAAATTCTCCGCTGCCATGACCATTATTTGAGTTTCGACTTCCTCTACAAGCCATATCATTTTTATTAATGAAAAATAAATAACATGTTTACTTTTATTTTATTTTGTCATTGAAAATGGTTTTGATTATTTTTTGATTATATCAATGTTTTTTTGATTTCTTGTGATTGAAATGTGGAAATATTATGTTTCCTTTATAGATGGTTTATGTGATATGATTATGTTATGGTTATTGGGAATTGTTTATGAATACCGGTGGTTCTGTGATAAACTAAGGGTGGGTGATCCCATTATAGCTCTCCAATGCATTGGGTACCACGAAGGGTTTAAACGCTAAGGTTTCTCCGAAGATATTTAGGGAATATACTCTAATAGGTATTCCAAATGTATCCATGAGAGTTACTCCCTACGTAAGAATGTTATGAATACCTCATGTTTCCGTTATGTCTTATGATTTCTATGATTTATTCATGATTTTATGACATATGTTAAAGTGCTTATCTTTTATGAGTAATGTATCATTTCATCAATTCTTATGTATACATGGACTAATGTTTTAATTTTGTAATTTTATACACCTTACTGATCTTTTTATGCTCATCCCATGTTTTTGAAATGTTTTTCATAGGTCAAGGGAATGGTACATGTTGTGATGATAGTTTCAAGGAAGTGTCATGAAAGAATCTGTGTTTTGTTTTAAATATGATTCCTCTGATGGGAAAAGTGAATATTGTCTTTAATGTAACCACATTGTTTAAATGTGGAAGGTTATGCATGATTTATGATCTAATTCTCTGAAAATCTAATCCTGAAAAGATCATCAATGTGTAATCTTGTAATAACTCATGATTAATTAATGTTTAAGGCATGATGCCTTATAGTTGGTATCAAAGGTCAGTTTAGATAAATTTAGGAGTTTAAATTCTATTAAATGATTATCCAAAAATATTTTTTTAATTGTAAAATTGAAATTATATAGCATTTTAAGATTTCAAATTTTCTTCATCTAAGATATGTTTGTTCAGAATGGTTTTACATAGAGGAAATAGGGAGGCAGTGCTAGGAAGGCATATAGAAGGAAATGACCTTCCGAATCAGCATCCTGATACGATCGAAATTGGAACTGAACAGTTTGTTGTAGTAATGGAATAGTTGACACAATTGATAAATGGTGGTGGTATCCATGCATGAGATCATCCCGATCAACCGCATAGCAACATGTCAGTGGTGGAAAATTTCATGAGGCAACATCCCCCATCATTTAGTGGATCATCTGACCCTATTCTAGAAGAAAGGTGGATTAAAGCACTGGATAAGATTTTCGATGTCATGGGGTATTCAGACAATCAAATGGTTAGTCCTGAAATTTACCATTTTGAGGGTGAAGAAGATTATTGGTGCTCGATGGTTAAAAATATCAGGGATGCTGATGAGATTGATGCCCTCAACTAGGATGAATTCATAGGTATGTTTCTTGAAAAGTATTTACCTAAGGCTGTTTGACATAGGATGGAAAAAAATTCTTGGAATTGAGGAAAGAGGACGGGTCAGTGGATTCTTATGAAGAAATGTTCACATGATTGGCAAGGTATGCTCCAAATTTTATTCGAGACCTTCATAGTATAATCAATCATTTTTACTCAGCATTAAAGCCAAAATATCGGTGGGATTAACTTCTCAGGAGTTCAAGAGTTATGAAAATATTGTTCGATGTGCTGAGATGGTGGAAATGGAGTTTGTATATGATCAAGTGTTCTATAACAACCAACAAGAGAAGAGACCGAGGTGGCAGGAGAAAGGGAATAATTCTTCAAGAAGGTCTGATGGTAAGAAAACTACGTTTCCAATTTGTTATAAATCTGGTAAAATACATGCTTGGGAATGTCTTCTAAATTCTGGAAAGTGCTACTGATGTGGTAAGATGGGAAATAAGGCTTGTGATTGCACTGAAAAAGATCAGGGTGATGGTAAGACAACATTTGATTTACAGTTAGTGAAATTTTTCAAGTGCAATGAGACGAGTCATTATGCAGACGAGTTTTAAAAAAAGAGCTCAAATGATAGGAAGCAGTCAGAATACAAGCAAAAAAGGAGTGGTGATGTCCTTTGAAAATACTTTAGTAGATGTTTGGCCAGCAAATTAAGTGGTATCAGGTTCTTTATTTGTTTTCTCAGATTATGATAATGTGTTGTTTTACTCGGGGTTTATACATTATTTTATCTCTGAAAACTTTTCTAGTAATATGGGAATTCTATCTCAAGAAATGGCTCATTAACTTGTGGTAAAAACACCTTTGGGAAATGTTGAGGAAAAAAGAATTTATAATAGTCTTCTTATCCTTATCCTTGGAAGGAACTAACATTCAATCCCTATTGTTTTACCTCTAGTAGAGATTGATGTTATCCTGGGTATGGATTAGCTCTCTGTTTACCATGCTATGATTGATTGTAGATCTAATGAAGTTTCTTTTCAGAAATACTTTTAGTTTGTGTACAAGAATGAACCCTTACTGTTGATAACATATCAAGAGGCTGAGAAACTTGTAAAAGATAGAAATGAATGTTACCTTTCACATATTGTTGAAAACAAAGGAACTGTTCAGATTAATGATTTGCCTTTGGAAAAGGAGTATCCTGATGTTCTTCTTGATGAGTTTCCTGGAATAATACCAGATTAGGATGATGAATTTACAATTGACATAGTTCCTGATGCTAAGCCAGTTTCAAAAGCCCATTATGGAATGGCTCAAATTGAACTTTCAGAGTTGAAGGAGAAATTGAATGATTTATTAGAGAAAGGATTCATTCAACCTAGAAAATCACCATTGGGTCCTCCTGTCTTGTTTGTTAAAAATAAATATGGTTCTACGAGTCTTTTCATTGATTATAGACCCTATAATAACATCACTATTAAGAAAAAATATTTGTTACCTCATATCGTTGATTTATTTGATCAGCTCCAGGGAGCTCAGTATTTTTCAAGGATTAACCTGAGATCGGGGTACCATCAGTTGAAGGTAGAGAAAGAAGATATTCTGAAGGCTGCGTTTCGTAAAATATATGTCCATTATGAATTTGTAGTAATTCCTTTTGGGCTAACCAATGGACATGTTATATTCATGGACCTTATGAATAAATTTTCCATGAGTTCTTGGATAAGTTTTTGGTTGATTTCAATGATGATATTTTGGTGTTTTCTAAATGTAAAGAGGATCATGAATTTCATTTAAGGGTTATTTAGCAAACCTTAAAAGAAAGGAATTTTTATAGGAAATTCACCATGTGTGAGTTTTGGTTGCAAAAAATTTCTTTCCATGGTCACATTGTTTCTAAAGATGGAATAACTGTTGATCCTGCAAAAGTAAAGGTTGTTGAAGAATGTCCAAGACCCACAAATGTTACGGAGATTCGTAGTTTTCTTGGTTTGGAAGGCTATTACCGAAGGTTTTGATTGATATTATTCCCGGTTATCTAGTCCAATAACTAATCTAACTTGAAAGGGTGTTATGTTTATCTGGACAAAATAATTTGATGATGTTTTTAGGAATTGAAAAGAAGATTGGTGAATGCTACCGTTTTGGCACTACCTCCCAAGAATGGTGATTTTGTTATCTACAATGATGCTTCATTGAAAAGATTGGTTGCGACATGATGCAGAATGATCTGATATTGCTTATTCTTCACTGTAGTTGAAAAATCATGAGGTAAATTACCCTAAACATGATTGGGAATTAACGGATTTTGTTTTCTCTTTAAAAATTTTGAGGCATCATTTGTATGGTGTAAAGTGTGAAATATATACTAATCACCAATGTTTTAAGTATATATTCACCCAGAAAGAATTGAACATGAGACAGAGGAGATGGATAGAATTAATCAAGGATTATGATTGTAAAATTCAATACCATTCGGGAAATGAAAATAAAGTGGCAGATATTTGAGTCGAAAAAGTAATGCTTCATTAACAATGTTTCATTTGGAATGTGATTCTTTGTTTAAAGATTTGATGAAGTTTGTCATATAAGTTTTTGGTGAAAGATTTGATTCTGTTTTGTTTCAGTTATCGGTGAAATCTACTCTATTAGACAGAATTAAGGAAGCACAAAAACAAGATAGTGAGTTGTAGAAAAATGTAGAGTTGGTTAAGAAGGGTATGTTGCCTGAATTCAACATTGATAATCATTTTGTTTTGAGATTTGGGAAGAGATTGTGTGTGTCATGTGATTCACAGTTTAAGAGAGAGTTGTTATGTGAAGCTCATAGTTCTCCGTTTTCAGTTCATCCTGGCAGTACTAAGATGTATAGAGATCTTTGGGAGTACTGCTGGTGGGATGGAATAAAAAGGGATATTACTGATTTTACTATGATGTGTTTGACTTGTCAACAGGTTAATGCAGTGCAGATGTTACTGAAAGGGATTCTTCAAACATTACCAGTGCTAGAGTGGAAATGGGAGAATATATCCATGGAATTCGTTGTTGGATTGTCTAAGACACCTCAAGGTATTAATGCAATCTGGGTTATTGTTGATTTATTGGCTAAATCTGCTCATTTCCTTGCTATATGAGATACTTTTTCACTAGATCAACATTCTTGTTTGTATCTTAAATAGATAGTCAGGTTACATGGAGTTCCCCTCTCCATTTTATATGATCATGATCCCTAGTTTACTTCTATCTTTTGGAAAGGCCTTCAGAACTCATTGGGTACTGAATTAAATTTTAGTACAACTTTTCATCCTCAATCAGATGGGTAGTCAGAACAAACATTTCATACAATGGAGGATATTCTACACGCATGATCGATGGATTATTAGGGAAGTGGAGACCAACATCTCTCTTTGGTTGATTTTTCTTATAATAACAGTTTTCATTCTAGTATACAAATGGAACCATTTGAGGCATTATATGGGAAGCGGTGTCGAACAATAACTTTTTGGGATGAAGTGGGTGAAAGGAAGTTGATGGGACTAGAATTGGTAGCAGAGTTGGCAAAAAAAGTTCAGCTGATACAGAGACACGTTAGAACAGCTCAGAGTGGGCAGAAAATTTATGCGGACAACAGGAGGAAGGATCTCTCTTTTGAAGTAGGTGATCATGTCTTCCTCAAGGATTCAACATGGAATAGTGTGATGGAATTTGGTAAAAAAGGAATGGTGAGTCCATGGTTCATTGGACCATATGAAATTCTGGAGATAGTTGGATCAGTTGAATACCATGTGGCTTTACATCTGAGTTTATCTCAAGTACACAATGTTTTTAATGCTTCAATGTTAAGAATATACATGACAGATCCATCTCATGTTTTCAGTCCAGAGGCACTTTAGTTGGAAGAGATTCTATCTTATGAGGAACAAATTATCCAGATTCTTGACCACAGGGAGCCGGTGTTACGGAATAAGTTGATTCATCATGTAATGGATTTGTGGAAAAACCACATGATTGAAAAGGCAACATGGGAATCTAAAAATGCAATGTGGGATAAATACACCAACTTATTCGATAAGTAAATAAATTGCAGGAATGCAATTTTATAAAGGGGGGAAGGATGTAAGATCCCATGTATGTAAATAATTATGGATTTTATTATCTATGCCTATTTATGAATTAGATGGTGTTTTAAAGACTTAAAAGGAGAATAAATCCAATCTTAAAAATATAATTCTCTAATATTTTTAAAAGATTATTTTACCGCCTTTTGATGGTGAACCATTTTTAAATCTATATTTTTAATATTTTATAAGCTCTATTTTTCAAAATAAACTTATTCTTTATTATTGGGACATTGAAATTTACTTTGGATAAATTTTTGGTATTTTTCTGACAATGTTCATTTTTCTAATGAATAGTGACAAATACAGCATTTTACTTCAAAATTGCTTTTTCATAAAATTTAATTATATGGTTAGATTAGCATTATAAATGGATTTAAAGTGTAATTAGAATATATTTTTACCATTTAATATAATGGGGTCATTATAATTGATTTCACTTTGTAATTGGGAATAAACAAGTGCCAAACTTGTCATAAATATTTTTTCAAAAAAACCCGCTATTTATTTTAACAACGGGAATTATTTTTCAATTAATTATTACAATTTCTATGTTTGGAATTTGGTAAAATGGAATCCATATTTGGAATCAGAAGGTACAAATTATGTAATTAAGAAACTTTTGTTTTGGACATTATGAATATTAACAACTGTAATTATCTTTAATTATCGTGATTAATTATTAATATGGTAGCTATGGATAATAAAATAGTATCATAATAAAAACAAATGACACCAAAATGTGTCCTTATGATACTTTTTGTGTCATTTCTGACCATTGTATTCCTTGTTCCAAACATAGGGACCCCATGGAATCACATTTGGATGATAGTGACACTTTTTCATTTTTTTAATGAAAGAAGAATATCACAAAAGTATGTAACACCTAAGTAAACAATTTTAATTTTTACTAAATAAATGATCACATGGACTATAAATATTCATTTTAAATCTATAAAGATTTAATAAATCATAGTATTTTTTTAATATTTTTAGACATTATATAAATTAAATTTTTTATGAGACAATAATGATGCAGCGATTCCCTCATTAATGAATGATTTAAATAAAATGAAACGATAATGTAAAATATAAGACATAAACATTAAAAAAACCTATTTTATGTGTATATATCGAACCCTTATCACTTTATCCTTGAAATATATCAATTTGGGACCTTTAAAATCTGAAACCCATTTCAATATAAAGTAACAATTCATGACTTTCCAAGAGTTCCTCTCCTCCCTCTTATAAAAGGCACCCACCTCTACCTCTTTACCCACACAACTAAAGACATTGGATTCACAAATCACAGCTCATTATATATCTCAAGATCTCTCTCATCATCCTAGAATCCTTACCTTAGGCAGAAAGCTTTTCAAGAAACCCTTTTTGGTTCAAACCAATAGGAGTTACCCGATTTAAAGGTAATGTCTTCACTTGTGTTATTTTACGTTATTTTTCTTCTCCAACACCATACACTCTTTTTATTCCATTATTTTGTAAAAGCACCAGTATATTAAATATACTATGATGTTGTTATGAGATGTATTAGAGATACAATTACACACACCTCTGTGTAATGGTTTAAGAACATACTATTTCTGTGGAAGGAGAATTTCTGCCACATGAAACGATGATTATTCAATAGTTTTTTAACATCATTCATAGTGTGCATTAAAATGTCACTCTATTTATATATTATATATATAATTATTATGTTTTACTTATGCTTATATATTTTTCATTTATGGCATTGTGTTATGGTTTCCATTATTGGTAAACACGATATCTTCATTTTAAGAAATACAGACTACCGCCCCCTCAAAGTGATTTGATTCATTAATGAAATATTTGGTACATATAAAGGAATTAGTTAATGATATTATATATTATATTATACATTAATTATAATATAACTTTATATCATTATGAATTCATTCCATTAAATATGAAATAGAATTGAAAATAGTTTTCATGCGTACATACCGCTTACTATCTCCATGAACAGTGCATTTATTTTCTTACCTCTAAATGTTATGTAAACATATAAATGCATGTATATAATGGATATAAATGATATATATGATATCTACATCATGAATATAATTCTTGATATAATGGATATTTTACCACATTAACAACTTGTAATTATAAGGAGTTTATTTTTGACTCAAGTACCAATGATCGAAAAAACGACTGTTATTAACTTAAATAATTACATAGTGTTCATAACATGGTAATATGTGATATAAAAGGAAAAATGAAATTGATAATGGTTCTTAAGCACATAAAACTGAGTTCAAGTTTACTATTCATGAGGTTAAAGAACGATCGAGTCAATTCGGACCTGACGTACGAGACTTTGTCTCAATCTCCTTTCGTTGAGGCATATTTTATTTTATACACAACTTCTCTTTTATACAGTGTATAAACCCCATTGAAATTTACGTTTATTCAAAACAAATCATTTTTATACGAATAATTTTAGTAAATGAAAAAAGGGCATGGTTTTGTCATATGTATGCGGCGACAACGACTTCTCCGCCGTCGCAACCATTATTTGAGTTTCTAATTCCTATACAAGCCTTAACATTTGTTAAAATGAAAGATAAATAACATGTTTACTTTTCTTTTATTTTGGTGATAAAAATGGTTTTGATAATTTTTTGATTATATCAATGTGTTTTTGGTATCATGTGATTGAAATGTGGAAATGTTATGTTTATTTTATGCATATTTTATGTGATACGATTATGTTATGGTTCTTGGGCATTATTTATGAAGACAAGTGGTTCCATGATAATCTAAGTGTGGGTGAGCCCATTATATATCTTCAATGCATTGGGTAATGCGAAGGGGTTAAATTCTAATGATTCTCTGAAGAGATTTAGGGAATTTACAGTGATGGGTTTTCCAAACGTAACCATGATGGTTACTCCCTACGTAAGTGTGTTATAAATGCCTCAAGTTACCATTGTCTTATGATTTCTATGATTTCTTCATGATTTGATGAGGTATGTTAATGTGCTTATGTTTTATGAGTAAATAATTATTTCATTATTTCTTATGTATAAATGGGCTAATGTTTTCATTTTGTACTTTTATATCCCTTACTGAGCTTTTTATGCTCATCGCAAGTTTTTGAAATTTTTTCACAGGTCAAGGGAAAGGTACATGATGTGATGATAGTGTCAAGGAAGTGTCATGAAAGAATCCATGTTTTGTTTTAAATACATTTCCTTTTATAGGAAAAGTTAATATTGACTTTAATGTAACCACCTTTTTTAATTGTTGAATGTAATGCATGATTTTGGATCTAATTCTCTAAAACTTTAAACCTGAAAAGATCCTCAATGAGTAATCTTGTAATAACTCAAGATTATGTAATGTTTAAGGCACATGTCCTTATCATTAAACATGAAGAAAAATAGTTAAAGATAATTTCACATGATTTTATAAAACGGAATAACTAATTTATGTTTCTTGATAAAAAATTATAATAAAAATTATAAAATATACATAATTGTTTGTAATTTTGTGAAGTAGTTTAGTATTTTAGCTATGGTTCTATGTAGGTGTTTAAATTGTGATTATCCTTGATATGTAATAAGGTGAGGGTTTCCATAAAAATTCCAATTAAATGAGTAATGTTTATATAACATATGGGGATTAATTTTCTATGGTGTATTTACTATCCCAATGTAAATTTTATACCATTTTTAGAAAATATTTAAATATATTAAATTATCAATTTAATGTAACCATACTCATGGGATTTTTTATCATAGTTTTTACTGTTCTAAGGAACTCTTGGTTTTAAAGATAAATCCTAAGAGACATGTTTATTCTGTATAGCATGTTTCCATTCTAATGGTGTAAATAACATAATATTTTAATTTTTATCATTTTCCTTATATATTTAATCATATTTAATGTTATCTTTAATTTTTTACCACTCATGGGGTTTCAATATCAAATTTATATGGGATTTAATTTTTTAACTCATATATTACCCTCTACCAATAATATTCCACAATTTATATATTTTACCCCATGATGATTTTATATTGTATTTAAATTAATATATATAATTAAATAAGGTTCGAAAAAATGTATACATTTCCATTGATTTCAAAGCATCATTATAATTCATTTATGTGAAAGACAATTTCCAATACATTTAATTGATTTTTATTTCATGTCATTATTACATTACCTCAATGTTCTACATTAAATAGTCTAAAGTAGAATCTTATATATATTTAATGAACATTTTATTCCAATTAATCAGTTTTAAAACTATGGTTTTATTAACAATTTATTTTTGTGGGTTTTCAATCAATTTTTCTTTTCAATTGTTCAAATTATTTTTGTATACATTCAATATAAAGAGTTTTGAGTATCCACTTTACATTTTCTTCAGACATCTGTTAGGTACTTTTTAAGGAATAATTAAAAATGATTATATTTTAATGTAATATTTTTCATCATATTTCTAAATATAATTTCTCTAAATAAAATTTTATTTCTCAGGTTTCCATTATAAAATATACTTTTAAGAATATTCCTATTCAATTTATTTTTAGATCTCAATTTTAACAAAATTCTAGTCTTTTCATGGTTAAATCGTTTATAACACATTATGATATGATTTCAAAAAATATATATAACTATATTTTCTTTCAATATTACTTTTTATTAAATATAATTTAAATACACCATATTTATAAAATGATTAAAATTTAAGGTGGAAACTTTTTAATTCATTTCTGATTACCCTCCATTGTTTGTCATTCAAGAAGTGATATTATGATCACCTTTTATATGACTTAATCACATGATATAACTTGGAAAATGAGATTGTTGATATTCTTGGATTTTGTATGTCAATGATGTTTTTTTAATAATGTAATTTTTGAAATTATGATTTTTCCTGGGCTCATTTTGTCATGATGAATGTTTTATTTTCAACTGGAATGAAAAAGCATGGATTATGATATAGGAAACCCAATATCTTATTAAAATGAATTTGTTAAAGGTGTAAATATCATGTGATATAAATTATATGTTAATATGTTTTCATGTTTCATGGTATTTAATTGGAGAGTTAGATATAATTGTTACATACTCATATTATAATGTGTAGAACTTTTATAAAGTCCCACATATCACTATGGATTTGTTTTATGGTGTAAATATCTACTGAAAATATTACATGTTAATAGTTTAATGTGTTTTTAGGTTAACAAATAATGAGTTTTATGGAAAAAATATATACTCATACTTTTACATGTTAACAGTTTAATGAGTTTCTAGGTTCACAAAAGGTGTGTGTGATATTGTATTTGTCTTCTCGTAATTTTACAATTGAACATGTTTGTGGGTATCAAGGTTCACAATGTTAACAAATCCAATGTTTATGAATATTCCAATTGTCATCCTATTTACATGGCCCATGTTATATGCTTCAAGTTTTATCTTTTCCAAAAATGGTAAAGGTGTTATCATTTTAGATGTTATGTATATCTTTTATTTTTAGGTAAACTATAATTGATTAATGTTGATTTTAGGTCAGTTAATTTTTCTTCTTCCCATTTTCCATATGATTGTGATATTACTAGGGGAGGATTTTATGTTATCCATTATTGGTCATTTGTTCATTTCATTTTTTTTCACAGAGACCAATTTATGATGATTATTATAATTTCACATAATTGTATCGAGGATTAAATAGGAGTTTGAATATTGTGAAAGGATTTTAGATTATGGATCTTATGTATATAATCTCTATGTAACCAAATATATTAGTCTGTGGGGTTTGTGACTATTTATCAGATGTATTATTTCAAATATGAGAATAATGTAATATTTAATTCAGGTTTACAATGGGCACATATAGTTTCTGTCAGATGCATTGATTAATTACTTTAGATATTAGTTAAGTTATTTTTATTTCGTGTTTTGAAATTTTGGAAATTATATTC
The DNA here is from genome assembly GCA_963277665.1 of Viscum album. Lineage (NCBI taxonomy): Eukaryota > Viridiplantae > Streptophyta > Magnoliopsida > Santalales > Viscaceae > Viscum > Viscum album. The sequence continues at coordinate 2,143,171,363 of OY728132.1, forward strand.
ATTAATATTGTTCTTTAAGTTAGGGAACGTGACTTAAAACACTGGAGTTTTTTTAAGTAGACGATGATATTATAAAATTTTTTAAAGTCATGAGATTAATGTTTTCATTAAATGATATCTGTTTCGAGATACTAGTAATTATATATATGGTTGACACATATAATCAAGGGTTAATCACTATAAAAGGTTCATTCATGCATTGTGTTAATAATCAACCACTTACAAGATTAAAGTTTCAAATAAAACACACATAGTTATTAAACAATTCGGGATGTTGTTTTTTTGATCATATACTGTAACACCCCAGGTAAATAAAGAATATGAAATTTTTATATTTATCCGTATTTGTGAATAAAATGTTAATATTATTTTAAAGGGAACTCTATGCTTGATGGCTTGCCCAATACTCAACAATGAGTTCCTTTGAAATCTTACGTTCCACTATAATAAATAAATAATATTATTTTAAATGGTAGTTAACGCCTAACCGTTGTAATAGAGGGAATGAACAGAACTCAGTACAAAATTATTATATATGTTTTTAAAATATTTTTACTTCTTACAATAAATGTTAGAGGATTGAAAATGTGAATGAATTCAATTTTAAGCATAATTCTTCTAATATTCTTTAAAAGGTCGATTAATCGCCATTTGATGGCGAACCTCTTTTAAATCCACTTTTTTTCAATTTAATGAGTTATATTTGAAGAAATAAAATTCTTCTTTAGAATCAAGACATCAAAATATACTTTGTGTAAATTTTTGGTATCTTTCCGATAAAGTTTATTTTTTAATGAATAGTGAAAAATGTTGTATTTTAATTCAAAACCTCTTTTTAATCTAATTTATTTATATGATAAGATTATCTTTTGAATTGTTTTTAAAGTAAAATTAGAATATATTTTTACCATTTAATCCAATAGTGGTCATTGAATTAATTTCACTTTGAAATTGGATTTAAACTAGTGTCAATTTTTTAATAGATATTGTTTCTTAAAAACACGCTATTTATTTTGACAGCGGGAATTCATTATTAAATTAATTAATGAAACTTATATGTTTTTAAATTTATAAAGTAGACATCATTTTTGAATTATGAATATCATATATAGCTTAGGGTGAATTTTTGGTATTTTTCTGAAAAACATCATTTTTTTATGAATAGTGAAACCACTAAGTGGTAGTTAAAGAAAATGATTTTTCCTTTAAATGTAACTTTTCCACATCTGTGTTTTGAATTTAAAAAATCTGACATACATGGTTGTCATTAGGAAGTAAAATGTGGTTCAATGGTATTAAAATAAATTTTTGGTGAATTGTAACTTTTATGTTCTTAATCGCGATTAGAGGTAATTAGTGTAATTTAAGGTAAAAATAATATTTTAAGAATATCAAATGACCTAGAAACATGTCCTACCCTCATTGGATGTGTCATGGCCGACCAATAAAATCCATGGGTCAACTTGGGGACCCCATGGAGACACTTTGGTTGGAAAATGACTTAAATAACCTTTTATTTAAAGTTAAAATAAAAATGTCACAAGCATGAGATGTTTCACTAAAACAATTTTTAAATGGGGTTATACAAGTCATATTTTTTACTATAAATATTTATTAGAAAGATAAAAATATTTCCAACTTCATGACATTTTTTTATAATTTTTAGACATTAAAAATATTAAATTATTTATGACATCATTATGATGCAGCAATGACCTCATTAATAAAGTATTTAAATAAAATGAAACAATAATGTTAAAACTATAACATACACCTGTCAAAGACCTATTGTATGAGTATATTTAGAACCCTTACCACCATATCCTAGAAATACATGAATTTGGGACCTTTAAAATTCGATACTCAGTTGAAAATAAAGTAACATTTTGTAACATTCCAAGAGTGCCCCTCCCCTCCACTTATAAAAGGCCCCCACCTCTACCACCATACCCACACCTGTAAAGCCTTTGGCTCAGCCAACCCCTACTCATTTTGCCTCTCCAAATCCCTCTCTTACTCCAAGAATCCTCACCTTGGGATGAAGTCTTCCCAAGGAAGCCTTTGCGCTCAAATCAAAGAGAGTTACCCGATTTTAAGGTAATGTCTTCACTTGTGTTCTTTTGTTTTATTTTGCTTCTCTAGCCCCATAAAATATGTTTATTCATTTATTTTGTAACAAATACAGTATATTAATTATACTAGGATTTATTTATGAGAAGAAATCTAGATACACTTACAGACACCGACATTTAATGGTTAATGAACATACTATTTCTGTGGATGCCGAATTTCTGCCTCGTGAAACGATGTTCGTTCAACACTCATATAACACCTTCAAATGTGGCCATTAAGATGTCACTATACTTATAAATGATATATAATATGTTTATGATTTACTTAATCTTAGGTATTTTTATTTTGTGGCGTACCTTTATGGTTTTCATTGTGGGTAAACAGGATAATTTCATTTTAGGAAGTGCGGACTACCGCCCCCTCAAAGTGATTTAATTCGTTAATGCCATATGTGGGATGTATAAAGGTTGGATGTAAATTTATTATAAATGATTATATTTTATATAAATGATGAATATAATTATGGAATTAAAATCTTCATACCTCTCATTTTGTTTTAATTCCATTAATATGACATAGAAATGAAAGTAGCATTCATGCGTACGTACGGCTTACCGTCTCCATGAACGGTGCATTTCATTTTTTACCTCTAAATGATTATGAAATATTATAAATACAGGTATATTATGGATATATATGATATATATGATATCCTAATCATGAATATCATTCTGGATATAATGAAACTTTGACCACATGAACAACATGTAATTGTAAGAAGTCCACTTTGGACTTAAGAACCAAATATCGACAAAACAAACATTATTATCTTAAAAGATTACATAATGTTTATAACATGGAAATAAGTGATATAAAAGGAATAATGAACCTGAAAAAGGTTCTTAAACAAGTTTAAATTAACTCAAGTTTATTATTCATGAAGTTAAATAACGATCGAGTCAAGTCGGACCGGAGGTAAGGGGTCCCACCCCTCTCCTTCTTTTTAAATACACTCTTTTATAAAATTCCTTTTAAGCTCATCTTTCTTATGATTGGGATGTTATTTTAAATTAATCTTACTTTAATTTTTATTTTCATATGATGAGAGACCCTAATTTCCCTCATAAATCAATTATGGATGTTTTGAGTGGTGCCGTTAGGCAGCTGTATTTTTAGAAGAGATCCAACATCTCTCTTTCATTTTAATTAATCTCATTTATGTCACTTCTTTTACGATCCCCTTTGTTATGTTGGGGGATCATATACTATATTAATCTTGATGTAAATATGATTTTAATATGACGAGAGTCCTTATATGATCTCATCAATCCATTTTTGGAAGTTTTAAGTGGCACTGTTAGGCTGTAGAGTTTTCGTAAGGGATTTTTCATCTCACTTTTTATTCTCGTGCGATTTATGATACTTCTTCCACCATTACCATTTAGTGGTATATATAATTCCCATTATTCTACTATTTGAGTAATATACTTTCGTTTATGAGTATTTAAAACAATTTTGTATTGTCCTTCTTTCATGGGGTGTATGTTTCGAAAGATACCCAAGTCAGTAAGGGAACCTTTCACCCTCCTCGTTTTAAAAGACTTATATTGTTGGGTCTTTTAATTTAAATATTTTAATGTTGGGATATGTTCTTATATATACATATTGATTTAAATTTTATGTTCAAGTGATTAGATACCCTTTTTATCTCTCATCAACTCATTTTATGAATTTTAAAGTGATGCCATTAGGCTGTTGAATTTTACCAAGGGAACATCTTAACCCAATTTCGATTTCTTTGGGTTCAACATGTAGTTATTGAATATGTACTTCTTTGAATATGTGTGAATAACCTTTGATGGTTTTACACATAATATCCAATTATATTGGGTGTATTTATATTTTTCACACATAATTATGAGATTGATTTATCCTTAATTTAAGGGTACCTTCTTTACAGGGGATTTCATCTCATTTAACATTTCTATTGATACTTCATTGTTGTTATGCACCAATTCACTATTATATGGTGTATATACTATCCTTTGGAATATTATATCATTAATTCATTTATTCTCATGATATTAAAATGTTCTGAATAAGTGTTATTCCTCAATTATTTTATTCAAATGTCTCTCATTTTGTTAAAAACACTTTAACTAAATTATCATTTTAAATGTTTTAATGATTTATTCTTATAAATATATCTCGTTAATTTCCAGGTTTTCAAAATGATTTTAAGGATTTATTTATATAGATATTAATGGTTTAAAAAGTTAGAAGCTTCAAAGTGGTATGAGACACTTTGATTCAAATATCTCTTTATTAAATGTTTTAAATGGTTTTGAAAATGGTTTTTAGAATGGATTCATTATTTTCATATCTTAAAATGTTATATTGTTATTGCAATGTGGGAATGTTTTATTTCATTTATGCTTAAGTTAGGTGATATGATTATGTTAAGGTTCTTGGGTATTTATTATGAAGACGGGTGGTTCCGTGATAAACTAAGGGCAGGTGAGCCCAATATAGCTCTCCATTGCATTGGGTAACACGAAAGAGTTAAACGTTAAGGTTTCTCCGTTGAGATTTAGGGAATATACTGTGATGGGTACTCCAAATGTAACCAAGAGTGTTACTCTCTACGTAAGAATGTTATGAATGCCTCAACTTACATTTATGTCTTATGATTTCTATGATTTATTCATGATTTTATGAGGTATATTAAAATGATTATGTTTTATGGGTAAAGTATGAATTCATTCTTATGTATATATGTACTCATGTTTCCTTTCCATACTTTTTATAACCCTTACTGAGCTTTTTATGCTCAGGTCAAGGGAATGGTACATGATATGATGATAGTGTCAACGATGTGTCAAGAAAGAATCCATGTTTTATTTTAAATATGTTTCTGTTGATGGGAAAAATGAATAATATATTTTATGTAACCACTTTGTTTAAATGTGGAATGTAATTCAAGTTTAATGATCTAATTCTCTAAAATACTAAACCTGAAAAGATCCCTAATGTGTAATCTGGTAATAAATCAATATTAAGTAAGGTTTAAGGTTGGGGCCTTATATATACTCTTTACAAACCACTATGATGGAATGATTTCTAATTTATCATGAGGGATTATGTTATGAATAATATAATATCCCATATTAATGTAAACTAGGTTAAATAATGATATATATACGGTGATAAAATTTAATTTCATGAAAACATAAAAATTTAAAAAGGAAATATAGTTTATTTTTGAATTAATTTTATAATTATGATAATCCAAACAAATTTGTACTATTTAATCACTTAGGTAGACCTTCAACATTTTAGGAGTGGATGGTGTTAGGAGGAACCTTATTAATATTCCACAGGATAGTTAATAATGTAATTCTCCTAATAGTCAAAAAATTGAAATTAAATCTAAAATTGAAAATATATTTTTTTCCCAAAATCTATCTACTATCAGAATTAACATCATTATATTTTCTAAACATATGATCCAAGTAAATAATTAAAGGAAGGGGTTTCATGTGAGAACATGTGATGAATATGATTATGGGAAATGGATTCATTTTTGTTTGTGTAATAATTTTTGGAAGAGACACATTGGAAAAACTATCAAAGTAACTAGAGTACGTTTTTTTGTGTGATAAAGGAATTCATCGAAGTCAAACTACCTTGGAAAATGGATGAAATCTGTTAACACGATGGATAAAGAAATTACTCTTCAAAATAAACTTTTAGATTGACTATTTATATTTTTTACATTTCAAAACATTGTGAAAAGATTAAATAATCCATCTGATTATGAGGAAAATCTTGATCATCAAACTATTACACCCTTAGATAGAGGCAAAATTGATGATTATTTATTGTTCTATCATCACTCTTATTTATGGGGTGTTTTTTACATATAATGTGTCTAAAAATTGATTTTATTTTTACTAAAACAATTTAGGTAATCATTATACTATTTTTAGAAAATTGTTCTCTAATTCCTATTATCCTCCTCTAAAACTTTGTCTGGATTTTTGAGTGTCATTGGATATCATAACATTCATAGTAACATAATTTGTAAAATCAGGAAAACAATTTACAAATAAATTGAGTCTATATATTAGTTAATGCATAAATATAAAATATCTAATATCAATGACTAATTAATTACATGTTCCTTATTACCGGGTCAACAGATACATTTAATGGAAATGGTTATGAAAAATAAGTGTTTTATTGACTTCTGTATGATTTTGAGGATTATATATAATTACATATAATTTTATATTTCATGAAAATATTTTTAACATCATTATATATTCCTCTATTTAAATGATAAATAAATTGTGAATATTAAATTTATTGAAGGCGTAAAACATAAAAACATCATATTTTTTATCATTTAAAATTACATAATGTAATCATTAAAATATATCACATATTCACCCAACATAAAATAGATAAAATATTAGGATAAAATTATGATTAAATATTTGAAATGGTTTTTCCTATAATGAAATAAATACCTGAGGACTTCATTTCTTATGCTCCAGTCCTGTAATGAATATATAATGAACCGTTTTTTAAAAGGTATAGATACCTAATTTTAACCCATTCCCTTATTTCCTCAATGATCATCAGTATGAAGACATCATTCCAATCCAAATAATGGGATTTGTGTGTGTGATAAAATGGCATATTTTTTGGTAATTTACCTATAATTATAATTTCATCTATACTAGATTTATTTAAATATTGATAACATATGTTCATTTCTATACCATAAAACATAAGATGTGATAGTTTATTTTCACAAAATTATTGATGTTTTTTATAGAGCATGACTGTAATGTGCACTGGAACATTCTATTGATTCCTCCTAATTGAATAATTATTTTATTAAAATAACATTTCCATAAGTAGTTTAATTTTAGTGCACGTGAATGAATTTTAGATTGTGAACAACTAGATGTGATCCACCCCAATTTATCATCACATTAAATGTTATAGTATCATTGATTATTGGACATTATACAGAATTCCATTTTGATTTTTGATTTATTCACTTTTTGTGGGTCTATATAGATTTGATTTTTGGACATTTGTTTGTAAAACATGGTTTCCAATTTTGTACACAATGGATAGACTCAAATGGAAAGGCTTTCTCCAATTATGTGAGTGATAGATGAGTTCATATATGAATGACTATAATAAAGATTGATTATTATGGGATTAATAGTGTACAATGAGCGATAAGGGGGGTCCGTTTATAGATCTATGTGGATGGGTTTAGGCTATTGTAACTCTAAATATATGAATGTGTTCTCTAGAAAAATTATCATACTTAGTTTAGTTTCATGATTTATAATAGACTAGTATGACAAAATACTTTAATCCTTAAGTCGATATCCCATAAAGGTTTTGAAACCCCTACTATGTGTTGGTGGTCGCAATGGGTATTGGCATCACAACCTTAATATTGGTGCATATCTATTTATATGAACATATATTTCATTATTTTTTGTAGCCTATAAATTCATATATATATATATGTGTGTGTGTGTGTGTGATTTATATAGAAGTTTACATCTATATAGATACAGCGGGCTTATGCTGTAGAAGGTAGTAGTAGTAGGGTGTCCCATGAGAAACATGATTCGATATTATTTTTTAATATTTTTTTCTAAAATAATTAATTAATTATTTCCAAAAAAATTATGAACTTGTATATACTAAATTGATAGTTATATATGCAATTTTTGGAGTCATATTGAGCATATCACACAAATTTTTTTAGCTTCTAATATGTATATCTTAATGAAAGTGGATGTTATTTTTTTAATTTTATTTACAATTGGATATCATTTTTTATATTTCATAGCCATCATATACAATGTGTATTACCTTACTATTAGTTCCATGAAATGATCACCATTTTTTATTTCATCATCAACCTATTTGTTTCATTTTAATGGATAATTGTTATTCATCTAGTGATTGTCCATTATTTATTATACTAATTTCAATTAATAAATATTTTTGATATATTCTCTGATCATGGGGTTATAGTCACCCAGCTATACCATCATAGACCCCCACTATTATTCATCATCCTCTGGTGTATGAGGAGGCACACATGATATAATGTATATGACTGTTTTCTTTTAAAAATTATTGAACTAGATCAAGGATTCTGAAATAATCATTATTTCTTTTTAAGGGTCATAACATTGTTACTCTATATAATAAAAGATTAGAAAATTGTTATTACCTTTTCTATAATTTTTTATTAGTAATTTCCACCATGTCATATAATAAAATGAGAAAAAGGTTTGGTGAAAACACTTTTTTTCATATCTAGATACCCTATAAGGATAATCATTAATTAATTGATGTTTTGATCACCAAATATTTGATATTATGATATGTTTTTTATGTAAGATGAGTGTGTTGGAATTCAATTATTTCTTAATCATATGTTGTATGATGTTTTTAAAAGGATTTATGATACCCATTATTTTCAATGGGTTCTTTTTGGGTTGATGTTTGTTTGATTTACGTGTGGGGCCGAAAATTATGGAATATGAGATAATTGGTACCTATATACCTTTATGATTAAATATTTAAAATTTTATATCTAATAATATATATTTTATTTAAAGAGTATAGTGAGTAATTTGGTTCATAATGGTATACTATGTTGGCATTAAGTGTTTGGTCGGTATATACAAATCACATAAGAGGTGGTGAATTGGGTTTTCTCAAAAATTCTTCGAAAATTCTGAATTTAAAAACCCTATTATAATGTTGATAGATAGGAAGTGTTTTTCTTCTATTATAAAAATAGGTAGTAGTTAAACATAAATAAGGAACATAACAATTTATAATGGTTCATGGTAGAGATATCCCCTAATCCACACTTCCATATTGTCTCTCTTTGAGCTTGGATAATTTAACTAGTTTGTTCCTCTTATCACAAGACTAAAATTTCAACAAATGAGTGCAGGTAGTTGAAATTGTTATCATTAATACTAAAAAAAGGTCTTCTGGTTCTAAAAAAGAACAATTTATTCACAACATATCCAAAGAGGTTGACACTCCACCGTGACAAAGTACGAGCATCCGAACCACAAAAAATTCAAAATGTAATTTTATTTATTGAAATAGATTGATCTTCAATGTTACCATAGCACACAACTGATTTTTGATGGATCAAATTCTTTATAAAAATTTATATTCCTGATTGAAATTATCTGAAGTGATGTGGTTAAAAGAATTTCATTTATTTCAAGGAATCTATATAACATATATGTTGTAATCATACCATAGAATAAGATAAAACATGTATATCTAAAAAATGTATTTATTTAATAAATTTTTTATTTGTTGTAGAACTGTTAAAATAAATTCAATAATTAAATATTGTATTTCAAACAACAATAACATATATTTTGAAGACATATTATGATAGAATATATAGAGAAGATTACATGTTTAAATACTAAAGAACCTAAAGAATAACCCGATTGGTTGCATAAACTCAAATTTCAATTAACGATGATAGTTGGAATTTCCCAATGAATAAGTAATGATATTATTCCATAAACTAGGTTCATTGAAACAATCAATATGATCCCTGAATCAGTATTTAATTATGAATTTTCCATTGTATCAATCTCGGATTGAAAATGCAGCATGAAGAAAATTATTCTGTAGAATACACCATAGGGTTAAACTGTGTTGTGTAGGGTTCCTTTGGGTAGTGTTGGGTACCATCTCCGTACGTTAATCTTTTTGTACTAGAGAAAACATGGTAGTCAATGAATGATTATCAATACATTTATCCTTGTCAGTATATAATCACAAACATAACATTGATGAACAATAAGTTCAACTTAATTGAATGTAGCATTGATTAACCATATATTCAAATTTCATAAACATACGGTTGAAAACAGTAATTCATGAATCCAACATAAGATTTATGATAAGTAGGCTAGCTTATTTCTAGACGTAGGGATGTTTTTCGAATAAAAAATGATATATCATAGCCTAGGGTTAATACCTTACGAAACATTATCTTTTCTATCATATCATGTAGATGAAAATAGTGTTTCTATAATCATTCTGTAATGCTAAATATGTAAGAAAAAATACAGATTCATTTAGATATCACTTAACAAAACTTCATTAGAAAAAATAATGGTATTTGTGAGTGTCCAAATCATCATAAATCGTATATTATTTTTGGTAAAATAAATTCCCAACAATCCAAACATTTTGATGATCAAAAAACACATAATATATTCCTTAAAAATTAATAAAAATTTAGGAAATGCATGTCTATAATATAGATATAGAAATTTTAAAAAAATTTCAATTTTTCATAATTATTTTTAGAATAATTTTTATATATAATTAAAATGATGTGGTTTTAAATATTAAATCATCTCCCACTTTTTTTGACATCAAAATGATGTTTGATCAATCAATTAATGAAATTAACCACATTTAATATAATACATAACTAGAAATGAATAATTTAGAATTTTTTCATAGAAAAATTAATCATTGATTGGTAATAATGTATTGAAAAAAATAAAGAAAAATAAATGTACATATGAATAAATTGATGTTATGTTAAAAATTATTCAAATCTTTTGGTACAATATGCAATATAAATAGGTTTTCAAAATGAATGGTCTTAGATATATGCTTCTGCAAGAACATACGGTTCGTCTGGATAAGGAATGGAATTAACAACACTGCTATGATCTATCTGCTTCAACAACATGATCTAAAAATGGTTATTGACCACATCTGTCCAATTCTTATTTAGGTATCTGTATCATTTTCTTATTTTAATCTCTCAACCATAATGATTATAAATAAATCATTCAGATGTTCTCCAGAATGAATTAAAGAGTTAAGTTATCTTTGATTTGATTAATCACTAATCCCAACCAGGATTCATTCGATGTGAGATGACTTATCAGATGCCTTTGATTATCTAACAGAACATTCCAATGAATTTTATCCCACTAAAGTGTGTGTAGCATATCATTAAATTCAAAAAAAATATAATTTATTTCCTCAAACGACCTATGCTACTCTAGGGTGTTTATTTAGAAGTGGTAGAAGCTATATTTATTTCCATGAGAGATTGATGTCCTCTTCAAATTATTACCATAATTCATAAAAATATTTCTTTTTTACATATTTGAATTTTAATGGAAAATAAAAATTGGATTTTTTTTCATTAGTTCAATAATATCTCAAACTTGTATTAAATTTTCATTCAATTCTACCAAATAAATCTTATGAGCTTCATAATCTGGTCGTGGTAGAAAAACAACCATGTATTCTTCAAATAATGACTTCTCAACTTCCTACTGTTCTCATAAAAATTAATTCTGAGCCTCCAACACAGTAAATTTATAACATGAGTAGTGGCATAATAATTAGAAGAATCTAGAGAATTATCTCTTAATTTATTAACTTCAAATAAATTTAGCATTGTCTCACTAAATTCATGTGGTCATTTTCCCAAACAATATCCTATTAAAACATCTGGATCATGAATAATGTGACTTCTAGGATAAGGGATCATTGGAATTTGAGGCTCCTACTCAGTATGATCATCTACAGTGTTCTCATGACCATGATATTTAACATTCTCACCAGGTCGATTGACATCCACATTTAAAACCTTTTCTTATGAAACATCGTCTATAATATTAATAGACACTCCTCTCATTCTAATAAGAGAGCCTTCTGGTTTTGAATCTCCTTCAGCATCAAGAAACATTACATTATATCCTATTGATGGGATACAACTATTGTAACACCCTGATATTCTATGAAAAGAATTTTTTTTTATGTAATATGTTATTCGCAAAATATTCTTCTACTGCACACAACACTAGCTTGGCTTGCGTTACACGCAATCACGGCCTTCCTCGATAGCGTGTGTAGTACGCAATACCGAGTTTCACTAAACAATGATATATTATTATAACATTATAAACTAGTTGTTATGAATAGTATTAACTGAATTTTTAATTTTCTAAAATTTTAATTCATCTTATAAATTTTCTAGAATGAGGTATGAAAACAAAATCAGTTTTTTTTGGATAAAAGAAGTATTTTACAAAAATTGCAGTTTTACCGCCATTTGATGGTGCACCCACATTAAATATAGTTTTTTTACAAGTTTATAAGTTCAATTTGACAAAATAAAATTCTTCTTTAAAATCAAGATATAAAAATTTACTTTGGATATATTTTTCATATTATTCTGAAAACTTTCATATTTTAATGAATAGTAAAAACATGCTTTATTTTAATTAAAAACAACTTTTTTCATCCCAATACTTTATATACATACATTATAATATTGAATGTTTTAAAAGTATAAATAGAATATATTTTTACCATTTAATATAATGTATTTCATTAGAATTAATTTTACATTGAATTCATAGGTAAAAACATTTCAATCTTTGGCAATGTTTTAACTTTTAAAACCCGTTTTCTTAACAATGACATTAATTTTAAATTAATTACTACAACTTCTGTGTTTTGAAATTTGAAAAATGGATTCCATATTTGGAATCAGTGGGTCCAAATTATGTTAATAGTTTACTTTTACTTTTTTGATATTATGAATAGTAACTACGGTAATTTTTATTTACTACGATTAAAGGTAAATAGGGTAATTCAAGGTTAAAGGAATATTATAATAATTCAATATTACTTTTACACTTGTCCTAGAATTATTGAACGAGTATTGGCCGACCATGGGCTTCCTTGGGTCGATTTTGGGACCCCAGTGAGCCAGTTGTTAGTGGCAATGACAATTTGTATTAATTAAATTAATGTAAAGACAAAATTGACATTAACAAAAATCTTATAGTAATTAATTTTTATAAGGAGTTATATAAATTATATTTTCGACTATAAATATTAATTGAAAATATAAAAATATTTCCTACATAATGATATTTTTTTATAATTTTTAGACACAAATAAATTAAATTATTTATTACACAATAATGATGAAGTATTTACCTCATTAATAAATGATTTAAATAAATATGATTATAATGATTAAAATATTTTCCAAAACATGTCCAATTATGCTTCGATAATTTTATTTATACCATGAGTCATCATATTTTCATCTTTAATGATTTCTGGACAATTTGAAACCGAAGATAAGTTTATAATAAAAAAATATTTCCACAATTTCTAAAGGTTCCCCTCTCCTCCCTTATAAAAGGGAACCTCCTCCCACTCATCCTCACACCAATTTGAGCCTTAAAACTTGGACAACCCCTTCACATATCACTTCCCCACATCCTTAGAAACCTATTAGTGGTACTGGTATTCTAAAAAGACCATCTCTAGTGCCTTAAGTGAATGTTTAAAGGAGGAACTTCGAGAAAGAGGTAATACCTTCTACGGTTTCTTCAAATTCCATTCTTATTGTACACCCTCTTCTTTAGTTGTTTCATTATGAGGTAATAACATCAGTATCCCTCATATAATGATATGTTATTATAAATATGATACAACCCTATTTCACCTTTTATCCATCATATGGAAAACGAAATCATCGCGCGTGCGTACGTACGGAATACCGTCTCCACTCCGTGGTGTAATCTGTTTTCCACCACCACCATACAAGGATGGGTATAATGGTGAAAATAAATAACTATATGTGATTATTTTAAAGTGTTATTGATTCTGAAATAGTATACATACACTCCAATACAATTCCATGATCATGGGAACGATATCATCGCTCGTGCGTACGTACGGTCTACCGTCTCCACGGTGTGATGCGACTCGTTCTATATGATATTCATTGAATAATGATTATATAAATGAATTTAATGAGTGAATATGATATATATTACAGTAATAAAATTCTGTAAATCATTTATATATATCCTATAATGAGTAATAAGAATTTATTAGACAAAACATGCATAAGAACACAAAGAAACAAACACCAGAATAACAAGTAGCAATGAAATATTACTAATAAGAAGCTAAAAATATGACCATATATGATATCATAACAATGAATATGATTCTGTAATAGGTCAATGACATTATTTAAATCATTCTACAGGTGGTTCAGAGACATACAAATCATATCAGACCTCTGGTAAGAGAAAACCTCACAATCTCAATTTTTATATGAGATTGTTTATACTTCAGAATTTACTGGGAAATATTTATCATCCACATCCAAGTTTCAAAAATATGTAATATTATTTCCATCCACCTAAAATTTTTTAAATCCAATTTTACTATTCGGTGAGTTTTTAGTAAAAGATATTAAAGGAATATTTTGACATTTTTAGTACGAGGTACTTTTTGACTTTTCCGCCAAAAGTATGAGAAGAATGTTTTTTTTAACTTATATGGCATGAATAGATTTTTAGAAGACTATTTCCACGAAGCTACATTTACATGTTTTCAAGTTTATTTTTAATCAACTTATTTTGGTCTAAAATTATATGACATGTTGAGAAATGAAAATGTTTTTGAATTAGAATGGATATTTTCCGAAAGAATGGAGTTCAAGTGTTTTATCAAAATTGTTTTCCATCTAAGATATTATAGGGTTCTGTTTATATCACTATTTTTACATTGTTTTGATTATGTTATGATGGAATTATTTTTATGATGACATTTAATCTTATATGGATTATGTTATGATGGCATGATGTTTAAGAATCACATTTTTTTTACATGCGTTATGCTATGTTGTATGATTTATGATTTTGTGGCACACATACGAATGGTATCATTATGAGATGGGTGGGAAATATATCTCCCTCCAATGCATTGGGTGAAGATTTTATATCTCATGAGATATACATGGCTGGAACGGCATGTTAAACCAGTTCAGTGATACAGGACTGAAACAAGGAGTGAACTCGGTTCATAAATGGACATTGTCGGCTAAGATATTCTTGGAAATGAGTCATGACTACTATGAAATGATTGTCTATGATTATGTATGGATGACAGAAAGATTCATGTTTTAAGTTATGATTATTGGGATTATATTTCACTAATATGATTTATCCTATGTTATGAAATTATGATCTCTATTGTAGGTTAAGATTTCCAAAATGTTATGTTCTTATGATTGATATTTGTTTTTTTACCCTTACTGATCATTTGAGCTCACCATTTTTTATGTTTTCTTTCTCCAGATCTGGAAGAAGGTTATTAAGTAGGATATACAAAAAGGGACTGTAGATATGATGAAATAAATGGGAGACAATGTAGATTCTATATGAACTTGTTGTTTATGTTTCCCAGTTTTTAAAGACATTATACCTATACGGTCCTACCATGGTTTTGTTATATGCTGTAATAAGTGTGATTAAATGTTGAAGTAATAACAATGTATGTAAAGTATGGGTTGTTTTAGTTGGTATCAGAGGGAGGTTATAGTCAGCCTTTGGAAACTAGGACGTGAATTCCTTAGTAAGAACCCTAAGGATATGTCTAAGCATATAACACAATCTTGGTGTTTTAGAAATTTCCATGAAAACCATACGATAAGACCTTAAGTGTAAAATTTTGTTCTTGATTATGTGGTTTTCCTTTTATAATTAGTGTTGCTCACACCATTCTTCTTGGTTTTAGTCCATGGCTGGAACCCGAAGGAACCGTGTTAATGCAGAATGCGACGGGAAATGCAATGATTGTCCCCCTGAGCAACCAATTGATATGGGAGCTGGAATGTAAAATCTTGTATCCATGCTCACACAACAATCTCAAGATATGAATCATGAAGGACTTATAAACGAGAAAATGAAGGAGCAAAATTCTGTTGAATCCTTCATGAGTCGGCTTCCACCTTCTTTCAGCGGGTCTTCTGATCTATTAGTGGCTGAAAAATGGATCAGTACCACTGAAAAGATATTTTCAGTTCTTCAATGTTCTGAACATGACAAAGTCATCTTAGTAGTGTATCATTTGGAAGGTGATGTTGATCAATGGTGGAATCTTATCAATAATATGAGTCAAAGGGATGTAATTGAATTCACGGAATGGGACGAGTTGAAAAACTTATTTTTCAATAAGTACTTCCCTCGTATTCTTCGAACAAATATGGAGAAGGAGTTTCTTGAAATGAAGAAAAAGGATGATGAAACTATTGGTAGGTATGATGAAAATTTTACAAGAGTTGCAAGGTATTCTTCTGGGATTATTATCCAATCGTAGAGTAAGATTGATCGATTCTTTAGTGGCTTAAAACCAAGTCTTCGAAGGGTGTTATCCATACGTGACATCAATAGCTATGAGGAAATTCTTCGATTTTCTCTCAAGGTTGATATGGATATTAGAGTAACCCATCAGTCATATGGGTTTGATAAGAATAGGAAAATGGTATTCAAAGGAAAATCTAAAGAGCACTCTGAAAAGAAGATGATTTTTCCCTTATGCTCAAAGTGTGGAAAGAAACATGGATGGAGTTGTCTTAAAGGGACAAGTAAATGTTTCAAATGTGGAAAGGAAGGTAATCGGGCATTTGAATGCCGCAATGATGGGAAAAAGATGTATAGTGATGCGAACAAAGAGAAGGCTACACAGAGTGCACCTCATACTCTTCAATTTTACAAGTTCATGTAAATGGGGAATTATGTTAATCAACACCCTAATCCAAGGGTTTTTGATTATGATTGATGTCAATAAACTCTTACGGCTAAAGAAAAAGGAATGTCACAAGCAATTTCTATCAGTGATGTGGAGTACGATAACGAAGTGGTTAAAGGTACACTTACCAACCACTCTAAAGTATAAAATGATTCATTTGATTATGTATCCGCATACTCTTTTATTATTGAAGAAATTTCTAAGGTTATCACCGTATTACATCAACAATTAGATGTTGAGTTAGCTGTGACCACCACTAATGGAACAAAAGGCGTGTCAAAAGTTTATAATTCTTCTCCGATTGAAGTTTGTGGGAAAGTGCTTCCTGCAAATCTTGTGATCCTTCCTATAGTGTAATTTGATGTGATTCGTGGCATGGATTGGCTTTATTTATATGGAGCTCATATCAATTGCCGAATAAGGGAAGTCACATTTCATATTCCAGATCAATCTATGACCGTCTATCAATGAAAGGATGAACATAACTTTCCAGTGGATATTTCAACCATCTTATGGGTCTTGATTCCACTAAATGAATGTTATTTATCTCAAATGGTTGGTGAGAAACTCATAATTAAAAATATTCCCATTGTATGGGAGTTTGATGATGTCTTTCCGAAGGAATTGCCAGGTCTTCCACAAAATCGTGAAATATAATTTTCAATAGACCACGTACTGGGTGCTTTGCATATTTCAATGAAACATAATAGAATGGCCCCATTGAGTTGCAGGAATTGAAGAAGAAACTCCAAGAGAATCTTGATAAGGGATTCATACGCCCTACTGTGTCACCTTGGAGAGAACCTGTTCTATTTGTTAAGAAGAAATATGGATCAATGAGACTCTGCATTGATTATCGAGAACATAACAAGATCACTATCAAGAACAAATATCCTCTCCCACGCATTGATGACTTATTTGACCAACTACACGGAGCTCAATAATTTTCCAAGATTGATCTTCGTTATGGGTATCATCAATTACAGTTAAAAAGAGATAATATACCAAAGACGGCTTTCCGTACAATTTTTGGACACTATGAATTTATAGTGATGTAATTTGGCCTTACTAATGCCCTTGCTAAATTCATGGATCTGATGAAGAGGGTCTTTAGAGACTATCTTGATCAGTTTGTGGTAGTTTTTATAGATGATATTCTTGTCTATTCAAAGAGCAAGTATGAATATGATGATCACTTGAGAATTATATTGAAGGCCCTGAGAAAGGAGAAGTTTATGCCAAATTTACCAAGTGTAAATTTTGGATTAAAAAAGTTGTATTTTTGGGTCACATAATCTCAAAAGATGGAATATCTATGGATCCATCAAAAATAGAGGTTATCGAAAGATTGTCAAGACCAACAATAGTAACTGAGATCCAAAGTTTTCTAGGTTTCGCTGGATATAATCGACGTTTTTTTGAAAAAAAATTCATGATTATCCAATCCACTCACCAGGTTGACTCGAAAAGGAGTTCTGTTCGTGTGGACTGAGGAATGTGAAGAGAATTTCAAGGAGTTGAAAAGAAGGTTATCCAGTGCACCTGTGCTAACACTTCCTTGTAGTGGAGAAAGGTTTGTGATCTATAGTGATGCATCCAAGATGGGGATGGGGTGTGTTCTTATGCCAAACAATATGGTGATATCTTTTTCCTCCCGACAGTTGAAAATCCATGAGCAAAAATATCCAACTCATGATTTGGAGTTAGCTAAGGTAATATTTTCATTAATGATTTGAAGGAATTATATTTATGGAGAAAAGTGTGACATTTATACTGATCATAAAAGTTTAAAGTATATTTTCAGACAAAAAGAGTGGAATATGCGCCAAAGAAGATGGTTAAAGCTGATTAAGGATTACGACTGCTCAATTCTTTACGACCCTGGGAAAGCAAACAAGGTGGCAGATGCATTAAGTCGACAAGACCATGCTAGCTTATCCGTGATGAGGATCACAAAAGATCCAATATTTTTGGATTTACAAAGGATAGATCATGGAATTATAATCAAAGGAGAAAAATAGTATCTTTCTCAAATGAATGTTCAACCATCTATACATGTGAAGATTAAAGTGGTGCAGAATGAAGATGTCGAGTTACAAATGAAGGTGAGAAATGTTCCTGAATTCAACCCTGATTGTGATGGGATAAAAATGTTCAGGAATCGGGTTTGTGTTCCTCCCATCCCAGAATTAAAGAAGGAGCTACTGGATGAGGCTCATAGTTATTCATTCTCCATTCATTCTGGAAGCACTAAGATTTATAGGGACCTGAAAGAGTACTTCTAGTGGGATGGCATGAAAAGAGATGTTGCTGAATGTGTCTCCAGATTCTTGGTTAGTCAGCAAGTTAATGCTGAGAGCCAGAAGCCTATGGGGATGTTAAAACCATTACCCATAACTGAATGGAAATGGGAAAACATCACTATGGACATTGTTACTGGACTTCTAAAACATCCAAGGGTAATAATGCTATCAGGGTCATAGTTGACCATCTTAAAAAGTAGGCAAATTTCATTGCTATTAGAGAGGATTTCTCTCTTGATCAGCTTGCCGTGATATATGTAAAGGATGTGGTAAGATTGCATGGATTACCACTTTCTATTATATCTGATCGGGATCCGAGGCTTAACTTTAAGTTCTGGCGAGGTCTTCAGCATAGCCTAGATACAGAGTTGAGTTTTTGCACTGCTTATCATCCTTAAACAGACGGTCAGTCTGAGAGGGCAATTCAAACTCTAGAAGACATTTTATGAGCTTGCTCTATGGATGTCAAAGGTGGCTGGGATCAACACCTACCTTTGGTGGAATTTTTATATAATAATATCTTTCACTCCAGCATTCAGATGGATCTTTATGAAGCTCTCTATGGAATGAAATGGCGATCTCCAATATGATGGGATGAAGTTGGGGAAAGAA
This sequence comes from Viscum album, assembly GCA_963277665.1. Taxonomy (NCBI): domain Eukaryota; kingdom Viridiplantae; phylum Streptophyta; class Magnoliopsida; order Santalales; family Viscaceae; genus Viscum; species Viscum album. The sequence goes on from OY728132.1 coordinate 2,143,191,045, forward strand.
AGCTATTAAGACATGATCTTGTTGATGAGATGGCAGAAAAGGTCAGATCTATTCAACAACACATAAGAGCATCTCAATGTAGAAAAAAATGTTATGCTGACAATCGAATAAAAGATCTAGAGTTTTAAGTGGGTGATAAAGTGTTCTTACAAATATCTCCTTGGACGAGAGTAATGAGATTTGGAAAGAAGGGAAAGATGAGCCCTAGGTATATTGGTCCTTTTGAAATACTGGATCGTGCTGGGAAGGTAGCTTACTGATTGGTACTTCCACCGAATCTCTCACAAGTCCATGATGTGTTCCGTGTATCTCTCTTGAGGAAGTACATACCTGATCCATCATATGTAATAAGCTCAGAAGTTTTACCACCGGAGCAAGATCTTTCTTATGAAGAACACCTGATAGAGATTCTAGATTGTAGAGAAAAATTTCTGTGAAACAAGACCACTCTCTTGGTTAATGTTTTATGGAATAACTACCAATTAAAAAAATCTATATGGGAACTTGAGGATATGATGAGGGAGAGGTATCCTCATATGTTTGTGAAAAAGTGACGAATTTCGAGGGTGAAATTAATTTTAAGGGGGAGTAAAATGTAACACCCTTATATTTTATGAGAAGTGTTTTTTTATGAAATATGTTAACATAAAGGAATCTTTCACTGCACACAACACTAGCTTGGCTTGCATTACATGAAATTGCGACCTTTCTCGATAGCATGTGTAGTACATAATATAGAGTTTCACTAAAAAGAAATATATTATTATAATATTATAAACTAGCAGTTATGAATAGCATTAACTGAATTTTGAATTTTATAACATTATAATTCAGCTTTTACATTTTCTAGAATGAGGTATGAAAAGAAAATCTGTTTTTTTGGATAAAAGAAGTATTTTTAAAAAAATTCAGTTTTATCGCCTTTTGATGGCGCACCAACATTAAATCTAGTTTTTGACAAATTTATAAGTTAAATTTGACAAAATAAAATTCTTCTTTAGAATCAGGATATAAAAATTTACTTTGGATATATTTTTCATATTATTCTGATAACTTTCAAATTTTAATGAATAGTAAAAACACGTAATATTTTAATTAAAAACAACTTTTTTCATCGCAATATTTTATATGGTTAAATTATAATATTGAATGTTTTTAATGTGTAAATAGAATATATTTTTACCATGTAATATAATGCATGTCATTAGCATTAATTTTACATTGAATTCATAGTTAAAAACATTTCAATCTTTGGCAATGTTTAAACTTTTAAAACTCGTTTACTTAACAATGAGATTAATATTAAATTAATTACTGCAACTTCTGTGATTTGAATTTGGAAAAATGGATTCCATATTTGAATAATTGGATCGAAATTATTTTAATAGGTTACTTTTTTTATATTATAAATAGTAACTACGGTAATTTTTATTTACTACGGTTAAATGTAAATAGGGTAATTCAAGGTTAAAAAAATATTATAATAACTCAAAATTACCTTGACACTTGTCCTAACCATATTGGATGAGTATTGGCCGACCATGGGCATCCTTGGGTCGATTTCGGGACCCCATTGAGCCACTTGGTTGTGACAATGACAATTTGTATTAATTAATTTAATGTAAAGACAAAATTGACATTAAGAAAAATCTTTTAGTAATTAATTTTAATAAGGGGTTATATAAATTATATTTTCGACTATAAATATACATTTCAATGATAAAATTATTTCCTACATAATGATATTTTTTTATAATTTTTAGACACCAAATAAATTAAATTAATTATGACAAAATAATGATGAAGTATTTACCTCCTTAATAAATGATTTAAATAAATAAGATTATAATGATTTAAATATTTTCCAAAACATGTCCAATTCTAATTGGATGATTTTATTTATACCATGAGTCATCTTATCTTCTTCTATATTGATTTTTGGACCTTTTGAAACCGAAGATAAGATTATAATAAAATAATATTTCCACACATTCCAAAGGTGCCCATCTCCTCCCTTATAAAAGGGAACCTACTCCCTCTCTTCCTTACTTCAATTTGAACATTCATGCTCGGCCAACCACTAACCATTTCACATACCCACTTCCTTATAAAACTACTAGAGGTACGGGTCTTCTCAAAAGACCAACTATAGTGCCTTAAGAGAATGTTTCAATGAGGCACATCGAGATGGAGGTAAAACCTTCTACCGTTTTCTTCAAGTTCCATTCTTATATTACTCCCTCTTTTTTAGTTGTTTAATTATGAGGTAATAACATAAGTATCCCTAACATACTGATATATTATTATAAATATGAAGCAACCCTATTTCACCACTTATCCATCCTATGGAAAATTAAATCACCGAGCATGCGTATATACGGAATACCGTCTCCACGCCGTGGTGTAATCTGTTTTACACCACCACCTTATTTGGATGGGTATAATGGTCCAATAAATAACTATATATGATTATTGTAAATTTTTATTGATTCTGAAATAGTATACATACACTCCAATACAATTCCATGATCATGGTAACGATATCATGGCTTGTGCATACGTACGGTCTACCGTCTCCACGATGTGATGTGACTCGTTCTATATGATCTTATTGAATAATGATGATATAAATTAATTGAATGAATTAATATGATATATATTACACTAATACCATTTTGTAAATGATTTATCTATATCCTATAAAGAGGAATAAGAATTTATTAGACAAAACACGCATAAGAACATAAAGTAATAAACACTAGAATAACAACTAGCAATAAAAAATTACAAATAAGAAGCTAAGAATATGACCATATATGAAATCATAACAATGAATATGATTCTTTAGTAAGTAAATGACACTATTTAAATCATTATACAGGAGGTTCAGACACGTACAAATCATATCGGACATAGGGTAAGGGAAAATCTCTCAATCTCAATTTTTATCTGAAATTGTTTATACTTCAGAATTTACTGAGAAATATTTATCATCCACATCTATGTTTCCTCAATATGTAATATTATTTCCATCCACATAAAATTGATTAAATCCAATTTTACCCTTTGGTGAGTTTTTAGTAAAAGATATGAAAGGAATATTTTGTCGTTTTTCATACGATGTACTTTTTAACTTTCCAGCAAAAGGATTAGCAGAATGTTTTTTAACTTATACGGCATGAATGGATTTTTAGAAAATTATTTCCATGAAGCTTTCTATACAAGTTTTCAAGTTTATTTTTAATAAACATCTTTTGGTTTATAATTATATGACATGTTAAGAAAAGAAAAATATTTTGAAGTAGAAAGGATATTTTCCTCAAGAATGGAGTTCAAGTGTTTTATCAAAATTATTTTCCATCTAAGATAATATAGGGTTCGGTTTCTATCCCTATTTTTACATTTTTTTTGATTATGTTAGGATGGAATTATTTTTATGATGTCCTTTTATCTAATATGGATTATGTTATGATGGCATGATGGTTAAGAATCCCATTTTTATTACATGGGTTATGCTATGATGTATGATTTTGGAATTTGTGGCACACATAAGAATGGTATCATTATGAGATGGGTGGAACATCTATCTCCCTCCAATGCATTGTGTAATGATTTTATATCTCATGATATAGACATGGATGGAACTGCAAGTTAAACCGGTTTAGTGATACAGGACTGAAACGAGAAGTGAAAATGGTTCAGAAATGGACTTTGTCTGCTATGATAGTCTTGGCAATGGGTCTGGACTACTAAGAAATGATTCTCTATGATTATGTGTGTATGCCAAAAAGTTTCATATTTTATGTTATGATTATTGGGATTACATTTCACTAATATGTTTTATCCCATGTTATGAAATTATGATCTCTTTTGTAGGTTAAGATTTCCAAAATGTTATGTTATTATGATTGATATTTCTTATATTTACCCTTACTGAGCATTTGAGCTCACCCTTTTGTGTGTTTTCTTTCCCCATGTCAGGAAGAAGGTTATTAAGTAGGATATGCCAAAAGGGACTCTAGATATGATGAAATAAATGGGAGACAATGTAGATGCACTATGAACTACTTGATTATTTTTCCCAGTTTCTAAAGACACTATATTATACAGTCCAACAATGGTTTTGTTATATTTTGTAATAAGTTTCCTTAATTATTGAAGTAATAACAATGTATGTAAAGTATTGGTTGTTATAACTTTTCTACTGCTGAGCTTCTGCTAGAAACCATTATTGATGTCATGTTCAAACTGGAAGAAAACATTTGTATGTGTTTCTCCACACAAAACCATGATTCTTTACAGTTCCAGAATTCCATGAGTTACTGTGATGACATGATATTCCAAAATACTTATTTACTATCTTTTGGTTTCATTACAGAAAGAACGATGGAATCCTTCCATTTGGATAATATTGTATCTCGGCTTCCGGGTGGCAGTAGTGGTTTAGATAACTTATCAAAAATAAATGAAAATTAAACATAATAAGATTTAGAAATAGAAACATGGAATAGATGTCTATATAAAAGAATAATCATGCTTAGAAGTCAGATAAAAGATCTCTAATTGAATAAACATCATCAACACAAGATGATCAAGAAAATGTTCTTTTGTGAACACATTCTTGACACTTCTTGTCTGATACCAAGAAAACTTGATGTCTTCAGACACATTTATTCCTTTGCTAATTTTTCATAAATCAAACTGAAACTCCCCCTCCTAACAAAATTTCCACATCTCGGACATTTCCATAGTGAATAATGAAATATTTTTGTTATGAATCATTAATTGAATAAAATCATCATGAATATACTAATTAAATTAATCATTAAAAAAAATTATTTATCTTCTAGTTCATAAACCATTGGATTATTTTCATCTCAGAGAGTGTAATCCATGCCTTGAAATTGCATAGCTCCCTTAAGAGACAAATTAATATAATCTATATATCCAAAACCAATTACCTTTCCATATAAAACATAGTTAGCTTTCCCTGAATTATAAATACTATTTTCTATCATAGCATCAATATATCATCATGATGTTACATTTCCAAAGTTTTCGAAACAGAAGGGATTGAGGGATTATAGATTTTAGTAGACTTTTAATGAATTAAATTAGAATTTTATAAGTCAAAGTATTTATATGAGAAAATAATGAGATCAGGATACGTAAAATAGTTTTGTTGTGTTGATCCATGCTGTACTCATTCACATTTAAATAAATAATTAATGTAATATAAAAATAATATAAAATTCATTCCAAAACAAATGAAAATAAAATCAAAATAAAAAAATATAATTCAAATATAATAGATAATGATTAATAATATAAAAACAATGAACTAAAAATAAATTAACAATCAATCAGTTTGAATCAAATAATCATAAATTCCCAATAACAAATTCAAAAAAATATGGAAGTTGTTTAGTATAAATATCTAAAAATTGATACTAGTTACTAACTAATTCTAAAGATATATAATTTTTATGAACCTGATATCTTAGAAAATGATGTCCTGTATCAATGTGAATAGTCCTAGAATGACATATAGGATATTTAGAATTATTAATAGCACTAGAGTTATCAGATAATATTTGTAAAATATTAATGTTTTATTCAATATCTAGTATAGTGCTTTCCATCCACAAAAATTGTGTACATGAACTACCAGTAAATATTTATTCTGCCTCAGCAGTTGACTGGGCACTAGAGATTTGTTTCTAACGTGGACATGAAATTAAGGATTTTTATTTGAATTTTCTTTTTTCTAGGTTACATTTTTTATCTAATGTACACCCTATAAAATCTACATCTGAATAAGAAATTATGTAATAATCTAATGCATTGTGGTACTGAAGGGATTGAAAAATTGTTTCTTTTCAATATCTCAATTTTTTTCATAATATTATTATTTATTTAGTTTTAATTTTATTTAAATATATAAAAAATACATACAAATAACATAATATCTGGTCTACTAGATATAAAATCTATAAAGCTACCAATAATGCCTCTATATAACTTTTTGTCTACTGGTTTCCCAATATCATCCAAATCATGTTTTATATTAGTTCAAATTGGAGTTGTATATGCCTTGTTGTTTTCAAGCCCAAAAAATTTCAATAAATCTATAATAAATTCACCTGATTTAAAATATTTACATAATATTTTTAATAAATTTTAAATCATAAAATGAAATTCCTTTATACCATCATATTAATTTCAGTTTTTTTATTAAATTTGAAAACATCACGAAAAATATTTTTAATATTTGAACCAAAAATAACATCATAAACATAAATTTGAACTAATAAAATAATATAGTATAAATTTTTATTAAAATATGATTTATCTTACAAACAAATAGTAAAACCTATAGAAAAGAAATAATTCATTGATACAATGCTTAGGGATCCTGTTTAAGGAAACATAAAACTCTAGTATGTAAAAAAGAGTTGGTTTTTTAGGATTTTTAAAACCATGATTTTGTTCATAATAAACTAGACCCCTCAAATAACCAATTTAAAAGGATAATTTATCATCCATTTAAATTAATTTAATTTAATATGAGATACATAGTCTTAAAGGGTTATAATTTTTTTTAATCGATATACTGGTGAAATGGTCTCATAATAATATATTAATTCATCTGGATAATTACCTTTGGATACTAATCTATCTTTTTTTATCGTTATGATCCCTTGATCATCATTTTAATTATAAAGACACACTTCTTTCCAATAACTGGACAATTTTTTGGTATTTATACATGTTCTCAAACACCATTCCCATTGAACTACATTATCTTTTCATGCATTGCTAACATCCAACTAACATATTATAAGGCTTCTTAAATAGTTATAATTTATAATTATGATAGAAATGAAAATAATTTATCTATGTTTCCAACATTTCTTCAAGTTTTATTTTCATGTCTAGGTCTCCTATAATAGTTTCAATATAGTGGTTATTTTGGATTATAGATTGTCTAGGATGAAAAATTTATTTTCTACAGTATTATGTTCTTGGGTACTAGAATGAATTTTATCAATAAAACTTAAAAATCATTTTTAGAGGATTCTAGTCCCATGTTGTAAAAATATTCTGTAACTTCTACTGTTTGTTCTTATTATTTAATGAAAGGGTTAGTTTCATCAAAATTCCTAAGAATTTATTCCTCCACAATCCAAAAATTTTTATTAAACTTTTTTATGATTTAAAATTAGTAGAATATCCCTAAAATATTCCTTCATCAACCGTCAAATCAAACATACCAAGGAATTCCTTACTATTTAGAATATGTACCTATAATCCAGAAGCATTGATGTTCATTAATTTATGTTTTTTGTTATTATAAATTTCATAATGTGTAATTTTAAAAACATGATGAATTAAAACTAAACTTATGTTATTGTAGGATGTTATTATAGATTCTACTAAAAAATATGTATCAAAATTATATTCATTCATCCTAGTCCTTGACATTCATTGAATAGTTTTATTTATTCATTCAATAATTGAATTTTTTTGAGGTAAACTTGGTGTAGAGATGGTTTGTTTAATTCCTAAATTTGGGAAAAAATAGCTCAATTATTGATTTTAAAAATATCTATCATGATCATTTATAACTGAAATTATTTTTAAGACTTTTTCAATTTTAACAACTTTTTCCAAAAAATTCAAAAATATAAAAAACAAAAATTTTAGGTTTTAAAAAATAATCAATGGTAAAAATTGTATAATCATATACTAAAACATACACAAATAATTTGCTATCCATTAATTTTAATCTTTAGGGTTTATATAAATACAAATGGATATGTTCTAAATGGTTTAGATGTTGAAATTTTATTAATATATATGAAAGAAGATTTCTGTTGTTTTCTATGATTTCATGAATCACAAAAACTGTTATTTTCAAACTTATGTCTCGGAGAATATGTAAATAGATGTTTCTTAGATATAATATTTAACACATAAATATTATATTTTCCATGTCTTCTTTTCTACATCAATGATTCATTAGTATTAGAAGTTCAGAAATTCACTTTATGTATTAATAAGTAATTTAAATACAAAGTATAAACATTAAAAGTTTTATGTGATCTACATTTATGTAACTTATCTTTTTTAATAGAACAACAACTAATAGAAAAAACAACATAAAATCGATCATCACATATTTTATGAATAAATAATAGATTATGCTTTAACCCTTTTATATATAATACTTTGCTAGTTGATATGATCATTGGATCTCCATCAGTTCCAACTTCAAATATTTTTAATTTGGAATTGTCACCAACAATGACAAGACCTCCATCCATTTTACTCAGTGTGTGAAAAATTTACACTTGTGCACTCATATTTCTAGAGTAGACACTTATTATGTACTAAATAACATTTCTATTCTTGTGGATTATTAACTAAAAAATAATATAAAAAATGTTTCTTTTGGGACACATATTTTTTTTGAGTCTTGGAGTGTTATCTAATAGAGATCTCAGAATCGACATCTTCTTTGCATTTCTGTAACTCATATCATTTTTTTCACGTAAACTTTTTGAAGTAATATTTCTTTTAATGATACTTTTTTTAGGATTGTTCTAAAAAGTCTTTTTTGTTATATGTCCTGATGTTTGACAAAAATGACAAGTAATTATTTTTGAGTTGTGAACAACATAGTTCATATAAAGTTTAAATTTTAATCCTTACTTATTATAATGAATCATTTCTTTATAAATAAATTCCTACCTCGTATTTCATGCATAATATTTTCTCCTTTTTTAATGAATACAGAATCAATTTTATATATTTATATATAATATTGTAATGTTATGATCATTTTTTTTATAAATTTTGTTTGTAGTAGATGCGCTAATTTATCCATAACCCCTCGATGTTGTTTCACCACGGAATATCATTCTCCTAAAATATTCTTATGAATATTATTATATTATTCTATCACCTTTAAAATAGAGACATATTTATATTATAGTACTAGGGAATGGAAACTAATTTCTCATCTGAAAAATTAGAATCAGAATCAGAATTCGATGAATAATAGGTTTGTAATTTGTCTTATTATGCCATGAAGAAAATATTTTCTTCAGATTTGATTTTTCATTTTAGAATCATATTTTGATGATTTATTGGAGTCTTCATATTCACTCCATGTTCCATTCATTTATCTTATGACATTAAGTTCATAATTAGTATGTTTTCTGATATGTCTTTTCTATCATTCACTTTTATTCTCTAATATGATGACAATTAGTCTAAAGGGCCTAATTTTATTCATTCATAAAATCTAACTTATTTTTACTCTCTTTAATCTATCATGCTGAACTTTTAATCATTTATTATTCTTATCAAACGTGATAATCATTATTTTTATTTGAGATTTTTCTATTTTATAATTAGATGAATCTTAATTATTCTTCTTTCAATATTCTTTTTTAACTTATTCATTTTTCTTCGGATATTGTACCTTTAGATAAATGTTCTCATTTTTCACAACTATCCTATGATATTTATATTTATCTTGAATTTCATCACCTAACATCATTAATGTTCCAATTAATTATGTCACTGCCAAATCATCGATAGGTGATGATTATTGAATTGTAGTAGATATACCATTACATTTAAAAGGTAGTAATCTCAGTACATTCAAATCATGATTATATATTTCAAAGGGTTCTCCTAGGGTTTTAATATTTTTTAATTAATCATGTATAATACCATAAATAATTGAATTGATATCAATGGATTTCATATTATATTCTACTACTATTATAGAATCTCATGTATTTGGTTTCTCGAGAATCATTGAGGGAGTATTAACCTTTGAATAAGTTCAAAATACAAGATTTATTTAAATAAATTATCATCCTTGATTTCTATCAACAATAATTTTCACCATTTTAGTATTGTGAACAAACCATTCAGATACCTTTTGTATGATCATCCATTTCCATACATGTATAGAAAATTAAATATCATATTTTTTTCCATTATCCCAAAAATTTCTCTAATACCACGGGATATGTTGTAATATACTAACCAAACATGAAAGTGGTGAATTGGGTTTTCACATTAATTCTTCAACAATTTGGAATTAAAACCCAATATTTTAAATACCATAGATAAGAAGTATTTTCATTATCTTATGAAAATATGTACTAGATAAACAGAAATAAAGAACTCATATATTTAAATTGGTTCAGGTCACAAATATCAATTAGTCCACTCTACGAGAAGTACACTCTACAAGCTTAGTGAATTTCCCTAGACTGGTCCACATATAATAATAATTAAATTTCAAAAAACTGATTGAAGGATGTTTTCACCTTTAAACTAAGATAAAATCAATTTATTTTGTTTCTAAATAGGGAAAAATTTATCCACTAATTTTTCCATGATGCTAACAATCCACACCCACTTATTATTAGCAGCGAAAACTCAAATAAATCTAAAACTGATTTGATTTGTTGATACCAATTGATCATCAAAGATGCAGCCAGACACCAATAATATTATATGGAAAATATTCTTCCTAAAATATATACCCATGATAAAAATATTATGATGTAATCATATTGTTGAAATATCTTTTATTGAAAATCAGCAAACAAAATAGAGTATTTGTAAACTTACATTAGAATAATGTAGAATGTGTATATCTCCACAATGTAGTCTTATAATCGAGTTGTTCATTTTTTGTAACACTATGAATAGAATATCAATAATTTATTATTGTATTTGAAACACCTATCATATATGTTTTGAAGAGATATTCTAAAAAATATATAGATTATATGACTTTCTTTGATATTCCATATCGAAAAGAATAGCCTAATTGGTTGAAAAAATTAAAATTTCAATTAATGAGGTGATTCAAAACTTCCCTTAAAATATGAATCATTTTATTTGATAAAATCAATTATTATAATAAATAAAAATGATTTTTGAATCGGTGTCTAATTCTAAATTGAATTTTCTTGCAATATCAAAGCGAAAAAGCAATGTGAAGAACATTACTGTAGTGATTAAAAAGATAGGCTGAACTGTGTAGTACAGGTTTCCCTTACGTAGCATAATATTCTTTCTCCATACATTCATATTTAGGTAATGTAGTGAAAAAACTGGTGTAGTTATGATGATCCATATGTTTATCCTTGTCAGCATTAAAATCCCAAACATATCATTGTGACACCATATGTTCAAATTTCTTGAATGTTGCATTGATGAACTGTACATTCAACATTCTAGAACATGAGGTAGGAATCTATTAATCTAAACTATTTCATGGGTTTTTTGATCCATACACATGGTGAATTATGCATGTAGTGTTAATATTACAAATGAAAATAATTTATCATAGTGTAATGTTGATAATGTAAGAAAAAGTTATTTTTTCATCATAACATATTAATGAAAACAATTTTTACAGATTCATTTTTTAATGTAAATACCAATAAAAAAATAGAAAATCATATAAATCCCACATAATAAATTTATATTAGAAAAAAACATAGGTATTTGTAATAATCAAAATCATCATAAATCATAGAATATTTTTTATAAAAAAAACATTCACAACATTAATCAATACTAATAATTTTAATTTTGAATATTTTAGGAAGTCATAATGTTCAAAAAGGGCAAGTTCTTGAGAATTATTCTCTACGAATAATTTTACATTTTAATCATATTGTGAGTAGTAACATATAAAAAGTTTAAGTGTGGTAGAGTATAGATCAACCCATCCTTATTAATGTGAATATTATGGTGGATAATAAATTTCATTGTTATAATAAATCATTTGGAAATTAATTTTAAAGAAAAATTTTTATATTGTGGATCATTTAATATTCTTCAAGATTTATCATCTCAGAACATAGTAAAAGTGTCATATTTTTGAGGTTTTGTATATCATTCATTCTTATGGTTAACACAAATTGATTTTTATTATTCTTTTAATCTATTATTATTATTATTAATTATTTTAAACATATTTTTTAGTCAACCCAATAGAAGTAGTTATGTTGTTCATTGGGAATTTGATTTCAGATATTATTATGTTTTCTAATAGGAATTTTATGAAGAAAAGAAATATTTTTGTAAATACAAGAATAGATTATAAAATAGTTCGACTATGGTAATATATTGTAGAATGTTAATATTATTTAACTATTTTTTAAGATAATAAACCATTCGATCCTTATGTTATGTGATTGTGTGTGAGAAATATTATTTTAATCCATCGAATAATTTATTATTTATGTATTTTTTAGAATTGGTTTCTACAGTATGTTGTTTATTTTTCACACCAATTATTTTATAACATGAAGGGTATGGGTTTCCAAAAATATTATTATTTTTTCATTTGAAAACACATGATGAAATATATTTCCAACAAATATTATAATATGAATTCAAAATCATTATTTTAAAATGGTTTGCACAAAATATTATCTTATGTTTATATAATGAAATGGTTTATTTAATTCATGATTTAATAAGACATGGGAATACCTTGGATATCTTGTGTTCATGATTTATTTATAATGGACCTTGATGGATTCATACTTAGAAACATTTGAAAATTGTGTCCTACAAGTACATGGCCCTGTGATAAAATTTTATAAAACATAGTTAATGTTTTTTAAAACAAATTTAGTTAACATTTTAGTGTTTTTTCATAGATTGTTCATGATGAAAAATAATTTTGAAAAGGTATCTTGTGTAGGTAATGAGCTATTTTTGACATGGTATTTTGAAAAGGATTCTTCAAATATTTATTCAGGATCATAAATGGTACACAAAAGTATGTGTATAATGTGTAACCATTTCCCGTTATTTTCATGATTTTTATTTCTAATTTGTTGTGGATTGTAGAATTTTAATAAATGATTAATTTCCATGGATTCCTTATCAAAATATATAAATGGTAGGTAATTTCTGAATAATCATTTTTTTTAATGTATGTTGTTTCATGAATTTTATGTGAATCATGAAGGTTTAGATATTCATGAATGATGACTTATTGATGAAGGAAATACGACATGTTACACGAATTTATGAAGATTATAGAAAGGAAAATTACCTTGTTGTTTTCTTATGAAAGAGTATTTTTTAAAGAGTTATTGTGTGATTCTTAAAAGGGTGGTGGTCATATTGGATATATCTTGATAGGGCAGAAACATCATAAAAAATGTTGATACCCACCTCATTTTAAAGGATAAATCCTCCACAAAAATTCAAATGCTCTAAATTCATGAATGTTTTCCATGAATTATTTTTATTGTGTGATTTTTCCTTCATAAGACCATCAGTTTGGAAATGGAATGATGTAATGTAAAGGTTATTCTTCCATAAAAAAATATTTTTTTCAATTATTTTTTAGAAATTATGAATGCTTTGGGTTTCAAAAAATTGTAATGATTCCAAGAATTTGTGAGTTTCATGATATTTTTTTCATTGTTGACCTTTTTTTCAGGGATCCCTAATGATTTTGGATGAATTGTAATGATTCATGAATTCTTGGAAAATGTTTTCTTGAAATTGAATATTATATAAACTAGAAGTTATTTCCCTTAGAATATATAGTTAATTGTTATTAATCATGACTATGAATTTAAAAAAAATTACGAATTAAATTTTATTTAAAAAATATTTATTCAAGCATTCAATGGATGAATCATTAGATGGCGTAGTGAGATCACATTAATTGAGAGAGAAGTGTGATTTTAAAATTTTTATAATCCGAGTTGAGGATGATATTATGTCATTTAAAAAATATATATCAACGTTAGACATTATTAGATTTGGTATATAGGCACATTAACAATGTATTCTACATATATATACCCTCATACAGGGGAACCAATTAAAATTGATATGTCTCATGCATAATTTCATTTCATGAAAAACATGTCTATGGAAATGAAGAGAATGATGTTTGGATTGGTTTTGAAATATGAAAATAAATGGAAGGTGTTTTAATATATCATACCATCATTCAACCCCATTTAATGTCATAGTGTTTATACTAGTTTTCGTAACAAATAAATGAAAATAGTATTACAACTATCATCTAGGAAGAATTCATCTGTGTTTGAGCATATATATTGTGTTTCCAAAGGGGAATGAACATATAAAAATTTTATAAAATTAATTTTTTATAAAAAAAAGTTGATCATGGGAAGCAGGTTAAAATATTTTTTCATATAAAATATATGATATTATTTTTATATATTACTAGTTACTTTTAATAAATGTTTTCATACATCATATTATGTTATATATACTAATTTTACTTGATATAGGAATAGTGAAATATTTGGTAATATTCTAGCGAATTTCCAACAGTTTTCATATTCCCAAACTCAAAAAATGCTCCATGGTATATATGAAGATTAGTTCTTTTATGACAAATGCAAGGGTTTATTTATATTTAATTAGTGTAGCATAATAAAGATTTATTTTTATGTGATTTTAGAATGATTTTTGGGGTATATAATGTCCTTAGGATTATAGGGGTTCCACAATAGATCATATGATAATGCATGGAATTATAAATTTGTTTTACATTTTTTATATTATTCATATAATATATTTATTTTTTAAATATTGAGATTAATTTTTTACCTTTAAAAATAATATCACATACCATCAATAATAAATACAAAAGGATTTTATATTTAGGTATAATTTTCAACATTGTTTTAGTAAATAACATTTCTATTATTTTAGTTTTTTTTGACATTGGTACTTCTCATTTGGTAAGTATATCCTCTAAATCATCAATATCTAATTTGTTATGTGTGAGTTGTTACATGAGTTATTATATCATAGTTTTTGGGAGATCAAATTTTAATGTGCCTTTTCCATAATAATATTCTCTTATCCAATGAGTGAATGTCCTCATATATGAATTTGACATATAGGGAAAATACCTAAAAGGATGGATGTGTTTCTATTAAATCATTATACTTTTGACACATAATATGATTCTTTGAGAATAATGTAATACTATGAGATTTGAAATGGAGAATTGGTCAATAATGTACAAGACACACACCACTAATCATGAACAAAACGTTAAAAATATATTATTTTATATATGAATACCTTAACCTTACCAATTAATTGGTTTTCGTGAATAGAAGTAACTGGGGTATGAAATATAATATATATCTTATTCAATATAGACTTATGGATTGATGATTATCAAATATTATCTGAATTTTCACTAATTTCACATTATGCATACATTTTTTTAAAAAAATGTTTATATATATATATTTATAATAGAATATTATTTTTATTTATACAAAATAATTATTTTTTATTATATATATATATTTTTCAAATATTTTATTACTATTATATTATAATAAAATATAGATATTTTTATAAAAAATAATTTTTCTGTAAATATTAAAAAATATATTTTTTTGAATCTTTTGTAATGTCTTATTAATAAGTCTCATTAGGATTTATGTTTCATATTTCAAAAAAACATATTTATAATATTTTATAATATATTTAAATACATGTGAATCATAATTATATATATTTTTAGTATAAGTATAATATTTAAACTAAAAGTGAATTTAAGATCAAACTATTTTTTTGTGTTTTATTTATTTATTTTTTAGATTGATTCTATATAATTCAAGATATATATTCCTAAAATATTTATTCATATTTGGAATATTGATGTTGAAAATTTGTAATTATTTCCCATTTATTTTCAATCATTATAAATACTATCATTAATAAAGATATGTCAATTGTATAAGGGTAAATTATATAATTAATGTTTTATGTAATGTGAAGAAGCCAAAAAACATACATACCAATTTTATTTAAATTATTGAAAATGATTTATTAAAACATGAAAATAAATTATACAAAAATGTAGAAAACTATTTCTACATTCATTTGATAATGATAGTAATTTTATTTAAAATACCAAAATATGAACAAAATGTAACTCCCATTATTTTAATATGTCTAATTTTTTTTAATATTGCTAAAAATTGTTTATGATGTGTTATAAATTTTTATATAATTAATAATAAAATTTTCTAATCAGAGTAAGTTATTATAAAATTTTATTTGTGAAATAATAATATTAATTACATGCTCAATGCTAACATGAATCTTTTGTAAGAAGTATAAACATCAATTATATAATATAATAGAAACAATAAAATTAATATTTTTCTTGTTATATATGGTGTCTCATGAATTTTTTGAAAAACTATAACATTTAGGGATGTATTAAATGTTTATACTTGATTTTCATATATATATTTATTTTATTAATGTACAAAAAAAATATTAGTCCCAATAATGAATTAAATAGTATATTATAATAAAAAATATTTATTTTAAATATGTAAAATTGATTGAAATATAATATTTGTCCATTTGAATGGTATGTGGTATGTAATATAAACTATTTTCCATCAATGGGTCACTTGAGGTTTATACTACCTTTATTTTCCAGAAATGAGTAGAAAACTTTTATATCACTTTAATCATCAAAAGAAATATCATGGGTTAAAAATAAGAGATATATATCAATATGTCACCTAAATGTGGACAAATTTTATTTCATTATTGTTATTCAAAATATATCAATTTTGAATAACAAACTATAGAATGAATTTTTATATTAACTTCATATATTAATTATTAATGTATGTGTCACTCACATAAATTATAAAATAGAGCCTATAATAACCTTTTGGTGACACATTTTCACACTATTGTTCTTCCAAGACCTATGTAAATCTCTCTAAAACAACTATTATTGTGTTCTATAAGTTTGATTTTAAAAACTTTTCAAAATTCATAAGGTTTAATCCAAATAGGATATCCAATGAGAATTCATTTTTCATATCCTAAAACATTTAGGTGTATTAATCTTCTAACTTATTCAAATATATATAAATTGTGACACAATAATAAAATAATTATGTAACATATACTAAGATTTCAATATGACTATGTTAAAACCATTTTTAATGCACATTTAAATCATATTGGTAATGATATAATAGTTCATGCATACAAGGGAACTATGAACCTAATTATGTTATTTCTTAAAATCTCAATCACATCAACTCGTGGATTTGTATATCCTTGGTTTTAATGTCTATATAAAATTATAATGAAATTACTATAACTATGAATATATATTATTTAATTTTATTCTTTCTATCCATCCATTGACAAGGGACAATATTGGTCATGCGTACACATGGATTACCACCTCCAAATAGAGAAATGATTAATTTTTCAGTTATGAATTTAATGGATGGATCCATTACTGTATTTTAATATTAAATAATTATAAGTATATCAATATTATTTTTTTAGTGATTTTACAATTATTTTCACCTTGACCGAGGTCAACTAACCATAATCTTTTTCTTACTACGAAATGAATGTTTCCAAAATAGTCCATGTGAACATAACATATTATGTAATTAAATATATAATTTATATTAATAAATAAAATTATTTAATAACAAGGATAAAAAATTAAAATGTTAGTAAATATTTAAATATTTAATATATACGTAATATATATTGTTAAATGGAAATATATGGTAATTCAATACTCTTGGTAAGGGGTGTCTAAACAATATTTATATTCCATGGGTTATAATTATACTAAAATTTTTATGTTATACAAATATTTTGTGTCAAATGAAATATTATTTTGTGATTCTATATTTACAGTATTTTTTCTGGTTATATAATTTCTTAAAAATAACCACTTCATTGATAAATTGTACCTTCAATAATTCAATGCTTTTAAGGATTATTCACCTATATATTGTTTCATGGAGGTATATATAATATTATCCACATAATTCTTTTAACATGGTGTATATAATCCCTATAGAGATAATATATAAATAATTAATGTATCATAATTAAATATTCAAATCCTATGATTTTATCTCTTTTGTGATATAGATTAAAAATTCACTAAAGATGCAAGGATTTTCAAGGTCCATTTTTTGTGAGACATAGTTCATGATATATGAAATGATTTATTATATATGGTGTTGTAGATATCCCATTCATGAATAAGGAAAAATTATCACTTATAAATAATGGGGTATTTAAATCACATTTAATTACTATCACGAACCACCTTCACCAAGATGAGGGAAGGGACAGCAGATTGTCAGACCCTTCCTTCATCAAGTTGAAGGAAAGATAATGACCCCTGAGACCCGCCTTCAATAGGCCCTAGAGTGGCGACTATCACCAAGGGTATATAATCACACATAAGATGGAATGCATTACCCATTATCATTATTTGGATTGAGAGATATGTTAGTAAATCCCAACAACATCAAAACTAGGGGGTAAGAGTAAATCCAAACGAAAACTATTCCCATATGCATGCTACAAATGTAAATACTACAAGGTACAAGAAGACTACCAAGGAAAAGTATCAAAGAAAAGAAAAACAACAACTGCAACTGTCCCAACGTCTAAGCTAGTACGACCCCTCACAATCCCAGAAGTCCTCCTGGAAGCCTGATAACAATTTTATATATGTAGGGTGATCATAGAAGTAAACACAGTAGGGAAAACAAAATACTCTCATGAAAAACTTGTGAGGCATTCTAATGCCCTGTGAAAAAAGTGATTTTCAAAGAACCTAGCAAGGAAAACTATCCACCCAAGCCTCACCAAGGCACCCTCCCCAAATAATGCATCACGAAATATATAACAATATAATATCAATTATTGGGTATCCCACACCACTTTCCAACTTGTTATTGAAGACATCATACGCATCAAACCAATCTCGCCATTCTCACCGCAGACCCACTACCACACCCCACCAGCACACACCTGGGCCACAACCACACATCATTCCCACAAACACCAAGGCTGCAACCACCAAACGTAACCAGCCCCTCTAACACCTAGGTCAGAACAACTACTGCCACGCCTGAAGGAACCTGTGCCTCATCCTGAAGAATATTGGGAAACAACATGCCCGCACAAACCCAGGCCAACCACCACAACATCCCTACCCAATGAATATGGGGCTATAATGGACATCTGGCCGTTACAACCTGCCCAAAAAGTCTTGGGCTATTCTGGAAAGGGAGTGGAAACGAGCTAATAACCATCCACTCCATGGAGTGTTGGGAAAACACCCTTTCCCGTGAAATGGTCGTGTTCGGTACTAAGTACTCATCTTGGGTGGGGTGCGAATAAGAAACATAAAAAATACAGATATATATATATATATATGTAACAACACTCATCCCAACCTAGGGTTTCCAAAGCCAACATAAGCACAACACCCTTGTTACTATTCATTCATAAAAGAAGGAACAACACTCACGACCAAGTCACAACTCATTCCCAAAACCAATTCCCCATTTAAACCATTCTTGTTTTCCTATTCATGTGATCCCATTTAGGTGAATTATACACTATTGGGAAACTAACTGGAATAACCACAAGCTATAGAATGATAAACAACCAAAATAATTTAACCATTCACATTGGGTCTCTTGTAAAGTCACAACAACAAAGGGATCGGTGAGATCCCCCAAAGTACTGGAACCAAATAAAGCTTCGAGATATAGCCCCACACATCTTCAGATTCCTAACCAACAATCGTGCGACAACAGAGGATCCCATCATCATATCTGTCACCCCTTAAGCATTGAGAAAAACAAATAAACATACCCCCAAGATATAACAAGGAAGATTCCAGACTAATGTACATCATTCATTAGGTTTTATTCCTTCTGTTTGGTTAACAGGGGTGATCATACATGGTTTGTTGTTCACTGGGAAATCATTTAATCGGCTGAGTGAACATGATTAACCAAACTATCATGTTCGAGCCATTCAATTATCACATAAGACAGGGGTTCATTAGTTCACAAAAGGAGACCACCAATGACCATTATTTTCAGTGAGGATAGCCTATACAGTTCACAACATATAGAAATTATAAAAGTGTATTGCATAAATGTCAAACACTCTACATCATTCATTAATAGTCTGTTTATTATATTTGATAGGGTTTGGTTTCATCCATACCCATAAAACAATAGCTTACCCACCCCGCATGATACACAGTAAGGAGAGACAATGGAAGATCCCTACATGGATGATTAACAATGAAGTATTTCTCCACGCGTAGAGAACTGACGATGCGTAGATTGCAGGGGAGGAACATCGGGTAATCCTAGGACGAGCAGAAAAACCAGCATAGGCACACTGCAAGCCTTTGGAAGGAGGGAATCCATGCACACCAGGGAGAAGAATGAAATCCTGCCAAGAAGGGGAAGGAAGAAACTCTAGCGTGATATAAAGATGATATTTTATTGTTACGGGATAAGGAATTTGAACTCCTTTAAAGTCAGATATTGGTTTCCTTTGTGTTTTGTAGGTTACACACGATGTGATTGATTCTTATTTAATTTTTCCCATCAGAGGGGTGGTCATAACAGCTATACGTTAAACAGGTTTCATTAAATGGAGTAAAAACGCGCAACGAGGGTAGAAATGGTAGGTACGAGGAAAGGTTGTGACACCAAAGAAAACCACATGTTTTGGAAAGTTTACGGGTTTGAAGACATTTGGGGGATTTAAGATACTATTTATGGGTTTAAATAGCTTTGAAAGGGGCATTAAATCATCTTTACGTTAAAATATATGTTGCGGGAGTGGAAAAAGTCCGAAACTGGAAAAAAGAACGAAGACCCTCTGTGAGGACATGGTTCCACTATGCCACCATCACATTGTCATCCTCACGGTGCCACCATTACAGCACCACCCTCACAGTTCCACCATTATAGTTCCATCATGACTGGTGCCGCTATCATGGTGCCACCATGACCAGTGCACGACTGTCACGGTGCTATCGTGACTGGTGTGTGACCATCACGTGGCCACTGTAAGCAGTTCCCCCGTGATCGGTTCCACTATTTCAGTGGAGCCGGTTTTTGGAAAATTAATGGACCAGGTGGGTCTGGGCCATTACATCAGATACCTCCCAAACTATTCTTGCCCTTGACAGTCAAAACTAGACCCGTATAAAAGAGGGGTTTCGAACAACCACTTCAAAAGATACCTCTCAGGAGTGAACCTCAATGACATCTAGGAACACCTATCCCTCAAGTAACCAGGAAAAATTCAAAAGGTGATGCTATCCAGTCATTTGGGTAGGGAGTTTCTTCCTCCATGTCAAGATATTATCTGCATTGGGTGGCACTGACTCGCCCGCACGGGTTTAATCGCATCCACCATAATGAGTCTTGATCAGGGATCATGTCCTCTCCTCCCCATAGTCAGGACTCTTCACACACATCCACAGAATAATGAAAAATGTGTGTTCCATATTTGAAAAGTAAAGAATTCCATCACAAAAAGTAAAAACGAAACAGAATAAATCTCAAAACACCACTTGGTATTAGGATCACATCTGCGTCTCCTATTCCCAGGTATTTTACATGAGCTCGCAATGCCTCCACAACACATGAACTAAAGGTATGGTCCATCCTTGAAGCACCTTCTCCTCATGATCCTTGATCCTCACTGGTCTTTCCACAAAAGTCACATCTTCCTCGATATCCAATATTCCCTAGTTGAGAATGTGTGAAATGTTGGGTAGATATCATCAGAGTTATGACACATGGAAGACGTCTTGTATTCTCAGTAGCGGAGGTGGTAGATCTAGTTGATAAGCCACATATCTGACCCATTGTTACACTTCAAAGGGTCCAATGAACCTTGGAGAAAGCTTACTCCCCTTGTCGACCCTCTGTTGTCCAGGATGAGGGGAGACCTTCAAGACTACATGGTCCCTGACCTCAAACTCCAAGGGTATCCTCCTATTATCAACATATGACTTCTTCCGGTCTGGAGCTGCCATCAACCTCTCCCATATAAGTTGAACATTCTCTACCGTGCTCTGCACCACTTCAGGGCGAAGAACACTTGTTTCCCCAACCTCGGTCCAGCACACGAGTGAGCTACATGGCCTTGCGAACAAGGATTCAAATAGATCCATGCAAATGGTAGAGTGATATCTATTTTTTAGAAAAACTCTAACGGGGGCAAGTGTCACACCCACGGTCACCCAAAATCCAGAATAAATGCTTCTAGAAAATCCTCCAATGTCTAGATGGTGCGCTTTGTTTGTCATTATTTTTGGGGATGGAAAGCGGTTCTAAGAAGTAGTTGGGTTCCATAAGCATGCTACAATACCCTCCAGCCTCATTAGGTAAACCATACATCCATATCTGAGACAATGGACCTTGAAACTCCTTACAATTACACCACATCATCCACATATCTCCATGATAAGGAATCCACTGTACCCAACTCCTTGATCGTCAGAAAGTGGGCCGATTTCATGAACCGGTCCTCCACTACCCAGATAGCGTCAAAGCCTCCTTGAACCTTGGAGTATCCCTGTGACGAAATCCTTCGAGGGGTCATCCAATTCCACTCGGGAACATCAAAAGGTGGTAATAGACTACCTGGAACACTGTGTTCAGCCTTCACCTGCTAACACACTTGGCACCTGGCCATGAACTCTGCCACCACCTGCTTTACCTCGGGACACCAAAACTGACACATCAGACCCTGGTACATCTCGAAAACTCCCAGGTGCACTAATAGGGGTGAGTTGTGGAAGTCAACAAGAACCCTCTTGCACATCTCCTCTAGAACAAATATATTTCCCTGAAAAAGCATCTTATTCTGACCATCCTTCATCCACCCTTCCAGAGAATCACCTTGGTTAACCCGGTTACACGTCACTTCACTCTCTATGTCTCACCACTAATACTACCACACCTTCCATAGTAGAGAAGACTGCACTATCATTTGATACATGTAACCTCTACCACCATCCAACCTCACATCTAGGTATAGAGCAGCCAACTCCTCCATCGCCTTCCAAGCATCTGCCGACTCTTGAACCGCATCCTTCTGCGACTTTTGCCTCAATGCATCAGCCACAACATTCCCTTTTTCTAAGGTGTAGGAAATATTGAAGTCATAGTCCTGAAGGAACTCCATCCACCTTCGTTGTCGTAAGTTCAGGTCCCACTGGGAGAAGATATATTTCAATCGTTTGTTATCCGTGAAGGCCATGATGTGCTCCCCGATGAGGTGATGCCACCACAACATTAGAGAGAACAATACTGCTGCAAGCAATAGATCGTGGGTGGCATAATTACACTCATGGGGATGTAAATGTCTTGATCCATATGAGATCACACCTTGTCATTGCATCAGCACACACCTGAGGCCTTGTCCTGAAGTGTAACTCCCCGAACCCAATTACCCAGATTCGGGGCATTATTGAATAACATTGGCATGATCACAAAAGATCAAGTCTCGAATGGCCGATTAGTTTAGTAGTCTTGGAAACACTTGATATATTTATAAGTGTTACATTACATCGTAAATTAAACAAAACGACAACAAAATCTTGTCTTTATATCCCCTCATATTATCCATACAAGTCATTGATATAATACATCTTCACATCCTAGATAAAATAAAACATTTAAAGTGATGAGATCAGATGCGCATTGAGGATAAAAATATTGAAGAAAAATTCACATATAATCATAAACATTAAATGAAATGTATAACTAAAACAAAAGCCTTTTAAACTTAAAATTCAGCATAATATGGCATAGATAAAATGAAATAATGCCATTTACTTGTTCACATGGATATTCTACTAGTCAAATAACCACATGAAATATCAATAACCACTTTCATAATGATGGGATGCATAATTCTAGAATATCATAACAAAATAGCCAAGGCCTCAAGCCATGAGTACAAATAATATTTTGTCAAGGCCTCGTGCAAAGACACTAGTTTTTCTCAAGAGACCTACTGATGCATCGAGAAGATATAATTGGCTCTACCTGTCACTAACTAAGTCCAATGAATTCCTCATATGAAATTTTTGAAACATAACCTAAAAATTAATATTAAAACTACCATATGAAATTTCAATACATTAAGCACAAACCATGACTGGTATGAAAATAGCACATACACAGTAAACCATAACTCATTCGATACAATATGTAATATTTTATTGAATCATATAAACCTAAATTGAGAATAATGAAGGATAATGACATAGATTAAAATAATAATCAAACTATTGAGAGAAATAAACCTGTTTTTCTTGAAAACACTTAAAAGTCACACAATTTGTCAAGAAGCCATTTAAAATATATTTTTGAATCAAATTTTCCCATTCCACATTGAAACATTTAAAAGGAATTTTGATTTCAAAATATTAATGTACATATAACTAAATCCTTAAAACCATTTTCAAAACATGGACATTAATGAGAAAGATTTAGAATAATAAATCTTTAAATCATTTTAAAATGATATTTTAGTTAGAGTTCCTAACCAAATGAGATACACATGAATAAAACTAATTGAGGTAATAAAAACATAATAATATCATGAGAATAAATTTATTCATGATATACTATTTCAAAGTACATTATATATACCATATAAAAGTGATTTGGTGTATAACAACAAAGGAGTCTCAATGGAATGTAAATTGAGATGAATTATCTCATAAAAGTCGTATCCTTAGGTTAAGGTTAAATAAATGAAAAAATTATGTGTGGAAAATATAAATACACTCAATATGATTGGATATTTAGTGTAAAAAAATCAAGCGACATTCACAAATATTTTTGTAAAAACAACACAAATGAATTGGATGTTTAACTCAACAAATTGAGATTGAGTAAAAATTACTCTTATCAAGTTCAGACCGATTACCTGAGAATTTATCAATGGAGTGATTATGGGTATCAAAGGTATATCCACATAAATGGGAGTGGAAATTATGACATAATCAAATGAATAGTGATTCCATACATAATCATGGAGTAAAATAATCAATGAAGTATGCCTAAAGCCGAATGAGTGGAAATTGAAATTTCAAATTCCATTACTGATTTGGTAACTTACGATGCATACACCCATGAAAGAAGGATCATAAAAGGATGATGCAAATATAAAAGAATTAATGTATATTAAACACTGAATATAAACATGGGCAGTACACACACCACATGCAATAAATAAGTGGTGAACAATGGAAATCTCAATGAATTAAAAGTGAGATAAAAATCCCATTACATTGTACTATTTACTTTGTCACGGGATGTTTAGCCTCCTGTATAATCGTGAAATAATTTTTATTAAATTATACAAGGATCATATTCATTAATATGATATCATATATTATCTTTTGACATTGCTTTGTTAATAATATATTAGTAATATTGTCGTTTCTGGTGTTAACTTACTCGTTTTCTTTTATATGTTGTGTTACATAAGTCGCGTTCGTTATGGGTAGGTTGTATATTACTCATATACATAATGATATCAAGTCCTTAAAATTTATTTCTAATCATCAAATGAGAATTAGACTTGAATTGATATGATGGAGAATGAATCTCATCGTGTTCGTGGAGATGGTAGTCCGTACGTACGCACGAGCGATATATCATTATTTTGATATTAAAATAATATATAATATGATGGTATATCATATATACAGAATCATTATAATGTTATATTTATTATTTACCTGAATTAAACATCATTATTTTACCCATCCAAATAATAATATATTGAATAACTATTACACCACGATGTTGAGATGGTAGGACGTACGTACGCACATATGGTGGCATGTCATTCAAAGGATTGATAGAATAATGAATATGGATGTACTATATTTATAAAAACATCACATTATATAGAAGATAATGGATTTATTACTTTAGAATGGAAATAAAAATGAAATAAGAAGTTGAAGAAGAAAGTAACTTGAAAGAGTGTGGTGAAAACATTATCTCTTCTTCGGGTTCTTATTTTTGATTTGATAAAAAGGGCTCCTTAGGTTGGATTTATGATCTAAATAAGGCCTATAGGTTGAAGTGAGGAATGTTGAAAGATTAATTGTTCTGGGTTTGTTAGAACCAAATGGCTTTGAAGGTGTGAAAAACTGGTTAGAAGTGGTCTCCTTTTATAAGGGGGAGGAGGGGCTCTTTAGGGAAAACATAAAGAATTAATTAATAAAAAATACATATTTCGTTTCTAATGGCTAAAAAGTGGATTATTCAAATTATAAGGTGGTTATGGGTCAAAATCATTTCAACCAATAGATTTTGTATAGGTTTGGGTCATTATATTAACCTTATATTTTAGTTTTAACTCTTAGTAAATTAGAATGACATTTACCATGTCACTTTGTATTTTTATATTATATAGATAATAAACATACTATATTAATCCAAGAGACCCCCAAGTAGTCCAATAATGATAAAGCTATCATGATCTATGTTCTTTGGCCGAACCTCAGATTTTTTGGAATATAATATCAATTAATAATATAATAACTGTTTTAAAAACACATTTATGTCAATTTTGACACTATACAATAATTGATTTTTGTTAAAGTCTTAACAACATTGTTAATTCAAATAAACTAATTTAACAAATCATAACATGTAATATTAACCAATAAAATTCGTTTATGTCGCCAAAACATTAAACTTATATTTATTTTAAATTTTATATTACAAAATTATTTGATTCATTTATTATTAAGGAAAATAATCCATCATTATTGTGTCATAAACAAATTTAACAATTAAATGAATAAAAATTAAAAATAAAATACCATTATTTAGGAAATATTTTTATCTTTCTAATTAATATTTATAGTCGAAAATATAAAATATATAACCCTATGTAATTTTTTTTTTCTAAAATATATATGCCTATGTTATTCTTATATCTAATTTAACTTAATTTAATATAAAGTGTCCTTACCACCTACATGTGGGTCTATGTGGTCCCAAAATCGACCAAAAGATGCTCATGGTCGGACATGTATCAACCAATAAAGTTAGGACACATTTTTGGATAATTTATTTTTAGTATAATATTATTTTTTCCCTTTATTTACCGGATTTACCTTTTAACCATTGTAAATAAAATATTTACTGAAGTAACTATTCAAAATGTCTAAAAATAAATGTTAACTATCTACATAATTTAGTGTAATGGCCCGGACCTCTCTGGTCGATTACTTTGTAAAAATGTTTTTTTTGATGTGGTCATTGCGGCGAACATCAAAAATAATAATTATTTTTAATAATAAATGGTGACGTGTTAATAAATTTTTTTAGGGGTTTACCTTCGTCTCTCTTTTTGGTGCAACATGCGGGGTGGGATATTTTTCTTTTGTTCCATGGGATGCAGTTGAACTTTAAATAAAGATAATAACCGGATAAAGAAGGGTTTGGGGTTTTGTGCTGTTTCTATTGCCTTCCAGTTTCTTTATCTTCTGATTGTGATTTTGGATTGAAGGGCCTTTGCCTACTGAATATCAAGGCCATTGGTGGCCTTTGCGTGCGCAATTGATATCTGAATTGTTTGTGGTTGGTTTTGTTAAAACATGGAAAATGGATAAGCACATAAAGACTGGCTGATTAAATGAGAATGAAAACCTTGTGTGATCACCCCGATTGAACAAAGTTGGAATAATGAACATGTTGGTGGTTTGGTTGTTTTGTGGAAAATGCCTTTATTTTTGAAAAGTGTTTTGATTATGAAAAGTGTTTTGAAGTAAAAGGTGTTTTCAAATGAGGAAATGTTTTGTGTGTGGAAAGGGTTTTATGTGTGGAACATTGAAATAAATGAATGATGGAATGTTGTATGGTTGTGATAATCTCTTGAAAATGAAATGGCATGTGGTTGCTTGCGTTTTACCTAACCTTGGTTGTGGATGGCAGGGATATGTTTGTGAAAGGATTTCTCTGGATGTTAGTTGCCCAGTAGTAATAATTTTTTAAACCATTGCATGAAACATGAAAACCTAAATGGGGTTGGGGGATGATTGTTTGGTTGTTGATGCATGCTTCGTGGTAGCAGTGCCGAGGCACATGCTCAGTTTCTCTTTTTCAGAAGCCATAGGTTGGGCTGTGTGTTTGGTATATGTATATATATAAGTGTATCTTAGTGTTTTGTCTCACCACACCCATGTCAAGAACCTAGTGCCGAACACTCCCATTTTATGGGAGAGGGTGTTCCCCCTTAGTTACTAGCTCCTTCCTGCTCCTTCTTCCATAGGATATGATGGCTTGAGGTGACCTTACACCCAAGACTCTTCGGGTAGGTCTCAGAGGATTAGATGGCTTGAGGTGACCTTTAGCCCAAGACTCTTCAGGCAGGCTTACAATTCCCAAGAACCTTCGGGATGAGGCCCAGGTGTCTGCGGGCGGGTTAGTGGTTGTGGCCCAGGCGTGTGCGGGCGGGATGCGTGGTTTGGCCCAGGTGTGTGCGGGCGGGAAGAGTGTGGTAGCATCAGGACGTTTGCCGTTAGGAAGAGCAGCATCTAATTAAGTGGGAAATGGTGCGGGGTACCCAATATTTTTGTTCTATATATATACTAAACATGTTTGTGTTACTTGGTGAGTGTGACCAGTGACGCTGGGTGGATAGTTTTTCCTTGTTAGTTTCTGGTTCTTCTATTTTCTCACGGGACCTTAGGGTGTCTCCCCACTTGTGCACGAGAGCTTTAGGTTCTCTACTGAGTATACTTTTATGCTCACCCTACGTTGTTTCAGGTTTTCAGGAGGACTACCAGGGCCGTGCGGGACCCTACCTGTCAGGCAGTGGGAGCTGTGCAGTTGCTGTTTTCTTGTTTTTCTTTTGGTACTGTACTCACTTGTACTTTGAGATTATTTGTACTTGTACCTGTTTCAGTTTATTTATACATGCATATGGGACTGGTTTGGGTTTCTTTTCAGCACCTTTGTTCTTTTTCTTTTTTGTGGTTGACTTGTCCTATTTCCGATCCTAACTATAAAAAGGGTAATGCCTCCCATGACTGAAAAAAAAATAAACTCATACCCTTGGTGTTAGTCTCCACCCCGGGTCCTACTGGAGGCAGGACTCAGGGGTCATTATCTCCCTTTCACCATTGCCAGCTCGGGATGGGCATCTTTGATGGAAGGGGGTCATGACAGAATGGTATCAGAGGAATGGTTGAGAGATAGGATGGAGTTTGGAGTTAGGCACAGTGAGGATTGCATGAGATGCTAGGGAAACAATGTTAGCTGATCTTGGTGTGTGACATAGGCCAGGGAAGACCGACTAGGACATGGGATTTTAGGGCCCCCCGTGATCCGATGCAAGGACTCTGAGCCTACCGAACAACCAAGTGTGGCTACATTGATTTTAGGGTAGAAACCCTAGGAAAGGTACATGCATCACCATGTTTGTGTTTTACTTGATTTGGGGCGTTCTGGGAATAATGTAAAATGATAAAATGAACCCTTGAGAAATCTCCTTACTACTCGGGCATAGGTTTTCCTTGTTTACAGTACAGCTATGGCACCTGGACGGCGTTCCCAGGTGGCTCAGGTGGCCGAGGCCCAGCAGGTTCAGGCGATCGATCAACTGAGGATCGATCAAGAGGAGGAAGACAGCCAGTGGCAGAAGACCCTCCATTCTTTCTAGCGTCAGACTCTCATGAAGTACGAGGGAAGTACTTCGGACCTGGATATGGAGGGGTGGCTTGAAGAGCTAGGGATCGCTTTTACCTTGATCCGTGCTCCGAAGGAGTACTGGGCCCCCCTAGCAGTCAGTCAGCTGAGAGGCGCGACGCGCCAATGGTGGATTCTCTACCTCGGGGAGAGGAAGGAGGCAGAGATTCCATGGGCTGACTTCGAAAAGGAGTTCCGAGAGGAATTCCTTTCTTCTTTGATCAAGGAGTAAAAGAGTCAGGAGTTGCTCTCCCTTCAGCAGGGGAGTATGACTGTTCTAGAGTTGGGAATTAAGTTCAAGAATCTCCTACGCTTTGCTCCGGAACTCTTTCCGGATGAAGAGTCTCGGACGAGACGTTTGGAAGAGGTGCTTCATCCTTCACTCCAGTATGCTGTGATCCCCTTCACCCTTACAACATACTTAGCCGTACAGAAGAAGGCGGAAGTTGTAGAGAGGATGCACTTGTAGGGAGTTTCACCCCTAGAAGGGATCCAGGCGGGTCCGTCGAAGGGGAAGGCAGTCAGTAGCAGACCACCTGTGACCGGACCTTCCAGGTTCAGGCCGGTGGGGAGCAGGCCCCAGCGGTTCCAGTTCAGGTCTTTAGGCCCTCGTCCTTCCTTATCGAGTCCTGGACTGAAGTGTTTTTCTTGTGGAGGTTTCGGGCACGTCCGGAGTAAGTGCCCGACCAGAGCTCAGCACGGTGGAGGTGGTCCGGATCAGTACCCGCCTCAGCAGCAGTTGCCGTCGAGGCCCTTTCAGCAGCAGCAGGGCCCTCCGAGGGTAGACCCTGTAGGAGGGGGCAGATCTCAGGGTGCTCCTCATTGACCTCGACCAGGGCGTGGTCGGGGAGGCGGTCGACATCAGAGAGGCAGAGGAGCTGGGCGTGGACAGTTGCACGCAGCAGAGTTGGCAGCTCCAGCAGGACCAGAGGTGGTACGAGGTATGATCTGTTTGTTCAGCACTCTTGTTTCTACCTTGTTCGATTCAGGAGCTTCACACTCTTTTGTTGCACCCAGTCTAACCCATGCTTTGGGTCTAGACGTAGAGAGACTTTCTATACCCCTGGTACTGAGTATGCCTGTTAGAGGTCAGAACTGTTTGTCTTGTGTTTTTCGGGGATGCGAGCTCACGTTGGGACCACATCGGTCCATTGGAGATCTTCTTTTGCTACAGATGCAGCCATACGACGTCATCTTAGGCATCGACTGGCTATTCTCTGTTAGTGTTGTTATCGACTGCTTCCGGAGAAGAGTCGTGTTCTCCGATATGGATGGACAGCGTGTGACTTTTGTTGGTGAGTGGAGCTATCAGGTGGGAATCTGGCATGTGAAGCCTCTCTTTTCTTTGTTGGGTGGGATATCAGTGGTTCCAGCTGATACAGAGATGATTAATTTTCCAGAAGTTGTTGGGGAATTCCTCGATGTCTTTCCCGAGGAGGTTGTGACTCTACCCCCTCGACGTGATTTTGAGTTTGGGATAGACTTACAGTCGGGTGCCCGCCCAATCTCAATGGCTCCTTATCGGATGGCACCTTCAGAGTTGCGGGAGTTGCGGATTCAGATTGACGATCTGATGGAGAAGGGTTTCGTTCGACCCAGTGTGTCGCCATGGGGTGCTCTGGTTCTGTTCTTGAAAAAGGTGGATGGTTGTCTCAGGCTATGCATAGAATACCGGAGGCTGAATCAGGTAACGGTCAAGAACCGTTACCCCCTTCCGAGAATAGATGACCTCTTCGACTAGCTGAGGGGAGCATGTTGGTTTTCTAAGATTGATCTGCGGCTGGGATATCATCAGCTGAGGGTAAAAGACAATGACATCCCAAAGACATCTTTTAGGTGTAGGTATGGGCACTTCGAGTTTGTAGTGATGCCGTTTGGGGTTACGAATGCACCAGCTGTGTTCATGGGTCTTATGAACTTTGTCTTCCGAGAGTTCATGGATCAGTTCGTCGTTGTGTTCATCGATGACATCTTTATCTGCTCAAGATCAAAGGAGGAGCACGTTGAGCATCTCAGGGCTATCTTGGGAGTCCTTCGGCACCATCAGATTTATGGAAAGTTGTCAAAATGTAAGTTCTTGACGCAAGAAGTACACTTCCATGGGCACGTGGTGTCTCAGCATGGAGGGTCAGTGGTCCCGTCGAAGGTAGAAGCAGTTGTTTCTCTGACAGCACCCAAGAGCGTGGCAGAAGTTCATAGTTTCCTGGGGTTGGCTAGATACTATCGAAGGTTCGTCTCGGACTTCTCTCGAGTTGCTGCTCCATTGACAGCTTTGACTAGTAAGAATTAGGTCTTCCTGTGGAATGAGCAGTGCCAGAAAGCATTCGACTACCTGAAGGAGAAGTTGGTTAGTGCTCCCATCCTTAGGTTTCCAGAGTAAGGATCCTTGTATGAGGTGTTTTGTGATGCCTCTAGCATTGGATTGGGATGTGTGATGATGTAGAAGAAGGGTGTGATCTGCTATGGGTCTAGGCATTTGCGTCCTCACGAGCGGAACTATGCCACCCATGACTTGGAGCTTGCAGCAGTAGTGTTCGCATTGAAGCTGTGGTGACATTACCTCTTTGGGGAGCACTTTGTGGTCTTCACCGATCACAAGAGCTTGTGCTATATCTTCTCCCGTAGTGACTTGAACATGCGACAGCGGAGATGGGTCGATTTTCTCCAAGACTACGACTTTGAGATCTCGTACACTGAATGTAAGGGAAACATTGTGGCTGATGCCCTGAGCAGGAAGCCGCATCAGGAAGTGGTTCGGGAATCTGCTGATGCTTGGAAGGCGATGGGGGAGTTGGATACCTTGCACTTGGATGCGAGGGTGGAAGGTGCTAGATGCTGCATGTTTCAGATGACGGTACAGTCCTCTTTGTTGCAGCAAGTGGAAGAGTCTCAGTGGGGAGACCCTGAGGTGGAAGTGTTGCGGGATCGTGTCGATCAGGGGAACGCTCTGGAAGGATGGTCGGAGGACAGCCGACATCAGATGCTCTTTCATAGAAGGTTGTTTGTTCCAGAGGTGATGCGTGATGAAGTCCTTCGTGAGTTCCATAGCTAAGCCTTGGCAGTACATCCAGGTGTTTCGAAAATGTACTAAGGCCTGAGGGGAAAGTTTTGGTGGCCCGATGTGAAACGGGCTGTGGCAGAGTTTGTGGCTGAATGCCTGGTGTGTCTGCAGGTGAAGGCTGAACACCGTGTTCCTGGTGGTTTGTTCCATCCTTTAGATGTTCCCAAGTGGAAGTGGGACGACGTCTCGATGGACTTCGTCACAGGACTACCCAGAGCTCAGGGCAGGCATGATGCTATCTGGGTAGTGGTGGATCGACTGACAAAATCTGCTCACTTCTTGGACATCAAGGAGTCAGGACCTGTGAGTACCTTAGCACAGAGGTACATGGATGAGGTGGTGCGTTTTCATGGAGTTCCGAAGACTATCGTCTTAGATCGGGACACTCGGTTCACCTCACGAGTCTGGAAGGGGTTACAACATGCTTTTGGCACCCAGCTACGCCTTAGCACTGCTTTTCACCCTCATACTGATGGACAGATAGAGCGGACTATCCAGACATTGGAGGACATGCTGCGAGCATGTGTTCTGGATTTCGTAGGATCATGGGTACGACACTTGCCTTTAGTAGAGTTTTCCTACAACAACAGCTTCCACTCTACTATCGACATGGCTCCTTTTGAGGCTTTGTATGGAAGACCATGTCGTTCACCCTTTTGCTGGGCAGAGGTTGGTGAGACTGGTACTCTGGGACCAGAAGTAGTGCAGAGCACCACAGAGAAAGTCCAGCTAGTGCGGGAGAGGATGAAAGCAGCTCAGGATCGGCAGAAGTCTTATGCTGATTGTCGGAGGAGGCCCTTGGAGTTCGAGGTGGGAGATCATGTGTTCTTGAAGGTTTACCCTCGACGGGGGCAGCGGAGGTTCAGAAAGGGGAGTAAGCTCTCCCCTAGGTTCATTGGACCTTTCGAGGTGCTGAGGCGAGTTGGCGAGGTGGCATATCAGCTGGCCCTACCACCTCAGTTAGAGAGGGTCCATGACGTCTTCCATGCCTCCCAGCTTCGTCAGTACTTACATGATGACTCTCATGTCATCAACTGGGGAGAGCTATATGTGGGAGAAGACGCGACCTTCGAGGAACGGCCAGTCAGGATCGAGGATCGCAAGGAGAAAGTGCTCCGTGGACGAACCATCGGCTTTGTTCTTGTGTTGTGGAGGCATGTCGGCCTTGAGGAGAGCACTTGGGAGTGGGAGACCCAGATGCGCGCTCAGTACCCGAGGTTGTTTTGACTTGTACCTTCCTTTGTTTGTTGGTGTTACCATGTACCTTTGATATATAAAATGTTGTCTTGTTGGATGTGAGATCTTTGTTCCTTGTTCTTGGGAAGTGTGTGGCTTGTCCGGATATATGGGAAAGGAAAAACCTGATCCTTAATCAAGACGCATTAATGAGGATGCGATTAAACCCGTGAAGGTGATTCAGTGCCGCCTAAAGCGGATAGTATCCTGACATAGGAGAGGGAATTACTAACTCATATAGATTTTGGTTGGATCCTTGTCATGACGAGAGCCCTGAGAGGTATCATGTGGAGTGGTTCTTCAGATCCTTTCCTTCTTCTGGGTCAGTTTTTAATTCTCGAGGACGAGAATGTTTTGAGAGGTATCTAATGTAATGGCCCAGACCTCTCCGGTCGATTACTTTGTAAAAACGTTTTTTTTGATGTGGTCAATGCAGCGAACATAAAAAATAATAATTATTATTAATAATAAATTGTGACGTGTTAATAAATTTTTTTAGGGGTTTACCTTCGTCTCTCTTTTTGGTGCAACATGCGGGGTGGGATATTTTTCTTTTGTTCCTTGGGATGCAGTTGAACTTTAAATAATAATAATAACCGGATAAAGAAGGGTTTGGGGTTTTGTTCTGTTTCTATTGCCTTCCAGTTTCTTTATCTTCTGATTGTGATTTTGGATTGAAGGGCCTTTGCCTACTGAAAATCAAGGTCGTTGGTGGCCTTTGCGTGCGCAATTGATATCAGAATTTTTTGTGGTTGGTTTTGTTAAAACATGGAATATGGATAAGCTTGTAAAGACTGGCTGATTAAATGAGAATGAAAACCTTGTGTGATCACGCTGATTGAACAAAGTTGGAATAATGAACATGTTGGTGGTTTGGTTGTTTTGTGGAAAATGCCTTTATTTATGAAAAGTGTTTTGATTATGAAAAGTGTTTTGAAGTAAAAGGTTTTTTCAAATGCGGAAATTTTTTGTGTGTGGAAAGGGTTTTATGTGTGGAACTTTGAAATAAATGAATGATGGAATGTTGTATGGTTGTGATAATCTCTTGTAAATGAAATGGCATGTGGTTGCTTGCGTTTTACCTAACCTTGGTTGTGGATGGCAGGGATATGTTTGTGAATGGTTTTTTCCTGGATGTTAGTTGCCCAGTAGTAATAACTTGTTAAACCATTTCATGAAACATGAAAACCTAAATGGGGTTGGGGGATGATTGTTTGGTTGTTGATGCATGCTTCGTGGTAGCAGTGCCGAGGCACATTCCCAGTTTCTCTTTTTCAAAAGCCATAGGTTGGGTTGTGTGTTTTGTATATGTATATATATAATTGTATCTTTGTGTTTTGTCACACCACACCCATGTCAAGCACCTAGTGCCGAACAATCCCATTTTATGGGAGAGGGTGTTCCCCCTTAGTTACTAGCTCTTTCCTGCTCCTTCTTCCATAGGCTATGATGTCTTGAGGTGACCTTACACCCAAGACTCTTCGGGTAGGTCTCGGAGGCTGTGATCGATTGAGGCGACCATTAGCCCAAGACACTTCGGGTAGACTTACCATTCCCAAGAACCTTTGGGATGAGTCCCAGGTGTCTGTGGACGGGTTAGTGGTTGTGGCCCAGGTGTGTGCGGGTGGGATGCATGGTTTGGCCCAGGTGTGTGCGGGCGGGAAGAGTGTGGTAGCGTCAGGACATTTACCGTTAGGAAGAGCATCATCAAATTAAGTGGGAAATGGTGCGGGGTACCCAATACTATTGTTCTATATATATATTAAACTTGTTTGTGTTACTTGGTGAGTGTGACCAGTGAGGCTGGGTGGATATTTTTTCCTGGTTAGTTTCTGGTTCTTTTGTTTTCTCACGGGACCTTAGGGTGTCTCCCCACTTGTGCACGAGAGCTTTAGGTTCTCTACTGAGTATACTTGTATGCTCACCCTACGTTGTTTCAGGTTTTTAGGAGGACTACCAGGGCCGTGTGGGGCCCTACTAGTCAGGCAGTGGGAGCTGTGTAGTTGTTGTTTTCTTGTTTTTCTTTTGGTACTATACTCACTTGTACTTTGAGCTTATTTGTACTTGTACCTGTTTCAGTTTATTTATTCATGCATATGGGACTGGTTTGGGTTTCTTTTCAGCACCTTTGTTCTTTTTTCCTTTTTGGTGGTTGACTTGTCCTATTTCCGATCGTAACTATAAAAAGGTTAATGCCTCCCATGATTGAATAAAAAATAAACTCATACCCTTGGTGCTAGTCGCCACCCCGGGGCCTACTGGAGGCGGGACTCGGGGGTCATTATCTCCCTTTCACCATTGCCAGCTCAGGAGGGGCATCTTTGATGGAAGGGGGTAATGAAATTTGTAAATCTTGATTCCAAATATGGAATAGTTTTTTTTATATTCAAAACACATAAGTGGTAGAAATTAATTTGAAATTAATTTCCATTATTAAAACAAACACCATTTTTTTAAGAGATAATAACAATTAAAATATTGACACTTGTTTATGTATGATTTAAATGTGAAATTATGTCCAATGAACAACATTGTATTAAATGGTAATAATATATTCTAAATATTATTTAAAACCACTCAAATCCATTATTTATCACTATTAATTATTTTGATTAAAAATGTATTTTTAATTAAAATATAGTAATTTTCCCTATTCATCAAAATATAAAAGTTATCAGAAAAGTACAAAATTTCATCCTAATATAATTTTGATATTATGAATCCAAAAATTAAGTCCATTTTGAAAGATAAAATTTATAAAATTTCAAAAATTGTGTATTACTATTAATAACGGCTAGTTTGATTGGTTGAGGTGGGTGTTAGAACTCGAAGTTGCGTACAACACACACTACTGTATTATTCAAAGGGAAGTGTACCGTGGAAGCCTGGGGTGTTACATTATCCCCTCCATCATATAATTTCATCCTAAAAATTTTAAAATTGGTCATGTTAATAAAATGGAATGTCCCATATCTGAACAAGAGACAATAAAACTATCACCTTAAAAGAAAAAAAGAGAAGTACAAAGGTCACCCAAAATAACTCATACTAGGATTCAAAGTAGGAAAACAATTATATGGAAGATAAACTAAGTGTCAAGTTCTGATTGAGAGGGATAGATAACATGATCAGGAGAAAGTTAGCAACAAGAAAGTCACAAACTTGTGATGGGACAGACGGTCATTAGTTTCCCAATTGGAAAAGTATACGAACAACATTTTTATTAAGTTACATTACATAAATATGATGATTTAATTTATGAGATTGAGTAAGAAAATAATTTAATATACTAACTTTTTATGTATTGTTTCATTCATTAATAAATTTCACCACTAACTCATTTTTTTTAAATGATGAGTATTCAAGAAGACTAGGTCACACTGGAAGAGCTAGAATAAACTTTTATAGAATCACATGATCCATGGAGGAAAAACTATATATTTACCTTGTATTCAGAGATTAACCAAAACCAAAACGGTTAGTATAAGATCTGATGATCCTCCAAAAGGAGATTCCTTTAGAGAAAGAAACATTGATCTTAATTTCTAAAACCAAAACCCCAAATTTAAATAAATATCATTCAATAAACAATTTTCCTTAAAATCCATCAATATAATCAAATCTAATATTGATACCCAAAACTAAGATGAATTTAGTTATGTAGTCTTCCATGTTAAATTGTATCTCCAAATGAAATCAACTACTCTTAAAGTCACATAATTAAAAGTAATTATCCTAATCACATATTCTCTCTTATTGGTTAAAAATTTCCATAAATAACCCAAATCACTATAAATTCATAATAAAAAAGTATATAAAAATCCACCATTAATCCTCAAATGAAACCCCATAGTATTATATTTTCCTTGGGCATATTGTGTTCCCAAAAAAGGGAATATCTTGAAAAATAACATTTATCACTTAATCACCAAATCATTTTCCTATACTAAGGGTATTCATTTGATAAGACATAATAACTCAAATTTACAAATTATTGATCAATAAAATCATTTATCTAAAAATAAATAGTCACACTAAATAAGGACTTCATGTAGTCTAGTGGTAAGCAATAAATCCCAACCGTACTTTGGTTGTGGGTTCGATTCCCGCAGCATTTTCCGACGCGACGGGTTGTCTCACGGTCAGCATGTTGTCCTTTTTCAAATACAATATTTTATAACATTACCAAAATGAGATAAATTCCTCTAAATAACCATAACATAATTTTAACTATAAATGTTATCTCATACCTTACATTTTCATCCAAAAATATAATAACTTGTAATTTCGTCAAACCCAATGATCATATAAAACCAAATGATTATTTATAATTATATCCACATGGGAAAAGATAAGACTTCCTCAAATATCATTCTCACATGGAAAACTACGGGGTTACAAATACCGGATAAATTTATTCCAAATTATTCCCATTAATAAGGAGAAATAATACTTTTAAACATTTCTACAACCATTTATTTCCACATAGCATCTTCTTTGATCAAGAAAATATCCTATACAATAAGGCAATCACTCTGGTAAAGGCCAGGTCCCCTTCATTTATGAAAAATGACTATAAAAGTATTCTTAGGACCATTTTTATTTTCTTATATAGTACTCATCATTTTCCACAACAATTCATCATGGTATGTCTTTTGTTCACGCAGGTAAAGAATTTCTCTGTTCTGTTGAGACACTTTTTTTGGTGTCTCCTTCCATGTTTCCTATATGATGGAAATTTAGGATTATTTTCTCCTGGGTCTCCACTACTGGATATCATATCATTCATCACCTTCTCTTCATTGTTGAGTCTGGGAGTTTGTTAATATATATGTTGTTGATCATATTTTTTGGAAAATGGATTTGGCATGAACATGATATCTTTTACGACTATCAACATTCCATTTTGTTGCTCATTTACACCATTGTTCCCACCTTGTACATCTTTCTCAAAGTTACTATGAATTCCTTGGAATCCAACCATTAACTATAACCAGAAATCATTGTGTGATTAATAGTAGTCCTAAAGTCATTTAAAGAATATCATGTCACCATATTCTCAATTTGAAACACCTTAGAATTAACCAAGGTCATTTATTATCATCTCATATTAAAATACTTAAAATTGGTTTGTAAAGAAAATGTAAATTACCAAAAGCATATCCCTCAAGAGTGTCGTAACCAAGAGTACAACAAGGTCTGTTGTCGGGCACCAGTTCACATATGAGTCTAGCTCAAAGCGGTGTTTTCAGGTATTACCCCTAGGTACATCTGTGCCAAATCCACCTCTACCTACTCGTATCCAGACAGGTATGTATTGCTTGGAAAACTCACAAAATCCATACAATACCAAAATTTTTGGAAGTTCTTCTATACTAATACTTAATGTATATTTTAGGTCTATGTGCTCTAATCAGATTTCTTCTAAATCTAGTTTCTACGGATTGTAATAATAAAATCCTCTGATACAAACTGTAACACCCCGACCCCAGTTACCTAGAGTCAGTGTATTATTACATAACATTGGTATGGTCACAAAAGGTCAAGTCTCGAAAAACCGATTAGTTTTTAAGTCTTGGAAACACTAGATATATTAATAAGTCTTACATTACATCATAAAATAAAAAAAACTGCAACAAAATATAGTCTTAATATCCCCTCATAATATTTCTGTAGGTCATTCATAAATTACTTCTTCACATCCTGGAAAAAATAAAACATTGAAATAGGTGATCCCAGATGCTCAGTAAGGATAACAATATAGCGGAAACATTCATAGATAAGCATAAACATTTAAGGCAATGTATAACTAAAAAAGGCCATTTAAAATCGAACTTCAACATAATATGGAAATGATAAAATGAAATAATTGCATTTACTTATTCACATGGATATTCTACTAGTCGTATATCCACATGAAATATCAACAACCACTTTCCTAATGATGGAATGCATAATGTGAGACTATCATAACCACGTAGCAAAGACCTCATGCCAAGACTACAAATAAGATTTTTTCAAGGCCTCAGGCCAAGACACTATTTTGTCTCATGAGACCTATTGATGCAACGAGGAGAAATAGACGGTTCCACCCGTCACATAATATTCCAATTCATTCCTCATATGAAATTTTTTAAACATAACATAAACATTTGTATTAATAATAGCATACGAAATATCAATAATTTAACCACAAACAATGAATAGTATAAAAATAGCACATCGACAGTCAAACATAACTCATTCGATACAATATGAAAGATTTTATTGTGTCATATTAACCTCAATCAAGAATAATGAAGGATAATGACATAGATTAAAATAATCATCAAACTATTGAGAGAAATATCCCCTTTTCTCTTGAAAACATTTAAAACTCACACTATTTTTCAAGAAGCCATTTTAAATAGATTTCTGAATCAAAGTGTCCCATGCCACTTTGAAACTTTTAAAAGGAATATTTATTTGAAAACATTAATGTCCATATAAATAAATCCTTAAAACCATTTTTAAAACATGGGCATTAATGAGAATGATTTAGAATAACAAATCTGTAATACATTTTAAAATGATATTTTAGTTAGAGTTCCTTACCAAAAGAGAAACACATGAATACAAATAATTGAGGTAATAAAAACGTTATAATATCATCAGAATAAAGGTATTCATGATATACTATGTCAAAGTTCATTATATACACCATATAAAAGTTATTTTGTGTATAACAACAATAGAGTCTCAATGGAATGTAATTTGAGATGAAATCTCTCACAAAGGCCGTATCCTTAGGTTAAGGATAAATCAACGACATAATTATGTTTGAAAAATATAAAAACACTCAATATTATTGGATATTCAGTGTAAAACAATCATGGTACATTCACACATATTTTTGTAAAAACAACACCAATGAATTTTATGATTAACTCAACAAATCGAGATTGAGTAAAAATTACTCTTATCATGTTCAGAATGATGACTTGATAATTTATCAATGGAATGATTATATGTATCAAAAGTATATCCACATAAAGGGGAGTGGAAATTATGATGTAATAAAATGAATAGTTATTCCTCACATAATCTTGGAGTAAAATAATCAATGAAGTATGCGTAAAGCCGAATGAGTGGAAATTAAAATTTCAAATTCCCTTATTGATTTGGTAACTTACGAAACATACACCCATTAAAGAAGGATCATACAATAATGATTTAAATATACATTAATTAATTTATATTACAAAATCAATACAACCATGTTCAGTAAACACACAGCATGCAATAAATATGTCGTGAACAATGGAAATATCATATAATTAAAAGTGAGAAAAGAAACCCCTTACTTTGTACTTTTTCAATGGTCGAGGGTTTTTTAGCCTCCAGTATAATGGTGAAAGAATTTTCATTTAATTATAAATGGATAATATACATTAATATGACATCATATATGATCTTTTAACTTTTCTTTGTTAATAATATCGTAGTATTATCGTCATTTCTGGTGTTAACTTACTCGTTTTCTTTTATATGTTTTGTTACATAAGTCATGTTTATTATGAGTAGGATGTATCTTATTCATATAGAAAATGATATCAAGTCTTCAAAATTATTTTTAATCATCAAATTAGAATTTGAGTTGAATGGTTACGATGGATAATGAATCTCATCACGTTTGTGGAGACGGTAGTCTGTACGTACGCATGAGCGATAATATCATTCTTTTGATATTAATATAATATATAATTTGATGGTATATCATATATAAAGAATAATTATAATGTTATATTTATTATTTACATGAATTACACATCATTATTATACCCTTCAAAATAATAATGTATTGAATAACAATTATACAACGATGTGGAGACTGTAGGTCGTACGTACGCACGTATGGTGAAATGCCATTCAATGAATGGCTAGAATACTGAATATGGGGTACAATATTTATAATAATATCACAATATATAGAAGAAAATGGAGTTATTTTTTTATAATGTAAATAATAAAGAATGATGAAGTTGATGAAGAAAGGAACTTGCAAGAGGGTGGGGAAAACATTACATCTTCTTCGGGTTATTCCTTTTGATTTGATCAAAAGGGCTCCTTAGGATGGCTTTCTGATCAAAATAAGGAATCTAGGTTGAAGTGAGGAATGTTGAGAGATTAATTGGGTAGGTTTTGGACGAGACAAAAGGATTTGAAGGTATGAAGAATTGGTTAGTATTGGTGTCCTTTTATAAGGGGGAGGAGGGGCTCTTTAGGATAAACATATAATATTAATTAATAATTAATTCATATTCCATTTCTAATGGCTCAAAAGTGGATTCTTCAAAGTATAAGGTGGG
Organism: Viscum album; assembly: GCA_963277665.1. Taxonomy (NCBI): domain Eukaryota; kingdom Viridiplantae; phylum Streptophyta; class Magnoliopsida; order Santalales; family Viscaceae; genus Viscum; species Viscum album. Next base: position 2,143,233,335 of record OY728132.1, read on the forward strand.
TATGGGTCAAAATCCATTCATCCAAAAGATTTTTGATAGGTTTGGTTCAATATAGTAAAATTATCTTTTAGTTTTAACTCTTACTTAATTAGATTGACATTTACTATGTCCCTTTGTATTTTTAAATTATATAGTTAATTTCCATACTATATACATCTAATAGACCCCCTAGTGGACCATTAATGATACAAATGTCATGATATATTTCCTTTGGCAAATCCATTGATTTTTAGGAATATAATATCAATTAATCATATAATACTTGTTTTAAAAACTCATTTATGTCAATTTTGACAGTATACAATAATTGATTTTTGTTAAAGTCTTAAAAAAATTATTAATTAGAACCAAATTCATTAATTCAATATTAACATGTAATAAGTACCAATAAAATTTCTTGATGTCACCAAAACGTTAAAATTATATTTATATTAACTTTTATAATACAAATTATTTGATTTTTTTTATTATTATGGAAAACAATTCATCATTATTGAGTCATAAACAAATTTAATTATTAAATTTCTAAAAATTATAAATAAAATACCATTATGTAGGAAGTCGTTTAAATTTATAATTAGTATTTAGAGTCAAAAATATAACATGTAGAATCCCATGTACAAATTTTTTTTCTAATATAAAATGCTTATGTCATTCTTGTATTTACTTTCACTTAATTAATATAAAGTGTCCTTATCACCTACAAGTGGGTCCATGTGGTCCCAAAATCGACTCAAAGATTCCCATAGTTGGAAAAGTATCAACAAATAAGGTTAAGACACGTTTTAAGGTAATTTATTAATATTATAATGTTATGTTTTTACCCTTACTTACTTGATTTACCCTTTGACCATGGTAAATAAAATATTTACTGAAATAATTAATAAAAATTTCTAAAAACAAACGTTACTTAATTCCACAATTTGGACATCCTAATTACAAATAGGGAATCGATTTTTCTAAATTCAAAACACATAAGTTGGAGAAATTAATTAAAAATTAATTGCCATTTTTAAAACAAAAAGCGCGTTTTTAAGAGATAATAACTATCAAAAGATTGACAATTGTTTATGTCGGTTTTAAATGTGAAATTATTTCCAATGACCAAAATTGTATTAAATGGGAAAAATATATTTTATATATACTTTAAAACCACTCAAATTAATTATTTATCAAAATTAATTATTTTGATTACAAAAGATTCTTTTTAATTAAAATTTGTTAGTCTCCACTATTCATAAAAATATAAAAGTTATGAGAAAAGAACCAAAAATTTATCCGAATATAATTTCTATATTCTGAATCCCAAAATGAAGTCCATTTTGAATGATAAAATTTATAAAATTTCACAAAGTTGGTATTACAATTCATAACGGTTAGTTTGATTGGTTGAGGTGTGTGTAAGAACTCGAAGATTCTTAAAACACACGCTACTGTACTATTCAATGGAAAGCGTACCGTAAAAGATTGGGGTGTTACATGAAGAATCACATAATACTTCATACATCTCCCCTTATTCTGGTAACCTCACCAATGGTGAACTTACCATCTTCTCTTTCAGATAGTAAAAGTTTGCCTCACATTGCCCTTTATACACAAAATCTTGGTCCTTCGTGGTCAAAACTATCAAAGGTGCTACAAATCGGGAGAAGATGGACACGAAAATCTGATAGTAAGCATCCAGTCCAAGGAAACTACGAACCTATACCATGTTCTTGGTTTATTCCCAAGAAACAACCTCCTATACCTTCGATGGGTCCACTGATATTCCCTACTCGGACACCACATGCACAAGGAAGTGCACTTCTCACATCCAGAACTTACACTTGAAAACATCCCATAGAGTTGGTGCTGGCGGAGGACCAATAAAACCATTCTCAGGAGGTCAGCGTGATTTTCATCTGTACTTGAGTACATTAGGATGTTGTCAATAAACACGACTATTTACCGATCCAGGTATTCCCGGAAGACAGAGTTCATGAACACAGATGGAGTGTTCGTAACACCGAACGCCATGACTACAAACTCAAAGTGTCTATATCTACACCTGAAGGTAGTCTTTGAGATTTCTCCCTCTTTCACCATCAACATGTGATATCCTGAACGCAGGTCAATCTTGGCGAACCACCCTACCCCTTTTAGCTAGTCGAAAAGGCCTTCTATCCTCAGGAGAGGGTAACAGTTCATGACTGTTACTTGATTCACTCTCTGGTAGTCTATGCGTATCCTGAGACCACAATATGCCTTTGTTGCGAAAAAGACCGGATAACTGCATGTTGACGCTCATGGTCAAACAAAATCATTCTTCATTAGATCATCAATCTGAATCCGCAACTCCCACAACTCAGAAGGTTCCATCAGTTAGGGAGCCATCGTAATCGAACGGACACTAGGTTGCTAGTCTATCCCCACTAAACACCACGAAAAGTGGGTATAGTTGCCACCTCATCAAGGAATATTTCCATAAACCCACTGATAATCCCTAGAACTTCCATCATTTCTGCATCCACCGACTCCACTGATAGATCAGCTAACAAGGAAAGGAGGGGCTCCTCTTACCAGCTGCTTTTCAGGAAACCCTTCTCACCAATGTATGTTTCACGTTGGCCACACGAATCTGAATGCATGACCCTTCCTCAGAAGAATTCAATGATTGAACATAAATAAAACAACTTTTCAATTCCTCAGATGACATCGTATGGTTGTATCTGCAACAGTAGAAGATCCATGATAGACATATGTGGCCCTATAATCAGTCTACACCCTCGGAAATCAAAAAAAAGTCAGTCTGAACACCGACTGGTTTGCTCAGCACCAGGGGCACTGGAAGTCTCTCAGCGTATAAACCCAGAGAACGGGCTATAGTGGGTGCAAAAAAGTAGTGTGAAGCTCCTATATCGAACAAGGCATAGGTAAGAGTACTAAAGAGGCAGATCGTACATCGAATGACTTCTGGCCCTGATGGAACTACTGCCTCTGCAGTGTGCAACTTCCCACACCCCGCTCCCATGCCCCATGACTATCGGCCGGCTCCCCGACCATTCCATGGTCGAGGTCCCTAAGGAGCATCCTATGGTCGGTGACCTCCTTCAACGCATACCCCTAGAGGAGCGGGAGCTTGCTACCCCAACTGCTACTACTGAAAGGGCCTAGCTAGAAACTTTTGCTGCTGTGATGGGATTTTAACCAGCCCTCCCCCATCGTACTACACTCTATCTGGGCACTAATTATGATGGTTCCCCTGGATTCCACAGATAAAGCATCTCGGTCCTAAGCCCAAAAGTAAAGGATCATGGATGGGGGATCGATACTCGAACTGCTGAGGCTTGCTTTTTGGGGGTCGAAACCTAGAGGGCCCTAACGCTGGAGGCCTGCTGCTGACGACATTCCCCTTTGATGAGCCCAACTATATTATCTCTCACGATAGAAACCATCATGTGAATCCATTTTACCACTTTATCCTTCTTCTAGACCTCCAAGTACATTGTTACGGTGAAGGGAGTAACAACAGAATAGAGAGAAGGTTCAACTGTCTCTTCTAAGCGTCATATCCAAAACACCTCATCCGGAAAGAGGTTTGGAGCAAAGAGAAGGAGATCCTTGAACTTGATCCCCATCACTCTCACTGACATACTCCACTTTAGGAGGGAGAGTAGTTACTGCCTCTTCTCAGCCTTTATTGTGGAAGAGAGTAATTCCCCCCGGAACTCATTCTCAAAGTCATCCCACATATCCTCGTCCTCCCTCTTCTCCCAAAGATAAAGCATCCACAACTGACATGCTACTCCATGCAAATGGCTTACAACCAAAGATACCCAGTACTCTGTCGGAGCCCGGATCAAGCTGAAAGCTATCACCAGATCCTATAGACAGCTCTTTGTCTACATGTTTGAGATGCTACCCTCATACATCATGAGGTTCTGTCGCTTAAAGGCATGAAGCGTTCTCTTCCACTGATCGTCCTCCTCCTTTCAGTCAGATCTCTGTTGATCGTACAAGTCAAACTAATTGGCCTCGATCACCCGCACTACTCATGGTCGTCTCCCAGGTAGAATAGATGCAAGGTAAACAATGAATTCTTATGCCCGAGTAGTGTATAATATTGTTCTTAAATTTCCTTAGACTTCATTTTTTATTTTAAATCCCCAAATATCCATAAAATATAAGAACACAAGTCATTATGATGCATGTAACTTCCCTAGGGTCTCCACTATGCAATCAGTGTAGCCTTAATTGGTCATTCGATAGGCCCAGAGTAATTGCATCAGATCATGGGGGCCCCTAAAATCCCATGTCCTAGTCGGTCGTACCGGTCCTATTTCATGCACCATGATCACCCAACGTCGTTTCCCTACCATCTCAAGAAATCCTCACTATACCTAACACCATACATTATCCAATATCTCGACATCCTCTAATACTATTCTGTCACGACCCGCCTTCACCAAGATGAGGGAAGGGACAACAGATTGCCAGACCCTTCCTTCTCAACGTTGAAGGAGAGATAATGACCCCCACGTCCCGCCTTTAATAGGACCCAAAGTGGAAACTAGAAATAATTTTATATAATCACACAAAAGATGGAATTCATTACCCTTTTTCATTATTAGGATCGAGTGATAAGATAGTAAATCTCACGAACATCAAAACTAGGGGGTAAGAGTGAATCCAAAAGAGAACCATTCCCATATGCATGTTACAAAAGTAAAACCTCAAGGTAAAGGAATACTAAAAAGGTAAAGTACCAAAGAAATGAAAAACATCAACTACAATTGTCCCAATTTCTAAGATAGTATGGCCCCACATGATCCCTACAGTCCTCCTCGAAGCCTGAAAATTGTTTCATATACATAGGGTGAGCATACAAGTATACTCTGTAGGTAAAACCAAAGTCTCTCATTCACAAGAGGGGAGGCATTCTAATGCCCCATGGAAAAAGAGCTATCCAGAGAACCTAGAAAGGAAAAAAATCCACCCAAGCCTCATCATGGCACACTCCCCAAATAATGCGAGTCAAGTAATGTATAATAATAGAAAATCAATAATTGGGTAACCCGCACCACTTTCCCACTAGTTTTTGAAGACATCCTTCGCATCGAACCAATCCTAGCATTTTGACCACTGTCCCACAACCACACCCAGCCCGGACACACCTGGGCCACAAACACACATCCTACCTGCAAACATATGGACCACAACCACCATGTGTAACCATGCCCACAAACACCTATGTCAGAACAACTACTGCCACGCTCGAAGACACTTGGGCCTTATCCCAAAGACTCATGGGAAACAACATGCCCACACACAATTGGTCCAACCACTATAATTACCCTACCTAAAGAATCATGTGAAAGAATGGACCTTACGGAATCACAGCCTAACCGAAGTGTCTTTGGATATTTGGGAAAGGGGGCAGAAATGAGCTAATAACTATCCACTCATAGGAGTGTTGGGAAAAAACCCTCCCCCATGAAATGTGGGTGTTCAGAACTATGTACTCAACATGGGTGGGGTGCAAATAAGAAACATAAAAACTACAGATATATATATATATATATATATATATATGTAACAATCACCCACCCCAACCAAGGGTTTCCAAATCCAACCTAAGAACAACACCCTTGATACAATTCATTCATCAAAGAAGGCACAACAGTCACGAACACGTCACAACTCATTCCAAAAACAAATTACCCATTTAAACCATTCTTGTTTTCATGTTCAATTGATCCCATTTAGGTGAATTCTATACTACTGGGCAACTAATAGGAATAACCACAAGGTAGATAAATAGAAACATCCAAACAACAATTTAAGCATTCACACCATGTTCTCTTGTAATGTCACAGCTACAAATGGATTTGTGAGATCCCTCAAAGTACTGAAACCAATCAAATCCTTGAGATACATCCACACATAGCTTCAAATTCCCAACCAACAACCGTTCCACTATAATGGATCCCATCCTCATCCACATCATCCCTTAAGCATCGAGCAGAACAAACAAACATGCCACCAGGACAGAACTCAAAAGATTCCATACTGATGTACATCATTCACAATGTCTTCTTCATTCTTTTTGCTTAACCAGTGTGATCACACAAGGATTGTTTTTCACTAGAAATAAATTTAGTCGGATGAGTTTACATGATTAAACAAATTCCCATGTTAGATCCATTCAGTTATCATAGATGAAAAGGGTTCATTAGTCTGCAAGGAAAGAAAACCAACGACCATGATTTTTAGTGAGCATAGACCATACAGTTCACAACATATAGAAATTATAAAAGAGTACAACAAAAAAGTCATACACACCACATAATTCGTTAACAGTCATTTTATTATCATTTTTAGGGTTTGGTTTCATCTATTCCCACAGAACAATAGCATACCAACCCCAAATGATACACAATAATGAGAGACTAGGAATATCTCTACGTGGATGATCAATGATGATGTCTTTCTCCATGCGCCTAGAACTGAGGATGCGCGGCTGGCAGGGGAGGAACTCTGGGGACTCCTAGGATGAGTAGAGAAACTCCAAAACAGGCGTCCCGCAAACCTAGGGAACACGGGTCTCCATGCTCACTAGGGAGAAGAAGTAAATCCATCCACGAAGGGGAAGGAAGAAACTCTAGTGTAATATAAAGACGAGATTCAAATGTTACTGGAAAATGAATTTTGAACAGATTTAATGTCACATCATGGTTTCCTTTTCAATTGGGAGGTTAAACATGATGGTAATAATTCTTATATAATTATCCTCACCATAGGGGTGGTCAAACCGGCTATGCATTAAATTTTTTTCTTTAAATGGAGGGAAAACGCGCAATGGGGGCAGAACCGATAGGTACGGGGAAAGGGTGTGACACTAAGGAAAACCACACATTTTGGTAAGTATAAGGTTTTCCCGACTTTTGGGGGATTTTAGATATTATTTATGGGCATTCAATGGATTTGAAAGGGGCATTAAATCATCTTTACATTAAAATATATGTTGTGGGAGCAGAAAAAGTACCAAATTGGAAAAAAAAAAGAATGAAGACCCTCTGTGAGGACACCATGCCACCGTGCCACCGTCACGGTGTCAACCTCATGGTTCCACCATCACTCTATCACCCACATGGTTCCACAGTGACCGTTGTGCGACCGTCACGGTGCCACAGTCACGGTGCAACTGTTTCGGTGGAGCCGTGTTTTGGCAATGTAATGGACCAGGTGGGTCCGGGCCATTACAATTACAATGTTTTTATGTATTTTGATACCAAATATATGAATGAAGCATTGGATTTATACCACAATCTCGTTTTTATTTGAGAATCGTCATCATAAGGTTTTCATTTGTAGAAATTGTATATTATTATACTCATAATTCATTAATTAATACACCTGATGAATATAAAAAATATTCTTATATTATTTACATTCAATTTTATCTCATTGAAATTTAAAATGGTTGAGATATCAATTTTATATGAATGAAAGACATCATTTCTTCTTTACCGGATGAAATTTTTATTATTTTATCCATTCATTCATTACAAAAATACAAGAATGTTTTTACTGTTATCCAATGAATAGTTTTTCATATTTAAAAATTTTACTCTATTTTGATATAATTATTCAGTATCATAAAATTATTTTCAAAATGTGTTCATTTTTACCAATAATTGAAAAAAATTATTTTTAACATATACCCCACAAATGACATATCCTAATGGCATCACTATTCTTCATATTTGTTATTTTATTGAAGAAAAGATAATTTTTTTGAAAAAACATTCTCAATATACATTGAAATTATAGTGTTTCGTTCGATGAAAATTGAATTTTCAGATGTTTTTAGATAAATTTTTTCATTTTATTGTAAAGGAATTTTAATCCATCTCAAAATATGTTAATGATATCATTACATCACTGTGAATTCGAAATAATGAAATAATTAATATTAAATATGAGTATAATTTATGATTTTCATTCTAATTATATTATCATGCGAGAATATTCTTTTCCTCTCATAAATCATTATTTAAAAGAAATCAAGATTTCATAATAACAATAATGATAAAAATGATTGATTCATGTTTTTGTATTCATGTATGGTACTTGTACATTATTTATATTAATATGTGATATTTATATAGATAATGATAATGGGTTTTCACAATATAGAATATACATCTCCAATGCATTGATCAATGTTCGATTCCTGTAATGAAAATATGTGAAGAGTAAACCATGTAGAATTATACTATTGATATTACTAGGCTCCATTTATTTATAAATTTATTGAGGATGGGTTGTGAAGATAATGTTTTCGGATAACAAAACATGTTATATATAATTTCAATGAGTTTTAATAGTTCATTTGGTAAATATTGTATCACATAGATCATGATTAATTATTCTTATGACATCTGAAATTGTTAATGATTTATGCAATGCCACACATTTAATGATCATGAGTTTCATTGGTAAGAATTGTTATATTTTAATATAATTTTTATTAATTATTTCATCATCCCCTTGTAGTTTTTTTATTCTCCCAAGCGACATTCCATTACCAAAGCTTATGTTAACCCGTTATGATCATTTGAGATCACCATTATTATGTTTTATATTTCCTTATGTTTTGAGAAATGATGTTAAATTACAGAGTGGAATAACGTGAAAAAAAAATGAATGGGAGATATTAAAGAAAAATATTGAAATAAAAATATCTAGTTGTATTAGAATAATTGGACACTTGAGTACATAGTTATTATAATGTTATATTTTGTCAAAATAATATATAAATCATAATCTAAAAGGTCCATTATGGTTCAAATGAACAAATATTTATCTTTTGGGTATTATTTTTATGGTAGATAAATAATATTCATTATTATGATTATTAAATTCAGTAAATTAATGAATACTTTTTATGCACTGGGTCTAGTGTGGAGGCTTGAGGTTATTTTAGTTGGTACAAGCATAGTGATTTCCTTACTATGGGGAATATGATGATTTCAAGTTATTTGAAAATAATAGTTGTTGATATCACCATGGGTTTATAAATTTAATATTGATCATATGTTTAAAGTCTTATAGACCACTACTCCTATTTTAGATGAAGGAATTTTCACACAAGTGACGATATTTTGGGAGATGTTTTATTGTGTTGAGGTGTGTGTAATCCATTGGGTTTATGTAAAGGGTTATTTCAGAATAATGTTATTTCATTTTTTTCAAGGAAATCTAAATTATATGATAAAATATTTGAGAGTAAAATATTCTTAAATATTATGGTCATTTAGTTTTTTTCGTATATAGTGTTATTTATTTATATAAGGATCTATATAAATCTTTTTGTTTTGTTATTTATTTTTTGTGATTAATGTATTCTCAAATCATTAGAATGACTATTCATTTTATGTGTTCGCATATCATGTTCTAATAGTTTTTGTTATAATAAATATATGAAGTATATATTTTCAGGAATTTTTATGAATCATTGTCAATCATAAGTTAATTATAGTAAATTATGATTTGAATTTTCACACACATCATTTGGAGTAAGAATGATAAAAATGGTTAAAATGATTGGAAAACACAACTAAATTTTGAAATTGAATTTATGTATTTTAAAAAAATAAAGTAACTATAACTCAATATGTTTTTCTTATATCTATAGAATTTATTAATAAATTATTGGTAATGATCATTATTCATAAATTTTTTCTGATTAACATTATTTCATATTTACTTGTTAGGTTTTCCACTTCTCATTTTTGAATGGTTTAATGGTCATTTTATTTCTCAAAATCAGTCAATTTATTTAGAAAAAATTTTCCATTCCCTACACACAATTAATTTATATTAATTTATCCTCTATGTCAATATTTATACTTCCCACTAATGGGTCCCGATTTTGAAACATACTTATCTTTTATTCTATATGTCAATTTAATTATCCTTTCCCACTTTTCAAAAATTAATAATTATTTACATTTTTTGATATGTGATTTGGAGAAGTTGTATTAACATGATAAAATCATCATTAAAAATATAAACCTAAAACAGAAAGGATAAAATTTTATAAATTAGGGTACAGTGTAATACCATGATTTTTTAAAACAAAAGTTTATTCAATCATAATAAAGAAGCAAAACACAAAGCCTGAATAAACAATGTAATATTTTTTTAAAATATAATGGTTATAACATATATATATTTTTCATTTTTATAAATATAAGAACTATAATAATGAAATATTTTTTTAAATCGTCTTATAGAATAAATAATGTATTCTTAAATTCATATAAAATAAGTACTAAATTTTTTAAAGTATTATCCATCAAAATTATGATTTCATAAATCATTGGTTTTTTTTAATTTAGTATGAGAATATTTTTATTAGTTTCTACTGATTTTAGATTCCGTATTTTACAAGAAATTTTTTTTAATATTTTAAATTATTAAAAATATTAACATGGTGTGAGATATTTAGAATTTTCTAAAAAGGATGATTATTTAGTATATAGTTAAAAATATCAATTCATTGTGGAAGCATTATTTATTTTTTTTCTCAAAAATACAATTACACATTGAATTCTATCTTGAATTAAAATAATTATTTTTAATTATATGTACTCCAAATAATTATGTTAGAATTTTCATGGAATATTATTTTTGTATATGTTCATTTTCGGTATTAAAAATACATAGGTAAAAAAGGGTTTTCATATTGTCTTATACATAAATATATAAATGATTTAGGAAACATATAGAAATAAAATGTTTCAATTTCAATTTTATATTTTGAATCACATAGTTTAATTTTTTTAAACATTCACAAATTATTGTTTCAAGACGAACAATAATCTATGAAATTATTCATATCCATTAAAAGGTTAAATCTAAATATTAAGGTTCAATAAATAAATTTATAACACCAAACAACATTATATAACATTAATTAATTTTATTTGATAAATTATATTCCACCATGACGAACATACGTTCAAAAATGATTCAATTCTTTTCTACATTCCTTTGATAAAGACAATAATATGTTTTTAAATATAGAAAAAAATTTCATTCTCTATGTTTTAATATAATTAATAATTTCTAAAAGAGGTAAATTTATATAATGTTCAGTTATAAGTGTTATAAATATATCGTAATAAATATTTTATCTTGGTACTCTTTTTTATTTTTATTGTGGATGTAATTAACATAAATGCATATGTGATTCCAAAATAGTTCTTGTTGAAGTTATAGAAGTATATAGTACATAATTTTAAAAAACATTTAAAAGTAATTCTTTTGATTTATAGTTTCCCATGAATATTAATTATAAATATAAAATATTTGGGTTTTTAATAAAAATATATTCTAATTAGGTTAATATATTTATTTTTTCAAAGTCAATATATTGAAGTGTCAAAAAAGTTTGTATAACGGTATATTATGGTAAATAAAATGTTCTTTACTGATTGAAAATTTATAAAATTATTATTTTTAACCAATATAATTTTAATTTTTTTACAATTCGATAAATTACACAATTAGGGGCTATATTTCCATTTATATTAGATTATTTTACTTGTAAATAGAAATAAAATATTGATATAGAAATATTCCTCAAATGGGTTGGTGGGGATCAAAAATAACGGACAATGGTGAGAGAATCATCTAAATATGTCCAAATTTTCCTAGATGAGAATTGATAAACTCATACACATGCTACACTAATTATATTACAATTTTTTTCACTTTTACATGAATATTAGCTCAAATTTATTTCATATGTTTTGTAATTCATAGAATTCTTATCCCCTTAATTAAAAAATAGAACATCTTATCATCTATTCGATGCACATTTTAGGAAAATAATTCTTCTAATCCATTAAAAAAATATCCCAAACATTCCTACATATGTTATAATGACATTTTTCTAAAAATAGTGTAAATATATAAGGCTTGTAGTGTAATCTAGATATGTTATATTGGGAGAAGGTATTCGTCCAGATCATCATATATCATGTTTATTAATTATTTCTCCTACTTATTTTTTTTAAAACCTCAAATATTTATACAATTAACTATATAAAATATAATTAATTGTAATTCGGACTATATTAACACAATTTTACATCTAAACTCCAATCAAATGCAAAATAAAAAAATTGTTCATTCATAGGCATGGAATTCTATCTCCATGAAGCGATTTGTTTTTTTCACTATCTCGACCAATTATTGATCTTTATAATGGATTATAAAATGTATATATTTTATAGTTATGACATAATTATCATTATCAAATGATAATAAACCATATTTTTTTTTACACTTTCATCATTTATTAAATTATAGTGTCACTCAATCATGCCTATGTATTTCGACCTTAATAATGGGATTTTATTCCCTTATCATGTATGCCATTCAGTGACATTTTTATTATTTTATCGAATATAAAAAATTATAATCATTTCATCATTTATATTATGTGTATGAGTCATATTTATTTATTTTACCATGGTCAATATACAGAAGTACTTTTTTAAATAATGAATCAACAATTTTTGAAATGAACATCGACTGTACTAATTATTTAATAAATTATTTCAATGAAATAAAAGGAAATAATTTTCCATGAAAATTTTTACACAAATATAATGATGATAAATAATTAAAAAACTAATATATGTTATATATATTATATTTATAGGACATACATGGAATGTGTGGACTTTGGGTAAGGGGTATCAAAACTAAATTTTCATTCATTAGGTAATACATATAATATATTGAAAATTTTATCCCTTTATTATAGGTCTAATAATGACTTATTGTATATTGATATATATACATTTTTTGGGTTTTCTAAAATTGTTACACATAATGACATCATTTTTTAAATATAACTTCAAGGAAATGATCATTGTATGTTTTATTCACTTCAATATTTTTTCTTTGACACCTACCTCTTATAATATTCATGAAATAATAATAAATTTTATTTTATATATAGTGAGATATAATGTCATGAAAAAATATTTGATGATTATATTTAAACCTTCTTTAATGTTATTTCTATCATGAGATATTGATTCAAATCTTATTAAGGATTTAATGCTAATCATAGCCTCAGTTTCAAATATTTGGGACATAATTCCTAGTATGAATAATGTTTAATTTGATATTTTTACATAAAAACCAATTGATGTATATTGAAATGTTTTATTCTGAAATTCATGCCATATACAAGGCCATTTAATATTCTATCGTTCAATGTATTTTGATTCAAATATTACTATATTGTTAGAATATTTATGTTACAAAATAATTTCAATTAAATATGGATTATGTTCAAGGGTCTGTTGGAAGAGATTTAGTGATATTAATTTATGGAACCATGTCTCTATTCTTATCCTCTAATTAATTTTAATTATTAAATGATATTTATTTATTTTTCTCTCTTTGTAAATTAAAAAAAATGAAAATGATAATTATTTATAATTGAACATATTTAATCATTGGTCGACGATAATTGTCTTCAATAATCTTATTTTCATTAAAAAGGCATCATGAATTTGGTTTATTATTCCATTATTGATTAAATCTAATTTTACCAATTTCTTACATAAAATAATTTTTTCAAAAAAAATATTTTATTCATTATATGAATGTTTTACTTTCAACTATGGTGTGAATGAAAAATTTCTTTCACATATCCCACGTAAAAAACCATACCCACTAACATCACTATTATTAACATTGAAGTCTTTCCATAGTTCTTATAAAAAAATTATAAATATATCATTTTATAATGGCATATTAAAAAGTTGTTTTAAAATGTTTTCACATAAATGTATTAAATTTAATTTATTGGTATTTATCTATATTTCACAATAATTAAATATTTCTGATAATTAATTATGTGAATTATCTTACGATCCTATAAATATTATATCATTTTTTGTCTTATGAATATTTATCTCCTGGGAATACCATGATACCCATTTATTTTCCACTTGTATAGCCAGGTATCATGAAATTTGTGTTGTATTCAAAATATTTATGATGAAACCAAACGAATTGATGTGTTAATTAATTTCTGGTACATTAATTTCATTAATGATGATATGATACCCAAATATATTTCATGGTGAATGTTGATACCTATAGAGCTTATATAATGGGTGGGACTAATATGGCCCTTAAATGCATTGGCTAAAGTATCATGTATTTTATGGAATAAAGGAGAGAGTTATTCGTGGTGGTTTTACCAATATATTTAATTAGGATCTATATTTTTATAAGAAGAGTTTTCATGGGATATAAAAAATAATATTACCTTAAACATACAACATTTATTTATTCATTATTTGTGTTTTTAATGGTACCTTTGATCCTGATTTACTTGACATGTCTCATTATTATTTTTTTATAAATATTTCTTTATTTAAAGATGCATGTAATGGGATTGGTTCAATAAACCATGTATTTATAGCTATGAATTATATTTTATTTAACTCATGAACATTAATTATTTCATCATATACTTATTATCCTATAATTATTTTATATGAAATTCCATTATAAATGTTTAAGGTTACCATTAATGTTATTATGAACTTAAGTTTACTATATAATCATTTTCTCAATGATAAAAAGTATGATGTTAAATGGAATCTGTATAGAAAATTTTCATTGTAGATAAATTTTTATGAGACTGTAATGACATAATATGAAAAATAAAAATGTTTTTTGTATGAATAATTCTGATATGAGTACATGAGTATTATATTGTATGTGTTTTTCCTAATAATATAAAAATCTAAATTTAAATTTGTCTTAGTTATTTAAGTGATAGACTTGTTTTTTTTATGTTTAATTTTTTGGATGGCCAAATTTGTGTCCTGTTTATCCGTATCGAATATAGTAATTTAAATTTTATGTTTTTAGCACCTGATCTATGTGTGTGATATTAGAGATGTTATAATGATCCTATTTTCATGATACTAATGGATCACATCCCATAATGAAAATAACCTATTCAATAGAATAGTTTGGTCAGTATACTTTCTTAGGTAAATACGGGAGATCAAATGGGCCATTTGATGTTCTAGATAGTAGTATAGATTTTAGAAAAAAGGGAAATGTGGATGGTTTTTCTTCTCGATTGAAGTATACATTGTTTTATTTTTAATCTACATGATAATGAAATAGTATATATAATTATATTTCCCATTGTCATTATATAGAAATAATAGGTCTTTTATTGATATCTCTAGGGTGACACCAAAGTGGAGTACTGTTATTCATTGGATATGTTGCATCATAGGTAGTGGTTTTTGTTTATATTAATTTATTTAATTAATAATGACTTGGAATTATTTATGTCTCTATTATGTGATTCCATTCTCGATAATCGTGGAGAATATATTTCATTTTCTAGGAATATTGGTGTAAAAATATCTTTTTCAGATTACATAGCCATATTTTCTTAACTCTACACTGAATTTTCATGGTGGAAGCATAATTTTGACAACCAAGTTTTTTTAAGGGACGTTCATGATGACTATTAATCTAACAATGCATCCAATAATATTCCCAAAGGTATCCTTGAATTATCACTTATCGCGTGCCATTTTTATATATTGAACATGGATCTCATCAGACACTATATCAATTTCATTGATGAAGTCATACTTTTGGGGAAATTCTAATATAACACTCTACCATCATTTTTATGATATTTATGGAGATATAATGCATCACCCACTCATAATTTTGTTGACTATACATCATGAAAATGGGGATAAATTCTTAGTTATAAATAATGATTGGTTACCTAAATGAAGTTAAATATTCATATTTGATATTTATAAAATGTTTATAGTTATAGAGCTATAATTCAAAAAATAAAACATCCTAAAATACGACAGATAAAAGAACAATAATTACATTGATTTGAAGAAAAAGAAATTCATTATGGAAATAGAGGTTATGATTCACTAATTAAATAGAAAATACGAATTCTTTTCATGGTTGGTATATTGTTTTATAGATACAATGTGTATTGGACTTCTATAAATTTTTCCCTTGATCATATTATCAACCTTGATTTGAAAAAGGCACCATGGGATGAATATATCATTCAAGGTCACCTAATTGATTCCATAGTGGCTGATGACATGAATAATATGATTTAGAGTGACTGGAGGATCAACCCCTATAATCTCATTATGTTTACATAAAAATACAACACATATCATTTTTAAGAACATGTTGTACTATTTTTTCTCATATGGAGACATTCTTCCATTAATAAATGTCAACCTATGACCATCCTTAGTGTTATTGTTCATCTGGGCCAGATCATTGACCACGAGGGATACAAATTTTTCAAATGTAGTATGATCCTCAACATGGGCCACATTAAATGATTATTTTTGATTATATGGTAGAGATAAAGATATTACCAAAAGATATTTTGTGATAAATCATCATCTAATGTGGTATTTAAAATTATATAATAGAATCATATATATTTCTCTCTATAGACTCTGTTGAAATAATGTTTGATGATCTAATCCTATGATTCATTCACTGGTGAGTTACACTATTCATATAAAAATAATGAATCATAGATGATCACCAGTGGTATAATCCCATTATTTTATAGACATCTTGGAGATATAGATAAACTAGTTACATCTGGAAATTATAATATGATATCAAAGATTATATGGGATTCAAAAGAACCTTCACTTCATAGGTGGAAGTTAAAATTTATTTATAACTACTTATTCGTGGTCATAATTAAATCTTCCCACTAGGTAGAAGATTTAAATTCTAGGTGGTGGATAGGCTGAATGAGAGTTTTTTTTTAATTTTATCCCAAGGAACCACATGTGAATGGTTCAAGTCATTAGATGCATTTACATGCTCAGTCTGTCCAAAATATGGTTTTTGGACTTCATTTTTATAACATAGATAATAAATTTAATGGTATTAACATGACCCGAAAGGATATGTTTCATCGTGGATTATCCATACTCAATAATTTAGGGAATATTTTTTCACATGTGATAAAAATAGGGAATAGTTGGAGGAATGTGCTTATAAGGACATACCAGTAAGACGTTGATGGTTTTTCCTATAGGGTCTACAAAAAATTGGGTATTAAATAAAAAATTTGAAAATCCGTATATTTGTTAAATAATATTATATGTATTATGATTTATATTTTCATGACATTGAATTTTTATGTTTGAAAGTGTTTGATTAACTCTTTCATGAGAAAAAGTATATACGATTTATGTAAGGATATGATTGATCATTGATTTTTAATCCAAAATAAATTCGTGTATTTCAATTCCATTCCATACACATTTGATTTAGGAAGGTAAAATATTTCAATATATTATTAAACACATATACTTTATAGATAAATATATTATTTTTTGGGAGTCCAAATATTCAGGTTTTTCATCACGATAAATAATTACATCATCACCATCATTCCCAATCAACATGTTTATCTATAAAACCATGAATATTTCCATAATAATATACTATCATGGGAATATATTGATAATGAATCAGTTATATGATGTAATTACATTGAGGTGTATGACCATTTCATACCTTTGGTAAAGGTGAAGTTATATTCCCCCAAACAACTGATTCTTGAAAGTAGGTGAAGAATTTCTGATTGGAAATATTACATGTGACTGGATATCGTCTACTAATATCATCAAAAGATAGGTTATTTATGTCTAGTATTTTTATGTTCATGTTTTATTCAATGGTCTAGTAAATTAAATGGGTTTTGGAGCCATAATTTTGGATTATTACTCAAGATTCTATAATTAAAAATCATGTATAAATTCTTATCCGCAAGCATTTGTTGGATAGAAAACTTATTAAGGGATGGATCCTATAGTTTTTTTCTAGAAGGATGTTTTGATTTACAGTTTAAAATTGAGTATGTCTTAGTTAATATTGTTAAAATGACCATCTTTGAGTTTTTATAGGAGTACTCAAATATGATTTCACTAATGGAGGAATAAATCTACTCATCATTAAATGATTACATCATATCCATAAGGGTCATTGAACATATTATCATAGAATGTGGCATCACGTCCCTTAGAGTATAGACTATATTTAGTAGAAGAATTTATTCCTTATTATATTTTAATTTGTTTTCATTGCCATTTGATCCATGTAGGCTTATAAATGAGAAATTATTAGTGGAGGATATGGTGTAACTCCATGACCCTAAAATCCTTGATTTGGTGCATTGCATTATTACATTATAGTATAAAAAATATATGAATCCTAGTGATCTGATTAGTTTACTAGTTTTTAAAACTAGATACATACATGATACATATTTTAAATTTGTAATAAAATGATAACAATAATAAATACCAAATTATAAAAAATGGCATCCTTAGAAAATCATTCAACGTTATGTTCATCAAAAAAAGTGGAAAGGGATCCTAGTACAGGTGAGATCAAAGGTTTAGTAAGGATTACTTATAGTGGAATATATCTTGAATCAATGAAAATAAATGGATATATAAAAATATATAATTGAGAAAACATTACATTCAAATAACTGAATACGGAATAAACTATATAGAAATTTATTAATGTAAATCACAACCCATTTAAGAAATTCTCTGAAAACAAAAAGAATACGTAGATTTAATCATCGTTAAAATACTCATCATAATAACTTAAATAAATTATGAATAAAGGTACTGATTTAATATTATATAACATGTATCTAGAACCTTAACAACTATTCCATAAATTAATTTTCCCAATATAGTATAAACTGCTCTAATTTAGACAACTAATCCATCCGATGAGTCTACCGAAGCATTAATGTGCTATCTGTATTCAAGCACAACATATGATTTCATTCCAAAGAATTCATCATATATAGAATATTTGATTAAATTAATAGTCAATAATACTTGTAATAAAATATCAGTAATTTGTTAAAATATATATGTATCAATAATCAATAAATGGGGTATATGTAAAAATGAATTTTGTTGAAGTTTATGAATGGTATTAAAAATTAATGATAATTTAATCATTATTTAGGAAAATTATTAAACAATTTGAATTTTCCATTATAACATTGAGACATTTAAAACATAATACAAATTAATAAGTTAGAATAAATGAAACAATGAATATCATGAGGATAATAAAATTCAATATATAACATTTCAAAAAGAATTATATACATCATATAAAAGAAACCTGGTGTATATGATAATAATACAGCATAATGATTTAAAATTTAGATATAGACCCAAAACAGGAATTTACATTTGTGTGGAATTTACAATTTTTTAATAATAATACATTATTCAAACTATATATTGGTGTTTTGAGTTTGTTTTTTCTTTTAAAATTTTGTTATTATATATTAGATCATGATTTCATCCTCAAAATTATGTAAAACCGGATGTAAATATCATATATATTCATTACATTTTTATTTATAATAATAGAATAAAATGGTGATGGGAAACTAAATGCACATTTCATTGAGACGGTAGGCCATACGTAGGCATGAAAAATACATCCATTTCTTTTCGTCATTAAATGAATGAAATTTAAATGATGTAATTTATAGTAAAAGTATCATCTTTATTTCATATATATATAATCTGTTTGTTAAAATAATCCATATTATACATCATATATAGTGTGATCAAATCACATCGCTTTGGGGAGGCAGTAGTCCATACATTCACAAATAATGTGATTATATTGCAAAAAATTGTAAACCATAAATGTATGACTTATATAATAAATAAGTAAGCCTACTAATATAATAAATATCATATATATCATATATATCATATATCAAATATAAATAAATCCTTAATTCCTTCCTTGGAATGTGTTAAATGGACTATCAAATGACATCCGTTCACAAGACATTATTCCTCTGTACACACAATTGATGATTCCACATCCCATTTCAAAGATTTGTGTGAAATTGTTTGTTGAAATCATTGAATAAAAAATATCTGTATATTGAATATTACTGGTTTTTTATATAATCATACAATAAGAATAATTTAATTGTTGGAGAATGAAAAAAATATACAAGATCACTGAATAATGTTACCTCATTTTTAGTTAAATACTATAGGTTTATAACGAAAGATTCTATTGGCTTTCATTAGTCCAAAATAATTGATTATATGATAATCGGATAGAAGTGGGGAGATTTGTTTTTTCGAAGGATTTGGATGATCTATAATGATCAATGTGGTGGAGGATGTGAGTTAGGGGGTTCCATTTTATAATTGAGGTATGATACACATTTTTAATCTCTCAATACATTAAAATAATATATATTAATATTCAAATATATATAGATCCAAATTTATTTATTTCTAATATATGAATATGATAGTATTAAAATTACAATACAATAATTTTTATACATTTCTAGGTCATATTATTACAATTATGTTTTGAATTTAACCCTTATTTAATCTCGATAACTCTTAATGTGACATAATATGTTTTATTTAAAAACGGAAAAAATAATAACAAAAAAATCAAAATGAAAAATAAATGGATTATCTTTGAAATAACTATCAATATCATAATATGATGGAGTAATTTCATATTTTAATTAATTTGATATCAATAATAAATATATTATTTTTCTTAATATATAGATAATGTCAATTTTCAAAATAATTATTAATTAATTATTTACAAATATCAAAAAAGACAATAATTTTATTAAAAAAATATATCCACAATATATTTATCTCATCTAAAACAATATTGTATGAAATTAATTATCTCAAAATTATATTTATATTAATATTTTAATACCATTTATTAATTAATCCTAGTATTTAAACAACTATTTCATAATTAATGTGTAATGCTTTAATGTAATTATTTATTTCCTAATAAATTCAAAATAAATCACCATGAAGAAGTTAAATATTCTATAACTTAATTTAGTTTTTATAGTCTATTATATCATATGAATAACCATATATATTAAATGTGTCACAAATTAAAATCATGAGTATGAAGAATTGGACATTCCATAAAATTATATTCAAAAAGGATTAATGTCATTAAATTGGGTCAAATATGCCATAAAATTTGAATAATGACGGATTTGGTCAATATTTTCTCATCCAATAATATTATGATAACATTTAGATTAAATTTTAAATATTTATATATTTTTTATACCATTAATTACATGATTTACCATTAACTGTGCTAATAGAAAAATCATGAACATTACTATTAATAATATATAAACATTAAAACAACCTATTAATACAATTTTGATGAAATTATTACAAATATGGAATCCAATAATATTATTAAAAAATATAAAAATGATGACAAGTAACTTAAAACTACTCCCATTGAGGGAATGATAAAATATGTTTTCAAAAGTGAGAACATTTAGAATATTGAAATTGTTTTATATCCAAATTCATTTTGATATCTATAACAGTGCACTAAATTAGATTATAAGATAAAATGATATCTAATAGTACATTAAAAATAACGAAAAATATAATTGATCATAAATATTTTTTATGAAAAAAAAATTGAATTAAAAATTAGTATTTTTCAAAATATTCATCAAAAAAAGAAATATATAAAAAAAATACAAAAAATTAAATAAATCTTAATTTTGATATTCAATATTAAAATAAAAAAATCATTTTTGTAAAAGAAATTTTTTTGTACTGTCAAAAAGTATATTTAAAACATGTGTGCCATCATATGGTTGTAATACTACCTTTAGATAAAATATATCCTTCTAATACATAATATTTAATTTATACTTTTATATATTATTATAAAATAATTTCTATGATTTTGAATTTTTTTTAAGATATTTAATATATATACTTCTTAATTTGGTTAACACTATTTATTCCCTCCAATTTAATTTTAATTTTATAATTTTATATCATTGTTCATTCAAGAAGGGTGTTGTGTGAAATGCAATCTTTCAAAAATATTAACCATAAAATTGACATTTAATAAAATAATGTTTTGTTACATTATACCCTACATAATTATATTGTGTCCATTGAATTGGATATTTATCTTCAAAAATCAATGATTTAAATGTGAACATTTGTTTAGGGGAATCTCATACTAGATATAGGATTAAAAAAACAATATCAAAATAAGAGGGAACAAGAAATGTGATGGTTAACAAAAAAATGGGATTTTGAATAGAAGAAAATTATTTAAATAATGAACATAAATGAAAAATAAAACATTTCAGTAATGATGGAGTGCGATGGATAACACATTTAGTTGAACGTTGATAAACATAATGTCACGAAAATGATTAATGAAAAAGTTCATTGATAATATAGAAAATGATGACAATATGAATACATTTCATTCAAGATAACAATTATCGATATGAAAAACTTATTTAACACTCTAGAAAATTATAAAATATATGTTTTTAAAAATAGAATCATACTAATAGATTATTCCATGATTTATTTATTAATTATCACTTAAAATATTATTCATCATATGGTGAATTAATACATAAAACACTAAAACACTATCTATTGATCCATTAAAACCATTTCTGAAATTTTTAATATTATGAAATTGTTATTATCCAAACATTAGAATCATTTATAATGTAGTTATTATTTCCAATTTTTTTGCAATATAAATAATATATTTTTTCAAATATCATTACCATGTCATTATAAACATATTATGGCTAACCTTTAACATAAACAATTTCTTTCCAAAAAGGTCAATATTCAATAGAATCATGATTCAAAGTTATTGATACCAATTTATACCAGAGTTTTTATCCATGATGAAAATGTATTATAGTACAATATTTTAAAATTAATTAATTCATAAAACGATGATATCATCATTAGAAAAATTTTACATCATTATTTTAGGATCCAATTATAGGAGAATAATAATTAATAATCTTTGAAAATATCTATAATATATGATTGATCTAGATCCCTTATATTCATATTATGTATATTATCTTGATTCATCTAGAATTTTTTTTCATAGTTTCACATGTCCATTATGTTGAAATATAGAATAATATCATTTTAATTATTACCATTTCATTATTTATAAGGTGACCCTTATCTCTAGACTTATAAGATACCCCCACTCCCATCAAGTATTTACCATTGCAATTCATCCAATTGTTATCACATGGGGAGAATTATTTTTAATCTTCTACCATTTGTCCATAATTTTTTCTATCATATTATTATTGTACTTATTACATTCGATTCCATTAAGATATTAGATTTTTTGTCCTAATGGAACATAAAACATTATAATAGAATGATGAAAAAACAAGATACATTAGTATCCTTTGAAGACATGTCATTATCCAATAAAAGAAATGTTCAATCATTGATTCCATGTTGTTTAAAAAATCTTTAAAATACCGTCATAACATTCTTAGTGTAGCTTCATAATCTGAAACACATTTTTCTTCCATTTTCACTAAACAAAAGAATATATTTTCTTCACCTTAGTTTATTTCAAATGAGTGATATACTTTTCAAATAATGTGTCCTTAAAATATTTCCATTCCATTATATATATTCAATATTCCTACCTAGTATTTTGTATCAATGACCATCATTATTCTTCTTCAAAATTTAGACACTATAATAATAGTTCTTCCCTTTACTTTTCAAGACACCAATTTAGATAAATATCATCTCCACAGAATTAACCCATTTCGCAGCCAACATTGGTTCAATTATCCCACAAACTTATGGGAGCCTTAGTCACATAAAGCGATCAGAAGTTGGATAACATCATTGTGTAACATGATTCTCCATCTAAGAATTGTTTTTTTCGTATAGTAAAAACTCATCCTAATTATATTTAAAACATGACAACTTATAATTCTAACTATATCTATTCTATGAGTTTGGAAAACTCTTTATTGGCTGTGATTGTTGATTACCTTCCTTCTTCTAGGATCAAATTCTATACAATTTAATACATAATATTAGATAATAATATTATGAAACAAATTTTACAATCCAAATACTTTTGGGTGGGATAACATAAATTAAAAAAAAATATGTTAATCTCAAAAATTATTTATGATGTTTCTATGTATGTTTATACATAATATTCATTAACATATATCGGATGGTTGTGTTACCTAATATATATTTCCAAAATCATTCAAGGATTTTAATCAACTTTCATTGATACCAACTACAATTTCCCAACCCCGAAATCTAAAAGCATTTATGCTACTGTGTTACATTGGCATAGATACAAGATTATAATAAAAAATGACGGATCAATTTAGTAGTTTTAGAATCAATATACACACATAATACCAGTATTATTTTTGAAATGAATATGAAAAATAATATATAAAATTGGAAATAAAACATATCATTGAGGACTCATTCAATGATATCTACTTCATAACCAGTTGAAAGGATACACAATAGTAGTGTGCTAAATTTCAGAATATGGTTTATGTAAAGTGAAAGCTATCATGATTGAATTATAATACATAAACATGGTAAGTTAAATGACAGGTAACACATTCCATTGATATAAATAGATATGTAATAAATATATAGATATTTAAATAATTGAAACACCGATCATTTTATCAATTCTTTGAAAAAGAAATTCATCTATATTTTTTCATTGTGAAAATTGTCTCGATAACATCTGAAATGATTTCTGAATGAAAGAAATGTTTTAAAATTATAAATCATGAATCTAGAACATGAGATAGTAAACTATCAAGATATATCATCAAGGTGGTTTAAAATACTCTAATTTGACCGACTATTTTGTCTCTTGGGAGTACAGATGCATTGAGGGCCTATCAATAATTGTTCCCCTATTATTTCTATGATCTTAAAGCATTCCTAATATATTAAACAATCTATTTTATTAATAAATAATATGTTTATTCATAACAACTTCCATATTGATTAAATAACCCATATTTTTATATTATTCCTCAATGGTATATAATTGACAAAGAGGATTATGGTTGTTGATGAATGAATATAACATTAAAATATAATTTAATCAATATTGAAAAAAGTAATTAAACATTACAATGTTTCCCATTATAATTTGAAACATTTGAATTAAAAACCCAATGTAGTTATGACATTTAATTAAACATATTATATCATTAGAATAATTAAATTCCTTACATAACATGTCCAAGCAATATATATTCTCCCCATGTAAAATAATCTAGGTGTATAAAATTACAATTTTCCATAATGAAATGAATGTGACATTAAATACCTTAACTTGGATTCCATTTTGGTGAAATTATTTTATCCACATTAATAATTTTTTTAATATTGGTATTAGCTTATAATGGAACTATAATATCATTAATTATATATTATATTATCTTATAATAATATATTGTTACCTATTTGATACCAATAATCCATTATTTTCACTATTTTGGGAGTTCGGTGTAGGTTTTGACATCTTAGAAATTATTTATATAAAATTTATTGATTATTTAATAATTTAAAATTTGTAAAAAAATTATTTTAATATCATATATATACATTAAATTTTAATTTTGAATAATCCATAAAATTTGAATAAAGTAAATGAAATGCATTGTTCATATAGATGGTAGACCATACGTATCCTTGAACACTACATTCTTTTATTATCATTAGTAAAAAAAGTGAAAAATAAATAAGGAATATTAAAATTAATAAATAATATATATTTCATATATGTATCATTTTTTTATTAAAATCATCCATAATTCATTTTATGTATTCTGTGAAAAAATCACATCACATTGAAGATGTGGTAGTCCACACATCCCCCTATGAAGATATTATATTCTCTGAAAATTTTAAGCATAAAGCTATGTGTCATATAATAAAAATATCATAAGTAAATACTTATTAAAACATTAATATAATATATAAATTATAATTCTATCCTTATATACAGCTTTAATACTGGTAAATCGAATAACAAATGAGATCAATTCATGAAGAGGTAGTCCACTGTACACAAGAATAATGACTGCTTATCCAATTTTATGGATGTGATTTAAACTGAAGAATAAAATTAGAGCATAAAAATATATATCATTACACTTAAGACGATTTTTTTAATATGTAATAATGTGATAATTAAAATTTTATGTTTTGAAAAATAAATAATAAGAGTTTGATTATTGAAGAATGTAGCGTTATTTTCTAGTAACACCTTTTAATTTACAACTAAATTCATTCTTCTATTGAATTCATCCATAATTCATGTTTATATTTATAGGGGAGGTAATTTTTGAAATTAGTTTGGATTGTATTGTAGGATCTATATGTCAAGATGTAGTGTTTGCAAATGAGGGAGGATGTTCCCTTTAATTATTGTTGTATGAGAAACTATTGAAGTATCACAAGAAAATAAATTAACATAAATTAATTTATCTATCAAAATGGTTCAATGTTGAGTTATTTCTAATATAATATTATTATAGGTCTCAATAATCTAATCAAATAATTCTCAGACATATTTTTGTCCATATTATTACTGTTATGTTTTTTATTTAACACTAATTTAAACTATTTATCTCATACTGTAAATACATGTGTTTTTAATCCATAAAGGTTAATAAATTTACTCTAAAATGTAAAACTGAACTATAAATAGACCATTTATTTCAAATAAATTCTTGTGATAATCAATTTTGTTAACTTCCATTTTTTTGTATTATTAGCCATTTAATCAAAAATTATTTATTTTTAAATAATTAATTAAAATTTTGATACAATTCATAAAATGATATTTTAAAAATATCCTAGCAACAAGATAATTATGAAATTTAATATGTCCATAATATAGCTATGTTGTAAATAAAATTCATGGATGATATTACATATATCAAATTATAATTATTTAATATCATCATTAGCATTTACTTTTTATTTTAACTACTTAAACAATTAATGCATCTTCATTGTGTAAGAATTTTAGGTAATAATAAATTTACTAAAAAATTTAATATAATTCACTATGATGAAAAAAACTTGTATCATTTAATTGAATATTTATTTTCATAGAATTTTTATGAAAAACCCCAAATAAATTATTTAATACTTGTAATTAACAAGAGTATGTCATATTGGACATTTCATAGAATAAATTAATAATAAATGGTTAAATTCCTCCTAATAGTCCGAATATTCATTTAATATAGAAAATGTATGATTTTGGTCGACAACCACTCTTCCAATAAATCAAGGAAATGTTTTTTTGGAAATTTATTAATATTTATTATATTATATTGACAATTAATTACTCGATTTACCTTTAGTGATGTTAATAAAAAATCTACTTATTACTATTCATAATATTCCGAAATTAAAGGAAAATATTTAAATAATATGGTCCCACTAATTCCAAATCTGGAATCCATTTTTAAAGATATAATACACACATGTTTACGTAATTAATTAATATTAATTCAAATTGACAGAATGAATAAATGTGTTTTTAAGTGAAAATGATCCAAATGTTGAAATTTATCATATCCCAAGTCAATGTGAAAAAGATTCGAATAAACTAAATTATATTTAAATATAGTATGTATCTAAATTCACTTTAGACCCAACAAAAATAAAATTTATCATTATAAATTATATAGATGAAAAATTATGCTTTCAATTAAAATTCAATATTTTTTCACTATTCATCACAATAATAAACATATATAAAAAATATGAAAAATATAATTAATGTACATTTTTTTTCATATCTGAAATTAGAAGTTTATTTTTCAAACAAAAGATATAAAAATTGTATGAACTAAGACATTCTTTTCAAGTATAAGACCCTTTTTTGCTACTTTTCATTGTTATAATGTTAAGGGTGACGAATGGGAGAGTCCGAAGAACTTTTGAATGATGTTTTGAAGAAAAGGGTAAGTTGCACGGGTGGTGCATAGTTTTTTTAACTATTCAGCCAAACCGTTCATGGAGGGTCTGCCGAGGTATTGGATAACATATGGTTAGTGCATGATTTCTCTAACCGTGTAGCCAAACCATCTGTGGAGGGTCTTCTGATGTAGTGACTAACGCACTGTTAGCGCGCTGTTTGTCCAACCGTCCAAGAACACCGTGCGGACACTTAAGTGAGATCCTAAAAAAGTGGATCAAAATTTTTTTTCCTCTATGTGTCTCTATTGTCCTCCTAAGCATCCATAACCCTGGATTTTTCTTCTCTTATGGTCCCAGAAGGTTCTCCCATCAATCCGGATATGATCATAAGGCTTCTCTAGGAAAATCGAATCCAGATTCTTGAGGTATGTAGACGTTCTTCTTCTCCCTTGTTTATTTTCTTAGATCTACATAGATCTACATCTCATCTTCTCTCGGTTTCTTATATTTATGCTCATTATGGGTAAATCTATGTGTGTGGATGACAAGACTGATGATTTATGGTCTTAGTCTTGTTAGGTGAAGAGATCTAAGGTATGTTCATAGAGATTCAACCTTGTTTTCTTGTGCATTCTTCATTTGTGGGGGTTTTCGTCAAAACCTTCGAGGTAGGTGGTTTGTACCTTTCCGTTGAATGTCATTGAATGTTTTGTGAAAATTCCACCAATACACTTGAATGGGGTATTGTGTTTTTACTATTTTATCAATATTGTTGCCTACTTTTTTATATGGTATATTAGAGGATATTGTTTATGAGTAGGGTGAATTGTTGTGATTTGAATGTTTTTCCCATGTGTGTTTCCTTTTGTTTTGACCTTTGTGTCTTGTTTTCTCATCAGGCTTATGTTTACTTTTCAAGCCTAATATTGTAAGATGGTATGAATGTAGTTCTAAATTGTTGATGTGCCTTATAATTCTAGCCCTGTAGTTCATGAGGTTTACATTAGAACTATTACAAGATGCGATACTATATGACTTTACAAAGGGATGTGAGATCCTCTTGTAGTATACCATAGAGTGAATAAACGTAAGGGCTTTTATAGAGTGTCTTTATAGTATTATGTGAGACCAAAGGGGGAATTGACATAGAGTGATTCCACAGAGTGTATGTAGTTCCTCTATGTGGGCCATAGGGATAATTGCCGTTGAGTTCATCCCCAAATAGCCTTTAGTACAATATGAGACTATAGGGGGATTTGAAAGTGAGTGATTCCCAAGAGAGTCTATCATGTAGCTGAACCAGAGGGGTGGGACTGCATGTGACTCCCAAAGGGTTGCTTGTATTTCATGGGTGAACCATAAGGGTTTGTCTGTGAGAACTACCTAGAGGGTTACATGTTTATTTCTACTTTCTTGAGTAGCTTATTACATGTTTGTGAATTAAATGCTTGAAATTGTGGATTTCTTGTTGTTGAATAATTTCCTGGTTTACTACTATCTATACTTTTATCTGAAATATATTCACTTACTTTTAGGAACATATCTTGTGGTGGTTGCATATTGGTATTTAGTCTCACACGATGCTTGGGCCATTCTTTTGAGCCTAAAAAGTTTATATTGTTGTAGGTATAGACAAGGTCAAGTGCCCTTTGACTTCAGATACATTCTTTTATTGGGGATGGAGAGCATGGGAACATGCTAAGGCTTGTGATGGTGAGGTGCTTATTATCTTTTTTTATTTTGCACATTGGTTTAATACAATATTCGGCATTGTGACTTGTTTTCCTTCTTTCCTGGACATATAAGTATCATGCATCTTTATATATATATATACATATGTTCTCCAATTGTTTACATTTTTTTATTCCATTGTTTACACTTATATGGACATTTACTACTTCTGTTACTAATTTGGTTTATCTTCCACTATGTACTCTACCAATGAGTGCATAGTTTTCCCACTATCACACCCAAGGTCCTCAATGATAGTTAGAGCCTCTAGGGTTCGATGAAATGCACTTGAGGTTATGTGACCAAACAGTTACGGGGTGACTCTAGGTGGCTTCTAGAAATGGGATGTTACAAAGTTTTATCAAAGGGTTTATTTTCTCTTGATTTACTGTTTGGAGCCTATAGACAGGGATAGGACAGAATAGGTACTTCGTATTATGTTGTTCCCATCTCATGTTT
Organism: Viscum album; assembly: GCA_963277665.1. Lineage (NCBI taxonomy): Eukaryota > Viridiplantae > Streptophyta > Magnoliopsida > Santalales > Viscaceae > Viscum > Viscum album. The sequence goes on from OY728132.1 coordinate 2,143,263,496, forward strand.
TTTTAACCCGAGGAGGCTGAGTCATAGGTGTATTACTCGTTCAAGGAGCATCCTATCCAGATCATTGATCGAAGTAAAAAGGTTATTCATGGTCAGTTTGTTCCTCTAGTACGGGTGTTATGGAAGCACGGGCGGGTGCCAGATGAGACTTGGGAGAGGGAAGCAGATGTACGAGTACAGTGGCTGGAACTGTTCGGGGTTTCTTCTTATCTGTCGCCTTGTTAGTGAAATTAAAGGACAAATTTTTTTTAGGGGGGAAGTTTTTAAGAACCCAGACATTTTTTTCAGTTATATTACCCTTTATTTATGCTTTTCATGGTTGTAAATTTAATGGTGATTAATGGGACAGACAGAAGAACTTTTGAATGTAGTTTTGAGGCAAAGGTGATGTCGTATGGGCGGTGCACGATTTGTCTAACCGTGAAGCCAAACCGTGCATGGAGGGTCTGCCGAGGAAGTGGCTAAAGCATGGTTTGCACAATGTTTGTATAATTGTGTGGCCTAACCATGCATGGAGTGTCTGTCGATGTAGTGAATAATGCACAGTTAGCACACAATTTGTCTAACAGTGCAAGCACTTAAATGAGATCCTAAAAAAGTGGATCTCATGCTTTTTGCCTCTATGTGTCTCATTTTTTCTCCTAATTGGTCATAACTCGGGATTTTGCTTCTCTTAAGGTCAAATATGGTTCTCCCATCGATCCGAATATGATTCAAATGCTTCATGGGGAGAATTAAATCTGGGTTCTTGAGGTATGTAGACGTTCTTTTTCAGTTTCATAGATCTACTTAGATCTAATTCTCCTCTTCTCTCGGTTTATTATATCTAAACCCATTATGGGAAGATCTACATGTGGGTTGACATGTTTGATGAGTTTTGTTCTTGGTCTTGTTAGGAGAAGATATCTAATGTGGGTTCATGGAAAATAATCCCGGTTTTCTTATGTGTCCTTGGATTATGGGAGTTTTACTCAAAACCATTTAGGTGGGTTGTTTGTGCCTTTCCGTTGAAATTCATTGAATATTTATTGAAAATTACACCAATACCCTAGAACGGGGTATCGCGTGTTTATAGTTTTATCCTTATTGTTGCCTTCTATGCTTATATGGCACAGTAGTGGATATTGTTTGTGAATAGGGTGAATTGTTGTGCTTTGGATGTTTTTCCCATGCATGTTTGCCTGTTTTGACCTATGGGTCTTGTTTGCCCATCAGGATTTTGTTTACATTCCATGCCTACTATTATTGGATGGTATGGCTTTAGTTTTAAAGTGATGATATGTTATAGAATGCAAGCCAAGTAGTTATTGATGTTTACCATGGGACCATTACATGATGTAATACTTGCTGTCATTACATAGGGCTGTGAGAACCTATTGTAGTAGACCATAGAGAGAATCGACATAAGGTTTTCTCCATAGTGTCTTAATAATTTGATTCGAGATGACAGGGGGAATTGACATTGATTGCTTCCTCATAGTGTCTTTAGTTTCTCGAGGAGGGCCATAGTGGAAATTGGCGGTGAGTGCTTCCCTAGAGAACATTTAGTACGATACGAGACAATAGAGGAAATTGGTGGTGAGTGCTTCCCCAGGGAGACTATTCTTTAACTAAACCGGAGGGGTTGAGACTATGGACGCGTCCCAGAGGGCTTTGAATACTTGTTGTTTGACCATAGGGGTTAGGATATGAGAATTGTCTAGAGAGTTACCTATTTTTTTCCACTTTCTTGAGTAGTTGATTACTTGTTTGTGAATTAAATGCATGAAACTATGGATTGTTTGCTATTTAATACATTTCAGGGTTACTACTTTCTATACTTTTACCATCCATATATTCACTGACTATTTGGCCCATATCTTGTGGTTGTTGCCTACTAAGATTTAGTATCACACCCTATTTGGTCCATGCTTTTGGGCCCAAACAAATTATATTTATCCATGTATAGACAAGGGAAAGTTCCCTTCAACTTCGAATACTTGATTGAATTGGAGATAGAGAGCATGGGAACACAATTTGGATTGTGATTTTGAATAGTTTATTATCTGTATTTCTTTTGCACTTTGGTCTAGTACTATATTCATTATTGTGACTTGTTTGTCTTCTTTCCTAAACATATATGATTCATGAATATTTATATATATATATATATGTGTGTGTGTGCTCCATTTTTTTACACATCTAGTCATCAGATGTTTACTATTGTATGGATGTTTACTAATTCCACTATTTCATTTTTTATCTTCCTTTGTGTACTCTTTCAATGACAGTATAGTTTCCACACTACCACATCCACATACCTCACTTCTATTCAGAAACCTCTGGTGTTCGGCAAAATATGCTTGACACCATGTGATCAACCGGGTATGGGGAGCCTCTGGGTGGCTTCTGGAACCGGGACGTTACAAAGTGGTACCATAGGATTTCTTTTCACTTGATTTACTATTTGTATCCTATATCCATGAATAGGACAGAATAGGTACTTGGTAATAAGCTGTTCTTGGGTGTAGCTAACCTGTGTACAGGGAAAATCCATACTACCTCGTTTATTGAAATTTTACTGGTTATCAATTTTACAACTATCTTTATTTCACTATTGTGTGATTCACATGTTTTTTGTTGTTACCGTTGCTGATATTGGGTTTCTATTTCTGTCTCAACCCGATGAGATGAGTGTATGCCATCCCATGAATCATATAGCCATTTTCTAGAATTCAAATACCATGCATTCTTACCATGCCATATAGGACGCATTAGCAATTTCATGATGTTTTGATAGATGGTGTGTAGAATATGCATGGTGTTGTGAAATATTCCTTGATAAAGATACCTGTTGTTTGATATGGTATTGTTAGTGAAGGATTTATTTCAATAAACACTAAATTTTGGTTCCTGATGTGTTATGGGCCCTCATGGACTAGAAATTGGTGGATCAATGCCTTGACCTTGCCTTTTTTTAACATGTGTAATATTCCATGATTTAATTCATGGGGAGTATGGGCCCCCACAGATAGGAATTTGGCATGGTCAATGTTTGTTTCAGTGTTTCACTAGGTCTCGTAGTAATTTTTGAGGCTTACAGTCCTTAAAAACCTTGAATGCACACCGTGTTGTTATGAATACATGAATGGTGTAATTCTGTTTGGGAAGAAATAGTCTTTATATGTACTTTTAGTGTACTCTTATGTTTCAGCCCCTACCAATCTTGATCTGAGGTGTGCGTTTGACCCTGTACATTCAGGCCATCGAGACATCCTCATGTGGTACGCCAACCACAATACGGTCATCAGACATTGGATATGGCTGATTAGTGACCTCCTTTAGAACCTCATGTTGTGCTAGCCTTGGCACGATCAATTATACTAGTTGAAGGTGATGATGTGCAGTTTAGGGAAGGATTTCTGAGGATGATGCAGACCTTCCAGGATTTACCACCTCCTGCCTCGTCTATAGAATACATGGTACATATTTTCCAGTAGAAGCTTCCTCCCACCTTCATAGGGGAAGGAGGACCTTAGGCTGCAGAGTCCTAGCTAGAAGCTATGCTAACTATTTTTGGGCACCTGGAGACACCCCCAGAAAGGTGTGTCAAGCTCACTACCTATATGCTATGAGACTCTTCCAAGAGGTGGTGGGACGTGATTTCATAGGCAGGCCATCACCATGTTATGGCGTGGGAGGACTTTAAAAATGTCTTTTATTACTATTTCTATCCAGAGACCCTAAGGGCCAACCGAGCTCGGGAGTTCATGAGCCTAGAGTATGGTACTCATTCTATCCTGGAGTATTCGTCTCATTTCACCGAGATTCATCATTTCACACCCATCCAGGGAAGAGATGGTTTTATCTTGGCAAGGATGTTTGAGGATGGTCTCAGACGGGATATACACAACATGTGATATCATCAAGTTGAATTCCATCACATCCATCATCAAACAGGCACTGATTGTGGAGCACAATCTGAGAGATTCCAGAGTTGATTGCAAGGGCAGTTCCACTTCTAGAGATAGTGCTCCACCAGATTACAACAGGAAGGGACGTAGAGAGTCTACGCGTGGTGATCTGAGGCAGTGAGGCACATCTTCATGTAGCTAGGAGTTATTCTACTAGTGTGGAAGGGATTTTCATAAGAGGATGCAGTGCCAGAGAGACCCAGTGGAGTGCTGATCTTACGACAACATGGGTCACCTTCAATACTTCTTTCAGGTTTTCTATCTAGCAGTTTGTGATAGGGGTTCATCCATGACTCCACATTCAGGAGAAGCACCACCAGTTTCTCACCAGTATGGGAACTGGAGTTATTCCAGCCATTTGTCTGGAGGTGGATGTAACAACCCAAACTTCCACTGTATGCTTCTCTTTGAATAATACAGTAGCGTGTATTGTACGCAATTTCGAGATTCTAACATGCCGCGACCAATCAAAGTAGCCGTTATGAATAGTACTACCCAATTTTTAAATTTTATACATTTTATCATTCAAAATGGACTTCAATTTTGGATTCGGAATATCGAAGTTATCCTAGGATGAAATTTTGGTACTTTTCGGATAACTTTTATGTTACGATGAATAGTGAAAATCACTAAATTTTTATTAAAAACAACTTTTTTATTCGAAATAATTAATAGTGAGAAATTATGAATTTGACGGGTTTTAAAGTATATTTTATATATAAATTTATCATTTAATACAATGTGGGTCATTGGACATAATTTCACAATTAAACCAGACATAAATAAGTATCAATCTTTTGATAGTTATTATTTCATAAAAACGTGCTTTTTTTGACAGCAGGAATTAATTTTAAATTAATATCTACCACATATGTGTTTTGAATTTTGAAATAGTGATTCCATATATGGAATCAGTATTTCAAAATTGTGTAAATAGGTAACTATCATTTTTAGAAATTTTGAATAATTACTTCGGTAAATATTTTATTTACCATGGTTAAAGGGTAAATACTTTAAATAAGGGTAAAACAAATAATATTATAAAAATAATAAATTAACCTAAAATGTGTCCTAACCTTATTGGTGGATACATGTCTGACCATGTGCATCTTTTGGTCTATTTTGGGACCCCATGGAGCCACTTTTAGGTGATAGGGACACTTTATATTAATTATGTTAAAGTAAATACAAAAATAACATAAGCATATATCTTTTAGGAAAATAATTAATACATAGAGTTATATATGTTATATTTTTTACTATAAAAATTCATTAGAAATTTAAAAATATTTCTTACATAATTGTATTTTATTTATAATTTTTAGACATTAAATAATTTAATTTAATTATGACATAATGATGATGTAGTAATTACAGTTTTAATAAAAGATTAAGATAATTGAAATTATAAATACCCAAATAAAGGTAATTTGAGACTTTTTAAAAATTCCAATAATTTTCTAGGTTACTATGACATATTAGGATTTTTTATAAAAAAAATCAATGTAATAATTTTGTTATAAATTTATCAAGAATAAAATACCCAAAACTGTCAAAATTCATATAAAATAGTTTTTAAATCAAATATTATATTATTAAATTATATTCAATTCCTAAAAATCTAAGAATCGGAAAAGAGACTTATATCATGATAGGTGTATCATTAATGGACCACTTGGGTATATCTTGGTGGTATATAATAAGTTTATTAACTATATAATATAAAAATACAAAGTGACATGTTAAGTGTCAAACTAATTACTTAAGAGTTAAAACTAAAAGATAAGGTTAATATAATGACCCAAACCTATCTAAATTCTATTCGTTGAGTAGTTTTGACCCATCCCCACGTTGAACTTTAAATTATATACTTTGGAGCCATTATAAATAGAATATGAATTTATTATAAAATAACATTTCTAGGTTTTCCTAAGGTGCCCCTCCTCCCCCTTATAAAAGGACACCACTTCTAACCAATTATTAAAACTTTCAATGCCATTTGGTTCAGATAAACCTTTCCCAAATACTATCTCCACTTACCTCACTTAAATCTAGAGGTCTTAGTTTGATTAGAATACCAACCTACAGAGAACATTTGATCAAATCAAAAGGAAGAATCCGAAGAAGAGGTAATGTTTTCACCACCCTCTTTCAAGTTCCTTTCATTTTCAACTTCTTCCTTCTTTATTATTCCCATTCTAAAATAAAAACTCATGTATCTCCTATATAATGTGATATTATTATTAATATCGTACAACCATATTCAGTATTCTATCCATTGTTTGAATGACATTTCCCCATACATGCGTACATACGGCTTATCGTCTCCACGTCATGGTGTAATTGTTATTAAATATATTATTATTTGGATGGGTATAATAATGATGTGTAATTCAGGTAAATAATAAATATAACATGATATTTATTCTTTATATATGATATAACATCCAATTATATATTATTTTAATATCAAAGGGATGATATTGTCGCTCGTGGGTACGTACGGACTACCGTCTCCATGAACGCGATGAGATTCATTCCCTATTGTATCCATTCAAGAATAATTATAATTTTATGATTAAAATTAATTTTTAATACCTTTATATCATTCTGTATATGAAAAAGTTACAACCTATCCATTACGAACACGAAATATGTAAAAAACTTATAAAAGAAAAAGAGTATGTTACCACCCGAAACGATGATAACAATAATGTATTATTAACAAATTATTATTAGAAGATCATCTATGATATCATAATTATGTATATGGTTATTTTATAATTTAATAACAATGTTTTAAATATTATACAATATTTTAACATATCATCTACTAAGGAAATGTACAAGGTAAGGGTTATTTCACAATATCTTCATTATCTGAGGTTCTTTATACGTAATTATCTACTGGGACCTATTTATAATCTACATCCATCTTTCTAAAAAATTTATTTCAAAAAATTCTTGTTATTTTACAGAATATGGGTTATAGTCATTTATACCCTTGTTTGACTTTTTATAAGAGGATTATAAAGGAATTTTTCTGTTGTTTTCCAAACAAGGTCCTTTTTAACGTTTTTGACAGAATTAAGGTAAGAATGTATTTTTTAACATATACGGTCGGTGCAGCTATTTTCTGCAGTTATAAAATCTTAGAAGATTCCTTACAAACTTATAAGTATATTTTCAATGTAAATGGTTTATTTTAAAATTATGTGACTTTTAAATGATTTCAAAAAAATAGATATTTCTCTCAAATATTTTTGATTTCTTCTATGTCTACATCCTTTGATGGATTTTAAGCACTTTGTAGTTGATTTATTATGATACAAAACTTCCCTATTGAATTTACGGTTTGGTGATATGTTTTACTGTGGATGTGTTATTTTTATACCATGCGTGGTTTATGGTGAATCTATTGACATTTCTTATGCTATTTTTAATAAGAATGCTTATGTTATGATGAAATCTATTCAAATGAGGAATGTATTGGACTTAATAAGTGAAGGGAGGATCCCGCTATAGCTCCTCGATGCATCGGTAGGTCCCATGAGACAAACTAGTGTCTTGGCACGAGGCCTCGACAAAATCTTATTTGTAGTATTGGAACGAGGCCTTGGCTATGTGGTTATGATAGTCTGGCATTATGCATTCCATCATTATGAAAGTCGTTATTGATATTTCATGTAATTATTATACTAGTATGAATATCCATGTGAATAAGTAAATGTAATTATTTAATTTTATCTTTTCCATTTTTTTTTGATGTTCATGTTTAAAAGGCTTTTTTTAGCTATACATTGCTTTATATTTTTATGTTTATTTATGAATGTCTCTGCAATATTGTTATCCTTACTGAGCATCTGAGCTCACCCCTTCCAATGTTTTATTTTTCCCAGGATCTGATGAATTAATTTATGAATGACATGTAAGGATAATATGAGCGGATATGAAGACAATCTGTTCTTGTGGTTGTTATTCACTTTACGATGTAATATAATCATTGTGAATGAATCTGGTTTTTCCAAGGCTATTAAACTAATATGTCTTTCAAGACTTGATCTTTCTTGTGATCATGCCAATGTTATTTAATAATGCACTGACTCTGGGAAACTAGGTTCGGGGTGTTACAGTTTGTATCAGAGGACGTTTATTATAAACCTTGGAAGGTAGATTTAGGTAAAATCTGATTAGATCACATAGACCTAAGATAGACTTTGAGGATTAGTATAGAAGAACTTCCTAGAATTTTGGTATTGTTGAAATTTTTTGAGTTTTACAAGCAATAAATCCCTGTCTGGATACGAGAAGGTAGAGGCGGCTCTGGCACAGATGTACCTAGGGGTAAATCCCGAAAACACCACTTTGAGCTAGACTCGAACGGGAAATGGTGCACGACCATGGGCCTTGCTTCACTCTTGGTAACGAAACTCCCGAGGGAGATACCTAGGATAATTATCATTTTCATTAAGAACCATTATGAATGGTTTATGAGTATATACTTCCTCAAAGAAATCATTTTTATGATTATGGTTTATATCCATAAACTTTTCAATTTATGTTAAGTGTTTTACAACTATGGAATTATGTATCTTGATTCATAAACTAATCAAGTTTATTCCATTGATTAGAAATGGCGCCTGGTGGAAGAAATGGCAACTGTATCAATTCACTCACTCCATGTAGGGATTTCCCTCCTACTCAAGCTAGTTACAGTGGAGCTGGGGATGTAACTGGTGCTGATTAGCTTATCACCATACTAGGACAACTCAATCAGGTTATGAATAATAACTATACCCATAGGGAGAAACCCGATCCACGGCATGGAGGATCAATGTTAGATCGCTTCATGAGGCAACAACCACCAACCTTCAATGGGAGTACAAATCCATTGGTAGATGAGAAATGGATAAGTTCCCTAGAGAAAATATTTCAGGCTTTGGGGAGTAGTGAAATCGAAAAAGTTATCATGGCAGTTTACCGCCTCACTAGAGATACTGATCAATGGTGGTATTTGATTCAAAACAAGAAAGAAGTTGATGAAATATGAAATATGGAATTTAGGGATTTCAAGGATATAATTTTAGAAAAATACTTTTATCGTGACCATCGAGCAGATATTGAAAGACAATTTCTGAGTCTAAGGCAAAATGAGGATGAGAATGTCGCCAAGTATGAGGCTAACATTACAAGGTAAGCAAGGTATGCTAGAGATTATATTAATAACCCAAGAAGTATGATTGATCATTTCTTTGAGGGTTTAAAACCATTTCTTCATTGATCAATTGTCTCACAATCCTTCTCATTATACGAAGACATTGTCTCATGTTCTATCAAAATAGAAATGTATTCTCTATGTATTATGAATTTAAAGCAATGGAAGATAAGTAGAGATCTACTGATCAATCTGGAAATGGAAATATGGGGAAGAAGGGAAGATTTGAAAATCCATCCTGCAGTAAATGTGGAAAGAAACACCCCAGTACTTGCTTAAAAGGAATGGGAGTCTGTTACAAGTGTGGTGAAAAGGCCACCAAGATCATGATTGCAAGACAAAGAGAGTTTTTGTCAAAGTGGAATGCTATAATTTTAGAGAGATAGGACATTATAAAAATGAATGTCCTAAGAATCAGGGGATCTTGCCTCAGAAAAGGCCAAGGGATCAAGGCCATACTTATGTTGTCACAACTGCTGATGTAGAAGCTCCGAAAGACGTAGTGGAAGGTAATTTAATGGTTTCATCATGTTTAGAAAATGCTTTATTTGATTTTGGATCATCACATTGTTTCATATCTTCCCTATTTTCTATGAAAATTAGATATATCCAATTTGATTTAACAAATGAGTTGTCAGTTAAAACTCCAAAGGGATGTATCATTGCAACAATGTTTTGTGAATCAGTCCCCATTAGAGCACATAAATGTTCTTTATCCACTGATCTCATTTTCATACCTATGATTGAGTTTGATAAAATCCTCAGTATGTATTGGATTTCAGACAATTATGTGAAGATTTATTGTAAGAATAAGTAGGTTATGATTTTTTATGATGATGATAAAGAACACATTAATTTTAGAGCCAAATCGTGACCACCTAATTCTTATCTAGATCCACCCCCATTAGCTCAACTAAATTAATTTATCTGGGAGGAAGAGAATTAAATAACTATGGGTGAGGAAGGAAATGTTCAAATAGAGGATGTACCTATTGTGATAGAATATGTAGATGTGTTTCTGGAAGATTTACCTTGACATTCTACAGAACAAGAATTTGGGTTTTCCATTGATTTAATTAATAGATCAAGGCCTATATTGAAGATCCCTTATATAATGGACACTTTAGAATTAGTGGAACTAAAGAAACAAATAGAGGAATTGAGTAATAAGAGTTTTATTCACCCGTAGTGTTTCTCCATGGTTATCCACTGCTCTTTTGTTAAAAAGAAAGATGGATATATGAGGTTATGTATTGACTATAGGGAGATCAATGCTATAGCAATAAAGAAAAAGTATCCCATACCTCACATTGATGAATTATTTGACCAACTGCATGGAGATCTATACTTGTAAAAGAATGACCTTCGATATGGATACCATCAATTGTGTGTTAATAAGGAAGACATTATGAAAAAAGAATTTCGAACCAGTTAAGGGCATTACGAGTTTACAGTAATTCCTTTTGGGTTGACTAATGGACCCTCTATATTCATGGATCTAATGAAAATATTTTTCAAAGAATATCTCGATGATTTTGTGGTGGTATTTATTGATGATATCTTCGTATACTCCAAAAGATTTGAAGATCATGAAAATCACTTGCGCGTTATCCTGATGACTTTTAGAAGACATGAATTATATGGGAAGTTTAGAAAGTGTGAATTCTGGCTTCAAAAGATTTCTTTTCTTGTCCATATTGTCTCTAAATATAGAATATTTGTTGATCCTTCTAATACCAATGCAATCCACGAATGGCCAGCACCTACCCTTATAATTGAGGTACGTAGTTTTATTGGTGTAGCAGGTTATTATAGATGTTTCGTCCAGAATTTTTCCCGATTGGATAACCCATTAATAATGCTCACACGTAAAGGGGTTAAATATGTTTGGACAAAAGAGTGTGAAGAATGTTTTGAATAAATGAAGAGAAGATTAGTCAATCTTCCTATATTGACTCTACCATTGGGGGAAGACGGGTTCGTTATTTATATTGATCCATTGAAGAAAGGACATGGTTGTGTCCTTATGCATAATGATAGGGTTATTGCCTATGCATCAAGAAAGTTGAAAATTAATGAGAAAAACTATCCTACTCATGATCTCAAGTTAGCAGTTGTGATCTTTTCTTTGAAGATATGGAGACATTATCTCTATGGTGAAAAATGTGAGATTTATACTGATCACAAGATATTGAAGTATATTTTCTCACAAAAAGAACTCTACACGAGGCAAAAGAGATGGCTTGAATTATTCAAGGATTATGATTGTAAGATACACTACCACTCGGGGAAAGAAAATATGGTGGTAGATGCTTTGAGTTGAAAATATCATCGAGTTTTGAATAATATAACAATTGAAAGGGATCCAATTTGCATGGATCTAGTGAAGATGGACATGGGAATAACCATGGAAGGTGAAACATCCATGCTTTTTCAAATGGTTTCCAAACCATCCTTACTAGAAAGGATTAAGAGTTTTCAGCCCAATGATGTAGAATTTCAAAAGAAGACTAACGCTGTGAATGATGGGAGATTGAGAGAATTTTTGTATGAAGAAGGAATTTTGAAATTTAGGAAGAGACTTTGTGTTCCTGATATACCAGATTTAAAAAGGGAATTTTTAGATGATTCTCATAGTTCCAATTTCTCTATAAACCCATAGAGCACCAAAATGTATAGAGATTTAATGAATCATTTTTTTAGGGACAACATGAAGAGGGAGATTGATGATTTTGTTTCAAGATGTATGGTTTGTCAACAAGTGGTAGCATGAAGTCAACAACCTTGAAGAGTCATGAAACCACTTCACATACCTGAGTGGAAATGAGATAATATCACTATGGACTTTGTCATGGGACTACCAAAGACTCCTAGAAGGAACGATGAAATATGGGTCATTATTGATGGTCTTACCATGTTAGCCAATTTTATTGATATAAGGGAAGATTTACCACATGAAAGTCTAGAAAGAATATATATTAATGAAGTTTTGAGACATCATGGAGCACCCATATCTATTGATTCGGATCGAGATCCCCATTTTACTTCGAGATTTTGGAAGAGTCTTCAGAAGGCCTTGGATACTGAAATTCATTTGAGCACTACTTACCACCCTCAAACAGATGGAAAATCAGAATGGACTATTCAAACCATAGAAGACATGCTGAGATCATGCTCACTTGACTTTCAGGGTATGTGTGATCAGTATTTACCTCTGGTAGAATTTTACTATAACAATATCTTCCATTAAATTATTCGTATGGATCCATATGAAGTGTTATACAGAAACAGATGTCTCACAACAACATGTTGGGATGATGTTGGTGAATGAAATCTTATAGGCCCAGAACTGGAGGAGGAAACGATGGAAAAGGTGATGGTAATCCAAAACCATATCAAAGTAGCTCAAAGTTGGCAAAATAACTATGATAACAACCGAAGAAAGGATTTTGAATTTCAGGTTGGAGATCCTATTTTCATGAAGGTATCTCTCGGGAAGGGAGTCATACGTTTTGACAAGAAAGGTAAATTGAGTACCAGGTACATCGGTCCTTTTGAAATTCTAGAACGAATTGGGGTTGTCGATTACCATTTGGCAATGCCGCCAAATCTCTCCAAATTTCATGATGTCTTCCACGTTTCACTGTTGAGAAAATACATGCCTGAACCAACACGTGTACTCACCAATGAGGAACTAGAACTGGAACCTGATCCCACTTATTGCGAAGAGCCTGTCAGGATTCTTGATACGAGAGAACACATTCTGAGAAACTGGACGACTCGTCTGGTAAATGTTCTATAGAGAAACCATAAAATGGAAGAGGCAACGTGGGAACCCGAGGAACTTATGATGAAGAACCACCCAATTATTTTTATGCAGTATTACTCTAGAAATGTTGAGAATGAAATTATTTGAACAAGGGGAGAATGTAACACCCCAAGCATCCACAGAATGCTTCTCTTTGAATAATACAGTAGTGTGTGTTGTACGCAACTTTGAGATTTAACATGCTGCAACCAATAAAAGTATCCTTTATAAATGGTAATACCTATGTTTTGAAATTTTATTCATTTTATCTTACAAAATGGGCTTCAATTTTATATTTGGAATATCAAAATTATCATAGGATGAAATTTTGGTACTTTTCAGATAACTTTTAAATTTTGACGAATAGTGAAAATTACTAATTTTTTCTTAAAAACAACTTCTTTAATCAAAATAATTAATAGTGATAAATTATGAATTTGAATGGTTTTATAGTATATTTAGAATATATTTTTACAATTTAATACAATTTTGGTCATTGGACACAATTTTACAATTAAACCGGACATAAACAAATATCAATCTTTCGATAGTTATTATTTATTAAAAACAGTCTTTTTGTTTTGACAGTGGGAATTAATTTTAAATTAAATTCTGCCACTTATATGTTTTGAATTTGGAAAAATAGATTCCATATTTGGAATCAGGATGTACAAATTGTGTATATAGGTATCTTTCATTTTTATACTTTTTGAATAACTATTTCGGTAAATATTTTATTTACCATGGTTAAAGGGTAAATGCGGTAAATAAAGGTAAAAGATAATATAATAATAACAATTAATTACCCTAAAACCTGTCTGAACCTTATTGGCAGATACATTTCCGACCATGGGCATCTTTGGGTCGATTTTGGGACCCCATGGAGCCACTTGTAGGTGATAGAGACACATTATATTAATTAAGTTAAAGTAAATAAAAAAATGACATAAGCATAAATCTTTTAGAAAAACAATTTTTACATAGGGTTATAAATGTTATATTGTTGACTATATATATTATTTAGAAATATAAAAAGATTTATTACATAATGGTAATTTAATTATAATTTTTATACATTAAATAATTTAATTTATTTATGACACAATGATGATGCAGTAATTACCATATTCATGAATGTTTAAGATAATTGATATAATAAATACCCAATTAAATGTAATTTGAGAGTTTTTATAAATTAAAATAATTTTCTAGGTTACTATGACATATTGGGATTGTTTATATAAAATTTTTTCAATGTAATAATGCTGTTATAAATTTATCAATAACAAAATACCCAATAGTGTCAAAATTGACATAAAAGAGTTTTTAAAACAAATATTATATTATTAATTTATATTCAATTCTTAAAAATCTAAGGATCAGCCAAGATAATTATATCATGATAGGTGTATCATTAATGTACCACTTTTGGGTAGCTTGGAGGTATATAGTATGTATATTAACTATATAATATAAAAATACAAAGTGACATGGTAAGTGTCAAACTAATTAACTAAGAGTTAAAACTAAAATATAAGGTTAATATAATAACCCAAACCTAACTAAATTCTACTAGTTGAGTGTTTTTCGACCCATACCCTCCTTAAAAATTAAATAATCCACTTTGGAGCAATTATAAACTGAATATGAGTTTATTATAAAATAATATTTCAAGATTTTCCTATGGTGCCCCTCCTCCCCCTTATAAAAAGACACCACTTCTAACCAATTCATCACACATTAAAAGCATGTTGGTTCGGAAAAACCCTTAAAAAATACTCTCTCAACTTCTCTAAATTCATCCTAGAGGCCTTAGTTTGATCAGAAATCCAACCTATGGATCCCTTTCGATCTAATAAAAAAGAAGAACGTGGAGAAGAGGTAATGTTTTCACCACCCTCTTTCAGGTTCCGTTCTTCCTCAAATTCTTCTTTCATTGTTATTTCCATTATAAAATAATAACACTAGTATCTCCTTTATACTATGATATTATTATAAATATGGTATAACCATATTCAGTATTCTATCCATCATTTTAATGACATGTCACCAGACATGGGTACGTACGGCTTACCGTCTCCACGTCGTGGTGTAATTGTTATTGAATATATTATTATTTGGATGATTATAATAATGAAGAGTAATTAATGTAAATAATAAATATAACATGATAATGATTCTGTATATATGATATACCATCCAATTATATATTATTTTAATATAAAAAGGATGATTTTGTCACTCGTGCGTACTTACGGACTACCGTCTCCACGAACTCAATGAGATTAATTCCCCATCGTATCCATTCAAGAATAATCCTCATTTTATGATTAAAAGTAATGTTTAAGAACATTATATCATTTTTGATATGAATAAGATAAAACCTATCCATAACAAAACGACTAATGTAACAAAACATATAATAGATAACGAGTAAGTAAACACCAGAAACGACGATAATACTAAAGTATTATTAACAAAGCATTATTAAAGATCATATATGAAACCATAATTATATATATGGTTCTTGTATAATTTAATAACAATATTTTAACTATTATACAAGATTTCAACATACCATCGACTAAGGAAAAGTACTGGGTAAGGGTTATTTCACAATCTCTTCACTATCTAAGGTTGTTTATAGGTAATTATCTATGAGGACCTCTTTATTATCCACATCCATGTTTCTTAAAAATGTATTTAAAAAAATTCTTTCTATTTTACAGAAACGGGTTAAATTCATTTATACCCTTGATTGAGTTTTTATAATAGGTTTATAAAGGAATCCTTTTGTCATTTTCCAAACAAGGTCCCTTTTAACCTTTTCGTTAAAATTAAGCTAAGAATGAATTTTTTTAACTTATACAGTGGGTGCAGATATTTTCCACCGTAATAAAATCTTAGAAGATTCCCTTACAAGATTATAAATATATTTTCAGAGTGAATGTTTTAGTTTATAATTATGTTACTTTTAAATGATTTAAAAAAACAGATATTTATCTCAAATAGTTTTGATTTCATCAATGTCCACATCATTTGATGGATTTTAAGCTTATTTGAAGTTGATTTATTAAGATACCAAAATTCTATATTGTATTGAAGGTTTTGTGATATGTTTGACAGAGGATGTGTTATATTTTTACAATTCATGGTTTATGGTGAAAGTACTAACATTTCGTATGATAGTTTTAATACGATTGTTTATGTTATGTTGAAACTTTTTCATATGAGGAATGCATTGGACATAATAAGTGACGGGTGGAGACCTCTATAGCTTCTCGATTAATCGGATGGTATAATGAGACAAAAATGTGTCTTGGAACGAGGCCTTGAAAAAATGATATTTGTTGTCTTGACACGAGGCCTTGGCTACGTGGTTATGATAGTCAGGCATTATGCATTCCACGATTATGAAAGTTGTTATTGATATTGCATGTGATTATTAGACTAGTAGAATATCCATGTGAATAAGTAAATGGAATTATTTCATTTTAACATTCCTATATTATGCTGATGTTCAAGTTTAGAGGCATTTTTTTAGCTTTACATTGCTTTAAATGTTTATGCTTATTTATAAATGTTTCCTCTATATTG
Organism: Viscum album; assembly: GCA_963277665.1. Taxonomy (NCBI): domain Eukaryota; kingdom Viridiplantae; phylum Streptophyta; class Magnoliopsida; order Santalales; family Viscaceae; genus Viscum; species Viscum album. Next base: position 2,143,280,069 of record OY728132.1, read on the forward strand.
TTATCGTTACTGAGCATATGAGCTCACCCATTTCAATGTTTTATTTTTCCCAGGATCTGAAAAAGTAATTTATGAATGACCATTAGGGATAATATGAGGGTATATGAAGACAATATGTTGTTTTAGTAGTTTTTCACTTTATTATATAATGTAAAAATTATAAGTGTATCTAGTTATTCCAAGGCTACTAAACTAATCGGTCTTTAGAGACATGATCTTTCATTTGATAATGCCTATGTTATGTAATATTGCACCGAATCTTGGAAACTGGGGTCGGGGCATTACAGTGGAGGTCGAGGCCGTGGTGGTTAGTCAGCAGTCTTTCTGTGACAGTAGGGTGGATCAGCTCAGAGCGGTCAGGTAGGGTCACAGTATTGTGGTACAATTCATGCTTTTGCTGTGGAGAAAACCTAACAGGAGCAGGATCCCCAGACCCTCTACAGTTCGTGGTACGATATAAGTGGCCTCAATTTTTTCTTCTTCTCTTTCTGATTTAGGGGATTCCCATATATTTATCGTTGTTGCTATGGTGGAGAGACTTGGGCTTTGCATATTTTCCTCTACTGATACATTGGCTCTAGACAAACCTGTAACGACCCAAATTTTCATTAATGGAAAATCCCTCATGATCTAGTTAAATGTTTCTTTATGAATTTTTTTATAAGATGTCAACTTCTTTAGTTTTATGTTAAGATTTGTGACTGTTACTTTTATAGCCGTTGAACAGTGATAACTTGAGTAGTATAAATATATGGCTTTAACGAACCCAATTTTACTCAGAAAAAGGAATTGATGGCCTCATCCAGTAGAGTTTCCCCATACGAAGCCCATTTTTCAGAGCACAGATAAGAGGTGGAATCTTTGGGCTTCGCCCTCGACCAAGCCCAAGCTGAGCTTCATTATGTCAAGCTCGAACGGGACCGTCTACGGGAAAAGTGGAAGTTGATAGAGATTACCACTCGAGCGATGTTATCCGAGCCGCCCCAAGAGTATGTCACCATCGTACACCTTACCCTTAGGTCTTATGCGGCTATTTTAAGGGGTTGTGTAACAAATAAGTAGTACTATGTTCATGTCCATTATTTTTTTATATAAGAATGAATATAATTTCTAGTCATTTTTGATACATTGTAAATAGCTTTTAAAGTACAAATGGTGTTTTTGGTTATTATTTAATTAAGAATTATATTTTGTTAAATTAAGGGATTTTTTTGATTTAAATAATATTTTTATAAAATATTATTATTAATAAAAAATTATTTTTTATTAAATATATATGACCTTATAATTTTATGAATGCAATTAAAATTTTTATTAAGGTTTGAAAGCCATTTCTGTCAAAACCCGTGAATTTTTTATAAATGTCAGTTTTTATTTTAAAAGTGATAATTCACATATTTAGAAAACTATTTAGATAAAATAAATATTATTTTTGGAATCAGGATGTCAAAATTATCCAACGGTGAATTTTTCATAATTTTCTGAGACAATCAAATGTTTGGGTAAAAATTAAATACCATTTAAATATATAATGTGTTTTATGACATCATAATGACCCAGTGGTGATGTAATAAAATACCATAATCTAATTTTCGGCCAATATGTGTTTTATCATTAAAATAATGTGATTTTGGGTTTGTTTGACTTACTTTTCAAAGCATTAATGGAGCCCTCAAGACTTATTCAACACTTTGCCTTTTTAAATTAATTTCTATGGGAGTGTGACTCACCTCAACATAAGCAACCCTAATTTTTTTAATAAGTTCTGACCTTGGCCTTGTAAAATATTGTTTTCCTCTTTCCTTTTCCAGAAACCATGGGCAAATACCATGGGATGGTTTGTGGTTGGGGTTATTTTTATATAAGGGGTCCCAAACCTAAATAATAAAGAATTCTCTCACCTTTCCTATATAAACCCACCCAAGCTCCCACTTCCTCCTCACTCAAAGCCCTTGGAGTTCGTCCAACCTCTTCCCTACTCTCTCTAGAATCCTCTCAAGGTGCCCCAAGCTCCCAAGAAGCCTCTCACAAGCCTCTCTCTAGCCTTTGGAAGCACACATCCATGTAAGGGTTTTTTTCTCCTTTTCTAATTTTTGTCAATTTTCTTTAAGATGTATTGCCCTATTAATTTCATTTATGAATATTGGGGTATGGTTTTGCACCTCCCCCATACTGCTATATTATTGATTTAATGATGGGAGACCCCTTTCTCTCTCATTAAATGCCTCCCATGTACACCCATTACTATGCCGAAATTCTGAAAGGAACTCCTCTTTCTTCCATTTCATTCAAGAAATACTTTTGTATCATGAATCTAAATTCCATTTCAATTGTTTGGAAATGTATCTATATAACCTCCTTACTTTCCATTATATGTAAATATGATGAGGAACCCCTTTCTCTCTCACCAACCATTTTTTATGAATTCTTATTTCACGCCACTACGCTGCCGAAATCACACCAATTTTCTAAGCCAATGTCATTGTGTGGTGAATACCATGCCCATTTCTCCATCAAGGGTATTCACCTTTATGCACATTTAGTTATTGATTATAAAGTTTCATGTATGAATTCCACATTACTTTATCATGGAATAAATGATTATGTTTTATGAATCCATGTTTTATGATCCATGTGGCACACTTATGCATGAAATGAAATGTTTAAGAAGGGTTCACCCTTATAGCGCTCCAATGCATTGGGTAAAGTATAGTATCATGATACATCAAGTTCAATGAGTGTTTACTCATGTAAATTCAAATGCAACGAGGGTTTACTCATGCATCATGTGAAATGAGGGTTTACTCATGCTCGATGTGCAACAAGCCTTGGCTCATGCTAATTCAATGTTAAGTGTTGTTGCCACATTTCCATGTTATGATTACCATTATTAATCATGCCTTTATGTTCATGTTTCTTTTATGCTCTATTGATATGCCTATTTCCTAACATGTATTGTACTCTCCATGTTATTCCATGTGTACTCCCTTACTGGGATTTACAGCTCACCCTTTTCATATGCATGTCCTCGGGTTATACCAAGCAATTCTAAGTACGAAGGAATGTAGTGGTCATGTAAAGGAAGTTTTCAATAAAGATGTTGTATTTAATGTTTTATGTTTTTATGTAATGATCCTAATCCCCAAAGACACTAAAACTCTCGATCTTATTTGTTGTATCAAGTGAAGGCTTTTGTAATAAAGCATGTTTAACTTGTAATAAAAAGCAGGGTTGTCATAGTTGGTAACAAAGGATAGGTTTAGTTATTTTTGGGATTAGGAAACCCTAGTAAAGCCTTAGATACAAGACTATGTATAACAAAAAAACCCTATTTTTTGGTAATTATTGAGTAAGTGGTTTATCAAGCAAATACATCCCTGTCTGGATAAGAGTAGGTAGAGGAGGCTCTGGCACAGATGTATCCTAGGGGTAAACCCGAAAACACCGCTTTGAGCTAGACTCAAACGGGAACTGGTGCACAACAACGGGCCTTGCTGCACTCCTGGTTACGACACTCCTGGGGGATATGTTTTGATAAATTCAGAAGCTTAGTATGAACCCTTATTAAGGGGAAAATGCCCCTAAGAATATAAGTTAGAAGGTAGATCATGAAAATCCTGGATTGAATCCTATAGACTCATGAGTTAAAGAGATTAAAGTGTATTTATAAGTAATCAACTTTTGTCATTGGAATACCCTTCATGTACTACCCCTAACATTCCTTTTATTCCAGCCAATGGCCGGTAATAGGAGAACTCGGGCTAACAACCATTGTGAAGATCAGTTTGATGATTTTACTAATGAGATGCCCAATCCAATGGGAGGAAGAATCATGAACTTTGTCATGCTTCTCTCTCAGCTAACACAAGTTTTTAATAGAAACACAGGTCAAGAGGAACGTTCAACCCCCCCACCCCCCTAAGAAAGAACAAGTCTCTATTGAAAGCTTCGTGAGACAAAGGCCTCCTACTTTTAGTGGATCATCTGATCCCACGATCGCTGAGCAATGGATCAACTCCATTGAAGAGATATTCTCCATCCTCCAATGTTCTGAACAAGAGATGGTTCTCCTGGAGGCTTATCGTATGGAGGGTGAAGCTGATCAATGGTGGACGTTGATCAAAAATACGAAGCCTGTGGAGGAGATCAAGGCTTTGGAATGGAAGTAATTCCGAAAGATGTTTTTCGATAAAAATTTTCCGTGCACCCTCCATCTTAAGATGGAAAGGGACTTCCTTTCCCTCAAGAAAAAAGATGAAGAATCTTTGGGAGCATACGAGGCAATCCTCACAAGGCTTGCTCAATATGCTTCTAGCTTTGTCGTTACCCCCGAATGCAAGGTTGACCGCTTCATTGGTGGGTTGAAGCCTAGCTTGCGGAAAGCATTAGCGATCCGTGACTTCGACAGCTATGAGGAAATTGTCCGATGTGCCCTCAAGGTTGAAATGGAGATCGTAGAATCACAGGGGTATCATGGGGACAAGAAGCGTAAGGTTGACTTAAATTTTGGTGGGCCGATGGATAAATCCAACGGCGCTAAGAAGTTCAAGCACCCCACTTGCCCAAAGTGCGGAAAGAAGCACCCTGGAAATTGCCTTAGGGGGACGAGAAAATGCTTCATGTGTGGAAGGGAAGGGCACCTTGCTATTAAGTGTTGCCAAGAAGGACCCGCAACTGCGACAGATGAGAGGAACGCTCCGTTCGAAACTCAACGCATTGTTCAATTCTACAAATTCTATGAACCGAGTCATTTGGAATATCAGTTCCCTAATCCAAGGGTTTTCGGAGGCAACCAACAACCTCCAAGACAACAAGGAAGAGCTTTTTCCATCACTTCTACCGAAGTGAACCCCGAAAACGATGTGGTGACAGGTACGCTAGTTATTCATTCAAGAATAGAGAACGTACTTTTTGATTCAGGTTCTACGCATTTTTTTATATCTCAAAAGTTTAGTAGAAAAATCAGAGAACCACCACAAATCATGGAAGTAAAGATGTTGGTGAGTACGGCAAATGGGGAAATCATTGCATCCCATGAGTATAAGTCCTCCCCTATTATAATATGTGGATTGAATTTCCCGACGAAACTCATCATACTCCATCTGGTGGAATTTGATGCAATTCATGGCATGGATTGACTTTCTTTATATAGAGCCAACATAAATTGTCGGGAGAGGGAAATCACACTGCATATGGAGAATCGACCCCCGATTCATTACATGTTTCAGGAGGAAGATGAATCTCCTTTTTCTCCATCATCTCAATCATGGATATTACTGCCTTATGAGCATACATATCTGGCTCAGATGATTGAGTCCAAGGAAGAAACCACCCTTGAAGAAATTCCTATTGTGAGGGAATTCGCTGAAGTGTTTCCCGAGGAACTTCCTGGTCATCCTCCAAGAAGAGATGTTGAGTTCTCAATTGAACTTATACCTGAGGCGCTACCAATATCCAAGACTCCATATAGAATGTCTGTTGTTGAGCTTGAAGAGCTGAAGAAACAACTACAGGAGAAACTGGATAAAGGGTTTATACGCCCAAGTGCATCACCATGGGGTGCACCAGTCCTCTTCGTCAAGAAGAAGGATGGGTCAATGCGGCTTTGCATCGATTATCGTGAACGTAAAAAAATCACGATAAAGAACAAGTATCCTCTCCCAAGAATCGATGACTTGTTTGATCAGCTGCATGGAGCACAATACATCTCCAAGGTGGACTTGCGGTCAGGATATTATCAATTAAGGGTGAAGAAGGAAGATATCCCCAAGAGTGCTTTTCGTACAAGGTACATGCACTATGAATTCATAGTAATGCCTTTCGGACTCACCAATGCTCCAGCAATATTCATGGACTTGATGAATAGAGTCTTTAGAGATTACCTTTACAAATTTTTGGTAGTCTTTATAGATGATATTCTAATATACTCCAAAACCAAGGAGGACCATGAGGAGCATTTAAAAACTGTACTAGAGACATTGCGCAAGGATAATCTCTCTGCAAATTACATCAAGTGTGAGTTTTGGTTGAAGGAAGTCTCATTCTTGGGCCATATCATCACAAGAAATGGGATATATGTGGACCCCTCCAAAACAGATGTAATTGAGGGATGGCTGAGGCCAACATCGGTAACTGATATACGTAGCTTCTTGGGGTTAGCTGGATATTATCGACGATTTTGAGAAATTTCTCACGATTGTCCAACCCTCTTACCAAGATAACTCGAAAGGGAGTAAAGTTTGCTTTGAGTGATGAATGCGAAGAAAACTTCAAGGAGTTGAAAAGGAGGCTTATCACTGAACCTGTGCTCACTTTACCCACAAGTGGGGAGATTTTTGTGGAATTCAGTGATGCTTCGAAAAAGGGCTTAGGATGTGTGATGATGCAGAATGATAAAGTGATATCATATGCATCAAGTCAGTTGAAAATACATGACTGAAACTATCCAACGCATGATATAGAGTTGGCGGCTGTGATCATTGCCTTGAAAATCTGGCGGCATTATCTCTATGGAGAGAAATGTGAGATATATACTGACCACAAGAGTCTTAAATATATATTCACACAAAAAGAGCTTAATATGCGCCAGAGAAGATGGATAGAGCTTATCAAGGATTATGACTATTCAATACATTACCACCCTGGGAAGGCGAACAAGGTGGCAGATGCCCTAAGTAGAAAGGATCCAGCGATTCTATCGATGAGGAGAATTGTGAAGGATCCAATCTTCTTAGACTTGATGAAGATGGACATGGGAATCATAAAGAAGGGAACATCATCAATCCTTTCACAAATGATTTCTCAACAATCTCTTTTGGAAAGGTTAAAGGATTATCAAAAGGGTGATGTGGGAATTCAAGAAAAAGATGAAGCTATCTAAAAGGGGAAATCCTGAGAGTTTAATTTTAATGAAGAAGGAACTGTGTGGTTTGGGAAAAGACTATGTGTTCCATCAAGTCTGGAGCTGAAGAAGGAACTTTTGGATGATGCACATAGTTCAAATTTCTCTATCCACCCAGGGAGCACAAAGATGTATTGAGATCTCCGAGAAAACATTTGGTGGGATAATATGAGGAAGGAGATCTTTGAATATACAGCAAAGTGTCTGGTGTGTCAGCAAGTGAAGGCAGAGAGGCATATGTCTAAGGGGATGATTCAACCACTGCCCATACCAGAATGGAAATGGGAGAACATCACCATGGACTTTGTCACCGGACTTCCAAGGACATCCAAAGTCAACAATGCAATCTGGGTTGTTGTGGATCATCTTACAAAGACTGCACACTTCATTGCTATTCGAGAGGATTTCTCTTTGGATCACATTTCATGGATATATGTCAGGGATGTGGTACGGTTGCATGGAGTACCACTATCTATTGTGTCTGACCGAGATCCATGATTCACCTCTCTGTTTTGGAAGAGTCTACAACATGCTCTGAATACTGAACTGAACTTCAGTACGGCCTATCATCCTCAATCTGATGGCCAATCCGAGCGGACTATCCAAACACTTGAGGACATGTTGAGAGCATGCTCAATGGACTTTAAAGGAGGATGGGATCAACATCTTCCTCTGGTTGAGTTCTCTTATAATAATAGTTTCCACTTCAGCATCCAAATGGCACCATATGAAGTCCATTATGGGAAAAGGTGTAGAACACCGGCATGTTGGGATGAGGTTAGTGAAAGTAAGCTTCTTGGACCAGAAATGGTTGAAGAAATGGTGGAGAAGGTGAAAACCATTCAGCAACATGTCAAGGCAGCCCAAATTCGACAGAAGAGTTATGCAGATAATCGTCGACGATACCCTGGGTTTAAAGTCAGAGACATGGTGTTTTTACGCATATCTTCGTGGAATAAGTTCATGAGGTTTGGAAAGAAAGGAAAGTTAAGTCCATGGTACATCAGCCTTTTTGAGATTCATGATCGTGTTGGGGCTGTGGCCTATCGACTAGCACTTCCACCTACTATGGCCAAGGTGCATGATGTCTTTCATGTATCCCTCTTAAGGAAGTACATACCAGACCCTTCACATGTACTCTCTTCTGAGGTGGTACAATTGGAAGATGATCTTTCTTATGAGGAGCAACCAGTGAAGATCTTAGATCGTAGAGAAAAAGTTCTAAGAAATAAGACAATGCCCCTCGTCAATGTGTTGTGGAGAAACCACAAGTTTGAAGAAGAAACTTGGGAGTCGGAGGATATGATGAAGCTGAGTTACCCACATTTGTTTTAGTGTGGGAAATGGAAAATTTCGAGGACGGAATTTCTTATGGGGGGAATATTGTAATGACCCAAAGTTTCATTAATGGAAAATACTTCTTGATCTAGTTAAATGTTTCTTTATGAAAAATGTTTTATAACATGTCAACTTTTTTAGTTTTATGTTAAGATTTGTGACCGTTACTTTTATAGCCATTGAACAGTGATCACTTGAGTAGAATAAATATATGGCTTTAATGAACCCAATTTTACTCAGACAATGGAAGCGATGACCTCATCTAGTAGAATTGCCCCATACAGAAGTGCATTTTTCGGAGCTCGGAAAAGAGGTGGCGTCTTTGGGCATCACCCTCGACCAAGCCCAAGTTGTGCTTCATTATGTCAAGCTCGAATGGGACCGTCTACGGGAAAAGTGGAAGTTGATAGAGATTACCACTCGAGCGATGTTATCCGAGCTTCCCCAAGAGTATGTCACCATCGTACACCTTACCCTTAGGTCTTATGCGGCTATTTTATGGGGTTATGTAACAAATAAGTAGTACTATGTTCATGTGTATTACTTTTGTATATAATAATGAATATAATTTCTAGTCATTTTTGATACATTGTAAATAGCTTTTAATGTACAAATGGTGTTTTTGGTTGTTATTTAATTAAGAATTATATATTATTAAATTAAGGGATTTTTTTTAAAATTAAATAATATTTTAATAAATTATTATTATTAATATTAAATTAATTTTTATTAAATATAAATGGCCTTATAATTTTATGAATGAAATTAAAATTTTTATTAAGGTTTGAAATCCATTTCTGTCAAAACCCGTGAATTTTTTATAAATGTCGGTTTTTATTTTAAAAGTGAAATTCAAATATTTAGAAAATTATTTAGATAAAATAAATATTAATTTTGGAATCAGCACTTCGAAATTTTCCAACGGTGAATTTTTCATAATTTTCTGAGACAATGAAATTTTTGGGTAAAAATTAAATTAAATTTAAATATATAATGTGTTTTATGAAAATATAATGACCCAATGGTGATGTAATAAAATACCATAATCCTTATGTTCGGACAATATGTGTTTTATCATTAAAATAGTGTGATTTTGGGTTTGTTTGACTTACTTTTCAAAACATTAATGAAGCCCTCAAGACTTATTCAACACTTTGCCTTTTTAAATTAATTTCCATGGAAGTGTGACTCACCTCCACATAAGCAACCCAAGTTTTTTTAATACGTTCGGACCATGGCCTTGTAAAATATTGTTTTCCTCTTTCCTTTTCCAGAAACCATGGGAAAATACCATGGGATGGTTTGTGGTTTGGGTTATTTTAATATAAGGGGTCCCAAACCTAAATAATAAAGAATTCTCTCACCTTTCCTATATAAACCCACCCATGCTCCCACTTCCTCCCTACTCAAAGCCCTTGGAGTTCGTCCAACCTCTACCCTACTCTCTCTAGAATCCTCTCAAGGTGCCCCAAGCTCCCAAGAAGCCTCTCACAAGCCTCTCTCTAGCCTTTGTAAGCACACTTCCAAGTAAGGGTTTCTTTCCTCCTTTTCTCATTTTTGTCATTTTTATTTAAGTTGTATTGCCCTTTTAATTTCATTTATGAATGTTGATGTATGGTTTCACACCTCCCCCATACGTCCCTCTTATTTTTTGAATGATGGGAGACCCCTTTCTCTCTCATTAAATGCCTTCCATGTACACTTGTTACTATGCCGAAATTCGGAAAGGAACTCCTCCCTCTTCCTTTACATTCAAGCAATACTTTTATATCATGAATCTAAATTACATTTCAATTATTGGGAAATGTATCTATATGGCATCCTTACTTTCCATTACATGTAAAAATGATTAGGAACCCCTTTCTCTCTCATCAACCATTTTATTATGAATTCTTATGTCACGCAGTTACGCTGCCGAAATCGCACCAATTTTCTAAGTCAATGTCATTGTGTAGTGAATACCATGCCCATTTCTCCATCAAGGGTATTCACCTGTATGCACATTTACTTATTGATTATAATGTTTCATGTATGAATTCCAAATTCCTTTATCATGGAATAAATGATTATGTTTTATGAATCCATGTTTTATGATCCATGTGGCACACTTATGCATGAAATGAAATGTTTAAGAAGGGTGTGCCCTTATAGTGCTCTAATGCATTGGGTAAAGTATAGTATCATGATAAGTATAGTGAAATGAGTGTTTAATCATGAAAATTCAAGTGCAATGAGGGTTTGATCATACTTCAAGTGAAATGAGGGTTTACTCATGCTCCATGTGCAATGAGCCTTGGCTCATGCTAATTCAATGTTAAGTGTTGTTGCCACATTTCCATGTTATGATTACCATGATTTATAATGCCTTTATGTTCATGTTTTTTTATGCTATATTGATATTCCTATTGCCTAACATGTATTGTAATCATCATGTTATTCCATGTGTACTCCCTTACTGGGCTTTACAGCTCACCCTTTTCTTATGCATGTCCTCAGGTTATCCCATGCAATGCTAAGTACGAAGGAATGTAGTGGTCATGTAAAGGAAGTTTTCAATAAATAAGTTTTATTTCAAGTTTAAAGTTTTTATGTAATGATCCTAAGCCCCAAAGACACTAAACCTCTCGATCTTCAATGTTGTAGCAAGTGAAGTTTTATGTAATAAAGCATGTTTAAGTTGTAATAAAAAGCAAGGTTGTCATAAAACCATTGGGGACTAGGACGGCTAGTGTACGTCAGTGAAAGGATTTCCCCCTAGATGTGGTTGTGTATCTCTTTATATGGGATATCTATGTTCTTGAGATGAATGTATATTATGTTATTCTTGGAATGGACTGGAAAGTTCCCTTCTAGTAAGTCATTGATTATTATCACGACAGGATGCGTTTCTTGTCACCAATGGGTAGAACTTTTCTTCATAAGGCTGTGTGGGACATCTGGGCGAGAAGAATGGATCCAGAGCATCATGGGTTTGGGATAGTTACTACTGATATTACTAGCCTTAATCTGGATGACCCAGGGACATCATAGTTAGACATTTTAACAATGGTGGATCGTTTCAGAGATATCGTTCCAGAGGAATTTTCAGGTTTTTCTCCAGTGTGTGAGGTAGACTTATCTATTGAGATTGTTCCATGAGCGACACCTATGTCCATTCCTATTAATATGATCACTACACCTATGTTACATGAGCTAAAGAATTTATTGGAGGAGTTTCAGGTAAAGGGGTTCATCCAACCCAGTACTTCTCCATGGGGTTCCCCTATTCTGTTTACAAAGAAGGCAGATAGTACCCTCGTTCTTTATGTGGATTATCAGAAGTTGAACTAGTTGATGTTCAAGAACTGATTTACATTTCCTAGGATTGATGACCTCTTTGATCAGCTTCAAAGAGACTAGGTTTTCTTGATGTTTATTTGAGGTCCGGTTACCATCATTTTCGTTTTAGACCATCAGATATACCACTTACAGCCTTTAGGAGAAGGTATGGTCTATATGTGTTCACAGTTATGCTGTTCAGCCTCACAAGCATGCCATCAGTTTTCATGGAACTGATGAATTGAGTGTTACATACATTCTTAGACTCATTCATGGTGGTCTTCTTGGATGATATCTTCGTGTACTCTCACACTCGACACGACTATGCCACACATCTTGAGATCGTTCTTAGTAAATTAAGAGAGCATCATTTATATGATAAGTTCTAGAAATTTCACATTTAAATGGATCAGATTCACTTTTTGGGCCACGTTATCTTAGAGAAAAGAGTATCAGTGGACCCAGATAAAGTGAGAGCATTATTTTCCTGGGAGCATCCAAAGAACTTCTTTGAGGTGCATAGTTTTCTTGGGCTGGTTGGATACTACAGATGGTTCATATAATACTTTTCATGCTTGGCAGCACCGCTAACAGGTATGACTAAGATGGTTGTGATGTTTTTATGGTCAAATTATTGTGAGTCAGCCTTTTAGGAGATGAATGGGAGGTTTACTTCATCCCCGATACTAGTCTTTCCAGAGACGGCAAAGACCTACACTGTTTTTAATTATGCTTCAGTTATCAGGTTGGGAGCTGTGATTATGCAGGAGGATGGCGTAGTTGGGTACCGTTCTTGGCAGTTGGGTAACAAGATTGGAATTACCCAACGCACGATCTCGAGTTGGCAGTTTTTTTTCATGCCTTACGTTGTTGGAGACATTACCTTCTGCGAGAGCATTTTTTTGTTTTCACTAACCACCAATGTCAGAAGTACATTTTCACTCACCTTGATCTTAATATAAAACATCATAAGTGGGTCAAGTACCTTCAGTCCTTTGATTTTGAGCTTGCTTATATTCCTAGGATAGGAAATGATGTGGCTGTTGCATAGAGCATGTGGACTCAGATATAGGCAGTACATAAGGCCAGTAGTGACTGGAAGCTTATGGCTATGTTCATTGAGATGCATTTGGAGGTGCATGACAGATAGGGTCAGACATTTATATCTTGTGTAGTTGTTACCTCTAAAATTTTGATCAGGTACAGATGAGGCAGCTATTAGATTCTGATGGCCTCTTCCTATGGGGAAGAATGTTAGGAGAGGATCCTTTTCATGGGATGACCATAGGAATGGATGAGATATTGTGGTTCCAGGGACCCGTATAGGTTCCCGCAATTATATGTAAGGAGCTAATGCAGTATTCTTATTCCTCAGTTTTGGAAGTTTGTCATGGTTTCACCAAGATGTATCGTGATCTTCACCTCCAGTATTGGTTTCCAGATATGAAAAGAGATGTTTCTTGTTTTTTCTGGATGTGTTCCACTTGTCAGCAGGTGAATGTGGAACATCAGTGAGTAGAAGGTCTTTTTCAGTTGTTACCCATTCCGGAGTGGAAGTGGAATGACGTTGTGATGGACTTCGTGGCTAGTTTGTTGAGGTCTCCCGGAGGGAATGATGTCGTGTGGGTTTTCAATGATTGGATTATGATGGTCTCTCTCTTCTTGCTGATCAAGGAGACCTTAATAGTTGATGAGTTGGGATGGTTTTACATCCATGATATTGTGTGTTTACATGGAGTTCCACAATCCATCATTTTAGATAGAGATGTTCATTTTACATCTCGGGTCATGAGGGGACTTCAGAAAGCATTGGGTACACATGTACTTTTGAGTACAGTTTACCACCCCCAAACAGATGTCCATTCTGAGCGTATGATTCCGGTTCTTGAGGACATGCTCCGAGCAAGCATTCTCAATATTGGAGGATCTTGGGAGAAGAATATTCCTGTTGTAGAGTTTTCCTACAATTATTGTTTTCATGAAACTATACAAATTCCACCTTATGAGGATTTTTACAGTAGGCCATGCCGATGACCCTTTTGTTGGCTAGAGGCATGAGAGACATCTTTTCTGGGACCTCGTCTTGTTTAGGAGACCATAGATCATATAAATTTGATTCAGAAAAGGATGGGTACTACACAGTCCCTTCAGAAGTCTTATGCTAATCCGGGAAGATTTCTTCTAATGTTCGAGGTCGGGGATCATGTTTTTCTACCTGTCACACCGACGATGGGGCACAAAAATATCAAGAGACACGGTAATCTTTCACAAAGGTACCTCTGGACATTTGAGATGTTGGAGAGGGTTGGGCAGGTTGCCTATCATTTGTAGTTACCTCAGAGGTACTAGGATATGCATGACATCTTCCACGTTTCTTAGCTTTGACATTACATCTCAGACCCATCTCATGTCTTTCAACCCAAGGAGGTTCAGTTAGAGAGGGGTGCCTCGTTTGAGGAGCATCTTATCCGGATTGTTGATAGATGTAAGAAGGTTCTCCAGGGATGGTCTATTCCTCTAGTCGGGGTGATATGGCATCACGAGCATGTGGAGGATGAGACTTGGGAGAGGGAAGCTGATGTATGAGCACAGTGGCTGGAACAGTTTGGGGTTTCTTATTCTGATCCTCCTTATAAGGGAAATTAGAGGACCCATTTCTTTAAGGGGGGATGTTTGTAAGAACCTAGGCATTCTTTTCAGGTATATGACCCTTGTTTGATGCTTTTCATGGTTATAATATTTAGGATGATGAATGGGAGAGTCGGATAGACATTTGAATGAAGTTTTGTGGCAAAGGGGAAGTCACATGGGTGAAGCATAGTTTGTCTACCCGTGCAGCAAAACCATGTTTGGAGGGTCTACCAGGGTAGTGACTAACACATGGTTAGCGCATGGTTTGTCTAACCATGTGGCCAAACTCTACGTGGAGGGACTTCTAAGGCAGTGACTAAGGCATGGTTTTTGCATGGTTTGTCAAACCGTGAGAGGAAACCATGCCGAAACTTATATGAGATCCTAAAAAAGTGGATCTCAAATGTTGTTCCTCTAAGTTAATCGTTTTTACTCCTAAGAGGCCTTAACTCTGTATTTTGGTTCTCCTAATGTCAAATAAGGGTCTCCCATCGATACAAATGTGATCTGAATACTTCTATGGTCTAATCGAATCTGTATTCTTGAGGTATGTAAATGTTATTCTTCATTCTATTTCGGTTTCATAGATCTACATAGATTTACTTCTCCTCTTCTCTTGGTTTCGTAGATCTATTCCTATTATGGGTAGATCTAAGTCTGTGGATGAAATGTTTGATGAGTTTTGGTCTTGTTATTGTTAGGAGAAGAAATATAAGGCTATTTCTTGGAGAATCAACCTGGTTTTCTTGTGTGATATTCATTTGTGGGGGTTTTTGTCAAATCCTTTGAGGTAGGTGCTTTGTCGCTTTCTGCTGAATTTCATTTAATGTTTTGTGAAAATTCCACCAATACCCTTGAATGGGGTATTGCGTTTTCACTATTTTATCCCTATTGTTTCATGATATTCTTATATAGTAGAGTTTAGGATACTGTTTGTGAATAGGGTGAATTATTGTGCTTTGGATATTTTGCGCATGTGTGTTTTCCTGTTTTGACCTTTGGGTCTTGTTTGTCAATTATGATTATTTTTACATTCCATGCATAGTATTGTAGGATTGTATGAACGTTGTTCTAAAGTGCTGATATGCCATAGAATTCTAGAGTAGTAGTTCTTGTGGTTGACTATGGGTTCGTTACGCGATGCGATACATGCTGACTTTACATATGGTTGTGGAAGCTAGTGTAGTAGACCATAGAGAGAATGGACGTAAGGTCTTCTCCATTGTTTCTTTATAATACTATGTGAGAACATAGAGGTAATATATTTTGAGTGCTTCCTCAGAGTGTCTGTAGTTCCTCGATGCGCACCATAGGGTGAATTGACGTTGAGTGCTTCCCAGAGCACCTTTAGTACGATTCGAGACTATAGGGGGAATTGACGGCGAGTGCTTCCCCAGAGAGTCTATTCATTACCTGAACCAGAGGGATGAGACAATGTGTGCCTCCCAGAGGGTTGCTAGTAATAGTTGGTGGAACCATAGGAGTTAGGCTGTGAGAACTTCCAATAGGGTTACCTGTTTGGTTCTACTTGTTTTAGTAGTTGATTACTTGTTTGTGAATTAAATGCTTAAAACTGTGGATTGTTTCTTGTTTAATACTTTCCTTGTTTACTACTATTTGTACTTTTACCTTCCATATATTCTCTGACTATTAGGCACAGAACTTGTGGTGGATGCCTTCTGGGATTTAGTTGCACACCCTTTTGGGCGATGCAGTTGTGCCCAAACAGATTATATTACTACATGTATAGATAAGGGAATGTTCCCTTTGACTTCAGATATATGATTGTATTAGTGCTGGAGAGCATGGGACCAAGCCGAGACTTTCTTTGTTGAGGAGTTTCTTATCTTTTTTCCCTTTTCACTTTGGTTTAGTTTTATATTCAGAATTGTTTCTTCATTGTCTACATTGCTAGACATATATGTATCATACATCTTCATATATATATATATGTGCTCCGTTTGTTTAAACTTTTAGTCTTCTAATATTTACTCTTGTATGTATGTTTACCTCTTCCGAAATTGCTTTTGTGTATCTTCCACTATGTACTCTTCCAATAAGGGGATAGTTTCCCCACTACCACACCCAAGTTCCTCGCTGCTAGTCAACAGCCTCTAGCTTTCGGGGAAATGCATTTGAAGCCATGTGACCAGCTGGGTACAGGGCGCCTCTAGGTGGCTTCTGGAACCGGGGCATTACAAAAATCACTGCAACTATATTTTAATTATGTGCCTAATCAAAAGGCAGTAACAATGTATTTAGGAAAATGTGTCCATTTAATGCAATAAATTATTTTCATTTATATAATATGACAATTACATAATATTTATGGATTTGAAATCATTTTATTTTATATATGATATTTGAATTTCATAATTATTTAAAAATATACATTCTATTTTATTTAACAACTAGGTTTTAGTAACATTTCTATGTGCATTCGATATTTGTTTTATGTGCCATTTATGATTTTTAGAAGATTAACATAAAAAACATACATACAATAAAATATCATTTTATTTTAGATGGATGAACACATAGGTTGATTATTGCTTATTTTGGGATTGAATTAATTCTTTGGATCAAGAGATTGATTTTATATATATACAATTAGAACAAAAATAGTCTCTATTTTAAAGACTTATCCATATTCTGTGGTATCGTCATCTACAATAGGGGTTTTAGGGATATAATGAAAAGTTCCTAAAATATGTAATATTACATGATTATTAACAAAAATATTAATGAATTGACACCATAATATAATGAGGCGATGCGAATTTGTGTTACATACCATTCCAACCCAGGACTATATTGTCTGCATTGGGCATAGTGGACATATTTTTTATTTCGCAGGGATCTGTAATTTAAGAATTACCCATGGATAAGGCCCCATTATTAAATAGTTTTTAACAATATATTATAAATGGGTTCTCGTGATCCTCCTCCAATTCGGGATAATATAATCCACCCCTAAGAAGTCCCTGATGTCCTTATTTGAATGCCAAATGGACTTTGGATTTGATACTATATCTGGTGGCCCAATCTAACCCATGATCATGATTTTGTAAACATTGGGCCTAGAGCACACAATTTTTCTTTCCTTGTGATAATTCACATATGAATTCCCTATGATAAGTCCTAAGGATGAGAGAGGTATCCACATAACCTTATAAAGGATAGTTATGTGATCTTCCTCCTTCGATGTGGGATTTCCATAACCAACATTATATGATCCTAATATTTTCTAGAGTTTCACTAATTATAATTCAGGTTATTTTTGTTTTTACAGAAGTAGCTTTGATGTGATTTGAAACATGAGTAGCATTTGGGTGAAGTATGATAGAATTTTGTTGAAAAGGGGTTTTTAAAGTTTGTATCAAGGTTTTTAAAAACAATTCCACTATGTAGGATAATTAGTGTATTCTCTGGTCATTTGGTGAATTAGACTTCTCATGGTTGTGTCATAGTTTTGGACTCCATTTTAGTAGACTTTGTGAGGCCTTTGATAAGGTAGTAGAAAACTCATGGTTAACGCACTATTTTTTTAATCGTGAAACTACAACATTATAGGGACCACATTGGGATCCTAAAATTGTATAAATAACTCATTTGAATCTTTTATGGAAATGATTCACCTCTTATGTGGTCCTAAATAATGATTCTTTTGCCCAAAGGGTGGGTGAAAGTTCTCCCCTGGATATTAAGGTATTCAAAATTCATACGATCGATGTTCTTTAATTAGGTTAATAAAATTGAAAAAATGATTTAGATATGATATTTTGAAAATGGTGATTATTTTTGGAATTAATCATGAAATTAAGGGGCATAACTATTAAGTAATGAATTTAGGTAAATTAATGATAAGATAAAGGGGTTTTAATCTTGAAAACTAATCATGTTAATACTTATAAGATATTGAAATGGCTATGTAGAGATAATTTATTTGGGAGTAATTATATAGATTTGATAATGTGATATTGATAATTAATTGTTCGTTTAATTATAGAATCATGATATTAAAATGAGTTGACTATTTTTGTAAAAAATATAATGCAATATGAATTTTCATATTTATTAAATAATTGATAAATTATTTAATGGATATAAGTACATAGTAAATTATCGAGTTAACTACTAGAATATATGTGTAATTTTTTTTGAATTAGTAATTATATTGAGGATGCTAATTTATTGGTAAATTTTTTATCTGTTAAATAATTGGAAGATTGTAATTCCGAACTAAGAAGTACCTATGGTAACATGGTCATTATACTTGTGAGTAATGAGAATGAGAACATGGTTATTCTAAATGGAAATATATACATTTTTACATGATAATTATACATTTGAGTAAAATGAATGGAATGATGGTAATTATATTGAGGTGTAAGTATGGTTTCATGGTCAATTTTTTACGATTTTTATAGTGTTAAATTAAGAAATATTGATTAGAAATGTAAAATTAAATAATTAAAATAATTGAACACTGTTTTAATGCCTCACATGAGAATATTTGAACTCTAACATGATCCGAATCATGTAATGAGATATCATATATCCTTGAAATACTTCAATATTAAAATTTAAACAAATATTGAGATAATATATCATCTAGGGAATGTTCAGGATTTAGAATAAGAAGAATTTATTATTGGTTTACAGGTCCCCTTGGGATCCTTGGAGATAATGTAGGTAGATACGAATACATGATAATATAATAATGTGATATTTATGAATTTTACTGATTCTATAAATAATGACATACATTGTATTTCGATATCACTAGTTTTAGACACCATTTAGGTGGATACATATTTGTACTCTCATAGAGTTGAGGAAGCATGATCTTTACCAAATTAGATTTTATTATTGGTGGTCAAGATATGGAAAATGTCTTGGGTATGGATTTCTTATTTCGTTACGATGTCAGTTGAGAAGACAATATAAGTTTTGGAATCTTCTTGGAGATTCATAGGGTCTTTATTTTATATTTCATTATAAATACCAGAAACATATATTTGTATAAATTTTTTTACCTTTCAGTTGAGTATTGTTTTCTTTTTATGTATCCTAAGAAAGGAGTGTTGTTCTAGTTAAAAATGCTTTTAAATTTTGTATTTAATTTTACTATTTTTTAATATAATAAATTATGTTATAGTGTACCCATATCATGTTTACCATAAGCTCGATTCTTGTTAGATTCAAAAATCAAATGGGGAGGCATGCTTGAGATCATGTGTTGAATAGGCTCGTGACACCGTTTCATGGAACCTGGGTCTAGATGTTACAATATGGAATCAAAGGTCCAAATTTATTTCTTCTTTTTTTCTTAGTATTTTGGGAAATGTTTACTTGAGACTAGGAAGATTCGGGGCTTCATATTGAGCTTGTTTATTGTAGTTTTAATCCCACGTATGAGGATGAAACCAAGTACTCAAGGTGGGATTGTTGTTATTGTTGATTATTCTTAAATTTGAATATTATTTCCCCCCTGAGCGATGCACCTGTGGTGTGATGTGATTATTTAGGATAATTTTTTAGTATTGATGCGCGACCTAGATGGAAAGGACTTGATTCTACATTCATAATACTATGCACTAAAGTAAAATCTGACAAGCATCTTTTGGAAGGAACATGAAAATAGTTTAGGGGTAGATTGTTGAGCATTCAATTTTTTACATTTTGTGAGATTAGAATGAAAATTGTATCCTAACATGAATTGAAAAAGGTTGTAAAAAATAATGTGAATTTTGTATAATATGGTCTCTAATAGAGAAACATGAGTTTGACAAAGTGTTTAACCTTTTCAACAAAAACCTTAGAGTTTGATTGCTTAGGTTAGTGATAGAGCCATAGTTTCATCTATGTGTTTAGGTGGGGAAATAATTTTTGTGATTATTTAATCATACATAAAATTTATATTTTTTTAATGAGCCCTATGAAATGTGTTTTTCATTGTAGAGAGTAATCCTCCAAGATTATTGTTGATGGGACAAAATTAGAGAATTCCTTGCAATGTATTTTTTTTGGGAACAAGAGGAACCCATCATTCTAGTTAATGATGAAGGGGATACGTTTCAAGATAAATACACTATCTTCATGATATTCATGGAAACGGGGCCCATGATGAGTCATGAAATGTATGGTTTTGTTGATAAGGTATTTTTAGTTGTAGTTCCCTATAACTTTTAATTGATAGGGTGGTCCTAAGGGAGAAGAATTTTTGGATTAGTCCATATAAAAAATACATGACCATAGAGGGGAACTTGCTATGAAGAGGGTCATGTTGTCTTCTTATATTCAATGGGGATCAGCGTAGCACATGTGATACATTTGGGTGAAAAATAAATGCATTGATAGTATTTTTTGGAAGAAATTCTTGGAGTTGTTCTTAGATCATATTTAAATGAAGAGATTTAGAAAAGGGAAATATTTTGATTCATGTATATGACTTAGGGAATCATGTCGCTAATGGACTATGATGGACTCTATAAAGATCGTCTATGAATTTCTCCAACGACAACAGAAGATAATGTAGTTATGATGAAGCATTTTCCTGATGGAAAGAATTGTGAGATAATGTCATAGATTAATAAAATTAAGATGCAGAAGTTTACAATTGATGTGAACAATGCTCTCATAGTTGAAAGGAACATGGGGGGGGGGCTTACAGTGCTGGACAGATAGTTGTTACAAGAAAATGAAGAGGTGTGTCATCCATGAGCATGATGTGCCATTATGAAAATTTTAGATAATGAATTGGGATGTAGAGTACACTAAAGTGTGGTACATTTGGAAAATACCATATTGGGGTGGTCTATCATTATTGTGGTACGTTGAGACACTATCGTTGATAATATTCCTTATCACTAGTAGAGTATCGATCTAGCACAATGATGGGTCATCTATCAATATTATTCAGGTCGTAGTGAAAAACTGGTACATATGGAGCAGTTCATTATTGTTATAGAATGATAAGAGGATATTATACAAACTATTGGGATGAAAATTGGAGTTTTACTATTCATGGTTGTAGTGGAAGTGGATGTGGTTCTTACAAGAATGAAATCATGCATCAACATGTGGTTACTACTTTGGGTAGTCCGACAACATCACATAGAAGAGGGGATATATATTTACATGAAATATAGCTTACAAATGTCGACATTGAGGTTGAAAAATTTGAAATGAGAGGTATTATTCTCTTATCTTCAACATTATCTAGATTCATGTGTTGATATCGGTTCCTCTCAATCAATTATATCCACAATCATTTTAATGATTTGATCCCAATAGTGGAGTTTGTTATTGGTGTAATGACTATATATACACCATTGGGAGTGTGGTCCATAGATATATTTCTATGAAAGGGATGGTCTGAATATTTCAGGGAATAATGTTTCTAATGGGATATCTATATTCTTGATATAATGTGATTTTACTTGATTATAGTGATGGACTGGCTAGTCGCTTACCGAGCCCACATTGATGGATACCATTGGAGTGGGACCTTTTTGTATCCTATGAGTGACACGTATATTCATCATGGAGTGTGTGATATCTTGGATGGATGAGAATGCACCAATTATATCACAATTTAGAAATATCATATGGAAAGTCTCTAGATCATTATTAGAGTAAAGGGGTGTTAGGAAATATGTACTTCCACCAGTACTGGTACAATTTCAGGATGAAATTTCTAATGACATACTAGATATACCACCTGAGAGAAATGTGGTATTCAATATTAGGATCATGATATGGGATGATCTAGTATCAAATCCACCATATATATTGAAACTAACTGAGCTTTTAATGCTTAAGAATCACATGGGGATTTTGGAGGATATGGGATTTAATGTTCCTAGTAACTCATCATGGGGATCACAGATTTTTTTTTCAGTGAAGGCTGATAGGAGTATACCATTGTGTTTCTATTATCAGAAGTTGAGTGTTACCTATCGGGAAAAAATATCCTATTTATAATATCATTGATCTGTTTGAAAAATAAAAGGTAGATTCTGTGTTATCTAAGATCAATTTGAGATAAGGGTATCACCACTTGAGTGTAATGAGGACTGCTTCCAAAAGAAGGTTGGGCCTTTAGGGGATTTTCGTTATGTCTCTTGGGTTTAAAAATCCACCAGTAGCCTTTTAAAATTTGAAAATCATGATCTTTTAGCTGTATTAGGATCTTATCCTTATAGTGTTTTTGGATGACATACTGGTGTACTCCGTGACTCACGATGATCATTCCAAACATCTTCACATCATCCAGAGTACATTGGGAAAACATTGACCATATGACAAGCTATAAATGATTCAGGATTTTATTGACCAGGTATACTTCCTGGGGCACATCATATAGATGGAATGTGGGTCAGTGGACTTAGAAATGGTTCTTGGAGAGTTTTCTTAGGAGAATCCCATGAATGTTTCTTATATTTGTAGATCTATGCGATTAGCTAGAGATTGAAGATGATTCAACCATGAATTTTTCCAATTGAAACTACAACTTTTGGGAGTTACTAAAAAGCGGTCATGTTTGAATGGTAAGAGGTTTGTGAGAGAGATTTTCAAGAGTTGAAGAATCTATTATCATCAGCACATGTTTTGTTCCTACCTTGGTCTACTAAGGAGTATAAAGTTTATTGTGACACTTCTTCAATTATACGTGGAGTTGTGCTAATGCCAGGAGATCGAGTTGTTGAACATCGGTCATCGATGTTCAGGCTTTATAAAAATTATTACCCTATGCATGACCTCGATTTTTCATATGTGGTTCATTCTCTAATGTGTTCGGGAACAATTTCTTGAAAAAAGTTAACATTCTATATATATCAGAAGAAATTTCAGTATATAATTTAATTGTGTGATTTGAATCTACAGCATTGGAGATGGTATGAGGATATGTTTTATTTTATCATTGAATTGGAATGTATTACTTAGAAGGGAAATTGTCTAGGAGATAACCAGAGAAATAAATATCAAACATAGATGATTCAGGTGTAAATTATTCAGTGAAAGATGATGACCTTTGTAGATAAAATATATGAGGTGGTACAATTGTGTAAATCGAATATGACTATAGATTCAGTTGAATTTAGATTCCTTTCTTTTGAGAATTATCAGGGGTAGATAGCATGATGAACCAAGGTGTTTATCCTTGATGGAAATCATTTATGTGGGAAGACATAATCACAAAGGCCGTTGGATGATGATGAGATCATATATGGATAGAATGAGTTGTGGTACCTACGATCATGCGAAAGGATCTCAAAAATATATTTTACGAATTAATATATTTGTTACATTGTGGATGGATTCACAAAGGTAGCAGTTTTCCTACCAATAGGGGAATAATTTATAGTAGAACAGTTGGGAGAGCTGTACATTTAAGAGATTTATCTTCTTAATGGATTAACATGGATTACAGTTTCTTATCATGATTAACGCTTTAATTAACACTTTAGGAATGTCTCTTATAATGGTCTTGGATCATAGGTATTATTGAGTACATCATTCCAAACATAGATTTATTGGATGTTAGACCATACTATATTGGTGTGTGATGATATATTACGTGCATGTGTGCTTTAATTCTATTGAACTTTGGAAAATAACATGGACGTAGTAGAGTTCACCTATAAAAATAGTTATCAGGAAAATATATAGATTTCACCATAGGATTCTCTTTATAGCAGTCCGTGAATATCACCTTTATATTGGATTGAGGCTGGTGTGTTAGAGTTGATTGCACCAAATCTCATCTGGGAGATATCTGAGTAGGTACTATTGAATCAGAACCATATAGAAATGGATCCGAGTAGAAAAAAGTTAGACACTGATATAAGAATATGATACCTATAGTTCATATATGGTTATCATGTATTTCATCACATTTCAGATAGGTTAGGTCACCGATGTATAGAGACGCATGGCAATTTTTCACCCATTTTTGATGGACCATTCGTGATAGTGGATAAAATTAGGTAGGTGGTGCACATATTGGATCTTCCACATAGATAAAATGTTATGCATGATATTTTACATGTCTAAAAAATTCATTGGTATCAACCTATGCCTTATCATGTGATCAATGTGGATGAGAATTACCTTAGTATACTTTTTCCATTGAGGGTAATTTGATACATGTGTCGGATCATTTTGAGAAATTTTATTAGTGAGTTACTATGATGATAGTTCATGTGTCATGAAAACATGGATTAGTATGACAACAAACCTGGGAAAGAGAATCTAATTTAAGGTATCAATAGAACTATTTTTTTTACTTAGAATATTATAACGTATTGGAAGATATGCTCAAGGGTGAGTTTTTATATAGTGGGTGGATTGTATGATCGTATCCTTATCTAGAGTAATCATGGGATTTATATCATGTAATTTTATTCACAATTACTATTTATGGGAGTATTGAAATGAGGAATGTTTTGGTGATGTCAATGAAAGTTTTTTCCAAATGAGGATGTGCACGTTTGGTGGATGTTTTGAAAAAACTATACAGCGATCTAAGAGAAACAATGTGTTCTCTGGTATTTTTATGAATTAGCGTCGACACATTTAAAACAATGGATTGAGAGGTCTTGTAAGAAGACCTTGTGAGGACACCTATATGTAGGGCCTAATGCATAGTTTTCCTTACCATGTGACTAAACCGAGCGCGGTCTGACAATGAGATCATAATTTTTTTTTACCTCACTTGTTTTCAACCTTTAATAACATGTTTCACCTATTATGTGGCCCAAACATGGGATTTTTATTTCCAAATGGTACATGATTTCTATCCTATCAACTAAGTGGGATTCTAAGGCCATACGATTTCTGTTCTTCAAGATACAAATCTGGAATCAATTATCCTCTCTTCGTCCAACAAGTGGATCTAAAACCAATGCGTTTTCTTTTCATTCTCTTATCTTTCATTCATCCTTTAGTAGAGGATATCCTCTTTTTCCTTGGATTTAAACCACTGTGGTGAGATCTAGATCTATTATTGGATTTTTGGATTTTTTAATTATATTGTTATATCATTATATTGATTTATGGATTTAGATTTATAACTTTGAATTATGTAGTTGTGCAGCTCAGATTTTGGGCATTTTCGTTAAAGGAATTTTATTCATCGAATAATGTTTTGTGATCTAAAAAATTCACATAATCATAGATACGACAAGTATATGATGAATCATATAATTCCCTGAATCCTTTAGCAATTGATTTATATGAATTTATTTAATTAGATTGTCCAATTTATTTTTTGATGCATTGTTGAAATTGGTGATTACTTGGGGAATTATTCATGAGGCTGATGGGAAGATCTAATAGATCATTAATTTGGTAAAATTTCATATATGAAGAAAGGATTATAATCTAGATATTTAAATAGGGATTAATAATAATATATTATAATGGATAAGTGGAGGAAATTAATTATGGATTAATTATATGTCTTTGATAATATAATATAGGTAATTAATCATCAAATTAATAATGGAAATTTTAAATTAGTATTTGATAATTATTTATAGAAAATTAATTATGGAATCTGAATTGTGATCTTGATTAATATATTGATGAAATAATTAATGGTTTTACGTTCTTAGTTAATTGTAGAGAAATATAATGGAAGGGATGTGTTTGAATAATTTTTGAATTAGTAATTAGATTGTGGTGGGAGAATAATTGATAAATTAATTATGTTATAAATAATGGTCACATCGTCCTTCTATTATGAGAAGTTCAAATGGTTAAATTTGAATCATACTTATAGGTTATGAAAATAAGGACTAGGTCATTCTAAATTGAGTAGTATACATGGAAATATTTTCATTATACACAGAAGTAATGAAAATAGGGACATTGTTATTTTATTGTAGTGTAAGAATGGTATTGTTGATATATTATTAAATTTTCTGCAATTTGTAACATTTTAAATGTTTCTTATAATTGTGGAATTTAATAATGTTAAAAATAGAACTCTGTGTTATGTCCTTATATGGTAATATTTTAACTCCACCATTATTCGAATCTGGTATTGAGATATCATAGTACATTTAAAAACATTTATCTCTGACAATAATCATGTATTATGATATGATGTTACCTAGGGAATGATTCAGGCTTCAGTATGAGATTACGTTAGTAATGCGGTACAAGTATACATGGGAACCTCGGAGATAATGTAGTTATATAAGAATTAATTGTATTGTAATAACAGTTTAATTATTAATTATAATTATTTCTCATTGAAATATATATATTTCATTTTGACAGGACTAGTTATAGAATCTATTGGTGGAGGCCTACTGAGTTTTAGTCACACCATATTCTAGCTTCTTGATCGGGATCAGAATATGTTATATTTTTTCTGTACAGGATAAGGGAAAAGGCCTTAGAATAGATTTCTAATTTGCGAAGGATCATTGATGAGGGAACACAACATGGTTTGGATCATAATTTGTGATTCATAGTGTCATTATTTTATGTTTCATTATAGAGACTTGACAATTATATTTTCATTTCATGTCATCCCTTTCGGTTGATTATTTTTTTCCTATTGGATATCTTGTGACCGAAGTACTGATCTAGTTATATATGACTCCAAATTTACTTATTTCCAATATTATTTTAATCTAACAAATGAGGGTATAGTCTTCTAATGACTGAATTACCAAACCCTCATTCCAAGTCGGAATCTCCTAGCCTATGGGGAGGCACATTTGAGTTCATGTTGTAAAGACACATATAATTCAAGGGAAATTTTTTCTTAATTTTCGTTGGGATTTTACAAGAACGCAGTTTCTGACGGAACCTGATTCCGTGGCCCGGTGTGCCCGGAATCAATTTCGGATGTTTGGATCGGGTGCGTTCAGTGAACGAACAAGCGGGTTTTCCTAACTTTAGAACCATTCATCGGAATCGAAATCTGAGGGCACCGATGAAACCGCAACGCCGGTAATTTCTTAGGAACACCTTTTTCGGAGTTGCGTTTATGCGGGTGGAGAAGTTAAATTTGTGACTTAAATGAGGAATGAATAAAATTGTAAAACAATTTTATTTTTATGTCTAGGGTGATTTCATCCTACATGGGGAAGTTGGAGTGCAACCGAACTACCCATGTGAGGATAAATTTGAGGATAAATGTGAGGTGGGGCCCACATGATCCCCATCCATTCACATTTCCATAACTCTCATAAACTCCCCTTTTAATTAATTTTCCAACCTACCTCTTAATTAATTAAACAACTCATGGATTAATTAATTAATTGAATTGGATTTTAATTTTGTAAATTTGAATTCATGGCATTTGTAAATAAAATAAGGTGGAGCCTTATTTTATTTTGGTTGGATTTGTTGTGTTAAGTGAAAGGGAAGAGAGCTCTTGAGTTTTAAAGAACTTATTCCTCCGAAGAAGAACGCTTCATCTCCTTGTTGAAGAATGCGAAGAACACCGAAGCTTCGACGAAGAAGGTCGTATCATATTGCATATTCTCTCCATGTCGCAGGAAGCGAGACGCCGCATTCTTCTTTGAGCGAACACTGACGATGCTTACAGAACTTCATTCCACAACGTCGGCTTCCGCGACGTCTTTTTCCATGACAAACCTCAATCGACGACTCCATCGAGGTAGGGTTTGGATTTGTGTTCATGATTAATCATTGCTGTCCATCATTAATTACTTTATCTGCTTGGTATTGGATTAACGAGAGGAGGTCAGACTGCACGAACATGGACGACTCTCCTCCCCCTTTTATGTTTTATTCGTTGCGGCTCGAACAAAGGTGGCACGGTGCAACAACACCATGAAGAAACAAGAAAGAATGTGACGAAGAAGCACGGCGCCGTCGCACCGCACCGTGGATGTCGAACAAAGCTGCGGCGCCATTGTGCAATTCCGAAAAAACCATGAAGAGAGGCGGTGGGTTTATTTGGAGTTCGGATCGACAGGTCATGGATGAACGGGCCGCATGGGCGATATGAAGACTTTGCGGCGAAGGGCGGGTCCCGGGAGGACCGCATGCAGTGACAGAATTGAAAACGGACCATCGGAGCAACTCCGGTGGTTCGCGGAAGGTGCTCCCTGCGTGCCACGCCTGCACGGCGGTGCCGGTGGCCAAACCATGAGGCGGTGGCACCCCAACGCACCGTCGGCAGGAGCCAACGCGGCTGAAGCCGCGGCGGAAGAGGGATCACGCGGCCGCGCGAGATCCGGAGGGGAGACGTGGCGCTTCGCCGCATCCGCTGGCAAGGAGCGGCCCCCCCTGGGGGCTGTGGTTTTCAAAGAGGGGGGCAGCGCGCCCCCTCCATCAATTCTCTCGGCCGTTTTGGCCGAGCTGGGTTCTCAAACGCGGCTGGCCAACCGGCCGCCAGCTGGTTCGGGCTGCCCCAGGGCGGGCCGGGCTGCGCAGGCCGGGTCGAGCCACCCAGGCCAGGATGGGCCACGCAGGCCGGGATGGGGCGCGCCAACTGGGCCAGGCCATGCTCAAATCGGCCGAAACCGGACCCGGGTAGGGTCGCCCCAGTTCGGGCCGACCCAGGGGGTCTCGGGCCAGGTTGGACCGGGCCCGAACTCCCTATTTTCGGACTGTTTTCAGTCATTTTCTCATAACATGGTCTACGGACCTCCGATCGACGAACCGTCAGTGGCGATGTGATCCTTGGATTGGGTCGCTCGATTCAGTATATTTCACTCAGGGTTTTGGAGAACTTTGGGTACAACCAGGTTTGTTCGAACGTGAAACCAACCTGACCCTCGGAGCAGAAACACATAAATCTTGAGTTCCGGATGTTCGATTGACGTGTCATCGACTTTGTTGGATTTCTCTTGATTAGACATAACTTTTGGAATACTTCTACTAAGGTTTGGAAGTAGTTGGATATTGGCTGGGTTAGATTGAATCCAAAATCCAACCTGGCCCCTCGAACAGAAAAGCTAATAACATATAGACCAGACGTCCGTTTAACGAACCTTTAGCAGTGTTGGTGATCATGTTGAGAAACGGTCCCTATGAGTATACCCTATGAGAGTTCGGGATACAGTTGAGATACGGTCGGGTTGGTTCGTACATGAAACCAACCAGGCCCCCAGGATTAAAAGGTTAATAACTCACAGACCGGGCGTCCGATTGACGCGCTGTCTGTTGTGTTGAGACACCTATAACGAGGAGGTCCTTTGAGATATATCTTCGTGGGACTTTTTGAAAATTGGAGTATCGACTAGTAGCTTGTGGAGTGGACCCTCCCGGTAAAGAGCTAGCAGAGTGTAGAGACCTAGTAGCTGGCTGAGACTTGAAGACTGCTGATCGATCATCTCAGAGTGATTCAGATAGCCCACTGGGGTGCACTTGGTTGTAACATCAGACCCACAGCAGAGGTGTGCTTAGTTGCAGCGGCAGACCCGCAGTACTTGACAGAAGGAGTACCTCTGTAGGATATGAGGGGGTGCGCTTGGTTGTAGTGGCAGACCAATGGTCGGATGCACTTGGTTGCAGCGGCCGACCCACATTACTGAAAAGGTGAATTACATCAGCACTCCAAGTTTGTGGGACACGCTTGGTTGTAGTGGCAGGCCCACTATACTCGACAGAGGAGGAGTTCTCCAGCAGCCGTTGCTTCGACATCATAAATAAAATCCTTGTTGAGCTGAGTCTTTGACATTTATGTTTACCTCATGATTGAGATGGGTTACTTGATAACTTAGGTATATGTATGAGCTTATACCTAGGTAGTGGTTATCCGTTGATTTCTTAACCTTTGTGTTTCATTATGATTGAGATGGGTTACTTGATAACTTAGGTATAAGTATGGTCTTATACCTATGTAAAGGTTATCTGTTGAGATCGTTCTTTGTGGTTATCCTTGTATGATTTTGTAAGATCATGAGGGTCTCGAGGTCCCTAATGAGTATCGTATACTCACCCCTGCACAGGATATGCCCGCACCTTGTTTTGTTGGTTGCAGACGATGGGTAGTGCTTACAGAGGCCGAGTGTTCGAGGACTGGACGGTACCCGAAAGTGGAACTCATGATGAGTCAGTATCCGGAGGTGGACTTCACGACGAGACGACACTCATAGGAGGTTGACAGGTGAGAGAGTTGTGGAGGATATATGTACCAACCCTTTAGGAAGGATCTGTAGTGGACGATCCAGAAGCTGTACTATCTATACCTACCCTTCAGGTAGGATCCGAGGAGGATAACCCAGGGGCTGCTTCAATTCTTCCAGCTGTTTGTATTTTTATGTTGTACTTTGGTTCAGTTGTAGCTGTTCATTTAGTTGGTTTTGTATTCTGTCCCACTTAATTTTCATCACATCCTTTTGGACTTAGTGTATTACTTCCTCTTATACTCTGTGGTGTTTTATTAACTTTTATAATGGCAATGTCTTCCCAGTTATCGGGATTTACGCCTTTGATGCTAGTCGCCAGCCCCTAGCCTATGGAAAGCGGGCGTGGGGTAGTCATGGCACGGGCCCCGAGGACAGGTCGTGACACATGTGGCAACCCGGCATAAGGAATTGTCACATGGAACATGGGAATGCACATTAAAATATGGATGAAAAATTCATAATATATCTAGTGAATCTAAAAAGGGTAAATTTTTCCCATAGTGATATTCAAAATAAAAATGGGAATCTAAAATAGCTTAGAATAACCTAGTGAATACATTGGGTATATGGGCAAGCACGAAATCGATGTAAGTGAATAATCTAAATAAGGAAACATAAAAAGTGGGTCATATATATAAAATGATATCTTAAAACAGGATTCACATGTGTAATCACATGTAAGAATGATGTGAATATAATGGTATGAGAAGAACAAGGTAACATAGGAAATTTGAAAATAAAATATAACATGGAAGAAAAAATATCTAGGTATGACTACCATTACTTTATCACAAGGCACTCAAAGACACATATTAGATTCTATTTACCAAACAATCACATACATGATGTCTCATAATACTACAAGATAACCAAATGCAATGGAGAACAATATGGTTGCAACAAAATTAAAATTTTCATTATCTCTGTGTTCCATTTATGTATACTCAATCACAATTGATAGCATAATAATTAACCATGGAATGAAAATGATTATCATAATCTTGGGACACAATATAATCAATGTAAATTTTGTAATGATTGAATTTGAGAAATAAACCTATGTCTTTTATTACACCATTAATGGAATGGAGAGTAATCTATGTATACACATGAATATATATATATATAGATATATAATAGATATTTCATAATATTATGGTTTTTTATTTTTATTATTATAAATACCTTTAAGAATACTAAGACTTTATTTAGAAAAACAACTAGTACACATTGAAAATAAAATATCAAAAACTATAATTCATAAAATATTTTGTAAATAAATTTCTATGAAAATGTATATGGAATATTATTAAATGATCTACCATGAAAATAATGTCTAGATGAGGGAATATAAAATTTATGTAGTACATTTTAAAGCATTTATTCATGTTAAACATATGGATAAAATCAAAATGTAAATTGTTCATAAAATGACAAAAATACTATATAAATCATTCTGAAAAAATTGTTTCATGGGTAAAATTGAAATATAATAATTATAGTAAAATATTAAATTTATTTTTAAATTTCGTTTAGAAAACATGGATATGGAAGAAAACGCATTTTAAAATGAAGAGGAAATTGATGTTGTAATTTTTAATGAAATTATCAATTATTTTCTATAAAATATATAATTAAATATTACTAGTACATGTTAATATCAGGAATAAATAGAAGACAAAAAATAAGTGTTTTTATTATAATGTGATCTATTAATTTCATACAATGTAAATTCAGCCATAATTATTCCATAATAATATTTAATTTAAACACAAACCTTTACCTCTTTTTAATAATATTAATAATAAACACAGTAGATATGTTATAAGAACTGTAACATACCATATCATGAATCATGAATTATTTAATATATATAATGATATTTGATTGATTTTTCACTGTAAAAATTAAATTAGGTGCATATAAGTACATGTGTCTCAGTGAATGATGTTTTGAGATAAAACCCTTAACAAAATCCTAAATCATCACATTCATTCCTTATCATTGTAACAGATGAACACGCGATAAATAATTAAATTGATATAAAAATTTCCAATTTTTAATAAAAATTTCCAATTTTTAATAAAATTTTTTTAATTTTTTTCCAATTATTTTTCTATTACCTAATCAATTAATTTTAACAAAGGTTTTTCCATGATAATTGGTTCATATGTGCAAATAACATTATTCATTTTACAATGGTTCAAGAAATTATTATTAAATATTTTACATTACGGTATTAAAAAATTATTATACATTCATTATTTAAATCTCACTTTTAAAAACAGCTGTAAAAAATGGTAATGAAAAAAGAACCATGCTACAATCCTAGACACTATATTCCAAATAAAATCATGGATAACATTTCAAATTATTGACAATCATGATGGAAATGTCATAAGTAATATTGAATTTTTTTATAAAGATCATTATATATTAAATATAAAATTAATTTGTTAAATAAACATTTAATACCATCATTGTGATCCATTTGTTATATGATTATTATAAAAAAATCGCATAACTTCGTGAGGTAGTAGTTCTTCCTACCAACTAAGACCATTATTATTTTCAATGGATGGTAATGTATGAAATTTTATGATGTAATAAATTTCAAACATTTTTTATTTCCTTATTATAATATATAAATATTAAATTATTATTTATTACCTTCCATATAATTAGTATGTGAAAAACTAATCACACAGAATCAGGAAGAGGTATTCTATCATACACATGAGAATTATTATTATATTACATATGGAATGAAAAGATGGATGATGTGGCATTTATTTTTATAACATAATTAAAATTAATAAATATCACATATTAAAATTAAATACATTATCATATCCACATATGATAAGTTGGGATGGGTAATGAAATGTGTCGGTTCAAGAGACAATGTTTTTCTATTCACAGGATTAACCGTTTCCTTACAAAAAGATATAAGGGAATAATTTTATAAATCATGACCATAACATTAAATAATTATAGTATATGGAATATAATTTGGTTATTATATCAAAGAGTTTAAATTAAATTTTATATTTTTGGAGGAATATAAAAAGTAAATAACTTTGTTAATGGAGTTACATTTTGTTTTTATAGGTTATTTATTTTTTAACTGACTACCTTCCTATGATGAATTTTTTATCAATCCATGATTATAATATGAAAGAAGGTAAGTAAATATTTTATTTTGGTAGGATATGTCAAATAAAATGGGGTTTTATATTTTAATTGGATAAGAAATGGGCTGCATTTTATTTGCAGTGGAGGGGACACTATTGGAATTTTTGAAATGATGGAATTTATCTATTGTTTTTCTCATGGAATTATTCTACAAATTGTGAAATATTTATAAAATATGAGAGGTAACATATTTCTTTGACAATAAAAAAATAATATTCTACTTTTCGTGGGTTATATTAACTATTATATTCATAATGGAACCCTCAGTAAACACATTTTTATCATAACCTTCAAAATTAATTTTTAATATTAATTATTAATAAAAATATAAATTTATGTTAGTATATAATATAAATTATTATGATTAAAAATGTGGAAGAAATTTTTATAAATAAATATAAATAAATGTAGAAGAAATTTTAAAAAAATGGATGAGCACCAAAATCTGTATAAGTGGCCTAAAATTAAGGAACAATACATTATGTCACTGGATAATTTAAAACCTATAATATCGTTTTATCAAATAAATTATTTTCACCCATAAAGATACACATACTCACTTTTCGAGAACATAAATTTATCCACGAAAAATATAATACAAAAATAAACAATTTATATAATAAGGGGAATCATTTTTATTCCATAATTACATATAATTATAACCCATACAACTACCTTAGTATTTGTAATAATCATGGAAACCTTAAAATAAATCCTCGTGGTTACCATATAATGTAACCATTAGTGTAACACGTAGAATAACAACTACAATCAACATCCATCACAGACCTTTCCAATGAAAATGAGTGATATCATGGACTCAATTTTCATCATAAACAATTATAAATAACTAAAAAACCATTAAACATGAATACATATATCAGAAAAATATTTCTTTTGAATTTTGTAAAAAATGTTATTTAAAAATATGATATTTATAGAAAATTCTCTGAACACATATTTTACATCCTTAAAACAAGTTCAATTTTTTTTAATTGTTTAAAGAGTGATATTAATTTATTATGGAACATAATGCATTTTTATAATACATTATAAAATATTCTATAACATATTTTAACTCATATATTAATAATAATGTTTTTCATTATTTTGGGTGAATTAGATTCATTTTTTAAATTGTTATTTAATTATTTAATTTGTTAAGGAATTTAAGAAAAAATCTATTAGTGGAATGAATAAGTATTCATATGATTCCATAACTCAATATATAATTTTTTGTTAAATTATAAAGACTCTTTTTATAAAACAATAATAAAATACATTTTATATAGTTTTGGGGGTTATTTACGACCATTATAAAATTATATTCTTTTTAATAATATCATATATATATGTTGGTTATAAAAAATTATATTAAATATTATAAAAATTCTAAATTCTGGTATAAGAATAATAAATTTTTTATGAACATCCTTGGAGGTAGTAATTAAAAATGAAAACTCGTAATCCCTGATGGTAGTGAATTGACACGTTACAGTTAATAAATTCATTTTCAATAATAAAAGGGTGAGATGAGAGATATGATGGTAAATATTGTGTTATAAAATTAATATTATGTTATATTTAACATACTTTGGTTATCATGTCACCTAGATGAGGGGATGAGGTGAGAGAATAATAAAATGAAAGTGATTTTAATGAAAATTATCAATTAGGGAAGTGGAATTTACCTCTTGAATTATTTTTCTAGAAAACCTTATAAGGTAAAATGGTTTTGGCTTTATGGGGATACTTGATGGTATTTTACATCGGAATGTTTTTTTGTAGGACAGTGGTTTTGAAACTAGAAAATATAAAAGGCTTTAGAGAAGTTAGGAGATAAGGTGGTGAGGGTGGTACTTATAGTTGAGGAGAGGGGTGTTTTTTAATTACATTATTCACTAGTTTGTTATTTTGTATCAAGATTATCTAATGTCTTTATTAAAAAACATAACATAGTCAATCGATATGGATTATTTGGGAATTTCTTCAATCATTAATACATCATCTATTACTTAATAATGCAAGTATTTTTTAATTACCATAATGTACCTTATTTAAATATTCAAAAAAATACATCAATTTTAATGAAATATTAAAAATTAAAATTACCATATTAAAATTATTATTATTGAAAATGGAATCAACTTTTAAAAAAATTTCCTAATATGTGAAATTTAGTTTTTAAATAAAATAATCATTTTTTGAAAAATTGTGATTTTAGTAATATAACTACTTTTACGTAACAATGAATAAATTATTGTGGTATAATGAAAAATTTTAATAATATTAATAGAGGAATATATTAATTTATAAATCTAATTTATGATGTAAAAATTTATTTTAATTCATTATATTAATTATAAAAATGAAAATAAACTTTTAATTTTCACCAAATTTTTAACATTTAAATTATCATATTCAAAACATTTATTAAAATATTCCATGATATTAATATATCATAATTTTACTTATGAAATAAAGAAATATTTTTTATTCATTCATAGGCGAGGTTAATGTTCTATATGTATAATTCATTAATATTGATAAATAACCCGTATTCCCTTATACATATTGAATAAAAAAAATATTTAATTATAGAATGAAATCAATTTATTTTATAAGTACCTAATAATGATATAATATTAATATATATATAATTAATAATATAATTTAAATCATTACTATTTGGGTGTTTTTAAATTAATATAAATGGTTAAAAAATTTACATTAAAATGGTTTTAAGAAAAATGTGTTTTAAGGATAAGAATAATCATATACTAAATTCTTATATAAAGGTGATTCAAATGAAATTAACATGATTTCATATAACTATATAATATTTTTTTAATTTTAAATTAAATTTAAATAATAAATGAGATTACAGCATTATATTAAATGAAGATTTTATAAAGATGGATATTGTCACTATTCACTAGAAATTTATTATTTTTAAAAAATCTAAAAAAATCTCCCAATGATTATATTTATAGTATAATTTTTTAAATTATGTTTATTTTATAAAAATATATAATGAAAAAAATAAATATATGATTTTTCCATAGAAATCTGTAGATATAATTTTAAAAAAGGTTATATTGTTTATAATTGAGATGATATTTTTTAATATTTAGTCATTATTTAATTTAAATTTAAATAAATAATTAAATATATATATATATATAGTATAAAAATTATATGAATTTTATAAGATATTTAACCCTGTTAACACCCACTAATTTAATGACTATGTTTTAATGGTATTATTTACAATAAAATATTTCACGGATTATTTAAGCACAATACATCATGTCGTAAATTCTATTCAATGTAACTATCCAATTTTAAAATATCATAGTGTTACATTATACCCAATTAATAAATTTAATACTCATAATTAAAATTTCTCTCAGTAATCAAGGGTTTGAAATTTGGATGTCGATTTGTTGGAAACACACAGTGTAACAAGGTTAATCAACACATTCTTTCAAAAAAGAGAATGGTAAATAAGAATGGAATCCAATAACTAGGTGTTTATGTATGATAAAATATTTGTAATGTTACAATATTTATAGAGATGAAAAATTTATAAACTTATGGAGAGAGATATAGATCATTGGTATCATGAAGTTGAATTAGAAATGAAATGTTAAATAACTACAAACAATGAATCTACGATGAGATAAAAGGTCATTGATTCATTTAATATAATCGGTATATGATAATTTTATAGTTTCCAGATCATTTTTCTATAATTGATGCATTATATTAGACACTATACTTTGAAAAATATAAATATAATTACATGATAAATTTAATTTCATTTGTATCAAATTTCCACCACAATATATTCCTTTTCCCCAAATGATGAATTTTAAAGTTGATTTTTTTTATTATTTAACTAATAAAATATACTATTAATAGATCATATTTTCCAAACATGAATAAAAATGTATTTCTCCAATCATTACATAAAAAATTGTTAGGATATATTTTACCAAATAATACAATAACCTATAAAAAATTAATAGTAACTCTGATTTGTTAAGTTATTCCAGTCCATATATTTATATACATTAAACCCTTTAGGATACATATCAATAAACATATTTGAATAAATACTAAATAATTTTATACATTTAACCACAAGGTTATATATATGTATACCTTATAAAACATTTAGTGAAATCTAATTAATCAACTAAATATTTTTTATCAACATGATATTTTTTTATAAATTTGTTTATGTAAAAAATTTCATTTTAACAGGTTCATCATTTAGGCCTGAGTAGGCATTGGAACATTTATTACAATTTTTGCATGTTCAATAAGTGAAGCCTCTCTAGATGTGAGGGGTTATTGTCTACAATGTGAATTTATTTCAAAAACCATGGAAAAATTGGGTAAATTATATTCATGATTAATATTTACAGTAAAGTATTTCGATGAATGTGGTGAACTTGTTAAAAACGTAAAATTTTTCATCCGATTATTTCCGATTTTAAAACATGCCTTGTCTTATATGTGAATCATTGTTTTTTATTAAACCAAATAATTCCAATTCATTATATTTTCTATATGATCATGTACAAATAAGATATTTTATGTTTATTTATATTCTATATTCCTTATAAATAATTACAATATAATTACTATTCTAGGTCAGTTTTACTATTCAATATATTCCTAAAAAATATTGTGAAATATATTTCAAAATAAACATCAGAAGTATTATGATTATTATAATAATAATTCCATCAAAACACTTTGATAAAATGACACTCAATAAAAAAAATTTAAAAACATTTCTCATGATAATTCAATGACTTTCCCAACATATTTCCTTATGAATTAATCCTTATATTTATGAATATAATTTTATAATGATGGTGTTTATCTCATATAAGTCATCAAATTCATCTAGAATTGATTACTCTATAACAACTATTTCTACATGGAACACATTTTAAGATCAATTTGATATATTATTCATTTTTCTTATTCCATCATCCGTGAAATTTAATATATTTAATCTTAATTAATTTATTATATTTAGATCAAAAACATCCATAAGATTCAATCCTTTTCTTCTATGATGTGTTTGGAAATTTAACTATATAATAGTTGTTGATCATAATTTGTGATATCTCATTTTTAATGAATTAAATATATAAAACAATAATTACCATTTGGTTATGGATCCCAATATGGATGTCATTACATTTTCCATATCATTTTTTAATCATTAATTATCTTATATCATTTCATAAACTTAAATGATTTAAATATGCAATATTATAATTAATTAACATTCTAAAGAGGGACATATAATTTTACTTGGAATAAAATATAAATGATATATATGTTTGGACTTATGGACATCTGGGTTTCAATCATATTATCCATGGAATTATTCCATATGATGTTTCGTAACATTAAAATTCTATAAAATAATTAATTTGGGATTATAAAGAGTTTGTGAATTTTTGAAGCATATCAACTGGTAATGTCAAAACATGTGCATAGTAAATCTCATTTTTGGGTTCTACATGACCAATGAGACATGAATGATACACATTTTTCGTTGATATTACCCTATGTTATATAAGTTCTAGAGACACATAATAATATAGAATCTAGATGGTGATTTAATGGCTAAACACAGAATACTCTATACTTCACTAAGAATGTAGAAATTTTTTTTATAAATATTATTATTCATTTACTTATTAGATGGTTTTTAACTGATTTTTATCATCAATGTTCATAAGATTAAATAATTAATTTCAACACTACCAACTATAATGATCAATTCCTTTTACACATATTAATACTTGATTTTTTACTAATCACTCATAAATTATAACCCAATTATTGTGAGCCTCAGATTCCTCAGAAAGCTAGGATCATAAAAAATAAAAGGAAACTAAATTATTTATTCAATTTTTCTAAATATTTCTAATAAATACATTTGATCTAATAATACAACATAGCATTACATGGGTAATACAATGATGAATGGGGTGATCTAGAAAACCCACTAAGAGAATAATAATGTAAAAAACATAATATTTTACTTATAGATATAAA
Organism: Viscum album; assembly: GCA_963277665.1. Classification (NCBI taxonomy): domain Eukaryota; kingdom Viridiplantae; phylum Streptophyta; class Magnoliopsida; order Santalales; family Viscaceae; genus Viscum; species Viscum album. The sequence goes on from OY728132.1 coordinate 2,143,319,672, forward strand.
ATTAAATCATAAAATTGAAAGAAAGTGATTAATAAAATTATCAAATAACATAAATATCATGGTATAAAAACATAAAGTAATATAGGAAATGTGTATAAAACATATAAAACGACATAAACACAAGTCAAGTTTAACTTCCTATAAAAGATCACATAATATAAGATGAATTTTTATGTAATGTTTTTATTCCCTAATCCCACACAATAAATCTCATGACATCATAACATTACACATTGAATTGTATTATTTCAGGGTGAACCCATAATAACATGTTCAAGATCATTGTTTTACCAATAAGGGAAGTCAATAATAAATCATAACATAAGAACTACCCATCAAATTAAATTTGTTTTCTTAATATTTTCTTGTATCATATTTAATTAAAATTTCAAAAAGAAGTAATTTAAAAAATGAACATATAGAATGTATTAACACATAAATGTAACAAAGATTAATCAAGGTATTCATATAGGTTAAACACACCCACACACGCGCACACACACACACATACATATATAATTTCAAATAATTACACAACATTAAAGGTGGTTTTAATTGATGAATATAAATACCTTCAAAAAATATTAAAATCATTCTTGAAGAAAATTAAAATTACACTTTGAAAAACACTTTTGAAAAATTAAAATAAATTACATATTGTGGAAATAAATTTAAATGAAAATATCAATTTAAATTTAAAATGGAATAAATTATGAAAATAATGGTATATATTATGTAAAATATATTTATTTCTTTACACAATAAAACCAATATTCATTTAACATTTTTATCAAATGAAAAAAGTCTCTTATTCACAAATATGACTATATGATTACATTTAGTATACTTATTAAAAATTATTTGATGGGGAAATATTATTTTAACCATAATTACATAACATCAACATAATATATCATATATTATATGTATATACATATATAACATGGATGGGGATGATAAAGGATATTCTACCGAAGGGAAAACTAAAGTCATATTTACTAATGTAAATTCTCAATATTTGTTTTTAAATAGGGGATAAAGCTAAGATTAAGTAAAAATATCATGAATAAATATAGGATAATAAAATTAGTTGGTTTTATTATAAAATTGTTAAATAATTTCTTTTAATTTAAATTTATGCACATAAAATCACGAATAAACTGATATTGAAACATAAACTCATGCCACATTGGTAATTAATAAATAATTAAAAAATTTTATTTTGGGGATTAATTGAGAATAAATATATATTTTTGTATTATTTAATAAATATATTATATAATATGGGGATGTATATACCTAATTGAATTAATTTTTCATGTATGAAAGTACATGTGTCTTAGAGAGGGATGTTTTGAGTAGAAACCCTAAATTGGAGCCCGAATTATAATGTGTTTCCCATATCATGGTGAATAAAAAATTATGTAAATTATTTAATTACTTAATTAACATTTTCATGTTTATTTTTTTCTTATTTTTTATCATTACATATTAAATTACTTAACTAATTAATTTAACATTTGGTGTGTCAATGATAAAAGGATCTTATGATAAAAACTACATTGGTATATTGATTGTGGAAAATTATATAATTATATGATATTATAATGAATATTTACAATTACATAAAAAATATTTTATACATAAATTTTACTTCTAAAACCAACCAAGTTTTTTATGACAAATAAACTACATTATACTCATGATGATGATAGTTTATACGTACACATTTGTAATAATTCATCTTTTCAACGGCCATTATAGAAATAAGGTACATGTTATTTTATAATTAAATAATGATAATTATATAAAAAATATAATATATATAATTTAAATATAATTTAATATTCTATCAATCTGACTTAGTAGTAATAATGCAAATAGAAATAAATTGCATTACTTTGTGAGTCTCTAATCTCATATACATAGAAACAAAGATATAAGTTTCAATAAATAATAATAAATGATGTTATATTATATATGAATTTTCTAAAATATATAATATATAAATAACATAATATATAAACATTAAATTAATTCTTTTTAACATTCTTGAAAATAATATAATAAAAAAGTATTGCATCACTTCATGTGGTGGTAGTACACCGTATTAAAGAGAGACATTATATTATTCCATACAGAATGGAATGTGTTATGTGGAATATGTGATATTAAAATTAAAGAAATATAATTACATAATAACTATTAAAAAGTAATATTAAATTATATATTATATCCATATTTATGAATCTGTGAGGGAAATTAAATTACACTGGTTTATGAGGTGGTCTCCTTTTATACACACAATCAACAATTTCATTTCACATTTTAGGGGGACATCATATTTGAATGTATTTAACTATGCATAAAAATATTTATGTATATTCAATACACAATTGGTATTATATCATCATTATTTAATTGAATTTTTCAGGTTGGAATATGAAATACTATTTTTCACCTTGTTAAGTATAGTACCTCTTCATTTCATAACATCTATATGTTTTCATTAAAAGCTAACATAAGATAGATTTTTTTCAAAAATGTATTCTAGGATAAATAAATTGAATTAAAGATATAATTTTATAAGGTTTTTGTTAACCTATTTTCTTCTTATTTGTTAGGAGGATAAAAATGATTGTGATCTTTTAATGGAGGGATAGAAAAATATTGAATTTTTACGATGAATGTATTTCACTAGAATTTGTGTCTTTCAGTAATTATAAAAAAAAATCAAACTATTTTATAATATTAGATGATATAAGGTCAAAATATTAAAAAAACTAGATATTATTCATGATTCAGGTAATTTTCAATGAATAACCTTTTTTTAGTTTAACCATTAGTAATATCATTTTTACCATAACTATGTTAAATATTTTTTATAATTGATTATGTATAATAAATAAATTGAAATGAAAATATAATATTAATTATGTTGCCAAAAAATAGGGAATCCATTTTTCAAAACTCATCTCACAGTTTTTGTATGATTTATTTTCTTATTAATCCCATATATGTGTTGGGAAACCAAATTTTCATGAAATATATTTTTCTAGCATTAGATGATATTATAATAACAATTTGTAAATAAATATCAATTAAATGAATTTCACTAAATAATTATAGGTATATAATCAACTAATTTAAATAAATTAATTCATAATTTGGGGTTATTATTAATAATTCAAATGAAGAATAATTATTAAATTCAAAATAGTATCAAGAAAAAATTTATTTTTATGGATAATATTAAACTTATACTAAAATATATTATATCTTTTTTTAAATAAAATTTATTGTTTTTCATAAAAATAAATAAATCTCATTTCAATATAATTTTTTATTAAAATAATATTTGGGAATAATTCATGAAATAAATGAAAATATTATAAAAATCACCATTTATCATAATTCGCTATAAAATTAATATATTACATTAAATATATACATTTACCCATATGTTAATATGGATATTTTTATTTACAAAAAGATTTAAATTTCCAAAAGGTAAATTTTTTTATTTCAAAAAATATATTATTTTCTCAAAGACGACAAAAAATTATATCTTGGAGAAGAAATATTTCGTATAAATGTAATTAGTTATTAGAAAACTATGTGGTAAGTTAAAAAGAAATTTAAAGAGAAATTTATATACCATTGGTAATTGGAATAAATTTGAAAAAATATTAAATCCAATTAATACTCTCTAATTTGAAAACTAAGTTATAATTGTCCTATTTAGATAATAAGATTTGATGGTTCATTTATGTACTATTTTAATGTCATAAAGGCCGCTGAATCTAATGTTACTATTTTAAAATTATGTTGCATTAATGTCTCCCCCCCTGATAAATTTTTTTATGACAATTTAAAAATTTTATCACTAATAAAGAATTTGATAGTTGAAAATTTTAATTTGGAAGAACAACCTCATAAAAAGGATTTAATTAAATTCCTATTAAAAACAAATGGAATATGATATTCATCTCATAAATAGGTTTCCACATACAATAACATTGGTGGTAAATGAATATATAAATGTAGAATAAATCTATAAATAATTATGGAGATAAATAAAAATCATTGAACATAATTTTTATAATTTATAATGTAATGATATGTCAATAATAACAAATAATTTATGATGAGATGAAAGACCATTGATTCAAAATTTGTAGACCAATAAGATTACATTTTTGTTTTAAGATGAATTTCATTAGATGAGAGTTTATAATACTATTTATAATAAAAAATAATATAAATATTATTTTATAAATATGTATTTATCATCAATCCAATTTCTTTTTAAATATCATTGTTTTCTCAAAACTATAAGTATTCAGGGTGAATGTTTCATTTGTGATGATATATAATAAACTTATAATGATTAAGATATAACACAAAATAAATAAAAATTATTCCTAAAATATTTATTTTAATAGGAATGGATATCAAATGAAATATCTTATATTAAATTCGTCTTTAATTACTTAACAGTAACTACAAATGCTCAAATTATTCCATTTTAAATGTTTTTATCATAAAATACCTTTTCAATAAATCTCTAAAAAACATAATAGAATTATTCCCACATAAATCAATATGATAAAATTCCTGGTTTTATATACTTACACCTAATAAATTACCTCATAAAATGATCCTAATAATATAATTTTTTTTATCAACATAATATTTATCCCACAAATAATTTATCTAACTTCATATCCCTAATAAAATGTATTACATGTTTTCCTATGGTGGTAATTGTGCCCTAATAACTCTTTGTTTATGTGTTCAATCCCTTTATCCAAATATGATGTGATGGTTTATCATCTATAATTTTAGTTTTATTTTTATCAAAAACCCTGGAATGAATGTAATAATAATATTCATAATTATACTTATAATTACAATATTTCCAAGAATATAATGCACATCCTATCAAATATTTTTAGTCATAAAATCAATTTTTATTAAACCACTATGATTTTTTGAATAGGTTATTCTTCCCCAAAGAACCAAATAATTCTAAATGATTATAGTTACATCCAAAACATGTTAATATTTCAATTTACCAATACAATAATTATTTATTTTCATTTAAAATTTCACATTACCATTAAATGTACTTTTTACATCATTAGAACATTCAATATATTCTATAAAATTATAATGGAATACTAATTTTGGACAAATCCTAAAATATTCATGATCATATAAGCATAATAAATTTTAAACACCTTGCTAATATTGTTTTTTAATACGAACACCTAAAATCATTAATCGTTGAATTTTGATTATTTTTTTAGAATATTCCATGAGGAAGTAATCATTATATTAGAACATTGACTGGGTTAATTATCTGGTTTCATTCATATAATTCATCAAATTCAATGGTTATTAGTTGCTTCATTTCCTTTATTTCAACATAGAAAATATTTCCACATAAATAAGATTTATTATTCTAAGTAACTATTCCATCATTCAGAAAATGTAAGAAAAATAATCATATTTCCATTTACATATTTAAAACATTTACAACCATGAAATTCCATATTTCTATACATGTATGTGTTTGGATGTTAAATAATGTTTCTATTGATGATCTTAATTATAGAAAACTGATCTGGCATATTCATAAAATCTATAACCGTCATTCAAATTTGGATAAACATAACTTTATTTAAATTAATATATTTTGCATCCCCTTGTTTTAAAATATTAATTTGTTAATTTCCAACCATTAATAATAGATATTAATATAATAATGAAGAGAATTAATTAACGTACTAATGAGATACTTATAATCCTAGAAGGAATTACTTATAAATGATAAATATGACCAATCTTATGGGCCTCTAGGATAAAATATATTCCATCCACATTAAGGTTTCCTATAAGGTTTTCAAACATATCGGTTTTCAAGTTCTTCATAATTTATTATAAATTTTTTATCAGTTTATAATTAACATATAATAAGAGTTTCAACCAAGGTCCATAGCAACACCAATTTTCATTACTGGTTAACACAATTGCCAATCTCAATATGGAATTCTGTTAGAAATTAACCCTATATATATATATATTCTAGAACTGTGTCCTCATGTGAAATCAATAATGGGATATAATTTCATGGAAACCAATAAATATACACTTAATAATGATTATAAAATATATTTTTATAATAAATATTCAAGAAATATCTATATAGTTCCCATTAATGTATTTAATACATATTATGATACATAAATAAAAATATGATATGATACCAACTATAATGATCCACTCCTTTTAAAAATATTACTTAATGATTATAAGTAATAAAACATTAATTACAAACCAATAAACATTAGGTTTACTATCATTTAAATACATGGATGATAATACATCAGAAGAAAAAAACACAATGCCAATAAACATTAGGTTTAGTATCATTTAAAATATTAAATGTATTTTTTTGTAAAATAATAAATCCATACCAAAAATATATTTTTAAAAACATAAATTCATAAAATATTAAATAAATAATTTTTTCAAACAAAAACATTTAATCTTAAGTAGAATTCATTATGGTAAAAGAATTCCCTATATGTGAAAATAATTTTAATGTCGTACATATTAGAAATATATCCTTTCAAATTTTCAATAAATGTTATAAATTAATCAATTTGAAATATGAGATGAATAATATTAATAACCCATTTTTTAAAAAACAATTATTTTTTAAATTGTTTTGACTATAATTATATAATATTAAAATCATTTCGAAAAAAAATCTAAATACACAAATATATTAGAAAAATTATTTTTGACAGAATGGTGAATTGATATGAAATTTTCAAAAAAATCATTTTATCATTAATTTTTTTTAAAAAAAAGAGTAATAGATAATATAACATGATAATTTTATTTCTAAACATAAGAAAATAAAAATAAATTCTTTTATTAGATAATGAAAATACAATTTATCATAATGGAAAGACAGGTGCAATAATCCTGAATACAATCTTATTTAATCCTAAACCATTAGTGATTTAGTAAATTTTGATTCATATATAAAATGAATAATGTTTATAAATTTTATCATAAAAAATTATTTTGAATTCAGGGTTAATGTAATAATATGAAAATGGTATGTCTATAAAAAAATTAAAAATAAATTACATGCATAATAGAAATTGTTTCTCTAAAATATTTTTTTAAATGAAACCCTATTGTTGATCATGAATTATCACTAATGTTCTATGTCCAATTGAAAAATAAAAGAATTTTAATTATTTAATATCATTAGAATATTGATAAGGTTATTATTCCATTAATTTTTTTACAAGTCATACAATATTACATAACAAATTAATTTCATGCGTACTTTTTTAATGATAAATGACTCATGTATAAAAAATGACATCATTGTGTTTACAATGGACAAATAATTTTAATGTAGTTATCTCCAGATTGGAAAAAAATAAAATATATATGATTTGTTTACATATATTATTCAATTAAAGATAAAAAAGGAAAAATGATTTTGAAAAATAAACTATGATATAATCAAGGAAAAGGTAGGTCTTATATATTTAAATTTTTTTTATAGGACTCTTTATAAGTTATTATTACCATATATAAACAATAAATTTATCCTTGTTAAATTCCACGAATATAATATTTGTTAAATGAATCAAGTCATTAACGATGTGGTAGTATACCTTACACATGATCGACATTATTGTTTTATCTAATAAATAGTATATAAGTATTCAAAGTTATATTATAAATAAAGAATTTTAGTTATGTCAAAAATATCATATATAAGAATCAGATACCGTATTAAATCATTCAATGTAATTGGTGATTGAAAATGAATTACATAGTTCTGTGATATCGTAGACCTCCATATAAATGATCAATAGTTTAATTTCTCTTTTGGGAGAGGGTGATATGGATTAGGTCATTACCATAACAAAAAACACAATTGAATATTTAATATAAAGATGTTATTTTATAATTACCGATAACAAAAATTTGAATGTGGTGGAATAAAAAACAATATATACTATCTATTTAATGTTGTTACATCTTTTTCATACAACTTATATATGTTTTCATTAAATGATATCATATAACGACTTTGTTATGAAACCAAGAATTATATAAAGCGGATATTAAATAAAGGAATACATTTTTATTAGAAATTATCAGAATAAAAAGGGTTTTACATGTAAAAAGAGATGAATGTGGGTGTCCTCATGTATGTGTGGGAGATAACCTATTTGGAATTATTGAGTGGAAAGAATAATATTTCTTTTTTCAAGAAAAAATTAATAATTTTTTTATTGTCACAATAAATAAATAAATATTACCATTTAATAATAATAAGTCATTTTTGGTTCATTTCATACCCAAACCATTTTTTAACCCTTGGTAAAACCATTATTAAATTTACAACTATAATTAATTTTACTATTTTTACATTTAAATATGGTAAAAAATTATGTTAAATTTTTTTATTCAATATAATTAATAATATTACAAAAATTCAACCTATTATTTCAAATTAATATAAAATAAGTGGAAAATTTAAATTTTAAATTAATCCCAAAGGCATGTTGAAAAATGATTTCCAATATTGTTATTTTTCATGAATATGATGATATAATAATAAAAATATAAAATGAAGTAAATATTAAATTAATTTAAATTAATATTTTATAGATATATAATATATAAATTTAATATAAATCGTCCACAACATTGGATAGTTTAATTAATTATAATTGAAATACATTTTTCACTTTAATAGTGTTTGTAGAAAAATACAATTTTTTAGCCTAAGAAAAAACATATAAAAAATTTAGTATTTATATGATTTATATATTAATAATTTGGTATCATATAAATAACTAATTTTTTAAATTTTAATCAAATTAAAAATAATAATTATAGTTAATTCAATAAATGAAATGATAAATTTAAGAAAATCACTATTTATCACTATTAACATTGATATTAATTTTTTGTGAAATATAAAAAACAAAACAATTGGTTAGTATTTTAATTTTGATTTCAAAATATGATTTAAATTTAATCAAATAATTATTTCCATTGTAAAAAAAATAATGACATTATTTCTCATTGAAATAAGTAAAAATCATTTTTCTTCAGAAGAACTCAAAATCGATGAAGAAAATGACATTAATTAAAATTATTTCAATAGTAAATAAACATTTATATAAAAACATTATTAGTAGTATCATATAAATTTAGTTATTTATTTAATACTTTAATTCCCTCATATTTAATTGATAAGATCTAAATATTTTATTCATATAACATTATTTCATATTTCGCTGAAAATCAGTGTTGTGTATCGTAAAATCTATCAATCATAATATTATTTTATAAAAATATTGGGGTATTAAAATTACCCACAAAAATAAATTTCATCTACTAAATGTAATATTTTTCATAGTAACCAGGAGAATAAAATTTAAAATTTTCATTTTGAAAACTCCACATCTTAAAAATAGTACCTAAATGAATGTATTAAAATAAGAGAAATGAAATATGTAGGTCATAACAAAACTATGTTTTCCGATATGGAAACACAAATTTCATTTGAAGATAGATATATTGATTAAAATATTCAATAATAATTTATAGTGATGTCAATCACTAATCCGGGAGATATGAATGATCAAGGGAATATTATGGACCCCAAAACCATAAATTACTAATGAGATATCATTCCATTGATTCGTCAGATATGGACATAATAAGATAAAATTTATAATAAAAATTAATTATCTTAGATTTAAGGTATTTTATTATTATCTATATTAATATGGATGAAAATATATATACATGATAAGAACAATTTTATCTTTTAACCAAAATTGATAGATTTTCCCGCCGTATAATACATTTGTCTCTAATACCTCAAAAACCAATCCTAATGTCCAACATATTCCATCACACAGGGGTCAATAATTATAAACCATTTTCTAAAGTCTTATAAGCATAATATAATTCAACCCCTATAATCAATAAAAATTATACTTCAATGTTATAGATAATTATACCAAATAAAATATGTCATTAAATAACATTTATAACACCAAAAATATTTGAACAAGTTTATAATTATTCAGTATATAGTATACATTAATATCCATTGAATTAATATCTATTAAACCACATAGGGATGTGTTATATTATACAACATTATCACACTTTAGTTATTGGAAAAATCCATGGGGCCATTCAAGATGTGATTGGGATCATTGAGCATGAGTGTTCACTTTTAATTTTATATTTGGGGAAAAAATCATGTAATCATTTTCATAATAAAAATGTATCATAAAATGTTCGCAATAATATGTTGAACATAATCAAAATAAAAGTAGTGATTAAAATAATTATATTTTAAATTCATTCGACGTTTTTGATCTAGCACATTATTTTTTATATTAATTGATAATTTTAAAAAACTATAATTACCAAAAAAATAAGGAAAATATTAGAAAATATCTTTTACCTAATCATGATTCCCACTTAAAACAACACATATACATTAAATCACATTTCTAGTTATTTTTTACCACTAAATATATTCTTGAAATTTATTGAATATAACTCTTTCAAAAAATACATCAAATCATTCATGATTCTTATAACCAGAATAACATTTAAATTACTCGATAACATGACTCTTAAATTAAATAACGTATACTCTTCTATAATTCAACATATATTATTTCTATAAAAAATTAGTAAGGAAATAAACAATGTATAATGGTATTTAATTAGATAAATACCATGATTCTCGTGTATATTAGATAAATTCATTTTCTTATTTTTATAATATACCCATTATTTTGTCATATTTAATATCCTCCACTCATAGTGAGATATTGTTATAGGTTCTTATACCCATATTCATTACAGGTGGGAAATTAAATCTCTTTTAATTTTACATATCTATCACATTGACTAAAATTATATTACATTATTCCCCTCAATGATCTGTTTTATAACTCAACTATGTTGTTGTTGTCAATGTTAATTAAATATATATCATTTGGAAAGATCAAAATAGGTCTAATTTCAATTCCCATATGGTTAGAAATCACATTTGTGAGTATATTTAATTTCCCATAACATTTTTTCCTTATTCTTTCTCATATTTTCATCTTTTAATTGAGAATTTTAAGAGAACGTTAATGAGAGTGCATTGTCTTACAAAAGGGAAACATATAATCCTATATTTAAAAAATAATAAATTATATGTAATTTTTATGTAAGGTATTATTGGACAAAATTTAAATTATCTTGTAAATGTTTCTTTTTTTCTAAAAATATATTCCTTCAATACCATCATAATATCTAGAAATTTGTTTGTAAATTAATGAAGCATATCCCCTTGAAGTATCAAAAAAGGTGCCAGTAAGCCATGTTTTCATGCAGTATGTAATGGTTGATTCAATAATGATATGTACTTTTCTATATTATTAAACATTAAAACATATTTTCTAGTACAATTTATATTAATAGTATAAAAAATTGAGGTAATTTCATAGTAACCAATCTCGATATAATTCACAACGATTCTCAAATATTTTTCAACACATAGTTATATACTTATAATTATCTGAAGGATTCAGAATATTGTTTTATGATAAAAATAAAAATGATATGTAATCTTTTTATCTAATAAAATATATTATTACCCTTTAATTTTACCCATATTATTACCGAAAAATTTAATTAAACATTCACTATTTATAACCAAAATATCAGGAGGCCTTTGGTAATTTGAATATTAGAATCATAAATCATCTATGGAAAAAAATATATGGAATCCATTTTTCCCTAATGGTGGCCAAAATAAATTTTAGAACCTAAAGTATCATAACATAATTTGGTGAATACATCTATCAAATGGGTGAGATTGAAGTTTCAATAATGAAATAAAAATGATAAAGTAATACAACATGTGATTCATATATATATAACAATTTTATAAAGGATGAGGAACACACATAACTACATAGAAGTATAAAATAATGAGCATGGTGTCATAAAAGGATGGAAACATTGAAAATGTGGTGGAAATATAAAATATGAAATAAATTTGAGTTAATTATAGATTCCAACACAATTTCAAATTCTAAACTAAACTTCAAATGGATTTGGATTACTCTCTATTCCCATACCACACGGCTCATTATACTATAATGTTATTAAATGTGTTGTAAATATATTTTTGTGAAAAAATAATAACATTCCCATTAAAAATTTGTTCCAAATATATTAATACAATCAATAATATTACAGTAATAATTTCCTATGTAAGGATCATGGGTTCTATATTATAGTCTAATATCATATTCAATGTAGATATCATTATGAATAAATTCTATAAATGATCATAAATAATTTATTACACCATAAATAGAATTTTTTGTAAGCTAGGTATAATTTTTAAGGACCTATATAAATAATATAGAGTCATTACATGACATTAAATTTAGTTTTAATTGTTTATTATATTTATATTTTAACAGATTAATAAAATTAATGAAGAAAATAACAAATGAATTTTGGAAATTTGTTTTGAAAATCTTATATTCTAATAATCATATATAAAATCATTTATTTATAAATATCATTCTATAATTATATTGGAATCATCCAAGAAAATATTTATCATGATAGGTGACTATATAGTTTATTTTTTCCCTGGTAAAAAAATTCTATTCATTATTTTTGTAAAATCCCAAATTACACTATTTTTTATAAAGATAGTAATATTCATCTGAAACCAATTTTTTGAAAGTAAATTATGTGTAAAAAATTAATATTACCATTATAATATAATTTAAAAAAATTACAAACATTCTTAGAAAAAACGAATAAGGAAGAAAAATTATTGTCTACAGAATAGAAAATTGATGTCAGATATTCTAAAAAAATATTCCAAATAGTTTTAGTAAAATAAGAGTGGAAACTGATACTATTACATTAAAAAATATATAATAACTATAGGGTAATAATATTAATTGGTGTTACTTTTCTATAATATTGTTATTTCATAAAAACAATTCAGGTATAAACAATCCCAAATAAAATGTGTTCGAACCATAAAACTATAACACATTTATAAAAATTATATTTAAACACCAATGGGTGAATAATATGAATTTTAACATAATATTTCATGATTTATGAAGTATTATTTTCAAAATATCTATTTTATTGGTATATAAAGTATTAAAAATTAATTATTTTTATTATTGAGCATGTGTCACAAAGATGGTTGTTTTTGGACAAAACAATTTCCTCGAGTCTGAATCATCCCCAACAGTCTTGATATACCCAAATAATAAAATCAGTTTTCTTACGTGAATGATTTATATAATTTATAATTATTATAATTACTTTTTTTTATATTTCACCCAATCATATTCCATTAAATAACCAATAAATTTCATGTTGTCCATGTAAATAAAAAATTAATCATTTGTCAAAAATAACATTTGTAGGATGATTATATTCAATGATATAATATATAAATAAAAATGAAAATGTTAATAATTATAAAATTAACTATTTATACACAAAGTACACTTTTAAAATTAACCATGAATATTTTTGGGAAATGAATTGTATTATAATAATGTAGACAGTTGGCCATTTGTACATATGAGTATGTTATCATCTATTCAAAACACATAATGGAAAGGAGGTTTGTGATATTTTGACATTAAATACTTTTATTAATAACATAAATATCTTTCATGTTAGTTAAATATTCTTAAATATACTATCCATGTATTTATAGAGTTATAAAATTACGAAATATAAGTAATCTCGCTCCATGAGTTGGTGGACCTCCGTACACATACATTACATTATCATTTTCAATGGATTATACGGTGTGAAATAATATGATATATTACATTACTAGAACTGTTAACTTGTCACTATTATAAAATATATATATTAAATTTTTGATTGTTACTATTCATTGGATGAATAATTTATAGGTGTATTACATTACTTCGTGATGCAGTAGTATGTTGTACTCATGATAGACACTATAATTTTCCCAATGTAATGAGAAAATAAAACATTAATGAGAATTTATAATTTTAGATGTATTTTTATATCACATATAGCATATAAAAACATTAAATACTTAAATATATCTATCTATTATATGTTGTTATTGTAGACAAATTATGTTGGTGTATATGGTTGTAGTTGATTATAAACACATTTAAAGGATTCATTTACTATTTATGAGAAGATTATACGGTAATATTTTATTTCCTTAACATAAAAAATATAATTTTTTTTTATCAAAATGTTGTTAATATATCATAATTTTTATATAACATTTTAATTATATTAGATAATATATTAAATAAATATATTATCCACGGTCATTACCTCTTCATCGTATAACTCATTCGTGAGATCACAAATTTGCTTCATAGAATGTATGTCATATCAAGAAAAATAATAATTCATGAGGGGACAAAATTGAATGAATTCATTGGGTTGGTATTTGTAGAAATAATGGGGTTGGGATGTGTGAAGAAGACAGGATAGTTGGAAGTCATTATAAGTGGGTGATAGGGAACATTTTGAATTTCAGAAGATAATGAAATATGCCAATGTTTTTATCTTTACAAAAGAAAAAATAGGATATTTTATAACCTTATAAAATATATATTCTGAATATTAATAGAAAATAAAAATTATTCTTTTTCTAGGTAATTTATAACCATTACCATTTTGTTTGACCCATAGCCAACCCATTTTTACATTAAAAGTGCTAATTAATTATAACTATTTATACATTTATTAATGGTAAAAAATTTAGTTGAACATATTAGATAATAAAAATAATCTTTATCCCCCATATGTAATAATTATTTCCAAATTAGAATCATTGAAGTTGAATCATTTATATTATAAATTAACGCTCATATGTGGCGAAAAAAACAAGCTTTCAATACCTTCATTTTACACGAACAAGATTACATAATCATTACAACATGAAAAGAAAATATAATTAATGAAATATCAATTAATATTATTAGACATGTAATCAATAAATTTAATATCATATGTAAATACTTATGAGTTATTTTAACCCATTAAAATGGAGAAGCATTATAATATTTAAAACAGTGTCATGAAAAAAATTTCTGAACCTAAGTATAAACTTATAGTAATTTATTATATAAAGGTGATTTAAAATTATTAATTATTATTTAATATTAAAAAAATAATCATTTTTATTTTAAATCTAATTAAAATAATAATAGTACAAAATTTAGTTAAATAAATTATGATTATAATAGAAATGGTATTTTCTTCTATTATGTGAAAAATTAATCTTCTGTGAACAATCACACAATTACATCCCAATTTAATTTTAAAAAGTGTTGTTAAAATTTTATTAAATATTTTTAATTGAGTTTCCTAAAACTGGAAAAAAAATTATTTTATTATCATTGAGGAAAAAGTAAAAATAATTTTTTTATAATGATATATTTTTTCAGAAAAAACAATCATTCTTAAAATTGGGTTATTAGTCAATATAAATTTATAAATTATTAAATATTTAGAAGGTCTATTATACAAATTTCATAATGTAGTAAATCTTATTCATGGCCAATAAATTTAATAGCTATATTAATGAAATATTTTTTAAATAATAATATTTCATTATTAATTTGGTGTAGTGTAGAAATTTCTAAACACTATGAAATCTAATGGTCTTATATTAGATTTTTACAGAATTACATGGGATTAATGTTACCTAAATATATGAGATTCCATATTATATTGTGAGAAAATCATCTATTTACCCAATATTATCTTTAATTTAAATAATATTATTTCATGGTATGTTCGAAGAACATGTGGTAGTGTACATAAATGGGGATTTATTCAATAAAATATCATTCTACACATTTATCTATATATGTGTGAGATAGGACAACCTCCATGAAAAATTTTAACACTTTGATATTTTTCAACCATGAAAGAATTAACAATTTTTTTCTTGTTTTTGAATGGAATACTAGGTGATTTCCCCATATATGATCATGAAGAGAAACACTCTGTGTATGAATGAGAGGAAAAAATTGGGAGAGTACATTGTCTTTATCAATTCATGTATTCCTCATGATGTTAAGTTTTATCTATGAAATCCTTGATTCTTCTAATATACTTCATATATATAATGGTCATAACATATTAATCTTAGACCATCATTAATCACTTTCCTCAAAACATGTATATAGTGATATGTAAATCAAGGGATAATCTCAATCCATTTAATTTTAAAAACAATTCCTTTAAATATTATTAATCTCATTAAATACCTTTATAGATGTAAATTTTAATAATCCATTAAAAATTGTAGGTGAATAGATAGATTAACTGACGAGTGAGATCCTCCAATATATGATGGATCCTGATTTCAAATAACATTAACATACATGAAAAGGGATTCCAAAATCTTAATTATACAATAGATTATGGATACCTCTTGGTATTGTAGAGTTCCATCCATAAGTACACTCTGATAGGATAAATTTTTAAACCCATTTCCTAGGTCATTGATTTCATGAAATAATATATAGATTATACAACAGAAGTTTTTATGTGAGGAGGATAAAACACCTATTCTGGATATGGAGTTCATTTAGGATGCACCATGGATTTTTATGTATCAAATTTTTTTAGGGGAGTAGTGATAGAACAAATCACATCATTATATGGTATTTCTATATGTAACATCTCAATAATTTGTTGTATGTAACTTCAATCGAGGTTTTTGTTCTCCAACAATGGGATGTCACATTGATTCCTTTGATAAGAAACCACTGTGAATATTAAATTGTACCGTAGGAGGAAATAGGGACCTAATTCAACAATGTTCAAATGATATAAACCACATATTTAATCCATACTATACCAATATGTAATTATTAGTTATAAGGATTCTAGAAGAACCAAGCTGGCACTGACTTGGTCCCACCCATTTGTAATATGATACACTTTGAATAACATAGTACCATGATTATTGTTCCCCATAATCTCTTAGAGTAAAAAGTGATAAATTCTTCTACATTGTTTTTTGTGTGCAATTAGGAACATTAAAATATTAAGCTACTAATTTTCCTTTCTAACAGTTGTCACAAATTCTTATGAGTTTCTCTCTTAGTCTTCTATGGACTATCACATAACATTATGGATAGGTAAAGACACTTTCTAGGAGGTTATATTGATCTTGTTAAGTCTATCAATTTGAATCATAGTCATCATGATTCTTATAGACAACATCACATTTTTTTCAATATTGGGATTAAATGTGTTCAAATTCACTATGGTGTTATTAGGTTCAGGAGAAATTATTTCATCATCCAGTTGGACAAAAAGTAGAAGTATTATCACCTTTTAGGATGACTGAACTTAAATGAATCATAATGCCTCTAGAATTTGATATCTATAATTGGATAAAGAACTTAAATGTTCATATAAATCATTATAAAATTCATAGTTCGTACTATAAGAAATGTCTAGTTGTTTACAAATGATTATGTGTGCTACATAACTATAATGCCCATGATATTTAAAATCCCACTCTGATGATGGAGAATATGTAGGTGCTCATGATTTTATAGGTATGATAATTAATGGTCCAAAAGGATGTTTAATTTTCCTCAATCACATTCCTTGAGGTATGATACATCTTTTTCTAATAACAACCCTATGATTGGGAAATTCAAGGATAATAGATTCCAAAACACTATAGATAACCAATTTGTGGAAAAGATTTCCACATAGGTTTTGTCTTCATTATATTTATTGGGAGTGATATACTACTCTATGTAACACCACGTTCGAATATGATATAGTCGGTATCATGGAAAATAATGTGACACAGATCTTCTCTACTATTGGTCTTCAAATGGGATATCTGCCATTTAGAAAATATGTCTTATTGGATAAAGAACCATCCTTATTATGAAAAATATGATTCAGAACCATTTCCACCTATTATGAAGTGTTTGTGGCTTCTAGTTGGTCATTGATTTCATCAATTTACCATTAATTGTAATCACATTATCCTCATTATTAACCCCCAAATTTGACATCGATGACTACAATTACAAAATCATAGTAGTATAAATTAGATAATTTGGAGGTTGAAAATGTAGAGTAACATAGAGTCTGAGGATGGAAGGTAGGACAATGTCTATGTAATTGTATTTATAAAGGGGTTTGGGGATATTTTGGAAAATAATATTAGTATGGGACTTTAATATATTATGAATTCTTGTAAAAATATATTTTTTTAGGTGAAAATATATTTCCTAAATAATATAGAAATTTTAACTCTAAAATATCATGTTTTTTCTATGGTTTTCCCCATTCCCTACCTCTTGTGGCGATATGGGAGTTCCATGAGCATATTCTTTTTGGTTTTAATGTATTTTTCCCACTTTTATTAATTTGATTACTTTTTAATGAATATTTTTTGTTTCTAAAAATCCATCTTTCCCTTGGATGACATTTGGATGTTGGAATTCATCACCACATGGAGGTCTGCTGTTCCCGTGGCATATAGGGATGATTATTGGGAGATTCACCCCATTATACCTCTAAGGGAACTATAGAAAGTTACCCAATCTATATAAACCAAGTCTTAATGACTTAATAATTATATAAGGCGTTTATTGATGGATACATGGGCCAAAAGAGATGTACGAGTTCATTCCATCATGTAGTGTTAATATCTTAACCTAAATATGGGTGATGAATAATCTTCATCAGGGTCAATGAAGATGGGAGAATGTAAAAATTCTAATCTTATGATTTTTAAACATGTATTGTCATTTATGTTGGATGGGGTGTCCCACCATATTGAATCAAAGGTACTGGTTGTGGAAGGCTTAGCCCTTCAATCCCTTAACAGATTAGTGGTGTTATTTTCTAGTGTTATATATTGTGAAATCTATAATTATTATTAGTGATAAAGGGGGTAGTTTCCTTATTTATCCCCTTTTGGATATGACATCATCATGTCACCATGGATTTTGGGGTTTCACATACTGTCTCCTTATTGGGAATAATAGCTTCCTCATCATACGTGTTGGAAAACCCATAGATAACCCTCTATTAATGTAGACCAGTTAGGGATATGGGGAGAGGGAACCCAAAATCAATATTGGAGGAGACAATAATGGGTTAAGATAGGAATATGGGATCACCACACCATTGGATCTCATAGAACCCTAGTTTTTTCTGTTGTTCAGGATATCTAGTAGGGCATGAATAGTCGAAGTAATTCGTAATTTTTTTTGAATCCAACAATGAAAACAATATTTTTTGACATTGATTCCCAACATGGATTGTTTCTTTAATTTCATCCATAATAAAGACTTAACATTTATCACTCCCTCAATATCAAATTGGAATGGATTCAATTGATGATTTCTATTCCGTATTTTGATTATTTACCCCATGATCAACCTTCATGGTAGATTATCATCCTTCAACTCGTCACTATTCTATGGTAGTGTGTTCAGATTTTAACAGAGATAGTGGTGCACACTATCCGTATTGACATTACAAGATCTTCTATTTGAATATGTTAATGGTATATTGGACCATATTGCCATTTATTTTTTTCAGGACCATTTTCATGTCAAGGTATCCAAAATATATTTATTAAATCATTATGAATCCAATTATTTGTCCCGAATGTAAATGGAAATTTTTTAATTACATCCCAAGATTCCATATTAAGGTGAACATGTGATATTAGAAATAATGACTATTTGGCATTAGATAGATTTCATTGGGTACATTGGGAATCCATAATTGTTTTCCTTAAGCTAAACCATGTGGTAACCTACATTTTGCATTCATGGTGTATCATTATTATTCCTTAAGGGAACCCATAATCAACACATAGTTAAAATTTCAACCATCACATAAGGCATATCAATCTTATTTCCTGTGGAATATTTTTTTTATCCAGATAGGATACTCAAGAATCTCAATTACGGAATTATATGCCCATCAAAAATTGAAACATATTATCTTATTAGAAGGGATCCATGGAGCATCACCATATTAAAACTAAACTAATTGCATGTGGTATTAATTATCTTATCATCACTAGAATAGATTACTAGGAGATCCCATCCTTATTACATAAGAATATTATTCTCATTACAATATTAAAAATTAAATACACACATAAGGCATCCAATTCTCAATAACTAGGCTTCTTATTCCTGTTACCTAAGGAATATCAAACTCTAGAAATGAGGTTATATAGGTACATAACATTTGATCATTTTTTTGAATTAGGAAATATTACACATCCAATATCATAATAAAACCAATTAGTATCATTGAACTAAATTGGAAAATGGTTTCAAGTATAGCATAGAAGCTAAAAATATATCAATTTCACATGTTGGCATAGTAATAGTTATCATCCTGTGGAAATTAAACCACATATGACTATCATGTATGGTCAGGAACATAGTTTACATAATATGGGGATGACCTATTGTTTATATACTGATACTAAATTGGGTTATTTTGGTGGTAGTGTTTTATTTAGTTTGGATATTGGATTGGCTACATATATACTTAGATTTAAAGGGAAAATGGGATAATACTATTTATATGATAGAAAATATAAGTGGTTTCCTTCAAACATTAATGAATTAGTAATATCAAAACTCAGATAGTTTTTGTTACATAATTTTATTTATTTTCATAGGACTGTAGCTTGATTTTTCACAACATGTCGTAAGGGATATAACAACATAAAATGAATCCTACTATGGGATTGTGTGGAAATTATTCTTTCAACATATAATAACATTGGGTCATCTTATTCTTATCACATGAGAACTATAATACTCAACATTTATGGAATCATGCGCTCATCACATATCATGTTATGTGAAAAATAAATATGGTAATTTAATATTTAAAATCACTCACTAATGATAATCATGTTACAAAATGGAAAAAATGAGAAATAGAGTGATTCTTATGAATATGATCTTCAAAACCTACTAGTAAGTGGTTTTAAATTATATCATGGTATTTACATTTGATCTTCCCTTTATCATATAAGGATAATGTAATGTAATCATGAAAATTCTATGAGGGATACATGGATATGGATATGATGTTGCAATGGAATTAATTGTACATAAGTGAGGAATTCCCAAGTTATTATAATGTGATTCATGGTTATGCATGGTATTTGCATAAGGGATTCTATAGTCGGAGGAACCATATGTTTTGGGTTCTTCAAGTATCTAACTTGGTCAATTGTATATTAGAATAATGTTGAATTCATTGTCTATTGACACTCATTAGTGTTTTTTTGAAAGGAAGTATTATAACAGAGATTTTGAATAATAATTTGCAGATATTTTACAAATTAGAAAAAATTATACCTGCATGAGGTGTAAACTATGATCCTGAGATTAGAAAAAACTATTATCTAAAAATATAAATTTCCATAAAATGTTTACTTTCCTGTGTTATTTGATTCATGTTCAAATGATGTTCATCATAGAATGTATTTTTTGGAAAATGTATTGAAATTCAAGATTGTAGATTGAAGTACAAGTGACTTGGAATTCACATTATTTTATCATATGTGCATGGGAATTTATGGGGTCATATTCATCAAAAAACTCACGTTTCAATGGAATATATATTTCACATTCTTTTTCAAGAGTATTTCCCCTAAATGTGGTGGTGAGGTGGTATTTATAGGTCTCATTATAGAATTTTTCACATTTCATTTACATTCACGAATCTCCAAACATTAATTAAACTCCGACTATAAGATCTTATAACGTTGAGTTATTGGACAATCTACATTTTCATTAAATATTCGATTGATTATTTTAATGACATTGAATGTATTGAATTATCATTAACATAAAATTCGGGTTCTCATTACTGTATGTTCACAGAAAACATGGACATTGATATAAAAAAAATTTCATTAATAATTCCAATATCAAATGACCTTAAAATTTCAACATTATGTTTATATATATATTTGACATGTAAAATGTAATCAAATTGTTTGAGACAAACAAAATATCTATTTATTTCCCACGATCAATTTGTGTTTTTGTCAAAATTGTTCTCAATAGTCCCTAAAAATTTTATTTTTTGTTCTGAAACCCTTCAGACACATTTCCCAGGGACATCCATCACCTCATACATAAATATTAATTGACTTTATTCATATATAAATTTAATTTTAATTCAAAATTAATTTAATGAACATAAAAAAGTTGTTGTTTCCAGATAATTAATAATAGGGTTTGATGGTTTATGGAAGGGAAGATTGTTGACGTTTAACACATTAATGATATACATTGGTCAAAGAGTAGACATACCATGTTTTATTTAAATCATCACTTATGGTATTTTCTGATGTACATTTTTCATATTAATACATATATTTTTGGGTAATTGATTGTTTTTTCATATTGAATGATTTCATATCAAGTTATGTTATATATGAATTTTTTTGTTGGATATTTGATATCTAATGTAATTTAATTGTATATTTCTTTAATATTAACATAGAATGAATTATACCAAATATATAAAATTATTTATGGTTCTTATCTCCAACCCCTAATTTATTTAAGGTGATCTTTGGGTTACACACATTCCATAATACTGACCTTGGTGGGGTCCTTTTATGTTGTTTAGTATGAAATACATTTTTCTCTATTTGTAGAATATTATATAAAATTATTTTGGAAATAAATTTATATTCATAAATATTACTATATCAAAAATTAAAAAAAAAAATTACACCTTAGAATATGTATCTACATATTTTTTTAAACTAGAATTGAAAATATTGATTTTGGAATAACATATTTGATAATGATATTAATCCAAACATCTAATGAGAGACATTAATTATTATCATAGAATATCATATGGAGTTTAAATGGACCTATCATATTTATAAGTAGTTATTGGGTGAAAGGTAATTCCAATTGTCAAGACAATAATAATTTTTTTTTGAAAAAGTATCTTAAATTTCAAGGTAATCATCAGATCATGATGTAATAAAATTGAGTTACATACTCTATAAAGCCATTACAGATAATGTAGATTATTAAAGTTTAAATTTTGGGAAATATTCAAAACTAAAAATGTAAATGATCAAATTTATTTAGGGATGCACTAGAACATAAAGCAAATAGAATCATTTAGAATATTTGTGAATAATTATTCATTATTAAATAGTTCTTTTCTATGATTTCACTATTTAATGAGTGATCCAATTTAATTTGTTACATTCATCCATAACATTATGGTATACCAACCATCATAATGTAAAATCTATATTCTAATTTATTATGTTTTCTCAATTTAAAATATGTGCATCATTCAATATATCAAACATTTATTTTGGGTATTAAGAGAAAAAAATTCATTTGACTATTCTTTTTTCTCTTTAATTTTCATTTAATCCACAATCTTGTTTTCTTTCCCAATGAGACAATATATTGAATATTTATAGTCATTTATCAAATCCAAACATCTCCATCATAATATTTTGAGTCACTTATTCTGTAATATATCTTTTATTTTTTCATGACCAGTTTAAATATAAAACGTTACACCATATAGACAATTCCTCTATATTTTTAATAAAAATATTTTTGTTTCAATCATCATATAATACATCGAGTAATATTTATCATTAAACATTATTCATGATGAATCATAATATAATTATGTTTTAGTCATTATAATGACACACCCTAGTCTCATATGTGATGAATTTTTAAATCAATAATGATATTGAGAGAGTTTTTAATTCAAAAAGGAACCACTAACTATTCATTGAATCATAATATGTTAATAAATGTTTTCGGTTGTATATCCTCCAATTTTAATACTATATATTGGTATTTATATGAAACATCCATCATTGAAAAATTTAATCCCCTAAAAGTTGATAAAAATGTAATATATATATGTTATGGGTTGTATTTTCACTGTTGTGATCATTTCAAGTTCATAATCATAAATTCAGTGTTAAATTGATATGTCCCTCTTCATAATGATGAGGGCTAGTTTACCCAATGGTGACACACATGGGTTTATCAATCCCTTTCTCCCTACTATAATTTATTTTATTATTTACTTAGAAAAATACAATTATCATCCTTATATATAAACACATTTTTATTAGCATATAACTAATATGGTTTCAATAGAAATAATGCCCCCATGATCTATGGTATGACTAGAAATAAAATTTAGAAATTCATTAATAATTTACTGCATTAAAAAATATCATTAATATATACTTTCTCTTTAACCATTTCAAAAAATATTCCCTCATTGTTTGTTTTCCTTGAACTTATATAGAAATTAATTTCCCTTGGGATATCACAGTAATATTTATGGTGAAATATAATAAATAGATTATTTGGGATATGAAATGTGACTTACATATCATAGAAATTGATATGGTCTTTATTTATAGATAAAAAATAATGTCATTAAATCCCATTCCATTTGGCTATATATAGAATAATAAAACATATTGTATGAAAATTACCGCAATTATTAGTTGGAGAATATTTTTTCATTTGTTAAAATCATTATAAAACTAGATGTATTAAAAAATAATTAATTAAATAATGATTTTATTAGGAATTATCATTGTTATAAATTATTCCAAATTGAATGGATTAGGTAAAATAAAAATCAGATAAGAAATTTATTGTTCATGTGTGGATGAAAATTTAACCTTTCACTAATTTTTTTTAATGAATCATTATCTCTATTTATAATAACATTGGATTACCCATTCACTCAAGGATGTAGATGTTTTAAAAATTAATCTTCATCATTATCCCATTCATTAGTGAATTATTTTTTTAATGTCAAAACATCATAAAATTGATGTAAGAAAGAGAAGGTTTTGTTGGTGAGGGACCTTTATCTATCCCATTTTGTTCATCATACTCTTTGAATCCCTATAAAATTATTATACGTGGTGGTTTTGTTTCCAAAACAGTAAACATTTTCATGTTATTTGGTTTATATTACCCCATGTAGCATCCCATAAGTTCTACATATAAGATTATAAATATTCATTCCGATATTGTTTTTTCCATTTGATTTTCCAACACTAAAACATTTTATAATTAAATCAGAAACCATAAGAATAATTAGAGTGTCAAATATTAATTTCCTTAGTTAGAGAATATCAAAATATTTATTCATATATACTAAATTATTATATTGAATACACTTATTGGAAACATTATAGTAAATTGTAATTTTAATTTTGTTAATATTATTATGAAAATAAAATAATTAATTCTTGTATTTTTCATCTAATGGTTCAATTGATTCTTCTTTATTCAATTTTGGAAAACAAAATCCTTTGGCCATCCGAATTCAAGGAGTTATGGAATTTTTATTAAAAAATAATATATTTCCTAATGCTCAAATCATTCCATAGTGTCAACTAATACCTGTATACTGATATTACTACGGATATTATACCATCTATGGAACTCGAATTATAAATGATAATAATCTAAAAAATATCCCATTATCATTTAAATAATGAAAAATTATTTTATTTACCCAATACTCAAAAATTACTATATGGGAAGACCAATTTAAGGATGGTGATCATTGTCAGATAATGTAATCAATGATGAGTTGATTGATAAATGGTGAATTTTGGAGATTTATAAGGGTCATGTAATTATTCATACAATGTGAGTGTTATGTTAGAGCTTATATGATATTTCACTAAAAATTAATATCTTATTTGGGTTCTCAGTGGAATAATATTTTAATTTTCTATTACACTCATTTATTACTTCATTATTCCTGGATATATCCATCTATTGAAACTAAAAATGATAATCTGAGTATTAAACAATAATATATTTAATAAAAAACCACGTTATAATAAATCAATTCCTATGATGTTAAAATTCATAAAACATTTATTTCAACCGATGAAATTTTATAATTCAAAAAAATATATTTTCATAAAACCTACATTAATTACATTTTTTTCATATATTATTCATCACATAATCCCTAGTATTATTATAACAAAAAATTATTAAGAATTAATATGACTCCACAATAAATACATTCAAATTAAATTACTATATTTAAATATACATGAAAAATAATAAATAATCACTCCCCCCAAAAAATATAGTATAGTGTATTTTTGGACTATCTATTTAAATATATTTTTGTATAATAATACATTAAAATTTCCTAAAAATATTAACAGACATTAATTCTTACTATGCAAATTTCTATATATATGCTTTATTGTAAATGGGAAATTTACGAAATGGGTGATCCTTGAAACCATGTAGGAGGTAGAACTTATGTGATAATAATTGAGAAAATATGATATAACATTATAAATATCATAATTTAGTTTATGATTAACATTTGTATATGAGAACATAATAATGTTATATAGAAAAAATTAAAAAATTAATACATAATAAAAAATGGGTCATTAATCTTGAATATATAAATTTTGAATAAAATTAGAAATGATTTAAATGTATATACAATGAATATGAAATGTTTCACATTCATTGAATAGAATATCATATCATATATCGATGCTCATTTACAAGACCATCATTTCTAATTTGACAAACATGCCTCATAAAAATATAGAATATGATAACCTAAAACTCCACATAAAATAATAAATAATTATATTAATTATTTAATTGATGAATAAGATTGTTATATAATTCTTTTTCATCCCATCACATAGAGATGGAAAAATATTTTTTAATATTAAAATATTATTGAACCCATCATTTCATAATTAACACGTTGTAATGAGATGGGTTTCATAACAATATACAAAATGATTTGAATTAAATAATTCATATTAATAGTTCAACAATTTAATTAAAATATACCCTGAGTGAATCATATGAAAAATTAAATAATATTTAATGAAGTGAAAATTAGTGTTGATGAAACATAAAATGTATTTTAGAATACAAGTGGAAATTTTATTTATTCATTGAAAAATATTGTATTGAAAAAATTCCTATATATCATATATTATAAATAATTATTTGTTGAAAAAAATTTATATTAACCATCATGAAAAATTATAAGAAAATAAATTTAAAACACATGAACAACATTTTCGAAAAAAATGATCTAGTGAGATGCATAATAGAAGAGATAAAAAGTAATTCCTTTTATAATATTTTAACTAAAATTAATACCACATAAAGGTATTCCTATCAAATTATAAAATTATATAGAATTATGTTATTCAAATAATATATAGATTATACACATTATGCATAAATATTTCCAACAAAAAAAATTATAAGTAAAATTTATTTTACACACATCATTTTAATGATTTTGAATAAAATAGTTAAGAAATTATAAAAAAAATTATCAATAGCATAAATAGTGGAGAATAAATAAATTGGATTATATATGGTAATAAAATATGAAATCCTCAATGTAAATAAAGATATTGAAAATCTCAATTTTGATGATATATTTGATGTTGAAACCCTTAAGTTTACTACTTATTCTGACAAATAGGCATTATCCACCTATATAATTAATTGATTCACCTTAATAACATATTCCATAATGATATTCAAATTTTTTTTTTACTTTTTTTATATTAAATTATATACATATATTATATATTTGTTTGTTAGATATATTATATTTTCTTCGTCGAATGTTACATGTATTGATGGTCTCACAAATGTTCTTGTATGGTATTCTAAATAATCGTTCATTGAAAAAAATATAATCTTTCCAAGAATTTAATAATATGTGAAATAATATTATTAAAATTTTGTATATATTCCTATATTCATTTAATTTATGATACTCATATGGATTATTGGGATGCAATTCATGACATCCTTGTTTCAGTTAATTTCTTTGATAAAAATGTTTTACATAATAATTATCCTTTATTCTTTTCTCCATTAATAAACTATAACTATAATGTTAATTAAGACAACATATCATATATTATAATCATTTATATTTTTATTCTCTTAAATTAATAAAATTATGATGACAATGTATCTTCGTTTATGTAGGTCAATCAACAACATAATAAAAAAATGATATACTAATGAACTGCTATGAGTACAGAGTTATATTGACGATTATAATTTTCAAAATATTATAATGATAAAAATATTTCATAAATTTGTCAGGGGTGATATTTTAAAGGTTTTATTTGGGAATTTAAATTAAAATGATAATGAAATACAAGATAAAATGTTCAATGAATTTTAACCTTGAAGAAATTCTACCTTCATAATTAATTATATAGGTATCACTTATTGAAATAAATTTATCTAAGCGGATATATAAATATTGAGGATGGAATCATACAATCGATATAGAGTTAAAACAATGGAATGGTGTGGTTTTATGAATTTAGAGGAGTAATCCCTATAAATGTCAATTAATTCAACACTTCTGCAAATTCATATTTGTTATTGTGCAAGGAAAGAACTTTTATACGCAATGTGGATTATAAGTATAAATATAGTAGATAAAGGTAACACATCCTAAAAAACTATATATTTTCTATATAAGTTCAGTGATATTTTAGGAATTTATAAATAAATATTTATTAAAATACCTCAATTTAATTTTTCTTGTGACGAATCACTTTTTTTAATTTATCATTTTTCAAATTGAAACAAACAGAGCCCCGTAACAATTTTCATTGACCTGACAAAAAAATAGTTGTCTATTTTATTAAAATCAATTTCTAATGTTTAATAATTTATTTTATATTAAAAACTAAATATTCATAATAAATTATATGAATTCAATATTTTAATTATTAAATTACCTTATTACTTTTCATTGACATGTAGAATTCATTATAGAATGTAAATCTATATGTTTATATAAAAACTATATAAATGTAATTTTATTAATAATTAAAATTTAATAGCATTTTATATTTCAGATATATATATATATTATCTAATAGATAATTTTCTTAAATAATTCATTTTTTACTAGGATTTAATAAATTCATATTCATCAATACTCAAAAATTGATTCTTGATTGATATTAATTATTTTACTAATAATTACATAATTTTAATTACTCCATTATATATGCATCATAAATTAAATAATAATGAATTTATTAAAAATTCATAATTTAAAGAAGCTATATCCTCAAATTAATATTTACATTTACCAGTGAAAGACCATATTATTATTTCTACTAAATACCAAATATACTGCTTATATAAAATTTTAAATTACCTATTACAATTACTAAATAATTAATATAGCTATTTTAGACATGTATAATCAATAATCATATTTATAATAACCATATAATGAAATAATAATTACATTCTTACTAGACTTTTATAATTTAACATTAATGAAAACCATGAATTACTCATCCAATTTGTTAATTTATCATTTAATCATAATTTTATGTTTTAAAAAATCATTCATTCCTTATTTCTAAGATGTTATTTAATTTTCATAAACAATATATAGGGTAATATTTTATAACATTTTCTGTTTTATTTAACATTTTTTCATTTATCATAGAATTTTCATAATGATGTTTCATAATTCTATTCAATAGTATAAATTTTTTTAAAATGTAATGTAACATTTTATATTTTAAAAATATATAATTTTTTCATTTTAGTACATTGTTCGTGTGGAACATGTTATTTAACATATTCACTGAATAAAAATGTGTTCATCCACACAACCCATACATACCTTAGAATAAGCTACATTCAATTCTTAGTCACACCCCACGAGACCACAAACCAAAAATCAAGGGAGGTCCTATATTTATAACTTATCATTTGGGATCTAAAGGGTACTCCCCACAATTCTAACATAAAATAATCAATCAAGTTACCATTAAACCATGTAAATTTTGAAATGGAATTAACCAAATAAAATTATTTTGTACTCCACATATTGATAATTAATACCAAGAAACAAACACTCATTCCCCTATTAGAACAATACATTTATCCTGTAGGATACACACATCATCTCAAAATTAATTTTATTGAATCTAATATTAATTTCCTCAGAACACACACAATTTTCCTTATACACAATCCAACTCGATCAATTTCCATATCATATAGGGAATAAAATCTCATAATTAAAAATAATTCTACTAGAACTTTTCATAATCTTATAAATGTCATTAATCCTAAACTCACATGATTTTTAAATAAATAAAACTTCTTCTACATGTAAAATAATTCTTTCTTCTAAATACCTATATCATTTCTTTTCAAATAATATAATTAACATTCATTTATGGAAAAAACCATCATGTATTAAATTTTATTATACAATGTTAACCCACAATCAAATTCATCTTAGCTAGTTATTTTACAAAAATTTCATTTTGACCATATCCTCAACACTATGATCTCTAAAAGGGATTTACATATCATTATCAAAATGCATCATATATTGAATTATCTTACTAGAAAATTTAATTTAACTCACTATGGATACCATTTTTTCTTTATGAACTCCATCTTAGAAATACTAAGTATTTATCAATAAAAATAAATTGTATCAAAATCCATAACCTAGCCATTAATGGATTATACAAAATATAAGTTTGGAAATTACGACATAAAAATAATTTTAAGATAACATATAGAACCATTATATTAGGTTTTCACTAATTAATGTTTTGGATATAAGTTATATTTAAAGGGATTTATCATCTTATTATTAAAATATAAATTAATTAATACCCTTCTAAATTAATTTATAAACAATACACATTTATTTTTAATGAATGGTTTTCTACAACCCCTTTACCTTCCAAAACCATTTTTCTATCACTGGTGGTTATGTTAAATCATGAAATCTATCATATCTAACATATTAGAAGAAAAAATGTGTATTTACACTATATTATAATAGTATAAACATATATAAAAATAACCAAATATACGCATCAAGAATTAATTTCTATCAAAGTTACAAAATCAAAAACTAATTAACTATATTCCCTCAATCATATTGAAATGGACATTAACAGGAACATTGTTCATTATTTAGGAGCCTATTATCAATCAATATATCCAACGTGTTTTATCTATATCTATAAAATAAAAAATTATAATACAATTTTAATTTTTCTATGATACCATTTTTCAGTTCTTTGGCCTAGAAATCTATTCTTTATCCAAGATCATGGTAGCGACATGACCACTCTAATGAAACATTATTCCACAGGCTTTCGAATAATAATTAGAGAATTTGAATTAAATTGGGGAGAGTAAATTTTCAATAACATAAATTAAAAATATTATATAATAATTTGAACATAATCCATTAGTGAAAAAATCTTTCCACATATGGAATTATATTAAAAAATAGAACAATAAATAAATTAGAAAAAATCTATAACATGGAATATCTAATTAGAACAATTAGATATCACATAGTTATATCACCGTCTAGGTTAATAAAATATTAATATAATAAAATTACACAATATGTTTAATTATAACCCCACACCTAATGTCAATCAAATAAACCAAGCTATTTGAGAAGTTGTAGCTCAGTTTACTGTAAAATATATACTCAAACATATATTTTATACATTGGATTTCCAATGCTCTTGGGAACACATGTGGGGTGATGGAAAATATTTCATCTTATATAACAACTAATTTTGATCATCTTATATTCAATAATATACATTTGTATTTGAATATAAATTATTATATTTTTGACACACACATGATGAACTTGAAAATTTCACGTTTTCAGGTAATAACCTCAAAACCATGATACATGAATATATAACGGGTGTTCAAATATTGTTGACTATTTCTATTGTTTAATAAAAGATTATATAATGTTGTATGGTAATATATTTCAACTTCAACCATAACCATAAACATTGTTGATAATTTTAAATGGTGTCTCTAGCACTCCACACTTCTAAATAGGGGGCCTAAATGTTGGCAAACATTATAAACTATATAATAACTTTATTTTTGGTGTTATAGATACCATATGAATTCTTAAACTCTATGTTATTCTATCCATGGGTGAAAAATTATAATTGGATTCCTAGAATCCATTTTGGTCATACAACAAGTACTAAATATTGGATTTATTCCTTAACACTTTTCATGATTCACCATCAAACTAAATACTAGATGGAATCTACATCTCTCTAACTCTGTGACCATGTATGTTAAAATAATGAGCATTTATGGAGAAAATAACCTTGGTATTTTACCTCTATTCACCCAACTCATTGGGACACATTGCAATATTATTTCATTTCATTATTCTGCATATTGAGGGTAAATAACATGATAGTAGATCCCAAAATCGAAGATCACATCTACATAACTACTTACACCATGAAAAACTCACTATAAATCAAAAAACAAAATCTCGTTTCAATGAAATATATCAATCAAACACCATACAACTCGTTTCCTATTGAGTCTCATAAGAAACACATACATTCATCAATCTATCACCTAATTAATAATATGATTGACTAATAATCATACATAACGCAATAAAGAAAGGAAATTAATAAAACTTTTACACACAATATGATTACAACACTTAATACCAAATAATATTCACCACCACAATGGAAATTTAATAGGATACAACCCTTGCCCTATCCAGTAGTAAAACAATTCTATGTTACAATTCTAAATTATCATGTAAAAATGATGGTCACAATGGGTATAACAATATCCTATGTAAAATATATTGTTTAAAAAACATGAAATTCTTACATCCATGTAACAATTACCCCGTGATACTGCTCCTCAGATGAACACATAATCCCCTAAGACATATTATTTTCTCCCAATCCATAAACCCTTCAAAGATGAAGGAGGCTATGTAATATACCCTTAGGTAAAAACACATGTGCTAAAGTGAAAATTACATTAATAAGTTAAAAAATTTAATTCATACCAATAAATTCATAAAACCTCAAATTGGTACAATAATTATAATATGAAGAGGTCATGCTCAATCTATAAAAACATAAATCCCTTACTATTGGACTATTTTCTCACATATAGTATTTTTATCCTTTAAAAACCTAGGAATATTATATCCATACATTAACATGCACCATCATTACATAATACACAGTCATATGAAAACCGTATATGGTTATATAGTATAAATTTTACATACCTTTTTATAAGAATTCCAAACAACTATATAAACAATCCCATACATATACAAGACTCTTATGAATCCTATATATATAATTATACCTTCTTTCAAACCACAAATCAGTATAATTAACATTTAAAATAATTGAAAAATGTAAATAATCCTAGAATAACTATTGGAGTCTCACTAATAAATAAATAAATAAATAAACCATCACCAATCGAACTAGGAAGTTTCAAGGTATTATTAAATCACTAACATGAAATAATTACCTGATGTTAGGATACTAATTTTCTACAAATTTAAAACAAATAAAATAAAACACCAATTAAATTTGTCAATGTCCATATCAAAAGTTAAACATGAAATTATTGTGATATTCCACCATTCGCGATCTACCCCAATGAACAAAACATTCAAACACATTTTTTTATAATTTTTTATCCATCATAATCTTGTTGAATAACTCAACTAACCCAACTATGTAGAACTAAAATTATTGAATATGGAGTAAGAACCTGTACTTATCATGAAGAGGAACTTAAATTGAATAATCAATATGAAACACCTCTGATGTAGCTTTATTGATTTTTATAAAAAAGGGACAATGAAGTGGTGTCTTATCCCATTGATTGGCCTCTTGAATTGAAAATAATTATGGAATAATTATTGATATGTTATTAAAATATAAATAATATATCATATTTGTTAGAAAAATATATAGAGTCTCATTTCTGTATAACAATATTCCACATGATGTAATTCCCAAATCTAGCATCACTTTATGATGTGTCCATAACAGTTATGGTGAAAATATAATATTCCAAGAAATAAAATCATTTATATCCATAATTTAAGGACAATAAGATTATAAATAGAGTCTCCCAACCCATTGTTGAATGAAACCTATCATTATTTTATTATTTAATCATAAACTATAACTATGTTTTACAAAATCGCATCTTCTTATAGACTGGAATTCAACAAAAAATATAAATAAAAAAATCACTCTTTAATCCTTTTCCACCCATGATTCCATATTAAAACTCCCCATTTTTATTTTATTCTTGAATATATAATCCATACTATAATTCAACTATAATGAAATTGATTTTTCATGGATTTCACTACCCTAAAATGTTGTATCTTCCCACAAACACCTACACACAATGATATCTAACATTAAAATAACCCCATATTTAATAGTGAATATTTTTTAGTATGTATAATTAAAATTGGTCATGTTTTACAATTTTTTTTCAAACTCCATTAGGATTCTAATTTATGCATGGAATTATATAATAAAATCAAAAGGGTTTTGTAGTGAAAAAATACTAAATAAAATGTAACCAAACCCCACAAATATCCCATTGAAATGCATGTGAATATTATATATCATAATATATTAAATGGGAATGAAATATCACATTACATTTCATTGTATTGGGAGATATAAGATAAGG
Organism: Viscum album; assembly: GCA_963277665.1. NCBI lineage: Eukaryota > Viridiplantae > Streptophyta > Magnoliopsida > Santalales > Viscaceae > Viscum > Viscum album. Next base: position 2,143,354,465 of record OY728132.1, read on the forward strand.
TGGACATTAAGGGATTATTGTCTAAGACTCTGACGGGACATATTTGTATTTTTTCTTCCATTTATGTACCTATTTAACTATTCAAATAATCTTATGGTTATATGTGACTGATATTTGAATTTTTTGTTGATATAATACTTTTATGGTGTCTCTATATGTTTATTATTTTATTTATATTTTTATTTAGATAATATATGTTATCTATTGCTTTCAATTCATATTTTATTATTGTATATGTTTTTTATCAAATGTAAGAGAGGTTCATTTGTTCATTCTAGTAGGGCCAGTTCATAACAGATGTTATTTTATAATGTTGAAAAATAAATTATTTTTTCTCTAAAATTCAACCATCCATGTCCATTCAAACATTTAGAATTCCGGAAAAATGATTATTGTTTTCTGGATTTCCATTCATGGCCTATGATTTATCTAGGTTTGGATATTATAACTACATAATCATGAATTAATTGTCATGAGAAAAAAAGAAAAAATTCCCTTTTCATGGACTATATTTTTCAACATGTATGCATGTATAACCAATCATGTATAGAAAATTGGATAACATTCAAGTTCAGAAAATAATTTTTCAACTATGTATAAAAAATTACATATTAGAAAATTTCAATAAATTGGTAAATAATAAAAAAAATGGATTTCATAAGAATAAAAAATTCTATTAAATATAAAATGAAATCCCATAACATCTTGAATCTTTAATTAGAGTAAATATGTATAAAAAATGAAGACGAAAAAGTAAATATTTGTACCTCATTGTTCATTTTATTTATCCTCGATATATTATTTTATTAGAGAAATAATATAAAAAATAAATACTTACATTAATCTATATATTTCCACATACTATAAAAATCACCATACACAAATTTGTTTAAAAAATTATATAAAATGGTTTTCTAACACCAGATTTATTGTTAAGAATGAGAGTAGTATATAGAGGGTTGTGTCATGAATCATTAGGGATGAATACAATGAAATCTGTTTTGTAACTCATCCATTTATTGTATTCCATCATTAAATTAATAATCATCATGTGTTTATAATAATTGTCTTATCCTTGTATTTTATTACGTTATTACATTTACATAATCTACCATATACATATATGTTATTATTTAACTATTAAATGGTATCATTTTCATTAATTCATCATCACGTAATCTGTTACACGTACTACCAATATATTAATCAATATGAATAAATTAGATCAATGAAATTATAATGTTACCATATACTATAACTATAATTTGTACATTACTATTACCAATTTGTTGGATGTTTAAATAATCATTTCATAGGTAGTGTCAAATCATGTAATATTTTTGTCATCAACTTATCTCATTTCTCATTATACTCATACATTCTATTTCTATTCGAGTTATTTTTCATATCATATCTTTTACGGCCAACATAATTATCAATAAATTGAAATTCATTTGTCGATAATAATTCATACATAGCATTAATTATGTTAACATTTACAACGTTCTCTTAAGATCAATTGAATTCTAATTTTGATCACTATCAAATACAAATTTCTTAATAACCCAAAATAATATAACTATTTCATTTATATAATAATATCAAAATTAATTTATTTTAAATTAACATAAAAATTATTAAAATGGGTTTATTTAATTAAATTATCTATAATTATTCAAATTATCTCTCTCCCATTATAATTTCATGATTTTATAACAAAAGAATTCCTTGGAAATTTACTCCTATTCTATTGTGTCATTACAAAATTCACAACATACCCATTGTTCTCGTTCAATAATTTATTTAAATAATAACATGATTATAGAATGAAAATCTTCAGTATCTCAATTTTAACCATAATCCTATAATAATATATTTCTATTATGATAGATCTTTATGTCTTCAAAATTAATATTATATATATTGTGATAAAGACATTTCACAATTCCCATATTTAGTAGAGAATAAACCAATACTAAGGTTCTAAAATAGGGTGATAATTATGTTTCTTAAATTCAACCATCAATGTAGATAATTAACTTTTGAATTTCTTTATTTTCTTAGACTCCTGATATAGTAATTACCCATTCTATATGATCAATGAGTGTAGAGGTAATAGCCATGCATAAAACACTCTACATACACCTTCTTACCTTATTTTACATTATGAATTGATAATAAAATACACCATCTTAAACTAGAACACAACTAATTTATCCTCTCGACTATAAATTTTGAGCACAAAGAATCAGAATGTATAATTTTTTTCTAGTGTATCATCTATTTTCAAAATAGAATTCTGAGTTATTTGACATATCATTATTTTCACAAATTCATGTATCCTTATTAGAAATATTTTTAAACACATATAGTTTACTTATATTTAGAATTTATAACAACTGAGAGATTGAATCAACACATTAATTCCCTTAAACTATATTTAATTATCATACCATTATATGATTATATTTAATGGAAATAAGATCACATTTTAATTTTAAAACAAACCCTTACCTAATCACCCTTTTCATGCAATATTTATATTGACTTATTTCAAACTAGATTTTTTTTACATTGAATACAAAACAATTTCACTAGAAAATTTTAGGATGCATAATTTATTATTGTGTGCTCCTATATGGATTCATTTAATGTTATCTATAATAATTCATATATATTGAATAATTTATTAATTTTGTCACACCATATGATATGTATGTATCGAAAAAAATCTTCTTTACCTTGGAGTGAGGGCCTTAAATGTAATTCTCAAATATTTTAAATATATTTTATAGTTAAAAGCTCCCTATAAAAATATTAATACATGATATTTAATATAACCAACCGTCAATTGCAAAAAATATATTATGAGGACTAGCGCCTTTTAATGATTTTGATCATTATACAATAATATAAACTATAACATCACATCATTATTTTTTTATATTCCATATTCTGATAAAAAATCCATTTGAGATTTATAAAAAATATTAAATATCTGGTTAATTTAATAAATTTATAGGGTGAGATAAAATCATACTAAGAAATAAAAAACCTATAATAGAAATAGAACATATTATTTAAATATATAACATGATATCGTAAGCGTGAAGGCACATGAGTAATCATATTGAAGTATAATAAAAATAAAATTATATACAATGATATTGGTAAGATAAGAACAGGTCTTAGGAGCACAATAACTTATTTAAACATGTGTTAAGTATAATGACTTATATAATATCAAATTTTGTAAAAAGTACAATAATGATTTAGGATTACTCCTTAATATAATACATGATTCCTCATGATGATAAATCATTACCCAAAGTGTTGGATTTCAATCTTGGTTCACCCATAATAAAATGTTCAGGATAAATGTGATTCAATATTTGGAAACTAATCATATCATATAACCTATGTGTAATTTCGCGTACCATTCTGGTCTATTCCTTTATTAAAATATGGTGTTTGAGGTGTTATGGGATGTCAAGGTGACATATCCCCAATACATCTCCAGATTTATAATTCTGTGAATAGTTCTATCAGTTAACAGTGGCATTGGTATCCTTATGTGAACAGTGAAATGATAACCTTAGGTGAACAGTGCATCAGTAGCCTTAGGTGAGTAGTGTTACCAGTAGACCTATGTGAACAGTGCACTAGAAACCTTCTGTGAACAGTGTCATCAATAACCTTTTGTGAACAGAGCAACTATGACCTTTTGTGAACAGTGTAATCAGTAACCATATTTGAACACCGTCATCAGTAAACTTTTTTGAATAGTACTACGATGACCATATGTTTACAGTGGCATCAGTGACCTTATGTGAACAGAGTCATTTGTAACCTTATGTAAACAGTGCAACAGTGACATTATGTGAATAGTGTCATCGGTAACCTTATCATAAGAGTGTCATTGGTGGCTTTAGGTGAGTAGTGCTTCCAGAATGGTGACATTCCATCGGTAACCTCTATTTCATTTCCCAAATTTTTAGTTAATGAACAAAGTTTCCAGAATGATGACTTTCAATCAGAAACTTCTGTTTTATTTTCAAAATTTGAGTCTGTAAACAATGTTTCCAAAATGGTGGGGTTACATCGGTAACCTCAATTTTCATTGAAAAATTTTGAGTTCATGAATATTGTATCTAGAATGGTGAGCATTAATCAGTAACCTGTTTTTACTTTTAAAAATTTGGAGTTTATGAACAATGCATTCAGAATGGTGTGGTTCCATTGGTAACCTCTATTTCCTCTGCCAAATTTTTTTTCGTGAAGAGTGTCTACAAATCAATGAGGTTCTAGCGGTATCTTATATTTCTTTTTTCAAATTTTAGAGTTCATGAATAGGGTTTCCAGAATAGTGAGGTTCACTGGTAACCTCTATTTCTGTTTCCAAATTTCACGTTCGTGAGAAGTGTTTCCAGCTTCCTTTAGTTCTCCCATTTTTTGTTTCCTTCGATGTAAACTGCATTTAAAGCCTCGTTTTAAGGACTATAAGGAAGATTAAAAGGTCATAACTCCAATATTAATTTCTCCTATGGTGCAGGATGTTTTTTAACATGGTCAAACCATGTGGTTTAATGCGATCATATTTTAATGGAAAATCCAACGTATCTTAAACCACTACTCTGTAAAATCTTCTAAAGCAATGATATATCTTCCTCCCTTGTTCCACCTTTTCATTCACTGGTGTGATATGCTCGATCCCTTCCTTCATCACATAGGAGTAGGGTGATCGAACCATAATCCGTTGACCCTTTCCCCTCTATTTTTTGTGTAACCAAGAAGTATCAATTGATCCTCGATATAAGCTATGTTCTGTCATCATTCTTTGGGGTTCATCTCTTTCTATATCCACTCACCTTTTATGGAATTCTATCTACTTTTTTAATAGACATTTAATGGGCATTGACAAGTATAGTAGCGTCTCTGAATCATCTAGTGGATACTATTTTCATGGTGGGAAGAGATTGTAACCCGTTATGGGGCTCTTCAAGAAGTATTTGAGGTTGGGGATTTGTTGCTTCTCTTTTCATTTACATGAAAATGTATAGCTAAAATGATTATCCCATTGGATCACAATAGTATTTACATTATAAATATTTGAACCAGATAAATAAATTCATATCATTCATATATTATAACCACATTTTTTTCTGCATAGATTTATTTATATTCTTTCTTAGATTAGCCTTTCGTTCTTGATAGAAATTGTTAAAGAATGTAAAACCAGAATTAATTGATAATTGTTTGGCAGAAGATAAAGTGGCGTGTAAATGAATTTGGCTCCTATTATTATAATGTTATGTTAATCAAATTGGTGATGTAATCATGATTAATTATATGTGATAGATTATAGTTCTGGTTTCTTGAATTTGGACCCTACGAATATTAAATCAGTTAATCAATGGTGGATTAATGAACTGGTTTTTTGATTAAAGATACTTCCTTGTATATTTCTATGTTACCCTCTCACTTGTTTAAGGGTCAAGAGCCCAATTGATATGATGATTGATTTCATGTTGATTATGTTGTGATGTGATCCTAGATGGCTATTTTGATATGTGTGGTCATAGAGGCCTACTGGTTGTGGCAGCAATCGACACCTAGTGCAGCAAGATTCATTAGTTTATGCTTTTTGTTGACATGGATGCGAATATTTGGAATCATTTTTTTAATATTAGTTGTTTATCATTTTTAATTCCCCACTTCTCAAGGCAGCTGGTTATTCAAACTCGTCTTCTGAAAGTGGTTAAGACACACGGGGAATGCCATGTGCTTTCCATGTCTAGCTTCTTAATGAAGGATGTGTCTATGAACTTGCTATAGGCAACCAAAGACTCAATGGGTAGTTGATATACTCACCGGGTTGAGCACCTTGTGTTTATTATAATAGAATGTTTTTCTAGAATATAATGATCAAATTGATAATGGTAAATTAGTTTTTAAATAATAAATTAACGTAATGTTCAACTGATAAAAAGGTAATGAATAAATTTAAAAAATCTTTTTAAATAGTTGTGTGCTTATAGGATTCCTTACCATAGAAGTCGAAACCTATATTCTAATAGATGTTTTATGCAGCTGTGTCGAAGACTAAGTTATTACTATAGTGTGGTTGTGGGATATAGTCTATTTTTTACTTTTTGTGTTCTATATACTAATCCACCCTGTCTGTTAGGGAAAATGACACCCTGGGGATTATGAGGACTGGGGGTGTTTTCCCCCAACATTCCGGTGGGAGGATGGATGGATGACTACCCCCTTTTTCCTCGCTCTCTTCTCATGTTAGTAACATGTTCTGGTAGGCACAATGGTTAGTTTTCCTCATATATGTGTGTAGTGGGTTGTAATGGCATGTGTTTATTCACACATATATTTTCATGATATATTTTCCTATGAACTACTATAGGTGTAATGTTTTTAGGCTATGATGGCTTGACGATCCTTACTCAGTTTATGGGATATAATGGATTTAGATTTAATACCTGACGTATGATACACGTTATGGGAGTTTTGGTGGCTCCCACAAACTACATGTTTACATTACATGTGTGGACATGTTGGTGTTGATGCATGAGGTTCATGTTGTGGTGCTTCACCCTAGTTATTGTGGGAAATCAATTTTGAAGATAGATTCTTAGGATGTGTGACGTCGGGGTAAAGTAGAAAAATAGTGGGAAAGTAGTAGCAGGGTGCCCTTGATATTCTTTATTATATTATATACTTTTTATGTGTAACATGGTGAGAGTAGCTGTGGTGAGGCTTGGATCGTAGTAAAACAGTTTAGGTGATGAGATAGTTTCACATATTGTTTACAATTATTTAGCATGATATCATTACTTTTGCATGAGAGACATGAGAGAGGATCCTTCTGGGTATACTTATATACTCACCCTATGTGTATATAAATTGTCACTTATAGCTGGTTGGAGATCTAGTAGGTTTCTACTAGCATGGGGTTGTAACAGCTATTTAGAGTTGTGGATGATGATTTTATTAAATTCTTTTGGGTTTTTGTAGTTTTCACATTCATTGGTAGTATTATTCATGAAATTCTATATTTGTACATGGGATTTCATTTATATTTTAGTCTGAGTTTGAGTTTGTTGGTTTCTATCTTATCTCCATATTCTGCATGTGTTTTCTTAGAGGATAATGCATGTTATTTTTGTGTTTATTATACCCATGGTTCTAGTTTCCAACCCGCGGCCTATTGGATGTGGGACTCGGGGGTCATTATCTCCCTTCTAACATTGCCAACCCTGGAGATTTACACATTGTGTGTAGAGGTCGTGATAGAGTGGTATCAAAGTGAGCCTGAGGGAAAGGATGGTGTTTGGAGTTTGGCACAGGTGAGGTTTCATGGGTTGGTAGGGAAATAATGTTGGTCATGTTTCGCAAGTGTTGTAAACAATTGAGACAGGATGAGAAAAAAGAATTTAAGGCCTCTTATGATATGATTTACAAAACATTAAGATTACAATGGAAAATAAACTAGCTGATAGTAGTTCCAGGGTAGAGTCCTAGGAAAGGATCATTTATCATTCTTCTTTGCGCTTATGTTTTCATGGGTATACCTTAGGATTGGTTTACCTAAAACGAAAAAAATAAAAAAATTAATTATATAATAATGAATCTTCCATATTCTAGGTTTAAGAGCTCAAAATATATTATAATTTGTCGGTATGGATCCAGGCCGGCGTCCTTGTCAGGATTGCATAAGAGACGTGCAGCTGGTTGTACTAGAAGATCGCCACTAGGTAGAGGTTTACAATGACGACACTTGTAGGATTACACTCCGAGAGTTTCACCGCTAGATTATGCAGATGTTTGAGGGATTTATTTCTCATGCAGTCACGGAAAAATGGTTGGAGGAGGTTGATAAAGGCTTTAGTTTGATCTCTGCTCCGAATGATCATTGGGTTTACATGGTTTTGAAGATGCTTCATGGAGCTGAATTGCACTGGTTTTTCATATTCCTTGGTGATCACGAGGAGTCATCGATCTCATGGAAGGATTTTTGAAAAAAAATTAGTCGAATTTCATTCCTCTACCGCAAAGGTGTCCAGATTCAAGAAGCTTAAGACCCTTTGACAGGGGATTTCTAGGGTGAGAGTATTCAAAATCCTTTTTAGGAACCTTTTAAAATATGTTTTGGACCTATTTTCAAATAACAAGGCCAAGGAAAGACATTCGTGAGGAGGATTTTCATCTAGATATCTAGCATCAGTTTACCCCATATATGCTGAAGATAAATCTTGAAGTATTGGTGATGGCAGAATTCATCAAGTGGACATTGGCCAAAACTGGATCATTATGAGAGGGGAGTCATCAATATTCATCTCAAATGATGAGATGTGGTCTAGGGTTTCAGTTTTTCAATGTAAAAGAGTTCCCATTTAGACGATGTAGATCATAACCCTCATTATCTCGTTTATCAAGAGGCAGTGTATCCCAGACCTATGCCAGGTGATCATGCACTTACTTTTATTGTGGTGGTTGAGATCAACAGTGGCTAGAGAGCCCACCCTTTCAGACTAGTCCTCGTGCACTAGGTTTTCAACTACAAGTTTCTCTATTGAGGTAGTTCCAGCCGAGGCAGTAGTACCAGGTTGCACCTGCTTTAGATCAGTTCAGGGTAGATGGGGCAGATAGAGGACAGAAATGTGATTCTCCCCATCCTCAAAGAGCATTTTACAGCTATGGTGTTCATCATTATTAGGGTCATAGTGGCAATGTAGGAGGTCACGGTCAGCTTCATGCTTAAGTGTTTTCCACACCAGGTGACCCAAATGATGATTTAGGTACCCTTTGCTTGTTTTCTACCATTGTGTATGACTTTTTTGATTTAGTAGAAACACACTCTTTCATATCAGCTACCCTTGTCTATGCTTTGTTCCTTGATGTATAGAGACTTCCAGTGCCCTTGGCATTGACTATTCCAGTTGGAGGTCGAGCTGACTTCATTGAAGTAAGTTGGTAATGTGATCTTGTGTTAGTGCCACATCGCTTTTGGGAAGATTTATTATGTTTACGTACACATCCATATGATGTCATCAATGTCATGGATTGGATTTATTCGATGTAGGATGTTGTGGATTTAATTAGTAGGCAAGATGTGTTCTTCGTTGCAGATAGAGATCCAGGGGTGTTCATTGGCAAGCGAGACCCTCAGATGGGTTAGATGCATGTTCTTTATTTATCATCCATGATGGAAGATCAGATTATGAGTTCATCATTTGTTCAGCAGTTGGGGTTTTCTAGGGTAATGGAAGAGTACCATGATATCTTTTTAGAAGTGGTTGAAGCATTTCCTCCTCGACATGAGATTGAGTTTGGGATAGAGATACAAATAGAAGTGTCTCTTATCTCTATGACTCCGTATAAGATGGACCCTTCAGAGTTACAAGAGCTACGTATATAGTGTGATGGTCCATTGCAGTCTAGTTTTGATTGACCTAGTGTGTCATCGTGGGGTGCAACATTTATGTTTGTGAAGAAGGATGAGGACAATTTTTTGTTGTGTGTCGATTATCGTCCCTTAAACATTGTGACAGTGAATAATTTATATCCACTTCCACTAATTGATGACATATTTGATCAGATGAAGAATGAAACATGGTTCGTAATGTTCTACATATGGTTAGGATATCATCAGATGTGTGTGAATGATAAGGATATCTAGAAAACTACATTCTATGGTCTCCATGAGCATTATGAGTTTGTTGTAATGTTCTTCGTTGTGATGAATGCTCTAGTTGTGTTCATGGGATTTATGATCACTTTTTTTCTTGAGTTCTTGTTCATATTCGTGGTGTTATTCATAGAAAACATCCTTGTGTACTCCATGGTCTGAGATGGAGCATGAAGAGAATCTAAAGTCCATTTTGTGAGTCCTTCATCATCATCAGATGTTTTGGAAGTTGTCTAACTGTGATTCTTGGGATTGAGAAGTCCATTTCATAGGACATGTTGTCTCCCAGTATAGAGAAGATGTGGATCCATCGATGATTGAAGTAGTTGTGTCTTGATCAACCCCAAAACATTGTTAGAGGTGCGATGTTTCCTTGGAATCATAGGCTTCTATAGGAGGAATGGGGAAAATTATCTCGAGTTGCAACTCCTATGACATCTTTGACCACGAAGTATCTTTCATTTATATGGACTTATCAGTGTAAAAAAAAATTGACTATCTAAAACAGAAGTTAGTATATGATCATATTCTCTGTCTTGCAGTATAGGGAGTTTAGTTTGATGTTTTATGCAAAGTTTCACATCTAGGGTTATGTTGTTTTCTGATACAAAAATGTTCAGATGTATCTTGTTGGTCTTGATAGTTTCATCCTCAAGAACGTAACTATACCACCCATGATATTATGTTTGAACTTGGGGTATTTTTCCTGATGTTTTAGATAAATTACCTCATTCGGGAGTGCTTTGTGGTTTTCCCCAATCATAAGAGAATGAGGTATGTTTTCTCTGAGGTTGACATTACCATAAGACATCATTGGTGGATGTAGTTCACACAAGAATATGACTTAAAAATATTGTATACACTGGAAAGGGTAATCTTGTTGATGATTAACTGAGCAAGAAGTCACATGGTGATGCATTGGGCGAATATGGTGATTCTTGGAAATTAATGGAATAACTGTCAACATTACATCGTGATATTGGAGAAGTAGGTGGTAGAGGATGTCTTTTTCAGATGAAGGTGCAATCAGTAATGGTGCACCAGGTGGAAGAGTCCCAGTTAGGGAATCTATATGTGGATATCTGGGGAGACTAATTTGTTTGTGGTGAGGTCGTTGATGGTTGGTCTGAGGATGAACAACACCGAGTGTTGTATTATGGATGGATATTTGTTCCTTTTATGATATGTGAGGTTGTCCTTACAGATTTCCTTATTTTTTTAATTAGTCGTTCCTCCCAGTGTAGCCAATATGTACCGAATGATGATGAGCCTATTTTGGTGGCCTGGGATAATGTGTGCAGTTGTAGAGTTTATGTCTCGATTTTTGGTATGCAAGATTCTGAAGGCTGAACATCGTGTTATTGGTGGTCTAGTTTAGCCATTAGATATTCCTCAGTGGATGCGGTCTGAAATATCAATAGAATTTCTTACGGATTTACCTCATGCTCCGGGAGGACATGATACTAGTTGGGATGTATTGGAAGGTGTAACAAAATCATCCCACTTCATAGAAATCAAGGAGTCAACCTCAGTGTATGTTTTATCGAACAAGTATTCGGAGAAGGTGGTGAGACATCATGGAGTCACAAGGGTGATCATTTCTGATTGAGATCAACATTTTACCTCTATGGTGTGGAGATATCTCCATCATGCTTTTGGTTCACAATTATGGCTTATCACAACTTCTCATCCTCTAACTGATGGTCAGAGAGATCAATCCTTCCAAACTCTTGAATACATGTTACACTCTTGGGTACTAGATTTTGGATGTTCATGGACGAGGCCTTTTCCATTAGTGGAGTTCCCTTTCAATAATAGTTTATAGTCCACCATAAGTATAGATCCATTTAAAGCCTTGTATGTGCAGCCATGTCTTTCTCTATTGTGTAGGAATGCGGTCGGAGTGTTAGCAACTCTCAGACTACACTACTTGTAGAATTCAATAGAGACTGTTTGGGTGATTCGTGAGAGGATGAAGACAGCACAAGAGCATCATAAATCATATTCCGATCAAAGAAGGATGCACTTATAGTTTGATGTTTGGGATCAGGTATTTCTTAAGGTGACACCCCATCATTGGCAGCAATGGATTGGTCATGAGATTAATCTTTCTCCCCAGTTTGTTGGGCCTTTCTAGGTGTTATCTCATTATGGAGTTATCGCTTATCAAGTAGCACATCCTCCACAAATGAATTTGATACACATTTCTTTACATGTATCACAACATCATCGTTATATTCAAGACGACTCTAACGTCATCGATTGGGGATAGATCGATGTTGATGGTGATGTGACCTTTGAGGAGAGACCTATGGGGATCCAAGACCGTAATGAAAAGTTATTGCACAGGCGTTCTATCCCCTTGGTTTGTGTCTTGTAGTTACATGGTGTCACGGAGGTGAGTACCTATGAAGGTGAGTCACATATACATTATTAGTACCCAGAGTTGTTTGATGTTTAAATCTTTTCAGGTAAATATGTCCCCTTTGTGGTTATAAACCACTCATGTTTCTGAGATGGATTTCTTTGTTTATTCTTGTTTCATTCTCACTTTTTAGAGGTATCATTATGTGGGGCTGTTCTGACCACTTTTCACTTTCCATTAGGTTAGTTTTGAATTCTCAAGGAAGTGAATTTTTTAGAGGTATTTTATGTAATTTCCCAGACCTCTATGGTCTATTCCTTTACTGAAATATGTTGTTTATGGTTTCATGGGAGTTCAAGGTGATATATGCCCAACACATTTTGAAATTTCTAATTCTGTGAAAAATTTCATTGGTGAATAGTTGTATTAGAAGCTTTCTGTGAATAGTGAAATTGTAACCTTAGTTGAACGATGTCATTCGTAGCCATATGTGAACAGTGAAACAGTAACCTTCTGTGAACTATGTCATCAGAGACCTTATGTGAACAGTGTTGTCAGTAACCTTATGTGAAGAGTGCAATGGTGACCTTATATGAACATTGTCTCAGTAACCTTAATTGAATAGTGTCATCACTTACCTTCTTTTAATAGTGCAATGGTGAACTTATATGAATAGTGAAATCAGTGACCTTATCTGAACAGTGTCCTTGGTAAGAATATATGATTAGTGAAACAGTGACCTTCTATGAATTGTGTCATCTGTAATCTTATGTCAACATTGACATTGGTGGCCTTATGTGAACAGTTTTTCCAGAACTGTGAGGTTCCATCGGTAACCTCTATATCCTTTCCCAAATTGTTGAGTTTCTAAATAGTGTTTCCAGAATGGTGAGGTTCCTTCATTATCCTCTGTTTCCTTTGCCATATTTTAATATTGGGAATAGTGTTTCTAGAATGGTGAGGTTCCATCGGTAACCACTATTTCAATTTTTATATTTTGAATTTGTGAACAATTTTTCCAGATCAGTGACGTTTCATTGGTTACCTCTATTTCCTTTGGAAAATTTTGTGTTCGTGAACAATGTTTCTAGAATGTGGACGTTCCATCAGAAACCTCTATTTCCTTGTCCTAATTTTGAGTTCGTCAAATTTTTTTCTAGAACATTTCAGTTCAATAAGTAACCTCTATATCCTTTTCCAAATTTTTTTTCTTATACAATGTTTCTAGAACGGAGATGTCCATCGGTAACCTCTATTTTCTTTTCCAAATTTTGATTTCATGAACATTATTTCTAGATTCCTAAAGTTTTGCCCCTTTGATGACTCCTTTGACATAAAATGCATTTCACGCATCATTTTAAAGACTCTAAGGCAGATTGGGAGGTCATAATTCCGGTATTAATTTCTACTAAATCTTGGGATGTTTTTTTCATGGTCAAACAACATGGTTTAATGTGATCCACATTTAATGGAATATCCAATGTATATTAAGCCACCACTCCATTAAGTCTTCTAATGGGATGTTATATATTCCACCATTGTTCCACCTTCTTATTCCCTAGTGTGATATGCTCGGTCGCTTCCTTCTTCTCTTAATAGTGGTGTGATCGATCCTCTATGCTTAGATCATTTCACCTCCTTCTTTGGTGAAACCATGCATCATCGATCAATCTACAATAAAAGGTATGTTCTATCATCATTCTTTTGGGTTCATCTCTTTCTATAACCCCTTTTCGTTTTATGGAATGTTATCCCCTTGTTCATAATGTAATATTATTGGGTGTTGACCAGTGTGGTGGTGTATATACATCCTATGGTAGATACAGTTGTCATAGGGGGGAGGAGATTTTAACCCATTGTGTGGCTTGTCATGAACATTTCTAGGAAGGGGATTTGTTGATTCTAATTTATTTTACAAGAAAATTTATAGCTAGAATTTTTATCCTACTAGATCACAATTTAATTGAAATAATAAATATTTGAACCAGATAAATAAATTGATATCGATCATATGTTATTTCATCTTGTTTTTCTAGATAGTGTGATTTCTACGCATTCTTTGTTTAGCCTTTAGTTCTAAATGTAAATTGGTAAAGATCATAATGCAAGAATTAATTGATAATTTTTTAGATAATTATAAAGAGGCATGAAAATGAATTTTTATAATCTTTTTTTAATTTTATTTTAATCAAATTGACGAAATAAGTATGTTTAAATATTTTTAATAGCTTACTGGTTTGATTTATCGAATTTTGAAACTACGAATATTAAATCTTTTAACCCATGGTGGATTAAATAACTAGTTCGTTGATAAAAGATAATTCCTTGTAGTGTTCTAATTTAACCTCTTAGTTTGTCTAGGGCCAAGAGCCCAATTGATATGATGTTCATTTTAATGTTTCTTATGTTGTGATGTATGTCTGGATGGATGTTTTGATATGTGGGGGCATCAAGGTCTATTGGTTGTTGTATTAGTTGACACCTAGAGTGGAGGGATGCATCAGTTTATACATGTGGGTGTTGAGGAGGACACCAGGGATAATGAAATGAGTTATATATGGATGTTTGGATTCCATCTGTTATTATTGATTGTTTATCTTCTTTACATACGATCTGCTCAAATGTAGCTGGTTTTTCTTAACCTTTATCTGGAAGGGGTAATGACACGTGGGGTATGAAATGTGCTATCCATTTTCAGCTTCTCTCTGGAGGATGGGTTTATGCTTTTGATACAGGAAGTAATGAATCAACAGGTAGTTCATCTAATCACTGAGTTGATCTCCATGTGTTTAGTTGCATAGAATGTTTTTCTAGAATGCCTTTGATTATTGGAACGTAATGTTGTCAATAATAATTAAAAAAATGATTTTAACCCATGGGGTTGTAGCTTCATGGGATGTAATGGTGAAGAGAAAATTTAAACGGACCGAGTACATTGTGTATAATGATAATGAAATAAAATATTGAAATTGATAATGGTTAATCAGTGTTTAATGAATTAATTAACATAAACTAAAACTGATAAAAATGGAATGAAGTATTGTAATAAAGCTCTTTATGTGGTTGTGTGCTTATAGGATACATAGTCACAGAAGTGGAATACAAGAGTCAAAGAGAAATTATCTGTAGTTGAGTCGAAGACAATTTTATGCCCATATTGTGGTTGTGAGATATAATATATTTTGTACCTTCTTTGTTTTATACGCTACTCCACCCTGTCAGTTAGGGAAACAGACACCCCAGAAATTCAGATCCCTGGTGGGTGTTTTCAAAAACATTTCAGTGGGAGGATGGATGGCTGACTACCCCCACTGGCCTCACTCACTTCTCTCAGTAGTTACTTGTGGTCTTAGGAACAACAATTAGATTTTCCCATATATGTGTGAGAGGGTGGTAATGGATTTTGGTTATTCACAAACATATATTCAGGATATAGTTTATTATGGACTA
The DNA here is from genome assembly GCA_963277665.1 of Viscum album. Taxonomy (NCBI): domain Eukaryota; kingdom Viridiplantae; phylum Streptophyta; class Magnoliopsida; order Santalales; family Viscaceae; genus Viscum; species Viscum album. The sequence goes on from OY728132.1 coordinate 2,143,369,983, forward strand.
CTATCGGTGTAACATATATAGGCTATAATGGAATGGGGATCCTTACTCAGTGTATGGGCTATGATGGCTTGAGGTTTAATACCTGACATATGATACACGTTATAAGGGCTGTGTTGGCTCCCAGATTCTACTTGGTTACTTTTTTTGTGTGGATGTGGTGGTTTTGTTGCATGAGGTGCATGTTGTGCTGCTTCGCCCAGGGGTCTTCAGGCAATCCATTTTAGAGAGAGATGCATAGGACATGAGACGTTGGGGAAAATCCAAAAACCAATGGGGAAATAGTAATGGGGTACCCTTGATGATAATTATTATATTTTATACTCATGTATGTGTTATGTGGTGAGAGTATCCATAGTGAGGTTGGGAACATATTATACCTTTTTAGGTTATGAGTTAGTTTCTCTTGTTGTTCACTATTCTATATCATGCATTCATTACATTTTCACGATTGGTATTGGGGAGGATCTTAGTGAGTATATTATTATACTCACCAAATGTATATATAAATTATTTTTTAGGACACTATTAGATTGTTGGAGATTAATCTGGTTTCTACTAGCTAGGGATTACATGAGCTATTTAGGCTTGTGGTTTCTGCTATTTTTTACTTTCTTTTGGGTATTTTTAGTTTTTTCCACTTTCAGATGAACTAGGTTGCATGACATTAAACTTTTGTACATGGGATTTATTTTATATTTTTGTCTGAGTTGGATTTGGTTGGTTTCTATCATACCATTCTCTTCCATAGGTGTTATCTTAGAGGGTAATTCCTCCCATCAGTGTTTTTCTTATACCCTTGATGCAAGTCACCCACCCAGGGCCTACCGGTGGCTGGTCTACAGGGTCATTATTTCTCATCCCACATTTCTTGCGCAGTAGGGGTACACATTTTGGGGAGGGGATTGTGAAATTATAAATTACCAATATAAGGATATTTTGTACCAATATCATATATCTTATAATAAAAAAATCAAAATGAATGTGTTTTACAATAATAATAATGAACATATCAACCAATCAAATGATGAAAATCTATGATTGGTATAAATATTTTAGGCATATATATATAATTTAGAATCCTTATATAACATTAAAGTGAAATACTATTAGTTAGAGAGAAAATGGAATAATGTAATGAAATGGGTTCTATTAAAAATCCCTTACATCAAACCTAATTTTTCATGTGTTAAATTTATCAACCTGAGTTATATTATTATTTTAATTACATACATTATTATGGAAAATTTTCTTTTTTATTAATCATTTTATATTATTTTTTACTATGTCATCTTCATTTACATAACTAATTAATTTCACATCCAATGTTTTAACGGTAAAAGAATCATATGTCCAAAATCACTATGGAAAGTTAACTAAGGTCAATAAGATTATTATTTAATTCAAAAAAAATTATAATCATGAAATAATTAATGTTTTGACATAAAATAAATTATTTAAACCATTGATGAAATATATTTATGGAAAATAAACAATGTTGAAATCATACCGACTATTTGTCGTATACACGCATGCGTAATGTTATCATTTATCCAAAATAATTTGTAATGAAGTAATGTGTTATTTAATAATTGAAGGATAATAAATAATTAATAAATATAAAATAATTTCATTAATTCCCCTTACTGTAATGACCCTACAATTCTCATGGGCTTGAATGTATAACTAGTCATTACTAGGCCTTAAACGAAATCCCCATGATGCCGAATGCTGGAAATAAATGACGAAGGGTTTCAAATACAAGTTAGGAGATTATTTAACCTTTATGAAATAACCCATTAACATAACAATAAAAACCAAACATTACCTATATTATTCATGAACAAATGAAAGACCAAGAAATAGTTCATTTATATCAAACTACATCAAAGTACAGAATAACAGAAGACCAAACTAAGCATCAAATTACACAGCAGATGAACAACCCAATACTCTAAAAAGACACTACAACACCATGATCCATAATTTCCAAGATCCACAACATCTCCAAATGATAAACACAATACAATAGAAATAAGACGTTCTTCCTTTACCTGTTTCCCAGAATACAACATCTACAAATGCCCCAACGTGCAAAAGCTGGTGTGAGTAGAAAACTCATTAGGTTTTCCCCAATGACTTCCCTTCTCACGCCACTAGGATAGAATAGTCACATTCATATAAAAATATTTTATATAAAACATTTTCTCAAATGAATTTTATAAAAAAAATATAAACAATATTCCAAACCATTCATAAACAAAGGCATTCCATGAGTAATTGAATCCAATTTTCCAGAAAGTTATTCTTCCAGAAAAATAACCAATCAATCATTAGAACCATTTCACAATATCCTTTTTTTGGAATATGCAACCATTCCATAATCCATGTAACCAACCATGCATGCTACGTTATGATAGTTCTATACTCATGAGCAGTTTCTCATCAATCTTCCATGTCCTCACTAATTAATTGTTCCCCATGTGCCATTACACCTTTAGCACTAACCACAGGGTCATATTTCAACCAATCAGCGATCATATAGTTATCATGTTCCATTAAATGTTTGTAACCGAGCACAAGGTCATATTTCAACCAAGCCCCGTACATGAAATATGAACACACACCACATATTCCCATTAATCATGCCAAAACGCCTTTTCAATAAAAACTCCCTTTTTATTGAAAACCATTTCCATTGAAACCATTTCAATGCCAAACAATTTCAATTCCAAACCATTTAAACAAAACTCCTTTTTTAGAAAAACCAATTCCATCAATGTCAATTAAATAATAATCTATTTCAATAAAACAACCTTTATATTGGAAACCCTGTTTTCATCAAACCATCTACTATTTCAGAAAATCCATAATTTAAAATAAACATTTTATATTCAACAACCCAAATCACATTGCACAACAAATCACCAAGATTTCACAATTTCACTAAAACCATAAATCATCACTAAATAAGTTTTATTCCAGGAATTTCATATTTAAATCAATCCAAATAAAACAATTTGAATCTAAGCCAACCAATTATAATAAGACGAGTTGATAGAGGTGCCACCTACCTCAAATGTTTTGACAAAAACCACAACGGTCAAAGAATGATCAAGAAACCTGGGTCGATTATCCAAAACCCACATTAGATCTCTTCTCCTAGGATGATCAAGACCAAATCTCAACATATTTGGCATTAACACACAAAGATAAACCCATAACAGGAATAGATCTAAGAATCCAAGAGAGGAGGAGAAGTATATCTATGTAGATCAAAGAAACCGATCATGAATGATGAAGAACAATTAAAACCTCAAGAATCCGACTTCGATTCACCAAGAGAAGCCTTCAGATCACCTTTGGAATGATGGGAGAACCTTCTCTGACCTTAGTTGAAGAAAAATCCATAGTTAGGGCCACATATGAGAATAAATGAGGAACTTAGAGGAAAAACTCATTAGATCCACCTTTATAGGATCTTAGTTATGTGGCCTCATGGTTAGTTCGTAGGGTTTGACAAAACCTGCACTAACCATGCGTTAGCTACTGCCTCATCCACCCTTCTTGCTCATTTTTCCTATATAGTTAGACAAAAATTTCACCTTCGTTCATAAGCTACTACCTCCATGTCCAACTACGCATGGTTTGGCTGCACGGTTTAGACAACCCATGCGCCGCCCTTGAGACTTCCCCTTTGCCTTAAAACGTCATTCCATGATCTCCCAGCTCTCTCATATGTCAGCCATAACATTATAACCATTAAAATAATAAATAAAGGGTTAGATACCAGAAACGAGGGATACTAAACATAAACATACCATCCATGTGATGCGATAATAAAGATGTATCACATCACTTCAAGTGGAGGTAGTCTGCCATACATACAAAAATCATTTCATTTATTCATTGGATGGTAAGGTATGAAATTATGTATTATGTAAACATTATAAAATGGTTAATATCTAATAAATTTCATATATGAATATAAAATTAATCATTTTTACCATATATGAATTTTTTTTCTGAAAAACCAATTGCATCACTTCGTGAGGAGGTTGTCTGCCACATACTAGAGAGACAATATCATATTGTCTAGAGAATTCAAATTATTTTCGTCTAAGTGATATTATAATTACTTTTTTAATTATTTCATAAATTTCATATCTAAAATTTAAATATATATATATATATATTGTATTATTGTTGATTCAAAAGGAATTACATCAATTAGCGAGGTTTTAGAATTTCATACACATGATCAATGATTTCATTTCCATTTTGAGGGAGAATAAGATTGTTGCAGGAAATGAAAATAACATAGAAATATATATTGATTTGGAAGATATTTATTTTACTAAGTAATAATTGTTTAATATTAATTTAATGATTATTAAGAATAAATAAAATAAAATTCTCGGCAAAGGATGTTTCCAATTCTTTAGAAAACTTCTTTAGTTTTTCACAACTAGCACTTATATGATAGATTTTTGATTAAAATGGGATTATAATATGAGGGGATTGAAATATAAATATATATGATAATGTTTTTGTATATTCTATGGGTTTTGAAATTATTTAGTGGATTATAGAGGCGGTTTCCGTTTACATGTATTGTGGATGACAAATAATGAATTTCTGGAAAGAAATAATTACTCCATCATTTTTCACAACAAAAAAACTAAACTGTAACATTTTAGAAACATATAATATATAGGATCAATTAATTGTAATTAGATATTAATTATATATAAAGATTTTCTTTTTTAACCATTATCATTTTAGTATAACACCCTTGGTAAACTCATTTTTACATTAACCACGATATTTTTTAACTAATAATTATTGGAAAAATTTACAATTAATATATTTTATAATATATCTTAGGATGAATAAAAATTTTTAATACTTTGTTAAAAATTGAGATTATTTTATTTTTAATTTTTTTTAAATTAAACCCACATATGTGTCAAAAAAATGGGTTTCCATAAATACAATTTTTTAAACATAAGATGATCCTATAATAACTATATGAATAATTATAAAAATTAAATAAAATTATTATTATTAATATATATATAATATACATATATTTGTTTAAAAATTATTTATTAGGGTTTCTTTAAATTAATTGAAATAGAGAAACAATATGCATTACCAACCAGTTTCCAAAAAAATGTTTCTAAGAATAAGAATATTCATATACTGAAATTTTGAACAAATATGATTTCAATGTTATGAATAGAATTTAATATTACAAACTAATCCTATTATAAATTTTAAATGAAATTTATTCTGTATTTGGACTTATTGTTTTATAAAAAATTGACATTTTATAAATCCTTATTTCTCACTATTCATTGAAAAATTTACATTTTATGAAAAATCAAAAAAATTTCCATATTTATATAAAAATATATTTATTTCTAAAATGATTAATATTTTATAGAAAAATTCATAAACTGTGAAAAATTTTATTAATATTTTTTCTCATAAAAATAATAAAAATCAATTTTGAAATAAAATGTTTTTAATAAATGATAAATTATTTCATAATAATTTAAAAATAAATTTTATTTATTAGAATGGTAATAAATATTTCCTAAACTAGTTAATACTATTTATAGCAACAAATTTAGCTGCATGTTTAAAATGAAAATATTTTAATAATAATAATATTATAATTTAAAAAGGTTCTTTTAAACATATTGTAGTGTGTTTAATAGAATATCAAACATATTTTTTTTAAATCGTGATGTGTTGCATTATGCCACACATAAATGAAATAGATCCTCAAAATTTTAAATTTTCTTTAATATTGTAACGCCCCGACCCCAGCTACCCAGAGCCGGTGCGTTACTTTGTAACATTGGCATGATCACAAAAGATCAAGTCTCGAAAGACCGATTAGTTTAGTAGCCTTGGAAACACTAGATACATTTGTACACGTTACATTACATCATAAAGTGAAAAACTACAATAACAAAGTCTCCATTGTCCACACTCATATCCTCTTCTGACTATCCCTGCAGGTCATTCATAAAATACTTCTTCACATCCTGGAAAATATTAAAACATTGAAAGGGGTGAGCTCAGATGCTCAGTAAGGATAACAATAATGCGGAAGCTTTCATAAATAATCATTAACAATTAAGGCAATGTATAAATAAAACAAAAGCCTTTTAAACATGAACTTCAACATAATATGGCAAAAGTAAAATGAGATAATGCCATTCACTTCTTCACATGGATATTCTACTGGTCGAATAATCACATGCAATAACAATAACCACTTTCATAATGAGGGAATGTATAATGCCAGACATTCTGAAACACTTTGTCAAGGCCTCGGCCTGGACGTCTAAAATGATTAAGGCCTCGGCCAAAACCATAAATCAAATTGGGAAAGGGCCTCGGCCAATTCCACGTCTAGTTGTCTCATGAGACCTACCGATGCATCGAGGAGCTATTGCGGGCTCCACCCGTCACTTATTAAGTCCAATACATTCCTCATATGAATAGGTTTAAACATATCATAAACCATAACATAATCATATCACATAAAACATGCATAAAGGAAACATAACATTTCCACATTTCAATGACAAGATATCAATACAACACATTTTTATAATAAAAAACGCTTTCAAAACCATTTTCAATACCAAAATAAAAGAAAGTTAAAACTTTGTATTTATTTTTCATTAAAAAAAATATGGCTTATAGAGGAAGACGAAACTCAAATAATGGTCACGGCGGCGGAGAAGTCGTTGTCGCCGCATAAGTATGGAAAGAAAAACATTCCCTTTTGTCGTTTAGCAAAACGCTTCGTGTAAAAAGATTCCTTTTGAATAAATGTAAAAGTCAAAGGGGTTTATACACCGTATAAAAGAAAGTTGTGTATAAAATAAAATATGCCTCAACGAAAGGTGATTGAGACGAAGTCCCATACAAAGATAATTTTTAAAATAAAATAGATATATTATGTGTATTCACTATAGGTACACATAAATAACATAAAAATACAAAATAGGACATAATAATATCATGACATAATTTGAAAGTAGGAGATTAACCCAAAGAATGGAAATTGGGTTAAGAAGTTCCCTTACAAAGAGCATTTTTAAAATAAAATAGATCTATTATGTGTATTCACTACAAGTACACATAAATAATGTACAAATACAGGATATGACATAATAATATCATGGCATAATTTGAAAGTAGGATATTAACCCAAAGAATGGAAATTGGGTTAAGAAGTTCCCTTACCTCGTGTCTGACTTGACTCAACCGTTCTTTAACCTCCGGAATAATAAACTAGAGTTAATATATACCTTATTAAGAACCATTTTCAACTTCATTATCCTTATTATATCACTTATTACAATGATATGAACATTATGTAATTATTTAAGTTAATAATGTTCATTTTGTCGGTATTTGGTTCTTAAGTCAAAAATAGGCTTCTTACACTTACATGTTGTTAATTTGGTCAAAGGTTCATTATATCCAGAATGGTATTCATGATGTAGATATCATATATGTCATATATATCCAGTACATACATTCATTTATAATATTACATCACATTTAGAGGTAAGAAATGAAATGCACCGTTCATGGAGACGGTAAGCCGTACGTACGCATGAACGCTACTTCCATTTCTATTTCATTTTTTCTGGAATGGAATCATAATGATATGAGAGTATATTATAATTCCAGTATAATAAAATATATAATATCATTAACTTTATCCTTCACACATCCCACATATGGTATTAACGAATCAAATCACTTTCAGGGGGCGGTAGTCCGCGCTTCCTAAAATGAAGATATCGTGTTTTACCCATAATGGAAACCATAAAGGTATGCCCAAAATGAAAAAAAACAGAAGCTTAAGGAAAACATAAACATATTATATATCATATATAAAAATAGTGACATCATAATGGCCACCTTTGAAGGTGTTAAATGAGTGTTGAACAATCATCGTTTCGGGAGGCAGAATTTCGCCATCCACGGAAACCTTATGTTCTTTAACCATTTGATGTAGTTGTGTGGAAGTGTAGCTCAAATAAATCTTATAACAACATCCTAGTATATTTAAGATACTGGTGTTGTTACAAAAGAAGTAAATAAAAAGAGTTTAGGGGGTTGGAGAAGCAAAATAAAACAAAAGAACATGAGAGAATGAATTACCTTAAAAAGTGTAACTCCTTTTGAGTTGAGCCTAAAGGCTTCCTTTGAAAGGATTCTGCCCAAAGGGAATCCTCTAGGATGAGGAGAGGGATGTGGAGAGAGCAAATGGGCAGGGGTTGGCCGAGCCAATGGCTTGAAGAGTGTGTGAAATGAGGTAGAGGTGGGGGCCTTTTATAAGAGGAGAGGAGGGGCACTTTTGGAAAGTAAAGGAACATTACATTATTTGAAAATGTGTTTCGGTTTTAAAAGGTCCCACATTGATATAATTCGTGGATAAGGTGATAAGGCATCTAAATCCACTCATCCAATTGGTTTTGGCCATGTGTAGTTCATAGATTTTATATTATCTTTCCATTTTATTTAAATCGTCAAATAATGATGTCATCGCTGCATCATTATTATGTCATAAATAATTAAATTTATTTAATGTCTAAAAATTATAAAAAAAATACTATGATATAGGAAATCTTTTTATCTTTCCAATGACTATTTATAATCAAAATTTGGACTTGTGTAACCCTACTTAAAAATTGTTTTAGTAAAACACTTTATGTTAGTGTCATTTTCACTTTAACATTAAATAAAAAGTAATTTATGTTATTTCCCAACAAAAGTGGATCCATGGGGTCCCCAAGTTAGGCCATGGCTTGTCTTGGTCGGCCATGACACAACCAATGAGGTTGGGACATGTGTCTAGGTCATTTAATATTATTAAAGTATTATTTATACCTTAAACTACCCTAATTACCACTAATCGCGATTAAGAACTTAATAAGTTACTATTCACCAAAAAATTATTTTTATCCCATTGAACCACATTTTACTTCTTAATGACAACCATGTATGTCGGATTTTTGAAAATCAAATCACAGAAGTGGTAATATTTCATTTAAACGAAAAATCAGTTATTTAACAACCACTTAGTGGTTTCACTATTCATCAAAAATTGAAGTTTTTCAGAATAAGGCCAAAATTTCACCCTAAGCTATAATTGATATTCCGAATTGAAAAATGATGTCTATTTTACAAAATTCCAAACATATTAGTTGCATTAATTAATTTTATAATTAATTCCCGCTGTCACAACAAATAGCGTGTTTTTAAGAAACAATTTATATCAAAAGATTGGCAATTGTTTATGTCCAATTTCAATGTTAAATTAATTCTAATGACCACCATTGGATAAAATGGTAAAAATATATTCTAATTATACCTTAAAAACACTAAATAGTATAACTTATCACTATAAATTATTTTGATTAAAAAAGTTGTTTTAAGTATTTTTCACTATTCATAAAAATTTGGAAGTTCTCGGAAAATTACAAAAAATTCAACATAGGCTAATTTCAATATTAGGAATACAAAAATGAAGTCCATTTTGAAATATAAAATTTCTATAATTTTAAAAAGTGGTTATTACTATTCATAACGGCTACTTTGATTAGTCGCGGTGTTTTAGAACTCGAACATGCGTACAATGCAAGCTATTGCATTATTGAAAGAGAGGCGTATCGTGGAAGCTCGGGGTGTTACATTCTCCCCTCCTTCAATAAATTGCGTCCTCGCAATTTGAAATTTTTCTTGGAAAATACAAGGTTGAAAAGAGAAAATACCTTTGAGGAAAACCCACATCGGAAATAAGGTTAATAAAATTTAGCCTTAATAAGAGGGAAAATGGAAATAAGAAAGTCACCACCAAATTATGATCTCGATAAGGAGAACATTGGTGGCAATTAAAGACATATAATTGGAGGAAAAACGTAAATATTTGTAGGGAGTGATTGAGGTCATCAATCACAATCAACTGTCAAATTGAGGGCCTCAAAGCCTTCAATCTATGTTGATTTAAAATATCATCAGTTCAACAAGACATAAGGTATTAGGATAACACATTTTTTGTTTTAATATCCCTTTACTAAAGTTTAAGAATTAATTTATTCATTGAATAAGAGATAGGTATATATATATTTATGCTTGACAATTAGAGTTTCAACCTTCAGCTCACCTTTCACTCAAAAAGATAATAGAACCTAAAAATATTATACTTATCCTATTTGTATAAGGTTCCAAATGTTAACACATACCATTTAGATTAGTAAAATTATTTTTTAATAACCAGGGACTTCCTGTAGGCTAGTGGTAGGAAATAAAGGCATGTCGCACTTTGATTGTGGGTTCGATTCCTACAGCTTTGTCCGACGCGACGGGTTATGCCCCACCCTGCAGGTTGTCCTTTTCCTAAAACTATAGTATTATAATACTCCAAAAACAATCTTCATTAATTTTTTTAACCTTAAACCATACTATCCAAAGATCAACTTAATCCACTCCAAAATAACTCTGTCCAGACTTTCTCTAAAATGTCTCTTAATTCCAAAATCAATTGTAGCATCAGATTCCCCATAAAAAGAAAAGTTTCTCTTATTGTCACATACTAAAAATATGATTACCTTAATCATATTAAAACCTTACTGAAATCAAAAAGTAATGCAGTACAATCCTTATATAGATCACATTATTCTAATAACCAGAATATAATCCATGAGTCCAAAAGCACCAATACATTAGTTATTCTGCTTCAACTGTAGTAATAGCATAAGATTGTCCTTGATCCCTTGGCCTTTTCTGAGGTAAGTTTCCTTGACGCTTAGGACATTCATTTGCATAATGACCCATTTCTCTACAATTGTAGCATTCAACTTTGACAGCCTCTTTCTTTCCCTTGCAATCACGAGCCTGGTGACCCTTTTCTCCACATTTATAACAAACTCCCATTCCTTTTAGGCATGTACCAGGGTGATTCTTCCCACAATTATCACATAATGGAAAATCCTTCTTTCCCTTTTTCCCTTTATCTGTCTCTTGTTCCACCGTTCTCTTCTTCTCTTGCTTTACTTTGTTGTCATAAGACTTAGAGAATTCCTTTTCTGTCTTGATAGCACACGAGACAATATCTTCGTATGATGAGAAGGATTGTGATACCAAAGCTCGACGGAGAAATGGTTTTAACCCATCAAAGAAACGATCAATCTTACTCCTTGGGTTACGTATGTAATCTGCAGCATACCTTGCTAACCTTGTAAAGTTAGCCTCATACTTTGCGACATTCTCATCCTCCTTCTGCCTCAGACTCAGAAATTGCCTTTCCATATCTGCTCGATGGTCACGAGGAAAGTATTTTTCTAAGAAAAGCTCTTTGAACTCCCTCCATTCCATATTCGATATGTCATCATCTTCCTTTGTGTTTTGAATCAGCGACCACCACTGATCGGCATCTCCAGTGAGGCGGTAAACTGCCATGACAACCTTCTCCCTTTCACTACTCCCCAAGGCATGGAATATTTTCTCTAAGGAATTTATCCATTGCTCAGCTACTATAGGATTTGTACTCCCATTAAAGGTTGGTGGTTGTTGCCTCATGAAACGATCTAGCATTGATCCTCCACGTTGCGGATCAGGGTGCTCCATACGAGTAAGGTTGTTATTCATAACCTGCGTGAGTTGTCCCAGTATGGTAATAAGTTGATCAGCACCAGTTGTATCTCCAGGTCCACAATAATTATCTTGAGCCGGAGGGCAATCCCTACACGGAGTTCGTGCATTGATACAGTTTCCATTCCTTCTACTAGGCGCCATTTCTAAACAATGGCATAAACTAGATTAGTTTATGAATCAAAATACATAATCACATACTTATAAAACACTTAACTTAAATTGAACTATTTATGGATATAATCCATAATCATAAAAAGAAATGTTTTCTTTGAGAAAGTATATACTCATAACCCTTCATAGTGGTTTGTAAAGAAAATGAGAATTATCTTAAGCATATCCCCCGGGAGTGTCGTAACCAAGAGTGCAGCAAGGCCCGTTGTCGTGCACCAGTTCCCGTTTGAGTCTAGCTCAAAGCGGTGTTTTCGGGTTTTACCCCTAGGTACATCTGTGCCAGAGCCACCTCTACCTGCTCGTATCCAGACAGGGATGTATTGCTCGGAAAACTCACAACATCTCTACAATACTAAAATTCTAGGAAGTTCTTCTATACTAATCCTCAAAGTCTATCTTTGGGCTATGTGCTCTAATCAGAGTTTATCTAAATCTAGCTTCCAAGGTTAGTACTAAACTGCCTCTGATACCAACTGTAACGCCCCGACCCCAGCTACCCAGAGCTGGTGCGTTACTTCGTAACATTGGCATGATCACAAAAGATCAAGTCTCGAAAGACCGATTAGTTTAGTAGCCTTGGAAACACTAGATACATTTGTACACGTTACATTACATCATAAAGTGAAAAACTACAATAACATAGTCTCCATAGTCCACACTCATATCCTCTTCTGACTATCCCTGCAGGTCATTCATAAAATACTTCTTCACATCCTGGAAAATATTAAAACATTGAAAGGGGTGAGCTCAGATGCTCAGTAAGGATAACAATAATGCGGAAGCTTTCATAAATAATCATTAACAATTAAGGCAATGTATAAATAAAACAAAAGCCTTTTAAACATGAACTTCAACATAATATGGCAAAAGTAAAATGAGATAATGCCATTCACTTCTTCACATGGATATTCTACTGGTCGAATAATCACATGCAATAACAATAACCACTTTCATAATGAGGGAATGTATAATGCCAGACATTCTGAAACACTTTGTCAAGGCCTCGGCCAGGACGTCTAAAATGATTAAGGCCTCGGCCAAAACCATAAATCAAATTGGGAAAGGGCCTCGGCCAATTCCACGTCTAGTTGTCTCATGAGACCTACCGATGCATCGAGGAGCTATTGCGGGCTCCACCCGTCACTTATTAAGTCCAATACATTCCTCATATGAATAGGTTTAAACATATCATAAACCATAACATAATCATATCACATAAAACATGCATAAAGGAAACATAACATTTCCACATTTCAATCACAAGATATCAATACAACACATTTTTATAATAAAAAACGCTTTCAAAACCATTTTCAATACCAAAATAAAAGAAAGTTAAAACTTTGTATTTATTTTTCATTAAAAAAAATATGGCTTATAGAGGAAGACGAAACTCAAATAATGGTCACGGCGGCGGAGAAGTCGTTGTCGCCGCATAAGTATGGAAAGAAAAACATTCCCTTTTGTCGTTTAGCAAAACGCTTCGTGTAAAAAGATTCCTTTTGAATAAATGTAAAAGTCAAAGGGGTTTATACACCGTATAAAAGAAATTTGTGTATAAAATAAAATATGCCTCAACGAAAGGAGATTGAGACGAAGTCCCATACAAAGATCATTTTTAAAATAAAATAGATATATTATGTGTATTCACTATAGGTACACATAAATAACATAAAAATACAAAATAGGACATAATAATATCATGACATAATTTGAAAGTAGGAGATTAACCCAAAGAATGGAAATTGGGTTAAGAAGTTCCCTTACAAAGAGCATTTTTAAAATAAAATAGATCTATTATGTGTATTCACTACAAGTACACATAAATAATGTACAAATACAGGATATGACATAATAATATCATGACATAATTTGAAAGTAGGATATTAACCCAAAGAATGGAAATTGGGTTAAGAAGTTCCCTTACCTCGTGTCTGACTTGACTCAACCGTTCTTTAACCTCCTGAATAATAAACTAGAGTTAATATATACCTTATTAAGAACCATTTTCAACTTCATTATCCTTATTATATCACTTATTACAATGATATGAACATTATGTAATTATTTAAGTTAATAATGTTCATTTTGTCGGTATTTGGTTCTTAAGTCAAAAATAGGCTTCTTACACTTACATGTTGTTAATTTGGTCAAAGGTTCATTATATCCAGAATGGTATTCATGATGTAGATATCATATATGTCATATATATCCAGTACATACATTCATTTATAATATTACATCACATTTAGAGGTAAGAAATGAAATGCACCGTTCATGGAGACGGTAAGCCGTACGTACGCATGAACGCTACTTCCATTTCTATTTCATATTTTCTGGAATGGAATCATAATGATATGAGATTATATTATAATTCCAGTATAATAACATATATAATATCATTAACTTTATCCTTCACACATCCCACATATGGTATTAACGAATCAAATCACTTTCAGGGGGCGGTAGTCCGCGCTTCCTAAAATGAAGATATCGTGTTTTACCCATAATGGAAACCATAAAGGTATGCCCAAAATGAAAAAAAACAGAAGCTTAAGGAAAACATAAACATATTATATATCATATATAAAAATAGTGACATCATAATGGCCACCTTTGAAGGTGTTAAATGAATGTTGAACAATCATCGTTTCGGGAGGCAGAATTTCGCCATCCACGGAAACCTTATGTTCTTTAACCATTTGATGTAGTTGTGTGGAAGTGTAGCTCAAATAAATCTTATAACAACATCCTAGTATATTTAAGATACTGGTGTTGTTACAAAAGAAGTAAATAAAAAGAGTTTAGGGGGTTGGAGAAGCAAAATAAAACAAAAGAACATGAGAGAATGAATTACCTTAAAAAGTGTAACTCCTTTTGAGTTGAGCCTAAAGGCTTCCTTTGAAAGGATTCTGCCCAAAGGGAATCCTCTAGGATGAGGAGAGGGATGTGGAGAGAGCAAATGGGCAGGGGTTGGCCGAGCCAATGGCTTGAAGAGTGTGTGAAATGAGGTAGAGGTGGGGGCCTTTTATAAGAGGAGAGGAGGGGCACTTTTGGAAAGTAAAGGAACATTACATTATTTGAAAATGTGTTTCGGTTTTAAAAGGTCCCACATTGATAGAATTCGTGGATAAGGTGATAAGGCATCGAAATCCACTCATCCAATTGGTTTTGGCCATGTGTAGTTCATAGATTTTATATTATCTTTCCATTTTATTTAAATCGTCAAATAATGATGTCATCGCTGCATCATTATTATGTCATAAATAATTAAATTTATTTAATGTCTAAAAATTATAAAAAAAATACTATGATATAGGAAATCTTTTTATCTTTCCAATGACTATTTATAATCAAAATTTGGACTTGTGTAACCCTACTTAAAAATTGTTTTAGTAAAACACTTTATGTTAGTGTCATTTTCACTTTAACATTAAATAAAAAGTAATTTATGTTATTTCCCAACAAAAGTGGATCCATGGGGTCCCCAAGTTAGGCCATGGCTTGTCTTGGTCGGCCATGACACAACCAATGAGGTTGGGACATGTGTCTAGGTCATTTAATATTATTAAAGTATTATTTATACCTTAAACTACCCTAATTACCACTAATCGCGATTAAGAACTTAATAAGTTACTATTCACCAAAAAATTATTTTTATCCCATTGAACCACATTTTACTTCTTAATGACAACCATGTATGTCGGATTTTTGAAAATCAAATCACAGAAGTGGTAATATTTCATTTAAACGAAAAATCAGTTATTTAACAACCACTTAGTGGTTTCACTATTCATCAAAAATTGAAGTTTTTCAGAATAAGGCCAAAATTTCACCCTAAGCTATAATTGATATTCCGAATTGAAAAATGATGTCTATTTTAAAAAATTCCAAACATATTAGTTTCATTAATTAATTTTATAATTAATTCCCGCTGTCACAACAAATAGCGTGTTTTTAAGAAACAATTTATATCAAAAGATTGGCAATTGTTTATGTCCAATTTCAATGTTAAATTAATTCTAATGACCACCATTGGATAAAATGGTAAAAATATATTCTAATTATACCTTAAAAACACTAAATAGTATAACTTATCACTATAAATTATTTTGATTAAAAAAGTTGTTTTAAGTATTTTTCACTATTCATAAAAATTTGGAAGTTCTCGGAAAATTACAAAAAATTCAACATAGGCTAATTTCAATATTAGGAATACAAAAATGAAGTCCATTTTGAAATATAAAATTTCTATAATTTTAAAAAGTGGTTATTACTATTCATAACGGCTACATTGATTAGTCGCGGTGTTTTAGAACTCGAACATGCGTACAATGCAAGCTATTGCATTATTGAAAGAGAGGCGTATCGTGGAAGCTCGGGGTGTTACAAATATCATGGGATTTACTTATAAAATTGTGTAAAAACATGCATCATTAAAAGTGTTATCAAATAATTCTCTTATATGTGGTAAAGGGAAATAAAATGTTCCACACATAACATGGTTTCTAAATAGGAGAAAAATGGAAAATAGTAAAGACATTGACATGGAATAAAATCATTAATAAATATAAGGATTTGTTGAATTCATTGATCAAATTAAATTCAATGTTAATGAGAAATTAAAAATAAAAAACCATACATATCTAATGAATTTGAAGACTATTGATTCGTAATATAAAAAGATAAGAGGGTAATATTTTCATTTCAGGATTATTTAGCTAGACATGATTGATTATTTTACTATTAATATGTTGAACACCATAAAATATACTTACCACATTAATTATTTATAATATAAATTCATTCTTTGGTGGTGCATCAATCACAATACCCTCCACCTATTACTCATTTGAATGAATATCCATTATGAATGATTTAATTCCTAAATCACTAACATTAACTTTTAATGGAATATACGATCTGTAAAGGTGTAATAATATTTTCCACCAATAACTGTTAAAATCAAAATTATTAACATAATATATGAAAATACCCATAATTAATATGAATATAATATTATCAAAAATATTATACAAAAACCTAAGGATTAATATAGATCATTTCTTATATAAATAACTATATATCCCAAATAACATTAATAACTGTAACATGGAAAAAAAATATTATGATCAATTATTATCCCATACCATTGAAATATTTATATCAAAAAACCAGATACTAGTAGTTACAAATACATTACCTTTATCTTAATGGTAAAATATAATTAATACCATTATACCATCTTCTAAAATATCACTATTATCATAAAATAGATTAGATTAATGCATTAATTTTTTTGTAAACTATAAATATGAATAATTTCACACAACCCAACACATTATGTATCCTAGTGTTTCGTTTCCTCCAATTATCACTCATTTCTTAGCTTTAAATTTTGGAAGGCTAGACATATGCGATGGGTAATCACCTTACCTATAGGTTTTCCCTTTTCAAAAAGTATTAATAAACATATTCAACAATCATATTCATAATTATACATTATTATATAAAAATCTCCACAGTAATAATTACATATTAAAAAATATGATAATCACCATATCACTTTTTACAACTATGGTTTCCTATACAACTCATACTTCTACAAAAAATAAAATAATTTTATTTCTGTAAAAGTAACACACCATAAAAAACATAAAAAGGATATATTTTCCATAATTATGTATTTTTCTTAGATTATCACTTCCTCATTAAATAATGTATCTTGGTATTAACTTACATTCCACATTTTCGTGCATGTCAATAATGAAAAAATTACTATTGAAAAATACATAGATTATTAATTATTCTTGTACAAGAATATAATTTATTGATAATAGACTAACTATAAGATTCTTGATGTTAGACACCTAAAAACATCAATAATTCCACATTTAATTATTTTCATAATGTGGTTATATATGAATTTAAACTATAATTATTTCATTTACTTATAGTTTGTGAATGGTCCCTTTATTTATGATCTTGGTCAGTTAGTGGTTTAGAATTTATGAATATTATTTCCTTATATCATGTTAATTAGAATTTTAATTTTTCATTAGAAATAACCTAGTGTGATATCTCATATTCCACAACTAAATCATCTTGTATTTCCGTTTATTCTTTTTTCATGGTGATATTTCATATTATTTTTTCTTATATGAAATATAATATTCTTCCATTTTTCATCATTAGTACAAGAATATTCATTATGCTTAATTATTATCTTGTTTTATGTGATTATAAATTAATTTTTTTTAAATCATAATTTATTACAGATCATTTGGAAAGATAAAAATTCGTTTAAATGTCATTTCAATAGGTTTTGGAATTTAATTTTAGAAATTATTATATTTCCCATCCCATTTGTAATCATAATTATTTCTTATTTTTTCAAAATTATATAATATTATTAATATAAGAAAGATGTTAATTTATTAACAATAAAAAGATAGACTTATAACACTTTAAAAAACATTAAATTGAAAACTCTGTCATGAATTGTGATTTTTTTATCTTATGTTATCCATCATAATTTAAGTTTTAGTTTTTAAAGCCTAATAATTTTATCAACTAATTCATAATGGATTATAAATAGATACTTTATTTCAATAAAACATATCCCCTTACTGTGTCAAACTAGGTTCATAGTAAGACCCAATTTCATATGCTGAGAATAACTTAATTCCAGACCTACATAAACATTTCAAATTTATAACCCAAAAGTACATATATTTGAAAACCACGTCAACTTTTATTTTATAGAATGTGATGTGATTTCTGATAAACCACATTCTGAATAATACACCATGCTTCGACGATATGATTAAATGGATAATATTATCATTGATCTTTTACCAAGGGTAATCACTATTACATATCATATTATATCAATCGGAATGCTAATCATATTATTTATACAAAAAAATTATATCCATGTATTTTAGAATTATTATTACATGATTTATTACCTAAATACCCATTATTTACAACCCAATGATCAGAAGGCATTTTTTATTTGGAATACTATGATCACAAAACATAAAAAGATTCTAAAGTAAGTAATATTTATTTTATATAGTCTGATTTTAAATTAATATAATCTTATAAAACATTATAACATTACCAATGTAAATATAAAATAAATGGGTGAGCTAAAATACTAGTAATGAATAAACATTATAAGAAAACATAAAATGTGATTCAAATAAATAATAAGTTGTCCTAAAAGATTTGGACCATAAGTAATACAATTTAATGTATACATAATGGAAATCATATCATTGTATCATGGTAGAATAATAAATATGGAATAAACAATAATCATTAAACAAATAAATGAGGTATTACATCGCAGACAATATCATATAGTGTACAATGTCCTTAATATGCTAGTTTTACTATTTAATCCCATATATAACACCTCATGAAACCATTTAATTACCTAATACATTAGATATCTTTTTTTGGTTTACCTATATTTAAATTTTGATAATCTATACGTGAAACCATTATAAAACCATAAAGAATAAATAACATAATAATAACCTATACAATAAAAATTTATTTCATATTATTGTAATATAAAACAGTGAAAGGAAATATCATAATGAAGGAATTTTATAAATAGTAAAAAGAAATTTATTGCCCAACCAAAAAGAAGGTAGAATAATGTTGGAATAAATTCTCTAGACAACCACAATTAATTTAGAATATTTTCACATCATTAATGATGGAGAAGGTCGGATTGAGAGGGAGTGGTCATAACAAAAATACAATGGTGGGTAATCAAGATCCCTTTCCTCAATATAGTAAATAGGAAAATGAATTGAATATTGTATAATTTTAAAAGAATTTATTTAATAATATGGGTAGATCTGAGACCATCAGAGAAAACATCATTCCAATTTTAATCACTGAGGAGGGAAATTATCTTCTCACATCGATTCCGCTGGATATGGAAATCCAGGAGGATGTGTGCGGTCATAAAAGTTATTTCTCTCCCAGACCTGATGGATTCAACAAATTTTTTCTTCCAACAATTTTGGGATGTCATTCAGAATGAGGTATGCCAACATGTTAAACACTTCTTTAGAGGTGGTATCTTCACTCAAGATTTCAATTTCGAATTTATTGCTCGGATACCTAAGTGAGAAAATCCCTAGTAAATTGGTCAATTTATTCTAGTAGCCAAAGCAAAGATCATACATAAAATCATTACAAATCTATTGGTTAATATGATTTAACATATGAATAAATAATTATTTCTTGGAACCAGTTTAATTTTGTTAGAGGAAGGAATAAACATTACTATCTTCTCATATCCACAGAATAATTTAATCTTCTTATGAAGATTTCATGCTGGGAAAATGTGGCAATAAATCTTGACATAAGAAATGATTTTGATACAATGGACTAGGGATTTATTAAATAGTTTGTCCTTATATTTTTTCAATGGATCAAAATGCTGATGGAATCTACTAACATCTCTATTATGGTTAATGGGTCACCAGAGAGATATTTCACTTTTTCAAGGGGTGTGATAATGGGGGACCCCATCCCTCTAATTAATTTTTCTATTTATGTGGATTACTTTAGAATAATGCTTATTAACATAGTGGAAATGGGTAACTTACAACCATCTAAGAGATAAGAGTTCTCTCTGCTCCCTCTCATTTATTTTTGGCTAATGATATTATCATTTTTAATCAAGGTGATAGAAATAACATCACTCATTTTTGGTATGAACTCATTCATTATAAGAATGTGTCAGAGAAAGAAATCAACTAGAGAAAATACATTATTTACATTGGCATGAACATCACTTCGGCAAAAAGGACTCGTCTAATGAATTATATTAGTCTTAGGAAGGGATCTCATCCTTTTATGTATCGTGGTGTTCTTCTATTTTGGGGAAATCCTCGGTCATATAACTTTACATAGGCATTATCCCTGATTAGGAATACTCTTGAATCTTATAAGGGAAATTCTCTCTTAGTGTATTGAGATGTATGTCTTGTTAAACTTTTGGTTATATAGAAACTTGTATATTAATTCATGGATTACATGTGGCCTACCTCAGTTGTGAAAAATATAAAATTCAGGATGAAATAAATTTTAAGAAGTGTAAATGTGGAGGAAATGAATCTGATCATTGCTAAATAGAGTACAAGTTGCATGCCTACTAATTAAGGAGGTTTGGGAAATAAAAATTTAATTTGTTTTTATCAGTCTTTACCAGCGAAATTTATATAGAATTTCATTCATAGAAACTCTACCACAATTTATTTCTAGAGGAGATGAATTCTACCAAGTCTCATTTGTGGGAAGCATGGACACATAGACTAATAAATCTAGGCTAGCATTCTTTCGGTTTTCAACACAATGTTGAAGCACTAACTATGGGAGGTCAATGTGTATTCATGTCTGATGTTTTGGTTTACCAACTTGACTGGCACACCACTTATGGATGAGTAAAACAATGAATAATAGTACATTGACAAAAACATTTCCATCAAAGACTAGTTCTAATGTTGAGATGACATTCTAGATTAAATTGTCTCCATTATTACTAACATTGAATTTACAATACATGAAGATATGCTTGTATGTGAAGGGTCTCATGCTGGACTACTGACCTCTAAAAGCATCTACAGTTACCTAATGAAGGGTGAGTAATGTTGGATTGGATAATTGAACAAAAATTGGATTCTTAACTCTAGATTTAAACTTTTCTGGAGGATTTATCACAATAAAATACCAATGGATGTGAGCATTCATATGGTCATTATTTCATTATGTTGGAGACGTCCACTATGTTGTCAACATCGAAAATACATCAATCACTTGTTCTTGTATTGTAATACGACATATTCTCTGTGGAACACATTTCTAAAGATATTTGAGATGGACCCTACCAATTTTCACTCTATAATACATGTTATACATTACCTATATAGGTTTCAGAAATCCAAACACCATCATACATTGTACCAGGTGGCATGTGCTGAATAGACACATGTTGTTTGGAGGGCTCCCAATAACTCTATTCATCACCAAGCAATGTTTAATGAAATAGCTTCAATTGGTTGTATTTTTGTGGCCATCCAGATTGCCAAATCCCTGATTAATGAGCCTTGCAACCCCTTGGTTAGGGAATTCATGATCCTCATGCGATTACAAGTTGCATGCTAATATCCCAGACCAAGGGGTATAATGGAGGTGATATAGACTTCCCCCTTAAGTGGATGGTTATAATGAAACACAGATGAAACCTCCAAGGGAAATCCTAGACCTTTAAGATTATGGGTAATTTTTTGGGATCAACATGGGGAGGTCGTGGAGTGCAATTATTGTCCTTATATGCATGCTACAGTGTTGGAAGCTGATATGATGGGACTTATAAGCACAGTGGACTTCACTTTCCTAAGGCATTGGAACAATATTTGGTTTGAGTGTGAATCAGCCATGGTGGTTCATGCAATTTGGATGAGTTAGATCAGACATTCATGGAATTTAACAGTTATGTAGATAAACTGTGTTGAAAATATTTCACCACAAAAATACTTTAACACTCACACCTTTCGAGAAGAGAATTACAAAGTAGATGGACTTGCAAAAAAAGGGGTATTAGAATAATGGAGCATCCACATCAACTCTATTCCTAATGGCATGGTCCCTCTTCTTACTAGGGAAAAATGTAAAATTCCATTATTCTCTATTGTGCAATGTTTTATCTTTTTAAATATAAAATCATATGTTCTCATTTTTCTCAGAAAACCCATTATAAAAATAATAATTGTGTCATTGTAAAAAAAATTACCACATCACTTCGTGTGGTGGTAGTTTATCATACACACGGATGATGTTATCACTTATTTAATGGATGGTATAGTAATAAATTATATGTTATATTTGATTTGAATAATTATTAATATTTAATTCAAATAATATATTAACATAAATGAAAAATGTTTAGAATTCCATATAGAAAAGTATTGTATGATTATTTTCATTAATTCATGAGGTAGAAATCCTCCATACAGAAAAGTGATGTTATAGAATTCTTGACTGAATTAAAATTATTATTGTGTATGATATAATAAAATTACATAAGAACCAATATATCATAAATATCATATATAAAAAATGTAATTATATCCATCTATGATAGGTAGTGGTAGAAAAAATATTACATGTGTTCATGATGTTATACACAGTAATAAAATGATCAATGGTTGTTCTATGCATTTGAGAGAGGAAGAGATGGTTAAAGGTAATCATTAAAAATTAATAAATTATTAATATATTTTTTATACAGATTATTTTATATCATAATATTTTAATATTATTTTAATTACAATGAAGAAAAAGTAAAATAAAATTCTTTATTATGGATGTTGCCTCTTCGTCGAAAAACATTATTATGTTTTCCCAAAAATATTTTATTAGATATATTTTTAGGAAAAAAAGGATAATATGATTATGAGAGGAAATTAAATATTATATATTCATAGTTATTGGATGACATAATGGTTTTTTATGTGAAATTTTGAGTGGAGTGTGGGTGGCTATTTATATGTGGTGTAGAGGACACACTATGAAAATTAGAAATGAAATAATTCCACAACACCATTTCAAAATCCAGAAGGAATAAAATTTCAATTATTAAATAATTATTATTTCTGACCATGAAATAGTAATTAGACATGTTATAGGCAATTTTCAACCCGTTTCAATTTTTTTTCTAACAATTGCTAACCAATTTTTACCATTGCTGCGGTATTTATTTTTATTATTTTTTCTTCTCAATATGATCATAAATTATGTTCGAACTGTTGAATAAAAAAATTATTATTTAAAATATTGGTTCTATTTTTTAAAATTAAACTTACATAACATCTAGAATGTAGTTCAAAATTAATCTCAATGAAGTTCCCAAAAAAATCTCATGAAAAAAAATATTCAAGAAAAAGTGGATCTCAAAATTACAGTATGAAAACATATAATAATGAAATTAATTTAAATTAATATATATATATATATATATTTATATATATTAAATTTGAGTCATTACCCATTATGGGTAATATATATTAATTAATAGGGGGAAACATTCACTTAAAAATAGTTTTCCAGAAAATGTGTTTGATGACTAAAAATAAAACAAATCCCAAATCTAGTATACATAATAATCACATGTAATTAATTTAATTTATTTTAAAACAATAATAAATATTTATATTTTCAATAAAATATTTTTAAATATTGAAATTAATTTATTTGAAAAATATATATTTTTGAAAAATCAATAATATATTGTATTCATGGAAAAGTTAATAATTTCTGAAAAATCATAATATTTAACACTAATTTAGTCTCGGTATGATGATTTCAAAAATTATTTTCATTTTATACCTTGAACAAACGAAAATTTTATAAATTATTTATATATTGTTGTCACAATAATAAATAAATATCAATATTAAATAAAATGTTTTAATTAAAAATCAGTGTTTATTTAGTAAGAATTTATAAATAATTTATATTTATTATAAATTTTTATATTTATTTAAAAAAATATTTAAACCTTTTCATACATTCAAATACAACAACACAGTTAAAATAATAATATTAAATTAATAAAAATATTTTAACAATAGGTTGATGATTGTTTGAACATCTTGTTGTGGGTTGGATAAACTATTGAAAATTGTGTCCTTTGATAATATTTATGTGCTACGATTTTTTCTGTCAAATAAATATATAAATATACATCAAAAATGAATTGACATCAATATTATTATGCATATATAAATTTTTCACATATACGAGAATAGGTGGTTGAAAATAATTAGGAGGCATTCATACAAAGTGTTTATGAACTCAATATATTATAGAAGACTATATTAGATGAACATGATTCAGATCTCCCATTTTATGAAATTATGGGAATATATAATCAAGTCCAAATGATTCACCAAATTAATGTATATTTAGGATTTTTAAATAGATGATGGACCTCATCACAAAATAGATTCAGAACTAGTGGTGGGAGCAATTTCCCCACACTAATGTTAAATGGAGGATCATGACTACAAACATCAATCTTCTATCACTAACCACCAATAGTAACCTTACACAAAAGAAGAAAATGAATCCAAAATAACAATTTGGGAAGATATTTTTTATACTCATAATATTATTTTTATTTGAAACTGTATTTCCAATCTACTCCCATTATCTAAAATTTTTAAGTTCAGAATACTCTTATATTTCTTTGGGGATGAAGATTAAAAAGAACTTGCACCTGATAAGGAACATATAAAACCCCTTAAAAAAATAAAGAATTTATTATAAGTACATGATGAGAGATATGTGTCTATTATTTAAGAAATAGACACCAAAGATACATAATTTAATGTCAATGAGTTATATATTTATTCTACATGATTTAATTTTATTCTGATATAAGTACATATTTTCTGTCAATTTGATAATTATGTTGATGGAGAATATCAAAATAAATTAATTTATGATAAATAAAATTTTATTTAATTTGAAAACATTATTGTAGTTTAATCATTAATTACACTCCCATAAATATTAAATTTTAGTATTATATTTAAGGGGAGTGATATTGGGTACACTCCCCACACCACCCACAACATTCAAAATAATCAATGAAAACTTGAAGGAGGATGTTTTTTTATTATTGGGAATGAAACTAGACAAACCATTAGATTGGGTATAACATACCAGGGCCTTCCATCATGGGGATGCCGAAATCTAGGAATTAGTTGTTGAGTTAAAACAAGATCTACCTATATTTTCGTTACATATATCACATAATTTCAATTTTTTGTTAAATAAATTTCATATGTAATCATTTATGCCTTTCCTTTTCGGAAATTAGTGAGCATCACTTATAGTATTTTTTTCAATATTTCATTACAAATATGTTTAGTTTAAGATATCCATACCAATTACTATTCCAAATTTTTTAATCATGTTGAATACAATGATTAAACTATATCATATATGTGTTTGCTTAATCCTTTGTTGTTTTGGATTTCAAATTTCAGGTTTTCAAAATGATTGTATGTTAATGTTTCTATTGTTGTTTCTATTATTGAATCGTTTTAGCTAAAATGAAAATAATTTACATTATTTAAAATTATTTCAATGATTGAACTTTTTTTCTCCAGTATTCATTGAATAAAATAATATATAAAAAGAATTTGTTTTAATGTAAATTCATTGGTAATTTCATGAAATGACGAATAATTTTTGAATCCCTTGACACATATCACTATATTAATATTTCAATTCATGTTATTTTGATGGTTTTATACTTTTTATCATATCCATTACATTTACCTCATTTATTTATAGTAAAAAGAAATGATCTATTTTACATAAATTTTAGATATTTCAAATAGTGCATCCATGATCGAGATAGTCTAGTTTTCAATGATTGATGAATTAATATTGTTTTAAAGTTTATCTTTATAAGCGAATCCTTTCTGTTATAGCCATAAATAGTTTTAGTAATTATTATCCATGATGATAACACTATAGTGGAAACAATATATTTTAACATTATTTGTCGAACCTACTACGAAAGTGAATATTCATGATCAAGTTGAACTAATGTGTGGGTGAAGTTATCATGTGGCGTGGTACATCATTTGTTTATGATATCGGTGTAAAAATAAATAATGAAGTCATTTTATTCTTATTAAAATTGTATTCTTCTACAATATGTTCCCTAGTAGAAAATTTCAATAGCAGAATTATATGATTCGAAAAATCAATTCTGTTGAATTAACCAAAATTATCATTTTCCAAACTAAAATGTATAATGGTGACAACCTTCCTTAATATTATAATTAAAATTTGATAAAATATGATTCCTAGAGGAATGATGGGGATATAATAATTGGGTTAACATTAGAAATAAATTTTTCATTCAATAAGTGTTAAGCCTCATTATTTTACCTTATAATATTTGGCACGAGAAACCAAAAAACTAAAATTAACTGAAAAATACTAAAATTTAATCATTATAATCACATTTCATTTACTCACACATATAGGATATGTATGACATTATCAGAACCATGGTATATCTTGAAAATTTTCATATTAGAAAATCCTTATACAAAATTAAATTTATTATTAGAATTCACTAAATATTGGTTTGTACCCCTGGGAGGATATATTAAGTCGAATTTAGTTTCATGAATCATATGGGGAACATGAAATAATTTATTTCTATGAGGCTCGATATAATATATTTTATAGTGTATAATTGGTGGATCTCATTACTATATGTTTTAAATTTTTATTGAATTCAATTTGATGCTTACTTGTCTAGGATTCCATGTTCTATGTGTGTGAAAATTGATAGAGATAAAATTTTCTTTATTTGTCTTCTGCATTTCAAATATTTAATAAAAAAATATTTATCAATTATATAAGAGTTACATAATATTTTATTTTATGGATTTTAGGTGATTAAATTATCAAATTACATAATTAAATCGTAATGCCATGACCCTAGTTTCCCAGAGTTGGTGCATTGTTACATAACATTGGCATGATCACAAAATATAAATTCTATAAAGACAGATTAGTTTAGTGTCCTTGTAATCACTAGATATATTCATAAGTCTTACATTACAACATAAAGTGAAAAAAAACTACAAAAGTTTCTTGTCTTCATATCCTCTCATACTATCCCAGCAGGTCATTCATAAAATACTTCTTCATATCCTTGGAAAAATAAAACATTGATAGGGGTGAGCATAGATTCTCAGTTAGGATAACAATATAACGAAAACTTTCGTAAATAAACATAAACATTTAAGGCAGTGTATAACTCAAACAAAAGAATTTTAAACATGAATTTCAGTATAATATGGAAAAAATAAATTTAAATAATTCCATTTAATTATTCACATGGATATTCTTATAATTGAATAATCACATGAAATATCAATAACCACATTCATAATGATGGAACGCATAATTCCATAACATTATAACCCCGTAGCCAGGGCCTCGTGCCCAGACTACAAATAAGATTTGTTCAAGGACACATGCCAAGAAACTAGTTTGTCTCATGATACCTATCGATGCATCAAGGAGCTATAGCGTCATCCACCGGTCACTTACAAAGTCCAATGCATTCCTCATATAAAAAGATTGAAACAAAACATAAACATTTATATTAAAACTATCATACAAAATGTCATTACTTTATCAACAAACCATGAATGGTATAAAAATATAACATCTATAGTCAAACATAACTTATTCGATACAATATGGAAGATTTTATTGTATAAAATTATCCTCAATCGAGAAAAATGATTGATATTGATATAGATTAAAATAATCATAAAACTATTGAGGGAAATATCCCCCTTTTCCTTGAAAACATTTAAATTTCACAATATTTGGCAAGAAGCCATTTAAACTATATTATTGAATCCTAGTGTCCCATACCACTTTGAAACTATTAAAATGAATTTTGATTTAAAAACATTAATTTCCATATAAATAAATCCTTAAAACCATTTTAAAATACATGGACATTAATCAAAAATATTTAGAATAATAAATCATTAAAAAAAATTAAATTAATATTTTAGTTAGAGTTCCTATCCAAAAGAGTGACACTTGAATACAAGTAATTTATATAATAAAAACATTCTAATATCATGAGTATAAAGGGATTCATGATATACTATATCAATGTAAATTATATACACCATATAAAAGTTATTTGGTGTATAACAATAGATGAGTCTCAATGGAATGTAAATTGAGATGAAATCACTCATATAGGTCATATCCATAGGTTAAGGATAAATCAATGACATAATTATGTGTGAAAAAATATAAATGCACTGAATATTATTGGATATTCAGTGTAAAAAAATCATAGGACATTCACACATATTCTTGTAATAACAACACAAATGAATTGGATGTTTAACTCAACAAATCATGATTGAGTAAAAATTACACTTTTCAAGTTCATTCCGATGACTAGAGAATTTATAAATGGAGTGATTTTGTGTATCAAAAGTTTATCAACAGAAAGGGGGGGTGGAAATTATGACATAAGAAAATTATTAGTGATTCCAAACGTAATCTTTGAGTAAAATAATCAATGAAGTATGCGTAATGCCGAATGAGTGGAAATTGAAATTTCAAATTCCCTTATGGATTTGGTAACTTACGAAACATACACCCATGATAGAAGGATATTACAATAATTATTTAAATTTCCATGAAATAAATTATATTACACAATTAATACAAACATGTTTAGTACACACACCACATGCAATAAATAAGTGGTGAACAATGGAAATATCACAGAATTAAAAGTGAGAAAAGAAACCCATTACCTTTTAATTTTCCCTGGTTGAGGGTAGGATAACCTCCTGTATAATGGTGAAATAATTTTAATTGAATTTTAAAAAAATAATATACATTAATATGATATCATATATGATCTTTTAACATTGTTTTGTTAATAATATCTTAGTATTATAGTCGTTTCAGATGTTAACAGATTCATTTTTCTTTATATCATTTGTTATGTGAGCCATATTTGTTATAGATGGGATGTATCATATTTATATATAGAATTATATCATGTCTATAAAGATTATTTTTAAACATCACATGAAATTCAGTCTTGAATGGACATGATGGGGGAATAAATCTCACTGTGTTCGTGGAGACGGTAATCCGTACGTACGCACGAGCGACAATATCATTCTTTTTGTAGAGACCCGAAGCTTAACGTACATAGACATTACATTACTTTTGCGGAATACATAGTATATAAAAAAATACAAACACACAAGGATCGTAATAGTTTAGTGTCTTTGGAAACTCGGAACGTAATCTTCTAATCGTGGTGAAAGATCTTCAACATCTCCCATAAATATCTTCTTTTTTTTATACCTAAAACCTTTCTTTATATCCTGGGGAAAAGAAAACATAAAATGGTGAGCTCAAATTCTCAGTAAGGTTAAACAAAAGAAATATTAATCACATCATATACATAAGAACATAGCTTTTGGAAATCTTAACCTGCAAAAGAGCTCATAATATCATAACATGGGGTAAATCATAGAAGTGAAATGTAATCCAAATAATCGTAACTTAAAACATGAACCTTTGTGGCATACACACATAATCATAGAGAATCATTTCTTGTTAGTCAAGACTCATTGCCAAGACTATCTTAGTGGACAAAGTCCCTTTCTGAATCGAGTAACCCTCATTTCAGTCCTGTTTCACTGAACCGGTATAACCTACCGTTCCAGCCCTGTCTATCTCATGAGATATAAAATCTTTACCCAATGCATTGGAGGGAGATATAGGTCCCACCAATCTTATAATGAATCCTCTCTTATGTGTGCCACATAATCATAAACCATACATCATCGCATAACACATGTAACAAAAATGGGATTCTTGAAACATCATGACATCATAAAACAATTCATATAAGATATAGGAATTCATAAAAATATTTCCATCACAACATAATCAAATACATGTAATAATAGGGATAAAAACAGAACCCTTTATTATCTTAGATGGAAAATAATTTTAATAAAATACCTGAACTCCATTCTTGAGGAAAATATCCATTCTACTTCAAAAACATTTTTCCTTTCATAACATGTCATACGACTTTAAAATAAAAGAAGTTGATTAAAAATAAACTTGAAAACTTGTAAAGGAAGCTTCTTGGAAACAATATTTTTGAAATCCATTCATGCCGTATAAGTTAAAAAAACATTCTTCGTACTTTTGTCAGAAAAGTCAAAAATTACCTCGTACAGAAAACGACAAAAGATTCCTTTCATTTCTTTTACTAAAAACTCACCGAATGGTAAAATTGGATTTAACCAATTGTAGTTGGAAGGAAATAATATTACATATTGATGGAACATGGATTTGGATGATAAAATACACCCTAATAAATACTTACGAATAAACAATCTCGGATAAAAATGAGATTGTGATATTTCCCTTACCTTAGGTCCAATTTGCTTTGTACGTGTCCGAACCTCGTCTTTTTGACGCGGCTTTTCATAACCTCCACTAAAAGAACTAAGGATGGTCTTTGAAGAAGACCCGGACCTCTAGAATGATACTAGGGAAGTGGAGAAGAGATTTTGGCAGGGGTTGGCCGATATTGAAGGCTCAAAGTTGTGTGAGGAAGAGAGGGAGGAGGTGCCCTTTTATAAGGGAGGAGAGGGGCACCTTTGGAATTCTTAAAAATATTAATTTATAATAAATCTAACCCCACATAAAAACCTCCAAAAATGACTCATATTAGAATATTAGATAAGATAAGTTTGTAATATCATCAACCAATAGAATTTAGACATGTTAGGAATTTATTTTAAACATTATCAACATGATTTATCCTTATTTAATCAATTTAATTTTATTTGTGGTAATAACATTCTAATTTTTAAATTATAACAAATAATTACTTATTTGTTGTGAATTGTCCATAATTGGATTATTAATAACATTTTAGATCATATAAATTTAATTTTATAATTTTGAAATATTTTGTGATTTTTAATCATTTTTATAATATGTTTTTTATTATAAAATAACAATAGTGTCAATTTTGACACTATTCATTTATTTGAATTTAAATAAAATAAATACAGAAGATATGTTCGAACTAAAAGTTTTAATATATTCATAAAATGTCATATGTATCTTAAAAATTATTTTATCACATTAAATAGTTCATATAATATTTATTTTATTATTTTTGAAACCATTTATTTGGTTTATCTCTTAATAAAATAAATACTACAAAATTTTTTATAATTATTTAATATACTTATTTTTTGCATAAAAATTTAAAATAAAATCCAATGATGAAAATAAATCTATTACCTTTCACAATAATACTTTTACTAGAATTTATTATCTTAAAATCACAATATTTAAATTGTTATATTTATTAAATTATGAAGGTGACAACTTTGGCATCATTTAAAATAATATAATATAAGTGTCATAATCACTTTTATAAGGCTCAAAATGGTCAAATATTCGACCATTGGGTGCTTATGGTTTAAATTTACATGGACAATAAGTTTTGTTTAGGTATTTGTGCATTTTATGGTCACTATTAGTTTAATAAAAACAATATTCTTGATTTTTCACTAGATAAACAATTTCTGCATCACTATTGTGTCATAATTAATGATAATTATTTAATCCCTAAAAATTATAAATAAATTTATATGATGTAGATAATTTCATTAGATTTCTGGAGACTATTCATGTTCGAAGTTTCATGAAGTTTATCACTAAATTAAAATTAATATACTTATAAGATTTAAGAGAGTGACATGTTGTCACTTTCTTTGGTTTTAATAATAATTAAGTTATTTTCATGGACAAATGTCCATTAAATGATTCTAATCTGACCCTTAGGTGATATGGGTCGACTTTTAGTCATCCAATAGGATTTTGACATTTGTTAGGGTAATTTTAAAATATTATATTTACTCTTAATTACCCGATTTACCTTTAACTATGGTAAATAAAATTTACCGTAGTTACTATTCATAATCCCCAAAAATAAAAAGTAGCTTATTAACATAATTTGGACCCACTGATTCCAAATATGGAATCCATTTCTCCAAATTCAATACACAAAAGATGCAGAAATTAAATTAAAATTAATCTCATTGTCGAAAGAAAACGGGTTTTTCTTTAAAACATTGCAAAAGATTGAATTGATTTAACCTACGAATTCAAGGTAAAATCAATGATAATGACATACATTATATTAAATGGTAAAAATATATTCTATTTATACTTTAAAACCATTCAATATTATAATTTAACCACATAAGATATTACGATGAAAAAAGTTGTTTTTAATTAAAATATAGCGTGTTTTTACTATTCATTAAAATATGAAAGTTATCGGAAAAATATCAAAACTTTATCTAATGTAAATTTTTATATCCTGATTCAAAATAAGAATATTATTTTGTCAAATTGAACATATAAACTTTTCAAAAACTATATTTAAAGTGGGTGCACCATCAAAAGGCGGTAAAACTGCATTTTTTGAAAAATACTTATTTTACCCGAAAAATTTATTTTGTTCTTATACCATGTTCTAGAAATGTGTAAGATGAATAATAATGTTATAAAATTCAAAATTTAGTTAATACTATTCATAACGGCTAGTTCATGACAAAATTATAATAATATAACATTGTTTATTAAAACCCGGTATTGCGTACAACACACGCTATCGAGGAAGGTCGCGATTGCGTGTAATGCAAGCCAAGTCAGGGTTGCGTGTTGTGAAAGAATCCTTCGTTGTTTCGTATAACATAATCCAACCATATTTCATTTATACATTTAATATATATATATATATATACTCAATGTTGCGTAGAATATACTATTATCAAAATTATGTGTAACACGGTCCAAGAATAGTGTTGCGTATACTGCAAGCTAATACGGTGTTGCGTATAGCGCAGGGTAATCTTGGTGTAGAATACAACATAAGAAATTAATGAAATTAAAATAATATTTTTCATAAAATCTCGGGGTGTTACATTCTACCCCCCTTAAAATGAATTTCGCCCTCGAAATTCGTCGGGGTTATAAATGGTTTACTATTTGAATGTTTCTTTGATAGAAACCCACATCGTAAAAAGGAATAACAAAACTTATCTTTAAAAACAAAAGTATGAAATGTAACGGTTACCCAAATAAACTAATCACTGGGTTTCCACATAGGTGAAAATATGGATATGGAAGAGAAATCTAACCATCATGTTCTGATGGAGAGTGGTAGAGAACATGGCTATGGAAAAGCCAGCAATTACAAATCCATAAATTTTTGATGATCTAAGGTACCATCTGATTCATCAGGTATAAGATCACTAGGACAACATCTTTGGTTTTCCACTACATCTCTTAAATAAATGAAGTTGAATTTGTTATTCGTGAAGTGTTAGCAGATCATGTGATAGAATGACGGGTCATTCCATCTGTCTCAAACAAAAGGTTAGCAAAAATTATATACATAAGTCGATCTATAGTGAGATTAATCACATATGGTTCTTAAAATGGACTTATACTTCATATATCATACTACTTAATATAATAAAACTAGTTTCTACTAAACAGGGACTTCCTGTAGGCCAGTGGTAGGTGATAAAGGCCAGTCGCACTTCGGTTGTGGGTTCGATTCCCACAGCCTTGTCCGAAGCGATGGGTTTTCGCCCGTCCTGCAGGTTGTCCTTTTTCTAAAACTACATTACTATAACATCCCATCAATAATATCGAAAAAAAAACTTCTATCCTTAAACAATACTCACTTATGTCCAACATAATCCATTTCAATCATTAAGCTTATCCATAATACTGCAGTCCACTCTCATAACATAGTGAAAACGATTACCAGAGATTTAATACCATCGTTGATCCCCATATATCATAAGATATGTTTTGTTGGTCACATTCCAAACATTTAAAGTCCTTAATCATGTATTCTCTTGAATACCTTAGTGAAAAAATGAATGCAGTTTAAAGTTAACACTTTCCACATACCAAAATCCTCAAAATTCTATATACTCAAACCATGATATCACTTAGTCCTTATATCAATCACGAGCCCATGAATACTATTAAACATTTCATTTTCTCGTTTTCCCTTCATTATGCGCATACCATCTTATTTCCAAAAAATATCTCAACCACATTGAATACCACATCAATAAATATTGCAATACTCAATGATACAACATTATTTTGGAATCCCATTACATAAACACTTAATCATTCCACCACATCGTTGTCATATTCAACATTGCCAATAGTGATCGCATGTGACTTCCCTTTGTCCTTTTCCTTCAGTGGTTTCTCATGTTGATCATCACTAACCCTTGGATTAGGGCATTTGTTAGCATAATGCCCCATTTCCTTGCACTTGAAGCATTGAAGTGTTGGTGGTGCGTTCTCTGTAGTGTTTGCTTGATTCACATCATTAAAAACCCTTTTTTCCATTACTTTGAAACTCAGATGCTCGATGACCTTCTTTTCCACACTTAAAACATTTTCTAGTCCCTTTAAGACAATCTCCACCATGCTTCTTTCCACACTTTGTGCATAAGGAAACATTCATCTTCTTTTCACCATTATTCTGAGATTTCTCCTTGAACTCCATCTTTCGTTTCTTGTCAAAACACTGAGATGGATATGTAACACCAACTTCCATTTCTACCTTGATAGCACAGCGCACAATTTCTTCATAGCTACTGAAGTCTCTTATAGCTAATTCCCTTCGAAGACTTGGTTTTAAGCCACTGAAAAATCTATCAACTTTACTTTCAGGTTGGATGATAATGCCAGATGCATACCTTGCAAGTCTTGTAAAATTTGCTTCTTATATACCAACAGATTCATCATCCTTTTTCTTTAGTTCAAGAAACTCCTTCTCCATCTTTGTTCTAAGAATACGAGGTAAGTACTTATTGAAAAATAAGTTCTTGAACTCGTCCCATTCCATGGACTCAATTTCATCTCTTTGCCTTGTATTCTTGATAAGATTCCACCATTGATCAGCTTCACCTTCCAAACGATATACTGCTAAGATGACTTTATCATGTTCAGAACATTGATGAACTGAAAATATCTTTTCAGTGGTACTGATCCATTGTTCAGCAACAAGTGGATCAGAAGACCCACTGAAAGAAGGTGGGCGTTGCCTCATGAAGGACTCAATAGAATATTGTTCCCTTCTCTGCTCATTTGGAAGTCCAGAATGATTCATAGCTTGTGTAAGTATAGAAATAAGATTTTGCCCTCCATCTCCCATAACATTTGTTTGTTCATGAGGACAATCATTGCATTGTCCATTGCATTGATCCACACGGTTCCATCGGGTTCCAGCCATCGTCTAAAATCCAAAAAGAATAGTGTGAGAGGCAAAAATCATGCTAGCGAAAACAACATAATAAAGGGGGAGTACCTTCAATATTTAACATCATAGGTTTAATTCTATGATCGTTATCGTAGTTCTAGTACTATAACCTATACGTATACTTAACCTTAGGGACATCCCTAGACATACCGTAGAAATATCTCTAGGGATCTCACTAACGTTTTCGCATTCTAGTTTCCAAAGGTTGACTAAACCTTTCCTCTGATACCAACTGTAGAGACACGAAGCTTAACGTACATAGGTATTACATTACTTTTTCGGAATACTTAGTATATAAAAAAATACAAACACACAAGGATCGTAATAGTTTAGTGTCTTTGGAAACTCGGAACGTAATCTTCTAATCGTGGTGAAAGATCTTCAACATCTCCCATAAAGATCTTATTTTTTTATACCTAAAACCTTTCTTTATATCCTGTGGAAAAGAAAACATAAAAGGGTGAGCTCAAATGCTCAGTAAGGGTAAACAAAAGAAATATCAATCACATCATATACATAAGGACATAGCTTTTGGAAATCTTAACCTGCAAAAGAGCTCATAATATCATAACATGGGGTAAATCATAGAAGTGAAATGTAATCCAAATAATCGTAACTTAAAACATGAAACTTTGTGTCATACACACATAATCATAGAGAATCATTTCTTGTTAGTCAAGACTCATTGCCAAGACTATCTTAGTGGACAAAGTCCCTTTCTGAATCAAGTAACCCTCGTTTCAGTCCTGTTTCACTGAACCGGTATAACCTACCGTTCCAGCCCTGTCTATCTCATGAGATATAAAATCTTTACCCAATGCATTGGAGGGAGATATAGGTCCCACCCATCTTATAATGAATCCTTTCTTATGTGTGCCACATAATCATAAACCATACATCATCGCATAACACATGTAACAAAAATGGGATTCTTGAAACATCATGACATCATAAAACAATTCATATAAGATATTGGAATTCATAAACATATTTCCATCACAACATAATCAAATCCATGTAATAATAGGGATAAAAACAGAACCCTTTATTATCTTAGATGGAAAATAATTTTAATAAAATACTTGAACTCCATTCTTGAGGAAAATATCCTTTCTACTTCAAAAACATTTTTCCTTTCATAACATGTCATACGACTTTAAAATAAAATAAGTTGATTAAAAATAAACTTGAAAACTTGTAAAGGAAGCTTCTTGGAAACGATATTTTAGAAATCCATTCATGCCGTATAAGTTTAAAAAACATTCTTCGTACTTTTGTTGGAAAATTCAAAAAGTACCTCGTACGGAAAACGACAAAAGATTCCTTTCATTTCTTTTACTAAAAACTCACCGAAGGGTAAAATTGGATTTAAACAATTGTAGTTGGAAGGAAATAATATTACATATTGATGGAACATGGATTTGGATGATAAAATACACCCCAATTAATACATACAAATAAACAATCTCGGATAAAAATGATATTGTGATATTTCCCTTACCTTAGGTCCAATTTGCTTTGTACGTGTCCGAACCTCCTCTTTTTGACGCGCCTTTTCTTAACCTCCACTTAAAGAACTAGGGATGGTCTTTGAAGAAGACCAGGACCTCTAGAATGATACTAGGGAAGTGGAGAAGAGATTTTGGCAGGGGTTGGCCGAGATTGAAGGCTCATGGTTGTGTGAGGAAGAGAGGGAGGAGGTTCCCTTTTATAAGGGAGGAGAGGGGCACCTTTGGAATTCTTAAAAATATTAATTTATAATAAATCTAACCCCACATAAAATCCTCCAAAAATGACTCATATTATAATATTAGATAATATAAGGTTGTAATATCATCAACCAATAGAATTTATATATGTTAGGAATTTATTTTAAACATTATCAACATGATTTATCCTTATTTAATCAAATTAATTTTATTTGTGGTAATAACATTCTAATTTTTAAATTATAACAAATAATTACTTATTTGTTGTGAATTGTCCATAATTGGATTATTAATAATTTTATAGATCATATAAATTTAATTTTATAATTTTGAAATATTTTGTGATTTTTAATCAATTTTATAATATGTTTTTTTTATAAAATAACAATAGTGTCAATTTTGACACTATTCATTTATTTGAATTTAAATAAAATAAATACAGAAGATATGTTCGAACTAAAAGTTTTAATAGATTCATAAAATGTCATATGTATCTTAAAAATTATTGTAGCACATTAAATAGTTCATATAATATTTATTTTATTATTTTTGAAACCATTTATTTGGTTTATCTCTTAATAAAATAAATACTACAAAATTTTGTATAATTATTTAATATACTTATTTGTCGCATAAAAATTAAAAATAAAATCCAATGATGAAAATAAATCTATTACCTTTCACAATAATACTTTTACAAGAATTTATCATCTTAAAATCACAATATTTAAATTGTTATATTTATTAAATTATTAAGGTGACAACTTTGGCATCATTTAAAATAAAATAATATAAGTGTCATAATCGCTTTAATAAGGCTCAATATGGTCAAATATTCGACCATTGGGTGCTTATGGTTTACATTTACATGTCCAATATGTTTTGGTTAGGTATTTGTGCATTTTATGGTCACTGTTAGTTTAATAAACACAATATTCTTGATTTTTCACTAGATAAACAATTTCTGCATCACTATTGTGTCATAATTAATGATAATTATTTAATCCCTAAAAATTATAAATAAAAATATATGATGTAGATAATTTCATTAGATTTCTGGAGACTATTCATTTTCTAAGTTTCATGAAGTTTATCACTAAATTAAAATTAATATACTTATAAGATTTAAGAGAGTGACATGTTGTCACTTTCTTTGGTTTTAATAATAATTAAGTTATTTTCATGGACAAATGTCCATTAAATGATTCTAATCTGACCCTTAGGTGATATGGGTCGACTTTTAGTCATCCAATAGGATTTTTACATTTGTTAGGGTAATTTTAAAATATTATATTTACCCTTAATTACCCGATTTAACTTTAACTATGGTAAATAAAATTTACCGTAGTTACTATTCATAATCCCCAAAAATAAAAAGTAGCTTATTAACATAATTTGGACCCACTGATTCCAAATATGGAATCCATTTTTCCAAATTCAATACACAAAAGATGCAGAAATTAAATTAAAATTAATCTCGTTGTCGAATGAAAACAGGTTTTTCTTTAAAACATTGCAAAAGATTGAATTGATTTAACCTACGAATTCAAGGTAAAATCAATGCTAATGACATAAATTATATTAAATGGTAAAAATATATTATATTTAAACTTTAAAACCATTCAATATTATAATTTAACCACATAAGATATTACGATGAAAAAAGTTGTTTTTAATTAAAATATAGCGTGTTTTTACTATTCATTAAAATATGAAAGTTATCGGAAAAATATCAAAACTTTATCTAATGTAAATTTTTATATCCTGATTCAAAAGAAGAATATTATTTTGTCAAATTGAACATATAAACATTTCAAAAACTATATTTAAAGTGGGTGCTCCATCAAAAGGCGGTAAAACTGCATTTTGTGAAAAATACTTATTTTACCCGAAAAATTTATTTTGTTCTTATACCATGTTCTAGAAATGTGTAAGATGAATAATAATGTTATAAAATTCAAAATTTATTTAATACTATTCATAACGGCTAGTTCATGACAATGTTATAATAATATAACATTGTTTATTAAAACCCGGTATTGCGTACAACACACGCTATCGAGGAAGGTCGCGATTGCGTGTAATGCAAGCCAAGTCATGGTTGAGTGTTGTGAAAGAATCCTTCATTGTTTCGTATAACATAATCCAACCATATTTCATTTATACATTTAATATATATATATATATACTCAATGTTGCGTAGAATAACTATTATCAAAATTATGTGTAACACGGTCCAAGAATAGTGTTGCGTATACTGCAAGCTAATACGGTGTTGCGTATAGCGCAGGGTAATCTTGGTGTAGAATACAACATAAGACATTAATGAAATTAAAATAATATTTTTCATAAAATCTCGGGGTGTTACACTTTTGATATTAAAAAAATATATAATTAGACATTAAATATTATATAATTAATCATTATCATGTTAAATTTATTATTTAAAATAATTACACATAATTATTATACCCATCCAAATAATAATATATTGAATAACAATTAAACCACGACGTGGAGACGGTAGGTCGTACATACGCACGTATGGTAACATGTCATTAAAAGAATGGATAGAATACTGAATATGGTTGTAAAATATTTATAATAACATCACAATATACATAATATATTGGAGTTATTATTTTATAATTGAAATAACAAAGAAATATGATGTGGGAGAAGAAAAGGACTGGAAAGAGGGCAGTGAAATCATTACCTCTTCTTCGGCTTCTTCCTTTGGATTTCATAAAAAAGGTCTCTTTAAGTTGTCTTTATGACCAAAGGAGGTCCTCTTTGATGAATTAAGGGAATTTGAGAGAGTACTTGGGTAGGTATTCACCAAACCAAAAGGCTTATATGGTGTGAAGAATTAGTTAGAAGTTGTATCCTTTTATAAGGGGGAGGATGGACTCTTTAGGAAAAACATAAAGTATTAATATATAATAAATACATATTCTATTTAAAATCACTCCAAAGTGGATTATTTATAGTCTAATGTGAGGATGGGTCAAAATCCATTCAACCAATAGATTTTAGATAGGTTTAGGTCATTATATTAGCCTTATCTTTTATTTTTAACTCTTAGTTAATTAGATTTCCATTTACCATGTCACATTGTATTTTTATATTTTATAGTTAATTAACATACTATATACATCCAATCGACCCCCAAGTGGTTAATTAATGAATCAACTATTAATAAAAAATTCTTTTGGTCGAGACTTAGATTTTTTGGAATATAATATCAATTAGTAATATAATACTTTTTTTAAAAACTCATTTATGTCAATTTTAACAATATTTAAAAATTTATTTTTGATAAAGACTTAAAAACATTATTAATTAAATAAAAATTAATTTAATAAATCCTAACATGCCATATTAACCAATAAAATTCGTGTATGGCATTAAAACATTCATATTATATTAATTTTAACTTTTATAATACCAATTATTTGATTATTTTATTAATAAGAAAGATACATTATAATTATTGTGTCATATAGAAATTTAATTATTAAATGTCTAAAAATTATAAATAAAATATCATTAAGTAGGAAATATATTTATCTTTATAATTAATATTTATAGTAGAAAATATAACATATATAATCCTTTGTAAAAATTCTTTTCCTAAATGAAATATGCATATGTCATTTTTCTATTTACTTTATCTTAATTAATATAATGTGTCCTTATCACCTAAAAGTGGCTCCATGGGGTCCCAAAATCCACCCAGAGATGCCCATGGTCGGAAATGTATTAATAAATAATGATAGGACATGTTTTACAGTAATTTATTATTATTATAATATTTATTTTTAACCTTATTTACTGGATTTACCCATTAACAATGGAAAATAAAATATTTACCGAAGTAATTATTCAAAATGTCTAAAAATAAAAGTTAACTATTTACAAAAATTAGACATCCTGATTAAAAATATGGAATCCATTTTTCCAAATTCAAAACATAGAAGTGGCAGAAATTAATTTAAAAATAATTCATTCTGTCAAAATAAAATGCGTTTTTTTAAGAAATAATAACTATCAAAATATTGACACTTGTTTATGTCCGGTTTAATTGTGAAATTATGTCCAACGACCGACATTGTTTGAAATGGTAATAATATATTCATCATATTCTGTAAAACCAATAAAATTCATAATTTATCACTATTAGTTATTTTTATTAAAAAAAGTTGTTTTTAATTAAAATTTATTAATTTTCACTATTCATAAAAATATAATAGTTATTCGAAAAGTACCAAAATTACACCCTTGGAAAATTTCAATATTTTGAATCCAAAAATGAAGTCTATTTTGAGAGGCCGAATTTATAAAATTTCAAAAAAGTGTGTATTAATATTTTTAATGGCTAGTTTGATTAGTTGTGGTGTGTTAGAATCTCGAAGTCATGTACAATGCAAGCTATTGCATTATTCAAATGGAATCATACTATGGAAGATTGGGGTGTTACATTCTACTCTCCATAAATAAATTGCATCCCCGCAAATTAAAAAATTGGGCTTTGGAATATAATGGAACGTCCCACATCGGAAAAAGAGTCAATAAAACTATCACTTTATAAGAAAGAAAGAGACGTACAAAGGTCAACCGAGAAAACCTATACTAGGATTCCATTAGAAAAACATGGATATGGATGATAAACTATGTATAATGTTATTTTGTAGAGGGAAAGAAAACATGATCAGGAGAAAGTTAACAATAGGAAAACCAAAAACTTGTGATGGGACAAACGGTCATTAGTTTCGTAGTAGGAAAATTAAACGGACCACAATCTTTATTTTTTTTATTTTTAAGTTACATTTCATAAATATGAGGAATTCATATCTATGATTGACGATTAAAATAAAAAGATATACTTAATTTTTATGTAAAGTTTCATTCTTTAATAAAATTTTACTACTATCTCATTTTGAAACGATGAGTATTCAAGAAGACTTGGTCACACGAGAAGAGATAGAATAAACTTCTTATAGAATCACATGATCCACGAAGGATAAACTATATATTTACCTTGAAATTAGATATTAATCAAAACCAAAACGGTTAGTATATGATCTGATGATCCCCCAGAAGGATATTCCATTAGAGAAAAAAACACTAATCTTAATTTTTAAAATTAAACCAATAATACCCCAATGATAAAAAAATTACCATTCAATAAAAAATTGTCCTTACAATAATTCAATATAATGAAAACTAATATGGAATCCCAAAACATAGAAGATTTTGGTTGTGTAGACTTCCACATTAAATTGTATCTCCAAATGACATTACTACCCTTAAAGTTACATACTATAAATTAATTAACCTAATCACATATTTTCTATTATAGGTTACTAATTTCCTTAAATAAACCAAATCACTATAAATACACAATAAAAACATAGATTCAAATCCACCATTACTCCTCATATGAAATCCCATTGTATTCTATTTTCGATTGGCATATAGTGTCCCCAACAAAGCGTACATCTTCCAAAATAACATTTATCATGTGATCACCAAATCATTTTCCTATACTAAGGGTATTCATATGATAAGACATAAAATCCCAAATAAACTTATTATTGATCAATAAAATCATTTAACTAAAAATATTTAGTCACACTAACCTCACGTAGTCCAGTGGTAAGCGATAAATCCCAATCGCACTTTGGTTGTGGGTTTGATTCCCACAGATTTGTCCGATACGATGGGTTATCACACGGTATGCTATTTTCCTTTTTCATAAATTATATTTTATAACATTACCAAAATGAATTGAATTCCTCAAAATAACCATAACCTAATTCAACCACAAATGTTATCTCATTCCTTGCATTTTCATCCAAAAATATAATAACTTATAATTTCCTCAAACCCAATGATCATATAAAACAAAATTGTAAATTATAACTATATCCAGAAGAGAAAAGATATGTCTTCCTCAGATATCATTCTCACATGATAAATTGAAGGGTTACACATATAAGAGAAATTTTACGCAAATTATTCTCAACAACAAATAGTACTAATACCTATAATCATTTTTCCATCCATTTTTTTCCTCATAGGTTCTTCCTTCACAAAGAGGTTTTCATATAGAATAGGGAATTCACTCGGGTAATGGACAACTCCCCTACATTTACCAGAATTGACTGTAAATGCATACATGGGACCATTTTTTTCTTCCATAGTAATCTTCATTTTTCCTCCGAAATTTGTAAAATTATGTTCTTCTTTCCCGCACGTAAAGCATTTCATTTTTCCGTTGAGACACTTTCTTGGGTTTCTCCCTCCACATTTCCTGCATGATGGAAATTTATGATTCTTTTTTCTATTGTCGCCACTGTAGGAGCTCTTATCATTAATCACCTTTCTCTTCATTGTTGACTATAGGAGTTGTTTAATATATTTATTATTGATCATATTTTTTGTAAAATTGAATTCTCTTGAAGAATATATCATTTATGCCTATCCACAATCCATTTTGTTGCTCATTTCCACCACCATTCCCACCTTGTACATCATTCTCAAAGTCACAATGACTTCCTTA
The DNA here is from genome assembly GCA_963277665.1 of Viscum album. Lineage (NCBI taxonomy): Eukaryota > Viridiplantae > Streptophyta > Magnoliopsida > Santalales > Viscaceae > Viscum > Viscum album. Next base: position 2,143,414,147 of record OY728132.1, read on the forward strand.
GAATCCATCCATTAAATAAAACCAGAAATCATTTTGTGAGTAATAGTAGACTTAAAATCACTTAGAGAATATCATGTCACCACATTCTCAATTTGAAACATATTAGGATTGACCAAGGTCATTTAATCTAATATTATAAATAATACATCAAATCACTTTGAAATGAAAATGTAAATTATCCTAAGAATATCCACCGAGAGTGTCGTAACCAAGAGTGCAGGAAGGACCATTTTCATGCACCAGTTCCCGTTCGAATCTAGATCAAAGCGGTGTTTTTAGGTTTTTCCCCGATGTACATCTGTGCTAGATTCGCCACTACCTGCTTGTATCCATACAGGGATGTATTGCTTGGAAAACTCACAAAATCTATACAATACCAAAATTCTTGGAAGTTAATCTATATTAATACTCAAAGTTTTTCGTAGGGCTATGTGCTCTAATTAGAGTTTATCTAAATCTTTCTTTCAAGGTTTGTACTAAACTTTCTCTGATACCAACTGTAAGGGACCAACCCCAGTTACCCAGAGTCTGTGCATTATTACATACCATTTTCATGCTAAAAAAAGATAATGTCTTGAACGATCGATTAGTTTAGTAGATTTGGAATAACTAGATATATTCATAAGTCTTATATTACATCATAAAGTGAAAAAAACTACAAAAACATCTTGTCTCCATATCCCCTCATATTATCCTTGCAGGTCATTCATAAAATACTTCTTCACATCCTGGGAATAATAAAACATTGAAAGGGCTGACATCAGATGCTCAGTACGGATAACAATATAGCGGAAACCTTCATAAATATACATAAGCATATATGGCAGGGTATAACTAAAACAAAACCCTTTTAAACATGAACATTAGTATAATATGGAAAAATTATTGTGAAATAATTCCATTTAATTTTTCACATGGATATTATACAAATCGAGTAACCACATTCAATATCAATAAACATTTTTATAATGATGGAATGCATAATTACAGACTATCATAACCACGTAGCCAAGGCCTCGTGCTAAGACTACAAATAAGATTTTGTCAAGGACTTGTTCCAAGACACTAGTTTGTATCATGAGACCTACCGATGCATCGAGGAGCTATAGCATGATCCACCTATTACTTACTAAATCCAATTCATTCCTCATATAAAAAGTTTGAAACATAATATAAACATTCGTATTAAAACTATCGTAAGAAATATCAATACTTGAACAACAAACTATGAATGGTATAAAAATATCACATCCATAGTCAAACATAATTCATTTGATAAAATATGGAATATTTTATTGTATAAGATTAACCTCAATCGAGAATATTGATGGATATTCACATAGATTAAAATAATCATAAAACTATTGAGATAAATATCCCCCTTTTTCTTGGAAACATTTAAAATTCATAGTATTTGTCAAGAAGACATTTAAACTAGATTTTTGAATCAAAGTGTCCCATGACACATTGAATAAATTAAAATTAATTTTGATTTGAAGACACCAATGTTTATATAAATAAATCCTTATAACCATTTTTAAAACAGTGAAATTAATTAGAAATATTTAGAATAATAAATATGTAAAACATTTTAAAATGATATTTTAGTTAGAGTTCCTAACCAAAAGCGAGACACTTGAATACAAATAATTTAGGTAATAAAAACATTTTATTATCATGACAATAAAGGGATTCATGATATATTATGTCAAAGTACATTAAATACACCATATGAATGTGATTTGGTGTATAACAACAAAGGAGTCCCAATGGAATGTAAATTGAGGTTAAATGTCTTAAAAAGGTTGTATGCGTATATTAAAGATAAATAAATGACATAATTATGTGTATAAAATATAAATAACCTAAATATGATTCTATATTCAATGTAAAACAATCAAAGTAAATTCACACATATTTTTGTAAAAACAACACCAATGAATTGGATGTTTAACTCAACAGATCGAGATTGAGTAAAAATTAATCTTATCAAGTTCATAAAAATGACTTGAGAATTTATCAATGGAGTGATTATGTGTATAAAAATTATATCCACGGAAAGGGGAGTGGAAATTATTACATATGAAAATGAATAGTAATTCTACATGTAATCTTTGAGTACAATAATCAATGAAGTATGCGTAAGGCCGAATTAGTGGAAATTGAAATTTCAAATTACCTTATTGATTTTGTAACTTAAGAAACATACGCCCATGAAAGGAGGATCATAAAATGATGATGTAAATATCCCAGAAATAATGTATTTTACAAAATGAATACAAATATGGGCAGTTCACACACCACATGCAATAAATAAGTGGTGAACAATGGAAATCTCACGGAATTAAAAGTGAGATAAAAAACCCCTGACCTTGTACTTTTCCTTGGTTGAGGGTAGGTTAACATCTTTTATAACGGTGAAAAAAAATTTATTGAATTATACAAGAATCATAAACATTAATATGATATCATATATGATCTTTTAACATTGATTTGTTAAAAATATCTTAGTATTATCGTCTTTTCAGGTGTTAACGGAATCATTTTCCTTTATATTCGTGGTTATCTAAGCCATATTTTTTATCGATGGGATGTATCTTATTCATATCCAGAATTATATCATGACTAAAAATATTATTTTTAATCATCAAATGAAATTTAGTCTTGAATGGATATGATGGGGGAATGAATCTCATCGCGTTCGTGGAGACGGTAATCCGTACGTACGCACGAGCGACAATATCATTCGTTTGATATTAGAATAATATACAATTTGATGGTATATCATATATACAGAATCAGTATCATGTTATATTTATTATTTACATGAATTACACATCATTATTATACACATCCAAATAATCATATATTGAATAACAATTACACAATGAAGTGGAGACGATAGGTTGTACGTATGCACGTATGGTGACATGTCATTCAAAGGATGGATAGAATATTGAATATGGTTGTACCATATTTATAATAACATCATATTATATAGAAGATACTTGAGTTTTTATTTTAGAATCGAAATAATATAGAATGATGAAGTAGAAGAATAAAGGGACTTGAAAGAGGGTGGTGAAATAATTACCTCTTCTTCAGGTTCTTCCCTTTGATTTGATCAAAATGGATCCTTATGTTAGATTTATGAACAAAATAGGGCCTCTAGGATTAATTTAGGTAATTATAAAGAGTATTTTGTCAGGGGATGGTTGAACCAAAAGGCTTTGAAGGTGTGAATAATTGGTTAGAAGTTGTGTCCTTTTATAAGGGGGAGGAGGGGCTCTTTAGAAAAAACATAAATTATTAATTTATAATAAATTATTATTCTGTTTATAATGGCTACAAAGTAGATTATTAAATTTATAAGGTGGGTACGGGTCTAAATCCATTCAACAAATAGATTTTATACAGGATTGGGTCATTATATTAACCTTATCTTTTAGTTTTAACTCTTAATAATTCGATTGACATTTACCATGTCACCTTGTATTTTTATATTATATAGTTAATAAACATACTATATACATCCTATATACCCCCGTGTGGTCCATTAATAATTCAACTATAATGATATAAGTCCTTTGGCCGAAACATAGATTTTTAGAAATAGAATATCAATTAATAATATAATACATGTTTTAAAAACTCAATTATGTCATTTTTGACAATATTTAATAATTTATTTTTGTTAAATTCATAAAAACAATATTAATTAGAACCAAATTAATTTAAGAAAAAATAACATGTAATATTATCCAATAAAATTCATGGATAGCATCAAGATATTCAAATTATATTTATTTTAACTTTTATAATACCAATTATCTGATTCTTTCTTTAATAATGAAAATACAACATCATTATAGTGTCATATATAAATTAAATTATTAATTGTCTAAAAATTATAAATAAAATTCCATTAAGTATGAAATATTTTTATCTTTCTAATGAATATTTATAGTCGATAATATAACAAATAAAACCTATGTAAAAATTGTGTTTCTAAAAGATATATGCTTATCTCATTTTTGTATTTACTTTAACTTAATTAATATAAAGTGTCCTTATAACCTACAAGTGGCTCCATGGGGTCCCAAAATCGACCCAAAGATGCCCATGGACGAAAATGTATCAACCAATTAGGTTATGACACGTTTTAAGGTAATTTATTATTATTATAATATTATTTTTAACCCTATTTTATCGGATTTATCCTTTAACCATGGTAAATAAAATATTTTCCTAAGTAGTTATCCATATTGTCTTAAAATAAAAAATACTTGTAACAGCCCGAGATTTTATGAAAAATATTCTTTTTATTTCACTAATTTCTTGTGTTGTACGCTACACCAAAAGGATCATGCACAACACGCATCCTTGACTTGCCTTGCATTACACGCAATCACGACCTTCCTCGATAGCGTGTGTAGTACGCAATAACGAGTTTCACTAAACAGCGATATGCTATTAAAATGTTATTAAAACTAGCCGTTATGAATAGTAATAACCACTTTTTGAAATTTTGTAAATTTTATTTTTCAAAAAGGATTTCATTTTTGGATTCGGAGTATCGAATTTAGCCTAAGGTGAAATTTTGGTACATTTCGGAAAACTTTCATATTCTGATGAATAGTGAAAATTACTAAATTTTAATTAAAAACAACCATTTTAATCGAAATAATTAATAGTGATAAATTATTAATTTGAGTGGTTTTAAAGTATATTTAGAATATATTTTTACAATTTAATACAATGTTGGTCATTGGTTGTAATTTCACATTTAAACCAGACATAATCAAGTGTCAATTTTTTGATAAATATTGTTTCTTAAAAAAAACACGCTATGTGTTTTAACAGTGGGATTTAATTATAAAAATAATTAATGAAACTTCTATGTTATGAATTTGGTAAAATAAACTTTATTTTTGAATTCGCAAAATAAAATATAGCTTAGGATGAAATTTTGACATTGTTCTGAAAAACATCAATTTTTGATGTATAGTGAAACTACTAAGTGGTAGGTTAAAAACTGAATTTTGCATAAAACTTAATTTTACCGCTTCTGTGAATGGAATTTCGAAAATCCGAGAGACACGGTTAATATCAAGGACTAAAATGTGGTACAATGAGATGAAAATAATTTTTTGGTGAATAGTAACTTTTTACTTTTTTTACCGTGGTTAATAGTAAACAGGGTAACTAAGGGTAAATATGATATTACTATTACCCTAACACTGTCCTAATTCTATTGGATAAGTGTAATTAGACCAAAAATATAGGTATAAAAAATGACCATTTAGGCCCACTTGGATTAGATTAGGACATTTATTAATAATTTATTTAAAGAAGGGTTAAAATAGTTAAAATCAATGTTTAATAAGTAAATCATTTTTAATATGGGGTTATACATACGATAAATTCGATTGTAAATATTAATTAGAAAGCTAAAACGATTTCCTACATTATGATATTTTATTTGTAATTTTTAGACATCAAATAATTTTATTTATTTATGACACAAAGATGATACATTAATTATCTTATTAATGAAATATTGACATAATTGATGTTATAAACACAAAAATAAATGTAATTTGAGACTTTTTATGAATTCCACTAATTTTCTAGGTTACTATGATATATTAGTGTTGCTTTAATCAACTTGGTTCGAACATATAATTCTGTTATGACTTTCACAAAAATCATATATCAAATAGTGTCAAAATTGACACAAAATAGTTTCTAAATAAAATATTATATTACTAATTGTTATTTTATTCCTAAAAATCTAAGGTTCGGCCAAATGACTTAGATAAGGATATATATATTAATAATAAACAATTTGGGGTTCGTTTGGCATGTTATAGTATGTGTATTAACCATATAGTGAAAGAAAACAAAAAGACACGGTAAAAGTTAAATTAATTAACTTAGAGTTAAATCTAATTGATATGGTTAAAATAATACCCTAAACTTGTCTAAATCCTATTGGTTGATAGGATTTCTACCCATCCCCACTTTAGCTTCGAAATAAGACCCTTTGGAACCATTATAAACCGATTTTGACTTTAATATAAAATAATATTTTGAGATATTCCTAAGGTGCCCCTCTCCTCCCTTATAAAAGGGAATCTCCTCCCCTTCCTCCTCACACCAATTTGAGCACTCAAGCTCGGCCAACCCCTGCCATTTTCTCCTCTCCACTTCCCTAGAATAATCCTAGAGGTCCTGGTCTTCTCCAAAGACCAATCTTAGTTCCTTAAGTGGAGGATTCAAAGAGGCGTTCCAAAGAAGAGGTAATATCCATTACCGATCTTTTCAATTTCTTTCTTCTTCAACTTCTTCTTATTTAGTTGTATCATGATAATGTAATAACATCAGTATTACTTACATACTGATATGTTATTATAAATATGAAACAACCCTAATTCACCTACTATCCATCCTACAGAAAAATGAAATCATCGCGCGTGTGTACGTACGGAATACCGTCTCCACGCCGTGGTGTAATCTATTTTCCACCATCACCTTACAAGGATGGGTATAATGGTGTAATGAGTAACTATATATGATTATTATGAAGTAATATTGATACTGAAATAATATATATATACTCCAATACAATTCCACGATCATAGGAACGATATCATCACTTGTGCGTACGTACGGAATACCGTCTCCACGATGTGATGCGACTCGTTCTACATTATCTTCATTTCATAATGATTATATAAATGAATTGAATGAATGAATATGGTATATAATACACTAATACCATTCTGTAAATGAATTATCTATAACCTAAAGATAAGAATAAGAATTTATTCGACAAAACACGCATAAGAACAAAAAGTTATAAAGACCCGAGTGACAAGTAACAATGAAATATTACTGACAAGAAACTAATAATATGACCATATATGATATCATATCAATATGTATGATTCTGGAATAAGTCAATAACATTATTTAAACCATTATACAGGAGCTTCGGACACGAACAAAGCAAATCGGTCCTAAGGTAAGGGAAATATCACAATCTCATTTTTATCCGAGATTGTTTATTCGTAAGTATTTACTGGGGTGTATTTTATCATCCACATCCATGTTTCATCAATATGTAATATTATTTCCATCCACCTAAAATTGTTTAAATCCAATTTTACCCTTCGGTAAGTTTTTAGTAAAAGATATTAAAGGAATCATTTGTCGTTTTTCATACGAGGTACTTTTTGACTTTTCCGACAAAAGTACGGGAAGAATGTTTTTTTTAACTTATACGGCATGAATGTATTTTTAAAACATTATTTCCAAGAAGCTTCCTTTACAAGTTTTCAAGTTTATTTTTAATCAACTTCTTTTATTTTAAAGCTGTATGACATGTTATGAAAGGAAAAATGTTTTTGAAGAAGAAAGGATATTTTCCTTAAGAATGGAGTTCAAGTGTTTTATAAAAATTATTCTCCATCTAAGATAATAAAGGGTTCTATTTTTATCCCTATTATTAAATTGATTTGATCATGTTGTGATGAAATTATTTTTATGAATTCCTTTATCTTATATGAATTGATTTCTGATGTCATGATGTTTCAAGAATCCCATTTTTGTTACATGTGTTATGCGATGATGTATGTTTTATGATTATGTGGCACACATAAGAAAGGATTCATTATAAGATGGGTGGGACCTATATCTCCCTCCAATGCATTGGGTAAAGAGTTTATATCTCATGAGATAGACATGGCTGAAATAGTAGGTTATACCGGTTTAGTGAAACAGGACTGAAACGAGGGTTACTCGATTCAGAAAGGGACTTTGTCCACTAAGATAGTCTTGGCAATGAGTCATGACTAACAAGAAATGATTTTCCATGATTATGTGTGCATGCCCCAAAGTTTCAAGTCTTATGTTATGATTATGGGGATCTCATTTTCACTTATATGATTTATTCCATGATAAGATATTATGATCTCTTTTGCAGGTTTTGATTTTCAAAAAGATATGATATGATTTTTATTTCCTTTATTTGCCCTTGCTGAGCATTTCAGCTCACCCTTTTATGTTTTCTTTTCCCCAGGATATAAAGAAAGGTTTTAGGTAAAAAAAAGGAAGATCTTTATAGGAGATGTTGAAGATCATTCACCACGATTAGAAGATTACGTTCCGAGTTTCCAAAGACACTAAACTATTACGATCCTTGTCTGTGTGTTTTTGTTATGTACTAAGTATTCCACAAATGTAATGTAATGTCAATGTACGTCAAGATACGGGTCTCTACAGTTGGTATCAGAGGAAAGGTTTAGTCAACCTTTGGAAACTAGGATGCGAGAACTTTAGTGAGATCCCTAGATATATTTATAAGGTATGTCTAGGGATGTCCTTAAGGATAAGTATACATATAGGATACAGTCCTAGAACTACGGTAACGATCATAGAATTTACCCTAAGATGATAGATATTGAGGATACTCCACCTTTATTATGTTGTTTTCCCAAGCATGATTTTTTCCTCTCACACTATTCTTTTTGGGTTTTAGACGATGGCTGGAACCCGAAGGAACCGTGTTGATCAATGCAATGGACAATGCAATGATTGCCCTCCTGAACAAACAAATGTTATGGGAGATGGAGTGAAAAATCTTATTTCTATACTTACACAAGCTATGAATCATTCTGGACTTCCAAATGAGCAGAGAAGGGAACAGTATTCTATTGAGTCCTTCATGAGGCAACGTCCACCATCTTTCAGTGGGACTTCCGATCCACTTGTTGCTGAACAATGGATCAATACTACTGAAAAGATATTTTCAGTTCTTCAATGTTCTGAACATGATAAAGTCATCTTAGCAGTGTATCATTTGGAAGGTGATGCTAATCAATGGTGGAATCTTATCAAGAATACGAGGCCAAGAGATGAAATTGAGTCCATGGAATGGGACGAGTTCAAGAACTTGTTTTTCAGTAAGTACTTCCCTCGTATTCTTCGAACAAAGATGGAAAAGGAGTTTCTTGAGCTGAAGCAGAAGGATGAGGAATATGTTGGTATATACGAAGCAAATTTTACAAGACTTGCAAGGTATGCATCTGGCATTATCATCCAACCTGAAAGTAAAGTTGTTCGATTTTTCAGTGGCTTAAAACCAAGTCTTCGAAGGGCATTAGCTATAAGAGACTTCAGTAGCTATGAATAAATTGTGCGTTGTGCTATCAAGGTAGAAATGGAAGTTGGTGTTACATATCCATCTCATGGATTTGAAAAGAAACGAAAGATGGAGTTCAAGGAGAAATCTCAAAATAATGGTGAAAAGAAGATGAATGTTTCCTTATGGACAATGTGTGGAAAGAAGCATGGTGGAGATTGTCTTAAAGGGACTAGAAAATGTTTTAAGTGTGGAAAAGAAGGTCATCGAGTAGCTGAGTGTCGAAGTGATGGAAAAAGGGTTTCTAATGATGTGAACAATGCAAACACTGCAGAGAACTCACCACCAACACTTCAATGTTTCAAGTGCAAGGAGATGGGACATTATGCCAATAAATGCCCTAATCCAAGGGTTAGTGATGATGAACATGAGCAACCACTTAAGGCAAAGGACAAAGGGAAGTCACATGTGATCTCTATTGGCAATGTTGAATATGAAAATGATGTGGTGGAATGATTAAGTGTTTATGTAATGGGATTCCAAAATAATGTTGTATCATGTGGTATTGGAATATTTATGTATTTGTCTAATGTGGTATTCAAAGTAATTAAAATATTATGCGCATAATGAAGGGAAAACGAGAAAATGAAATGTATAATAGTATTCATGAGCTCATGATTGATATAAGGACTAAGTGATATCATGGTTTGAGTATATAGAATTTTGAGGATTTTGGTATGTGGAAAGTGTTAACTTTAAACTGCATTCATGTTTTCACTAAGGTATTCAAAAGAATACATGATTAAGGCCTTTGAATGTTTGGGATGTGACCAACAAGACATATATATGGGGATTAACGATAGTATTAAATCTCTGGTAATCGTTTTCACTATATTATGAGAGTGGACTGCAGTATTATGGATAATCCTAATGATTAGAATGGATTATGTTGGACATAAGTTAGTATTGTTTAAGGATAGAAGTTTTTTTCGATGTTATAGTAATATAGTTTTAGAAAAAGGGACAACCTGCAGGACGGGCGACATCCCATCGCGTCGGACAAGTTCGTAGGAATCGAACCCACAACCGAAGTGCGACTGGCCTTTATCGCCTACCACTGGCCTACAGGAAGTCCCTGTTTAGTAGAATCTAGGTTTATTATATTAGGCATAATGATATATGATGTATAAGTCCATTTTAGGAACAATATATGATTAATCTCACTATAGATCGACTTATGTATATAATGTTTGCTAACCTTTTGTTTGAGACAGATGGAATGACCCGTCATTCTATCACATGATCTGCTAACACTTCACAAATAACAAATTCAACTTCATTTATTTAAGAGATGAAGTTGAAATTGTTAAAGGAACGAACAACAATGAGGTTTACCAACATAATGTAAGTATTTATTCTAATTCAAATTCTTTAACTTTAGGGAAACGATCTTGAAAACCAAAAATGTTTTCCTAGTGATCTTATATCTGATGAATCAGATGGTACCTTAGATCGTCACAAATTTATGGCTTTGTGATTACTGGGTTTTCCATAGCCATGTTCTCTACCACTCTCCATCAGAACATGATGGTTAGATTTTTCTTCCATATCCATATTTTCACCTATGTGGAAACCCAGCGATTAGTTTATTTGGGTAACCGTTAGGTTTCATACTTTTGTTTTTAAAGATTGGTTTTGGTATTCCTTTTTACGATGTGGGATTCTATTAAAGAAAATTTCGAATAGTAAACAATTTATAACCCCGACGAATTTCGAGGGAGAAATTCATTTTAAGGGGGGTAGAATGTAACAGCCCGAGATTTTATGAAAAATATTCTTTTTATTTCACTAATGTCTTGTGTTGTACGCTACACCAAAAGGATCTTGCACAACACGCATCCTTGACTTGCCTTTCATTACACGCAATCGCGACCTTCCTCGATAGCGTGTGTAGTACGCAATAACGAGTTTCACTAAACAGTGATATGCTATTAAAATGTCATTAAAACTAGCCGTTATGAATAGTAATAACCACTTTTTGAAATTTTGTAAATTTTATTTTTCAAAATGGATTTCATTTTTGGATTCGGAGTATCGAATTTAGCCTAAGGTGAAATTTTGGTACATTTCGGATAACTTTCAAATTCTGATGAATAGTGAAAATTACTAAATTTTAATTAAAAACAACCTTTTTAATCGAAATAATTAATAGTGATAAATTATTAATTTGAGTAGTTTTAAAGTATATTTAGAATATATTTTTACAATTTAATACAATGTTGGTCATTGGTTGTAATTTCACATTTAAACCAGACATAATCAAGTGTCAATCTTTTGATAAATATTGTTTCTTAAAAAAAACATGCTATGTGTTTTAACAGCGGGATTTAATTATAAAAATAATTAATGAAACTTCTATGTTATGAATTTGGTAAAATAAACTTTATTTTTCAATTCGCAATATAAAATATAGCTTAGGATAAAATTTTGGCATTGTTCTGAAAAACATCAATTTTTGATGAATAGTGAAACTACTAAGTGGTAGGTTAAAATCTGAATTTTGCATAAAACTTAATTTTACCGCTTCTGTGAATGGAATTTCAAAAATCCGAGAGACACGGTTAATATCAAGGACTAAAATGTGGTTCAATGAGATGAAAATAATTTTTTTGGTGAATAGTAACTTTTTACTTTTTTTACCGTGGTTAATAGTAAATAGGGTAACTAATGGTAAATATGATATTACTATTACCCTAACACATGTCCTAATTCTATTGGATAAGTGTAATTCGACCAAAAACAAACTTAGGAATAAAAAATGACCATTTAGGCCCACTTGGATTAGATTAGGACATTTATTATTAATTTATTTAAAGAAGGGTTAAAATAGTTAAAATCAAAGTTTAATAAGTAAATAATTTTTAATATGTGGTTATACATACGATAAATTCGATTGTAAATATTCATTAGAAATCTAAAAAGATTTCCTACATGATGATATTTTATTTGTAATTTTTAGACATCAAATAATTTAATTTATTTATGACACAATGATGATGTAGTAATTATCTTATTAATGAAATATTGACATAATTGATGTTATAAACACCAAAATAAATGTAATTTGAGACTTTTTATGAATTCCACTAATTTTCTAGGTTACTATGATATATTAGTGTTGATTTAATCAACTTGGTTCGAACATATAATTCTGTTATGACTTTCACAAAAATCATATATCAAATAGTGTCAAAATTGACACAAAATAGTTTTTAAATCAAATATTATATTACTAATTGTTATTTTATTCCTAAAAATCTAATGTTCGGTTAAATGACTTAGATAAGGATATATATATTAATAATAAACAATTTGGGGTTCGTTTGGCATGTTATAGTAAGTGTATTAACAATATAGTGAAAGAAAACAAAAAGACACGGTAAAAGTTAAATTAATTAACTTAGAGTTAAATCTAATTGATAAGGTTAAAATAATACCCTAAACTTGTCTAAATCATATTGGTTGATAGGATTTCGACCCATCCCCACTTTAGCTTCGAAATAAGACCCTTTGGAACCATTATAAACCGATTTTGACTTTAATATAAAATAATATTTTGAGATATTCCTAAGGTGCCCCTCTCCTCCCTTATAAAAGGGCACCTCCTCCCCCTCCTCCTCACACCAATTTGAGCACTCAAGCTCGTCCAACCCCTGCCATTTTCTCCTCTCCACTTCCCTAGAATAATCCTAGAGGTCCTGGTCTTCTCGAAAGACCAATCTTAGTTCCTTAAGTGGAGGATTCAAAGAGGCGTTCCAAAGAAGAGGTAATATCCATTACCGATCTTTTCAATTTCTTTCTTCTTCAACTTCTTCTTCTTTAGTTGTTTCATGATAAAGTAATAACATCAGTATTACTTACATACTGATATGTTATTATAAATATGAAACAACCCTAATTCACCTTCTATCCATCCTACGGAAAAATGAAATCACCGCGCGTGCGTACGTACGGAATACCGTATCCACGCCGTGGTGTAATCTATTTTCCACCATCACCTTACAAGGATGGGTATAATGGTGTAATGAGTAACTATATATGATTATTATTAAGTAATATTGATACTGAAATAATATATATATACTCCAATACAATTCCACGATCATAGGAACGATATCATCACTTGTGCGTACGTACGGAATACCGTCTCCACGATGTGATGCGACTCGTTCTACATGATCTTCATTTCATAATGATTATATAAATGAATTGAATGAATGAATATGGTATATAATACACTAATACCATTCTGTAAATGAATTATCTATAACCTAAAGATAAGAATAAGAATTTATTCGACAAAACACACATAAGAACAAAAAGTTATAAAGACCCGAGTAACAAGTAACAATGAAATATTACTAACAAGAAGCTAATAATATGACCATATATGATATCATATAAATATGTATGATTCTGGAATAAGTAAATAACATTATTTAAACCATTATACAGGAGCTTCGGACACGAACAAAGCAAATCGGACCTAAGGTAAGGGAAATATCACAATCTCATTTTTATCCGAGATTGTTTATTCGTAAGTATTTACTGGGGTGTATTTTATCATCCACATCCATGTTTCATCAATATGTAATATTATTTCCATCCACCTAAAATTGTTTAAATCCAATTTTACCCTTCGGTAAGTTTTTAGTAAAAGATATTAAAGGAATCTTTTGTCGTTTTTCATACGAGGTACTTTTTGACTTTTCCGACAAAAGTACGGGAAGAATGTTTTTTTTAACTTATACGGCATGAATGTATTTTTAAAACATTATTTACAAGAAGCTTCCTTTACAAGTTTTCAAGTTTATTTTTAATCAACTTCTTTTATTTTAAAGTTGTATGACATGTTATGAAAGGAATATTTTTTTGAAGAAGAAAGGATATTTTCCTCAAGAATGGAGTTCAAGTGTTTTATCAAAATTATTTTCCATCTAAGATAATAAAGGGTTCTATTTTTATCCCTATTATTAAATTGATTTGATCATGTTGTGATGAAATTATTTTTATGAATTCCTTTATCTTATATGAATTGATTTATGATGTCATGATGTTTCAAGAATCCCATTTTTGTTACATGTGTTATGCGATGATGTATGTTTTATGATTATGTGGCACACATAAGAAAGGATTCATTATAAGATGGGTGGGACCTATATCTCCCTCCAATGCATTGGGTAAAGATTTTATATCTCATGAGATAGACATGGCTGAAATGGTAGGTTATACCGGTTCAGTGAAACAGGACTAAAATGAGGGTTCCTCGATTCAGAAAGGGACTTTGTCCACTAAGATAGTCTTGGCAATGAGTCATGACTAACAAGAAATGATTTTCCATGATTATGTGTGCATGCCACAAAGTTTCAAGTCTTATGTTATGATTATGGGGATCTCATTTTCACTTCTATGATTTATTCCATGATAAGATATTATGATCTCTTTTGCAGGTTTTGATTTTCAAAAAGATATGATATGATTTTTATTTCCTTTATTTGCCCTTGCTGAGCATTTGAGCTCACCCTTTTATGTTTTCTTTTCCCCAGGATATAAAGAAAGGTTTTAGGTAAAAAAGGAAGATCTTTATAGGAGATGTTGAAGATCTTTCACCACGATTAGAAGATTACGTTCCGATTTTCCAAAGACACTAAACTATTACGATCCTTGTGTGTGTGTTTTTGTTATGTACTAAGTATTCCGCAAATGTAATGTAATGTCAATGTACGTCAAGATACGGGTCTCTACAATACCTCCATACAAAATTTTTACATCCTGATTCCAAAAATGGAATCCATTTTTCCAAATTAAAAACATAGAACTGTCAGAAATTAATTTACAATTAATTACCTTTGTCAAAACAAAATGCATATTTTTAAGAAATAATAACTATCAAAAGATAGACACTTGTTTTTGTCTGGTTTAATTGTGAAATTATGTCCATTGAACAAAATTGTATTAAATGGTAAAATTGTATTCTAAATATACTTGAAAACCACTCTAATTCATAATTTATCACTATTAATTAATATGATTTAAAAAGTTGTTTTTAGTTAAAATTTAGTAATTTTCATTATTCATCAAAATATAAAAGTTATCTAAAAAGTACCAAAATTTCACCCTCGGCTAATTTCGATATTCGGAATCATAAAATGAATTCCATTTTGAGAGATAAAATTTATAAAATTTCAAAAATTGGGTATTAATATTCATAACGGCTAGTTTGATTGGTTGTGGTGTGTTAGAATCTCGAAGTCGCGTACAATGCAAGCTATTACATTATTCAAAGGGAAACATACCGTGGAAGATTGGAGTGTTACATATAAAATTTTAAAAAAAATCAATCACTTTTTTATTAGATTCATATCCATTAATATATTTATTAAAATATAGGAATTATTTATATATAATTCCCTTTAGTTGGACGGAACTACATCAACATTTCATTAGGATTATATAAATTTCATATTCACCACATAAATATTTCAATGGGGAAATTCATTTTGGCCAACATTATTGAAAATACCTATTAAAATGAGTACTATATCTGGATAATGGAATACAAATGACCTACTTCCATACGTATATACAATATAAATAGAATCATGATTGTGTAATTATTTATATCATTAAATTTTCATATTAATGAATCAATTAAATGTGTAATAATAATGAATATGATGAGTTTATTCGTATAGAATAATATAATTTTAGTATTATGGAAATGATGTATTTCACATATGAACAACATATTTTAAACTTTATAATTTTAGGGGAAATATTACTTAAAACTACTAAATGTATAACATGTCGAATTTTATTTAAAAGGATCCTAGAAACTGTTAACATAATCGACCAATAATATTTGGGGAAGAAATTTTAACCACATCCCTTTCATTTATTCATTTTTTGCTATTATATTCCTTTTCCAATTATACATGGTTACCCTTATCAAAGAGGGGATAAAATATGAGGTTATGGGGAATGGATTGGTTTTATTTTTTAAAATAATTTTTTCTATAGTTTTGTGGAATAAATTCATTTTTGTTCTCAAGTTTAATTTTCAAAAATATACTAAGAGATGTTTTACTGTTATGTATGATCTTATTTTTTATTTTTTTATTTTTATGTAATAGTTTATTGATCATTATCTCCACCTAGTGTATTTGAGTTTATATTTGATGAAATAGACCATGTATTAGTTTTCATGTACTTGGTGATCTTCAGTTTGTGGGGGAAAGGATGTGTAAACATTTTGTTTTTTTTGGATAAAAAAGATAGTATTAGGTATAACTAAAGTCATTTTTGGGTTTTAAATATATCTCTCTCACACACAGGATAATGTTGAACAAGAAGAGATTTTGTAATGTTTTATTACCACCATCACTTTTTGACCATGAAAATCTGGGGAATCTATTATGGAATCTCACATTAATATGCTTACTAGAAGAGGGTTGGATAACTACAAAAAATGATAGATTTGATGTTGGATAACTGACCTAGACCAAATAATCCATCTTATATCAATATTTTCAATTTCATGTTATTTTATTAATACATATTTACAATAAATAAAAAAAATAAAAAATCCTTCCCTATATTTTTCATGATTATTGTTTTGTTTTTTAGGAAATCATTATTTTGGATTAAACATTATTTTATAATAGAGACTAAATCAATTCTTGCATTGGTGAATTGTAAGGTTGTGTGATTCCATTTCAATGAGTTTTATTCAATTATCTTTATATATTTTTCGGTATTAAATTAAGTGTTTTTAAATTTCTATGTGCATAGATAGTCTTCCATATTTTTTTAATTTTTTATTTTTTAATTTTTTATTTGAAATATCCTTTCTATTTGTTGAATATTCAGGTAATTTTTCCTGCATGAATTTTTTCATATTATTTCATTACATTTTTGCAATGATGATTAAATGATTGCTGATTTGAATCATTATCCATGAAATTTATTTTCAAGTATTATTATGATTTGGGACAATATTATAAATTCATTAAAATAAAATGTAGAATAAAAGTTATATTCCCTTTCTTGTGAGAAAATTTAATCTTTTCAAAATTATTCATAATACCCAAGAAATTACTATAAACCATGATTTTGTGGTTGAACAAGAAAAATGACCTTTTTGTTTCATTTAGTTGGTCATAATAATTTTTCTTCAAAAAAATTAATCCAATTTTTTATTCACATATACCTTTAAATCTACCATTAAATTCATTTATAATCCTTGATTTATTATTTAGTTTTAATATATATATAAATATTATTCTCCATTACCATCCATCAATCCTAATATTTTTTTCATTATAATCAATGTTTGACTATGGGGAAGGGTTTTTCATATGTATTTTTGTAATATAATTCATTTTGGTCTGGTGTGATGTGTGAATCCAATTTTGTGGATTTTGAATGGGCATGATTCAATTTCATTTTTCATCACTCTTTTCATCACATTTCCTTTTGAAAATTTTTAGAAACTTTTAAAAAATAAAAAATGTTGGTGAATGTGAATTTTTT
This sequence comes from Viscum album, assembly GCA_963277665.1. Classification (NCBI taxonomy): domain Eukaryota; kingdom Viridiplantae; phylum Streptophyta; class Magnoliopsida; order Santalales; family Viscaceae; genus Viscum; species Viscum album. The sequence continues at coordinate 2,143,431,884 of OY728132.1, forward strand.
ATTATTCTTACATTCTTGACTCATGTAACACTCAAAATGTAAGGAATAAATTTTCATTTACTCGGCATATATTTTTTACTCCTACTCCATGAAAAAATATAAAAAAATATTAAAAAAATATAAAATAAAAATGGGATAATATGTAAGAAATCTTTTATTATATTCACATTTTCACTCCTTAGTCATGTCACAAATGAGAGAATTTTGTGTCAACGTTTTATGGTAAATAAATTATGTTATATATTGTGTTTTAACATGAGTCATAATGTGATTATATTTATGTTTTCAACATCCTCCTATTATCCTATTATTTATAAATATTTTTACACACCAACAAATAGCCCCTATGTTCACCTTGAAAAGTCACCATGATTCGGAAGATTTTTTTATATCATATTATTGGGATATAAAAGTTTTCAGAATCTAATTGTGGTAAGTGAACATTCCATTTTATAACAAAAAAAATTTTCAAATTTTTTTTGGTTTATGTGTACAAAAATTGAATGTGAAGTAGGTTGGATTAGAACACGTATGTACTTTTCAGTCAAATAATATTAAATGTTGGAATTGTAAATGAAAGGAGAATCTGTTTCATATATTATAGATGATATAATAATATTTTTGAAAATAAATTTAATATTTTATCATATTAGATTATTATTATATATATATATATGAATATTTTTTGATTTACTAGGTTTAAAATTTTGGTCTTAGTGGAATTGATAGAGAAATTATTTTGAATAATTTCCCTTCTAATTTTAAATTTGAAAACTCATCATATAAATAATTTACGAGAAATTTACACATTTTATGGGTTTATAAATATTTTTATTATATAATAGAAATTCATGATTTATGATTTTAATTATTTCATTTAATTTCGGTATTTCAGTCATAGTTTTTCAACATGTATAATAAATTAATAAATTAATTTATTTCGAATACCTATTTTTTCAGATACTTTTCAATCAAATTGACATAGAGTTGAATCGAAACAATTTTTTACTAAACGAATCTCATGATTTTGCCTATGGAATTTGAGAACTAACCTAGAGAATTTTAATGATTTGACATTATCTCATAAGTTTCCTTCTACATTGAGATGATATTGTATATTTAAAAACAAAACCATGGTGGAATTTTTTATATCAATGGTAATTAAGGATTATTCATATTTGAAGGTTATAATGGAATATAATCTAGAGATTTGGAATATGAATGATAAAAATATCACTAAAAAATTTGTATGTTAATTAGTCATAACTCTTGAAATAATAGGATAATGAATGTATAAATTCACATAAAAATTATAAGGACATTTATGAATATAAATTTTGTATACAAACCTTCTTAATTCATATTTATATTATTTATACAACACTTGTATATTTATTGAAATATACGTAGTAAAAAATCATCTACCCACAATGAGATAAATTTTACCCTAAACTTCATTTCATTGAATTTGAAATTCATGTGAACCATTTATGTTAGTTTTATAGATTATTCTTCAATATAACAATATTATAATTTATTATATATAATTATTCTTATTCATCTCATTAACATTAATTTTTAACATCTATGTTTCTAAAACTATTATTTCTTCTCAACTCTACTAAATATGGATTACTGATCTAAATTATGGATCATGGGATGGATTTCTTGATTTTATTGAGTTTATAATAAATTTATGTCACTATTAATTATATACATTGAAATTAAGTTATGGTTAACTATATAATGGTGATATGTTATCCCATATTTTATTTTACTAGATTTATTTTTCACATCTTTCTATCATCCTCTCTTCACTATAGAAGTCATGAATACAATTGAGTAAACATTAAGTAGTGAATTTCAGTGAAGAGACCACGTAGCCAATTTTAGGAAGGGAATTTCCATAATTTTAGAGATATCGATATGGGGTAATCAATATTCATAAGAGATTTATTAATATAATAAATCATTATCAATAAATTTAATTGAGTATTATTAATATTTTAATGACCAATGATATTAATTTACATTGTCCCTTAAGAAAGACTAGCTTCATTCATAATATAAAAATTCAATATAATTTAATTATATATATATTTATATGTTAATAAGAGATAATTATTTCACACCCCTCATTAAATTATTTATATTTATTTTGTTATTATAGAATAATATCAAATAGGTACTAGTTTTTTGACTAAGATTCCACCTCATGACTGACCAATGGATGCGAGCTATATTACCTTATTAGGTAGTTAAAATATTGAATAGGGATCTGAGACAAATACCACACAAATAACCACAAAATAATAATTCCATAATTCACTATGAAAATGATTTTTCTCTTAATTATATAAAATAAAAATTTACAGAAATAAAATAAAAAATTATTGAAAATAATCAAGAACAAATATCACATTCATGAAAAACCAATTATTAGATCAAATTTTAAATCAAGGTTTAATATGAAAAGTGATGAAAAAACCCATACCCATACATAAATATAAATATTTTAAAACCCTATATCCAATATACCATGAATCATTTAAAATAAAAAACTATATATAATAGCATTTTATCATTAATGTGAATATGTTATGATTGCTTGATAATTGAGCTGGATCATTACAAGTCCTTAAGTGAATTCATGATCTCCTGGACCTGGAAACTAGTTCATTATAATGACAATTTACATCTTGAGAATGATTTCATCTAATTAAACGAATAATAAAACATATAATTCCACTATAATTTATTGAATGATAATCCCATTAGTTGTAAGTCAATTAATATTTAATAAAAGATTTCGATAAATACTAAAACAAAATATCCCATAAGGTATGGAACAAAACTCACTAACTATAAATCAAATCAAATAAAAATCGATTAATAAATATAGAATATATTCATGGTATTAATTATTTATGTGATCAATAATGGAATGAAATAAATGGGATGTGAAAAATATAAGGTGACTTGAAACATTAGATACAAAATAGGACAAAATAAAAATTGACTTCAAATATTCCTAGAATCAACAACAACTTATTAAATGAATAACATAACTTGAAACAAAAAATAAGAGTAACAACATTAGAGCTTATTTTGGTGATACCCATTTAGAGATAACTAAGTGTAAAATCTAAATTGAAATGGATATTTTCAATTAATTAAGAATTATTTTTTAAATTGATGATTTAAATAATACAATCCATTTTATTAATAGTAGTTAAATAATAAGTTAGTAGTTTTTAAAACAACCATTAAACTTTTAAAAAGTGAAAACATTCATTACATTGAGGGGGAAACTAGCCTAGTTTTTTTATGAAATTAAAATTAACTATATACTATAAAAATGGAGATAATTATTTTTTAAAATTAATTCATACCTAAACAATAATATAAATAATGATAAAAGTCAATCATAAAATAACAATAATTTGAAAATAATGTATATTATCAAAACATAGTCATCGTGGGAAGACCGATGGTCCCATGATAAATTGTTAGAAAAAAATTATTTGATCCATATCTTCATATATAGCCTCTTATCCCTCATATTTACTCTAAATATCCAAACTAATTGTACCCACCCCCAAGTGAATACTAGTTGTATCATTGACCCACTATTACTATAAAATCAATTGAACAAGATGAATTAATCAATGTCATATTTAAATATAACATAAGAAATGATATAATATAATTGAACTGGTATAACTATTTCATGAATATCATATTTTAGACTTTCCATAAAATTTATAAAACATTTATGATAAAACATGATATAATATCATATATTGGAAAAAATAAATTAAAACAACATCAAGGCACCCCAAATAAAAATGTTCATAAAGATCTAGATGAATCATAATAAAAACAAATAATGTAATTAGTAATTGAAAACATGATTTACTTTCATTTAATCTATTTCAAGGATAAAAACCAAACCATTAAATGTTAAATTCAATTATGTATATCATATTAGGAATATCTATAATCCCATTCATTTCATGGTAAAATTATTTATTATTTTTGAACAATAAGACCATGAAAAACCCATTACTATGTAATATTTTTCAAAATAGATTTCCATTGATAGATAATCAATTGTTGAAGTGAATATTATAATTAAATCCATAATATAATATATTATAATTGATATTGTATTCATGTTTTCAAAAAAATAATGGTTTAAGAACAGATAAAAGGAATCATATGTTAAATCCTCTAACAATAATTATTATCCCCCAAAACATGGAAAGGGACCCTTTAAAAGAAACTACGAGAGAAAAAATAAGAAAGAACCCATATTAAATTCAAGAAACTGAACTCATTGTATGACCATGAAATTACTATGGATTGATAGGAAGTGGACAATGAAAGATAATATGAATAAGATAGGATATATTGGGATTACAGTAAAGAACATCACTTAAGAAAAAATGTATTACATTAATAAAAAAAAGATTTGGATGAATGAGAGGGTTGGTATATAGAACATAGAAACAAAAAATTAGAGGAAATCGGAATATGTAGTATTCAATTGAGTAAAGGAAAAAAATTAATATCATAATTTGTAAGACATAGAAGATCACATGCATTTGTAGCACATTTTTGGATGAATATTTCCCAATCCTATGATTGTCCATGGATTCAAACTATACACACCACATGGTTTGGCTACACGGTTTCTCTTAACCGTGCGAAGGACATGAAGTAGTCATATATATGGAACCCTACTTGATTTACATCATCATGGTTTTCCAATAATCATTCAATAATAATATATATATATGGTACTATAAATATTAGTATAATGAATTATATTTCATGGTTTCCATTTAACTATTTTTATGATTAATTTGTATTTTTTCCCAAGAAATGTATAATTAAACTAAATAATCACTCATAGCCATATTTATAATGTGTTCCCATCACATGAACTAAATGTCAGCATATAGGGATACACCACATGGATTTTATCATCAATATTTTAAATACTAACCGAAATACATTGAGAATTTTTTTAAATTGTTTGGTCTCTATTAACCATGTGTAAACTATATTATTTACTTCTGATGTATAAAAAATAAAAAACATAAATTATTCAAACCTATAAATCACAATGTACATGAAAATATAAAATTTAAATAACAGTAATTTCCAGTTTGTGATAAGCTAACACAATATATAGATTAATATAAAATAGTGAATGTATATCCCCATAAGTGTCAACATAACATTAGTGAATGGGTTATCAGCAAAAGTACACATGTAAAAATGTTGGATGGTATGAATGTTTAAATATATATAATAAAATACATATTACCTTTATATTTTTGGGCTTATTTATTTAACAATATAATTTTTTTAGTCCCAATTAATAATATAGGTGGGATAATTCTATAATATTTGACCGGGAAGGGCACCCACCCAGACTGATTTAGTGATATTATAGTGAAATGTTTTTTTAAAAGTAATATATTATATGTTTATTATATTGAATTTTATATATATATATATATATGAATGTTATTTATTTTAAATATATATTAATTGTTGATTAATAAATATACTAGGAAAACGAAACATTCCTCTTATCATTCTTTTTAAGGCATCATTAATAAAATGGATGGACTTGGGTTATTATAATAATGATATATTAATTAATAGTTAATTTTTTTCATCATAACTAAATTGATCATTGTTTATCAATGGTCCAAAAATAATATGAATAATAAATAAGAATAAATATTATATCAACACTAGAAAATAATTTACATGGGTGAACAAGTTATCACCAGATGCACAATCATAAAATGTGTTAATGAGTTGTCACCATATGTTTAATTATTAATATTAGTGAATAATATATCATAATAAATATAATTATTTTATCTTGTAATGAGTTATCATATTTTGAATGACTATAAAATAGAATAATGAGGATACCAACATGTGCATTATTTTAATCAAGACCAATCCACTCAAAAGATCACACACTCTCACATTGTTGTATATATAAAACAATAAGGATAATAAATACCACCCTTTTAATGGATTATTATCAAATAAAATAACAAATTATATATGGGTTAAACAATATGAGGTTCTTTACTATAAAATTTCACATACGTTTTCCAATTAAACACTATCCTAAACCATATATATGATTCTCAAAGATAGGCAGTTCTTATGGATGTTATTAATATATCACTAAACAAAGATGAATGATTTCATAACCATTTTGTGATTCATTTTTAGGGTATCCGACCACAATTATAAGGAGACATGGTCATCTGTGTATATGAGTTCAAATAAGATGGTATAACGGTCTTATCAAGATATAATAATTCATAATAAACACTCAATAATCAATAGAACCATGTTTTCCCCTATCCCATGACACCCATACACAATCTTCAATACACGAATTTCATCACACTGTCTATTGTAAGCTTGATCGAATGGTTACTTTATTTCATTGGAAAATAATACAAGGGATCACATTACGTTGGATAAAACATTTTTGTTACAATAGGATAATATATATTAATGGTCCTTTCATTCCATTTTGATTCATATTATAAAAAAAAGTATTATTGACTCATAATTATTCCCCCAAAATTATACATAGATAATTCAAATCACTCTATATTATTTACTATGGTAAAATGTAAACAAAATGAATTGGTGGACAAGAACACTTCAGATGGAGATGTGTATAGTGAAATATATCAGAGAATAAATACTTCATATATAATATCGAAATAATTATAATAAAATAATATCAAATTACTAATATCATGAGACCAAAAATAACCATTGATAAGAATATGAATATAAATGATCACATGGATGATAGTGACTGAGTTCAAAAAAAATTAATGTATAATATCAAAAAATTATTTTTATTGAAACATACTCGAAGACATAACGAGAGGATAACACAATTTTAAAAATACATTAATAAATTACATCTAATTTCAAATTGATGGTTAGATGTATATTCTGTACTCTTTTCATAAGATAGAGAGAAAAGTGAAAAAAGATGAAAATAAAATCTTAATTTTTACATAGTTTTTGGGAACAAATATCACATACAACACTCCACCAACACTCCCTCTATGAGCGAGACAATTATAAAAAAATATCACCTTTTGCTGTGGAACTCTAGTACTGAGTAAAATATGTAGAAACATTATACTAAATCAGTTTCATTAATAGGGTACCATGATATTCAAAATAGAGAATGTCAAACCAATATTCGACCATGAATTATTTAACTAAATATACTCTCTTGAAAATTAAATAAGATGTGGATTGATCAAATAAATTCAGCTCATTGTCGGAGTAACAACTGATATATTTTAGGATCTTAAGACATCAAATATAAATAATCCTAAAATCACAATCTTTCTAAAAAACAGATAATCTATTTATATAAAAAAATATTATGAAAAAAATATATTCATAAAAAATACAATTATAATAACAGTAGACATAATCCCATTAGTAAATTATAAACATGTGGGTATGAAATTTTTAGTTATAATGATACTTTTGACAATAAATTTTATGGATGGATCCAAAAAAATTAACTATTAAAATATTATACCTTTAGAAATATTGAATACTATGATAAACTATTACGTTAGAAAAAACCCATTGAGGATTGAAATTTATCCTATATAAAAGATGAATCTATTGGAGAACATAGTATGCCTTTTGGTCATCAACATTCATGAAATATCATATCATTCCAATTGATTATAGATCATCACATAATGAAAATCAGATTCTTTTATATTAATATACACAACATTTCATAATAAAACTATTATAAAATAATTATGAACATCTATTTTATATGAGTCACACATATTTAAAAAATTGTGAAATAAATCATAATATTCAATAAAATGAGTTTTATTGAAATTTAAATTTATAAATATAATGAAGAAAATAAGATACCATATAAATAAAATTATTTAGTCAGTTGATTGAAATAATTTTTATCATATATTGAAAAAAATTTAATTAGATATTTATTCTAATAGAGATAAGGTGAAAATCACAAGAAATATATTTAATTCAAATTCAACATATGTCTACATTAATCATTAGTATTACTTTGTATATCAAATCTTCAATAGTGTGGTTCAAAATGTATAATTAATTCAAAAATGTCACTTAAGAGACCATGCATTTTATACCCAAATATATGATTATTAATAAAATATTGTTTAATAATTTAAATGTACATCTTAAACCATAGGTATAAATTTATCTTCATATCGAAAATGTTTTGTCCCAAACATAATGTTGAATTCTAATATAGTGTTTATAATATTGATTATGGATCCGATAAAAATGACCAGTAATCTTTATAATGATTACAGACAACTAAAATGAAAATAAATAAAATATCCAATTTATATAATAATTCTATTTAATTATAGAAAAAAATTAATAAATCTATTGAGGGATATAAGGAGCATAAAAATGATAAATTTAATAATATTTTTAGATAATCATTTATAGAAAAATACCCGCATTTAAAATTATAAAATACCACTTAAAATTACTCATATATATATTTAAACATAATTTTTATAATTATTGTTATATTTAATAGAGATTAAATAAAATTTTAGTTCTCTTTAAGCAAATTTCTAAAAAAATATAAAAAGATTACTTTTTTTAATTGGAAAAATATTCACTGTTATCTAAATTTATCTCATAAATTGTAAAGAATATATTAATATATAATAGTTTTTATTTTAAAACAACATTAAATAGAAAAACATACATGACAAAATGTCTGTGTTAATATAAATTTTTACCATGTATTGATATGAAATATATATTATAACATTTGAATAGAATATAGTTAATGATTGAATAAACACTTAATGATTGATATATAAAACTAAATTAAGTCTTTATGTATAATTGAAAATGGTTAGATATTAAACAAAAATAAATTAAAATAATAATAATAAATAATATAAAGAGTTTTAGTATACTAATAAACATAAAAAATAACCCAAAATATTTAACTCAATAGTTTTTTAGATGTTATGGTGAAGGTGGAAAAGATGGTGGATGTTCATTGTAAGATAAGGATTCATTAGTCAAGGACTCAATAATTGTTTGATACAATGTTTTAATTTCCTAAATTAGTATCTAAATATTTTTATTCATTAGCTTTTCCAATTCATTCCTCAATATCCTTATTTACAAAAGCATCTTCAAAAATTTCAGTAGATTGAAATTTATAGTATTCTGAACATGTTCAACATACTTTAAATACATTTCTATAATTACACTATGAAGATAGACTAAAAAATTAATATTAGTTTTTATAGAGGTTAATTTGTAAATATTCTCTCTCTGAATTTCAGTATGTAGGTGAATTAAATTAATTTCTCACTGAAAATCATGAATTATATCAATTAGTACTAAAAAAATTATTAATATATTACAAACTCCTTATAAAATATAGATACTTTTTATATGAATTAAAATTCATTTCTTACATGTATTGGCTATGTTAGATTTAAAATGTCTTCATAAATACTTCAACATATCATAACTATAAATTTTTCAAAATGATTTTATCATAATAATCTCACAAGGATCACCCATTTCTATATGAAAATATTAAAAAGCCATTTTTTAAATTTTTATTCAATTCAGAATTAAAAATATATATAGTAGAGATTTGAATTCTTCTATAAGAAAATATATACATCTAAAATATAAATTATATTTTGAGAACATTCATGTTCTCAATTAAATTAATCTACTTTGTCATATTTCATATTAATCAATTTTTCTTGGTCATAGAAAAATAGTGAATGATTCATTCAAAATAGTCATAAAAATTTAATGAAACATCTTCTTGTGTTAAAGAAGGATCAAAGACATCAACTAGTCAATGTGAGTAAATTTATATCTATTCTCTTGATAGAAATGGGAAATATCCAAAAAAATTTGTCATTTTATAATATTTTTCTCCATTGGTGCTCTCAGTAGAATCTTCAAAAAGGTAAACTAACTGATTTTCGATCAGTTTTTTTGTCTCAAATATTAGTGTTCTTACTCTCTCATTAGAATGATCCATGTTTTCATCATCCTAACCCACCAATACAATAATCTATGAGGAAATATTCTCAATATTTATTTCAACAAATTCTAAAATAGATTCACTTGGTTAATCTATAATTTCATATGAAATTGGTTGATCTACTTCAACAACCTCTATTTCCAAAACCAATTTCATTGGAACTTCAATTTTTATTTGTATTATAACTATCATATAACCACTTGATTTAATGGATTTCTATTCAGTTTATCCAATTAAATTATGAAATATACATATCATATTTGGGATATATAAATCAATCAAATATCTTCCCATTTAACTAAAATGAATTATGGTTTCAAAAATTATCTCATCTTTTGGCCTCTTTATTCTTTTACATATCCTTTTAACACTAAATATTTAATAGTTTAGATGTGAAATATTAATGAATAGGTATATCTTAAAATTATTTCACCCCTTGTGAAGGATCGTTATATTTTTACTTGTTTTTTATAACAAATGCTTCAAAATTTCATTTTTTCTTTAGAAAAATCCCCATTTATCTATCATTAAGTAACAGAAAACAATACTAAATTAAAATAATATAAATATATATATGTCACATACTATATCATTCATGTAACAGAATAGACAAACTAATATTACATAAGGGGTGAAAATCATTCTCACATACTTTTGGAATAATTGATTTATTATTCTTATAATTAGTCTATAAAGATTAAATTTTAAGCCACATAACATCTAAAATGCGATATATATATATATATATATATATAAAATTTTAACCTTATTTTACATCCTTATATCTAGAACCGATTTAATGAATTTTATCATCATCTTATTGTTTTACTTTTTGTAATTTACATACAGATTTCTAATTTTGTAGATAAAACATAAGAAACAAAATATAGTTATAGACTTATGAATAACATCATTATTAACATTATATTAAATTGAATGATTATTTTATATAAATTAGATACAAAACCAACCAATTTCTAATTAATAAATTGAAAATTTATTATCATTTTCTTTTTGTAAAATTAAAAGTTCCATATAAAAAATGCTAAATAGAGCATGATTGTAAAAAAATTATTTCCTAGGAACAAATTTAATAATGTGTTAATTCTGTTAAAAAAGAAATCATGTTCAAATAAACACAATACCTATTAAAATAGATGGTTCATCAAGAATATCCTAGTTAAATGTTTCAAATAATTTATATAAGTAACCTTTTTGATCTTGAGGTCCTCTATAACATTGATAGACTTGGATTTTTTTCATCGGTTCCCTTGGAAGTCACTATTTTAGATATTCATGATGTATGTAGATCATATATAATGGATCATGAGATAAAAAGATATTAATAGCATTGTGAATGAATGGTAATAATATTGAATGTTGGGGTGAGTGAGTAAGAGAGATAGAGAGGCGATTAACTCTGATGTATTCATAAACCATTTGGATTTCTCTATCCGAAGATATAGATTTACTATTTGGGGTTTTAAAATTAAAAAGAAAATATAGAATTTTTTTTATTTTAGATGAAAAAATTCATATAAATTACTATTAATTAATATACTATAATACAAAAAACATAAATTAAAATAATATATAAAAAAGGTATAAAACATGGAATAAAAATTTTATACAAAACTAAACAGCTTCAAATACCCCTTCATGAAATCAATAATTTTATTGGGGACTGGTTGAGGATACATATTGGCATTTTAACATAATGTATTGAAAAATAAAATTGATATAAGAAATTTAAAGATATTAACTTATATAAAATTATATCTTATATAAAAATTATTATTCCATGAATGACACATATGACCATTAAAACTGTTAATAACACAAGTATTATATCAGAAAAAAAGAATATGATTAAAATTTAATGAAATTATTAAAAAAGTGTGTTTCATCCAGAAAACTTGTCCATATCAATGACCATCAGATATTTATTCATCCTCATATTATCATAATTAAAATGAATGGGATTTTTCATAAGACCATGAAGAAATGCATTTCCCGAAAAAGTGACAAGTTCGTAGAGTGGTTTTTCTATCACCCAATCACATTCCAAAATCAGTATCTTAATATGAAATTAAAAAAAAGTTACAAGATTTTGGATAAATCATTGATAGAAATATAAGTGCATTATAATATTGTAATTTATGTTACCAGCAATAAGAAGAGTTCATTTTTCTTGGATTAAAATATTTTACCAAACAAGACAGAAAAAAATTATGTATATCCTAATAATAATAAGATACAGAAAAATATCAATAATACCTCTATATAAAATTTCGTCAATTGGATTTCAATATTAATAGAATTAATGTTCGATATTAGTAAATATGGGTGTATTATAAGTCATAATGTTTTAATATACATACATATTCAACAAATCATTAAAATATTTTATTTGATATAATTAATTTCAAAAATATTTATTGGAAATTTGAAATGTAAGAAAGAAATTAAATTCTACCTGCATACTCTTATAATATTATTTATCTTATGTTTTGAAAAGTCATTTCAATTATATTTAGTGAGTAAAAAATAACTTCCTCAACACATATTTTTACTAATAAAATATCAAAATATAAAATCATCGTAAAAATGGTTATATTATACTACCCCACTGAAAAATATATTTTAGAAAAACATAACAAAATATCATTGACAAGATCATAGATATTATTAAAACATATAATGTTATTTAGAATATTTTTTTAAAATTAGATTACTGTTTTAAAAACATAGTGATTTTTCAACATGAAATTCATCCACTAAATAACCATTTTAAAAAATATTTTTTTACATCCATATATTATAATTTTAAATCACATGGGATTTATATGGGAATTGAATTCTATGGTATTTTATCCCTGAAATTATGGAATATGTTTTATTATAATATAATATTGCATCTGTATTATATCATTTATAACTATTCTAATCTTTATTCATAGTGTTAATTCCATGAACATCTTGTTTATTTCTATTGATGCATTTGGTTATCCTTAGTTGATGTTTCGTGGAAGTATCAATTAATTACAATTAATTATTACTCTAAGAATGACATAGTATTCTTATATGTCTATGATCCAAATATAACAAATCTAATATTTTGTTTATATATTTAGAAATAAAAATTGATATAAATGAACAAGAACAACAAGATTTATAACATTCCATCTGGTCATAACTATTGTATCTTGGTCACCAATAATATTATCAAATGGTTTCTATTGAGGTTCTATGATTCTAAGGTAAGGCTTCTTCTTATTTTCGTTTTTCATGATTGTTTAAAAAATAATCAATCTATTAAATTTCATATTTAAATTCTTTAAATTATTAACAATATTGAAGTCTCACTTCTTTATTAAATAATCATAATAATCTATTTTATATTAATTGATCTAAATGATATCTTTCATATAACATCTCATGGTGATGTTATTCAAATATATCTCAAATTTTATTATAAAATCAAACATAATTAGAGGTTAAATAATATCAAAAAATATTAACTCATCATCCTTTAGATCAATATTTCAAGATTTTTCATTAGTATTCTGAATATACAACCCGAATCATTGTGATTAAAGAATCCAACATTAGTTTTCCTATTAATATATAATTTATATGATTTTATTTCGAAAAATGACATGATTAAAAATCCATTCATGTTATAAAATACTAAATTGGTATTTTATATACAAGGAATGGTATGGAGACTCTATTAATTTAACATAGTTCATCCAATTTCATGAAAATAACATATTTCATATTTCAAAAATCCTTTATATGGTGTTTTCAGAGAAGATATTGTATGTATAAAACCTTTTTCAGAGGGAAAAAATAAAACTCATGACTATAAAACTATCATTTATGATTACTTCTAAATGAAACTATATTTAAATAATTTTAATATTTAGTAATTTTGGAGAATTTTAATAAAAAAATCTTTGAAATATTAAAAAACAAACCCATGTAATTATGGAAATACCGTCGGCCAAAATAAAAATATAGAATCCTATATCTATGGATGATACTCATAATTGGTAATTGAAAATAATGTGGGTAAATTAAAAATTTGTACGTGTATAAATCCTGTTAATATTTTTAGTTTTTTAGTTATGATTTTTACATATATGTAATGTGTCAAATATTATATTCCAATCAAATTAAATACAAGTTAGATCAGAAATAAGATGTTACTTAAGAAACATAAAATGAAAAAATCTACAAATTATGTTAAGATTCCTATAATCTAACCAATATTCAATTATTTAATCTATTTGAAAATTAAATTTTTTAAATATGAATCTAATATTGTTAGAATAAAAATTCTTAGTTCTAGGTTCTCTAAATTTATGAAATTTAACATTAAATGTAGAGAATTCATTGTTTGAAAATTCTATTATGAAGAAAACGTCATAGCATTGTGAAAAACTTATAAGATTTATAATTAGCCCATGCATATACTGAAATTTATTTATCAAAATTTTTTTTGGAAATCCCAATGATCCAACTAAAATTATATTCCCTTTATTATTTTCTGCAAAGGTGACATAGTTTCTAAGAAATTATATAAATGTATGGAATTTTTAAAAATCTCCAATATTATTCCTCGAGTGTATATTTTTTATATATCTTATAATATTATAATAATTATATATTTTTAACTATGAAATAATCGTATAAATATATTTTTTAACAAATTTGTTTTGGGTTTGGCTTTATTAGATTATTATGATTTTGAATACTGGAGTAGTTAATTTTGTTAGAAATTCCATAATTAATATCCGATATATTTTAAGAGATATAGGTTTCTAATAGGATACTAATCTAGTGATTTCATGTGATAAATTTTTTATTAAAATTAACAATAATGGAATAATTAAAGAATGAAACATTAGGCATATTGTGGTTCTTTAAACTATGTATGATGTGAATTTTATTTAGTTGTTCATTTTCACCACTGTTTCCAATAAAATATGTTTCAATCAATAAAATATTTTTTCTATAAATTTTCTTAAGGATTATTCTCAATTAGTTAATATAATAGAAACATATTTTGAGCATTATACTTTTTCTTAAAGTGCATCATTTCAATTATCACGAGAAGGTCTTTTTGGAGATGAAATAAAATATTCTTCTTTTAATTCTTATGTGATATATTAACTTTGTATTTTTATCAATTAAACCCACATTATGAAACATATTTTAGGATATAATATTTTATGCTATGGATTCTTAATATTTTCGATAATATATCGTATAATGTCTATATGTTATTTGGAAAACATTTAGAATCACATAAAGGATAATAATAAGATTTTTCATATTCTTTTTTGTAGGGGACTGCAATTGTATTCTACATATCATGGGTATAATCAAATTATGGTACACGATTGAAATATTATATACCAAGTTAATATATAAGATAATTAATATATATTTATATAATATTCATCATCTACTATATAATCCCACTTATCCATTTCTATAGTAATTTAATATGATTTAAAAAATTCAAATAAACATTGAAACCAATATTATTCAATTAGATGATAATTCATTCATTCCATAATCTATAGTTTTCTTGTATATAAATATGGTTCACTAATAATTGAAATTAAATCAAATAATTCTACCATATAAAAATTATCACTGGATTGAAAATTAACTCCTAAAATGTATAGATTTACTAAATTAGTCAAAAGGAATCATATAAAACTGATATTTTATAAGAATAATCATGACGACCAAAGAGTTGGTGAATTGTGTTATTTTAATAACACTTTGTTAATATAAATTTAATTTATGTTTGTGGTTATAAAGGAAATATAGTGTTATTTACATCAAACTGAATGAGAATTATAAAATAAATAAGTAAAGAAAAAATAATTTTTTATAATTTTTTGTGTTGCATAGATCACTATGTCTACTACATTACTCTCTCTTGATAAGCATATTAATTTTTTCTAAAGATGTCTTATTTTTTGGTCCTTTAAAAAAATGGATTCCTTGGAGAGAATATAATAAATCAGGTTCATTTTTTGGGATCCTTAGTATCCACATCTACGATTGATAATCTTACACTCCATCCTGATTGATTTCATGTGAGGGACACTCATGAGAAATAAATTGGATTTGAATTTATGAAATATACTCATCATACAATTGTAGTAACAACAGACAAATTAATTGACCTTAAATGAATTTATATAAATAATATTCAAGGAACACTCAATTTGATGAATAATTATTCATACTGTTGAGAAATATATTCTAAATCTCCTAGAAAAAAACAATAAAGGCTCTTATAGACATAAAACGATAACAACATTAGCATATGAAAAAATTGTATGTATCCAAACCCTATCCCAAAAATATTTTTTTTAAAAGAAACTTCTTCAATAGGTCAAAAAATGTTTGTATATATAGTGTCCACTTTAATTGTAATAGAAAAATCATTTAAATAATCATTATATTACAATAGATTTAAATTAAATAAATTTAACTATTGTAAAAAATTAATATAATGAATGGAGGAGTTGGATATTTTAATGACAATATTCATGAAAAATAAAATCATTACGATCGACTATATAGATGAAATTGATAAATATAATATATTTTCTATTTAATATCACTAAAATATGTTGAATAAATAATATTCTATATAAATAAGAACATCGATTTTATTATGTTAAAATTGATTGTGAATTATTACTAGATAAGTCCTGATATTCTATAATTTTTTTCACATTTTATTTTAAACAATTAATAAAAATCGTACTTCACATTTAAAAAGGAATTACTTAGTACATTAATTATAATAATTTTCATTTTTCTTTGATTTTATTTTAAGCATATATATATTAGTAATAAAGTAGATGAAATACAAGGAAATATATTTAATTTATACTCCTCATAAGACAATATTATATATATTCATTACTATATGTACAACTTCTTGAAAAATATATTTCAAATAATACAATTTTTTATAAATTTTGGAAAAACTAACAATGTCATACATTGTCTAATGGAGTGTTGTTCATAATGGTTTGGTTCTTAATCCAAACATTCATAATAAATATAGGGAACAAAATTATCCTTACATTCTAAATGTTATGTTTCCAAACCCCACATTCTCTACAAATATATGGTTCAAAACAGTTACTCCAAACACTATTAAAATATTCACAATACATATAAAAACAATCAAAATAAAAATATTAGAATAAAATTAAGATTTGGTGAATTATAATTCCTAAATTCAAATAAATTAACATCATTAGTAAACCTTATGTGGGTATTTATGGGCATCAAAATAAATTACAAATTAATTAATATCAAGGATCATTATATAGAAAAAATATTAATCAATTATTGAGTAATTTTCCAACAACTCATGCTATCATGGCCAGGTTCATGAATATCCTAAACATTAATAATGGTATACACAAAATACTCCATACATTATTCTATAAAAATACAAAGAAATTATTTAATAATATGTACAATTATAGGCCCCACCTATGACATAATAAGTCCAATATAAATAATATTACAAATAATTTGGCTAAAATTACTTATCACTGTGTAAAAAAGTAATCTATTATATTTACATGCATTTGAGTTAAATACATGTTTTTATATATGTAATGAGTATGGAATTTTTGATGATCCTCATTTAAAATGAATTAAAATGCATATTGTTTAATACACACCAATAACGTTGAGTTATAGGATATTCAAATTTAAATTTAAATTATACTTGATGATGATGTAGGGTACTTGGATAATTTCACCATATAAGGGAATTATTTTTAATTATTAAATGAATAATTTGGTTTGATACTAATGAAATGATAGAAATATAATTCCCTATATGAAAAATTAATATTATTATAAGGGTTTTATAATGATATGAAATGCACTTTTTTTAAATAATTATACATTCATGGATTTGTTGTAATGAAATATATCATCATTAATGATGATATTTAGTGGATGTCACAAGTATTTAAAATGAAAAATGAATAAAATAGTTTTGAAACACATACCTTTCAATCCCCGATAAAAATTATATAAAATAAACTCCATTGATACCAAATGATTTTTTCTCAAAATACAAATTTATATAATTTATTAAGAATCTAGACCTCACTGTATTCATTACAAGAAATTTTTGGGATTCAAATGGGAAAAGGAGTTTTAATTTGATATTTTTCTCAACCTAGAACACATTCAAAAGGAGCTTCAGTGTGAAATTATTGTAATACCATACCAAATGGATTTAGAGTGTAAGATATTTTTAGGACTAGTGGGTATTTATACGTAATGGGGGGGTAATTTTTTATTAATTTCTATGTATAGTCATTGGAAACAAGGTTATTAAAAAATTGAAATCCATTATACTTATCATTGTTTCAAACTAGTTTATTAGACATTTAAATATTTCATTTTGATATTTCAAATTATAAAAATCGAACAACCATATATTATTTTATTTTTGAATTTTTTTATTTTTTGTCTATAATGAATTCATTTCAAAATCATAAAAAATACATCTAAATCTGGAAACATAATTATTAATTTGAAAAAGTATTTTTACTATTTTTAAATATATTATATTAAATTATAAATGTATTTTAGATTTGTATAAAATTTATAATAATTGTTACACAATTTTATTATCAATATTACAACATAATACTTATAAAATATTTAACCAATAATATTCAATTAACATATGAATTTGAATATCTATGAGAATTTTTAAATACTAACTAGGTGGATATTTTTTAGGAGGTAATTAGAATTTTGAAGTACCTTTTATGAAAATAATATATTTTATAGAATAAATTAACAATTTAAAAAAAAATTAGTGTATTTTAGAACCATTTATTTAATGATTTTTTAAAAAAACATATTCCATAAATCATATTTTTATTCTACTAAAAATATGATAAATCTTTTAGTATTCATTGACTAATATTAATTATTAATAATTTGTAATTGTACTATTAAATATTGATTTTAAATTTTATATTTGACACTTTTATGTATATAGGATTCAATACTATTTTAATATTTATAGTGGGAATTTAATATTATTATAGTTTAGTTTGTAATGGTCAGATTCCAACAGTCACCATACCCATCATATAGATATATTAAAATTATATTTAAAAACATTCTAACTTATAAAATCATTCACATTCTTCTCTTAGTTTTTATGAAATTTCATTTATATTATATGTACATTAAATATTAGAAAAATGTGTATGTGATATTTTTTATTAATTCTATATTATGATCTTATAGATTTTAAGATTATCGTTGTTCCCTATATTTTTATGTTTTTCATAACCATAACCTTTTTCATAAATTTTTATGTAATTTTCATGTTTACTATTGTATTAGTATATGGTTTAATATTATGATGAAAAAACTGAATGTGCATTATGAAATAGTATTTGGGATGAATTATTCATTGTCTATTATAATCTCTTGGGTATTTCATGCTTTTAAAACAACATATAAAACATAAAAATGGTATGAGAATTTATATATTTCTATTTTCATTGACATATATTCCCAATCATCAAATATTATTGGATAAATTGACAATAAAAATTATGAATTCAATGAAAAAATTTAATATAATTAATTAGGGAGAAAAATGATTTTTTGAATGAAACCCGAAATAGATGAGAGATTTATTCTCATAATAACATTATTTTTAAAATAAGAAATTTATTTCATTGATTAAATGATAGATGATAAAAATAATACTATTTCAATGGATAAAAATGTGGAAGATATGAGAGTGGTTTGTGTGACCTAAACTGTGAAAATGGGGTCCAATTTGTAACTATAATATTAATCTCCACATTATTTAAACAAATGATAAAAATATGAACAAAACAATAGGTACCCTTTGGACACTTATCTAGTTATAGGTACCTCACTATCCACCCATCCCTAGTATATATACTAGTGGTTGATCTATTAGGGAGTATTAAAACACTATTTTTTACCCTCAATACAGAATACAATTCTACTAAATTCAATGTTTTATATACGAAAATTGAAATGTTTTAACCACCATTTTAGATTCCAAAAATCATAAAATCATTCCTCTACAAACAAAATCTAGAGGTCCTATATCGACAATGTTAAATATGGGATAACAATAATATTTTTTTAATCCATATCTATGTGTATATGGTTTGGTACCAAATTGTAAATGTTTGTGGGTCAGACAAAAAATGTGGCTAAAATTATAAAACAAATTCTACTTTACAGATTCATTAAATAACCCCTCTATTAAACTATACAAAAATATATTATATTATAAAATATTTTTTTTAGTATATATTAAAAAATACAGTGATATATTAATGATGAAAATGTTGTGAAGGTTTTAATTATGATAACTGAGGTTGAGAAATCATAAATATGATATTATTGAGTGTGTTAGATTATTTATCAATAAATAAATCTTATTATCTATTAAATAAATCAATTGAATGATAGACTAACATAAATTCAATTTCATGATTTTTTTTATAACATTGTCATTTTATAAGGTTGGGATGGGTATATATGGATGATAGAAGGATCATGAATTGTCTAAGGCTTTAGAAAGAATATATGATCAATAATACAATACCACACCCTTGTTGGAGGGTGTGATTTGAAGAGAAGGTCCAAAATGTAATCAGTCATTCTGATGATTGGGAATTGTGATGTCCATAATGCATTGACTATTTCCCAATAAGAAATTTCTATGAAGAAATGTTCATATAATTCCTCATGGTGATATTTTGGTGTCCTTTTCAAATGAAAAGTAGTCAAAATGAACCTGGTCATTCTCATTGTGTCCATTTATCGGACATGTTTAAAACCAAAATTGGAAATATGCATGTGTTAAATCCTGAAGTGCACCATATTAATTATGTGGTGTTACAAATCAAAATAATATAAGTTAGAAACCCACACCTATATATTTCTTTTCCATGGTAAAATATTATGGTAATATATTAAAATGTATAGATTCATAAAATAATAATCACTCAATTGTATGATTTATAAGGCCAAACATCCAACTATATTTTACCATGATGTGATGCAATCCTTTTATAGGGGTTTCATTTAGTAATTATTAACATAAGGATATTTAATTTGGAATGACTCAAGGGCTCTAAAATTATTTCAATTAAGATATTTGTTGAAGAAATAATGGTTTCTAAAAGATCCACAAGATCCAATGGATCATTATAAATTTGGATTAGTCATATTTGTTAGAGGAAGTTATTGTTTTTCATTAAAATATAATAATTTGAATTATCACTTATTATTTTCTGTATTTTTATTCATAGGAATGGTGTGTATGAATAAAAATATAATTGATATAAAGGGGATGAAATGAGAATAGAATAAGAAGATACGATGTTATGTGGAAGAAGTTGATTCATATAAATTTTCACTATATGATGTGATTATACAAGTGTTTCTAAAGCTAATAAAATAAGAGAAAATGTAAAAAAACCTAAATAAAGAAATGTTATGGTTGGTGATATTTAACCTTATTGATATCAAGTAGTTATTATTGTAAAAAGGATAATAATTATCACTACATGGATAGTTCATGAAAAATTATTTTATGGATAAACCCTACATTTTTTACCAATAGATTGAAATAATTTGATTATATGAACATTTGGTACTTTAAATTAATTCAAGGATTATTATTATTATTATTATTGGTTAACCTCGTAATTTTTCCTTTAAATTGATTTGTGTATGTTGGATAATGATCATGATTCACTCAGACCAATGATAAGGGTTTCTTCTATAAGGTAACATAATATGACGTTGAATCATTAATTCACCAACCACTACCATGATTTGTTTTTTGACTGATCGTATATGATCCATGTTAATTTGTAGAAAATATGTTTCACCCCATTGGTGGTTTTTTATTGGTGTTTTATGGATATTCACTCTGCTGAACATATTTGTCACTGCGTTTATGGTTTAAAACTTCGACAGGCATACATTAGTTAATATAAAAGCCATTTTCATAATTTAATGGAAAATGTATAAAACAAGGAAATATAGGATGATTATGTACATTTTTTTATAAATTAATGATATACTAGAAGTTCCAAATGATTGGTTTATTCCATAAACTAAATGATTTTATTTGGAATTAAAAAATGGTGGAATTTGGAAAATAATGAAAATATAAAAAATATATCCTATCATCGTTGAAGTCTTATTTTATTGATAAAACGTACCTATTTTACGAGTAGACTGTAAATATTGGTCTATATGATCATGGGGTAATTTAAATCATGCCAAGGAATATTTTTTAAATTTTTTGTGGTTAACCTTGTAAACAATCTATTCAATTCATGTGTGTATGTTGGATAATGATCAGGAATCACTAAAACCAATTATAAGGAATTCAAAAACAAGGTTGTATGAATTGGAAATGAATCACTAATTCATCATCCAAAACTCTGATTTTTCTTCCTCACTGATCATATATTTTCTATTCTAAGTGGTATATCATTTTTTCACCCAATTGTTCTATTATTATTGCATTATTAGTGATATTATATCTACTCAACTGATTTTTCACTGAATTTATAGCGTACAACATCAAAAAACATAATTTAGTAAATAAAAATAGTATTTTTATATTTTAATGGAAAAAGTATCACACATGAAAAAACAAGATGTTTCCATATTTTTTACCCATCAATTATGATGTGTTGGAAGTACCAAATGATTGATTTGTCTATAAAACTAAAGGGGTTTCATTGAAATTAGAAAGTAAATTGAATTTGGATAATGATGGGAATAAAACAAAATAATATTTTAGAATCCCACTTATAAATTCTGTACTTAAAATTTAGAAGCTTGAAGACCACTTAGGAGATCCGAGATAAATATTATATTTTATATTAATAATGAACAAATATGAGTAAAAATAAATTATAGTTTTGAAGACTAATTATTTATGATCACTAATTGTATGATTAATAAACTATTTATTTTTTTCATCACAATTTTCAATGATGTTGGGTGCACAATCACGTGTGATGGTTAGAATTATCATGATGTCGATATTAGAAAAATTATTTTTCATAATTTATTAGGTGAGATTAATTATATATATTGTGAATTTGATTAAAATAACCCATGTTATATATCTATACAGGATATTAATAGTGTTGAAATAAATTTTGTAATGGTGAATGAAAATATTATCATGTAAATATGATGTATGAAAAAAATATCATTAAAATCTACTAATAAATAATAGTTGAAGGATAATGATTTTGTTGAAGAAGAATTGTATTGGTCTACTTTTGATTTGATTTGAATATGATGTTTAATAACGTAAGAAGGTTCAAGGTAAGGATTAATGGTGGGGATCCATAGATATTAATTAGGTGTGAGGGAAAAGGATGTTTTTCCAAAAAAATCATATGGTTATGGATGTTGATGTTAGTGGATAAGAGTAAACCCAACAAGAAAATTAATAAAGTTGTTATATTCATTGTTTGAAATACTAAGGGTCTCTATTCAAGGGAGGAGATAAAATTTTTTAAATTTTAATAAGGGGAATTTATTATCTAATATAAAAATTTATAATATATGTTATCAATAAGGTAATTTAGAAATATCAAAATACGATAATGAAAAAAAATATAATGGATACAAAGTATAAAAAAATACACTACTTAAATATGTAATAAAGATGAGGATATTGACGTGAATGATATATAATTCAAGATCAAAAATGAATTAAAATAATTCCCCTCAATGATTTCAATTAATTTTATTGAGTATAAATAATTGATAATATAAGTGGAATCTATATATTCAAAAAAATCAATGTTTCTAAATGAATTAAATTTTTTGATTAAATATCTTGATGGATATATTATTTTAACATCATGATCATGTAAATATTAGAGGATAAGGAAAACATGGATGATAATTTTCTAGAATTATTTATTAAAAAAATGATATTATAAAATAAAAATTTAGTAAAATTATTTTTTTAATAAAATTTGAGATTGATAAAAAAACTATGATACTAAAAAAGTAACATAAAAATTATTTTATTTGGATGAATATAAAAATAAAATATATATTTAGTTACTCATAAAAGATAAATCAAATCATAAATTCCATGTTTGCAAAAAAATTTGGTAATGTTTCATATTTCATAAATATGTATTCAATCTGCATTAATGAAAAATAAATGATCCAAAATTCTATGATAAAGATGTATTAGAAGACTAATATGTCAATAATACCCCAAAATTTCTGATTATATTTTTTTTCAATATGCATGGTAAGTTTAAGGATCAATGATTAGATTCTAGTTATAGAAAACATGATGTGTTTGAGGATATTTATGATTTTTTAGGAATTGTTTAAACTATTGATGTTTTTGAACATTTATAGGATTTAATTTTCTAATTACAAATAAAATAAAATTGTTAGATAGTTTAGATTTTAGAAATTCATGGGGATTCACCCCATTAACAAAACAATAATTTAGAAGGTTCCTAATAAATATAGATGAAAATATGATAAATTATTTGTACCATTGATAGATTCTTTTGATTGATGTGGTATAGTTTCCCTAGATTGGAATATATGTATATTAAATAACATTTGATGAATAATAAGTACAATAAAAAATATATCAAAGAACTATAACAGTATAGAGTATTCTGAAACATTGATACGAAATCATCTATCCTGGTGAAAGATCATATAAAAATCCCATTACCAACTCCACCATTAGTAAATCTACCTAAAACATTAATTCATAATCGAGGTAAATGAATGTTAGTAATTGTGTGATCTTAGATGCCCAATAAAGGTAAATAAAGGAAAATCATATGCATAAGATGAAAAAAATAATAAGGAACTTGAACATAAAATTTGACGATCATACCCTAAAAATTATACATTAAAATGATGATTGGAATTTCATATGACATTGGTTATAAGATAATTTAAACGATAAGTCATTAAATCATAATATAAAAAAGGAGACATCGAATTATTGTCATTCACATATGTTTATTTTTTTTGACCATGTATAAGTAGAAACATGTTCACTCATTATGTTAGAGACATCAGCCCCCCCCCCCACACATAGACATAATCTAATAGACATGAATCCCAATCCATGAATAACATGGTAAAAGTGTAATCTGGTTTCAAATTAACCATATTGACATGAATCTAGGTCAAATAATAAAAATGCGAACATGTAATTTCATATACGCACAACATTTTTTCATGTAATTAGGTTATTTATAAAAATAGAGTCACGAAACCATGCCCATGAATAATATCATGAATATTTAATATTGTTCACTCCTAGAATTATAAACATATAATTAAGTTCACACATAAACTTATGTACATGCATTCTGGTCCCTGAAAAACATTTTTATCATGTAATCAGGTTTATGCATTACATTGTGAACATGAAATCATATTTATACATAACATATAATTTCATGAGTCAAACATCTTTAGCCAATGCATTAGATAGAGATATATTTACATACTATCTCATAATGAAATCATTTATACATGTTCCACTAAATGAAACATTAATCATATCATGAAATATAAAAATAAATAGTTTTAATAAATATCATATCATAACCCATGAAATGAAATTTTCATCATTAACATTTTATCAAATCATAAGTTATGAAATGATATTGGTTTTTTTATCACTTCATAAAATCACATCCTATTAAAAAATGAGATTTCAAATGCATATAAATTGAAGAAGAGAATCAGTTTTCCTAAAAATCATGACATAAATGCATAAACTGTTCATCCAATGAATATAAATGTAACCATTATATCATTTCACATAAATGCATGAGTAACATCAATTGATGTATTCTTATATTGAAAATAGTTTGGAAATCATTTTTTAGAAAAAAATAAATTCTTATTTGAAAATTATTATTTTTAAATAGAAAAAGTTTTTGAAACCATTTACATTACAATAAAAATAGAAACATAAAAATAAATATTCTAAATACTTTTTTAATACTTTTTATTCAAATTATAAATTTAAGTCTTCATAACGATTAAAAAATTTCATAAACATAAAACATTCTTGAAAACCATCTTCCATGAAAATATTTTTGAAATTATTTAATAGAAGATTTGAAAAAAAAAATTTAATTATTTTTAATGGAAAACAATTTTTATATATAATATGAATATACTTTTATAAGAATTTTTGAAACCATTGATTTTTAAATAAAACTTATTTCTGACCCAGAATTGAAATATGGTAAAATAATTTTACGAAATATTAATTAATTATTTAAGTACCAAAGGGTGGTAAATGTTTTTAATACATGTATTTATCATGAAAAAATGTAGGCGATGGAAAATCATGAGTTTATAGAAAGATTGATCATAATATTTCATCAGAGATTACATAAAATTATACAATCTTTAAAAGTGATGGGATTGTTTCAATAAACCTTATATCTTGGAATCTTGGGATAATACTCTACATGTATGAAATGTAAATAAAATGTAGTATAATATATCATTAAAATATTTATATTCATGATATAAAAATTATAATGTTGGTATATACATAGTGAAAAGGAATTTGGGTGCCTAACTAAACATTAAACTAAAATAAGGAATACTGATAAAAACAATTTTACCGATTTGGTCAATTTTGACATATAAACCCCATAAAATAATGATAAGATAATCGATATTAAAATATATATAAATTTAATTATAATACTAATAGAATACATCAATGTTAATAAACACCACACAAAATGAGTTGGTGGTGAATAATTCATGTATATCAAGAAAATGAAAAGTGAGAAGAAATCCCATTACCTTGTGTCTTGACTCTCTTCATACTCATACAGGATTCTTGTATATTTAATTTAAATTTATTATATATATTATAAAAAATATATTTTTATATATAATACCCTCTATTTTTTAGGACCTTATATTTCCCTCTTGTTAATAATTATATGTTTAGGGTTCGCTTTGTTTAGTATTCACTTTGTTCATCTCAGATGTCTTAAAATGTTTTATCAATTTTCCTTATACATATACAATGTTTTAAATAATGTAAACCATGATATAAATATCATATATATAAATTATATTTTTGTTAATATTATTTAGAATATATTATTAGAGAATACAATAAAATGTTCAATGTAAAAATATTTAATATGTATGCATGAATGTTGTTTCTGTTTTTATATTGGCACTAAATGAATAAATGAAATGTCTTATAAGTTTGTATGTATGTATATACATAATTATTATATTATAATTATTATATTATAATCATTATATAATATATATCATATATCTTCACTAAATCCATCCTCAATACATTCCATATAGTGTTTGAATGAATCACATTGATTTGAGGGGGAGTTAATCAACACATCCTCAAACAAAATTATTGTATTTACAAAAAATGGAATGTAAAAAATGTGTTTTTTGGTACATGTTTTCAAAAATCATATTATTTATATAATAAATATAGTTTCCATCCTAATTTCCATCCTAATGTATAATATTATTTCATTTTATTTATAATATTATATATAAATATATTGTCCCTCCTAATATCTTACATTAGAGGTAGTAAAGAAAAAAAGAAAAATCAATGTTCAATTAGGTGGTAGCTCATTGTACTCATAAAAAAATGATTGTAACCCATTATATGAATGTGTGTCTAAATGTAGGGTGAAACATAATCATAAAAAATTAATTTTCTATTTAATATATTGGTGTTGTTTTACAAAAACATAGTTAATTATGTAAAGGTGTCAAGAAATAATATAAAAGAATGGATCTTGAGAGAATGTGTTAACACTTAATCTGGTAACACCTTTTAGTTTGTCCTAACATGCTTACCTAGAATTTTTATTCCCATGGGGAGGTTTCTAGGAAGAAATTATGTTTTTTGGGATGTTCATGGGTGTGAATATTTTTTTTATAGGTGTAAATAAGTGGGAGAGGTGGATACCTCTATATAGAAATTAAAATGTACACATGTCATTTTTGAAAATAAGTTAGGTATACACATGTTATTACCAAAAAAATTTATAATAAACCATACTAATCAATAATGGATGGTGAATATCAGAACAATTTCTATCAAATGGATGTTGGAATAGTATCTAAGTCATTTTTGGTCTTAAATTTATGGTTTAAGGATTTATTACCACAACCTTTTTATTAGTAGCTATAATGAATTTTAGTCGCTTATAGAAATATTTTTGGTAAAAAATACGATGAACATTTTATAAATAATAAATTAAAATAATTCAAAATATTGAATAAATTTTTAAAAATTCTAATAACATATTAAGAAAAAATTAATTTATAATTAATCTTATTGACATGGAAACACTACTTGGTTTTATAGTATAATAATTGAATAATATGCTATATTTGTATACACAATAACAAATTTAAATTGATTCAAATGAACTAACTTGTATTAATATATAATAAATATGATAAATTTAAACATTATAAAATTAAAATATAATTTACCCTTATAAATAAATAAGAAGAAAATGTGGGTTTAAAATAAATTATGGTATTTTTACTATTAATTTTAAAAATAATATTCACATAAAAGTAGCCCAAAATCACCATAAGATATTTTTTTAATTAAAAAATTTATATTATTTTGAAATATTTAATTTAAAAAAATTAAAATTTTATTTAATATGGGGTTTTCAATAAAAGGCGGTAATTATTCTATTATAAAAATTATATTTTTTATTGGTGATAATTGGTTTTTTCCTATATCATGTCGATAAATCATAAAGTGTGAATAAAAATATTATTTTATTCATATGTATCATATATATTTCATGATAATCACAAACTAATTGTGATTAATTTCTTTTACCATGACAAAATTCACTTGAAGCCTGTAAATAAGAATGTTTCTTCTCACATTCATTATGATCATAGATTTATTTATAATAAATTGGTATCTAATGAATTAATTTAATATTTATATAAAACATAAATGTTTAAAAGTTTTATAAAAAAATCATAATTACTGATTTAATATATAAGTTATATAATCTAATATTGAAAAATAATCTTTTGATAATCTATAATTTTCTTTTAATATTCAGTCTCACATGTAGCGTAAGCTACCGTAAAATGTAAATATCGTGTGTAAAAAAAAGAATACAATCTGTCATATAGTGCATTCCATGTAGGTTAATTTTTTTAATGTTCAACATAGTGCAATAAAATACCTCAGTAAAAATTAATTTATTCAAAAAATTCACAAAATCATGGGGGGTTACATTATACCACTGTTAAAATGATTTTTTCCTTTGATATTCATGTTGGTTATCAAAGGATTCATATTATAATGTCTATTTCATGGAGCCACACATATTTAAAATTAATACAAAAATATATTTTGAAAATAAAATTTAGAAACATATTAATTACCAAGATTATCATATAAAAATGTTTCTATATAAGAGAACATATGTGGGAGTTGATAACAAGGATATTGAAGAGAAATATAACAATCATGTTTTTGTTGAGGAGTGAAATAGAACATAGTCAAGAGGAAGTTGATAATCATAAATACAATAATCTATAATTATCTATTTAACCATTTGATTCATCAGAAAGGATGGTACTAGGGTATCCTTTTTAGTTTCATAATATTGTCCTGATGGTTGAACAATTTTTAGGAGAAGTTTTACTAACATGAATTAATTAACTTTAAAAAGTAAAATATCACCATTCAGTCATGTGTTGTAACACACCAAGTTTCCATGGTGTGATTCTCTTTGAATAATACAATAGCGTGTGTTTTACACAACTTCGAGTTCTAACACACACCACAACTAATCAAACTAGCCATTATGAATAGTAATACCCACATTTTGAAATTTTATAAATTTTATCTTTCAAAATGGACTTAATTTTTGTATTCAAATTATCTAAATTATCCAAGGGTGAAATTTTGGTAGTTTTTGGATAACTTTTATATTTTAATGAATAATGAAAATTACTTAATTTTAATTAAAAACCACTTTTTTAATAAAAATAATTAACAGTGATAAATTATGAATTTGAGTGGTTTTAAAGTATATTTAGTATATATTGTTACCATTTAATACAATTTTGGTCATTGGACATAATTTCATATTGAAACCGGACATAAATAAGTGTCAATCTACTGATAGTTATTAACTATTAAAAACACACTTTTGGTTTTAAAAATGGGAATTAATTGTAAATTAATTTCTGCCACTTTTGTGTTTTGAATATGGAAAAATAGATTCCTTATTTGGAATAAAGATTTGCAAATTGTGTAAATAGGTAACTTTTATTTTCAGAAATTTTGAGTAATTACTTTGGTAAATATTTTATTTTCCATGGTTAAAGGGTAAATCCGATAAATAAAGGTAAAACAATAATATTATAATAATACTAAATTACCCTAAAATGTGTCCTAACAATATTGTTTGATACGTGTCCGACCATGGGCATCTTTGGGTCGATTTTGGAACCCCATAGAGCCACTTGTAGGTGATAAGGACACTTTATATTAATTAAGTTAAAATAAATACAAAAATGACAAAAGCATATAACTTTTAGTAAAACAAATTTTACATATGGTAATATATGTTGTATTTTCAACTATAAATATTAATTAGAAAGATAAAATGTTTTCCTACATAATGTTATTTTATTTATAATTTTTGAACATTTAATAATTTAATTTATTTATGACACAATAATGATGCAGTATTTTCCTTATTAATGAAAGAATCAAATAATTAGTATTATAAATGTTTAAATAAATAAAATTTGAAGGTTTTTATGACATAAATGAATTTTATTGGTTTATATGACATGTTAGGATTACATAAATGAATATTGATTTAATAAATAACGTTTTTAATATTTTAAAAAAAATCCATTATTGAATAGCTTCAAAATTGAAGTAAATGAATTTTTAAAACAAATATTATATTATTAATTGATATTCTATTCCTAAATATCTATGGTTCATCCAAATGACTTATATCATGATAGGTGTATCATTAATGTAACACTTTTGGATTTCTTGAAAGTATATAGTATGTTTGATAACTATATAATGTTAAAATACAAAATGACATGGTAAATGTCAATCTAATTCACTAAGAGTTAAAACTAAAAGATAAAGCTAATATAATGACCCAAAACTGTCTAAATTCTATTGGTTGAAAGTATTTCGACCCATCCCCACCATAGTCTTTTAATAATCCACTTTGAAGCTATTATAAACTGAATATGAATTTATTGTAAAATAATATTTCTAACTTTTCCATAGGTGCCACTCACCCTTCTTATAAAAGGGCACTCCCCTTCTCACTAACTCACACATTAAAATCATTTTGGATCGGCCAACTCCTACCCAAATATTCTCTCAACATACCTCACATCAACATAGAGGGAATGTTTTGATCATAAAGACATCTTAAGGAGCACTTTTGATCAAATCAAAAGGAATAACCCAAAGAAGAGAACGTTAGACTAACCTCAACCAAGGAAAAGTACAATGTAAGGAGTTTTCATCTCACTCCTTTTTCCCATGAGATTCATACCATATTGCCTGTATTAACATTTGTGTGATGTATGTACTTCCCATAATTGTATTATTTGTGTAATAAACTGTAATTTATGTGTATCTACATATTCATTGTATGATACCTCATTCATGGGGAGTATGATTCATAATTTACCAAATTGGTAAGGGTTTATTTCACAATTTATTCAATATCTGAGGTTGTTTATACGTAATTATCTACTGTGATCTCTTCCTCATCCCCATCCAGTTTTATTAAAATAAATTATTTTAAATCATTCTTACTATATTATATACTATGGTTTATTGTCATTTTTAGCCTTGTTGACTTTTTATAAAATGTTTATAAATGAATCATCCTGTCATTTTCCTATCATGCTTCTTTTTAACATTTTCGATAGTGTTATGTTAAGAATGTCTTTTTTAACTTATACAGAGGGTGAAGCTATTTTCTATCTTTATAAAATCTTCAATACATTCCTTAAAATCTAATAATGATATTTTCAATGTAATTTTTTTATTTTATAATTTTGTTAGTTTTAAATGATTTAAAAAAAGAGATATTTCTCTCAAATATTTTTGATTTCATCTACGTCAACATCCTTTGATAAATTTTACACTTGTTTGAAGTTCATTTATTATGATACAAATCATCGATATTGTATTTATGTTTTTGTGGTATGTTTGACTATGGATGAGTTATTTTTATGCCATTAATGGTTTATGATTATGGTTTTGGAATTCTTGTCTTAATACAAATGATATGTTATATTTAATCCTCTTGTTAAGTTGAATTTGTTGGACTAGTAAGTTCCGGGTTGGGGACCGGTAAAAGTAAGCCCTCTAAGTTGGTGTCTGGTTACAACAGACCATCCAGGTTGTTGTCTGGTTATTACAGACACTCCAGATACATGTCCAGTTATTAGAGGCACTGCGGGTTTGAGTCTGGTTACAGAGGCTCTCCAGGTTTTGTTCTGGTTACAGTTATCCCATAGGTCTTGGAACGAGGCCTTGACACAGAAATTAAAGTTCGGCATTATGCATTCCATCATTATGAAAGTGGTTATTGATATTTCATGTGATTATTTGACTAGTAGAATATCAATGTGAATAAGTAAATGGCGTTATTTCATTTTAACATTTCCATATTATTCTGAAGTTCAAGTTTTAAAGGCTTTTGTTTTAGATATACATTGCCTCAAATGTTTATTCTTATTTATGAAAGCTTCCGCTATATTTTTATCCTTATTAAGAATACGAGCTCACCGCTTTCTATGTTTTATTTTTTCCAGGATGTGAAGAAATATTATATGACTCACCTGTAGGGATAGTTAGAAGGAGAGATGAGTGTGGACTATGAAGACTATATTATTGTAGTTTTTCACTTTATGATGTAATGTAAACCTTGTGAATGTATCTAGTGATTCCAAGGCTACTAAATTAATCGGTCTTTTGAGACTTGAGCTTTTGTCATCATGTCAATGTTACGTAATAATGCAACAACTCTGGGTAACTGGGGTCAGGGAGTTACAGTTGGTATCAGAGGATATTCAGTACAAACCATAGAAGCTAGTTTTAGACAAACACTCATTAGATCACATAAACCTAAGATGGACATTGGGGATTAGTATAGAAGAACATCCTAGAATTTGGGTATTGTAGAAATTTTTTGAGTTTTCTAAGCAATACTTTTATCACTGGATATGAGCAGGTAGAGGAGGCTCTTGCACATATGTACCTTGGGGTAAAACCCAAGAACACCACTTTGAGCTTGACTCGAACGGGAACAGGTGCATGACAACAGGCCTTTCTGCACTCTTGGTTACGACACTCCCTAGGGATATGCATAGGATTATTCTCATTTTCATTACAAACAATTATGAAGGGTTTATGAGTATATACTTTCTGAAAGAAAACATTTATTTTATGATTATGTATTATATACATAGATTGCTCAATTTTACCACCAATTGTTTTTATT
Organism: Viscum album; assembly: GCA_963277665.1. NCBI lineage: Eukaryota > Viridiplantae > Streptophyta > Magnoliopsida > Santalales > Viscaceae > Viscum > Viscum album. Next base: position 2,143,465,715 of record OY728132.1, read on the forward strand.
TTCAAATAAAATCACTTTGGGGCTAAGTGAGAACATAATAGGATGAATAAAATTAAAACTGTGTGCCCAAGGGAATCCAAAATTGAAGACGCCAATGAGAGAACCAAAACATGATAAGAAGCAGGACTGGAAACCCAAAGGGATCAACCATTTCAAGAACTAGTCAAAAAACAAAAACACCCAAATCGGGCAGTAGAATGAACAACCAGATCAGTCGTGGATCAGGCTCATCCTGTACTATCACCACCCTCAACAATCTCACGACACACTCACCGCATCATGGGACCGTCCAACTAGTCAACGCCTCACAGGAGCTAAATCCACCATGACTCGAACACGACTGTCACAAAGGACAAAGAACCGGAACAACCAGATCCACACAAAAAGGAGCAGAGAAAACACAGGAAAAAAACATCACAAGATCCACAATCGATGGGGAGTAGTCGGAGCCGCGAACCCTAAAAAAAGAGACTCTTTCAACATTGAGCTTTCCTAAGGACTCCACCTGCAACCTTGTAATGTCCCAAGAGGAGATGGTTACCCTGCCCAACCCAAACAAGAAGAAAATGGGGGGGGCATCAGAGAAGAAGGTGATATCATTGTGGGTGCGGAAGCGAAGACCTGCAAATCTGAATCGACAGAGGAGGTTGAATGACGATCATTCTCGAAAGATCTCCGGGTCCACAAAACCAAAGAGAGTCGACACACCATGCCACGCACATCCTAACCCATGACCGTGCCGAGCCAGAAGGAATTAGGGGAGGAAAAGGGAAAACAGAGAAGAAAAGTGGTAGGAAACCCTTGCCCGTGGAGGGAAGCTCCCGTTCAACGATGACCTATAAATAGTTCAATTTATGTAATGTGTTTTACATGTATGGAATTATGTATTTTGAATCATAAAATGATCAAGTTTATACCATTGTTTAGAAATGGAGCCTAGTAGAAGGAATGGAAACTGTATCAATGCATGAACTCCATATAGGGATTTCCCTCCTGCTCAAGATAATTATAGTGGTGCTGGTGATGCAACTGGTGCTGATCATCTAATCATCATGTTGGGACAACTCACTCAGGTTATGAATAATAACATTACTCGTATGGATCACCCTGACTCGAAATGTGGAGGATCAATGTTAGATCACTTCATGAGGCAACAACCACCAACATTTAGTGGCAGTAAAAATCCCTTAGTAGCTGAGCAATGGATAAATTCCTTAGAGAAAATATCTCATGCCTTGGGATGTAGAAAAAGGGAAAAAGATTTCCTGGCAGTTTACCGCCTCACAAGAGATGCTGATCAACGGTGGTCATTGATTCAAAATATAATGGAAGATGATAAAGTATCAAATATTGAATGGAGGGATTTCAAAGAGCGTTTCTTAGAATAATACTTTCCTCCTGACCATCGAGCAGATATGGAAAGGTAATTTCTGATTCTGAGACAAAAGGAGGATGGGAATGTTGCAATGTATGAGGCTAACTGTACAAGGTTAGTGAGGAAAGATAAATATTATATACATAACCCATGAAGTAAGATTGATCGTTTTTTTATGTATTAAAACTATTTCTTCTTCGAGCATTAGTCTCACAATATTTCGCAACGTACGAAGATATAGTCTCATGTGCTATCAAGACAGAAAAAGAATTCTCTAAATCATATGACAATAACGTAAAGTAAGAGAAAAAGAGAACGATGGAGCAAGAGATAGATAAAGGGAAAAAGGGAAAGAATGATTTTCTATTATGTGAAAATTTTGCGATGAAACACCCCTGTACTTTCCTAAAATGAATGTGAGTTTGTTACAAATGTGAAGAAAAAGGTCACCAGACTCGTGATTGAAAGGGAAAGAAGGAGGCTATCAAAGTTGAATGAAAAAATTGTAGAGAAATGGGGCATTATGAAAATGAATGTCCTAAGCGTAAGAAAAAAAACATAATGTATAAAAGGATAAGGGATCAAGGAAAATATTATACTGTTACTACAGTTGAAGAGGAATAATTAATGTATTTGTGTTTTTGAACACAAGGATTATATTATAGCTATGAGAATAATGTGATATATATAACGTTTGTAATGCATTACTTGTTTTTTTCATTAAGGTTTTAATATTACTAAGGTAATCATATTTTCAGTATGTGATAATAAAATAAACATAAATCTTTTTGGAGAATCTGATGTTGCAATTGATTTGGGAATTTAGATACCTTTTAAAGAGAGTCTAGATAGAGGTACTTTGGATAACTATAATTTTTTGGATATTGAGTTTGGAAAGAAGTATTTTTGATAATTCTAGTTTGAGAATATTTTTGGATTACCATAATAGGACAACCCAAATGTCGGGCGACAACCTATCGCGTCCGAAAAGGCAGCGAGACTTGTACACACAACTGAAGGCCGATAAGGGTGTATCACCTACCATCGACCCACATAATGTACTGGATTGAATATTTTAGTTTTTTAAGTTCTGATAGATAAATGATAAATTTATTTTTGGAACCCTATGCGGTTATGATAAATAGAATATTTTTGAGTTCTATTATCTATTTGAGTGAAATATGAGTTTGGGGTAGAAATTATTTGAAAGTTGAAACTCTACTTGTCCCGTATATATATATATATACACCTCTCTCTTATTCTATGAATAAATTAATTCCTAAACATTAAGAAAGGTATATAAAAATGTGTTATCTTAATACCATATGATTTGTTGAATTTATGATATTTTAAATCACCATAGATTGAAAGCTTTGAGTCACTAAATTCTACACTTGTTTGTGATTGATGACCTCAATCACACCCTAAAAATATTTATGTTTTCCTCCAATTATGTGTCTCTAATTTCCAACAATTTTCTCTTAATTGAGATCCTATTTTTGTTGTGACTTTTTAATTTCCCTATCCCTCTTATTAAGGTAAAATTTTATGAACCTTATTTCCAATATGGGTATTCCACAAAGGAATTTTCTATATTAATCCTTTTATTATCGAAGAAAAATTTCAAATTGAAAGGATTTAATTTATTGAAGGAGGGGATAATGTAACACCCCAAGCTTCCTCCATCCGCTTCTCTTTGAATAATACAATAGTGTGTGTTGTACGCAACTTCTAGTTCTAACACACACCACAACCAATCGAACTAGCCATTATGAATAGTAATATCCACATTTTAAAATTTTATAAATTTAATCTTTCCAAATGGACTTCATTTTTGTATTCATAATATCAAAATTATCCTAGGGTGAAATTTTGGAACGTTTTGGGTAATTTTATATTTTGATGAATAATGAAAATTTCAAAATTTTAATTAAAAACAACTTTTCTAATCGAAATAATTAACAGAGATACATTATGAATTTGAGTGGTTTTAAAGTGTATTTAGAATATATTTTTACCATTTAATACAATTTTTTTCATTTACATCATTTCATAATTAAACTAGACATAAACTAGTGTCAATCGTTTGATAATTATTATCTCTTAAAAAAACTCTTTTTGTCATAAAAATTGGAATTATTTTTAAATTAATTTCAGCCTCTTTTGTGTTTTGAATTTGAAAATATGGAATGCATATTTGGAATTATGATATCCAAATTTTGTAAATGGGTAACGTTTATTTTTAGTCATTTTGAATAATTACTTCGGTAAATATTTTATTTACCATGGTTAATGGATAAATCTGGTAAATAAGGGTAAAAAATAATATTATAATAATAATAAATTACCGTAAAACATGCTATAACAATATTGGATGATACATATCCCACCATGGGAATCTTTGGGACGATTTTGGGACCCCATTTAGCCACTTGATCGTGATAAGGACACTTTATATTAATTAAGTTAAAATAAATACAAAAATGACATAAGCATATAACATTCAAAAAAACAAATTTTACTTAGGGTTATATATGGTTTATTTTCAACTATTAATATTCATTAGAAAGGTAAAAATATTTCCTACGTAATGGTATTTTATTTATAATTTTTGGGAATTAAATAATTAAATTTATTTATGACACAATAATAATGCGGTATTTTCCTTATTAATTAAAGAATAAAATAATTGGTATTATAAATGGTAAAATAAATATAATTTTAAAAATTTTATGACATACATGAATTTTATTGGTTAATATGACATTATAGTATTTCTTAAATGAATTTTGTTTGAATTAATAAAGTTGTTAACACTTTAAAAAAAATTATTGAATAGTTTCAAAATAGACATATATGATTTTTTAAATGAAATATTATTTTATTAATTGATATTATATTCCTAAAAATATAAGCTTCATCAAAAGTACATTTATCATGATATTTTTATCAATAATTGAACACTTGGGGGTCGCTTGGATGTATATATTATGTTTATTAACTATATAATATAAAAATACAATGTTACATGGTAAATGTCAAACTAATTAACTAAGAGGTAAAACTGAAATATAATGTTAATATAATGACCCAAACCTATATAAATTCTATTGGTTGAAATTATTTCGACACATACCCACCTTAGACTTTAAATAATCTACTTTGGAGCCATTATAAACCAAATATGAATTTATTATAAAATAATTTTTCTAGCTTTTCCAAAGGTGCCCCTCACCCCTCTTATAAAAGGTCACTCCCCCTTCTCACTAATTCACACATTCATAGCCTTTTGGCTCGACCAACGCCTAACCAAATATCATATAAACTTCCCTCACTTCAACCTAGAGGCCATAGTTTGATTAGAAAGCCAACCTAAGGATCCCTTTTAATTAAATCAAAAGGAATAACCTAAAGAAGAGGAGGTTAGACTACCATCAACCAAGGAAAAGTACAATGTAAGGGGTTTCCATCTCACTCCTTATTCCCATGAGATTCATACCATAATAAAACTATTACCTTTTTTGTAGTGTATGTTCTACCCATAATTGTATTCATTGTGTAATGAACTTTAATTTATGTGTATCTACATATTCATTGTATGATACCACTTTCATGGGTTGTATGTTTCGTAAATTACCAAATTGGTAATGTTTTATTTCACAATATCTTCATTATCTGAGGTTTTTTACACATAATTATCTACTGGGATCTATTTATCATCCACATCCATGTTTCTTAAAAAAAATATTTCAATTAATTCTTACTATATTATAAACTATGGTTTAATTTCATTTTTACACTTGTTGACTATTTATAAGATGTTTATAAAGGAATCATTCTTTCGTTTTCCAAACAGGGTCCTTTTTAACCTTTTCAACAGAGTTAAGGTAATAATGTCTTTTTTAACTTATACAGTGGGTGCATCTATTGTCCACCTTTATAAAATCTTCAAAGCTTCACTTACAATCTAATAAAGATATTTTCAAAGTAATTTTCTTTTATATTTATGTTACTTTTAAATGATTTAAAAAAAAGGGATATTTCCCTCAAATAGTATTGATTTTATCTATGTCAACACCCTTTGATAAATTTTACACTTTTTTGAAGTTGATTTATTATGAGACAAGTCAACAATATTGTATATAATGTTTTTTGATATGTTCGACTATGGATGAGCTTTTTTTTATGCCATTAATTGTTTATGATTAATGTTTTTGCATGCTAGTTTTAATACAAATGTTTGTGTTATATTCCATCCTCTTCTTATGATTAATGTGTTGGACTAATATGTTCTGGGTTTGGGACCGGTAAAATTAAGCCCTCTGGGTTGGCGTCCGGTTACAGCAGACCCTTCGGGTAGGTGTCCGGTTATTAGAGGCATTCCGAGTTGGTGTCTGGTTATTATAGGCACTCCGGGTTGGAGACCGGTAACAGAGGCTCTCCGGGTTGGGTTCTAGTGATAGTTAACCCTTAGGTCATGGCACTAGGAATTGACACAAAAATTAATGTTCGGCATTATGCATTCATACATTATTAATGTGGTTATTGATATTGCATGTGATTATTCAACTAGTAGAATATCCAGCTGAATAATTAAATGGAATTATTTCATTATTTCTTTACCATATTATTATTAAGTTCATGTTTTAAAGGCTTTTTTGTAGTTATACATTTCCTTAGATGTTTATGCTTATTTATGAATGCTTTCGCTGTATTGTTATCCTTACTGAGTATCTGAGCTCACCCCTTTCTATGTTTTATTTTTCCAGGATGTGATGAAATAATTTATGACTGATCTGTAGGGATAGTCTGAAGAGGATATGAGTGTGGACTGTGGAGAATATATTATTATATTTTTTAACTTTATGATGTAATGTAAACCTTATGAATGTATCTAGTGATTCCAAGGCTACTAAATTAATCATTCTTTAAAGACTTGATCTTTTGTGATTATGCTAATGTTACATAATAATACACCAACTCTGGGTAACTGGGGTCATGGCGTTATATGTATTGACTAATTTCCACATTCTATATTTCTATAAAATGTAAGGAACATCATTCATTCATGATGCACTAAAAGATCATGAGAGTCATGATTTGTCATCTCATATCTCTTCAGTTATAATCAATGACAAATTATTTGAGTTGGTTATCTAATATTCACAAAACCCCATCTGGTGGGATAACTCATTAATCTCACAAACATCATCCAGATTTTAACTCAAACATAACATAAATGGAAAACCTTATAACCCATATTAATGATAAAATCCAATAATTCATAAATAATGAAACTAAATCAGTTTAACATTGATCTCCATGTATGAACAAGAATATATTTGTTGGTACATTCCAAAAATGTGAATATCCTCATCATATATTCTTCTAAAACATGGTAATGACCTAAATTACATTAAATCATTATTATAACATACATGATTATTTTCTCAAAATTATATTTTTTATATTCTATAATTCCATGATTTTTTAGAAATCTTCCAAAAAAACATAAACTAATTTATCAATAGATATTTATCATATATGAGGTAATTATTGTTATCTAATTTACGTTATCCAAAAGAATCGTCTATTTATCAAAGAGAAACACAATGTTATAAATATATTTATCACATTAAGGGTTTAAATACCTTTATCTATAGATGAATTTTATATTTATTCATCCCTATTAAATATATCAATTTAGTAATTAAATAAAACTTATAATGAAAATATTTATTAATTTTATGATTCATATAAAATAATATTTGAATTCAAAAATAGAAGTTCTACATTCTGTATAATAATTCATAAACCATTACTCAATATTCATCAAATTATTCCTTAATACGTCATTACTATAATATATTATAAATTTATTATGTTTCCTCAACCTCAAGAAATTTATAATTATTATGAATAATGTTAACATTAATATAATAACATAACATACCATTCACATATCATTTTCTATCTCTTTATTTGTAGAAGTATATCCACTACACATACCACCTTCCTCAATTTATTTATAAAATTTTCATTTTTGAAATATATTTCAATAATTCAGATATATTCCACATTACGAACAGTTATTGTTAATAATTTACTATATAGTTCTCTTTATTTACTACGACCATAAATCATTGGGTCAGAAACATTTTATAAACAAGAATACTACACAACTGTGAAATGTTTTGAAAGATGTATAAATAAAGAAACCTTCCATACTCTATGACATCGTATATTTATCCTAGTTTATTCATTATAATATTATATTGAAATTATTAATTATGGTTCTTGTTGAGTCTATGAATTTAAAATGCAAATCCCTTGTGACTGTCAAATCAGGTGTGCAGCAAGGCCCGTTATTGTGTACCATAATACCCCTAACCAGGCCTAAAACATCTAGTTGGAGTTGTTACTCATAGGTACATATCTCCCTATCCACAATAAATTTTTGTTTATAGGAATGTATTTATTTATCGGAATCCACTAACTATATCATTTATCAAAATTCGATGACATTTTTAGATACTAATTCTTATCATTAGACATATCCACAGTGACATCACAAGAAATAATATTATAAATACCCCTAGGATACTAACTAATGTTTTCTAATCCCAACTTCTAACGGATGAATAATCCATTCCTTTGACGCAAACTATGGAATAATGGGTATATGTTATATGAATATTATATAATTATAGATGAATATTGATTATATAATGAAAATACATGCCTGATGACCATAATTGTTTAGATTATTTGGAAACGTGGGAAGAAAATACTAAACATAGGGGAAATATCTTAATAAACTACATTATTACTTATACCTAAAAACATTCATCAAAACTAAGAGAATGGATACATAATAATATGGTGAGCTCATACGATCAATATGGGTAAATAAGGAAAATATGTATGCATGACATATAATAAGGGTATGAAACGTGAGAATATAATATGAAGATCATAACCAGAGGATTAGATATCCTCTTAAATATTGTTAGTTTATAAGACATTGATCATAAAAATATTTATAGAAGAATTAAAAAAATCATAACATATGTATACGAAATGGAATTTTTTTTCTTGTACATTTTTTTATAACATGATAAACATATATAAGTAGAAAATGGTTCACTCACTATGTTTAGGTCATGAAATAATCCCCCCATATCAACATATGGAATTGATAACATATCCATTCATAAAATTATGAATATGTAATCGGGTTCACTCAAAACCTTTTGGACAAGAAACCAAGTCCATGCATAACATTGAGAACATGTAATCTGGCTTAGACATGACATTGATAATAAGTAATCAGGTTCACACATAAACATATGGAAATGAATCAAGTTCTATTAATAGTACTATGTACATATAATGAGGTTCACTTATAACATTGTTAATATATAATTAGGTTCATGCATAAATATATGGACATGGGACCATGTTCATGCATAACATTATGATAATGTGATATGTTTCATGCAAATCCTTATGAACAGGTAACTGGGATCATGAATAACATATAAACCTATGGATCCTCCATTAATACCAAATCCATTGGAGGGTGATATAGGACCCACTATTCTAATAATTACATCATTCATACATGTGCCACAAAATAAAACAATCATCATGAACCATAATAATATATAGGATTTTTCAATATCAAATAATAAACCATGAAATGAAATGGTATTAATTAACATTTAATTAAATAAAAACTATAAAAACATAAACGTATCATAATCACTTCGTGAAATTATAACCCATTAAAGTAAGAAGGTTTCAAAAAAATATAACTCATGACAGAATAATTGGTTTTATAAACTTCAAGACATCATATAGTAAGACATTTATAGAATAAATGGTGATGGAACATTTAGATTATTTCTTATAAATTCATGACTAATATTAATGTACCTCATCAATGTTTGAAATTTTTGTATACTATATTTTGAAAATATTTCATCAAAAATATATAATTTCTTCATAAAAAAGTATCCCTTGTTTAAAAAAACATTTTTAAACTCATTTCTTGGAAAGTAATCATGAAAATAGAAAAATAATTCTCTTAAATCCATTTTAATACATTTTCGTTGGAATCATATAAATAATGATTAAGGAAGTTTAAATCATTTAAATAACATAAAAATTATAGAAACCATTTTACTTGCAAATGTAATTTAAATAATTTAAATGAATCATTGAAATTAATAAAAAATTAAATATACATTTTCTCTGAACAAGATCCATAATGATATGTTTAAAACATTGTTTTTCACTATATTTTTGAAATAAAATATATATCCCAACGAATAGAGAAATTAAATCATATTTTCTTAAAATTTTTTCTTAATTATCATCAGTACGAAATAATGTAAAATAGTAGTAAAACATAGTTATATATGAAAAATAATCATCAGATAGTTAAAATTATTAGTTTTCATGAAATATGGATATTATTATTTCAACAATGAAGTCATAAATATTTACAACCTTCAAAAGTGATTAGATAGTGTCTATAAACTCTTAGAATTTTATAACTTGTGATAATACACAGCATGTAAGAAAATAAAATAACATGAACTATAAAATATATTTAAAATTATAATATTAATTATATGAGACGTAAAATAAATTTTTATACACCTAAAAAATTAATTTACGTTCATAACCAAATACAGGTTTCATAGAAAGAAAATTGAGACAATATTATTTTAATAATTAGCTAACTTTTGAATCTAAAACCCATGAAATAATGATCATATAATGTATATTTAAATACAAATATATTTCATTATAAGATATATGATGTAAACCCTTGTGTAGTATACATTCCACATAAAAGGAATGGGTGGTGAATAAATCATGTATCTAATGGGAATGAAATGTGAGAATAAATCCCATTACCTTTTGTCTTGACTCTCTTAACATTAATACAGGATTCATATGTATAAAATATATTTTAATATAATTATTTTACAGAATCATATTATTATATATAATACCAGATTTTTTTATTAATTCCATATATAACACACTTGTTAACTGTAATATGTTGTTGGTTTACTTCATGTAATATTAACTTTGTTCTCTACATGCATCTTAATTTTTTATATCTTTGGTCCTTATAAATTTATAATATTTTTCATAACGTAAAACAAGATATAAATATTAAATAAATACAGAATTGTTTCACCAATATAATCTAATTAATATATATATATGAAAAGGAATACATTGTTCGTGGAGGTGGTAAGGCATATGTAAGCATGAAAGTTGTTTCTTCTTATATTTTTTTATAAAAGGAAATATAGAAAATTACATATTATTATCTATATATGTATATATATAAATATACTTATTATAGTATAATTATTATATCGTATATATCATATAAGTTCTCTAATACAATCCTTAATACATTCAATGTAGTGTGTGAATGAATCAAATTGCTTTTAAGGGGTGGTAGTCTCCAAATCCTCTAACAAAATTAGAGTATTCACACTAAATGGAGAGTAAAATGAGACGTGTTGTAAACGGAATAAATACTAATAAATACATACTAAATATAGTTAATGAAATCTATAAAAATATTTTCTATAATAATTTCTACCATGATAGGGTGTTAAAGAAAACATATAACCCATTGTTCTATGAGATGGTATTTTTTCATACACATAAATATTATGTTATTTACCAATTTGATGGATGTGTGTGTAATTGTTGGATGAAGCCATAAAAAATATGACTATAATTAGGATTCTGATTTTTATGCAATAATGTCATAATGAGCGTTCATATTTCTAAAATGAATGTAAATTAAAGAAGCATGACTGGGGGTGTTACCTCTTAATCAGGTAACTTCTTTTGGATTACGACCAATGGATTCCAAGAATTTGTTACCACCCAAGAGTTGATTATATTATAAATTGATGTATTTTTGGATGATTATTGGGATGATCTTTCCCAGTCCTATTTTTTTATAAATGAATAATGAATAAATATATCTACTGGGCTTTTATAGCGAAGGGAAAGGGGAAATTTATCATTATTTGAAAAAAGGTTACGTGTAACCATGTTTATACCTAAAAAAATACATAATAATCTAACAAATCAATATTTTTTGTTTAATAGACCTATAATTTCTATCTTATCTTTTTTTGGACTAGTTACTATGACAATTTTTTGTTTAAAATTTATTGTTTAGTATATTATTAATCTAATTTTTTTCATATCAACTGTAAATAAATTTAATAATTTCACTAAAGGTTTTAGTCAAAAACATCATTGAAATTATTAGAAATTATAATTTATGAGGAATTCAAATATAAAATATATTATTCCAAATTATAATAACATATTTTGATGATGATAATTTAATATTAGTCATGCTGATGAGATGACAATACAAATTTTTTATGTAAAAACGTCTAAATGATTTCAATGTTTTTATAAAAAAATTCAATGAGAATTTGATACAAAAAACCTTTATTTTATTAAATCAGAAAAATATTTTATAATTATGCATTTAAACAAATTTAAAATATAATTTATCCATATAAATAAATTATACAAAAAGTACGTTTTGAACTAAAATCTGTTATTTTTTACATTTCATTATAAAAATGAATCTTCCCAGCAAAAAAATAATTCTAAGATAATTTTTATGATTATATTCGAATTATTATTTGTATTTTTACATATAATATTTTTAAAATGGTTATAATTTTAAATTATTTTGGGTTATCAATAAAAAAAATTTGTCTCTGTTAATATATTGTTTTTTATGTGTGAAATTGTGTTTGTTCATATCGTATTCCTATAAAACATATTGGATGAATATTAAAAATATTCTATTGAATATGTAACATATATATTTCATTAAAATCACTAAGTATTATTGAATAATTTTGTTTATGAATTCAAAACACCTATGAAAAAATTAAAGTAATAATAATATTTATTGTCAATTTTTTTTTCTTAGATTCATTTATAATCTATTAGTAACAACCGAATCCATTTTATATTTATATAATCCATAAATTTAAATAATTTTATTTACACTTTTAAAAAATACTGATTTAATAGATAACTTATATCTTATTGAATTAAATAATAATGTTCTACTAATATATCATTGTCATGTAATATTTGATATTTATTATAGTGATTGATATCGAATACAGTCCCACTTACATATAACACAAGATAACTAGGTGTTGTGTAGCACACTCCATGATGGAAAATGTGAACATAATGTTTGACTAAAATCAATAAAGATGATTAACTATAGTATGAAATATTTATATAAATCTCCCAACCAAATATATATGTTGATTAATTCTTAGTTAATAAGAACCCATTTTTATTTGAGGTCATTTTATGTCGAATAAATATATTTTCATAATAAATTGTATTTATTTATTTTTCTTATAGAATATTATATGTATTTTCTATAAAGTTTAAAAAAAATTCATATGAATGTTATAATTTTTTAATTCTTCATATCAAAATTACATTTTGCAGAAATCATAGTATTTTTATGAAAGAAGTTGATTTTTTATTAAATTGTTAAATAAACTAATTTTGTAAAACTATCATTTATTTTCCTTAACGATAGTCATTTTTCATTGAATTTAGACCTAAATGAGAATATGTACCCTTTGATAACAAATATCATAATTAATTAGATAAGAACAACAATTATACTTATTTTTTGTATAAGTTCCATTATTGGTATATTTTTTCTAAATAATTATTTTTTTAATGAATTATAAATTTTATTCATTAAAATTTTATTACGGTGCTAGATATAAATATTGAAAAATTGATCCGATATTTTTAATTACAAGTTCCAAATTTTATAATTTGTTCTCTTTTATTTTTATCCATTATGAATAGTATCCACAGTAAATAATTTTCACCATAATAAAGTTTTTGTAAGGTATTGAATGAAGTAAAGTAATATTATTGGGACTATAAACAACACTAATAGATTTCATTATAATTTTGGATGAGTGTTTTTTTACCATACCCGTCTAATATTATAATTTATGGTCATTTTATCAAATTTTTTGTTGAAAATGACATATATTATTTTAATTATATATAAATTCAATAATGTATATCTCTTCCTTTTAATATATAATTTTTCATAGGGATAGAAAACAATTATGTCTCATTATAATTATTTTATTATTAAATAGATATTTGGATTGAATTTCAAATTTTCTAAAATATTTTGGCAACAAAATTTCTATTTATATTCTAAGGAAATATGTGCTTAATTTTTTGGTAAATAATTGAGACATATTTTAAAATATTTTTTAAACACTAAATGTACTTATTTATTGGTTGTTATAGTGTCCCAGAAATTTAATAAATACATAAAAATATAAAGGATGTTTGTAATTTCTATATTTGAATTTAATTTTTTTCATGTTGTTTTAAAAGTAAAAGTAATTAAATAGTTACAAAATAATATGAATGATATTTTCTGTTATATTAAATTTAATTAAATTACATAAATGTAATATAAAACTATAAAAGGGTTAATAAGTGTAATAAATAAAACAAAATTTCATCCCTTGTCAATTTATAATCCTACTATCAACTTATATTTAAAATTTTAACCATTTAATATTGAAATTTTCATTACCCCTATTATCTATAAAATTTGTAAAAAAATGGGTTACACCAAAATATAATCTCCAAAATAAAATATAAACCTATCTATTTTAATTTATATGGTTATTTTAAAAACATATACTCTTTATATTTTAATAGAATTAATTTTAGAATAATTTTAAATGTGTTCGATGCATATTATATATTAATATTATATTTATTTCTAAAAAATAGTTGAAAATATTTTATAATAAAATGTTTTTTCATAGACGATTCAAAATTCAGAAAAAAACTATCAGTATATTAGTGAATTAAATAAGGTTGATAACTTTCTCTATAGTTTACTGGATACCCAATTTATATTTTAATTTACCTCTCCTAACACATGATAATAAAAAACATTGATATCATAGATTTTGTCAATACACTTAAAAGGAGGTTAAAAATTGACATAAGAGTATAAGAATAAATAATAATTGTATATATGTTAATATATGATATTTTTTTGACTCTTTGTCATCAAATTTTGTAATTATATAAATTTTTATCCATTTTATGTAAGTTATTAGTTAGTATTAATTTAATACTTTATGAATTTCCTTAAATTCTCTCCCCCTAACATATAAATGTTTATCCCCTATATTATCATCATCACACATTTTGTGAACTCTATATTAGCCTTGAACTAAAAATATAATTTCAAAAAATACTCACCCTTTTTCTATTATTTCTATTTGGATGAGAAAATATACCACATAGGGATTAAGGTGTGAAGAGAAGGTGGTTTTATGGTGATGTGGTATTGCATTTAATATAATGTTCTAGTGTAATTTTCCTACCAACCCCCTAAATAAATCATGTGTTGTATACATAATTTAAATTTAAATTTACCCATTATTTTTGAAGATTATAAAATTAAAACAAAACTTTAAGTCATTTAATTTATACTATAATTGGAAAAACATTTGTGATTTTTTGGAAAATTTAAATTTTTTAGTGAATAGTTAAAATATACATTTTTAATAAAATTGTCTTTTATTTTTAATAATTAATTTTTAATTATTATATGAATTTTATTTCATATTAACATATTTGAAATTTTTTAATATTAAATAAAATTAATTACATTTAAATTATCTTTATAATAAATTTTATTGTTTGATTTTTAGGAATTAAACCACATTTTTTTATAATTGTTTTTAAATTTTATTATTTGAATCCATTATAAATAAATACAATTACCAGTAATTTATAATTATTTATATGAAATGTATAAATTATTATATATAAATCTAAATTCTTCTAATTATTATTACTTCACATGTATTTTCTATGAGATCATATTTTCCTTAAAATGTCCATTTCTTCAAAACTTATTTTCGATATGTTTCAGGGTTTATATTGATTTTAATTATAAAAATTATGTGAAATTAATTGGGAAAAATATATTTCATATTAATAATATTAATAATTAATATTATTTTATAATATTAAATTAACTATTTACCCTAAATTATAGTAGAAAGAGGTAAACCTATTTACCAGGTTATGGTTAAAATAGGTTTAATTTGGGTTAAACTAAAATGATACATTTTATGAATTACACTAAACATGTATAAATCATATTTGAAGGTTTTATTTATTTTTTATATCTTCTATGATTCAAAACATTTATATTTATATCCTTTTTCAATGATAAAATCATGGATGTAATTATTTCATTCAAAAAAATTCATATGTGTCTGCTTCCCATAGTACAAAAGGAACCTAATATCGTCTCTATTAAAAACATTCCAAAACCATTAGATTACAAAATACAATTTCAAATAACATAAATAAATCCATATCATTGTTATATACTCTATTTATTGATCATAAATACATCCTTTATTGTATTTTTTAGAAGATAAGGAAAATTTGTATAGAGAAACAACATCCTTCTGAAAATAGATTTTCATTTTATTTATCATTACACCTACATAATATATTATTGAAACATGATTATATTATAACCTTTGAATAATAAAGTTAATTTTCTATTTTCATTTTATGATCCTGACCTAATATCATCTCATACGCCCTCACATGGTTAGTAAACTCGTTGATCGTGTGTGTGACATATTATTGCCTTATGAATATAAACAATAAGACTTACATCACTGCTTATCACATATAGATATAATGATATATAAAATTTTTATATATGGTATTTATGATTTAATTATAATTCATGAATTAACATATCTTATATACCTTATTAATTTCTATTCCATTGAAAATACCATAACGTTACTCGTTTGTATGTCGGACTACCACTCTGTGAAGTGTTGAGATTAATTTTTAAATTTTAACTACATAGAAATTAATATAGGAAAATTAAATGAATATATAGGATATATATTATGTTTTATCTTTTATAAAATATAAATTCATGATATGCCTCCTTTAATTTTCACATGTTATGGAAATAATAATTTCTACTATGTGTACGCTTGACCTATCATCTCTCAAATGTGATGTGCTTCATTTTCAATTTTCAAAATTCAATAATAATTATTACTAAATATTATATGAACAAAATTTTTATAGATAACAATTAAATCATTATAAAAATAATATAATTTATCTTATGATTGATATCAATAATATGCATGATAAAATATTCATGAGAGTAAAAGGAAATTAAAACACTAATAAAGAGTGATAATAAAATATTGTTAACAAATGAGTGAAAATATGTTTTGAAAAATAAAATATATGATATTAAAACTAATAATTTTACTATAGAATTAGTATATTAAATGTTTTAAACCACAATTAAGGATTTTCAGTCATTTTTATTTAATGGGATGTGTGACATAAGCTATTTTCGGGACACATAATTTTTATAGTGGTTTATATATCCACTTTATTGATTATATTATTACATTATTATCAGTGAAATGAAAATTTTAACCATATAACATACTTAGGAGTTCATTTTTTGGATATATAAATTTTTATCACCTAATAACCCCAAATATTAATTATCACCTTAGTGATACATATATCGTAATGCCTTCCATATCAATACATACATTTTTAAGACCATTTCCCTTTAAATACCCCCAATTTATCATATATGGTGAATTTACATAACCTTTATATATTATATAATGAATAATTCATACATATTTTTATTTTAAGATTAAATTGTCTAATTTCATTAAAATAGAATATGATTCAATGTTTACCAAGTGTTAATAGATTTATGATTCTATCACATTTTAATCACAATGATTTATACATGAATTACCATTGAGATAAACTATTTGATTATTCTTTTACCATCATCCAGGATTTCAATATACTATATCTATTAATAAACAATTCATGTAATATTTACATTTTATTCTCTTTGTTATTTAATATTATTGGTAAATTAATTTTTTAAAAATATATGACTTCTTTTATCTCTTCGGTCACACGTAATTAATCATATAAAACCATGATTTCTATAAATTATTTAAAAAATATTTTTATAAAATTATGAATATGAATAATAAAATTATATTTCCCCTTTTTTAATTATTACAAATAATTTTGATATGAATCTTCCTGATGTTTTCAAAAACAAGGTTTTTTTGAGATTTACCAAAAATGTTAATATAATAAATATGTTAATCTATATTGTATAAATGGAATTTCACACATTCATGTCCACTGAACGGTTTAGATAATACCTTATATGTTATAATGGTTAATTTAAATGAAATTTTGTTTCTAACTATTCAATAAATTTTTACCTTTTAAATATATTTTAAATGATGAATTTTTTCCTCAGATAAATGTTTTATTATTTATTATATGGATCAACAACATATGTTGATGTTATGGATTTTGATTAAATTAAATATATTTTTTAATATAAAACCCTAGATTATTATATATTCCTTTGATTGTGTAATACATTCCAAATTACCATATCTCAAATTCCATCGTAATGAAATCCCCTATGATTATGTTATGATAAATTATTTTTCTACCCATTTCATTCAATAAGAAATTCACTATATTTATTCCATATGGTTTATATCATAAATAGAACACATATTCAGATAAATGAAATGAATTTGAATGTTTAGTCCTTATTTATGCATGCATCTAATGAATTGGGTAATATTTATGTCTTATGAGATGTCATGGGACTAGTTAGTGAACATTATCTATAATGGGATGCTTTCCACCTATTAATGTTTTCTGGGATGATATAAATGAATTATTCCTATGTTATGTTTTATATTACTTCCAAATTTAATTTAATTCCATGATCTCATGATGAAATTCTGAATATGTTATTTTCCCACTTGAGGGACAATGTAACGTCTATTTTCTGATATAATGGAATACCGTTGACTCACATTATATAAATCCTTATCATTCTTATATCATTACATGGATTTTTAGATAACCACTTATTTTTTATATTAATGAGGTTATCCCATTTATATATTTAATCATAACTAGATTTAAAGAGATGACTATTTAATATAAATTAAGGATTCTGTGGTATAGTTTTAATTGATGTGTTATGAATATAGTCTCACTATGATATAAGGCCTTTACGATCTGTGTGATTCATTAGTGGGCATTTTTGTTTTAAAATCATGTAATAATATGTGTAAACGTATTTTTTCATGATAATTGGTATCAAAGAACATGATTATATAATCATTTGATATAGGAATATAAAAATGGTGTGTACCATAGGGATAAGTATATCTATAATTCTAATATTACATAAATATTATAAAATTGTATTGAAGTATAGATTAGTATATTTTGAGTACTTAAATTAATATTTCGATATTAAATATGGATGTAGTTATAGAAAAAAAGTATGTAGGTATAAAAACTTTATACAATTGGAATTGGTCTTGACTCGAGGAATACATGGTACATGGTAATGGGACGTATTGTGTACCTAGTTTGAAACTCATAGGGTATATAATTTGGAAATTGACAATATATTTGAAAATAATTATGTTGTATCATCTTTAATATGGTAAAGGGAACCTAGAAAATTATTAATATGTGTTGACCTCAACTATTTTGAAAATCTCAATTATGTTTCAATATGCTTTGATAATCCCAAATAATGTTTATCTTTATTTTAATTATTTTTTCAATATATGAAATCATATTATTATGTTAATAAAATAATCAAAAAGATTTTTAGAATGTATTATTCAATGTTTATGTCATGACACGCCTTCACCAAAAGGAGGGAAGGGATAGTAGATTTCCAATCCAATCCTTCTTTATGTTGAAGGATAGATAATGACACCCGAAACCCGCATTCAATATGTCCTGGACTGGTGACTAGAACCAAGGGTATAGAATCACACACAAGATGGAAGGCATTACACTTTTTATTTTAATAGGATTGAGAGATAAGGTAGCAACCCCAACAACACCAAAGATGAACGTAAAGGTAAAGCCCAAATTAATCTATTCCCACATGCATGTTCAAAAGTAAGGGATACAAGCCACAAAAACTCCAAAGGTAATGTACCAAAAAGAACGAAAACGACAACCGCAACTGCCCCAAGGTCCGAGCTAGTATGGTCCCGCATGATCCGTGAAGTCCTCCTGGAATCCCAAAAACAGTTTTTTATACGTAGGGTGATTATACAAGTACACTCATTAGGAAAAACAAAAGACTCTTGTGCACATGTGGGGATAAATTCTAATGCCCCATGGAAAAAATAATAACAAAACACCCAACAAGGATAGGCTATCCACCCAACCCTCACCAAGGCACATTCCCTAATTAGCGCAAATCAAGTAACATATAGTAATAGCGCATCGATATTTGGGTACCTCACACCACTTTCCCACTGGTTATTGAATAAATAATATACATCGAACCAATCCCGCCATTCTCACCATAGTACCACTACCATACCCGCCCCCACACACCTGGTCCACAACAGTAATCCCGCCCGCAGACACCTGGGCCACAACCGCTATCCCGCCCATTGACACATGGGCCACAACCACTATCCCGCCCACACACACCTGGTCCTCAACAATCTCAAATAACCATGCCCGCAAACACCTAGGCTAGAACAACCACTGTCATGCCCGAAGACACATGGGCCAAAAAGCTACCGTCACACCCAAAGACACATGTGCCTCATCTCGAACATACTTCCAAAACAACCTGCCCATATACACCTGGGCCAACCACCAAAACTACACCACCCTAAGATTCATGGGATAATAATGGACCTATGTCCATCACAGCCTACCCGAAGACTCTTGGGCTATCCAGGAAAGGGAGCAGAAAAGGATATAATAACAAGTCACTCATAGGAGTGTTGGGAAAAACACCCTCCCCATGAAATGGTGTGTTCTGCACTAAGTGCTCAACATGGTTGGGGCGCGAATAAGAAACATAAAGGCTGCAGATATTGGTATATGTAACAAACATTCATCCCAACCTAGGGGTTCAAAAATCTATGAACAAACACCCTTGTTACTATTCATTCTAAAAGAAGTCACGGTACTTAGGGCCAAGTCAAAACTCATTTCCAATCTAATTACTGTTTAAGCTATTCTTGCTTCAATGTTCATGTAATCTCATTAAAATAAAGTTATGCACTACTGGGAAACTAACAACATAAGCATAAAACAATGGAAAAATTTAAATCCAACAGAAATTCAAGCATTCACACCTGGTTCTGTTGAATAGATACAACAACAAAGGGATAAGTCAGATCCCTCGAAGTACTGGAACAAACGAAATGCCCGAGATATATCCCTATGTTCCCAAAATCTAGGAGCAAATGGTTTCTCAACAATAGAGGATTCCACCCAAATTTGTGATATAAGTAGAGTATCCACACATCCTCAAATTGACATGCAGCTAATGTACAACGACAGGGGATCCCATCCCCACCTGTATCACTCCAGCAATCATCATGTGGAAGCAACAGCCAAACTGCCACCACCAACCCAAGGCAGGCTGATGCATGTATTTTCAGATTTAAAAGATTTAACACACTCCATGGTTTCAATTCCACCGTGATTTAACTGAGGTTATCACAGAAAAGGGTTGATCCTTGTGTTCTCAATTTATTTAATCGAGTATATGTAATTAACCAATTATATGTTACAGTTATTTAAACATCCAGGAGCACTGAGGTTCATTAGTGCATAGAGAAAGACCACCAATGTCCAAGATTTTCAGTGAGCATAGGCCCATACAATTCACAACACATAACAACATATAGAGTACAGCAGAACATCGATCACACCCCCCCCCCCTTCATTTTTTAAAGGCTAGTTCATTGTCTTAGTTATGTTTGGCTTCATCAATTTCAACAAGGGAAAAAGAATACCCACCCAGCATGATATATTGAAAGGAGAGACGAACGAGAAAAGCCATTCTTGGTTGATCAATGATCAATGTTTCTATTCGCACGCCAAAATAGGGGAATCGTGGCTTGTAGGGCTCCCACACAGGTGCACCCTTGCCTCGAGAGCAAGGACTTATGAAACACAAGGAAAAATAAGGATACTATCCAATATGGAGAAGAATAATTTCCAGCGTGACAAATAGATGACATCCCAATGTTACAAGATAATAAATATGAATGCCTTGTAAGTTAGATCATTGTTATACCACGCTTTAGGGTGGTTACAGGACTGAATTAATAGTTATTTATTAGAGAGGTTTCTCAGGATTTTTAGATATTAATTATTTGTTGAAAATGACCTTGAAACATCTAAAAAGGTCAAAAGGTCCTAAAAGTGTTGTTACGGGAAAGTCTATAGAAGGAAATCCTGATAAGGCTAGATAACACTGATCGGTCGCCCCGATCGGTTGTGCCGATCGGTCGCACCAAGCGAGGTGTGGCCCCCATAGGATCATAGAATTTAGAAAATAGATGGAACATGAGGGTCTGGGCCATTACATCAGATACCTCTCAAACTATTCTCGCACTCAAGAATCCAGAACCAGACCTGAAGAAAAAAGGGGGGGTCCGAACAACCACCCCAGAAGATACCTCTCAAGTGTGAACCTCTCTGACACAGAAACACCTTACCTCCTAAACAATCACTGAAATCCTACCACTTAATTCCCTATGAAACCACGCAAAACAAAAGACTAATTTGTCCGGCTATGTGGGAGAGTGGTTACTCTTCTTACGTGTTAAGATGATATCCGCTTTGGGTGGCACTGACACGCCCACACGGGTTTAGTCGCATCCACTTTAATGCATCTTAACTAGGAATATGGTCCTCCCCTCCCCATCCTTTATGACACTTCACATAGATTCACAGGAAAATGAATGTGCACATCTCATAGTCATCAAGTTAAATCATTACATAACAAACAAGTACTGACAGAATAGGATAAAACTCAAAACATCTCTGGGTACTGGGAATGCATCTACACTTCCCTCTCCCAGGTACTCTCTTCAATCCCACCATGCCTCCATAACACGTGAACTAACAGAATGGTTCTTCCATGAAACACCTTCTCCTCATGACCTTTGATCATCACTGGCCCTTCCACGAAGGTTGTGTCTTCTTTGATATCTAGATCTCCCTAGTTGAGGACGTGCGAATCATCGTGAAGATACCAACGAAGCTGGGAGACATGGAAGACATAGTGCACCCTTTGTAGCTGTGGTGGCAACGCTAGCTGATACGCCACCTCGCTGACCCGGTGCAATACCTCGAAGGGGCCGATGAACCTGGGAGAGAGCATACCCCCTGCCAAAACTCTTCTACCCACGGTGAGGGGAGACATTCAAGAAAATGCGGTCCCCGACCTCAAACTCCAAGGGCCTTATCCTATCATCCACATATGACTTCATTCAGTCCTAATCCATCTTCATCCTCCCTCGTATATGCTAAACATTCTACAGTGTGCTCTGTACCACCTCCGGGCCATGAACACCTGCCTCCCAGACTTCTGTCCAGCACACGGGTGAACGACCCGGTATCCCGTACAAAGCATTGAACGGAGCCATTCCAATGGATGAGTGGTAGATATTGTTGTAGGAAAACTCTAGCATAGTTAATTGTAGCACCAATGATCCTCCAATGTACAGGATGCATTCTCTTCACATATATAAGAATGTCTGGATGGTGCGCTCTGTCTGCCCATCTGTCTGGGGGTGGAAGGCAGAGGTAAGGCGCATCTGGGTGCCAAAAGCATGCTGCAAACCCCTACAGACTCATGAGGTAAATCGTGCATCCCTATCCAAGTCTATGGACCTCAGAACTCCATGAAACCGCACCACCTCGTCTACATACCTTTGTGCTAGAGTTTCCACTGCACTTGACTCCCTGATCACCAGAAAGTGATCCGAATTCGTCAACCAGTCTACTACTACACAGATGGTGTCGTAGCCTCCTTGAACCTTGGGTAGACCCATGAGGAAATCCATCGAGTTGTCATCCCAATTCCACTAGGGGACATATAAAGGTTGAAACAAACCACCTGGATCACGGTGGTAAGCCTTCACCTGCTGACATACTAGGCACATGGCCCCAAACTCTGCCACTTCCCTCTTTACCCCCGGGCCATCCAATGTGTCCCCTCATACCCTAGTACATCTTGGAAAGTCCTGGATGATTCACCAAGAGTGAGCTCTGGAACTCACCAAGGACCCTCTCGTGCATTGCCTATGGAACGAACATTCTCTCCTAGAAAAGCATCTAGTTCTGACCATCCTCTGTCCACCCATCCAGAGCATCGCCTTGGCTAACCCAGTGATGCATCAATTCACACTCTGGGTATCCCCAGTGAGACTCCACCACCTGATGTAACATCGAACACTGTATAGTCATATGATACTGGTAACTCGTTCCCCTATCCATTCTCGCATCCAGGTGTTGGGCAGCCAACTCCTCCATCGCCCTCCAAGTGTCTGCTGACTCGGGGACCACATCCCTTTCTGACCATCTTCTCAAGGAATCAGCCACCATGTTTCCTTTCCCTAATGTGTAGGAATTCTCGAAATCATTATCCTGGAGGAACTCCATACACCTTCGTTATCATAGGATCATGTCCCGCTTGGAGAAGATGTACTTCAAGCTCTTGTGATCGGTGAAGACCACAAAGCGCTCTCTGATAATGTAATGTCGCCACAACAGTAGTATAAAAATGACCGTTGTGAGATTCATATCGTGGGTGGAATAATTATTCTCTTGGGGGCATAACTGCCTAGATCCATAGGAGATCTCCCCTTGCCGCTGCATCAAAACACATCTGAGGCCCTACCCTGAAGAATTACAGAATACCTCATACGCCACCCTTTCTTCTGGAAACCTAAACAATGTGGCACTAACCAACTTCTCCTTCTGATAGCAGAAGGATGCCTCGCACTGCTCACTCCACACGAAGACCTAGTCCTTTTTGGTCAAGGCTATTAAAGGTGTTGCAACTTGGGAGAAGATGGGTACGAACCTCCTATAGTAACATTCCAGCCTGAGGAAACTACAGACTTCTACCACGTCCTTGGGTGCTGCCCAAGAAACAACCGCCTCAACCATCGATGGGTCTACCGCTACTCCTTGCTCGGATAGCATGTTCCCAAGGATGTGCACTTCTCTCTTCCAGTACATTCACTTCGACAACATCCAATAGATCTGGTGTTGTCGGAGGTCCACCATAAGTATCCTCAGGTGCTCGGCATGATCCCCCTCTAATCTTGAATTGATCAGGATGTCATCGATGAACACGACTACGAACCGATCCAAATACTCCTGGAAGACGAATTTCATAAGCCCCATGAAGACAGCAGGAGCGTTCATAACGCCGAAAGGCATGACTACAAACTCGAATATCCCATATCGGCACATGAAGGCCGTCTTCGGGATATCACACTCTTTCACACTCAA
The DNA here is from genome assembly GCA_963277665.1 of Viscum album. Taxonomy (NCBI): domain Eukaryota; kingdom Viridiplantae; phylum Streptophyta; class Magnoliopsida; order Santalales; family Viscaceae; genus Viscum; species Viscum album. The sequence goes on from OY728132.1 coordinate 2,143,490,640, forward strand.
CTAGTGATATCCATACCGCAGGTCGATCTTCGAGAACCATCATGCCCCTTTCAACTGGTCAAAGAGATCGTCTATCCTTGGAAGAGGGTAGCGATTCTTGATCATTACCTAATTCAGTCTCTTGTAGTCTATGCACAGCCTGAAACCACCGTCTGTCTTATTTGAGAAAAAGACTGGAGCACCCCACGATGTTGCACTTAGTCGAACAAAACCCTTCTTCATCAGATTGTCAATCTGAATCTGCAACTCTCGTAGCTCCAAATCATCGATCCAGTAGGGGGCCAACGAAATCGGACGGGCACCAGGCTGCAAGTATTTCCCAAACTCGACATCACATCAAGGGTGTGGGGTCATCACCTCCTCAGGGAATACATCTATAAACTCACTGACAAACCCTAGTACCTCCACCATATCAGCATCTGCTGACTCCACTGATAGCTCAGCTAACAAAGAGAGGAGGTTTTTCTATCGCTTTATTCCCTTCTGGAAACCCCGCTCATAGGTGAAAGTAACACGTTGGCCTCCTAAGACTGAAAACACGACCCTTCCTCGGAAACAGTTGATGACTGCACATATAGAGAACAACCATTCAATGCCAAGGATGACATCGTATGGCTGTATATGCAATATTAGAAGGTCCTTGATTGATAGATGTGGCCCGATCGTCAGTCTACATCCTCGACAAACATATATCATTTCAGTCTGACCTCCAACCTGTGTGCTCAGCACCATGGGAACTGGAAGTATCTCGGCATCTAGACATCATGAAAGGGCCAGACTGGGTGTAAGGAAGGAGTGTGAAGCTCCTGTATAGAACAAGACGTAAGCAAGGGTACTGAACTAAATGATCAAACCGCGAACGTCTTCCGGTCCTGCTGGAACTGCGGCCTTCGCGGAATGCAAGTGATTGCGCCCGTCTCCTCTAAGTCTCGGCTATCGGCCACCTCCCCGAACACGCCCTGTTCGAGGTCCCTAAGGAGCGCCCTGGGGTCGGCCTTCCCCGGCAACATATACCCTTGGAAGAGCGGGAGCTCGCTGACCCTGTTGCTACTACTGGAATACCCTCACTGGATACTGCTGCTGCTGAGGTGGGTGGTGAACATCCCACCACCACCATACTGCACTCTATCCAGGCACTGATTCTAGAGGTGCCCATGGCTCCCAGAGATTTAGAATCATAGCCCCGGGCCTGAAGAAAAAGGTTGAGGGCTGGGAGATTAGAACTAGAACTCTTAGGGCCTGCTCCCTACTAGTCAAAACCTAGAGGGCCCTGATGTTGGAGGCCTGGTGATGATGGCCTTCCCCTTCGATGATCCCAGCTGGATCCCCTCTCATGACACACCTCCCACCTTGTGCATCCTCTCCACTACCTCTGCCTTCTTCTGTACCTCCATGTATGTCGGTAAGGTGATGGGGGTAACAAAATACTAGAGGGATGGTCGGAGTGCCTCCTCCAAACGTTTCGATCGAGACTCCTCAACCGGAAAGAGTTCCGGAGAAAATTGGAGGAGATCCTTGAACATTATCCCCAACTCTCATACTGACATACTTCCCTATTAGAGGGATAGTATATCCTGCATTTTATCAGCTTTCATCGTAGAAGAGAGGAATTCCAACCCGGAACTCCATCTCGAAATCATCCCATACCACCTCAGCCCCTCTCCTCTCCCCTGGGTAGAGTTTCCACCACTGACGTGCTGCTCGCCACATCTAGATGAGGGCCAGAGGAACCCCGTACTTGATCGGAGCCCGAATCAAGCTGAAAGATATCACCAGCTCCTCTAGCCACCCCTCTGTCTTCATGTCAGAGGTGATACCATCATACTTCTCGAGGGTTTGTCACTAGAAGTCTCATATAATCTTCTGCCACTGTTCATCCTCCTCCTCTCGATCATCCCTCTACTGATCACCCAATTCAACCTCCTGGGCCTCGATCACCCGTACAACTCGTGGTCATATCCTTGGTGCCATAGCTGCAAGGTAAACAATGAATTCCTAAGCCCATGTAGTGAAGAATATTGTCCTTAAAATTTATTTAAAATTTATTTATTTAAATTTCCTAAAAACACAATAAAAATTATAAAACAAGTCATTATTATGCATGTACCTTTCCTAGGGTCTCTACCCTATAATCAGTGTGGCCTCACTTTGTTGTTCGGTTGGTCCAGAGTCTTTGCATCAGATCATGGGGGCACTAATTTCTCGTGTCCTAGCCGGTATTCCCTGCCATAATTAACACTCCAAGGTCACCCAACAATGTTTCCCTACCATACCATGAAATCCTCACTGTTCCTAAGTCTAGACTCCATCCTATCTCTTAACCTCAATCCTCTGATACCATTCTGTCATGACCCACCTTCACCAAAAATAGGGAAGGGTCAGCATATTTCCAAGCCCTTTATTCTTTAAGTAGAAGAAGAGATAATGACCTCCGAAACCAGCATTCAATAGGTCCTGGAGTGGTGAATAGCACCAAGGGTATAGAATCACACACAATATGGAGGGCATTACCCTTTTTATTTTAATAGGATCGAGAGATAAGGTAGCTACCCCAACAACACCCAAGATGAATGTAAAGGTAAAGCCAAAAGTAAACCATTCCAATATGCATGTTCAAAAGTAAGGGATACAAGTCACAACAGCTCCAATGGTAAAGTAACAAAAATAAAGAAAATGGCAACAGCAACTACCCCAAGGTCTGAACTAGTGTGGTCCCGCACAATTCCTGAAGTCCTCCAGGAAACCTGAAAAATGTTTTATATACGTTGGGAGAGCATACAAGTACACTTAATAGGGAAACCCAAAGACTCTCGTGCAAAAGTGGGTAGACATTATAATTCCCTGTGGAAAAAGAGATAACTAAACAACCAACAAGGAAAGGCTATCCACCCAACCCTCACCAGGGCATGCTCCCCAATTAACAAAAATAAAGTGATATATAGTAATAGCACATCAATATTTTGGTACACCACGCTACTTTCCCACTGGTTAATGAAGACATCCTACGCATCGAACCAATTCTACCATTCTCACCTCAGTCCCACTACCATACCCGCCCGCACACACCTGGGCCATAACAGCTATCCCGCCCACAGACACCTGGGCCACAACCGAAATCCCACTCACAGACACTAGGGCCACAACCGATATCCCACCCGTAGACACCTGGGCCACAACAACCTCACATAACCATGCCCACAAACACCTAGGCTAGAACAACCACTACCACGCCCAAAGACACCAGGGCCAGAAAGCTACCTTCATGCCTGAAGACACCTGGGCCTCATCCCAAAGATACGTGGGAATCAACCTACCCGTACACACCTAGAGCCAACCACGACAACTACCCCACACTACGATTCATGGGATAATAATGGACTTCAGGCCATCACAGCCTGCCCGAAGAGACTTAGTCTATCCAGGAAAGGTAGATGAAAAGGAGCTAATAACCAGCCACTCATAGGAGTGTTGGGAAAAACACCCTCTCCAAGAAATGGGGTATTCGGCACTAAGTGATCAACATTGTTGGGGTACTAATAAGATACATAAAAGCTACAAATACATGTATAGGTAACAAATACACATCCCAACCTAGGGGTTTCAAAACCTAAGCACAAACACCATTGTTACTATTCATTCACAAAAGAAGTCACGGCACTCGCGGCCAAGTCACAGGTCATTCCAAAACTAATTCACATTTAAGATATTCTTGCTTCCATGTTCAAGTAATCTCATTTAACTAATGTTCTGCACTACTGGGCAACTAACATCATAAGCACAAACAAAGGGAAAAAACTAAATCCAATAGCAATTTAAGCATCCACACCCGGTTCCCTTGCAAAGTCACAATAACAAAGGGATAAGTGCGATCCCTCGAAGTACTGGAACCAAGGAAAACCCCAAAATACGGCCCCATGTTCCCAAAATCCAAGAGCCAATGGTTTCTCAACAATAGAGGATTCCACCCCAATTCATGATATAAGCAGAGTATCCACACATACTCAAATTCACAACCAGTTAAAGCACAACAACTGGGGATCCTATATGCACCTGTATCACTCCAGAAATCAGCCCGTGAAAGAAATAACCAAACCGCCAAAACCAATACAAGGTAGGACCATGCAAGTATTTTCAGATTTAAAAGATTTAACCCACTACATGGTTTTAATTACACTGTGATTTAATAGGGGATATCACAGAAAAGTGTTGATCTTGGTGATTTCAATTTATTTAACCGAGTATACGAAGTTAACAAATTCCATGTTACGATTATTTAACCACTTAGGAGCACCAAGGTTTATTTGTGCATAGAGAAAGACCACAAAGGCCATGATTTTCAGTGACTGTAGTCTTGTACAATTCACAACACATAACAACATAAAGAGTACATGTGAACATCGATCACCCCCCCTTTCATTATTTAACGGTCTGTTCATTATCTTTGTTATGTTTGGTTTCATCAATTTCCATAGTGAAAAAGCATAGCCACCCCGCATGATACATATAAAGGAGAGACGAAAGAGAAAATCCCTACTTGGTTGATCAAATATCTAAGTTTCTCTCCATGCACCAAAATAAGGGAAGCGTGAATTGTAGGGCTCCTGCACAGGTGCACCCTTTCCTTGGGAACAAGAACTTCATACACACAAGGAACAAGGAGGAGACTATCCATGAGGGAGAACAATAATTTCTAGCATGATAAATAGATGAGATCCCAATGTTACGGGATAAGAAATTTGAACGCCTTGTAAGTCAGATCGTAGTTATACCATGCGTATGGGTGGTTACACGACTGAATTAATTTTTATTTCTTAGAGAGGTTTCTCATGTTTTTTATAAATTTTTTATGGGTTGAAAACATTCTTGAAACATCTAAAAAGGTCAAAAAGTCCTAAAAGAGGTGTTACCAGAATGACTGTAGAAGGAAAGCCCAACAAAGCTGGATAACACTGATCGGTCACACCGACTAGTCCATCACACCAATCGGTCGCACCGACCGAGGTGCGACCCCCTTAGGATCGTAGAATTTGGCAATGGGATGGATCATGAGGGTCTGGGCCATTACATTTAATCTTTTTCAGTAATGATTAATTCTTTTACTAACTCTATCTGAATATGATTTTCATAGAAAAAATAAGTATCAAGTGTTATGTCCATTGGTATGCATAAGTCCACTAGTATGCACAAGTTACCATTATGCTGAACTGATTTTAACATTTTGAATCCTTAGCCGCCAGAATCTGTATCATTTATAATTTAATTATTATTATTTATTTATTTTTTTATGATTCCTAAATGATAAATCATAAAGCCTAACCTCATCTCAATCCACCTCAAACCATTTACCTTCAAGCCTTAGCATCCAAACCATCATTTATCATGAACCTTAAGCCTCACAATTCGCAGAATAGAAAGAGTGAAGAGGCCATCAGTTAGCGAAAAGGATGAAGATTCGAATGCCAAGAGACTCAAAGGAGAGTCCAGTAGTGGTAGGGAAGTGATGAAACCTACAAATCAGCATCTCATTCAAAGGGAAATAGTAGTTGAGAAATAGATTTCTGTGGAATGGTTGGGGACCAGTATGTCTTTTGTTTCAGAAGTGATGGAAGACCATAAATGGTTAGAGTTCTTCTCGAATAACAATCGTCCTTATTATCAGATGCTGTTAAAAGACTTCAATGAGTTTGTTCATTTTGAGAGATCAGAAGTTGAGAACAGAATGATATCAGTAGTGAATGGTAGGACAATTTAATTTTCTTCTATTGAGTGGGATGAGTGCCAGAAAGTTCCACATGAAGTATAGTTTTGGTATTTCTCACAATCAGTACCTCATTCCAGTGACATCTTTGAATATGAAGAATCATGGAATAATTAATAGGATATGGTAAACCATGAAATGTAGTTAATGTTGAGATGTATGGAAAGAACCAATTACATTTCAAATTCATCCAACATGTGCTATATCCAAGAGGAGGAACTTTGAAAATTTCAATTACCAAGATATTTTTTTTTCATATGCAGAGGCATGGTGTCAAGGTAAATCTATGTAGACTATTAATGATCCAAATTAACGATATGACCTTTCCAAAATCAAAAACTAATGTTGGAAAACTGATCTCTATGATGATCAACGTATGAGGTGCAGTTGTGTCTCAGGATGAGATAGTGGTTATTTATGAAAACATTTGTATTACCAAACTATTTGCTAATACATGATGTTCAATTGGAATCCGTGGAGAAGAGAATGAGTCAGTGATGATGATAAGTTGTATTATAAGTTTAATCATGTGGATCAACCTTCTAGTCCTAATGATATGAGGTATCTAGGTCTCGTAACTGATGAATATGAACATCAGTATAGTAATGATACTGAGGAGGAGGATACCTCTATAACTGATGGAAGGAATCCGGAAATTCCTCCATGTCCTATTGTTGATTTTGTATCATATGGAATGGAAACAGTGTTGGGAATAAGAAATAAAGAAGCCCCTGTTGATGAGGAATACCATCCTACACTAGAGAATGAGGAATAATAAGAATCTGAACTAAATCATCTGTTTCTGTTTGCTTGAGTCTTTTCCCATTGATTGGTCTCTTCTTAATGCCTACTGAGGAAATTAATGAAGTAGATTGACCTGCACGTATTCTTGAGGAGCCTCCTATTGGTGAAATGGAAATGGTAGTGGAGGATTATTCTGAGGAGGACCGAGCTGCTGAGTTTTCTATTGCTGTACATGAGAATGCATAGATTGAGGGGGATCATCCTACTAGATATGGTACACTTTCAGTTGCTCATGAGATTGAATACTGGGCTGGAGTCCTAGGTTTTTTAGTGTTTGGGAAGGACTATATTGATTCAGATGATGAGACACTAATCAATTGAAATCATGTCACTTATAATATCCTTTCTAAAACATTACCTGAAGAAATAATAAAAAAAACTGATTTAAACAAGTTCAGGACTAATCTCTAGTCCATTTTTGTAGATGAAATGAAAAGGATGGAAACCTCTTTAATATCTTTTATTCATTCTGTGATGACTGAATCGGTATCTGGTTTTTTAGATGAAGTCAAATCCTTCCAGAATCAAATTCCAAGATTGGATGAGTATGTTGAATCTATAAATAAGTCAATTGTCTCTATAATGTGTTATATGAGCATGAAATGTCAAGCAGACAAATACTAGGCTTCTGTGAATAGTGTAGTTGGACTAATTGTATCAGTTTTTGAATATTTTAAGAATTCCATGGAACAATATGTCAGCACCCAGGAATCTCTTGTGAAAAATCTCAGAAGTGTACTGATGAAATCCTTTAACAAAATAGTTGCCTTTACTATTGATCCTCTGAGTAATATGAGTACTTCTTTGGATATTGATCAGATTAGAGCTGTGATGAGAGAAGATATTTGATAGTCTTCTACCAGTGGCTCTATAGAATCTGATGCATTGACCCAAGTTGTGACTACCACTACAGATATAGGAAAAATTGTTCAAAATTTTATGAAAGAGGCCACTACATCTCAAAAATATCTCAAAGACGAAGTTGATTCCTATTTTCAATGGATCTACACTATAAAAAAATTTATTAATCACTTCAATATATTGTTAAAAAACATGAAACTACCACCAGTCACTCAGGCTTTCAAATAACAAGTAATCAAGCTGAGGGATTTGACTCCTGCTCTAGATAAATCTATGGTGAACAAGGATGACTTCTTTTCTTCAATGGAAAGAGGAGGAGTGATCATAATGGACATTAGTAATATGTTAATTCCTTTTTTCAAGTAGAAAGTACTCCTATCATTGTACCTCCAACTCTTCCTACCACTGCTCAGCCTTTCTCCATTCCTCAGATGACTCTGGCTCAAGCTATCAGAAGCCAGACACCATTGATTACTCCGAGGAGTACCCACTACAGGCCACGAATAGTCTCGGTTTCTCAACATCCAGTTGTGATTTCTGTAATTCCAAAGCCTTCAACTATAGCTAACCATCTTGAGTCTACATCTGAACCAAAATCCAAATCAAATGTGTACATCCAAAAGGTGGATTGATTTGCGTCTAGGACTTTTGATAGTAATAATTGTATTCATTCTTCTTCAATTATGTATTTCTATATATTTTTTCCTCAAGTGATATATACATGATTTTATTCTCTTTTACTTTCTGTTCCTTATCATATCCTTTATTTCATATTTTTTTCTAATCACAATGGGGGATAAATAATATATACCGGGGAGACATAAATAATAATAATATATAAAAATTTATATAGGGGAGAAATGATATTGAAATGATATGGAGAAATATGGTTACTGGACAGTGGGGGAGTACTATGATATTAAGAACCTATATAATTTACCTCTGATAAAATTTTCTTATAATTATACTACATTTGTTACATCTGATATAATACCATTCAATACTATATCCTTTAATTCATTTAAAATATCACATTTGAAAATTTCATTACTCACACTGAGGAATAAGAACCGTTTTACTTTATACTGATACATTACCGATTATCTTGGAAGTATAATATCATAATTTGTGATTATCAAAAAGGGGGAGATTATTGTCCTCACATATTTTGATAATCTCAATTATTTTTCAATATGATTTGATAATCCCAAATAATGTTAATATTTATATTAATTTTTCTGTAAATCTATGATATCATATTATTATGTTAATAATATAATAAAAATGTTTTTTGGAATGTATTATTCATTTATTATCTTAGTTTAGTAATGATTAATTCTCATACTAACTAGATCTATATATGAATTGCATAGAACAGATGAGTATTAAGTGTTAAGTCCACTACTATGCATTTGTCCAACGGTATGCACTAGTTACCGAAACAATCTACTCATACAAACAGACAGACAAAAATCAACCAATATGAAGTCCATCGATACAAATACAATGTCCACTGATACAAACATCTACTGATACAAAGGTCACTAATATACGCAACTACAGATAATGCTAAGTACACCGGTACAGATGTATTACGATATAGATATGGTCCATGGTATACATACAATAACCATTACACCTAAGCTACCGATAGAATAAGTTTACCGGTATGCACAAGTCTACTGATACAGAATAACCGCTACTATTTTGATGTCCACTGTTATAAGATCACTGGTATAGGTCATTGATACATACATTCAGCGATATAGAAAGGTCACAGATATTCATAATAGCTACAGATAGAAACATCTGATGACATGTAGAGCTACTGTTATAAATAGTAACAACTACTGATAGGAGATGATACCGATTCTTATGAGCTTCCATTATAAAGAATAACAACTACTGATATAGAAGAGCTACTGATACAAGCTCACTGATACTAAGAGATACTAATGGCAATTAGTCACAATTTCTCTAAACTCTATTTCTATTTATTTATTTAGAAACTATCATATTTAATGTTTTTAATGCAGCTTATATTAATTAATGATGTGGTTTTCATTTCAGGAACTGTACCTCGTACATGTAAGAAGTTAATCATTCCTACTGTCAGAGCTAAAGCTATATAAGGGAACCTCAAACTACTAATGGCGTGTGTTAGTCGGTCAGTCTTTCCATGAACATATGAGACAATCTTCTGGAGATACTCAAGGACTTACATGCATAGAAGAAGAAGGAAGAATAAATACTGAATATATAAAACATGAACATTCATGGAGAAAAGAGATTTAATGATTTCACTTGCACTGAAGATGATTAGACTGATCAACCTGGACCAGGAAGTCAAATACAAAAATGACACTCTGTTTCATGAAAAAATACAAGAGAAGGACTCAATGCTTCATCTGCATCAAACAAAGGAGTCCAGAGCTTCACTCAAAACACATAGAGCATTCTATACACATCTCTATCTGTTTAGCTCTATTTCGTTTCATATATTTAATTTTTTAACATTTTGTGTGCCCAATATTTTTAGACAGACATTGTCTCCTATAATAAATTTGAGGATTTATAAATTCTCACTAAATCGTTCCATTATAGTCTTATATCCCACTATGGATAGTGGAAGGGGTCAACTGTGACCTGGATAGCCTATGTGATATTTTGTGTATTCCCATTTAGAACTGTGGTAGAGGTCTTAGTAGATGGACAAAATTTTTACTATTATATACACTGACCAAGGGTGTGGATCAAAGCTTATATAAACTGTTTGGGATGTCTATGTCTCAGTTTGAGACTAAACCTCGTGGTTTTATCTATTGTGCATCTTATTTTTAGATTATGTTTTTTTCTATTCCGCTGCTAATTAATTTAAATATAAATCTGTTTTAAAGTATCTCTGATTGATAAACTTGCAAGTGTTTATAAATTTTTTTATCCAGTATGTTATTTTCAAATGATAATTAATCATCATATTTATATAATTGAGAAATAATCAATATCTTGAGAAACTAATTGAAAAACTACAATCATTATAAATTCACTAAATTTTAATTTTTATTTAATTTGGGGGATTTAAATCATAATTTTGTTAACATAAATTTTTAATTGGAACCCAATTCTCCCCCCATATTGAGTTTCCACTCCGACCAACATTTGGTATCATTGGATTGTTTACTATTACAGAATTTTTAAATACTGTGTTTTCCAACTGTGATTTTAATTGTACCATAATGATCATAAATTTCTTTTAGTTATAAATTTTAACTCTTTAAATAACTTTTCAAAACTATAATTATGGATAATAGACTAGACGGTGTAACTACCAACATGCCACATTTCGTTAATGGTGTTAATTATGCCCAATGGAAACTGAAAATGAAAATTCCTTTTGAAATTATATGATTTGATATCTGGAATGCTATAGAGACTCAGTTTAAGATTTAGAAACTGAATGAACTACTTGGTATGAACCTACTAAAACTATTTACAACAATAATTTTAAGGAAATGAATGTTTTGTATTGTGCTTTTGGAGATGAAGAATTTAACTGAATATCTGATTGTAAAACTAATTATGAAATATTGGATACATTGGCTATTTCCTAGGAGGGAACAACCAATGTTTAGGTAATGAGATTGAATACCTCCATAATTATGAATGATAATTTTAAAATAAAGCTTGGTAAAATTATTTTTAACATGTATCTCAAGTTCAAAAAAATTCTAAATACGATGATCCAATTGGAAAAGTTGTTCCTGCAAAAGATAAATTCATGAGGATACATAGATGTCTGCAAGAAATATGGGGAGGCACATCAGTTTCAATAAGAGAATCGTGTGATATAACTTCAATTCTTATTAAATATATGATTGGTTAGTTAATGATTTATTAAGAAGAGATAAAGGTAAACAAATAGGAATATGATGAACCCAGAAATAAATCAGTGGAATTTAAGTATATATCCTCAAATATCATGGACAAGGATAACGTTCACATACCTACTGAATGCTCAACAAGTGGACGTTTAGATTTAGACAGTGATGCTGAATGGCTCAAATAGCCAGGAGATTCATGAAATTCTCTAGGAAGAAGAAAATTTTCAGAAAACCAAACTATAATGGAATGTATGACCAATGAGGTAATTGGAACAATGATTGGAAGAAATATGATAAGGGTAATGAGATAGTGTGCTATGAATGCATGAGGAAAGGAAGCATTAAAGATGACAGTCCAAAACTGATGTTCAAGAAGAAATAAGATATTAAGGAAAAGAAAAAAATAAAGCTATGAAGGCAACATGGAGTGCTTCAGAAGACAGAACAAGTGAGTCTGAGGATTATGATTCTAAAAAGAATAATTCCAACATGTGTTTCATGACTAATAAATCTATGCTTCATGTTTCCCCTATACAGAATGATTATTATTCTGGGAATGAAAGTAATTCAAATTGTGATGATAATATGTCTAAATCTGAATTATTTGAAAATAGTAATATGTTATAAGATACTTGAAATTCATTGAAGGATAAGTACAAGTAATTAAAGAAACAACATGCTTTAACTAGCGTTGTCAAATCTACATTAGAAGTAGAAAAGGAAAATAATGATCAACTGTTAAAGGAGAATACTCAACATAAATTGTCAAATGAGAAAATTTGAAATAGATTTAGAGAAGTTCACAAATGGAAAGAATACTCTAATTAAAATTTTAGGAAAAAAATTAACCCCAAAAAATATTACTAGTTTAGTCTATCAACCTAGACAGAGACAGATTACTAAGAATAGATTTATTCCTAAATCTGTACAGTATGCTGCTAGTTCCAGTTTAGGAAATTCCTATGAATAAACTTGCTATTCACATAGTTATAGATTAAAAAAAATTATCTTTCAAAATGTTTTTTATTTACTGATTATAAGAAACCCATTATACAAATATGGGTACCAAAAGTTTTTCTTGCTAACCTGTCTCGACCAAGGAAAATATAGGTACCAAAATAATTTTCTATTTGAACTTGTTTTGTAGGAGACATTCTTGAAGTGTTCCTATAGGAAAAAAAGGTACTTGGACAGTGGATGTTCATGACACATGACATGAGACTTTTCATGTTTCAAGAGTTGAATCAAGGTTAATGGTGGTCATGTCACCTTTGGTGATAATTCAAATCGAAAATTCATTTTCTTAGGCAAGATTGGTAACACTGATTCAGTTTTAGTTTCTAAAGTATTATTTGTTGATGGATTAAAATACAATCTGTTATGCATTTCCCCGTTGTGTGATGATGGATTTAATGTTAAATTTGAACATGATTCGTGCAATTTATTTGATTCTAAAAATGATTTGGTATTTACTACCTTATGAAATTAAAATGTATATGTTTTGGATCTAAATTCTTTAGCCGAACAGAAGGTTTCCAGTTTAAATGCTTTTCATAAAGAGTCATTTCTATGGAATAGAATACTAGGACACTGCAATGTTCAATCACTTAAGAAACTTACTATGAAAAATTTAGTTAGAGACCTACATAAACAAAAGTTCCCATCATACATAGTTTTTACACCCTGTCAAAAGGGAATGTAACATAAAGTTTCATTCAAATAAAAAAAAATTCATCTTCTCATCCTCTTGAGTTGATTCACATGGACTTGTTTGGAAATTATAGAGTTTCTAGTTTAAATGGGAAGCACTATGTCTATTAATTAGTAGATAACTTTTCTAGATATACTTGGGTATAATTTTTAGCTCACAAAAGTAATGCTTGCTCTTATTCTATGTAATATTCTATGTCTCTAGAGAAACTCAGTGGACTTGTGATTAAGACCCTGAGATGTGATCATGGATATGATTTTGAAAATGATGATTTTGAAACCTATTGCTCACATAATGGCAACAATAATAATTTCTATGCCACTAGGACGCCTCAATAGAATGGTGTAGTAGAAAGAAAAAATAGAACCCTTCATGAAATTGCAATAACTGTTCTTAATGATTATGACCTGCTTGTTTACTTCTGGGATGAAGTTATCAACACATATTGATATATTATAAATTTATTCTTGATTAGACATGTTCTTAAGAATACCCCTTATGAACTGTGGAATAATTGGAAACATAATGTGAGTTACATTAGAGTTTTTGGTTATAAAGTATTTATTCGTAACACTAAGGATAATCTTGAAAAATTTTATTCTAAAATTGGTGAGGGAATCTTTTTAGGTTACTCTATAAACAGAAAGTCTTATAGAGACTTTAACAAAAAAACCAAATTTGTGGAAGAATCTGTTCACATCAAATTTTATGAAACTGATCCACATGAACCTAAGACTTCTCTTGAAAATCTTTAAGAAGATCTGTATATTCTGGACCTTAATGATAAATATAGTGAACCTGTTGTAAAAACAACCAGTTCTGGAAATATTCCAGAACCTGCTTCTAGTGAAACTGAGCATAGATATGAACCTAAAATTTATAGTCCTACCTTTAATATACCAACTAGAATTCTAATGAATCATCCTTCAGAGTTTTTTGTAGATAATCTTGATACAGGGACACAGACTAGAGCTTCTCTAAGAAACCTGCTTAAACATAAAGACTTTCATTGATAGTTAGAACCTAAAAATATCAACGATTCAATCAATGATTAATTTTTTTGTAATGGCTATGTAAGAAGAATTAAATCAATATGGAAGAAACAAAGTCTTCGAATTAGTTGACAGACCTTTGGAAAATTTGAACATAGGCACTAAATGGGTTTTTAGAAACAATGTTGTTTAATTAGAAAATATCATTATAAAAAAAGAAAGGCTAGTTGTACAAGGGTATAACAAAGAGTAAGGAATAGACTATGAGGAAACCATTTCACATGTAGAAATATTAGAAGCTATTAGGACTCTACTTTCATATACTGCTCATCTAAATTTTACTTTATATCAAATGGATCTTAAAAGTGCTTTTCTAAATGGTTTTATAGTTGAATATGTCATTGTAGAACAACCACCTAGATTTAATAATCCTTATTTTCCAAATCGAGTTTTAAGCTTTCTAAAGATTTATATGGTTTAAAACAAGCCCCACGAGCTTGGTATGATAGACATAGTAGTTTACTTATTTCATAAGGTTTTTCTAAAGGTATTTCTGATCCAACTCACTTTATTAGAATAATTTATAATGATGTTTTGATAGTACTAATCTATGTTGATGATATTATTTTTTGATCTTCTAAAAATGCTTTGTGTATTTATTTTTCAAAGTGTATGCAGAGTGGGTGTGAAATGAGTTTAATGGGAGGACCTAAATACATTCATGGATTTCATTTTTTTCATAAAAAATATGTATTATCTTAAATCAAAGTAAATATACAAAAGATATTTTAATTTGTTTTGGTTTAGATAGTATTAAGGAACGATATACACCTATGATTACTAGTTCTAAGTTGGGTGCTGATGAAACTAGGAAACCAATGGATCAAACCATCTACAGAGGTATGATTGGGAGTCTGCTCTACCTTACTTCTAGTCAACCTGATATTATGTTTAGCGTGTGTATGTGTTCATGATTTCAATCTGATCCAAAAGAGACACACTTTCTTGCTATTAAATGAATATTTAATAATCTTAAACATACAACAATCATAGGATTATTTTATACAAAAGGTAAATTATTCAATTTAATATGTTATTCAGATTCAAATTTCTCTGGCTGCTTGTTAGATAGAAAGAGAACATCTGGAACTAGTCATATTCTAGGTAAGTCCTTAGTATCATGGTGTAGTAAATAGAAGAACTATGTTGCATTGTATACTACTAGTGTAGAATATATTGCTGCTGGTAGTTGCTGTGTACAAAGTCTATGGATGAATCATACTTTACTAGACTATAGATATCATTTTAGACATGTATTTATAAACGGTGATAACACTAGTGTGATTAATATCTCTAATAATCTTGTGCCTCACTCTAGGATTAAGTACCTTGATGTAAGGAACCACTTATTGAGAGATCATTACCAAAATGGTGATATTACTCTTGAATTCATAGGTACTGAACATCGACTAGCTGATATATTCACGAATACATTATGTTCAGATAGGATAAGTTACATTAGACATGAGTTAGGAATGATAGACTTTGTAGATCCAA
The DNA here is from genome assembly GCA_963277665.1 of Viscum album. NCBI lineage: Eukaryota > Viridiplantae > Streptophyta > Magnoliopsida > Santalales > Viscaceae > Viscum > Viscum album. The sequence continues at coordinate 2,143,506,204 of OY728132.1, forward strand.
ACCTCACCATTAGCCAAACCTCACCATTAGCCAAACCACACCGTTAGCCAAACCTCATCGTTAGACAAAACTCACTGTTAGCCAAAACTCACCATTAGCCAAACCACACTATTTTTCGAACCTCACCGTTAGCCAAACTGTGCCGTTAGCCAAACCTCACCATTATCCAAACCTCACTAGTAGGCAAACCTCAACTTTAGCCAAATTTCACTATTAGCCAAACCTCACGATTATACCTTACTGGTATGAAACTCACAACTATACCTCACTGTTATAACTAACTGGTATGAACCTCACTACTATACTTCATTGTTAGTGGACCTCACTGACAAAAATACCTCACTATTAGGAATCCTTACTGGTATGTATTACCATTATGCTGAGCTAGTTTTAGCATTTTTAATCATCAGCTGCCGAAATATGTATCGTTTATATTTTACTTAATATTTTTTATTTATTTTTTTATGATTCCTAAATGATGATTCATAAGGTCTAACCTCATCTGAATCCACCTCAAACACTTTACGTTCAAGCCTTAGCTTCCAAACAATCGTTTCTCATGAACCCTAAGCCTCGCAATTCGCATAATGGAAAGAGTGAAGAGACCACCAGTCATCGAAAAGGATGAAGAGCCAAATGCCAAGAGAATCAAAGGAGAGTCTAGTACTGGCAGTGAAGTGATGAAACCTACAAATCAATATCTCATTCCAAGGGAAATAGTAGTTTAGAATGATCGTTGCACGGAATGGTTGGGGACCAGTATGTCTTTAGTTTTAGATGTGTTGGAAGACCAAAAATAGTTAGAGTTCTTCTCGAATAACAATTGTCCTAATTATCTGATTCTAGTAAAAGATTTCTATGAGTTTTTTCATTTTGAGAGATCGTAAGCTGAGAATAGAATGATATTAGTATTGAATGGTAGGACAATTTCATTTTCTTCTATTGAGTGGGCTGAGTGCCAGAAAGTTCCACATGAAGGAGAGTTTAAGTATTTCATGCAATCAGTACCTCATACAAGTGACTTATTTGAATATGAAGCTTCTTTGGATGAACTAACAGGATATGGTACACCAAGAAATGTAGTTACTATAGAGATGGATGTAAAGAACATGTTTCTTTTCAAATTCATCCAACATGTGATATGTCCAAGAAGAGTGACTTTTAAAATTTCAATTACCAAGATATTTATTTATTTAATTTACAGAGGCATGGTGTCAAGGTAAATCTGTGTAGACTGGTAATGATCCATATTAAAGATATGACCTGGCCAAAATCAAAAACTAATGCTCTATTTTTTGAAATACTAATCTCTGTGATGATCAAGTTAATAGGTGTGGCTATGTCTCAGGATGAGATAGTGGTTATGAAAGAAAACTTTTTTATTACCAAACTATTTGTTAATACATGGAGATAAATTGGAATCCATGGTGAAAATAATGATTTAGTGATGATGAGAAGTTGTATGCTATGATTAATCATGTGGATCAACCATCTAGTCCTAAGGATGTGAGGGGTCCAGGTCAAGGACCTAATGAAGAGGAACCTCAGTATAGTGATGATAATGGTGAGGAGGATACCACTATAACTAATGGAAGGGATCCATACATGCCACCATGTCTAATTGTTGATGTTGTATCATATGGAAAGGAAATAGTGTTGGGAATAAGAAATGAAGAAGCCCTTATTGATGAGGAATACCATCCTTCTCTAGAGAATGAGGAAGAAGAAGAATCTGAACTGAAGCATCTGTTTCTTCATTCATGAGTCTTTTCCCATTGATTGGGAACTTCTTAATGCATACTGAGAAATTTGTTGAAGTAGTTATACATGCACCTATTCCAGAGGAGCCTCCTGTTGGAGAAATGGAAATGGTAGTGGAGGATTATTCTGAGGAAGACTGAGCTACTGATGGTTCTATTTCTATATAAGAGAATGCACAAATTGAGGGGGATCCTCCAACCAGATATTGTACTGTTTCAGTTTCTCATGAGATTGAATACTGGGCTGAAGCCCTGGGTTTTGTAGTGTTTGGGTTGGACTATCCTGATTCAAATGATGAGACACCAATCAATTGACCTATTGTCACTTATAATCTCCTTTCTAAAACATTACCTGAAGACATAGTAAAAAAATCTGATTTAAAACTGTTCAAGTCTGATCTCTAGGCCAGTTTTGTTGATGAAATTAAAAGGGTGGAAACCTCTTTAATATCATCTATTCATTCTGTGATGACTGAATCAGTATCTTGTTTTTTAGATGATGTCAAATCCTTCCAAAATAAAATTCCATGATTGGCTGAGGATGTTGAATCCCTAACGAATCCAATTGTCTCAATAGAGTCTTATATCATCTCTAAATCTCTAGAAGAAAAATACAAGGCTTCTATGAAGATGTAGTTTTCTAAATGGTATCAATTTTTGAATAATTTAAGACTTACATGGAATATCATGTGAGCACCCATGACCCTCTTGTGAAAAATATCATAAGTGGGTTGATGAAATATTTTAATGAATTAGTTGCCTTTACCATTGAACCTCTGATTTCTACCAGTACATCTTGGGATATTGATCATATTCGAGCTGTGATGATAGAAGATATTTGATAGTCTTTTACCAGTGGCTCTATAGAATCTGCTGCGTTGACCAATGTGGTTACTACCACTATGTATATAGGGAAAATTGTTCATAATTTTATAAGAGAGGCCACTACTACTCAAAAAGAGTTCAATGAAAAAGTGTATTTCTCTTTTCAAAGGATCTACAGTATAAAACAGTTGATAAATCACTTCAATATCTTTTTAGAAAACCTGAAACTACCACATGTCCCTCAGGCTTTTAGATAACAAGTAAGCAAGCCGAGGGAGTTGACTCCTGCTCTAGATAAATTTATGGAGAACAAGGATGACTTCATTTCTACTATAGATAGAGGAGGATGTTTCATAATGGACTTTAAGAATATGTTACTTCTATTTTTTTCATGTAGGTAGTACTCCTTTCATTGCACATCCAACTCTTCCTGCCTCTGCTCAGTCTTTCTCCATTCCTCAGATGACGTTGGCTCAAGCTATCAGAAGCCAGACACCATTGATTACTCCGAGGAGTACCCACTACAGGCCAAGAATAGTCTTGGTTTCTCAACATCCAGTAGTGATTTCTGGAATTCCCCACCCTTCTACTAATGCTACCCAGCTTGAGTCTACATCTGAACCCAAATCCAAATCAAAAGTGGATATTCAAGAGGTGGATTGATTCGTGGCTAGGAGCATGGATGAGAATCACTTGTATTATTTTTTTCTTCAATTATGTATTTCTATATATTTTTTCCTCAAGTGATATATACATTCATTAATTCTCTTTTACCCTCTATTCCTTATATTATCCTTTCATTCCTACTTTTTTCTAATCAAAAAGGGGGAGAAATAATATATACAGGGGAGTCATAAATAATCATAATATATCTTAATTTATATAGGGGAGAAATGATATGGAAATGATATACAGAAATATGGTTACAGGATAAGGGGGAGTACTATGATATGAAGACCCATTATATTTTAACCCTGATACATTTTCCATACAATTATACAACATTTGTTACCTATGATACAATAACATTCAATAATATATCCTCTAATGCATTTAAAATCTCACATTTTAAAATGTCATTACTCACACTGAGGAATAATAATCTTTGTAATTTATACTGATACATTACTGATTATTTTGGAAGTATAATATCATAATTTGTGATTATCAAAAGGGGGGAGATTGTTGAGCTCACCTATTTTGATAATCTCAATTATTTTTCAATATGATTTGATAATACCAAATAATTTTTATATTTATATTAATTATTCATTAAATCTATGATATAATTTTATTAAGTTAATAATATAATCAAAATGATTTTTGGAATGTATTATTATATTATTATCTCTGTTTAGTAATGATTAATTCTCTTACTAACTAGATATAGATATGATATGCATAGAACAGATGAGTATTAAGTGTTATGTACCCTGGTATGCATATGTCCAATAGTATGAAGAAGTTACTGGAACAATATACTGATACAAATAGACAAAAAGACAGCAATCGATATGAAGACCACCGATACAAACACAATTTCCACTGATAAAAACAGCTACTGATACAAAGGTCACTAATATATGCAGCTACCAATAAGGCTATGTAAACTGGTACAGATGTCTACCGATATGGATATGGTAACCGGTATACATACAGTAACCGTTACACCTAAGCTACTGATAGAATAAGTCTACTAGTATGCACAAGTCTACTGATATGGAATAACCGCTACTATTTTGATGTCCACAGTTATAAGCTCACGGGTATGGGTCACTGTTACATACATTCATCGATACAGAAAGGTCATAGATATTCATAACATCTACTGATAGAAACATCTGCTGACACATAGAACTACTGTTATAAAGAGTAACAGCTACTGGTAAGAGATGCTACTGATTCCTACGAGCTACCATTATAAAGAATAACAACTACCGATATAGAAGAACTACTGATACAAGCTCACTGATACTTAGAGAAACCAATGGAATTCATTCACAATTTCTCTAAACTCTATTTCTATTTATTTATTTAGAAACTATTATATTTAATTTTTTAAATTCACCTTATATTAATTAATTATAGTTGTTTTCATTTCAAGAATTGTACCTCGTACATGTAAAAAGGTAATCATTCCAACTGTTGGCGCTAAATCTATATGAGAGAACCTCATACTACTAATGATGTGTGTTAGTTGGTTAGTCTTTCCATTCGCATACGAGACAATATTCTAGAGATACTCAAGGACATACATTCTTATAAGAAGAAGGAAGTATACATACTGAATCCATAAAACTTGAACATTCAAGGAGAATGAGATTCAACTATTTCACTTAAACACAAGCTGATCTGACTTATCAACCTGGACCTGGAAGTCAAATATAGAAACGACACTCTCTTTTTTGACAAAAACTAGAGAAGGCCTCAAAGCTTCATCTACTTGAATCCAATGATTCTAGAGCTTCACTCAAAACACATTGAAGATTCTATACTCATCACTATCAGTTTAGCTCTATTATGTTTCATATTTTTACATTTTGAGTAGTTTTTGTGTTCTATATTTTAAGACACACACAGTCTCATGTACTATAATAGTGGATTTATAAATCCTCACTCAATCTTTCCCTTATACAGTTATATCCCACTTTGGATAGTGGTTGTGGTCAAGTGTGACCCGGATAGCCTGTGTGCTATTTTTTGTTTTCCCACGTAGAATTTTGGTATAGTTCTTCGTACCTGGACTGTCTTTGTACTGTTGTTTACCCTGATCCAGGGTGTTGATAAAATCCTATATAAATTGTTTGATAGGTCTAATTCTCGGCTTGAGACTAATCCTCATGGCTATATCTATTGTGCATCATATTTTTAGTTTAAGTTGTTTTCTATTCCGCTACTAATTACGTTAAAAATAAATCTTTTTTAAAGTAACTCTTATAGTTAAACAATCTAGTGTTTATAACTTTTTTTTTCAATAAGTTAGTTTCAAAAGTTAATTAATATTCAGATTTAGTTAACTGAAAAATAATCAATATTTTGAGAAACTAGTTGAAAATATACAATCATTATAAATTCACTAAAGTTTAATTTTTTTTAATTTGGGGGATTATAATCATAATGTTTTTAACAGATATTTTTAATTGGTACTTAATTCACCACCCTCATGAGTGTCCACTCCAACCAAAAAAAATGATTGCAAAATATATTTTTTCCATAGTTATAAAAAAACAACCCATAATTCTAGTAACATCAAAATCACACATGGGAAGGACATAGGGATAGAGCCCACAACTAAAGTGTGGTAATCCCCTTTTACTATCCTATGTGATATACTAGATAGTTTGAAATTAAATTTAATAAAATCACGTTTTTAAAAATAAGGGAACAATAATATATTTTTAGGTGATTATATTTATTTCAAGAGATATTTTATTCTTTAGATGTATATTATACCATGATGTTTTATATAATGTATTTTTTGTGATGAATAATATTCAATTATTAGAGATGAAAAAAATGTTATTAAGGTGAGGGACATAAAGAATGGTTTGGGTGGGTTATTTTTTTTTACTATTTTGGTATTAAAGAATAATTTATGGGAAAAACTAGCTTATCATATTGGTTTTAGTAAAGAAGAGTGGAATATCATATTTTTATTTAATAGAATATATGATCTATTATATGATTATTTTAGATTGTGCAACCGGAAAAATTCATATTTAATATATATAATTTGGTGAAAAAGATGTGTTTTTTGTGGTAATTGGATAAATGATGAAATTATAATTATCATGTATCTATATTTTATTTTTTTCAAAATTGATAAAGTAAATGAATCACTCAACTATAGGTAATGGATCTTAAAAAATGTTATCATATTAAAATCATGTAAAATGAATAAATAGTCTTTTATCTCATTGTATATTTAGGGCTTCATGGTTGTTATATATCCCTTGATTAATCAATTTCTTGTGATAAACTATCTCCACTACAATCCAAAGTTATTTAAGCATTTCTACTATGGACATATCAACAATTAGAAATAATTATATTGTTTCTGACTCTTTCTATAGGGTAAGCACATCCGTCTTTCACCGAGGAGCATAGCTGTTGCCCTGTATTCCCACATTCAAAATGTTTACAGCATCTGCTTCTTATTCAAGGATGCATGCTCCTTAATTGAAACAGGATGATGGGATGTCGATTTTTTCATCCATGGATTCCTCCTCAGAACTCGTTACCTAGTCTAGGTCTCCCTTATAGATTTAATACGTTGTTCGTGAAACTCTTCCTAGAGCCATATCTTCATGGACACCAGTTAATTACACTGATTCTGTTAGGACATTCCATGGGTTCCGGTCAGGGCAGCAACCATTGGTCAAGGGAGTAGTCACGTTGGTCATCAAGGGTTTGTCTAGATTCTAGGACACTAGCATGTCTGGGTTTGAGCCCATTATATAGGGCTTCTCAAGGGCATGGAAGCTCGAGGAATACCAAATAAGATACGAGGAATCATATTCCATGGTCATGTATCTGAAGCTTTTCCTCATCTTCCCATTTTAACATAGGGTATGGCACATGTTTAACATCCATCGTAGGCTTATTGGGCATATCAGAACACTAAATAGAGTGGATCAGATAGGGGAACCCCCATGGAGGGAACAATGATGTTGGTGTTACTGTATGGTTGGATTCTTGATTGCTGTTAAATAGATTGGGGAATGGGGTGGCATGATCCCATCGGGATTGGTGGCCTGGGTAAGAATCATGATGGATAATGGATGTTTCTCTAAAGTTTATGGTTAATGGGATGAAACTCTCATGAGGATGATGATGGTTTTGGGCTTGAGCCTCGAAGAGGATTCTTACGTATCCTTGTGGTAGGGAATCAAACTCCACGTAGTTCATCTTATGACAGCCTACTGTCGATTGGGGTTTTCAATGGCTTACCACTAGAGGAGATTACAATGGCTTATTGTTGGATAGTGTGTTAATGGCTTACAACTTGATGGGGTTCAATGGAATACCACTAAAAGGAGTGACAACGGATTACCGTTGAATGGAGTGACAATGGATTACCACTGTATGGAGAACCAAAAATGGTGAATACAGTTTAACATCATACAGGATGGGGGTGGACCGACGTGATGTGTTCGTGTCCATTGGTTGTTGGGATTTTACCTCAGGGAGGCATCTAACATTCCCTACCTTGGAAAGGATCAAAATCCACGTTGTTCTGGTTTGGGGAAGGAGTCGGTGAACCAATGTAAATAAAGACCTAGGGTCTAGGTGGATGGTGGGTTGGATCCTCTGTGAGGTTTCCTATGTACCTTGCCTTGGCATGGATCAAAGACCTTGGAGTTTTGGGTTGTTGTGGGGATTACACTCTAGGATGCCCAGGGAGTGGGTGAACAGATGTGAAGGGGGTTGGAGCGACCAATGAGTGGTGGGATTAAACCTCATGGGGGCTTCCTACGTACACTGCCTTGGCAAGGATCAAAGACCTCATAGTTCAGGATATGGGGTCTTGGTGTACCAATGTGGATATGTTCAGGACCAATGGACGGGGGTGGGATTTATCCTAAGGGAGGCTTCCTACATATCCTTCCTTGGCGGAGATCAATGTCAGTGTAGTTCAGTTGTGGTGTATATAGTTTAACGTCATTCGGGACGTAGGTGAACTAACATGAAGAAGGATCTGGGGTCCAATGGAAGTTGGTCATGAACCTCAGGGAGGCATCCTATGTACCTTTCCTTGGCATGGATCAAATTCCACGTAGTTCAAGATGGGAAGGGGCTCAGTCCACTAACACGAAGAAGGACCAATGGTTGTGGGGATTAGACATCGTGGATGCTTCCTACGTACCTTTCCTTGACAAGGATCAAATTCATCATAGTTCGGATGTGTATGTAATACATTATATGATCCCCAAGAAATATTTTTTTTGTCGGTGCTCACTCTAAGCACACATGAGTCATGTTTGGTGTGAGAAACAAGAGGTAGCAGAGACCTGAAGATCATGTCACAAAATGTGAGTATGTGGGAGATCAAGTGGGCATACAAGTGGTCCAAAGAGAAATCTAGGGTTTATGCGTGGTTAGTAGCCCAAGAATTCAGGACATACTCTAGTATGGAGGCATGTTGGTGACAAAGCCCAACTGGAGCGGGATTTGGTGTGATGAAAGGGGGAGCACCATTCCTCACCACGCCCTTTGCTGGAAGTGGGCACTAGAAAAGAAAGGACAAACAGTGGTGATACCTCCAATAAGAAAAGGTAGGGGCTTGCACCAAGGTGGTCACCCTTTCCCCATGGACAAATGCCACACTGATAAAGAGCATCTCATTCTATGGGGGTAATGATCCTACTCCCATGGAGACCAGGGGGTGTGTAGAATTTCAATGGTGGGGGCACCTCGCGATCAATGCATGAGCCAAAGTCACAGATTAACATCATGTGTCGAGGATGATGGTGCTTGGAAATTTAACGTCCTGCAGCTCGAATGAGGTGCGTTTTCTCCACAGCCCTAGGACATACAAAATTGGTACCCTCTACTACTTGGTGAAGAAAAGGGATAGGCAAAACCGTGGCTAGGGGTGTAATGGAGAAAACCATATCGGGGTCTACGTTAGTGTGGCTATGAAACAACCAATAGCTGTTAGCATGCCCATGTGAAGAACCAAGAGGCGAAGCATTGAAACGGGCAGTATTTTCTAGGGGACTTTGATGCTACTTCGTGCAAACTTAGGAGGTGCATGTGAAATGAGTATATGGTGAAGATTCTTTTGGCACACGAGGAGTCTGAAAATGATTCCCATAAAAAGAGACATCACTAGCACACAAGGCGGGATTCTAGCATGAAAAAGGGACTATTATGTGAAAAAGGGGTGGGATGACACACAATGGGCCGGCGTACGCAAAAAGGGAAGGTCCGACATGAAAATGTGGTGCGCGTGCGAAAAAGAATCAGGCCGGCACGTAATTGAGGTGCGCACATGAAAAAGTTTGGGGCGATGCCCAAAAGGAACTATAGATGTGAAACTGCTGGGGGCATGCAAAAGGAATTGCATGTGAAAGACATGATTGGGCGCAATTGGAAAGAATTGTGCGCAGGGGATGGAGCTCGATGGGATTCCGACAAGGATCAATAACAAGTTATCACGCGCAATGTCGGACACCTGGGTGACATGGCGCGAAAAATTAAGTTCCTCAGAGCCATTTTTTTGCGCACACGAGAGAGGAATTTTGAGTCGGGGAGACGATTCAGATTCCATGGCCTGGAAGTCAACGAGGTGGCCTTCTATTTATAATGTCTTAGGATCACAATCACACAAAAAAAACAAGCCAGTGTGAAATAATGTGTGTCGGGCATCGGAAGCGTTTAAATCAACCGCATGGGGTGGTGGCGTAGAATGATCTGTGCCCACGTGGAAAACACTCGCAAATCCTGGATTTTTTTAGGTGATACAATTTTTTCTCATGACCCCAAATTTTTTTCACGCCGCCCCTCCGAGCCACCCAGAATGGATCGTCGGTTCCAAATATGGCTTCACATTGTCACAATCAAACATTCCTCTACCCTTGATCATTTTTCAGTGTCTACAATTGCCCCCCCTCGGAATCAGATAAACAGGGGGACTCAATGTTCGGATTTCGAGGGAAATTCTGCGATACAGGAATCCATGGGGCCGACACACACATCACACTAGAGCGATGTGAAATTCTGATATGACGCTCGCATTCCTATTTTTGAGTGCATGCAGAAACCTCTCACCATGCCTATTAAATTTATTGTGGGCCCCTCATTCGATATAGATTTTCTCGCACGATAAGTCAAGAGCTCTCGTGCGTGAATAACATTTCCTCTTCCTACGCGAAAAATGCTTTGGTTGCATGTAATTCATTGAGGTCAGTCATCGATTTATTGTCCAATTTGGGATTTTTCATTCCAACAACTGATTTTCTGTGACATCATGGGAATTTCCGCACCAACCACTAATTTTCTAGGACACCCCATGATTTTCCGCACTAGCCGCATATTTTTTGCACCAGCAGGTATTTTTTTCACACATACTTCTCAAAACATTGTTGGCACAAGATGGCCTCCAATCGGGCTGACATTGTGAGCGAAACCACATCCACTACATGAAGGGATGGCATGGTTTCCAACCTTTAGGTTTACGGTGACCAAAGGATTTTATCCAACAACTATACTCTCTTCAACATATTGACCCCAGCATAAAAAGAGTATGCCTTGTCTTCCAACCTTCCGATCTAGGACATTGAGATTATGGAGGAGGTATATGTGTGATGGTTTCAGGTCGACACACCGTGGTCATGGGTGACCTGTGAGGATGAACTAACCTAGTATAAAAAAACATAAAATGGATATCCTACTATAGAAACCAATCACAGGAAGGTTTATGTCCTGAATCCCAGGACGAGGACCATCTCGAGGAGTGACCCTATTGCGGAAAATTCCCTGGCCCTTTAGGCAAGCACATTCCATATGATTATTATTGACAAGTCCAATGGATGGATGAAGGATTGGGATCTTCAGTCTGTAGGATATTTGACTAGTGAATGGGCCCGGGAGTATGGGGTTCGTCATATATGTGACCAATTTGGGGATGAACTACAGTACATCAGTTTGTTTGAGGCAGTGTGGACATTGCTGTTTCACATCAATCATCATCCTTTTCTCAGGCCAGAGATGCTTACTCGATGGTCCCCCAATACCAATTCATTATATAATCATCATGGGGATGTCTGAATCAACCTTTGGGGAATTCATTGCATCAGGGTTATCCCTTTGGATGGGCACTATAATGATGTATTTACTCCTGACAAGGAACACCTGGGGATACGGATCACGAAATCCTATGATAACCTGGCACATGTTGGAGCTGGATAAGGAGAGAATATGAGTAAACTATTTTTTGACGGATATTTCTTTCATGAAATGGTTCCTCTTGTTCCTGTAAATAGATCTGGAGTTCAAGATGTCGCGGTGAGGGAGAAAGTGTCTGACCACAACATAGAGGAGAAAATGATAATCATACTGGAGGATCCAGGTGGAGGGTGACTGTCAGTCATGGGGAATCAGAATAAATGAGATACGGTAACTGAATGTTCATTACGCCAGATTTCGTGCCTCATTCTTGAGTGGGTGTCTCTTACCCATGAGGGACTCAATGATGGGAGTTCGTCCAGCGACCCTGGTGATGGTTGGCATTATGGCTACCAATAAAAGATTTAATATGGGAGTCCCCGTGTTGGCTTGTCTGTACGCCATTTTGGGACACTTTTTGAGAGGTGGGTCACTGTGGAGGATCTATGGCCCCTTCAAGATATTTTATTGCCGGGTTGTGGCCCATTGTGGTGGGAATCCATTCTCAAACGTCATTCGTCCTCCAGGTAATGTCCTGCAGCCTTCCTTGCTGAACATCTCTGGGGACATGATGTTGACGCTCAATGAGGAGGGAGTAGGGATCAGATTCGTCAATCATACCAACTTCACTTTTGGCCCATTCCCCACCCTAACAGGCTAGATGATAGTTAATGGGCATGTATCACTAGAGAAAAAGGAATAATTCCAGAGCATCAGAAGTGGGGAGCTCATGGCCCGGATTGATGGGAAGATCTTTTGAGATCCTTACATGTTTTACAGGTTTTCCAGGCAGTTCAGATGCTTTATGTGGATTCTAATGAAGGTTCACAAAGATGTTCAGGAGGAAAGGAAGCCTTGCGTTCTTTTCCAACTATGGCTGATGTTCGTGACCCAAAGCTCTGGCATCGTTATGACCTTTCCTCCCACTAGAGATGGTATTGGCCTCTCAACCAAATATTCCAAATACTGGGCCATCGCATACCCTGAGGGGATTCTACGGAATAGTGTTTGGCATCTCAAGGTAGCCAGTGTAGAAACTGGGTGGTGTGAAATTAGACAGGGTGCTGTTTGGGGGGGTGGGGGCAGGTCGGAAGCTTGTCAGGAGACTGGGCCCGCATAGGCTGGGACTTCAGTGGTGGGGACGTCGCGCTGCGTGGCCAGGACCTCATCTCTTATGGGAGAGGGGATCATTTAGTGGAAAGGGAGATCCCAGGAAACTAGATAAGATATATACTTCAACCTTCAAATGATTCAATCATTCTTGATCTGTGTTCATCCTGGATGACCCTGCAACAACTGGTGGGCACTGATGCACTTTGGTAAAATATTGTATGATAATAAATCCAACTTCCAGAGGTTTGACTCATTTGGGTTGTTGATAAGGTGACCATTCATCGTTTTCATGCATATCTGACAACCATGGACATGTATTCATGCCAATAAGGTCAGCGTGAGGTGCCACATTTCTTGAAGAATGTTATGCTCGACTAGAAGCATGACCCAGAAAATATGTCGACTGAGGATGAAAACAATGATGATGATCTAGAGGACACTGAGATGGAAGGGGAGGAAGAAACAGAAGGAGAAGGATCTGGTGAAGAAGAAGAGGATCCTAAAGGTGGAGGGTCTCAGGGGGAGTCCCACCAAGGGAGTCTCTGGGAGAGTTGTGAGACAGTCGGCTCTGATGTGGATATAACTGAGCTACATGAAGTACATCTCATCCCTTGTCTATTCTTTCCTCTCATCATATTTTGAATCCCTCAATTAGATCTACTAATACTATTAAAGATAATATGGGAACAAACCAAGGGTCTCCATTTGAAGGGAAGGAGGTGACGGTAGAATATGGTCGGGGGTCAACACCCATTATTGAATTGATGAGCGCTGAGGGATCCCCCATAATGGCAGCTTATTTAGTTTCTAGAACAACGGATGCTAATGCATTGGGATCCTATAAGTTCATTACATCAACATCAGTATTCACCATCGTAGAGATTAGTTTATCAGGGTGATCATTGTTTGTGAAGAAATCACATCCTTGGATGCTTGTCGGGTTACCAAACCCGAGTCATCTGCAATTGATTCAACTGAGAATTTGTTGTCCCACTCATCTCAAAACGATCCAGCCCTGAAGCTCGGTGATAAAATGGTTGTGTACATCAGTGGTACCAATGTCGGGGTGGGTCCAGAAGTTATCGAAGAAACTACCCGGACCGTGGAACGATAGGAAGATTTCCCAAAAGTTAAAGAGCCTAACACCTTGGGAAGGACACCCGAAGATGACCCTGATGCTAGTATATTGGGTACCATCCCAGACTATCAAATCAAAAAACCCAAGAAGATTGATGATTCAGACTCGGAGGCGGCTGAGGACAGGCATATGATGCAATGCAAATGGTGGAAGTGAATAATGTGCTTTCACGGTCAGCCTCATATGGAAGGGATAATGTGGATGTGATCACTCCACAGCTAGCTGCACTTTCTTTTTTTCTATAGGGGTGGATGTTCAACGCCTTCATTCGATGGTCCGTGAATGCATGGCTGATAAGCTGTGAAAGAGTATCCAACACTCCAATGTTTCCCAGTGTTAGGAGGGGTCAGTGAGTACACAAGTGTTCATAACGGTAGAAGAAGAGGATAGATGCCTCGAAGAATAGGTGAAGGAAAAGATGACATTAATTTCAAACTTTTATGAACATGTGGAGAAGTTTAGGACCCCACTGGTAGATGCCAAAGATCAACTTATGGAGGTGGGTCACCAAATATCCGCACATCAAACTAAATAGACTCAAACACATTCTAGGGTTAGTGGATTGCACTCTGTTGCCGCTAATGAAGAGAGTGTCCTCATGTGGTGGGAAGAAATCCTTGAGGCCTCCTGCAAAAAGGTAGCAGCGCTGGAATGATCCATCCAAGAAGGTGGCCCTTAAGGGCCCTATTTTGGCCGACCTCATAAACTCATTTCTCCTTACTAAATCTTATTATAAACTGCATGTATGGATAAATTTATTTACCTATCCGTTTGTTTTAATTAATTTAACCACAATCCTAGAATAACTAGAAATCTGTTCCTATGCTCATGTGGGTCTCACCCAATGTGAGAAACAAGGGATGTTCATACTATTTCATAGTTTGATCATGGGAGCGGCAACCAATATCTGGGATTTCTAAATTCAAACAACCAATGTGGATTTCTGAGAAGAGAAGGACGATGTCTGAATATGGAAGAGGGCCTCAAAACAATCAACATATTGTCTCCCCATCGTACTCTAGTCCAGGAGCGGGGTAACTCCAGGGGCCTTAGAATCAATCCAAACATAGGGGAATGAAAAATGTAAATCAAGATACCCCGGATTCGAAACACTGCAGGGGTGGTGTGAAAATAAAGGATAACTGCTGACCATGTTCAAAACACTGTACCCATATTTTATTAGAATGAAATGGGGATGACAAACGAGGTTCGACCGCTGACTGTGTTCAAAAAATGGGGCCTGACACAGAATTCCATTCATTGGCCTTACAAAACATTGTCCCAGGACAGTAGTCAACCCATATTCCGAGTATTTATACAGTTATGGGGTTCTTTTAGGCATGAAAGAGGACGATGTCCGCCTAAGGCGCTTGCAAAGCGTGGAATGTGGAATGATGGTTAGTTTGAATAGAATCCAACACACATGAAGTTACTCCACCAAGGTGGACTCGCAGTATATGGGTGAATTGGTCTTATGATGGATCATTCCTTCTTTTATAGAGGACCTATCTGGAATGGGATTTGTCTCTTCACAATGTCAACGTGTGTAATCCCAAACATGTTTAGGGAAAATATATAGTTACATGGTACCCCAAAATGGGTTCAGGAAAGGGGGCCGAAAATGAGGAGGAACAAAATTGATGACGTTGGGGCTAGACCCAAGGTGAAATTACAGGGTGTCTCTACATATCCCATATTGATTGGAATCAATCCATACGTAGTTCTGGGAGGTGTCCTGCAGTTTAATGTCATGTGGCATAGACACAGTGTGGTCTTAGTTTATGGTCATAGAACTCAGACCCTATATCATTAATAAGTGTAGGGGAAAGATGGTAAAGTGATAATGAAAACCTATGTGAAAAAGGACCCGAAGTCCAAATTACCATGTGTTCCCCAAGAAGGTTTTAGGTTGAGGGATCGAAAACTAGAGTTAAGATGGACCCATTGGAGAATAACTCAGGCGTTCCTATGTATCTCACGTGAATGAGAATCAATACATGCGTAGTTATTAATGGTGACATGGTAAGGTACTAGTAGTAGGGATAAAAGGGGTGTGCTGGTGTAACCCTCACAACAAAAGAAGCGGTATTTGATGTGTCTTGTCAGTCCTTTAAGGTGAATTGTTTTTTTGTGAAGAGACTTTCCTAGGATAGCATGTCCTGGCATCACCACAAGAATCAAGCCATATGAAGGCGTTGAAAAATGGTATGGCATGTGACTGATACCAAACAAGTTGTCCCCTTAAATGATGATATCACGGTGCCTGGCTATTTTTCATCGTGCGACCAGAATGATAATGTCATAGTTTAGGGCCATATGATGAGACCATACAAGCATTTTAACGTCAGGCAGCATAGACATAGTAGGGAAGAGGCTAAAGGGGGCATGTGCATGGTTCAATAAAACATAACTGATGTGAATGCGGACATAATCCCAAATCACACTATATGTAATTCCATTATAGAAACCATTGGAGAAGGGGAGAAAATGTAGGTAATAGGGTAAGGGGCAGGAGAAACTAGCTCCCAAATGAGCTGGACACGAAAAAAAGATATTTAATGTTCGTACGTTTCCCAAGAGGATGGTAATCAAGTCACAGGTAGTTCTAAAAGAGATCATAATTAATGTTCATAGAGCTCAGAACAAGGATAAGGGAAGTCGGTGTGGAGCATCTAATGAGACCTTTACCATGACTTTGTCCTCTTAACGTGAAAATGTGCACTGAGGGATAGTGTCAGGAGTGTCAAAATTCTCCTTGGTCCTTATGGGATGAACATTGATGTGTATCATGTAACCAACATTCAAAGCATTAAGGGGCTAGCATGACAATGGAGGATGACTGTTGACCATGTTTGAATCACAGCACCCATATCGCATTAGTCTGAAATGGTGACAAACAAACGAGTACCGACCGTCGACCATATTCACTACATGGGATATGTATCGATCTGTTGTCAAGAACCCTGGATGACTTTGGCCCCTGATGGATGGGGGGCCCTTGGGCCGAGCATCCACGCCATTCAGGGGTCCCTTGGGATGTGAAAGGTGATGGAAGCCTGGATGAGGGAGAATATAATTCTTGAAAAATGGGTGAATTTATGTCTGAGTATAGTCCGCCATTACAGGTACTAAACCAGAGTACCCTTTGGCACATCGGTGAATCACCGAAGAGGGTCGAGGGGCTCATATTGAGAGCAGCTGGTTTGAAAAGACGATGATAGCACACATGGATTGAAAAATAAAAGGAGGATGAGGTAAATGGAATGGTTGTTATAACACCCGACTAGAGTGAGAACATAATCCCATACCACACCATAAATTCATTTCTCTGGGGGAATGCTGTCCCAGGGGCTAAGTTGGGTCTGGACACGAAAATGAGATGCTCAGGCGGTCCTACCTAACCCATGAGGATGGGAATAAAGCCATACGCAATTCAAGAATCACACATAGGGGTAAGATACCCAGGGGGTGTACGACTTGGTGAGTTACCAACGTGAATGAGGAAATACTCCCATACCACACCGTACAACCCTAAATAAGAACTTGGGCCAAGGCCCGAAAAGGCCAAGGGGCCTAAGGCTAGGCCTCAGATGTGAAGGCCCAGTCAATTCATAGTTTAACTTCATACAGCGAGGAAAAATAAAGGGGTAAGATACCCCCAAAAATGGAGGTGTATAGTGCGTCGAGTAACCCGATGTGAATGAGGAAATAATCCCAAACCACACTGTACAACCCCAAATAGGAACATGGGCCTGGGGTATGAAAAGGCTAAGGGGCCTGAAGCTGGGCATCCCAACCAATGGTAGATATACGACTTCTTGTGCGGTTACGGCCTCATCACATTTCCTAAGCCCATGTGAACTGTGCTCAGTGTGGGAAACAAGGAGCTAGTCATGGCTTTCCCTGTCATATGGGGGTTTAATAGATGACATCGCCCAAGGGGAGTTCATCACTTGAATATAAAATGGGGCATAATGAACCACTGTACTTGATATTTGAAACATATTTGGGTGGATCTAATGAAAAAGGATAGCTTTTGACCACATTCAAAACACATCGTCCTTATAGTGACCTAGAATGGGAACAACAAATGAGCATTGAACACTAACCACATTCACAATGCTGGACTTATATCAATTTGCATCTCAAAATCCTTGAGGGTGTTGGTCAAAAGCAGTAGGGGAACATGTGGTCCTAGAATCCCTGTTTTTTGGGGGACATTCTTGATAGTAATGATGGTGGAGTCCAAATCACAAGAGTGGGTGAAGCATATTTGAACACATACATTTAAAAATCATGTAGGGTGGCGAAAAAGGTGGACTCCTTTGGGGAGTGGTACGTAGGGTGGAATCAAGAAGAGCTCAACATGTATTGATGCAAGAACCTTCAACACACCACATGTTTTGACCCGTGGGGAGATTTTGGTATTTTTCTGGGCTAACAGAATAAATTCCCATGCATTCCTACATATCCCCTAGGGATGGGTATCCTAACGTACGTAGTTCTTACAGGCCATGCAGTTTAACGTCATGCGGTAAAGACATGAGAGGATATAAGAACGGAGAGTGGGCTCATGGTGTGACTGTTATAATCACAACTTGAGTGGGGCTAATGAAGCCTACACAATAACATGCAAGGATCCCCCACGAGAACTATACCCACGGTTAACCATCAAAGAGAAGAGTTTAGGAATGGGCTCAAGATGAAATTCATGAGCATTCCTACATATCCCATGCAGATGGAAATCAAGACACACAGAGTTTTTAAGATCAAGTTTAAAATCATGCAGGACGATGAACACTTTAAGGTCATGTAGGACTGGATAGTTTAAGGTCATGTTGGACCATCAAGCTATTTAGGGTCATGCTGGACCGGAACACAGTTTAGGGTCATGTGGGACTGGCATTTTAAGGTCATGCAGGATCATCTAGATCAGGTAATGTATCACAGGAAAAATATGGCTTTGGTGGGAGGTTTCATACCCTAACCATCCATGGTCACCAGGGAGTATGCGCCATTGGGGTAAAACTTGTGGATTTTGTATGGTCCTTCCCATTTGGGATCCAACTTCGGTGGTTTCCTATAAGGGATCATTGGTATCCGGAGGGCCAATACCAATTCTCCTTGTAGGAAAGAGCAGAGGTGGGCCTTCTTGTTGAAGACTCTATATATCATATTCTGATTCCTTTATAGAATGTACATGTCACGATGCCTATTCTCGTCAAGTTCTTCCAATTCAACCAGACAAATTTTTGCTACCTTATCTGGCACCTGCTGGTCATAGACTACTATGCGTAACAAAGGCAGCTGGATCACGATGTCTAGGATGACCTCAGCTCCATACACGAGGGAATACAGGGTTACCTTGGTAAAATAATGATTAATCATCCGAAAGGCCTAAAGGGAGTGGCAGAGCTTGTCCGGCCAACTCTTCTTGTTCTGACTAACCATTTTCTGCAACATATTATAGAGGTTTTTATTGAATTCCATGATTAGTCCATTTTCCTACGTGCGATAGTGGGAGGTATGGGTAGAACAGATGTTCTACATGGCATACAATTTATTTAGCTAGGATGCTCAGAAGTTGGTTCTGTTATCTCTGAGGACGACATGAGGAAATTCAACACGGTAGATGATATTGGAGCTCACAAAGTCAATTATAGAACGGGCCTTGACCTTCATGTGTGAAACATCTTATGCTAACTTAGAAAAGAAATATGTCTTGGCCAGGATGAGCCTTCACTAGTGAGCAGTCGATGGTGGATATGGTGCCACGACATCGAGTCCCCATACCGCGAATGGCTAAGAGTACCTGGAGTGGAGAGGTTCTGGGGGACGATGCATCATGATATTAGGAATTTTGTATGCATGACATCTCTTCGATAACTCAATGAAATAATGGACCATAGAGGACCAGTAGTACACGAGTATCCGGATTTGAAGGGACAGCTTTGGCCCAGTCTGGTGAGACCCACAGGAACCAGCATGAACCTCCTGAATGACCTGAAAAATCTCGACTCTTTGGATACAATGGAGGAGAACACCATCTAACTCGTTCTTGTAGAGAATCTTCTAAAGTCTGGGAACACTCTGGAGGGTAAAATATATCATGTAGCGTCGAATTCACTCGCACTCGGCCCGATCAGTTGTGAGACAACCATTTTGAAGATTCTCAAAAAGGGAGATCACTAATTTGGTGTTGCTCCAACCACTACATCTGATGAACCTGGGGGTCCTGATGTGGAGGCCCCAGTGGTGAGGTGGATTACTCGCAGGTTGTCATCATCATCAGGGGTGATGGAAGCACTGACTCTCTAATGTTCCACGTGTATAATCAGATCACCCTTCTCTTGTTCTACAAGTGATGTAGTCCGACAAGCCAGGGCATTGGCTCGACTGGTCTGAGATCGAGGGACATGAGTAACTTCTGGCCACGATGGAATCTAGTCCATTAGTTGTAGGGTGCGCTCCATCAATGGTATGAGATCTGGATTTATGACGATGTCTTCTTACTGGATTTTCTTGATGACCAGTTTAGAATCCCATTTCACATGAAAACGGGGTACATCGATCTCAAGGGCCTTCTCGAGGCCAGAGATAAGATCCCAATACTCCGCCTCATTGTTCGTGTAGCCTTCTAATAACATGAATGAGTATGGTAGAATGGCTGGAATCAGGGTAATAAAGACAATACCCCGGCCTAAACTCTTGAGTCTGGGATAATTGAGTTTCTTGGAGGTGGGGCTACGAGAGGCAACGTCATTATGCATCCACCAACAATGTATGGTGTGATATACTGATAAGATTGCCTTGTTGGGAAAATCCAGGACCAGGGACTGATCTGAGGGGTAGGATGGGCAGCTAAAAAATCTGCCAATGCCTATCCGTAGATAGACTTCTGAGGAATGAACCAGATGTCAAACAGTAGGAGGATTACTGCCCACCATGCTAGATGGCTGGTCAACATGGGGTGGTTTAGAATTTACATCAGATTTTCTACCCAAGACACCAGTTTTACCTCATGTTTCTAAATGTAGTTTCGTGGCTTCTGTATGGAAAAGACTAGTGAAAAAAAGATTTTTCCGATGGGGGATTATCTGGTCATTGTATCGAGGAGCATGATGTTGAGGTAGTAGAGGCTGTTTGCAATACCCTCATTGTTCTTCTAGGTGAGGATGGTGCTGAGAATTCATCCCAGGGTAGTCACGTACAGTATTAGTTGATTTTCAGAGACGGTTGGGTTTAGGACAGGAGGCTGAAGTAGATACTTCTTGATTTCCTCAAACGCAGTCTAGCACTCCTCATGCCACTTGTAGGTTGAGGCATTCTTCATGATTTGAGAAAATGGATTACACTTTGTGGACATATTCACAATGAATTGACGTATGTAGGATAAGTGGTGTTGGACACCTTGAAGATCCAGAATATTGCTCGGAGGAGTCATCTGGCCGACAACCTTAATCTTTTCTAGGTCGATCTCGACGGCACGGTACTTGAAAAGAAATCCAAAAAAATTCCTAGAGGTGTCACCGAGGGCACACTTTAAAGGGTTCATCATAAGGTGACATGAAAAGAGGATGTTAAACACTTTCTCAATGTCCTTGAGATGGTACTGGTGCTGGCATGATTTGATCACCAGATCGTCCACATAGCATTCCACCAATGTACCGACGATTGGATTGAATATGCCGGTGAATGGACCAATGATAGGTGTCACATTCATTCATTAAACCGAAGGGCATAACCTAGTAACAGAATATACCTTGGGGCGCCCCAAAAGTAGTGGACTCTTCATCCTCAGGGGCTATCAGAATCTGATTTTATCCAGAGAACTCGTCCATGAAAGAAAGGGCCTAAAACCCAGCTGTAGCATCAATTAAAAATTCAGTCACAGGAAGGAGAAAATCATTATTCGGACAATAGAGGTTGATATCCCAGAAGTCAATGCATACTCTGATCTGTCTATTCTTCTTCCTGACTGGAAAACTGTTGTATAGCCTGTTGGGGAACTAGACCTCCTTAAAAATGTTGTCTCTGATGAACTTTTCAACATCAACCTCAACCATGGAAACATGAGAAGTGTTCATATTTTTGAGAGGTTGTTTGAAGCCACGATTATTAGTGGGAGACCGAGGTGGTGGATGACTACCTGAGTATCTACATTTGGTATGTGGTCTTAGCTCTAGGAAAACATGCCATGGTGCTGCTTCAGGAACACTATGTACCATTACTGCTCCTCGAGGGACATGGAAACACTGATCAATGTGGTTCTCTGGTATACCTCTCTACCAAGGTTCATGTGTACTAGTTCATAGACCATAGTGAAGACACCCTATTAAAAGGTTGGGGGAGAATCCTCCATATACACTTCTTCATTTACGAAGGGGGGATCTCTAGCTGGAGGTTCATTCTCTAGGTTGATGGATCCTGACGGGAGGTTGGGGCTAGCCTGGGTAGCAGTTGACATCATATCAGGAGATTCACAGGTTGGTGAAACCATAGCAATGAAGGCAGTCTATCGGATCTCATATGGTCTTCGGCCCAAGGGGCCACACATGATTATATCAATGAAATAATGTCTTGTTGGATTGAGTCGGTTAATAGCAGCCTGATGAAACATAGCGTATGATGTACTGCCATTCCCATGGGGCGGACATCCCAATACTAAATGGGGGTAGGAGGCAACGGGATCACCGAAGCCTGATTTTTGTAGGAGTATGAGGTGATTTTCCACCGTCACATGGACATGGGAATATGATTCCCTCTTATACCATAGATGAAAAAGAGTTGCTCCATGTTGGGGTTTGTGACCTCCAATCAAAGGATTAGAATGACGTAGGCATCATCCAGACTTACCCAGGGGTGAGTTGCAATCACAACGGGTTCAACTTCACATGCCTAAATCTATTTTTCCTTTCTCTTGTAATAGTCAGCACCTAGGTGGCAGGATTCAACAGAGGTGAAAGGACATTCATCACCTTCTAGTATGCCTACTCGACCATTAATGGAGTACTTGAGGCATTAGTGATATGATGAGAGGACCACTGAATGCAATTAGAGCCATGGTATTCCTATCAATTCAATGTGTGCGGTGTCTTGGTAGACAACAATGAACTCAGTGCTACCAACTGGGATGCCGAACTCGGTCTTCAAATGGATCTTATCGAATTTGGTATGCTCTGTCTTGTCATAACCCATGATTCATAAATTGGAGGGATTCAGGTCATCTTCGGATAAAACCATCTTCTGCAGTGTACGCGTCGAGATAAGGGTAATCTCGATGTTGGTGTAAACGTTGCAGTGGAGAACATCCATACTGTTAAATTGGCCAGTGATGTATAGTGGCTTGATTTTCCCCTATATGGGTGAGTTTTCATCCTCTCTAGAGAATGAAATGCTATCCTGACATTCAGTGTTCTCGACTGCTTCAGCAAGAAAAGATTCTGCAGCATCTACCTCTGTCTAAAATTGTAGGGGGATACATAAATCCTCAACGAGGGCCTCACACATATCTGACAACAGGTGAAGGGCCTTGAGGATAGAATTCCTCCCTAGGATTCCATAAAGGATCCTGAGGACATCATATTTCTATGCCAGGTGTAATCTATTGCTTACAGGAGGCAGCTCTGTGATTTTAGGCATGTCGAGGCCCACTGGCTAGACCGATGACTGGTTGGTGCTGGGCATGTCCTTTGTTCACTAGTCAAAGGCTAGATAGTAGATGTCAAATGAGGGCTGGACAATTGAGATCGACCTGTAGTAGGTCGAGGTTGGTCACGGCATGGACGAGGTAGCTCAGCCTTATCCAGTAGCACCAACGGTGGTGGAGGCGGGCCTGACGACACCGGATGAAGAGGCTGCTCGTGTTGAGTTCTACGCTAGGCTGCTATATAGTCTCAATGCTATGCACGACCTAGCTGGAGGTGCCAACAGATGTGCCCTGATGACCCATGTGTTCACAGCTCCGCCGACATTGTCATCGGGTGGGGACATTGGGGAGGTTCGTCGAGAATTGTCCACCGATAGGAGACATATAAGGGTTTACCAACACCACAGTGTTAACCGAAGCATACCCATGACAATCACTTGAACAGACATCCATCACTGAGTGGATCCTTTGGGGAATCCCTATATAAGGGAGCATGAAGTCACTGAGAGTGTGGGATGATGATGGTAAAAGCGGGGCACGTTGCTTTCCCTTGTGTCGTCGATGATTTCTCTCCTGGGAAGAGGTCGGATGAGATGATGATGCAGATGTGGTGACCATAGCTTTTAATGTATCTAGCTGATTTAGGCATTCTCAAATGATACCATGGGAACAAGCGACCATTTTTTGTGACCCATCCAGTCATCCTACTTTTGGGACCCGTAGTTAGAAACCTGCTGCCAGTCACCCTCACTGTCACTACTGCTGTCTGGTATTATGAAGACACCTGCCACTTGTGATGGGGCTAGGCCCAGCCTGACTATGTTGTTATCGACCTGTTCTTGATGATAGTTTTTAACCACATATAACTTCATTAGGTTGTGAACTATTATCTAATGATAGGGTACGTAGTTAGAATGATCTGTGAGGTTTTCCAATTCTGGACTTCTGCACTCAGAAAAACACATGATTTATTGTTCCAAAGTACTTCTAAAATACCTGGGGACCTGATTCTCATTGAACTAGTAGGTATAGTTTCTTTTGACCTGAAAGGGGGCCTTTCGAGCCAAACATTGATGAGGACATAGAGGGGAATGTCAAGGAGGCAGATTCTAACGAGGAGATGGAGGGGCCTGTTGAGGAGGAATACCATGATTGTCTGCCTTGGCAGTGGTGGTGCATTCAGTGGATGCACTTGCCGATTTTGAGGTGGACCATACTGAGTCAGAGGCTGCGCCTGAGGTGGAGTGCCTCTATAGGGCTGCGGGGCTGGTGCCACTTGTTTCAATTCTAGTTTCCTAGGGGATTATATTTGGTCCACCGCGACGGGCTCGACTCCGGCACCCCTCTTTTCTAGAAACACAGTGGGCAATAGACGTGCTTGGATAGCATGTTTCAGGGATTCCTCTAGGCACTGGGCCTTATCAGAGATGTCTCGGAATCCTCTGGGGTAGTTCTAGGATATTAGATAGAGATCCTGCTCCATCTTGACATTTCCTATGCACATCGTCAATAATTTCTCCTGAGATAGTGGCATGTCAAGGGTGTATGTGAGTCCCTTCCACTGGGTGATAATGTCTGCAACTCACTCATCATGCCTTTTTTTTCTTTTGAAGAGGTCTATGATGCTGGATTTCTAGGTGCTGGAACTAAACAGATCGATGAATTTCATGTGATGGTCCCCTCAGCTGGTTATGGATCCGACGGGGAGATGGTTGTACGAGACGAATGTCAGCCCATCCAATGTATGAAAAAAATAGTGGATCTTGGCAGCCTCCTTCTGCAGTAGAGTCCCTAACATGGGCCAATGCCTTGAGTGGAAGTGGGCCAGCGGCTATGGTGGGTCCACCGTCTCATTAATGGGATTGAAGATGGGATTTCGGAAAACCGTAGGCCCCAGCATATCATCAACCCATGCCCGGTATGACTTACCATCAGGTGGGTTTGCCACTTTTCACATTTCCAATGCCTTAAAGAGTTTTTTGAGCATTTCCATAGGATCATCTAGGTGGTGTTCCCTGTCATGACGGGGAACCCTAACCACTAGCGCGTTAGCAGGTTCTTCAATGCAGTAGACATGCTCAGTGGCTCGTGGAGCAGCTGGTGGGGCAGCCTACGGGAATGTTGTGAGAACCCAAACTGGGCTCCTTGGACTGTCACTCCATTCAAGAGTGTTTGGAAAAAAATATTTCACCCTCTTTTCCTGAACTCCGGCTTAAGCGCTATCCATGGGACAAGCATGATCCGGGTTTCCTAGGGGTAGCTCGCCAAGGGGAAGTTGTTCCTTACCCTACTGTACTAGCCTAGGATTGCTGTATTGGGGTCATCGAACTACAATGCATTCATCCAAGAGTTTTTCAACCCACTTCATCTGTTCAGAAAGTTTTGGGCACATCGTGGCTTTCTTAGGGTCCTCCTCCGTCTTTTGCACTGAGGCAGACCAGTTGTTTTGTTTGGAAGCTCTGAATAGCTCTTTTCCCATACCAGAATTCTTGTTGAGTACCAATTCCACAGTTGGCATAGGGAGACAATGTATGTTCCTTTGATGATTATTAATCATTCCTTATGGGTCCAATAGTTGTGTCAAACTCTTGGGGGGGGGGTATTTTTTAATCGAGAAGCTCTAGCTCGTCCTACTCATCCACTATGTCAGCCATGTTGACAGAGACCCTTACTGGGGGCATGTCTTCAATGTCGCCTAGAAAGTACATCTTCCACTGGATAGGACTGGAGAGGAGGACAACATACTTCCCCCAGCCAAGGATTTTCACATGGGGGGTAGCATCCTTGATAATGTTTCAGATTTTCATTCATACTCTAAATGCATTATTATTGAGCATCTCACGGTGACCTGGTGACGCGGGGTTCTAGGCCATACATAGTACAACCAAATATATTAGATGACATTTCTTATGGATTTATTTGAAATGCACTTGGATCTTAGGATAAAGTACTCGCCAATAATGAAGACTAAAATCTATCACCCAAAGTGTGTGGCGGAAACACTCAACTTCCACTAGGGTGAGGGATTCTGGTATGTATAAAATCAGTGTTTCCACATGCCATAACATCTTGGGGTTGATTTCTTCTTTGAGGATGTTCCATCAACTCCTCGGCTTAGATTAAGTGTATAGACCTTGATTACCCCACTCACAAACTGATGGTGTCTGAGGAACTAACAGTAGTACTGAGGAAGATTGATGGGATGACCAGATGGCCGATGGAGAGTATAACGAACGTGCTGAGTGGCCACCGACTCTCAAGGATGTCTTCCCAATAGTAAAGTGACCTAGCTGCTACGTCGTGATAAGTGAGCTGATAGCCACTATTCCCAACTCAGGGGATAAGGCTACTGGTGATAGGCCGCTATGCTGATCGCCTTCCATTGGTCCCCAGAATAGTTCACCATGATCTCTTTTTGAGGTAGAGAGCGCTTCTAGTGACGATGGTGGTGATTGAATGACTGTGAACTGCGAGGCTACCATATTTTCATCCTCCTGGATATAACAGTAGAGGGGGGTAGGAATCCAGTGGCCATGCATTATAGGAGCACCAGGCTAATGCGCGTTGTCCCAACCCTGGCCCTTGACTCGGATGAGAGAGAGGACGGTTCCCATGCAGAGTCGTACTTCACATTAGAGTCTAAGAAGCTGAATGGTTTGATCTCCATCTGGAGATTCCCAGGACTCTTCTTATTGTGGTGACTCCCCACTTTCCTATCACTAGGTGGGTCCTCGAGACATGATATGTTCTTAATTGAGTTCATTCGGCCACACTGGTGCAGGGGAGGAGGGGATATCTACTAGAGAATATTAGGGTGTGAGGAGTACGAGTAAAAATGTCAAAGGGAAGATGGGGAGGACCTCCATGGGTAGAAATGGAGTGGGAAAGGCCTCTTCTAGAACTAGTAGAATCATGGGTTGGACCTCCATGCTTGTTATCCTCAGTGACCTCAGTATGAGGGTCCTTGTACTGGTCTAGATAAACATGGGTAGAACCTCCATGATTGGTGCAGGTTGAGTAAGGCTGGCTCTCACCCCTCTAGTTTTCGAGGTGAGGAGGACCTTCACCAGTAGCATAGAAGACATGGAGAGGATCCACACATAGAAGAGAGACTAGATAGTCAACATCACTACACTGTCGGTCGGGGGTAAGAGGAATGACACTGTACCCTGTGTAATGGGAACAGGAGAGGCTTCCATGCTGAGTAACACATCCATGGGAAAGTCCATAATTCAGATTGGTGGTGTCCAGGGGAGGACCTCCAGGCAGAGCCATGAACTGGGGATTGACCACACATTTTGTGTTAGTGGTACGGGGAGGACCTCTGTACTGGGTGACATCGCTGCGGGTTGGTTCACGTCATTCATAACTTGTTCCGGTGACCAAGAGTGTCTACCCGGCCTTCTCATGGGGTAGTTGGGGCCTAAATCATGGCATGGTGTATAATTTACCTTTCTCTTTGTATGCTGGGAACTGAGGATATGCGTTGGTGGTTGCTCGGGTCACTTTTGCTGTCGACATTGATTCCCCTTGGCAGGCGTCCTCCTCATCTTGTTCCTGACGATGCGATCGATTTAGACAAACTGGGACTAGTGGTTCAGGTATGTAGCTTTCCTACTCCTATTATAGAAATACCAGTTGGCTTTGCTGATGTGGCTGGTTGGGGGCCCTCCCTGGGATCCCTTGAAGTGGGACTCTGACCGGGCTCTGCCAGATGTCACCTACCACATTAGCAAAAGGCATGGAGTCCTCAAAGTACTCCGGGAAAATGCTCCTGAAACTTTTTTACGTCGGGGTGGGGAGTAATGGATCCCTACGTGGCCCTCGGAGGTGGCATTGGCGATGAGGTTCAGACTCCTCCAGATCCAGGCGGTCCATATCCCAGGTTGGGATTATGCCACCTCCTCGAAGTGGCGAAGGAGGTCGTTGATTACCCTCTGTTGAATGACCTCTAACATGGCGATGGGTTGTGGGATCCACATGGTATTAGATTTAGAGGCAATCGTTGAAGAGGTGAAGCCATGTGGAATGGCCGTGTTGATGCTGCCCCTACCCCTACGTCGATGCTTAGGCGGTGATTGCTTCCCTCGAGTAGAAACTTTATTCCTGAAAAGAAGGGTGATTAAACTCATCAGTGCAGAAAGAAAAAGGAAGCGACGACAAATTCCCCAGATCTATCCCGTCATCCATTGCTGGTAACAGGGATCCATGCTGACATCATCACAGAATGGGATGCCCAAGGCTCTACTACCCCAACATCAGGTGATTTTTGCATGAGTCCCACAATTTGCTTAGCTGGACACGACATCGGGTATATGGATCTAGTAAAATGTCAATCGATTGATGCCTTGAACACCGGTAGTCTCTATTTTGAGGAGAATAATTTCCTGCTGGGTTCACCATTTATGTTTCTGACACTTTCGTCGGGGCGTGCAGATCTAACTGTGGAGTATGCGCAACTGTTGTCCACAATTACAACGTTCCAAAGGCGGGCGACATCCCCTCCTTATTCATGGATATCTTCTCCATGATTTAAATATGATGATGGGATATCGGTTCTTTCTTCTATGGATTCCTCCGAAGAACTCGTTACCTAGTATGGGTCTCCCGTATAGATTTAATACGTTGTTAGTGAAGCACTTACTAGTGACATATCTTCCTGTTAAACTGCTTCTGTTGGGACATTCCAAGGGGTCTGGTCAGGGCCGCAACCTCCGGTAAGGGGATTAGTCATATTGGGCATTACTAGAGTGTCTGGACGCTGGTACACAAACATGTCTATGTCTCAGTCCCTTGTTGTAGGGCATCTCAAGGGAATAAAAGCCCGATGCATCCCACATCAGATATAGTGAATCATAAGTCATGGGCATGTATCTGAGGTTTTCCTCTGCTTCCCTTGTTTAACACAAGGTATGCCACAAGTTTATCATCCAACAGAGATATATCGGGATGATCAGAGCACTGACTAGAGTGGATCAGATGTGGGAATCCCCCCGTAGTGAACAACATAGTTGGGGTCAATGTATGGTTGGATTCATGATTGCTGTTAAATAGAACGAGGAATGGCATGGCATGTTTCCAATTGGATGTGGCATCCTAGGTAAGAATAAAGATGGATGATGGAAGGTTCTGTGAAGGTGATGGTGAATGTGATGGAACTGTTATGAATATGATTATGGTTTTGGGCTTGAGCCTCAAAGAGGCTTCATACGTATCCTCATGGCAGGGAATCAATGTCCACGTAGTTCATCTAATGACAACCTACCACCAATTGGTGTATTCAACGGGTTACCAATAAAGGATATCACAATAGATTTCTGCTGGATAGGGTATCAGTGCCTAACTGCTAGATGAGGTTCAACGGCTTACTGCTAAAAGGAGTGACAACAGCTGACTGGTGAATGGTTTGACAATGTCTTACCGCTGGATGGGGAACAAAAAAGGGGAATACAATTTTATGCCATGAAGGATAGTGGTGGAGTGACATGAATTGTTCGGAATATTGGTTATTGGGCATGAACCGCAGAGAGGCTTCCTGCGTACCCTGACTTGGCAATGATCAAAATCCATGTATTTCGGTTATGGGTTAGGAGTCCGTGAACGAACATGAATAAGAAACTAGGGTCCTTGTGGATGGTGGGCTTGAATGTCAGGGAGGCTTCCTACGTACCTTATCATGGCAAGGATCAATTACAAAATTGTCTTGGGTGTGTGTGGGTCTTACAATCTAGGATGCTATGGTCATTGGTGAACTTACGTGAAGGGGGTCGGAGCAACCAATGGGTGGTGGGCTTGAACCTCATGGAGGCATCCTACATACCCTGCATTGGCAAGGATCAAAGACCTCGTAATTCAGGATATACAGGTTTGGTGTACCGACGTAAAGATCGTCGAGGCCAATGGCCGGTTTTGGACTTTAACATCATGGAGGCTTCCTACATACCCATCCTTGGAAAAGATCAAATTCCTTGTAGTTCGGATGTGGTGGATACAGTTTAATGTCATGCGGGATGTAGGTGAACCGACGTGAAAGAGGACCTGGGGGTCCAATGGTTTTCGGGCTTGAACCTCATGGAGGATTCCTACGTACCTTGCCTTGGAGAGGATCAAATTCCATGTAGTTCTTGATGGTATGGGGATCGGTGAACCAACGTGAAGGAGGACCAATGGTTGTGGGGCATTATCCTCTTGGAGGATTCCTACGTACCTTGCCCTGGAAAGGATCAAAGTCCTCATAGTTCGGATGTGTGGGGATTACACTCTATGCTTTAAAAGGATGATGTCATGGATCGTGCTCACTCTAAGACCACATGAGTCATTCTCGGTGTGAGAAACATGAGGTTACAATGAAATGACGATCACGTTGTGAATGGTGCATCTGGGGTAGGTGATGTGGGGCTTACAAGCGGCCCAAAGCGGAAACTAGGGCTAATGTGTTGTTAGAAGCCTGAGATGTCAGGACCAACTCCCGGATAGAGGCATGGTGGTGAAAAATCCCAGCAAGAGAGGGACTTTGTATTGAAGAAAGGAGGAGCATCATTCCCCATCACACCCTTTGTTGGCCTAGTGAGCCGGAAATGAAAGGAGGAGCAGTGCTACTACCTCATGGAAGAAAGTCATGGGGCTTACACCAAGGTGGTCACCCTTTCCCCACAAACAGATGGAGCTCTGATAAATACGATATCATTCCATGTGAAGAATGATCTCACTCCCATGTAGACCAGTGGGCGTGTAAAAAGTTCATGTTGGGGGAACCATGCCTCCAAGGCATGGGGAGAGGTCACAGTTTAACGTCATGTGCTTAGGATGATGGTGCTTGGCAGTTTAACATCCAACAACACATACCAGGTGGGGTTGCTCCGCACCCCAAGGACATACATAACTGGTACCGTCTTCTCCTTAGTGAATATAAGGGATATGAAACACCATTGCTAGGGAGTGTTATGGAGAGAACCATTGGGGGCACATTATCATGTCTATTTGAAGAAGCAGTATCCATTAGCGTGCCTATATGATGAAGCATTAGGTGAAGCAATGAAACAGGAGGTATCGTTTATGGGAATTTGATGTTACTTTCTATGAACCTTGGAGGTTGCATGAGAACTTATTATACAGGGAAGATGATTCGGTTGCGGGAGGCGTCCGAAAATGATGACCAGAATAGATACATCACGGGAATACAAGGTAGGAGGCTTGCGCGCAAAATTGACTGTTGCGCGAAAAACGGGCGGGCTGTCATGAAATGGAGCAGCGTGCTTGAAAAAGGGCTGGGTCGGCGAGCAATTGAGGTGTATGCACGAAAAAGGGCTTGGCCAGTGTGCAATTGAGGTGTGCGTGCAAAAAGGGTCAGGGTTGTGTGCAAATGGAACAATGTGAGCAAAACGGCTGGTGGGCTCTTAAAAAAATTGCACACCGAAGAATTGATCATGTGAAATTGGAAAGCATTATGCTCGAGGGAAGTGGATCGATGGTATTAAGACAAGGATCACACCTGAGTGATCGTGCACGGTATGGCTAACCCCCCAGGCGACCTTACATGAAAAATTTAGTACATGAGAGCCATAATTTTGAGTTTATGGGAGAGGAATTTTGTGTAGGGGAGATGGTTCATATTCTTCAGCCTGGAAGACGAAGGGGTGGCCTTCTATTTAATGGAGCTTATGATCATGGGCCCACACGAAAAACAAGCTAGTGTGAAATATTGTGCACCAGGCATCGACAGTGCGTAAAAAACATTGTGGGGTGGTGGCGCGAAAAAAATCCACCCCACACGGAAAACTCTCACAAATCGTGAATTTTTTTTGCGCTGGAAATATATTTTTTCACGCGACCATGAATTTTTTTGTGCGCCTTCCCTCCGCCCCCCCCCCCCCCCCCCCGCAATGGTTCACCAGTTCCAAATATGGATTTTTATTGTCACGCTCGAACCTTCCACCACCCTTGAGCATTTTTCACCGTCCACATATATCCAATGTAAAAAATCGATTTATTTCATATTTTGAAATTAACATTAAATAATTTTATGTGACTATTTTTATTACATTTTTTTCCATTTATGTGATTTCTATAAACTCTTTTTCCAATACCATGAATTTTTTTTAATCATTAATATTACATTGTGAGTATAAATTTTTATTAAGGGTTCGAATGTATCACCTTCAAATTTTAAATTTTTAAAATCAAGATAACTAGTTTATACAAAATGATAAAACTAGAATATAAAATAATGTTACAACTGGAGACATTAAAACATAATTTTTTTAAAAATTTAAACTCTTTTATTTCTTGTGGAATACATAAGAATGAATATATATTTTATTTATAAAATTGAACATTAGAACATTGAAATTAAATTTGAAGGAATGATTAATACTAAATTAATTATTATAATTAATTTTTTTTTCAAAATTATGAAATAAATAAAATATAAATCTACTCATTAAAAATAAAAATAGATCTATTTTAATGAAATGATTTGTTTTCTAAAAAACATTATTTTTATAAAATGGTATTCACTCACAATTTTGAGACATAATATAAATTTTATTTTCACCTCTTTTAGAAATGTTATATTATAAAATTAAAATTAGTTTCTAAATTAATATTTTCATGTCATCATGGAGTTATATTTGGATACTTTTGGAAAAAATGACTTATTTTTTCAATAGTGAAAAATACATATTTTTATTATGTTTTTATTTCATTTTGATATATGATGTACCATTATTATTTTATTTTTACTAATAATTACCATATGTATTATTATTTTTATTAATGCAAATTAATAAAATTTTAATATTATTTATGATGGATTTTAATATATGTTATTTAAAGATATAAAGAAATTTTGTATTCTGGACAATGTTTTAATGTTTATAATGATTATCCATTTTAAATAATAAATATTATACCTACAAAGCAGTGATTTTAATGAAAAATATATACTACATATATAAATATTTATATAAATTCATCTAATTATTAATAATTTTAATATAGTTAATTTCATATCATCTTATCAATAAAAAAATTAATTTCATGAAAAAGAATTTTTCAACATCTATGTAGGTTGAATTTTCATTTAATTCTTCTAATTCTATGATTTAGATTTTAAAATATGGATGAAATATCTTCAATAAAAATAATTATTATTACATATTAGGGGAAAAAGAACTTCTAACGACAATGAATTGTGAAAATAATTATCTTCTGCGGTTAAGGTTAAAATAAGTATAGTAGGGGATATAATAAAATGATAAATTTTATAATGATTCCAAGAATTCTTAATTACTATTGTATAATAACATCATTAACTTACACCATATATGAATACAATTGGTTATTTTATAGTTTATTTTTTTAGAAAAATATCATTGGATTTCATTCTTTTAAAAAATTTCATGTTTGTTATCTCTCCCACTTGACAATTGCTACCACCTCTCCAATCCATTCTAGACATAAAAACCTCATTGGACGAGACAACACCTGAAAGAAATAATGAATCTATATCCTTCACATAATCCTAGTCTGTATTAATTGATCATAATTACAACATATAATGCCATTCAGTGCAAATAAATAGATATTTTTATGAGCTACTGACATTATTAACTGAGTGGTTTATTTTATTTCTTATTCCACAACATTAAAGTAATATTAAATAATTTATTATATCAAAAAAATGCATATTATATATAATATTATTTTCAAATGTTTTCGGATTGAAATCCATCCACATCTGCCTCCCTAAAATGGGAAATGAATCCTTTGACCGTATGTACACTGGACTTCAACCTCTCAAACATACGTAATTCATTTTCCATCACATGATTCTCACATATAGATATAATTATAAATATTCTATTTTTATATTATATTTATTTTATACATTTACTTCTTCTATTAATAGTATCTTATATACCTTCTTACTTTCAATTCCATCGAGAATTTGATAATGTCTATCATGTCAACAGTGAGTTATCGCCTCACAAAGAAATATGATGTATTTTTGACTTATATATAACATTAATGCTTTAAAATGATAAATTTAATGAATTTTTATGAAGTATATGACATGATATTGATTCAATAAGATTAATATATGAGAAACATCATTATATATTCACTCTTTAATAAAATTATAATCTATCTCATCTATATGTTTTCCCTACTATTTCCATCATACAATATGATTCATTATAATTTAAAAAAACCCAATAATGATTATATCCGTATAGCTAATAATAAATTATCTTTATAATATTAATATAATATTGGATATGCTAAAATTTTAACCTTTGTTGATGATTCTGAACATTAATGATAAAACATTTATGAGGAAAAAATGGAAATTAACACATAAAATGTAACATCCCAAGTTAATAATGAATAAGAAATTTTATTTTTTATTAATATTTTTTAATTAAATATAAATTTTTCTTTAATGGGGATACTATGTTCGATAGCATACCCAATATGCAACAGTGGGTTTCTTTGAAATCTTACATTGCACACTAATAATATAATATTAAAATTTTAAATTGTAGTTAATACCAAGCCATTTATTAGCGGGAATGAATAGAACTGACTAAAATATGACTGTAAATATTTTCTAAATGGTTTTACATTTATCTAATAAAATTTAGAGGCTTAAAATTGGATTGAATATAAGCATAAATACTGTAATATATTTCCAAAGGTCGATTTACCACCTTTGGATGGTGAACCCTATTTAAATATAGTTTTAGTAATTTTTATATGTTTTATTTGACAAAATAAAATTCTAATTTAGATTCCGGACATTAAATGGTACTTTGGGTAAATTTTTGGTATTTTTCTGACAAAGTTCATTTTTTAATGAATATTGAAAAATAAGTTATTTTAATTCAAAGGATACTTTTAATCTTATTTATTATTATGGTTAAGTTATCTTGTTAATTGGTTAAAGAGTGTAATTAGAATATATTTTTACTAGTTAATCCAGTTTTGGACATTGTAATTAATTTCACTTTGATATTGGACGTAAACAAGTGTCAATAATTTGATAGTTTTTATTTCTTAAAAACAGGGTTCTTGTTTTGAAAACGGGAATTTATTTTAAAATAATTTCTGCTACTTCTTTGTTTTGAATTTTGAAAAATAGATACCATATCTTGAATCAGTATATCCAAATTTTGTAAATATATAACTTTTACTTTTATACATTTTAAATATATACTTCAGAAAATATTTTATTTACCATGATTATATGGTAAATATTTTAATTAAGGATAAAATTTAATATTATAATAATATTAAATTACCCTAACTTGTGTCCTTTTCCAATTTACAGTAACATATCCAATCATGGGAATCCTTGTGTTGAATATGGGACCCCATGGAGCCACATGAGAGTAAAAATGAAACTTTATATTAATAAATTTAAAGTAAAAACGAAAATTAAATAAACAAATATATTTTAGTAAATAAATATTTACATGGGGTTATATAACTTATATTTTTAACTTTAAATATTACAAGGATAGATTAAAATATTTTATACATCATGGTACTTAATTTATAATTTTTGGTCATCATATAAATTAAATTATTTTTGACACAATAATGATGTAATATTAACCTCATTAATAAATGATTTAAATAAATAAGATTATAAATATTAAAAAAATATACAAAACCAGTACAATTATTATTGGATGATTTTATTTTTATCATGAGTCATCTTAGATTCTTCTTAAATTATTATTTGTCCTTTTGAAACCAAACACGAGTCTATAATAAAGTAATTTTTTCACACATTTCTAAAGAGCCCCTCCCATCCCTTATAAAAAGCGCTCACTGTTAACTCATTCCTTATACATCTCATTACTTTGGCTCATACAAAATCTACTCCAATATACTCCCAAGATCCTCCTATTAATTGTAGAAGAATTACCATTGTCAAAATGCACTTCAAGAAACCCATTTGGTTCAAACCAAAGGGTGTTACCCAATTTAAAGGTAACGTCTTTTCCTAAGTTCTTTTGTTTTATTTTACTTTTCCAACCCGAAAAACTCTTTTTATTATTTTTTTATAAAAACACCAGTATTCTAAAGATACTAGGATGTTTTTATGTGAGGTATTTGAACAACACTTACACACACCTCCATCTAATGGTTAAATAACATAATGTTTCCTTATATGGAAAACAAACACCTCACAAAACGATGTTTGTTAAATTAACTCCTACCACCTCTCATGGTCTCCATTATGATGGAACTGTATTTATATATGATATATATTATGATTATTTTATATTTATGCTCATGTATTTTTCATTTATATCATACCTAAATTTTTTCTTATAATGGGTAAGAGTTATAATTTCATTTTTGGAAGTGCGGACTACCGCCCCCTCAATGATATATGACTACTTAATGCCTTCTATAGGATGTATAAAAGATGGAGTTAATAACATTATATATTATATTATAATTTAATTATAATATACCTATTTATCATTATGTTTTAATTCCATTAATATATGAAATATAAATGAAAGTCGTGTTCATGCGTACGTATGGATTACCGTCTCCATGAATGGTGCATTTAATTTCATAACTCAAAATGTTATGTATTTTTATTAATACATATATATACTGGATATATATGATTTATATGATATCTATGTCATGAATATCATTCGGGAGATAATGTATTGTTGACGACATTGACAACTGGTAATTATAAGATGTTCATTTTTACTCAAGTACCAACTATCGACGAAAAAACCATTAATAACATAAATGATTACATAATGTTTTCAAAAAGGTAATAACTATAATAAAAATAATAATAAACTTAAAAAAGGTTCTTATGAATGTAGAAATTAACTTTAGTTTATTATTCAAGAAACAAGAGACCGATCGGGTCAAATCAGACATGAGGTAAGGGACTTCATCTCAATAACCATCATTGAGGAATATTTTGTTTTATTCTAAAATTTCATTTATACGATGTATAAATACCATTGAAATTTCATTTCAATGAAAGGGTGTCTTTTCCTACAATGAGTTTTACTAAACGATAAATTAAGAGTGTTTCTTTTTAACATATGATGCGATAATGAACTTTTCCGCCACCGTGAGTATTATTGGATCATTTGATTCTTTAAGAAGCTGAAATATTTTTATAAGAAATTAAATACCATATACACTTTTATGTTTTTGGGTATTGAATATGGATTTAAAAATTTATTTTTTATGTCAATATATTTAAATGATATATTGTGATTTTAATGTGGGAATTTTTTCTTTCCTTTAGGTTTAGTTTATGTGTTATTGGGAATTTTTTACGTAAATAGGTGGTTCCCTAATAAACCGAGGTTGGGGGAGCCTAATATAGCTCTCTCAGGCATTGGGTAACATGACAGAGGTAAATATTAATGTTTCTACTAAGAGATTTAGGGAATATACTCTGATGGGTATTCCAAATGTATCTCCCTACATAGTTGTGATAATTATAATGTAAGTATGATATGGATGCCACAAGTTACCTTTATGGTTTATGTTTTCTATTTCTTATTCATAAATATTATGATTTCATAAGGTATGTTAATGAGCTTATGTTATGTATATAATGATGAACTAATGTATTCATTCATTTTTTTATAACCCTTTCTGATATTTTTATGATCATCCCATGTTTTGAAATGTTTTTCACGGGTCTAAAAGACGGATAGGGTCAAGAACAGGATCAAGGAAAATTCATGTTTTCTAAATCATGGAACACGACATGAATCTTTTTTTCTACGATTTTTATATTGAGAAAAAATGGAAACTGAG
This sequence comes from Viscum album, assembly GCA_963277665.1. Taxonomy (NCBI): domain Eukaryota; kingdom Viridiplantae; phylum Streptophyta; class Magnoliopsida; order Santalales; family Viscaceae; genus Viscum; species Viscum album. The sequence continues at coordinate 2,143,544,401 of OY728132.1, forward strand.
TAGAAGTGTCTACTTTGTGATCATCATAAATGTAATAGTTATGTCTTAATTCTATAATACTATAATACTGAAAAGATCATCAATGTGAATTATTCATTTAATTCTATATTATTTAATGTTTTATGGTTGGGACCATATAGTTGGCATCTGATGTCGGTTTAGATAACTTTACGAGTTAATGTATTGTTAAATTAATATCATTAAATTAATTTATGTTAATATTGAAATGATATAGAATTTAAATATTACCATGTTTCTATGCCTAAGATATTTTTGTGTTCATAATGGTTTTCAGTAGAAGAAATAGGGTAGATATGTTGGGTTAAAATCAAGAGGAAGACAACCTTCCAAATATGCGACCTGAGATGGTCATGATCAGAACTGAATAGTTTGATGCAGTGATGGAACAATTGAATCTATCTATAAATGGGGGTGGTATCCATGCACGAGATCATCCAGATCAACCACAGAAGAAAATTTTTTATGCCATGGGGTGTTCAGAAGACCAAATGGTTTTTATTGTTGTTCGACTTTTTGATGAAGAAGCTGATCAGTGGTGGTCTATGGTGACAAATATTAGGGATAGTGAAGAGATTGATGTTCTTGATTATGATGAATTCAAAGGTATGTTCCTCGATAAAGATTTTCCTCAGGTGGTTCGACTTAGGATGGAGAAAAAATTCCTAGAATTGAGGTCGTAGGATGACTGAGTGGCTGCTTATGATGCAAAATTCAACCTACTCAGAAGGTATGCTCCAAATTTCATTCTATATCATGATAGTAAAATCAACCTACTTTACTTAGGATTTAATTCAATGTATTGATGGGCTTTAGCTTCTCATTAGTTAAAAAGTTATGAAAACCTTTTTCGTTGTGCAGAGAAGGTGGAAATGGAGTTTTTTGATGATTAGATTTTCATTGACAACCAACAGAATAAGAGGTAGAGGTTTTAGAAAAAAGCGAATAAATCTTTCAAAAAGTCTGATGGTAAGAAAATTTAGATTACATTTTGTGAAAATTGTTATAAAAAGTATGCTGGGAATTTCTATTGAATTTTTGTAAGTGCAACAGATGTGGTAAAATGGGACATAAGGCTAGTAATTGTACTGAAAAATTTCAAGCTAATAGTATGAAAAAATATTATTTATAGTAAGTAAAATGTTTCAAGTGCAATGAAACGGGTCATTGTGCAAATGAGTGTCCAACGTTGAAATAATCTCTGGTAAGGAATCCAAACTACAAGAATAAAGGGCTGGTGAAATCCTATGTAACTACTTCAGTAGATGTTGGACTATCAAAAGAAGTATTATTAGGTAAACTGTTTGTTTTTTCAGATTATTCCAATGTATTTTTTGATTCAGGGTCAACACATTCGTTCATTTCTGAGAAATTTCTAGTAAATTGTGAATTCCATCTCACCATATGAATACAAAAATTATTTTAAAAACAGTTGTATGAAATGTTGTGACAAAAAGAAATTATAAGAACCTTCTTGTCCTTGTGTGCGGTAAGAATCTCCTGCAAATCTTATTTTTTTCCTCTAGTACATTTTATTGTTATTTTGGGTATGGATTTTCTTTCTATTAATCATGCTGAGATTGACCACAGAGCTAATGATGTTTCTTTTAAGAATGATTTTCAGTTTTTTTACATGAATGAACCCATACTTTTCATAACATATTTGGAAGCTGAGAATCTAGTAAGTGTTTGAAATTAATGTTACCTTTCTCATATTATTGAAAATAAATTAGTTGTTAATATTAATGATATGGCAGTGGTAAATGAGTACATTGTTGTTTTTTTATGAAGAGTTGCCTTGTATTATACCTGATCAAGAAGTTGAAATTACTATTTACATAGTATCTGATGATAAAAAGTTTTCAAAACCCCCTTATCGAATGGCGGAAATTGAACTTTTAGAATTAAAAAATCAATTTTAAGAGTTATTAGATAAATGTTTCATTTGACCAAGCACATCACCATGTGGTGATCCTTTCTTATTTGTTAAAAAATTGATGGTTCAATGCTACTTTGCAATGATCATCGAGCATTGAATAACATCACTGTTAATAACAAGTATATTATTCCTCATATCAATGATTTTTTTGATTAGCTCCAGGGAGATCAGTATTTTTTGAAGATTGATCTGAGGTCAGGGTACCATCAGTTGAAAGTAAAAGAAGAAGACATTCCGAAGATCGTGTTTCATACTAGATATCTCCATTTGGAATTTTATTTATTCCTTTTGGGTTTACTAATGTACATTTTGTTTTCATGGATCTTATGAATAATATTTTCCTAGAGTTCATGGATAATTTTGTGGTTGTGTTCATTGATGATATTTTGGTTTTCTATAAAAGTAAAGTGGAGTATGAATGTCATTTAAGTGTTTCCTTGTAAACATTAAAAGAAAATAAAATCTATTGGAAATTCATCTAGTGTGTGGTTTGGTTACAATATATTTCATTCTTAGGTTACGTTATTTTAAAAAATGGAATAACTATTTATCCAGCTAAAACCAATGTCGTTGAAGAATGGCCAAGGCCCAAAAATATATTCGAGATTCGTAGTTTTCTTAGTTTGTCATGTTTTTACTTAATATTTGGGAAAAAAATTCAAGGGTTTCTTGTCCAACGACTATGTTAACTCAAAAAGTTGTTAAGTTCATAAGGACAAAAGAATGTGACGATTGTTTTCATGAATTGAAAAGAAGATTGGTGAATGCTCTAGTTTTGGAAATTCCTTCTAGAAATAGTGAGTTTTTTATATATAGTTATGCTTCATTGAAATGAGTTGGTTGTGTCCTTATGCAGAAGGATCAGGTAATTTCTTATGCTTCACATTAGTTGAAACCTCATGAGTTAAATTACTCTACACATGATTTTGAATTAGCTGTTGTGGTTTTTTCATAAAAATTTCGATGCTTCATTTGTATGGAGTAAAATGTGAAATATATGCTGACCAGAAAATTTTAAATTATATATTCACTTGGAAATAATTGAACATGAGACAGAGTAGATAATTGGAATTAATTAAGGATTATGATTGAAGAATACTTTAACATCCAGGAATAGAAAACATTGTGGCTAATGCTTTGAGTCAAAAAGTAATGCTTTACTAAACATGCAACGTCTAGAATGATATCCTTTTGTTTTTGATTTGATAAAATTTGGCATAGAATTTTTTTTGTAGGAAATTCTTATGTTTTGTTTCAGGTGTTAGTAGAATCATATCTGTGAAATATAATTAAACAAGTATAAAAAAGAAGATAGTGAGTTACAGAAAATGGTACAGTTGGATTAGAAGGGTACGTATCCTGAATTTAATATTGATAATAATTGTGTTTTGAAGTGTTGGAAATGATTATGTGTGCATTATGATTCACAGTTGAAGAATGAGTTGTTATATGAATCTCATAGTTCCACATTTTCAGTTCATCCAAGTAGTACTATGATATACATAGATCATCATGTTTATTACTGGTGGGATGGAATGAAAAGAGATTTTTCTGATTTTACTGTGAAATGTTGGAGTTGTCAGTCGGTTAAAGTACAGTGGTAGATACCGAAAGGAATGATTGAGACATTACCTATGCCATATTGGAAATTGGAAAATATATCCATGGAATTCGTTGTGGGATTTCCAAATAAATCTAGATGTAACAATGCAATCTGGGTTATTGTGGATTGATTGACTAAATCCTCTCATATCCTTCAGATTAGAGATGATATTTCTCTATATGAACATTATCAGTCATGTGATAAAGAGATTTTCTAGTTTCATGGTGTTCTACCCTCATTTGTATCTGATCATGATCCCAGGTTTACTTTACACTTTTGGAAAGACCTTCGGATGTTGTTGGTTACTGAATTAAATTTTATTATATCTTTTCATCCAAAATTAGATGGGCAGTCAGAAAAAACAATTCATACCTTTGAGTATATGCTACGAGATTATTTACAAGATTACTAGGGATGTTGGGTCCAACATATTTCTTTGGTTGAATTTTCTTACAATAATATTTTTCATTCTATTGTATCGAATTATTTATTTGAGGAATTATATGGAAAGCATTGTTGAACTCCTTCTTTTTCAAATGAAGTTGGTGAAAGAAAGCTGATGGGACCATAATTGGTACCCGAGAAGGTACAAGATTTTCAGTTGATTCAGACGAACCTGAGAACAGCTCAGAGAAGGCATAAAATCTATACTGATAAACGGAGGAATGATTATTCTTTCTTGGTAGTTGATAAAATCTATCTCAATGTTTCTGTATGAATTTTTTTGATGCGTTTTGGTATGAAAGGAATGTTGAGTTTGAGGTTCATTGGACCTTATGATGTCCTGGATAAAGTTGGAGTAGTTACATGCAGAGTGGCTTTACCCCCAAGTTTATCTTAGGTACTCAATTTTTTTCATGTTTCAATTTTTAAAATGAATATGATAGATAAATCTCATGTTATAAGCCCAGAGGTAGTTCAGTTGGAAGAGAATATCTCCTATGAGGAACAAACAATCAGGATTCATGACCCTAAAGAGAAAATGGTGTGGAATAATGTATTTTTTCAGTAAATGTTTTTTGTAATAACCATATGGTTAAAGAGGTAACGTGGGAATCTGAATATGTTATGAGGGATAAATAACCCCACTTATTTTTTAAGGGAATAAATATTGCGGGGACACAATTTACAAAAGGGGGGAAGAATGTAACATCACAAGTAAAAAAAGATTAATAAATTGGAATGTTTATTAATATTTGTGAATTAAATATTAATTATACTTTAATGAAGATTTTATGTTTGATTGCGTACCCAATACACTACAGTGGGTTTCTTTGAAATCATATGTTGCACAATAATAATATAATATTATTATTTTAAATGGTATTTAACACCTAACCATTGTATTGGTGGGAATGAATATAAATAAATTCAATATGATTATATATCTTTATTAAATTGTTTTATATTTATCTAATAAAAGTTAGAGGAATAAGATTAGAATTAATCTAGGCATAAATACTTTAATATTCTTTAAAAGGTCGATTTACTGAATTTTGATGGAGATCCCTCTTTAAATCTAATTTTGGTAATTTTTATATGTTTTATTTGATAAAATTAAATTCTTCAATAGATTCGTGAAAAAAAAAATTTATTTTGGTTAAATGTTTGGTATTTTTCTAACAATCATCATTTTTTAATGAATAGTAAAAAATACTGTATTTTAATTCAAATGTGCAGTTTATTATAATTTAGTTATATAGTTAGATTATCTTTTTTATTTGTTATAAAGTGTAAATGTAATATATTTTTACTAGTTAATACAATGGTGGAAATTGGAATTAATTTCACTATGAAATTGGACATATACATGTGTCAATATTTTGATAGCTATAATTTCTTAAAAACACGCTTTTTATTTTCACAATGAGAATTAAATTTAAATTAATTTCGGCCACTTCTTTGTTTTGAATTTAGAAAATTTAATTATATATTTTGAATTATTAGGTCCAAATTGTGTAAAATATAACTTTAATTTTTAGACATTTTAAATATTTAATTCAGTAAATATTTTATTTACCACGATTAAAATGTAAATATAGTAAATAAGGGTAAAATATAATATTATAATAATATTAAATTACCCTAACATGTTTCATAATCCTATTGGATGATACATAGCCGACAATGGGAATCCTTGGGTCGAATTTGGGACCCCAAGGATCTACATGGGAGTAATAATACCACATTATATTAATTAATTTAAAGTAAATATAAAAATGACACAAACAAATATCATTAGAGAATCAATTTTTACATGGGGTTCTATAAGTAATATATTCAACTATAAATATTTTATGGAATGATTAAAATATTTCCTACATCATGGTATTTTTTAATGACTTTTTGACATCAAATAAATTAAATTATTTATGATACAATAATGATGGAATATTTATGTCAATAATAAGTCATTTAAATAAATAAAATTGAAAATATTAAAAAAATATCCAAAACAAGTCCAATTATTAATGGATGATTTTATTTAGAACCATAGTTATCTTAGCTTCGACTTTAATGATTATTTGACCTTTTGAGACTGACGACGACTTTATAATAAAATAATTGTATCAATCTTTCCTAAAGATACCATCTTCCCCCTAATAAAACTCCCTCACATCAAACTCATTCCTCAAAAATCTCATGCCTTTGTCTCATACAAACAATGCTCAATTAAGTCCCCAAGATCCCTCTATTCATCCTAGAAACCTTACCATAGGTATAAAGCACATCCTGAAACCCATTTGGTTGAAACCAAAGGGAGTTTCCCAATGTAATGTTAATGTCTTCTCATAAGTTATTTTGTATTATTTTATTTCTCCAACACCATAAACTCTTTTTATTCCTTTATTTTATTATAAAACTAGTATCCTCAATATAATAAGATATTTTTATGATAATTATTCTATCTACACTTACAAAAACCACCATTTAATGGAAATGTACAATAAGTTTGTGTGGATGGAAAACTAACGTCTCAAGAAATATTGATTGTTGAATTAAATCCTAACGCCCCTCATGGTGGCTATTATGATGCTACTGTATTTATATATTATATATATTATATTTTATGTTTTCTTTATGCTTATATATTTTTCATTTATATCATACTTTTATGGTTTATATAATTGGTAAATGCGATAATTTCATTTTAGAAAGTGTGTACTACCGCCTCCACAAAGTGATACGACTCATTAATAACTTATGTGGGATGTATAAAGGATGGAGTTAATGTTTTTATATATGATATTATACTACAATTAAAATATACTAATGTATCATTATGTTTTAATTCTATTTAAATAATAAATTTAAAAGGATGTAGCGTCCATGCATTCATATGGATTACAATCTCCATGAACAGTGCATTTCATTTATTATCTCCAAATGAAATGTGCTGTTATAAATACATATATATACTAGATATTTATGATTTATAAGATATCTAAATCATTAATATCATTATGGTGATAATGGATTGTTTATGACATGAACAACTTGTAATTATAAGGTGTTCATTTTTATGAAAGTTCCAAATACCAATGAAAAACCCTTTAATAACATAAAATATTACATAATGTTTAAACAAGGTAATAAGTGATATTAAAAGAATAATAAACTTGAAAAATGTTCTTAAGAAAGTAGAAATTATCTTTAGTTTATTATCCAGGATATTAAAGAATGATCGGGTCAAGTCAGACACGACGTAAGGAACTTCGTCTCAATTCCATTTCATTAAGTCATATATTGCATTATTCTAAAATTTATTTTATATGGTGTATAAAAACATTGGACTTTTCCTTTCATTCAAAGGGAATCATTTCCTGTGAATGATTTTTTACTAAATAACAAAAAATAATTTTTCTTTTTAATGTAAGCGGTGACAATGTCTTTTTCTGCCACCATAAGTATTATTTGATCTTTGGCTTCCTTAAAAAACCAAAATGTTTTTAAAAGGAAAATAAATACCTTATAGATCTTTTATGTATTTAGGTACTGAATATAGTTTGGTAATGTATTTTTTATTCCAGTATATTTAAATGATATATGGTGATTAGAATGTGGAAATGTTATCTTTCCTTTATGTTTATTTTATATGTTCTTGGACATTGTTTACGTATATGGGTGGTTCCATGACAAACTGAGGGTAGGTGAGCCAAAGATAGCTCCCCAATGCATTTTGTAACGTGACATAGTTAAACGTGAATGTTTCTCCTATGAGATTTCAGGAATATACTGTGATGGGTATTCCAAATGTAACTCCCTACATATATGTGATAGCTACAATTAAAGTATGATATGGATGCCACACAATACCTTTTTGATTTATGTTTTCTATTTGTTATTAATAAATCATATAATTTCATAAGTATTGTTAAAGAGCTTATGTTTGGTAGTTAATGATGAACTAATTTTTTAATCCAGGGTTTTAAAAACCTTACTTAATTTTTTTATGCTCATCCCATGATTGGAAATTTTTTTCACAGGACATAAAGTTGAATACGGTAAAGGATGAAATCATGGAAATTTCATGCTGTCAAATACATGGAACTCGACATGACTATTTTTTTAAGAGTTTTTATTTTTTCAAATAATGAAAACTGGGTAGAAGTGTCTACATTGTAATCATTTGAGATGTAATAGTTATGATATAATTCTCTAAAACTATAAATCTAAAAAATACCCTCAATGTGAATTATTCATTTAATTCGATATTATGTAATGTTTTAATGATGGGTCCTTATATTAGGTATCATAGGTCAGTTTAGATTTCTTTAAGAGTTAGTGTATTGTTAAATTAATATCCATAAATTATGTAATTTTAATATTGAAATGATATAGAATTTACAGATTTACATGTTGCTTTGCCTAAGATATTTCTATGTTCAAAATGGTAATCCACAGAAGAAACATGGCAGCCCTGTTGGGACGACATGAAGAGGAAGACAACCTTCCGAATCAGCAACCTGAGATGGTCAGAATCAGAACTGAACAGTTGGTTGTAGTGATGGAACATTTGAAACAGTCTATAAATGGTGGTGGTATTCATGTATGAGATTAACAAGATCATCCACTGAAGAGAACGTAAGTAGTAGAGAATTTCATTAGGAAACATCCCACATCATTTAAAGAATCATCTGACCCTGTTCTAACAGAATAGTGGATTATAGAACTGGTGAAATTTTTTGATGTGATGGTGTGTTCCGAACACCAAAAGGTTATTCTTTCTATTTACGGTTTTGAGGGTGAAGCTGACCAATGGTGGTCGATGGTGAAAAATATCAGGGATAGTTTGTAGATTGATGCACTTGATTAGGAATAATTAAAAGGTATTTTCTTTGAGAAATATTTTACATAGGTGGTAGGAATTATGATGGGGAAAAAATTCCTAGATTTCTGGTTGGAGGATGACTTAGTGGCAGCTTATGAAGAAAATTTCACTCGAACTGCAATGTATTCCCTGAATTTCATACACGATCTTGATAGTAAAATCAATAGTTTTTACTCAGGATTATATCCAAATTATCAATGGTATTTATATTCTCATGAGTTCAAAAGTCATGAAAAACTTGTTTGTTGTGCAGAGAAGGTGGAAATATAGATTGATAATGAACATGTTTTCTTTCAAAAACAATATAATAATAGGTTGAGGTGGCAGAAAAATGAGAAGAACTTTTCAAAATAGTTTGATGGTAAGAAAATTTAGTTTACAGTTTGTGAAAATTATGGTGAAAAGCAATCGGGGAATGTCTTTTTATTAATAGTAAGTGCTACCAATGTAGTAAAATGGGACATAAGGATCCAAATTTTACTAAAAATGATCAAGGTAATAGAAAGATGAAATATGATTTCCAATCAATAAAATGTTTCAAGTGCAATGAAAAGGGTCATTATGAAAATTAGTTCCAATGAAGAACTCAACTATGGGAATGCAGCTAGACTACAGGTAGAAAGGGTGGTGGAATCTTTTGTAACTTCTTCAGCAGATGTCGGGCCATCGAATGTAGAAGTATTAGGGACATTTTTTGTTTTTTAGATTATTCCTATGTATTGTTTAATTCAGGGTCTACACATTCATTCATTTATGAGAAATTTTCTAATAAATTGGGAATGTCATGTCAGGATATTAATACAGAACTTATGGTAAAAACACATGGTTGAAATGTTGGGACAAAAAGAAATTATAAGAACTTTCATATCCTTGTGTGCGAGAATAATCTACCTGCAAATATTATTGTTTTTTCCTCTAGTAGGTTTTTATGTTATTTTAGTTATGGATTGTCTTTCTGTTAATCATGCTCAAATTTACTACAGAGCTAATGATGGTTCATTTTAGAAATATTTTCAGTTTGGGTATAAAAAAGAACCCTTACTTTTGATAAAAAATCAAAAGGCTGAGAAACTAGTAAAAGATGGAAATGAATGTTACCTTGAACATATTTTTGAAAATAATGGAGGTGTTGATATTAATGATGTTCATTTGTTAAATGTGTACTTAGATGTTTTTCTGGATGAGTCGGCGCGTATTATACCTGATCATGAAGTTGAATTTAATATTGAATTAGTGTCTGATGCTAAACCAATTTCAAAACCCCCATATCAAAGTGCTCAAATTGATCTATTAGAGTTAAATAATCAATTTTAATAGTTATTAGATAAAGGTTTCATTTTACCTTCACATCACCATGGGATGATCCTATATTATTTGTTAAAAAAAGATGGTTGAGTTAGACTTTGCATTGATTATAGAGCATTGAAAAACATCACTGTTAAGAATAAGTATCTGTTTCCTCATATCAATGATTTGTTTGATCAGCTCTAGGGAGCTCAGTATTCATCGAAGATTGATCTGAGGACGAGGTATCATCGGTTGAATGTAAAAGATGTAGACATTCCAAAGACCACCTTTCGTACTAGATGTGGCCATTATGAATTTTTAGTTTGGAATTTTGGGTTAACCAATGCACCTGATGTATTCATGGATTTTATGAATAAAATTTTCAATGATATCTTAGATAGGTTTGTGGTTATGTTCATTGATGATATTTTGGTTTTTTCTAAAAGTAAGAAGGGGCATGAAAATCATTTTAAGGGTTTTCTTGCAAACCATAAAGAAAAATAAATTGTTTGGGAAATTCATCAAGTGTGAGTTTTGGTTACAAAAAATTACATTATTGGGTCATATTTTTTCAAAAAATCACAAATAAGTTGATCCTGGTAAAACTATAGATGTTGAATAATGGCCAAGACCCCCAAATATAATAGAGAACCATAGGATTCTTTGTTTGGGTGGTTATTACCGATGATTTCATAAAAACAATTCAATGTTATCGGGTGCAATCACTATGTAAAATAGAAAAGGTGTTAAGATCAACTGGATAAAAGAATGTGATGATTTTTTTTCATGAACTGAAAAGAATATTGGTGAATGATCTAGTTTTGGCACTGTCTTATAGAAATGGTGAGTTTGTTTTCTATAGTTATTCTTAGTTAAAACGACTTGGTTGTGTCCTCATGCAGAATAATTAGGTAATCGCTTATGCTTCATGTCAGTTGAAGCCTCATGAGTTAAATTACCCTACATATGATTTGTAATTAGCAATTGTTGTTTTTTCTTTAAAAAATTTGATTCATCATTTGTATTAAGTAAAATTTGAAATATATATGACCACAAAAGTTTAAAGTGTAAATTTAGTCATAAATAATTGAACTCGAGATAGAGGAGATGGTTGTAATTAATTAAGTATTATAATTTCATGATCCATTACCATCCAGGAATGGAAAATAAAGTGGTTGATTCTTTTAGTTTAAAAATAAATGCTTCACTAACGATAATATGTTTGGAATGAGATCCTTTGGTTTTTGATTTGATGAAATATGGAATAGAATTTGTTGGTGCAGGAAACTCTTCTATTTTTTTTCAAATGTCAGTGGAATCATCTCTGTCAGATAGAACTAAAAGTGAACAGAAAGAAGATAGTGAGTTACATAAAAAGTTAGAGTTGGTTCATATGGGTATGTTTCATGAATTCAACATTGATAATGATTGTGTTTTGTGTTTTAGAAAATGATTATGTGTGCCTTGTGATTCACAGTGGAAGATTGAGTTGTCATGTGAAGCTCATAGTTACCTGTTTCAAGTTCATCCTGGTAGTAGTAATATATTCAAAGATGTTTAGAAGCATTACCGGTGGGAAGGAATTAAAAGAGTTATGGCTTATTTTACTGTGAAGTGTTGGAATTTTCAGCAGGTAAAATTAGAGTGGAAGTTACCAAAAGGGATTATTTGGTCTTTATCAATTCCATTGTAGAAATGGGGAAATATATCCATATACTCTATTGTAGGATAAACATATACATCTAGAGGTAAAAATGAAAACTGGGGTATTATTGATCGATTGACTAAATCTACTCATTTCCTTCCTAATCGTGAAACTTTGTCGGCAGATCAACATTATCTATAGTATGTTAAATAGATAGTCAGGATGAATGGTGTTTCCCTATCCATTGTATATGGTAGTTATCCCTGGTTTACTTCTAACATTTGGAAAGTCCTTTAGATTTTTTTGGGTAATGAATTAAATTTTAATACATCTTTTCATCCTTAATCTTTTGGGAATTCAGAACGAACATATAAAACCTTAGAGGATACTCTAAGAGCTTGTTCACTGGATTACATGGGATATTAGGACCAACATTTTTATTCGGTTGAAAGTTCATATAATAATAGTTAGCATTCAAGTATACACATGGCTCCATTTGAGGAATTATATGGATAGCATTGTCGTACACCTTCTTGTTGGAATTAAGTATTTGAATGAATGATGATGGGACTAGAATTGGTAGAAGATATATGAGAAAAGGATCAGTTGATTAAGAATAATATGAGAACAATTCTGAGTATGCAGAAAAGCTATGCAGATAACTGGAGGAAGGATCTATCTTTCGAGGTAAGTGACCATGTCATTCTCAAACATTCTCCTTGGAAAAGTGTTATGCGTTTTGGTAAGAATGGATTGTTTATTCCATGCTTCATTGGACCGTATAAAATCCTTGAGAATGTTGGAGAAGTTTCTTAAAGTGTGGCTTTACCTCCATGTTTATCTCAGGTACACAATGTTTTTCATGTTTTAATGTTGAGAAAGTATCTGCCAGATCCATCTCAAGTTATTAGCCTAGAGGCAGATCATTTTAAGATAATCTCTCCAATGAGGAACAACGAGTCTGGATTCTTGACCATAGAGAGAAGGTGTGTCAGAATAAAGTATTTTTGCAGGTAATAGTTTTGTGAAAAACCCATATGGTTGAAGAGGCAATGTGGGAATCTGAAAATGTTATGAGTGATAAATACCCCCACTTCAAATCTAATCCTACACACTAATAATATAATATTATTACTTTAAATGGTAGTCAATGCATATCCATTGTATCGGTGGGAATGAATAGGAATAACTAAAGTATGATTATACATGTTTGTTTAATGTTTTTAAATTTATCTAATAAATGTTATAGTTTTAAAATGGGAATGAATCTAGGAATAAATTCTCTAATATTATTTAAAAGGTCGATTTAACACCATTTGATGTATTAACATCATTAAATATTGTTTAGATAATTTTTAAATTTATTATTTGACAAAATAAAATTCTTCTTTAGATTTGGGGAATCAATATTTACTGTGTGTTTATTTTTGGTATTTTTCTGATAAAGTTCATTTTTTTAATGAATCGTAAAAAATATTGTGTTTTAAATCAAAGGTTCCTTTAAATATGATTTCTTTATATGGTCATATTATCTTTTTAATTGGTTCTAATGTGTAATAAGAATATTTTTTTACTAGTTAATCCAATTTTTCACATTGGAATTAATTTAACATTGAAATTGGGCACAAACAACTGTCAGTCTTTTGATAGTTATTATTTATTAAAAACACTTTTTTTCTTTTGAAAGCGGGAATTAACATTAAATTAATTTCTACCACTTATCATTATTGAATTTAAGAAAATTGGTTTCCATATTTTGAATCAGTAGATCCAAATTCTGTAAATATATAACTTTAATTTTTGGACATTTTAAATATATAATTCAGTAATTATTTTGCTTACCCAAATTAAAAGGTAAATATAGAAATAAGGGTAAATTATAATTTTATAATAATATATAATTTCCCAACCATGTTTCCTAATCCTGTTGGATGATACATATCTAACCATGGGCTTCCTTGGGACTAATTTGGGACCCCATGGAGCCATATGAGAGTAATAATGACACGATATTAATTAATTTAATGTAAAGACAAAAATGACATAAACAAATATCATTTACTAAATCAATTTTTACATATGGTTATAAAAGTTATCATTTTTAATATAAATATTATTTGGAATTCTGAAAATAATTCCTATATCATGGTATTTTTTTATAATTTTATGACAAAAAATAAATTAAATTGTTTATGACACAATAATGATGCAATATTTACCTCATTAATAATTGATTTAAATAAATAAGATTATAAATATTAAAAAAATATTTAAAACCTGTCCAATTATTATTGGATGATTTTATTAACACCATGAGTCATATTTTCTATGACACTAATGATTATTTGTCCTTTTTAAACTCATGATGAGTTTATAATAAAATAATTGTATCAAACATTCCTAAAGATCCCCTCTTCTCCCTTATAAAAATCACCCACTTATAATTCATTCCTTACACTCTTCAAGCCTCTAGATCATAAAAATTCTACTCTAATAAACTGCTATGATCCCTCTATTCATCCTAGAAGCCTTAACTTAGGCAGAAAGCACTTAAAGAAACCCATTTGGTACAAACAAAAGGGAGTTACCCGATTTAAAGGTTATGTTTTCTCGTATGTTCTTTTTTTTATTTTTCTTCTCCAACCCCCTAAAATATTTTTATTCCATTATTTTATAACAACCCTAGTATCCTAAATATACTAGTATGTTGTTATGACATGTATTAGAACTACTGTTACACACATATCCATCTAATTTGTAAAGAACATAATGATTCTTTTGATGGAAAACTAATCCCTCTTGAAATGATTATTGTTCAATTAACTCACACTTCCCATAATAGAGGACATTATGATGGCACTATATTTATATATGATATATATTATTATTATTATTTTATGCTTCTGTATTTTTAATTTATTTAATACCATTATGGTTTCCATAATTTGTATACACGATAATTTCATTTTAGGATGTGCGGACTACTGCCCCCTCAAAGTGATATGACTCATTAACGACTTATATGGTATGTATAAAGGATATAGTTAATGATATTATATAATATATTATAATGTAATTATAACATAACTATGTATACTTATGTTTTAAGTCCATTGAAATAAGAAATAGAAATGGAAGTAGGGTTCATGCGTACTTACGAATTACCATCTCCATGAACGGTGCATTTAATTTCTTATCTCCAAATGTTATGTACTGTTATAAATACATATATATATTGGATATATTTGATATATATGATATTTATATCTTGAATATCATTCTAGTGATAATGGATTGTTGACGACATGGAAAACTTGTAATTATAAGGTGGTCATTTTTACTCAAGTACCCAATAATGACAAAACAAATGTTAATAACATAGATGATTACATATTGTTTATAACTAGGTAATAAGTGATATTAAAGGAATAATAAACTATAAAATGGTTCTTAAGAATGTATAAATTAACCTTTTTTTAATATTCATGAGATTAAAGAATGATTAGGTCAAGTCGGACATGAGATGAGGGACTTCATCTCAACCCCCAATCATTGAGGCATATTTTGTATTATTCTCATCATTGTTTTATATACTGTATAAATACCTTTGAATTTTTATTTCAATCAATGGGAATGTTTTCCTAAGGGTTGTTTTAATAAATTACAAAAAAAAGAATGTTTCATATTAATTTAAGTAGTGACACTGACCTTTTTTCCACCACGAGTATTATTTGATCTTTGGTTTCTTAACAAGCCGAAATGTTTTTAAAAGGAAAATAAATACAATATACTCTATTATGTATATTGGTATTGAATATGGTTTTGATAATTTAGTTGTTATGTCAATATAATTAAATGATATATTGTGATTAGAATGTGTAAATTTTATGTTTCCTTTATGTTTATTTTATGTGTTCTTGGGAATTGGTTACGTATATGGGTGATTACGTGATAAACTAAGGGCGGGTGAGCCCAATATATCTCTCAATTGCATTGGGTAACGTGACGGAGGTAAACCTAAATGTTTCTCCAAATAAATTTAAGGAATATACAATGATGGGTATTCTGAATGTAACTCCCTACATAGTTGTGACAGCTAAAATGTAAGTATGATACGGATGCCACAAGTCACCATTATGATTTATGTTTTCTATTTGTTATTCATAAATCTTATGATTTCATGTGGTCTGTTAAAGATCTTATGTTATGAATATAATGATGAAATAATGTTTTCATTATTTATTTTATAACCCTTACTGAGATTTTCATGCTCATCCCATGTTTTGAAATGTTTTTCACATGACTTAAATATTAATAGGGCCAAGGATGGGATCATGGAAAAGTCATGTTGTCTTAAACATGGAACTAGAAATGAATCTTTTTTTCAAGAGTTTTTATTTTGTGAAAAAATGGAAACTGAGTTAATGTTTATACTTTGTAAACATTTGAGATGTAATAGTTAAGTCCTAATTTTCTAAAACACTAAACCAGAAAATATCATCAATGTGAATAATTCATTTAATTTAATATTATTTAATGTTTAATGGTCGGGTCCTTAAATAAAAATATTGTGACAATGAAGTATTGTTAATGAATAGGGGATATGATTTTGTGAAATGTATCATATAGAAAATTAAAATTAATAATATGTTACTTTTATATGTTAATAACATGTATAAACAAACTATTAAGGAGGTTAATGAGTTCTCATCTAATGGTTAGTGCAATCTTAAGGGGTTTCATAACTCAATTTTCATTCGTTGGTTTGTATGTCAACATGATTTTTTATATTATCCCATGATTAAGAGTGAAATAAATATTTTTAAAAAATCTTTTTCATCCACATTGATATTTTTTGACGAATCATTGTTACACAATATCATTTCCATGATTTACTCTCATCTCAATGATATGAACATTATTAAGATTTTAATATAAACACTTCATTCTCTGAGATAAATATCCTTTTTATGCACATTATTTAATTTATATTGTGTATATACTACAAAATTACCTATTATATGGGGAATAAATTATATTTCTTTGTATTTGTAATTCAAAATATTCATTTTTGGGTATTATGATTCAAATGATACCATGGGGAAACTATTTTATGATTCAATATCATCATTTTTGAAATTGTTTATACATGAATTTTCATTAAAGGAAATTATATTATCATTTTATAATATAAAATAATTTATTTATCTTCTCATATGGTTACTCATGAATTTTTAATTTAATTTTACAAAAATATTCTCTTAATTAAATAAAATAATTAAGGATTGTTTTAATAAAATCATATATCATTAATGATTTTGGTAAAAAAAATTATTCACAAAAATGACGTCATCTAAATATGGTTCATATTTTTTTTCAGATATTCCAAATGATTTGTTAATGAAATTTTGACACATGTTTTCCTTTATATTTTTTAATGGATATATGTATTTTTCAAGAAGAATCCTCTTATGGATTTTAACTAAAATGTGAAAGGGATCATTTCTATAATGTGTACATTTTGAAAAAATATCACACCATTAGGAAAAACAAATGTTTTTAAAATTACATTGAATGTTTATTATGCTAATTCATTGAAAATTATTTTAAAATTATATTTTTAACTGTGATTATTAATAATATTTTCAAATTGTATTTGTTAATTTTAAAACAACGCTTTTAGTAATTTTCCCATTCATCAATGACAAAATCACCTAATTTTATATATTTATTATGGATTAAGTATATATTTCACCATCCATAAACACACTCACAGACAAAGATGCACACACACACACACACATATTTATATATTACTCTCTCTTCCTTTTATGGGGAAAAAAATTCTTTCTGACCTACATTAAAATGCCATCATTATTTAACCTCTTTGCATCTTATAATGGGAAAATATTTTTCAACCAATTTATTTACATGGATAATCCATATACATATTATATATGGTAGATTTACCTAATTACGATGAATATAAATGTACATAAAATTATTTTGTTGGGTGGGATGAAAATTACATATTCCTATAATGCATTGGGTAATGCTTTTAAAAATGATGTTATAATATTACTCAATTTCATGGTTTTCCAAAACCTATGGATCTATTCTATACACCCAAACCCTCATATGTCTCCGTCAAATAACTAAATGCCACTAATGTTGAATATCTATATCCTAAATCCATGGAGGCCTCACCCAAAACTCACAAGTCACATAGATGATTCCAAAAAACTGTATACCATTCACTATTTCTATAAAAGACCATTGAATCTAGGGGTTATCTCATGCTCGATCCCACCAAAGCAATGTATAATTACAACCCCATGGGACAATGATGAATAAATAAAATAGTGTGGTAAATCGTATATATAAGGTAAATTCGTCATTAGAAATAAATCGTCTCTATTAATTAGAATGGTAGGATATGTAGTGTGATAAAATTGTCATAAATTTAATTTAATTGGATAATATATTAATTTAAATTTTTAGGCTCATATGAAAAAAATATAAAAAAAAATAATAAGTCGACAATTGTAAATTAAATGTCAGTATTTTTATCAAATGGGAAAACCTAAAAATTTCAATCCCTATCTCAATTTAGGATAAATAATTATTGAATAATTAATTCACTATAAATGGTTATGTCATGTTGCATTCTCTACCTCAGGATCATTCTCAATCAAATCGTCATTCAACACATAATCTCTTCCTGAAAATGAATAAATCCTATTTTCATCATCTCATATACACCATAAGTGATACAGGTAGTTCTAGATATTAATTATAACAAGTAATTTATCGAGGTTTTATATTAGGCCATTTAAAATAAATAAATAAATAAAATTATTTATGTTATATTAAAAAAACTTCTAACATATACCCCAAATGTACATCTTTCCCTGACTTGTCATAATCAATCCTAGGGTACGCCCCATGATTGAAAATCCATCATGGTTTATGATTTCCCATTCAAGGAATTTTACTATGGTAAATCCAAGAGAAATAAAATGATGTTCATAGACATTAAAAATATACAAATTGTATTGATATATTAATTCTAGGGTCCCGATAAATCAACACATTTCACCAACTCCAAGTATAACTTCATATGTATATATATTTATTTAAAGGATATTTTTAACCAAACTAATGTTGTTACATTATTCCACCATTGTTGTATTTTTTCCCTGAAAAAAACACCCTACCCAAAAAGGTTGGGGTACAGAGTCGACATCTTACTATTCACTCCTAAGATTTATCCTACATGGTTATGTTGGATGAAAGCATATAATCCAAAGGAATTTATTATTCATTCATTATCCACTCCTGTTGGTCCTCAATAACTATAGTGTACTCTATACGGTTTCTCCGTCATTGATCCTTATCTCACCTCAATCAACAATGTCCATAGGTTAATAAACATATCACATAAACTATGACATAAGGATGTTGTAATACACCTGGTCAACCAATAAAAGATTGTCTATCTAGAAATTATCCTCACTCACCCACTGTATGGTCTCAAATATATTAATGAATCTTATGGATAACAGATTTACCTATCCAAAAATCCATAATCCTCTTGGTAGGGAGACCCTCCAGAAAACATACTATCATTTTCCACATAATGGTCTTATGATGTTGATCAATGAAAGATTTATGTATGGAGTGGGTTATACTCTTATGTTCATTGATCATATAATCCTTCTCTATTATTTCCTACATCATCTTTCACCTGAATTGATATATCTCGAGAATATCAACATTGCATAAGTGTGACATGGAAGGTCTTCTATGTAAGCCATAATAGTTTCTAATCCAAATGTAGATTAAGATATGTTATTAGAAGAAAAGTATACCAAATTACCGTTATCCAATCATCACTAGCATAAATCTATCATTTATTACCTCAGCATATCTTCCAACATTATAATAGTCTTCTCAGTCTTCCCACCTATCCATGGAGGAATCTCAGCAAATATCTTCAAATAGTTTACAAAGGAATGTTACAAGACTCTCTATAATTGGAATGTGATCCATGAATCAATGGGAATGATAATCCTCTTGGGAACTCCATGAAGCAAAATAATCTCATTCACTTACAGCGTCTAATGGATCTGAAAGTAACCGTCCATATTTATTTAAATGTTGTGTATCAAAAATGTATTTTTCGATAATAAACAATATATTATAGAAGAATATTTGTATTTACCAAATCACAATCATGAATTCCATGTATATGATTTCATATTTTCACTATGTAATCATTAGAGGATGTGTTAAACAAACTAGATAATATATTTCATCCATCACCATCATCATTGTAAGACACTGAGATATGAACTCTGATATTCTTTACATTTCTATAATCCTAAAAAAACCCTGGTAATGGTAATTGTACAATTTTTTCCCATTTTAGGATGTACGTCCCCTGGGAATGTTCAATACTTACACATCACATTCTAATGAAATGTGAAAGAAACAATTGTATATACCTTGAAAAAGATAAAAATATCAACTACATCAAGAAAACCATATGGTGAATCTTTATTGTGTATCTGGAAACACATACCTCAAAATATATTTCTTCCATATAAGCATATTTAACTCACTAAATAGGTATAAGATTCATAACAATCTATTCAAGAAAATAATCATCCATGTCCTCTTCTAGTGTTAGCTATAATAAAGAAAACTATTCAAAACCTCGTCCACCATTCATGATAGGACAACCTACTAATGGAATATTCGTCCACATTTCCCTTCCCATGACTATAAATTATCTCAAATTCAAAATCCTTCAAGAACTCTAACTAATTATTTTATAGTAGGTTATAATATCTTCAAGTGAATATGTTCTTAAAAGTCAGGTGGTCTGAGTACACAACAAACAACTATCCTTGATGTTAGTGCATCCAGGTATCCATTGAAAATATTCTTCTACAAACTCACGGCCATGATTAACAAATTTCATATCATGGGTTCTCAAATTCCTTTATTTATATTCTATTATTTCATGACCATATAGGAATTAAAATCGAATCCCATATCCATAGGTATCACTTATCAATTCATAATTTACACACTATATGTGTATTCTCTTAATATGAGCACAACACATCCTCAAGATAAATATCTACAATTCTCTCTACCTATTATCGGTCCAGGTAAATGGAATAGCATTTTTACAATAGGCTAGTAAATGGTGAAAAATCATTTCTAAAATTCAGCAAAAATCATTATATAGTACCTCTATAAATAAGAAAACTATGCACCTCCAATAATATCATTGGTGGATCTAAAGAAATAACTGTATTAATTTTCTCTATAGTACGTTTAGACCCAATATCAAATTATATTCTTACTCCTCGTATAACATGGATTAAATTTTTATTTCATCTATAATGATAAAAAATGGATCCATATGTGGTTGAAAAATCAGGTTAATCATATCAATAAAAAATTCATGACAACTAATAAAACTGAAATGAATCAATAGGAACATTTATTGTATATAGCGATGAATGAATTACATCTTCTAAATATCATCCTTGAAAACACTCAACTTGTGGTAGTCGAAGAGAAGATTGATATTTATGAAAAAAAGTATTCCTAAAAATAGGTCAAAGAGGTCATCAACCATATACAATGGGTAATTTTTATTTAGTGTTACCTGGTTTATGCGGTGATAATTAACACAATTCCTTGTGGTGCCAAGAATATTTTTCCAGAGAAAAATCATATGATAAAAATTAGGAAACCTTGTGTTTGAAAAATCCCTTCACTCTATGGTCCTACAAATGTAAAATTAGATCCCAAAACCCATTAGAGTCCAGTGACTATTCCATATAAGATAGAAGTTTTTTACATGGGTACATGTCGATGAAATTTTCCATATATTTCCCATGTGGTAGTCTCAACATGTTAAAAGGGAAAATATCCATAATTTCCTACACTACTATGAGAATAAACATTATATATGAGCTCACTACACCCATATGTAAAATCGGAGTCTAATTGAGAATGGTTTGTATCATCATTTCAATAAACACCACTAACTACTCTATTAGATATCTCTTTTTCCATGATGGAGAATCTCATCCCCTCATATTCAAGGCATCTAACTCATCTGGGTTGAAAATAAATATGCGACCAATCAATATACCACCATTTCATACACTAGATGAAAATATATGGTTTCATCATGAATACTAAGCTATCCCATAAGCGTATTTATATACCATGATCTAGGTCATAATAAAATAACAGATGTAATATAGAAGAATTTATCCCAATAGGATCCTCTAGGCATGATGATTGTGGAATACTATAAAAATGATGGTCCATTACTATCATTGGGAATATATAGCTGAACATTGAACTCAACCCAATATATATAATTATTCTATAATTTGATTAATAAACATAGAAAATATCTCATGTCAACCCTTTTGTGTCTTTGTCATAAACCCTATAACAATTAATTTTATGTGTCCTATAATACTAGATCGTTGAGGTAACACCCCAACACTAGAAGCCCAGATCCAGTGCATTATTTTAATACATTGGCATGATTAAAAGGAATCATGTCCCAAAGGACAGATCAGTTTAGAATTATTGTAAAATAGATTACATACATGAACATTACATTACACTTTCAAATGTAAAACAGAACATAAATAATCCGTTCATAATGCCACTATTTCCCTAGCATAACCATTCATATCAAACATAATACACTTCTTGGAATCTTGGGATAACAAAACCTATGAATGTGGATGTCTCATATGTTCAGTTACGGTAAATTATTTAGTGGAAAAAATAAAAATTTAAATCAATATGTGTAATAAAAAACAGAATTTAAAACATAAATTTAAACATAATATGGAAAAAATAAATCAAACATTACCATATAAAAATTCACATGGATATTCTACTAGTATAATAACCACATGTAATAATTAATTTCATAATGAGTGAATGCCTGATGTCGGGAATCATTACCACATATTCAAGGAATTTTTCCAAAACTAAAAATAATTTTTTGTCAAGGCCTAGTGACAATACAGTAGTTGGTATCATAAGACCTATCGATGCATCGAGGGGCTATAGTGGGACCCACCCGTCACTTACTATGTCCACTACATTTCTCATATAAAAATATTGAAACATAACATTAACATTTGTATTAAATATAACATACAAAATGTCAGTACATCAACTATAAGCCATGAAGTGTATAAAAATAGAAAATCCTAAAATCAAATATATCCTAACTAATTTAATACAATATGAAAGGTTTTATTTTAATAAATCAACCATAATCAAGAATAATATCTAGTAATGAATGTTGACATAGTTGAAAATGATCAGTAAAACATTTTGAGAGAATTTTCCCTTTTGTTGAAATCATTTAAAAGTCACGCATTAATAAATGATGTCATTTAAAATGGATTTTTGAATTAATGTGTCTGGTACCACCATGAATCTTTTTTTAGGGATTAAAATTTTAAAATAATAATGACCATCTAAAAAATCAATTAAAAACATTTTTAAAAAATGGACATTAATGAGAATGATTTAGAAGAATAGTTATTAAAACATTTAAAATGATGTTTTAGTTAAATAATCACTTAAAAGAATAATTTTTAAATGTCTTTAATGAATCAAGGACATGAATAAGAAATATAACCCAGAAAATACTTACACATAAACAATCTCGGTTTATAATGAGATTGGGTAATTAACCCTAACCATACACTTTCCTTTAGTTGAGGGTACATTTATCCTGTTGTATAATGACTATAGAATGTTACTAAATTATATAAAAAATAATATTTATATTAATTATGTCTTGCATGATTCATTTTTGACTTTATACAACCATTTAATAATTATTTCCATGAAAAATTAACATTTAGAGTAATAATCGCTTTCTTTATCGTACATGTTTTAAATTTTTATTCTTGATCGTATCATTTAAATCATGATTTAAATACATCCAGTATATAAAAATTTATTTTTATATATAATATATTCATATTATAAATATTTATAATATATAGATATATGGAATGGAGAATACTATTTATGGGAATGGTAGACCGTACGTAGGCATAATTGATTTTTCTGTTTTCAAATCGTATTGAATGGATGTTAGTGAATGAGATATATGTAAGTACATACAGATATATATATATATATCCTGTATACTTATTATTTCATATATTACATTCTTATTAATAATATCTATTTTTATAATCATTTTTAATGGTGAACCTATAAATTAATCTCATCATGTCGTAAGACGGTAAGCTGTGCGTACACACGAGCGCCGATATCATTTCCTTAGTGATAAAAAGGAGTGGAAATGGAAGGTATATTAATTTGATAGATAAATTAGCATGTTTTTTTTCATTATTTATATACATATTACTCGACATTATATCCATCCCAATAACATAGTGCAGAATAACAAACTACACCATAGTGTGCTAACAATAATCGACACGTACATAGACATGATGACATTATCATTAATAAGATTGATAGAATAATGAGTATGGTTGTTCCATATTTATAATAACATAATAGTATATATAAGGTACTAGAGTTTTTATTTTGGTATGGAAATAACATATAAAGATAAAGTGTAAGAATAAAGGAACATTGAAAGCGGTGATAATATAATTACCTCATCTTTGGGAGTTTCCTTTTGATTTGAACAAAAGGGATCCATAAGTTGGATTTTTTTTATCAAGGTAAGGCCTCTATGATGAATTGATAGATGTTATGATGTGATTTTGTGGGGTATGGAAATTCCAAATGGCTTCAGAGATGTGATTTGTAGAGAAGGGGATGTACATTTTGATAAGAGATGTGGGGGTCACTTTTGGAAAAGCTGAAATGTTATTTTATTATAAAATTATTTTTGGTTTCCTATGGATCCGAATTGAATTATTTTGAAGCTATGGTGGGGATGGGTAAAAATCTTATCATCTCATGGGATTTATACAAGTTTAGTTGACCATATCAACTCTATCTTTTAGATTTAACTCTTTGTAAAACATTTTCTCTTTTACCAAGTTCTAGAGTATTATAATAATAGATGGTTAATAAACATACGATAAAACCCAATATAACCCCAAGTGGTTCATTATGGATATAAATAATATTATATATGTCTTTTTTAGGGTCCTTATATTTTTAGAAATATTATATCAAAGAATAATATTGAATTGGTTTTAAAAACTCATTTATGTCAACTTTGACACTATTTGGTATTTTTTTCTTGTTATAGTCATAACAACATTATCACATAATAAAAAAATATTTAATCAACCTTATCATGTAATATTAACCTTGAAAATTAGTATATGGCATCAAAAGCTTCATGTTACATTTATTTATATATTTATAAAATCAATTGTTTTAATCAATCATCGATAAAGTAATTATAGTATCATCATTATGTAGTAAATAAACATAATTATTTAATATCTAAAAATTATAAATAAAATAACATTATGTAGGAAATAGTTTTAGAATTATAATGAATATTTATAGTGTAATTTATATAATTTTTATCCCTATACTAAAAATGGTTTAGTTATTAAACATTGAATTTAATACTTTTAACTCTTCTTTAAAAAAATAATAAATTTCCTAAAAAATCCAAGTGGAAAAAATTGATTATATTTTATTCCTAAGGATGTTTTTGGTCGACAAACACTCATTATTAATAATTAGAACATGTGTTAGGGTAATTATAATATCATATTTACCTTTAGTTACCCTATTTACATTAAACCATTGTAAATAAGAGTCAAAAGATAATTGTCATAAAATATTATAATAATCTTATTGAACCACATTTTACATACATATTTCACTCAGGTATCTAGGATTTTGGATAATAAATTTATAGATGCAGTAAAATTATGTTTTATGCAAATTTGGAAATGTAAATAGAAGGTGGGTAAAAGTCATTAAAAAGTTCCATAAAATTTTATTCATCAACTTTTATTATAAAATGACTCCAATGAATTACATTGAACATATATTGGTATTATATATCTATTTTTACTTAAAATAAATATAAATAAAATAAATATCTATTTAAATAAAAAGTCAGTTCAAAACAATAACAGAGTGTTTTTCCTTTATCATCAAAAATATATTGTTTTCATAAAAATACAAAAAATTAACCCTAAGATAATTTGAATTTTATGAATTTAAAAATTAATTCTATTTTACCAAATTTAAAACCTAGAATATGTGTTAATTAATTTAATATTAATTCCCATTGTCAAAACCAGAATGTATGTTTTTAAAAAGTAAAAACTATCAAAAGATTGACATGTGTTTATGTCAGATTAAAAGGTGAAATTAGTTATAATGACTTAAATTGTATTAAATGATAATAATATAATATAAGAATACTTCCTAACCATAAAAATGCATAATTTATCACTATAAATTTTTTCGATTAAAAAAGTTATTTTCAATTAATATTTAGTTTTTTTACTAATCATCAAAATAAGAGATTTATCAGAAAAGTACAAGAAAATTTTCCAAAGAAAATTTTTATGTCCCACTTATAATGAATAATTTAATTTCATTAAATTATATATATATATGTTTCAAATATTGTTTCTAAAAATTTTCCTCCATTAAATGGAGGTAAAATTATATGTTTGGAAAAAATACTACTTGTATCCCGAAAAATTAACTTGTTATTATATTATGTCTAAGAAACCCATAATATGGATTCTAAATTTATATGGAATATATCAAATTCAAAATTTAGTTAATACTATTCATAACATCTTTTTGAATGGTTAGTTTGGTAAATCGTGGGGCGCTCGATCTCTGTGTTGTGTGTGGTGCAAGTTATTGAATTACATTGATTAAATTACAATCTAGGAAATCTTGGGGTGTTATATTATACACTTATAAAATAAATTTTTTCCTATCAATTTGAAATTTTTCTTCAAAAATAAAATGATAAAAATATAAAACTACATTTGTGGAAAATCCACATTGGAAATTGGGTTAATAATATTTTGTCTAAATAAGAGGGAAAGTGAAATGAAAAATCCACCACCCAATTATGATCTCGATTTGTAGAAAATTGGTAAAAATTAGGGACACATAATTGGTGAAAAAACAAAACTATTTATAGGGAGTGATTGAGGTCATCAATCACAAACAAGTGTAAAATTGAGGGCCTCAAATCCATCAATCTACGATGATTTAAAATATAATTGTTTCAACAAAACATAAGATATTAGGATAACACTTTTTTGGTTTTATTATCCCTTACCTAATGTTTAAGAATTAAATTATTCATATAATACGAAGAAAAAAAATACAATTGACCAAATTGTTTCATCCTTAAACTAATTCCTACCACAAACTCATCTTTCACTCCAAAAGCTAATATAATTCTAAAATATAATATGTATCCAAATCGTATAGGGTTCCAAATTTAATGAATTTATATTTTATATTTCAGAATATTAAAAAAACTACATTATACACGGAATGAAATCACCTAGACCAATGGTTGGTGATACACCCTTGTCGCCCATCGGTAGCAGATTCTAGTCACGCCACCGTGCCAAACGCGATGGGTTACCGCCCGACCTCTGGGTTTCCCATTTTATAAAAGTCATAAAATAATATTAATAAATGTTTTAAAATTAACAATAGTATAAAATGTAATACATAATCAAGTCAAGACTTTATACATATCCAAAAAACATTGTGTCCAAACATGTATTCCAAAAATTTATAAAGAAGGTCAACATGACATAATGGAGTTCCATGTTTTCTACGTAATAACATGTGAGTACCATCATCATGTATTCTATTAAAACATGGTCACACAATTAATTACCATAAAACCTTATTAATTACATTTATTCTCCCTTATTCCTTATATAATAATAGATTTATTCATTATATCAAAAAAATTGAATACTCAAACAATTATTGAATAAACAACCCATTAATCCGTTTAAGGCAATAAAAAATATATTAATTTTATTTATCCTAATCAACCATCTCTTATTCCAATATTACTATCTCAGCATCAAGACCATATTAAATTTTTTATTTCCTTAAACCATGTATTTTCCAATATTACTATCTCCACATTTACATAATTCTAAGATGTTCTTATACTCTAATTATCAAAGTATATCATTTGGTAATGTTCTCCAATATGAGTTTTTAAAATTCAAGATTCCATGTTATATACTAAATTTCCTCTCATACTATATGTTTAATGCTCTGAACCTTGAATCAAGGAGGAAAATCATTATTTTAATACATTGGCATGATTAAATGGAATCAATTCTCAATTGACTGATCTATTTAGTAGTCCTGGAAACAAGATACATACATAATATTAACACTACAATATGAAAAGAAAAACAACACTATTTTATTCCGTTAGAAACATCCAAGCTTCAAAATTTATTCCTCCATGTCACTCATAACTAACTTCTTCATATCCTGGGAATATAAAATATCATAAAGGGGATATCTAAAATTCTTAGTAACAGTAAGAAATATATAGGAAGATAACATAAAAATTAGGCATGCCGAATAATTAAAAATACAGGCCTTTACAAATAATTGACATCAACACTTTATGG
Source organism: Viscum album (assembly GCA_963277665.1). Lineage (NCBI taxonomy): Eukaryota > Viridiplantae > Streptophyta > Magnoliopsida > Santalales > Viscaceae > Viscum > Viscum album. Next base: position 2,143,572,901 of record OY728132.1, read on the forward strand.
TAGGAATATGATCTGAGTAAATAATGCCATAATAATGCATAGTCATGGGTATTCTACTAGTTGAATAACCACATGAAATATCAATATCTAATCTCATAATTATATAATTCATAATATTGGTCATCATAACAACATAGTCATGGCCTCGTGCCAAAACTAAAATTAAGATTTTTTCAAGGCCTTGTGCCAAGACAATAGTTTGTCTAATTAGACCTACCGATGCATCGAAGAGCTATTGCGAGCTCCACCCGTCACATGTTAAGTCCCATTCATTCCTCATATTAAATTTTTGAAACATAACATAAACATTCGTATTAACACTATCATACGAAATGTCAACACTTCATACAAAAACCATGTATGGTATAAAAATTGCACATCCACAGTCAAATATAAATCATTAAATACAATATAGAAAATAGTATTGTAACAGATTAACCACAATAGAGAAAAATGAGGATATTGACATAGATGAAAATAATCATCAAAATTATTTGAGTGAAATATCCCCCTTTTTTTAATGCATTCAAAAGTCACATAATTTTTCATGAATCCATTTAAAAATATATTATTGAATCAAACCATCCCATACCACATTGAAACATTTAAAATGTATTTTAATTTTAAAATGTTAATATATATATAAATATATCCTTAAAACAATTTCTAAAACATTGACAGTAATGAAAAATAATTAGACGAATAAATTTTTAAATATTTTAAAATGATATTTTAGTTAGAGTTCCTAACCAAATGATAGATGATTGAACAAAAATAACTGAGGTAATAAAAACTTAATAATATCATGATAAGAAGGGACTCATGATATATTATGTCAAATAATTGTATGTAAACCAAATAAAATATAATTTGTGCATAACAAAAAATAAGTCTAAAAGGAATGTAAATTTAGATGAATTCCCTTATAAAGATAGTATCCTTAGGTAAAGGATAATTAAATGACATAATTATGTGTGAAAAATATAAATACACTCAATATTAATGGACATTCAGTTCACATAAATCAGAGGACATTCACACATGTTCTTGTAAAAACAACACCAATGACCTGTATATTTAACTCAATGAATGTAAATTGAGTTAAGATCAATTTCATATAAATGATTTGAGAAGTTATCAGTGGAGTGATTATTTGTATCAAGAGTATATCCACAAAAAGGGGAGTGGAAATGACTTCATAAATAATAAATTTTGATTCCCCACATAATCTTTGAGTAAAATTGTCAATGAATTATGCGTAGATCTGAATGAGTGGAAATTGAAATTTGAAATTCCCTTTCCAATTTGGTAACTTACGAAACATAATACCCAAGAAAAAATGAAAATAAAATATGATGTAAATACACATAAATTAATTTATATTATACAATAAATAGAATCATGGACAGTACATAGACCACACAAAGAGAAATAGTGGCCAATATAGCATGAATCTCACATGACTAAAAAGTGAGATGAAAACCCCTTATGTCGTTGTGATCAATCAAGTCGTATGACCAAAAGATAATAACCACCTAATTAATCACATAATATAAATAAAATAATGACAATATATATTAATAGTCAGTACAAAATACACCACATGCAATAGATAAGTGGTGTACAATGAAAGTCTCAGAGAATTAAATGATAGATAAGAAACCCTTTACCTCAAATCTGACTTGTCTTGTATGATCCTTGTTCTTCCTAAATAATAAACATATGTTAATTTATACTTGGTTAAGAAAATTATTCATGTTTATTATTCATTTTATATAACTAATTTATTTTCTATAACATATAGTTGTTTAATTGAGTTTATAAATGGATGTTTTTTCGATGTTTGGAACTTGAGTCAAAAATGAACTTGTTATAAGTACTATTTTTTCATCTGGTCAAATGTCCATTATCTCTAGAATGATATAACTGATTTAGATATCATATATACTTTATATATCCAGTATATATATCTGTTTATAAAATTACATATCATTTGGATATAATAAATGAAATGTACCATTCATGTATATGGTAAGCCCTACGAACGCATGAACACTACTTTTATTTCAATTTTTTATTTTAATTGAATTGAAACATAATTATACATATTTATATTATAATTAAATTATAATATCATATATAATATCATTAATTCTATCCTTTATAATTTCCACATAATCCATTAATGAGTCATGTCATTTTTATGGGTGGTAGTCCGCACTTCCTTAAAATGATATTATCAGGTTTAATCCATAATGGAAACCATAAAATATTGATTTGAATGGAAAATAAATAAGTATAAATAAAACAGAAACATAATATATATATTATATATGAATACTGTGACATATTAATGGCCACCATGAGAGGCATTTTGAGATAATCGAACAATCATTGTTCCGTGAGACGTTAGTTTTCCATCCACAGAAACAATTTTTTTTTCACCCATTAGATGGGTGTGTGTGTAAGTGTAGTTTGAATATATCTCATAAAAACATCCTATTATATTGAGGATATAGTTTTTGTAAAAAATTAATGTAACAATAAGTGTTTATGTGGTTGGAGAAGTAAAATAAGAAAAATAAAAAAAAATAATTTAATAGAAATCATTACCTTTAATTTGGAAACATTCTTTGGTATAAATCAAGAGGACTTATTGATGTCCAGTCTGCCTATTTTGAGGCTTCTAAGAAGAAGAGGGGGATCCAGATAGACTATTTTGGTTGGGTTTTGATGATCCATAGAGCTTGAGAGGTTTGTGGAATGGGTTAGAAGTGGTGTCCTTTTATAAGGGGGAGGAGGGTATTTTTAGGAATGTGTGAAAAAATTATTTTATTATATATTGATATTCGGTTTTTGAATGTCAAAAACTAAATAAAGTTGAAGATAAAAAGACTCATTGTCGAAATAAATTCATACAATAATAATTGGATAGGTTTTGGATATTATTTTAATATTAATAATCATATTTGTTTAAAACAATTTTTAATGAGGTAAATACTACATCCGTATTGTGTCATAAATAATTTAATTTATTTGACGTCTAAAAATTATAAAACATTTACCATAATGATGGAAATCTTTCTAGATTTAAAATTTTTATTTATATTCTAAATGATGACATATATAACCCAATGTAAAAATGTATATAGTAAACGATATTTGTTAATGCCATTTTTTCTTTATATTAATTTAATTAAAAGAAGTGTCATTATCATTTTTGAGAGGCTCCATGGGGTCCCAAAATTGACCAAAGGATTCCCATGGTTGATCAAGACTCATATAATAAATCTAGGTCATGTGTTTAGATAATTTTGTATTATTATAATATTCCTTATACCTTGAATTATTCTATTTACCTTTAAATGTAGTAAATAAAAGATAAAAGGTACTATTCAACAAAAACTATTTTCATCTTATTCAACAACATTATTCTTACTAATAACAACCACGTATCTCTGATTTTAAAAAATCAATTCACAGAAGCGGTAAAATTTCATTTAAATGAATAATTAGTATTATTAAGTACTACTAACAGGTTTCCTATTCATCAAAAATTGATGTTTTTCAGAAAAATACCAAAATATCAGCCTAAGCTATATTTGATATTTCAAATTAAAAAATGATGTCTATTTTATCAAATTAAAAATTTAGAATATGGATTAATTAATTTAAAATTAATTCCCATTGTCAAAAAAATAGTGTTTTCAAGAAACAGTAACTATCAAAATATTGACACTTGTTTATTTATAATTTCAAATTAAAATTAAGACCAATTACCAAAATTGGATTAAAGGTTAAATAGATAATTAAATTACACTTCATAACTAATTAAAAATATAATCTAACTATAATAATAAACTATTTTAAAAAGCAGTTTTGAATTAAAATACATTTATTATCATTAATCGTAATAAAATGAATATTATTAGAAAAATTCCAAAAATTTTCCAAATGTAAGTTTTGATGTCCCGATTCTAGAGAAGAATTTTATTTTTTAAAATTGAAAATATAAAAGTGACCAAATATATTTTTAATGAGGGTTTGTGATTAAAAGGTGGTAAAGAACCCCTTTATATTAAATTATGTTTAATATTAGAATCATTCACATTTTAAGCCTATACCTTTTATAGGATAAATGTAAAAACATTTAACAAACATATATAATAATTTTTTAGTTAATTATGTTAATTAACACCATTATAATGGATATGTGTTAACTACCATTTAAATTAATAATATTATATTATCAGTTTGCAACGTAAGAATTCAATGAAACCCACTATTACGTATCATGTATACCATCGAACATAGTGTCCCCTTTAAAGTAGAAAAAATATAAAGTTCAAAAATATTAATAAATATGAAAAATTTCATGTTCTTTATTTACCTAGGATCTTACATAATCCCACCCTATTGGAAATTGCGACATCGTAATTTTTAAACTAGGCATTGAAACTTTATTAAATGTCCCACATCGGAAAAAAGTCAGCAAAACTATCACTTTAAAAGAAAGAAGGAAAAGTACAAAGGTCACCCAAGATAACCCATAGTAGGATTACATGTAGTAAAACATGGATATGGATGATAAAATAAGTGTCATGTTCTGATATAGAGGGATATAAAACATGATCATGATAATTTTAACAACAATAAAAACACAAACTTGTGATGGGATAAACGGAGTTTAGTTTCTCTGAAAGAATTGTAAAAATAAAACGTTTTTATTATGATCCATTTTATAAAGATAAGTTATTTATTTATGAGATTGACTAAGAGCATAAAGATATATACTTAATTTTTATGTAGAGTTTCATTCTTAAATAAATTTTTACACCAACTCATCTTTTTGATCAATCAATTAGTATTCAATATGACCCAGTCACACTGGAAGAGCATAAATAATTTTGTAGTGAATCACATGATCCAAAAAGGATATACAATATAATTACCTTGTCTTTATAGATTAACCATAACCAAAATGGTTAGTACAAGATCAGATAATCCCTAAAAATGATAATCCATTAGATAATAAAATACAAATTTTAATTTATAAAATTAATCCAACAATACCCCAATGTTAAATAAATACCATTCAATAATCAATTGTCCTTAACATCCTTAAATATAATCCAAACTAATATTGAAACCCAAAACATATAAAATTTGGTTATGTAGTCTTCCATGTTAAATTGTTTCTCCAAATGGCATCGACCACCCTTAAAGTCACATACGAAAAAGAAATTAACGTAATCACAAATTCTCTATGATAGGTTAATAATTTCCATAAATAACCGAAAATATAGTTAAAAATCCACCATTACTCCTCAAATGAAATCCATAGTATTATATATTTCCATAGGTATATAGTGTTTTCAACAGAGTGAACATCTTCCAAAATAACATTTATCACTTAATCACCAAATTGTTTTCTTATACTAAGGATATCAATTTATTAAGACATAAGATCCCAAATAAAATTATTATTCATCAATAAAATAATTTAACTAAAAAGAATTAGTCACACTAATCAGGGACGCTATTTAGTCTAGTGGAAGTAGATAAATCCAATCGCACTATATTTGTTGGTTCGATTCCCGTAGAATTGTCTGAAAAGAAGTGTTGTCACATAGTCTATGTGTTGTCCTTTTAAAAAACTATATAATTTTATAATATTCCCAAAAATGAGATAGATTCCTCAAAATAACTACCACATAATTTCACCACAAATGATATCTCATACCTCACATTTCCATTTCTAAATTTAATAACCTGTAATTTCCTCAAACTCAATTATCATATAAAACCAAATGATTATTTTTAACTATATCCACAAGAGAAACGATAATTCTTCCTTTAAAATTATTTTCACAGGACAAAATATATGGTAACAAATACAAGATAAAATTCTTCTAATATAATTCCATAAAAAAGTGAAATAATACATTTTAAACATTTCATCATCCATTTATTTCTAAATATCATCTTCCTTGACTAAGAGGATATCCTATAGAATAGTGAATTCACTCGGGTAATGGCCATGTCCCCTAAATGTATAGAAAATGACTGTAAATGGATTCTTAGAACCATTTTTATTTTCTTCCATAACACGGTTCATTTTTCCTCAACAATTATTTACTTTGTGTCTGTATTTCCCACACATAAATCATTTATTTGTTCTATTAAGGCACCTTCCAAGGTGCCTCCTTCCATATTTCTAACATGATGGAAAATGAGCTTTATTTTTTCCATGGTCATCACTGTTGGAGCTCTTATCATTCACCACTTTTCTCATCCTTGTTGAGTTTGGTAGTTAGTTGATATATATGTTGTTGATCATATTTTCTGAAAACTGATTCAGCATGAACATGATATCTTTTACACCTATCAACATTCTATTTTGTTTCTCATTTCCACCATCATTCAAACCATGTACATCATGGTCAATTTAACTATGACTTCCTTGGAATCCATCCATTGACTAAAACTAGAAAGCATTGTGTGAGTAATAATAGTAATAAAATAATTTAGAGAATACCTTGACACCATATTTTGAATTCAAAAAACCTTAAGATTAACCAAGGTCATTTATTCTCATATTATATTAAAATAATTCAAATATGTTGGTAATGATATTGTAAATTATCCTAAGCATATCCCCAGGGAGTATCTTAACCAAGAGTGCAACAAAGATTGTTGTCATGTGCCAGGATATCCTGGGACAATCCCGAAACTCCTTGTCAGAGATTTCACTCTTAGGTACATCTGTGCCAGAGTTGTCTCTACCTGCTCGTATCCAGACAGGGATGTATTTCTGGGAAAATAAACAAAATCTATACATTACAAAAATTATAGGATGTTCTCCTATACTAATCATCAAGGTCTATCTTAGGGTAATGTCCTCTAATCATAGTTTATATAAATATAGTTTCCAAGGTTTGTATTATACTTCCTATGATACCAACTGTAACACCCCGAACCTAAAATGTAGTATCTGGTGCATTATTTTAATAAATTGGAATGATAACAAGGAATCATGTCCCGAAGGAACGATTTGTTTTTTAGTTTTGGAAACAAGATACATACATAAGTTCAACACTACAACTTTATAAGAAAAACAACACTAATTTGTTTCATTAGAAACATCGATGCTTCCTTGAATATTCCTACAAGTCACTCATAACTAACTTATTTTTTTACTAGGAAAATAAAATATGAAAAAGGGGTAAGGTAAAATGCTCAGTAAGAGTTTTATGTACATCAGAAGATAATATAAATAACAGGAATGTTGAATAATTGAAAATACATGCCTTTACAAATAATTAACATGAACACTTTATGACAGAAATATGACCTGATTAAATAATTCCATAAAAACACATTCATGGGTATTCTACTTGTCTAATAAGAACATGAAATATCAATATCTAATCACATCATGATGGAATTCATAATTCCGGATATCATAACCACATAGTCAAGGCCTTGTCCCAAGACTAAAAATAAGATTTTGTCAAGGCCATGCGATGAAACACTAGTTTGTGTCATGAGAACGACCGATGCCCTGAGTAGATATAGTGGAATCCACCTATCACATACTAAGTCCAATGCATTCCACATATGAAAATATTGAATTGTAACATAAACATTCGTATTAAAAATAACATATGAAATATTAATACTTTATCCACTAACCATGAATGGTATAAAAATAGTACATCCATATTCAAACATAACTCATTCAACACAATATGAATGATTGAATTGTAATAGATTAACCTCATTTGAGAATAATGAATGTTATTGACATAGATGAAAATAATCATCAAATATATTTGAGAGAAATATCCTCCTTTTTCTTGAAAACATTCAAAAGTCACAGTTTTTATCAAGAAGCCATTTAAAAATAGATTTTTGAATCAATGTGTCCCATACCACATTGAATATTTTAAAAGGAATTTTATTTTTAAAACGTTAATGTCCATATAGATAAATCCTTCAAACCATTTTTAAAATATGGACATTAATGAGAAAGATTTAGAAGAATACAATTTTAAAACATTTAAAATGATATTTTAGTTAGATTTCCTATCCAAAAGAGAGATGCTTGAACACAAATAATTGAGGTAATAAAAACATAATAATATCATGATAAAGAGGTATTCATGAAATATTATGACAAATAATAGTATATACACCAAATAAAAGTGAATTGGAGCATAACAACCAAGAAGTCTCAAAGGAATGTATATTGAGATGAAATCCATTATAAAGACACAATCATTTGGTAAAGGATAATTCAATGACATAAAAATGTGTGAAAAATATACATATACTCAATATTATTTGATATTCAATGAAAATAAATCAGTGGACATTCAACCATGTTCTTGTAAAAACAACACCAATGACTTGGATGTTTTACTAAATAAATTGTAATTGAGTTAAGATCAAGATCATATCAATGACATGAAAAGTTATCAATGGAGTGATTATGTGTATCAAGATTATATCCACACAATGTGGATTGGAAATTAAAATATAAATAATAAATTTTCATTCCCCACATAATGTTGGAGTAAAAATGTCATTGAAGTAAGTGAAAATCCGAATGAGAGGAAATTTAAATTTGAAATTCCCTTACCGATTTGGTATCTTATTAAACATACACCCTATTAAATAAGGATCATAAAATGATCATGTAAATACAAATAAATTAATGTATATATTACAATTAATTCAATCATGGACATTACAGTAGGCACACAAAAGGATATAGTGTCCAATATAGCATGAATATAACATGAATAAACAATGATATGAAAACACCTTACTTCGTTGTGATGAATCGATTCATATGACCAAATGTTAATAACCACAAAATGAATCAAAGAATATATATATAAATATCATGATAATATATGTCAAATTTCAGTACACAATACACCACATGATATAAATAAGTGGTGAACATTGGAAATATAACAGAATTAAATGTGAGATAAAAAACCCCTTACCTCAAGTCTGACTTGTCTTGTTTGTTCCTCATTCTTCTTGAATAATAAATATAAGTTAATTTATAATTTATTAATGAAAATTTAAATTTTATTATTCCCTTTATATAACTTATTACCATTATATAAAAATATTTCTTTATTTGAGTTCATAATGGATATTTTATCGATTTTAGGAACTTGAGTTTAAAATTAACTTGTTATAATTATTATTTTTCCATGTGGTCAAACGTCCATTATCTCCAGAATGATATACATGATTTAGATATAATATATATATATATATATATATTATATCTAGTATATATATATATATATAATAGTACATAACGTTGGGTTATTAGAAATGAAATGTACCATTCATGTAGACGGTAAGCCGTACGTACGCATGAAAGCTACTTCCATTTCAATTTTTTATTTTAATGAAATTAAAAGATTATGATACATAAGTATATTATAATTACAATATAATATCATATATAATATCATTAATTACATCCTTTATACATCCCACTTATGGTATTAATTAGTCATATCTTTTTCCAGGGGTTGTAGTCCACACTTCCTCAAATGAAATACTCATGATTTACCCACAATGGAAACCATAAAAAATGATATAAATGGAAAATATAGAAGCATAATGAAATAATAATCATAATATATATATCATATATAAATATAGTTCCATCTAAATGTCCACCATGAGAGGTGGTGGGAGATAATCAAACAATCATCATTTCATAAGGCGTTAGTTTGACATCCACAGAAACAGTTAGTTTGTCATCCATTAGATGGAGGTGCATGTATATGAAGATGGATTCCTTCCCATAAAAAATCCTATTATATTGAGGTAACTGGTGTTGTTATAAAATGATGTAATAACTTTTTTAGGGGCTTGGAGAGGTAAAATAAAACAAAATAAAAAAAATTAAGAGAAAACATTACCTTTAATTTGGATAACTTACGTTGGATTGAATCAAAAGGACTTCGTGAAGTGTCTTCTCCCTAAGGTGAGGCTTGTAAGAGGAAGAGGGGGATCATAAGAGATTATTTTGGTAGGGTTTGGACAAGCCAATGGGGCTTTAGAGGTGTGTGGAAGGGGTTATAATTGGTGACCTTCTATAAGGTGTTGGAGGGACTCTTTAGGAAAGTGTGAAAATATTATTTTATTATATAGTGATATTCAGTTTTTAAACGTCCAAAACTAATTAAAGACAAATATAAGATTTCTCATGGTCAAAATAAAATCATCCAAAATAAATTGGAAATGTTTTGGATATTATTTTGAGATTCATAATCATATTTATTTAAATTATTTATTAATGAGTTAAACACTACTTCATTATTGTGTAGTAAATTATTTAAATTTTTTATGAAAAAAAATATTAAAATTAAAATAATGTAAGAAATATTTATAGATTTAAAATGATTATTTATAGTCTAAAATATGACTTATATAACCCCATTTAAAATTTTATATACTAAAAGATATTTGTTAATGTTATTTTTACCTTTACATTAATTGAATTAAAATAAACTATCATTATCATTATTAAATGTTTCCATGGCGACCCAAAATTGACCATGGATGACCATTGTTGGCCATTACTCATAAAATAATTCTGTGACAAGTAATAACGTAATTTTTATTATTATAATTTTCCTTTTACCTTGAATTACCCTATTTACCTTTAACTGCAGTAAATAAAAGTCAAAAGTTACAATTCACCAAAAACTATTTTTATCTTATTGAACCACATTTCACTTACTAGTAAAATCCATGTATTATATATTTTTGAAATACAATTCACAGAAGTGCTAAAATTTTGTTTAAATTTAAAAGTATGAATTTTTTACTATTACGGTGTGGTTTCACTATTCATCAAAAATAGATGTTTTGCAGAAAAATACCAAAAATTCAGCCTAAGATCTATTTTATATTCCAAATACAAAAATGAAGTCTATTTTACGAAATAAAAAAAATTAGAAAATGGATTAATTAAATTTAATTAATACTTGTGGTCAAAACTTATAGCATGTTTTTAAGAGACAATAACTATATACAGATTGATACTTGTTTATGTATAATTTCCAAGTGAAATTAATTCTAATGACCACAATTGGATTAAATGGTAAAAATATAATCTAATTACACATAAAACACAATTTAATATATAATATCACCATATAATTTAATTATATTGAAAGGTAGTTTTTAATTAAAATACATTACTTCTCACTATTCATAAAAGATGAAAATAAGTAAAAAATACCATGAAGTTACCCATAGTAAATTATGATGTCCTGATAAAAAATGAGAATTTTATTTTGTAAAATGGAACATATAAAAGTGGCCAAACCTATATTTAAATAGGGTTTTCCATTAAAAGGTGGTAAGTCAACCCTTTAATTTAAATTATGTTTAAAATTAGATTCGGTAACAATTTAAGACTCTAAATTTTATTGTGTAAATGTAAAAACATTTAACATACATATATAATCATTTTGTAGTTAGATATGTTCATTCCGACCAATACAATGGATATGTGTAAAATACCATTTAAAATAATAATAATATATTATTAGTCTGAAAAATAAGATTTCAAAGAAGACCATTGTTGCATATCAGGTATACCATCAAACATAGTGTCCCCTTAAAAGTATAATTAATATTAAGTTCACAAATATTAATAATTATGAAAAATGTCATGTTCTTTGTTTTACTATGATGGTACAATCTATAAGCCTAAATCCTTAGATACCTGAATCCAGTACATTAATTTAATAGATTGGCATGATTAGAAGAAATCGTGTCCTGAAGAACCCATCAGTTTAGTGGACTTAGAAAATGGATTACATACATGAATGTTACATTAAATATTCAATAATAAAATAGAATATAAATAATTTTTTGAGAACTCCATTATTCCCTTAGAATATCCCAGCATATCAAATATATTACACTACTTGGAATCCTTTGAAAAAACAAAAGATATGGTGAGTTTAGATGATCTATAAGGGTAAATAATTTTGAAGAAGCTATAAAACAATAAATAAAGATGTGAAATAAAAACAAAATAAATTTAAACCTAATCTGGAACATAATATGGAGAAAATAAATAAAACATTACAATATAAACATTTACAAGGGTATTATACTAGTAGATTAATCACATGTAACAATTAATTTCATAATGAGGAAATTCATAATGTCGGACATCATCACTACAAGGTCTAGGCCTCATGCCAAGAATAAAAATAAAATTATTTTCAAGGAATTTTTCTAAGACACATGTTTGTCCCATGAGTCCTACTAATTAATTGAGAGGCTATAGCTTTTCCCACTCGTCACGTACTAAGTCCAGTGCATTCCTTGTATAAAAATGTTGAATCATAACATAAACATTCATTTTAAAAATAACATACGAAATGTCAATACTATATCCATAAACCCTGAAGGGTATAAAAATATCACATCCATATTCAAACATATCATAACTCATTTAATACAATATGGATTATTTTATTATAATAAATCAACCATAATCAAGAATAATATCCAGTAAAAATGTATGGAATTGTTGAAAATTGTGATTAAATCTTTTTAAGAGAAACATTACTTTTTCTGAAATCATTTAATATTCACACATTTATAAATTAATTTAAAAGATATTTTCAATGTTTCATATACCACTTTGAAACATTTTAATGGAATTATAATTTAAAACAATCATGTCTATATAACCAGTTTGAAAACATAGACAATAATAAGAAATGATTAGAAAAATAAGTATTTAAAACATTTTAAATGATGCTTTAGATAATGAGTACCCTAAAAGAATCTTTTGAAAATATATTTTATGAAATAAGGAAATGGATAATAAATATGTCCTAAAAGAATCTTTTGAGGAATTAACGCTTACCTTGCACATTCATTTGGTCGAGGGTACATTAATCTATCTGTATGATTACAATAGTATGTAAGTAAATTATACCCAAACCATATAGATATTTATAATATCATAAAATATTCATTTATTACATTATAATACAAATTTAATAATTATTTCTATGTTAAATTAATATTTTTGGTAATAATCGCTTTCATTATCGTACGCGTTTTAACTTGTTATTTTGGATTTTATCATTTAGATAATGACTTATAAAATTCTGTAATTTAAAATATTGTTTTTATATAATATATATTTAGAATATAAATATGTATATTAAATAGATATATGAAATATAAAACACTGTTTGTGGAGACGGTAGGCCGTAAGTAAGCATAAACGTTGTTTCTGTTTACATTTCATATTGAACGAAAGTAAGTGAATAAGATATATATAAGTATATATATATATATCATGTAGAATTAGTTTGTCAAATATTACATACTTATTTATAATGTATATTTTTATAATCACCATTGAATGACAACCCTATAAATTAATCTCATAGCATTGTGGAGATGGTAAGCCATACATACAGAAGAGAAACCATATCATTTACATAATGATTAAAAGGTTTGGAATTGGATGGTATATTAATTTTAAAGAAAAATTAACATTTTATTTTTCATTATTTATACACATATTACTCATCATTATATCCATCCAAATAACATAGTTTTCAATAACAAATTACACCATGGTGTGGAGATGGTAAGTCGTATGTACACACACATGGTGATATTATCATTATTTGGATAGATAGAATAATGAGTATGGTTGTAACATATTTATAATAACATCATAGTATGTAAAATGTATTGGATTTATTATTTTCTTATAGAAATAACATTGAAAGATATTGTGGATGAAGAAGTGAACTTTTAAAGAGGTGATAAAATAATTACCTCTTCTTTGGGTGTTTACTTTTGATTGTTACAAAAGTGCTCCATAGGATGGATTTATAATCAAGGTATGGCCTTTCTTTTGAATTTATGGTTGTTGGGAGGAGATTTTGGTAGGGGTTTGATGAGTAAAATGTCTTTTTATGTGTGTTTTTTGAGAGAAGGGGTAGTACCCTTTTATCCGAGAGGTGAGGGTCACTTTCGGAAATTTTTGAAATATTATTTTATTATAAAATAATTTTCAGTTTCTAATAGCTCCATGTTTACTTATTTCGAAGCTAAGGTGGGGATGGGTTGTAATCATCTCAACTAATGGGGTTTAGAGGTGTTTAGGTCACCATAATAACTATATTCTTTTCATTTAACTCTTAGTTTAATATTTTATCTTTTACCAAGTCCTCTTGTATTATTATTATAAATGTTAAATACATGTACAATAAAAATACAAGAGAACCCCATGTCGTTCATTATTGATATATCTAATATTATCTAAGTCGTTTTTCTGAACCTTAGATTTTTTGAAATATTATATCAATTAATAATATACTATTTGTTTTAAAAACACATTTATGTCAATTATGACAATATTTTGTTTTTTGTTTTTGTTAAAGTCACAAATTTTTTTTCACTTAATAAAATTAATTTAATAAACTCTAGAATGTCATTTTAACAATGATAATTCATTTATTTCACCAACAGTCTCAGTTTACATTTATTTTTATATTCCTAATATAAATTATTTTAATCGTTCATTGATAAAATAATTACAACTTCATCACTGTGTCATAAATAAATTTACATATTTAATCTCTAAAAAGTATAAATAAAATACCATTCTGTATGAAATAGTTTTTTATTTCTAATTAATATTTATAGTCAAATTTATATTATGTATATCCTTATATTAATAATTTTTTTGTCATTAATCCTTGAATTTAACACGTTTAAATCTTCTTTAAATAACATAAAAATAATTGTCCTAATATATTCTATGTGGATAAAAGGATCATAATTTATTCCTAAGTATTGTTTTGGTAGAAATACACTTATCCTATAGAATTAATAAATCCTTTAGGGTAATTATAATATTATTTTTACAATTAACTACCTTATTTAGTTTAAACCGTGGTAAATACAAGTCAAAAGTAACTATTCAACAGAAATTATTTTAATCTTATTGAACCCCATTTTACATACTGATTTCAACTGTGTCTATCATATTTTTAAAATTCATTTCATAGAAGTATAAAATTTACTTTAGTTGCAAATTTACAAATGTGTCTAGAAGGTGGGTAAAAGGCATTAAAAAGTTTAATAAAATTTTATATATCTAATTTAATTATAAAATGAATCCAATTAATTACATTGAAAATATATAGGTATTATATATATATTTTTTACATAAATAAAATTTAATTAAAATAAATAATTATTTAAATAAAAATTTTGTTTTAAATAATAATGCAATGTTTTTCACTATTCATCAAAAATCGAATGTTTTAAGAAAAACACCACAAAATTACCCAAAGATAATTTTTCTATTTTGAATACATAAATGAATTCTATTTTACCAAATTAATAACATAGATGATTCATTAATTAATTTAAAATAAATTCCTGTTGTCAAAACCAAAACATGGGTTTTTAAAAACGTAATATTATCAAAGGAGTGACATTTGTTTTTGTGAAATTTAAATTTTAAAATACCGATAATAAATTAAATTTTATTAAATGATAAATATATAATATTATTATACTTCCAAACCATTAAAATTCATAATTTTACACTATAAGTTATTTAAATTAAAAATGTTTTTTTCATTTAAAATTTAGTTTTTTTAACTTTTGATCCAAATAGAAAAAGTTCTCATAAAGTACCAAAAATTTTTCAAAACTAAATTTTTATGTCCCTCTTCTGAAGATTAATTTAGTTTCATTAAATTTAATATATAAAATTTTCAAATATTGGTTTTAAAAATTTTTCCCCTTTAAAAGGCTGTAAAATTTCATTTTTTAAAAAACTTCTTTTATCTGAAAACAAAGAATTTGTCCTTATATTATGTCTAGGAAAAAAATAATATTATTTTTAAAATTATAAAGAGTATATAAAATAAAAAATTCAGTAAATAGTATTCATAACCACTTTTTGAACAGCTATTATTGTAAGTCATGGTGTGCTTGACCTCGATGTTGTGTGCAACACATATCATTGAATTACATTGAAAAAATATCATACTATGAAATCATGTGTTGCTACACTAGATCCTAACATATACCGACTGATGGATATAGTAGTTGTAGCTTATAGCATTTTCCCCTAAAAACCTATACACCCTTGATATCTACAACTTGTTCTCTCCATGAACCTCCTCCCTTGGGTCACACATTCCATTCTTAGTGATACCTAATAACGTAGCTACCTATAACATACTATTCCAACTACTACTATCATTCCATCTGGATCGCATATATTAGGGGATCTCTGATACATATGAACTCACCCATCATGATAATATATTAACCTGTCATTGTGATGAAGAAAACAATGTGTGAACCCAACACCACATTCCCACATAACTATGTTCATCCATATTTTGGTCTCATGCATTGATACCCTACTGAATATAACACACATGTTTATATAGATTAATTGTCCCAATGATGAAAAATTATAGATCAATCTTGAAATAATCCAAAAAATATAAGTTTCCATATAATTATATCACACTCTAGCCCACCAACATATTATAGATTACTCAAGGGGACCACATTTAAACATATGTCTCTGCAGAGTCCCTACTCAATCATCTGATCCCAAAATTGACCATCCTTAACTATGTATAGGTTGTTCCATGTAAAGGCATTGAAACTCAAAGAAAAATAAAAAATTATAATACTAACTTGTTTTATATAAAGAATAATTTGTATCTATTTGATCCTCATAAACAAGGTTTCATACTCCCCACAAAAGAACTTCTAGGAGTCTGACTATGAGATAATCCTCCCATCATGTGTCTATTTGACTTGAATCCACCAAAACCATACCAATAATTATAAATAATCTCAGTTGGTGACAATAATTAATTACATAGGGTCAATATTATTATAATTACCTATATCACTGACTCATGAAAATCCATCAGTTCATGGGTATCTAGATTTCTACTGATCCTATAAGCTCAATAATGTTGGAACTCAACGAATAAACTAATACAAAACACATAATCCGAATACACTGCATTTAATAAATTATTATGTTTATATGGGGAAACTACTTCCTACAAACATATAGGAAACACATCATATCATGGAAACATATCCAAGGATGCAATACACATTGGATCATCATCACAATTCTATTGTGGTAACCTAGACTATGGTGTTCTAGGAGGATTCTAAAATGTAATCAATATGTTTCACATTCAGATTAAAATATATACATGTATAGATAAACCCATGATTATGGTCTGATGATTCAATTTTATATGATTGATACATCTATATTATTTCCACCCAATATATTATATTGTAGTGTCAATAAAAAGTCAATCAATGTCTTGGTGAATGGTTAAATTGACCACCACCCAAAAACTAGGATCCATTCAATGAAATATATAATAGAGACTTTACTCACTTTTTCCCAATTTTCAATATGATTCCTTAAAATTTAAACTAATAAACATTATTCTATTGTTTGAACTTCACTGATACAACTCTTTAATGACTCGACTTATCAGCCCCCCTGGATGGGTGATGTTCAAGCCGTCACAACCTCGAGCTTGTATCCAATAGCCTGTGGTCTTGTAAAATGTTCCAAATTTCCAAATTATAAAACTAGAGGAATTATCATAATGTAAAAATATGTACACACCCACCCATATCCATGAAATAATTTAGATGAATCATAAAATATATTGATATACATTGTAAACTATGAATTAAATAAACCATAGGGAATATAATAAAGAATGACATTAAAACCCAATGAGGAATGGGAAAAATAAAATTCCTAATAAGGAATTTAAGTAAAATATATGATAAATCTTTATAAATTCAATGAACTGAGATATCCCTTCTATTGATCTACATTTTCAACCACTTAATGCAGTTTATGCACCCATGGTACTACTATGCTCTATTGATGACACTGCTGAACTGCTTATCGACTACATAAGAAATGACATGTGCAGTAGAACCCCATGAATGGATGAGTAAGTACATTCCTAGCAAGATTCCTTAAAAACTGAATATGGATATATTTATGGATATATTAAAAGATCAAAAAAAAATATAATAAGGGGAAATAATACACTCCATAGATATATGGTAAAAAAGAAAACCTAATTGGAGAGAATGGGTATCTATAGTTATATAAATCATCCAAGGATGATGAGTTTTCTTATAGCTAAAAAGGTCAATTATTGATGGATTTAATCTCACATATTTATCGAAGAAACCAATATAGATTAATTGAACATTTCCACTACTCAATAACCTTAGGAGGAAAACTCTATTATAGATAACCCAGCCCATATTATGATATTGGGTGACACTAAAAAGACAGATGAAATGGACCCTATTGTGATTGGGTGGTGTCAACCAGTGGTGAGAGTACATGTTCCCTATCATAAAAAGGGGGTTCCACTCACAAGATATATATTTTGAGGACCGAAACCCTTATTTGAAAATCATTGAATAGAGGACACACAACCTGCTCTAATGGTGGGGGGGGGGGTAAAATAGTGAATAGAGTAAATGTTCAATAGTGCATAAATTAGAGGGTTCCACTGAGAATATAGAGATTACTATGGGGGACCCAAACACAGGTGTCATGGGTGGAGGGTTCCAAACATAGAATATATCAGAGGCTCTTTCACTAATAATTATAATTAATTAACACCACCAAAAGAAAAGTAATGCTTCGGAGAACACAAATATAATATTAATTTACATATTGGAAGAAACAACAACATTGGTCATATAAAAATTTACATGATATGCTACTCATGCTCCAAAATCCAATTCCATAGTTTAGTGATATGTATAGGGAAATTTTATCATAAATGTGTGTGCTGTTTTCCTGGGGACACACTTTGTGTGACCTCCCCTGGAATCTTTTTTTCTTCACCTCTTTCTCATAGCTAAGATGTAAATTTAGTACAATAAGGCATTGTAGGGTACTATGACGCATTTCTCAACCACCTTGGAACTGGTTGTGCCCCTTAGACATGTTTTTTTGGGTTGTTGATTCTCGTGTACTAATGTGTTTTCCCGTGCACAACTTGTGTACATGATATGACATGAAACATAGGGTTTAGGAATGTTAAGATAGTACACAACATGGAGAACCTAGGTAGGGTCACATGGTGTGTGGGACTATTGAAATTGTGTTTGATATTTATCTTCCACAAAAATATAACCTTTGTAGGAAGGGGACTGTATAAAATGTGTTCTGAGACTACTTATAGGGTGGAAATGTTATTCATTGAATCTTGGGAAGTATTACAATTTCATCATTGCAAAAATTTATCCAACATTCCCACCTAAAAAGATAGTGGTAAGTGATCATATTGGTCTATTAATTCCCAATACACCACATGTAAATAAGTTATGGCCACCCTGTCCCTCACAATATCCTCGCCACACCACCATTTTACTCCCATTCCCAATCTAGATATCAAATTCGTAGACGTATCACATGCATATTATAAGACATTATGATCCATCAAATAAATTCAATACCATTCATCATTCAAAAAACCAAAATGAATTTGTGATTTCTATCATTCTCAATCCCACCATAGATAAGTCATGCTACAACTCCAACATTTTATGATGAAAAATGTTTTGCAGATAGTGGGAAACATAAACATGTTTAATCTATAAGTTTCCATGAATTTATGGACAATTATCACAATGAATGGGTATATAGGGTCCAATAATATTTAACAAATGAATATAATTATATTTACAATACAAATTAAATGGTAGTTCTCATTAAATGAGTAAATTTCATTGCTTAAAAAAACAATATTATAAATACATAGTCATTATATTATTCAAAGGGGAAGGAAAAATGATTATACCCATCACATTTATATATATACTAGATGGGTATTTGATCAAAATTTCTAGATCAATATGGAAAATTTTCATATTATAAAAAAATATAAATTGATATACATCCACTATTTTGTAACATGCCATGGTTAAAGCTATGTTGGGGGGTCTAATTTAGTTAATATCATTTATACCAAGTGTCGCCATGGGAAAGTCAACGATGATAAAATTTAATCCAAGGGTATCCTTAAAGAAACATCAATGGTATCAAGAATACTGAACATGATAAAAATGTTCAAAATTATAGGGATATTAGTTGAGTTTTTTATAGAATATAATTACTGTGAATGTGAATTGTAAAATTTAATTACTCGATTAATTATTAAGTATTATACTCTAAAACATATGGAAAATGTGTAATATGTAGAAGATAAGTGAGAGTAATGAAATAATAAGTGACTAGAATAAGAAGAGAACAAGAGAAGGGGATGAATAAAAGGCAGTGGAAAGTGACAATATTCAAAGACATTAAACCACAACTTCAAAATATTTAATAAGAATAAGAATAGTAGTAATTCATCAAAAAATAAAGTCATTTTTATATGGATTTATTCTTATTGATATCAGGTTCTTCAAAATTAATATATCATGATACACCATGTCATTATAGTGATAATTATTGTTACATTTGTATAAAGGTAAACCCATCATTTTGTAAATTCATTTTGAATCAGTTGGGATATAATATCATTACGATATTTGGATCATACAAAGGATTATCCTTATCATTTTTATAGGCTATACTTTTACATGTTCTCATCCCCTCATGTGACTATGTAAGAAAATGATCACAATTCTCAATAACTTGGGACATAGTTTATTTTACCATGAAAAAATAATAATAAAATTGATTCAATAATTCAATCCTTCTCTATGATTCCTCTCTGATGTTTGTTGTACATTTTTTATTTGGGTGTCATTATAGTATTATTTTTCCCACAAACAATTTGTTTTTATAGATATTTCACTAAATTTATTTTGTTCTATATAATTATATTATTCAATTTATATTCAATATTCTATATTATTTATGGTATACACTATGTTATAGAATAGTATATATTACTCATTTTAATTTTATGATTATGATGGTGTCATACATTTTTCAAATTAAATCAATGATTAATATATGGGGAATATAAATTGGATCATATGAATATTCATATAATACATTATGACTAAAAATATTTTTATTATTCTTATAGTATTTCTTTTTTCAATCTTTTGATAAAAAAAATTAATATAAAATAATTCAAAAAATACAGTTTTATAGAGTAATGATGTTGCTAATATTCTCATAGTAAGAGTGATGTTGAGTATTAAAAATAATGAAAATATTTTTTGTTCTTAGGGATTCATAATTAGTTAAATTTACTTTATTTTATTTCATGAAATTGAAATATCCCTTGGATAGTTAGATTTTATTGTCATATTTTATTTTTTACTTCAGAAAGTTTGATGTATTTATTTTTTTATTCAATCATATCTGATTTAATTTACGGTGATTATACCTCATTATTTTTTGAGATTGATTATGTTTTTAATAAATCAATTATGGAATATAAAACATACTATTTGAAGAAAAAATCATATCGATTATAACATTAAAAATACATTGTCGTGGGAATTAAAATAAAAACTATGATGAACTTGTGTTTATTTTGTAGATCATGGTGAAAGAAATAAGTCAATTTTCGAAATTTATTTATTAGTCATGTTGGGGAAAAAGACATTTTCAAATAGTTAATGCATAAAAATGGTTTCTTTAGGAAGAGCTATGGAAACTAGAGATTATAAATATTTTGATAAGTCAAAATGTAATGGATATAATGTAAGAATAAATTTAGAATTATATTTTATATATTATACAAAAACCGAAGTATTGAAAATGAAATGACAATAGAATGAGTGGTAAATTTTTGAAATCTGTTTGATGGTTGTTTTTAGATGGGTTAAATAATATAAAATATTTAGTAAAATTTCTCATGTCAAAAAAAATTAATGGTGATTTAAATAAATTCTAGAAATAATAATACAAACTTAAATGGGTGTTATTTTAGCTATTTAGGTTTTTGAAATCAATAAAAATATGTATAATTTTAGAGATAAAATTTTATCTATGTAAGAATTTGAGTTATTGATATTTTCTATGTTACATGTTGAATATGTATGAGATAATATTGAAAAATTGTTCAGATGTAGTTTTCCAAACAAAAACACTATATTGTGGTTAGAAACGCACTATTATATGATCAGAGGATATGTATATATGCATATATTTTTTAATGGGCAATGTTTATGGGAATTTGGAGAGGTTATTACATTGGACAAAGAGAATGATACAAATTTGGTATCATAATAATGAGTTAAGAAGGTGACTATGAAATAATGATCATAATTGGAGAATTTTCAAGCACACATATACAATGGTGAGCCATATTCTGTTAAAATTTTTATTATTTTAAAAATAAAATTCATTGTCTTTGGCATTATATTTTGAGTATTGACACAATTTTTTTCATTTTTTAGAAATTAAAAAATGTATAGAGCTCCATGAGAGATATTAATGATTAATGGAATTTTTCTTGATCATAGAAATGTATTTGATATAATGAAAAAGATAAGAACATCAATACATGTTCAATGATAGGAAAATCATGGAGAAAATTTAGTGTGAATTATTTCTCAAATATATAAATAGTCATGGATATTTTTGTGAAAAAAAGATTGGTGATATCCATATTTTTTATTCGAACAATTAAAAATTAATGAATGTGAAAATATGTATGATTATGATTATATTTTTTATTTTTTATTTAAAATATTTATATTTGAAGAAAATAACATGACAATATTTTTGTAAAATAGTGGAATAATAACATTACAGTTATTCTAAGGTGGACACATAATTTACCTTAAAAATTTTCATAATGTAAAAATTTTCATTTATAATTTAATTTTTTATATTGGTTCATAAAAATATTTATGTTAATGCATGTTTTGTTGGTAGATACTAGAATTTGGTACATGGTTGCACTTATTCCCTTGGAAGATTCATCCAAAATGGTAAAAAATTAATTTGGGAGAGTGTAACAACTTTTATACACTAATAATATAGTCATGCCTATAGAGGGTCTACATAATGTATATATATGGCTCATGAATCTTTTTTATTATATTAATTTACTTTAATTATTTTTTCTTAGTCAATTAATAAATATATACCAACTCTAATTGGTCCAAATGTAAATGAAAATGAATTTAATAGGTATACATTTTCAATATTTATTCACACATCCTTATCCCCAGTTTAGATGTACTGATCTTATAGATCTCAAAATTAATTATTTTGTTATATTTTTATAATGAATGATTTAATAAAATAAATATTCAGTGTGTTTATTGAGTTATGAACCATGGATAACTATTTAATTGTGTGAAATGATCAATACTATCTATTGAGATAAAAAATTGTGATTTTATATGATAGATGAAATTATAATACTAATTTTATCAAGATTAATTGATATAGGTAGTTTGTGTGAAATAAATAATGGATTATACAATGTTATATTTATGTAAATGTCCTCTATGTAGATAAATTGTATGAAATTTTTTTCAAATGGAACTTGTTGGAATTTATTTTGAAATATCTCCTTAATTGACAGTAACATCTTACATAGTGAGTTAAATATCTCAAGTCATTCATGATAATAATAAGTTAACCTATATATCAATATAACGATCTACCATGTGTTTTTGATGGTGTATTTAAATTTTATGATGCTAAAAATGATGGGATGACATGTTATCTTGGTTTGAGTAATGGGAAAATGACATCACAAGTTATTTTTCATAGAGGGATTTTGATGAATAGATTAATATAATATTATCAAAATTTTCATTATATTTTAAGCATTTTTCTACAATGGAAAACCAGTATTATATTTTTTCAGGACGTGACCCAAAAATAGTTATTACCGTCTGTATGTATATGATTTTGGACTAATGATCACATCTACATTTTGTTGTTCCCTAGTCAATATTATTAATGAAATGGAATGTGTCCCCCATATTTTTCTGGGTTACATGTACTCACTCCATTGATTAACACTATTATTGACCATGAACTATTGCCCAAAATCATATTTAGTTTTAGGTAATTCAATGGAAATTGATTGTTCCCTATTGGGATTAGGTACCCTATTAGAGGGATTAGGTTCCCCCTTGGAAAACTCATAAACATGAATTTTATGATATCCTTTACCATGGCTTAGTTCCAAGAGTGACATTAATTTTGATTCATGATGATTAATTTTTACATATGGATAAGTATTTTGATTTTTTTGGGTCTATTTAATTTTTCATTTTCATTTAAGATATTATATTTAGTGACAGATTATAGTAGTGATATTGTGAACGATATATTTAATTATATATTTTTTATAGATCATAAATTATAGATATATTAGATGATATAGAATCACATGTGATATACTATGAGAAATCATTGAATATATTACAAAATAATAAATCTTTATACTACCTTAATATTTGGTGGAACTGATATTGATGTCACTATTTTGTGTTATGATATCATTTTCATAAAATATTTTACATGTGTGATCTAAATTTATTATGTTTCTCAGTACATGGGATATCCTATCATATCATTATACACAACCATATAGGGGGATTTTATTATAATGTGATTTTTTTTGTAGATATATAAACATTTGTATGAGTAGAAAATGATATGCAGAAAATGGAGTCAGTATATAGTGGTGGGGAATGTGGTGATCAATAGTAGGGTCTTTGCAGTGGATTATATAGCCAATTATCATTGTATTTCCTTTTATATCACAATTGTGGATATTTTTTTATTATGTTTAATGTATTTAATTATATAATTTATTATGTGACTTTGATTATCGATATCATTTTAATTAAAATAATTTATATCATATGTAGTTCATGTATTCTAGTTTACATGATGAATAACATTTCATATGTATTTTATAATAGATTTATGATTATTTTTATTAATGGTTTAGTACATAAATTTCTCTTATTTTTTTATCCTTTTTATCATCACTAGAATTAGAGAATATTAGGGGATGGAATTTAGAAAGACACCCAAATACTTGTAGGCTCATACAAGTTCACAAGGGCTTAGATAATATCAATGTTGTATCAATGTGGTTATTTATTACATGGGGATTTTAATTAATAGGAATTATTGTTTCTAGTTTTCAAAAATTGGGACAATGATCTAGAGTTCATTGAGTTAACTCTATATAGATAGACATTCAAATATTATGAAGTTATCAAAAATTCCTCTTTATGTAGGGAATTCCATATCCTTATAACATACTCAAGAAAATGGAAGACTATTTTTAGTGTCTTGTTATGTTTGAAAAAATAAACAATAGTAGTTAGTAAATAATTTTCTATCATTTTTTAAATTTCTCATTGTAAAAAGGTATACTTATGGTAAATTATATTCCTAATTTTGGAAATTATATACACATTATTTCTAAATTCAATCAATAAATTTAATTTTATTCTCAATATGATACATAATTGATTGTATATTCATTTTAACATTATTCTATGATAGTGAATTTGTTATAAATATTGTATTTCCACCAAATATTTATTATGATTGAAATTATCTATTTTCCATGTTAACAGAACATGCAAGAATTTATGTATTTTCTCTAATATGGATTTAGTGAATTTTATAGAATGATAGGATTTATGTTGATGAATAATTGTGTGATTTTCATAAATTAAAGATACCATAATATTATATTATCCTTTGGTTTTGTGGAACAAAAAATTAGATTATATTGGAAGGATTTAACCCCATTCAGAATATATTTACATACATCCGAATTTTTTCACAATTAGTTGGTTTCATGTTTTGATAGAATGTAATATACTATGATCATTTTAAATTAGGGGAAGAGTAGTTTAATATTGAGATAAATATTAATAGTTTTTACATGATTTAGTGCATTATTTTGATTATATATATATATTTAATGAGTTCCTAGACACAAGAGAACATACATTGTTATAAATAGATAGCACACATGGATTCCTTAATTTTTTAGATTTTCTAGGGATGATGTATAAGGGGGTTCTGAGGAATTATTATTGTGATTATAGATTGTAAATGAAGATCCCTTATATAACATCACATCATGAATTACATTTACTAGTAAATATGGGTTTTTCAAATTAAGATTTTTCAGGTAGTGAATCGAACAAGAAAAAATAGTGGCATTTTTTTAAATATTAACACATCATGACAAATAAGACAATAACATTATACAAAATTATAATATAAGATGTCGTGACACAGGTGAGTTAGTCATAAGCACTAGTTATATGGGAATTATGTGTATTGTGTGATAGAGTGGAGTACGTTTTTATTTTTTTGTTTATATATACTTCATTGTATTGAAGTATAAATAAGAGAGACTTCCTAGGGATAACTCTTACACATGGGAATGAAAAAACTTCCTCCCATGTCCTTGTCCCATCAAAGGAAGATATTTTATAATCATGTATAGGAAAAGATTTATGATGTTTCAAAAAAAACTAGTATTCAGATGCTTTCATTAATAATCATTAATGATGTGTTTAAGGGTGGATTGATTAGTTATATGTTTTACACTATTAATCAAATTTCATGGGTCTTGATAGAACAGTAATGGGTACATTGAGGTGGAATTGATCATGAAATAAAAAATTGAAAATTTTGAAAGGTGGATTCATAATTGAATCTAGTTTGGTATATTACATATTAAATATAAACTGATTTTAAGGGTAAATTATTTTATTCACTAATGTTTTTTTATTGATTTTGAAATCTATTTTCATTTCCCACAAGGTAGTCATTTAAAATGTTTATTTTTACTCTACTAGGTTTTCATTAATTCTTCTATTAGAGTTTTAGTGTTTTTCGCATGAATTACTTTTTTAAAACTATATATTTTAATGTGGTATTGTTTTTTGTGTTTATATATATTGTCATTTTTCTTCATCAACAATTATTTGTGGGTTTGATGTAGTAATTTAATGCGGGGTTACCCAATTAAAAATATAATTTTTGATACAATAACGCTTTCTATACATTTCATTTTAGAGACCTCCAAGACATGTTCCATATTTGGAGTTCTTGAAGCATTTTCAATATAATGAGCTCTTGATACAGTAGGTGGTATCAAATATTTGTTTTATTTTCTAGTGAATCTTAAACTAATTAGATCGCAGATTAAATAAATTTTATGATTAATCACATATACACATTTAAAATTTACTAGGAGTTTTTTATATAGAGTTATAGTGATATATGAGAGAATTATATATCTACATTTTTTAAATATGTTATATTACGATTCATATATATGTTTTTAATGGAATATATATTCATTTGATTTCTATATCATTCATTGATGATGTCAAAGCTAATATTAATTGATATGGATAGTAAGAATTGATTCACTAAAAAGAACAAGGTTGGATTTAGATTTTTTAACCCCAAAATATAGTCTTCAACATCCCTACATTGAGAAACACTACAAAACTTATGTCCATTATATTGAAAAAAAATTACAATCAAACCAAAATGATAGTATTTTTTCAGATGTAATGACTTATTTGAAATAAAATCATATTAGGAAGGTTTATAGAACCCACTTTAGAGACACTATCATTAATTGGAGGTTGTTATATTTTGTTGGGGTTATGTTCATTGGGATATATAGTGTATTTAATCTCTCATAATCACATCTAAAATATTGTAACATGATAGTATGAGTTGTTATTTAGTCTAGTGGTTTTTGTAGTGGTATAATAGTTAAAAAATATTACAGTCAATAAAATGATAAAAATGGAATTATACATAGGTGATATTGGAATATCATTACATGTGAGATGAAATGGATGATCTAACTGATATATACAATATAGTAAAGAGATATGTAAAGGAGATATAAGTGTGTGTTAAGGGAAATCAATTATCATAGTTTAGTAATAATGATATAGGTATGGAATGAAATAGAATTTATGGAATAAATATTGTAAAAGTTAATTAAATTCAATAAATTATTCATCCAATTCATAAAAAAACTAAATATATATATAAATTGAATATTTGAGTCTATGTGTCCCAAGTTTGTTGTATTTATAGATCCTTAATGATGAGTCCTAATTTTAATCGTCATATAATAACATATTTTTTTGAAATAATGTTTTTGGAATCCTAGAATGGTTCACAGTACTGATGGAAAAGATATCATGAATGGTTTAACGGTTTATTTACATGGTTTACAATGAAAATATAACTGATAAAATTAGTAGATATTGATCAAATATGAACATTTTAGGGGAATATAATCATGGTTAGAATGCTAAATGATATTGGGTTCTATATGAATTTTTTACATGTGGTGTGGGAGATTATATAGGGTTCTATAGTGATGGAATAAGGATTATAATATTTAAATTTTTTTTATTGGCTATTTAGAATTTGAAACGCATAACAGAGTAATAACTTCTAGAAATGTGATTTTTTAACATTTCCACCTACATAGCATTGTTCAGAAAGGTCTAATAATATTTTCTATTATTGACACACTAATATATGATCATATAGGGAATGGAACATGTAAAAATTGGTTCATTGAGATGTAGTGGAATATTTCAATTTCATTTATTGTCATAGAACCTAAGAAAAACATTCTTACGATGGTCCATAATGGTATTTGAGGGATAATACAAGGAATATATCATAGAGGATAAATTCCCCACATTTCATTCCATAGTGTTGCATTAAAAATGGAGTGGATGTTTTTTTTTCAAAAAACATGTCAATTTTTTGATCATTAATTTATTTGAGAGTACTTGTCGAGAATGATTCGAGGACAATGATCAAATACTTATATTTTGAATAGATAGGTTAGTATGAAAGCTATAAATTTTAGGTTTATCTTTTGGATTGAAGGAATCTTGATAAGGAGGTAGGAAAATAAGTCACTATAGAATAATATTTTGTTGAAACTTATATATCATGCATTATTTGAGATAGATAGAAACCGGAGGTTATATTATTATTTCCTTTAATTTTTTTGGAAAATTTCTCAAATGAGAGTATTTTATTATTAAATTAAGCCATTTCAATTAAACTGGGTGGACATGAAATAATAAAATATATACCATAATCATGATATATATATCCCACAATAATTATTTTGGGGTTATTTTGTACACACATTTTAATTAAAGGATATTAAATTTTTGATATTAATTCATATTCATGTTTTTTTTTGTTTTTTTTCATAATGAGAAATATGGATTTTATATATAGTATAATAATTATATGAATGATATAAAAATATAAAATGGAATATTCCTTGATGATATCCTCTATAAGTATTTTATATCAGTAAGAGGTGTTGTTACAAGAAAATAATTAGTGGATCCAATATAGGTTTGTGTAATCAAATGCCCGAAATTTTTCATATTTTTATTTATCATAGACTATCATTAGGTATAAAGATTTATTAAATAAAATATGATTATTATGATAATTAATTGATAATGTAAATTGGACTAAAATTCATAGGAATAGAAACAAATATGGTGAAATTTTGATAATAAATTTTCTAAAAGGGGCTTAAATTTAGGAAATGACGTATACAACAATGATCAGAATAATGGTTAAGAGGATTTAATTTTTAAAGTTCAACATTCATTTTATAGTTGTATGAGAACTAATTCTTTTATAAGAGGTTATAATTTTTATGTATTAATATATTTGGGATTTAGCCATAAAGGATGAAATACACTACATTATTTTTTTATAATGTGGATCTATCAAAATTACCATTGGGAAAAAGAGAACTATTGAAAATATGTGTTTAGTATTTTAAATTTTTTATAGGTGATAGAAAATGATATTAGGTGAGTTGGGTTTAAGGGATTTAAATACACAAAATTAATATTTTGAGTGACCATTTCATTGTTCGTGAATAATTTAATAACTAAAATAGTACTTAAATGAGTTTCAATACAAGGTAAAAAATTTTAAAATAATTATGTCAATAAAATATTCCTTTATTATGAATTAGAGGAATATACCTACAAAGATAAATAATAAAGATCATTGGGAATAAAAAAATAATCGTCTTTTGTGTTAGATCAAATGATTATTGTATAATGAAAAAAATCACCAAGAAACTAAATTTGAAGTTTAATTCAATTTTTTGATGAAGTTATGTTTAAAAAGATTAATGTGGAACATTATTTCTAATTAAATATTTATTATGATGGGTGTCTTATTATTATTCTTATCTATTTGGTTTAAATTTTTATAGTAGGTTTTAGAACATGATAAATCAAGTTGTTGAGGGGTTATTTCTCTAAAATATTACAGATAAATGAATTTAGTTCCATAATATTTATTCTGGGCATGTGAATTTAATGGTAATTAATTTTTAGAAGATATTTTATATCATATCTAATTTATACAATGATTTACTTAAAAAAAATAATGAGCATCTTTTTACCTATAGAGACCCCCTATTTAGAAACATAATTCTATCCATGGAGAATGAACTATGATAGGAGGATATGGTTGTGTACATAATTATAGATCCACGTGATGTGATGAAAGAACGTTTTATATTGTCTATGGTCCATAAAAAGACTAGAATCAAGTATACCGTTGGAGTATTTGGTTGATTTATGGATAATTAAGGTAAAAAAATAAGAAATGGTGATTTCACACCCAATAATATCGATTAAGTTAAAAATAGTCTCTAAAAAATTTCATTAATTTTTTGGATGATTTTTGATTCACAAGATTTCGTTGGTTGAATACAACTAGTTTTTTCTATTCTATATGTTAACTGTGTTCGACTATATACTTGATTTAGTTTGGGGTGAACCTGTTACTTTTTTAGCTGAAATGAAAAAGTGTAAAACATTAAATTATTAGCATGGTCTATTGTAGATCACATTATGAATCCTCATACTGACTATGGAAACTAAATCCTATCCCTATAATGGTACGACATTTGGTAAATGAAAATATCTTATGATCATGCAATAGATTATGGAGGGAATCATGTTCTAGTTCCAAGGAAAATCTATAATGACCATGGTGATTCCTCCTGGGTGAGGTGGAAATTATTTCACACTTTTATAACAACCATTTGTTTCATTATAGTCTAGGGGTGGTTACTCTAGTTGGGTAAGAACAAGATGATGTGATTTATTACATCATTTGAATTGGATTTCCACTATTAAATAGATTATTATTTAATTATTAACATGGATTATTGATTGATATCGTTCTAATAGAGATTTTATATGATTATTATCTATAATTTAGTGTCTGTGTGTGTCTCCTTGGGAATTATCTTGGTATATATATGATTTTATGGATTATAAATGTTCATTTCCAAAAATTACTCCAGAAAGAAACATTGTTTTCATCGGTATTTTTGTATTTATATCTTCCATATGGATTGTACCATAGAATAAATATTTTTATAATTATTTTAATTTGGTTTAAATATATGAAGTTATAGATTTTAAAACCATGGGAGGTGAATCAACCTTTTAGGTCTACAAAATATTTCTTCCAAAAATTGGGTTTTTGTTAGAAAATAATTTGTCACACATATTATGTTTTCTAAATTAAATCAAAGGGGATTTCAGTATGGAATTTTTTCAAGAAATGATGAATTTATTTCATTAGAGAAAATATTTTTGGAAAATATGCACATGATAGGAAATATATTTTCATATATAATGTATAATAACATAATAACATGGTTTCATGAATATAATGATGTCTTATTATAATATTGGGATGTCTTTCGAATATGATGTAAAATATAAATTAAGAGGGGAATAGTGGATATTTGTATCAGTATGGAAGGTTCCCTTGATTACATATTTTATTAGGGAAAAATTTATAATGAACCAAAGATCATGGTCATTATTGTTCCCTTATTACATCTACTATTTATTTCTTGATTTGTATCCAAAATTTATTTATATTTTTCCCCTTCATTATTCGATTATTCATTATGTTATTATTTGATTAATATGTACTTTTTTCACATGGATCTTATATTTAATATAATCAACTATTTATTTCATCTAATTCTACCTAAAGGATATATTTTTTTATCATTCTTCAGTTGTATTTGAATATCAAATGTACATAAAAATAAAATCGATGGGTGAGGTTATAATTAAAGTAATTATTATATCAATGTTTTAAAAATAAATTTTAAATATGAACTAATAAAAGTGAATTCACATGCATTGAATAGATTTTTAGAGGTATATTATTGATTTATAAGGTTCACATCTGACATTTTTTCCTTTTCATGTTTGTATCCTGCGTTTTGTATGATATAAGTAATGGGAAAGGAATCATATTTTGGATGACACTAATGTATCATTTTTTATACATATGGTTTTGGATGGTAGTGAGATGTGGAAATATATTAATAATCCCATTGGTTTTTTCATGTTTTATTTTTTTGTCTTACTATCATTACATAGATATTTTTATATTGATATAGATGATACCATTTATTGTAAATCTTTTTTACAAAAGATTTTTCATATACATGTACTATGATATTCAAAAAAATGTATATCATATTTTGTGTATATTATGTTTTGAAAGAGTTTGTTGTTTAATTTTATGAAACCCTACAATTTTTCAACTGCTTTGGGCGATCGGAAATGTTCTTTGGAACTTATGGTGGGCTAATTTGGTGAAATATTGTGTTAACTCTAGGTTGTCACTTGTAAATTTACATTAATGTTCCATGTTGATGTCAAATTATGTTCTCATTATTTTATATCACCCTATTTTTTCTAGGTGATATTGATACATTGACTATTAGACTATTGAAATGTGTGAGGTTGTGTCGGGGTGTGCATAGCTAGCTCACATTAATGATTAATCTTATTATATCATGGGAATTATTATATTAAAAGTCATCCTAGTATATTATTCAAAACTTTTTATTCATTTTTATTGAATATAATAATTATTATGTTATTAAAATTCATTATATCTAGTTTTCATTCACAATTTTTGTATAATTTTTCTGCTTAGAGAATTTTGTCCTTCAATTCTTGGGAGGAAGATGTTGTGATGGCCCAGAAGAAGAATCCTCCTAATTGAATTGTAATTATTAAAAACTATATTTTTAATGCTTGATTTCATGTTCTATATCCCAAATTTATTACTAAAATCAGGAGTGAACCATATTTATTAATTCACTATGAAATATCTATTAATAAATTATAGTGAAAAGGTACCCCAAGAATATGAATAATGGGCCACGATGATTGAAGAGATTTACCACTTCCTAAAAACTCTATAAGTTTTGATGGATTATTTCTAAAAATAATTTCATTATTTTACCTAAATGAAGATGTGTGATTCTATTCTAAAAATAATGTTTCATGATGATCTGACCTCAAACAATTTCAAGAAATCCTTTAATAAAGCATTCTATCTAGACAAACTAAGAGAAGATAATAAACATGAGTTATCTTCTTTTGTGCATGGAGATAATTTTATAAATGAGTATTCTAGATAAATTTCTGATAAGTATAACATACCCCCACAAATTATTTCTAATTAATATAGCATGGGGTAGAGGTTCAAGATAGGTTTGAGGCCTAATATTCAGTTTATGAATACTCTTTTGTGCCTACACACCCTAAAAGATGTTGTAAACAAAGATAATATGCTTGAGGTATTTCTTTTGGGTATGATAGTACTCTATAGTGAAATAATTGTATAATTATGTATCTAAAAGTCATTTCATGTCCTACAATATAAGGGGGTTTCCTGCATTAATGAATACATTAGAGTACGCAAAAAACAATATGATAGAGTCGTGATTAATATCACCTATGTGAAAAGGGACACCATGTAAAATATATCAATTTTATACCCAAGACATGTGACACTTATGGAAAATATATTCATACTCATCATTAAAATAATTGAGCATCCCAATGTAGTGGTGGGGATGTGGTTATAGCATTTGACATTAATGATGACCCCTTACACTCCTTTGGGAAAGAAGGTTGAATAGGGTTTCATATTTATTAATTGTTAAGATAAAATAGTTGACCACAAAAAAATTGAAACTACTTATTTATTGGTCATAACATATATTATCTCATCATTGGTTGATATTTGTTTTTTATCTACACATCATTGAATTTTATTTTACAATTTTCTAATATATATTTTTTCTTGTAATGAAGACACTAAGTTATTTTTTTGTTGACTGGGATCCTAGATCTGGGAGATAAGGTTTCATGGAACCTATCACAAATATGATCTCATATTTGTTCTTGTAAATGTATCTTGATTTAATTTATTCTCATTGTAGTGAAAGAATTCTTGTGGGATGGACTGAGTATCCTGAATAAATTTTTAATTAATTTCTCTATGTTACCACCTCATTGGGAAATATATTTTTCAATATACCTGCTTCTATGGAAGTGTCCGTTTTTTGTAAAATTGTGTCATATTGATGCCACTAAATTGAAATAATAAACACTCAACTAATGGATCATGAGGCAAATGGATTAATTTAACCTATCGTTTCCCATTGAGTATCACCAATATTATTATTAATGAAGAAAGGCTGGAGTGTATATAATTGTGTTTAATACTAGAAACCCATTCAAGTGATTGTAATTTTTATAATTCCATTTCATAATATTGATGACCTTTTTGTCATCTAAATGCAGAATAATTTTTTTCAATGATTGATTTGGTAGTAAGGTACCCTCAGTTAGGGTCTAAGATGACGATATTCTTGAAATGGTGTTGAGGATCATGTATGGAAATTATGAGAATATAGTCAGGTAATTTACACTTATAAAGTCTATTATGGTGTACTTTTTTATATTTTGAATCTTCCATAATTTTTTAATAATTAATCATGTTTTTATATATAGATTATATTTTTTTAAAGATAAATGTTGGATCATGATGAGTGTTTGAATATTATCTTTCGGATCATGTATGATCTTTTTTTATATATAATGGAGTCCAAAAATCATATATAGTATTATTTGATACAATTTCTAGGATATGTGATTTTGAACAATTTCATCTTTGGGTATCTTGAAATTATTTAGGTAGTAATATCATGGGAGTGTCTTGGAAATGTGTTTCAAATATACATAATTTTGTATTTTCTAGTTATGACAAGCACAGTTTTAAGAAAAATAAAAGTATTAAAATGATAAATTAATTTAAACCACTATGGTGTGATTATTGTTTTGGAGTGATTAGTACCATGGATCTTTGAAGAAGATAAAAATGGGATTGAATTTATCACCAGTCTTCATTATTCATTAGATTGGAATTCATTATGAATTTTTTTGAGTTCCTTATAGTATTAGATTATATTATATTATGATGAATCATATATATTTAGCACCATATAGATATATTTAATTAAACTGTCATGGGAAGAATATTCCAATTAATGATCTTGTGTTGGAAGAAATAATACACCCTCTTAATATGTGTTTCTACTACCTCTTCAATGTGTGTTTTATTGTTTATTTATAGTATAGTATTCTGATTTAAATAATCACTCATGTAGATTTTATATATAAATATAAACCCTTGGTGGTTCTCTTTTGAATCATTGATTTTTATATATCAAACACCCCCAATAAAGAAATATTGGTCCTAAACAATTCAAGAAGTCAATTTACATGTCTTGTAATTAAGGATATAGGAAATGATTTATGATTTTGGATATTATTTGTTTACATGTTCTTTTATGAAGGGAGATAAGATAGTAAGTTATTCCAAGTTTTTTATTGTGAATTATCATTTAATTATGTTCATATTTGACATAATTTTTTTTGGATATATACTCTTAGGGGTTTAATATAATCTATCATAGTTGGAATACCATGGGTGAGTGGTCTCAGACTCTTTTTTGTGTGTTTCATTTATAAGGTAGAATGGTTATTATACAATATTTTAGATATGTATTAATGGAAAATTTCTAACAATCCATTTGGCTAATGAAAAATAATGCATCCAAAATGTATCATTACTTGATATATTTTTACTGGTGTCTAGGAATTAAATTGACATTAGTGGAGGTAGTTTCATGGTTAATAACTTATTAGATTATCAAGGGGGAACATATTATGCCTTATGGATTGAATAAAATATTATCCATTCTATTTTGTAAATGGAATGAGATAGAAATGTACTTTTTTAATAGGATACCATCGACTCTTAGTTCTAAAGAACAAAATTATGAGATTACTGATCATCTACCAAATTAATCTATATCATACCTATCCAGGATAGACAAAAATATAGAATATTGGCCACTTTTATGTGTAGGAGATTGTAAAACATCATAGTATTCGAACAAATAATTTTTTATATAAGGATTCCCCATCCACGTCATAATTTTATAGTGGATATTAGGTAGTGATGGGTTCTTTGTTGATGTTGTGTATGACTTATCATCCAATGATAGATTGATAGTCTGATAAAACCTTTAAAATTGTGGAAGATTGGATTTGGTTATGCATTATTAACCATAGAGGTTCTAAGACGAAGCATCGTTCCACAGTATTGTTTCCCTATAACAATTGATATTAGTCATTGGTTATGATGTTTCCTTTTTTAGGTATTTTTTTGGAAGCCTAATAAATTATACATTATTAGATATATTTATGTGGATAGTCCTTGGATGGAAAATATATCAACCTGGAGACAATGAAAATCATGGAATTAAATATTAAAAACGATATTGATAGATATGATAACAGAAAAATAATGTCAATTAGATGTATGATTTTTTGGAATATTAGGTATGTGGTTTGTTTATTCTCTTTGTCTCCACATTGTAGAGGCATATATATTTATAAAATAAGGGTATGTTATTTCCTTATTTTGACATATTGTTGGAGATTTTTGATTTCCTAGGGTGAGTTTATTATTAATTTAGCAGAATTGATCATTTGGATTTTATCTGTGATATGCCCATTTATTTCCAAAATGAAGAACTAATATTTGAATCAGCCCTACATGATTGGTTGGAAAATTTTGTATTATGAGACACACAAAATTGTGGTCAAAATAACTATTCCATTAGTATAATGACATGTTATTGTGTTTTATGTAACGATTATCCCATTTGGTTTGGTGTGGTTGATATTTTCTATTGATATACATTAAAAAATAGAGCATGATTTATTAATAATTAAACAATATATATATATATATATAATTTCATATAAATTATATAGTACCCTTCTGGGGATAGAAATATTGTATAGTGGATTGAGTTATGAGACCATGGTCTTTAAAATTTGGTACATAGACACTCTCAATGTTATTTTTTCATTTTATTGTCTTTCATAATTTGGGGATGGAGTTATTGGCATAAAATCCAATTTTTGAATTTTTTCAAGAATCTATGGAAGGATGGCAGGTGTAGTAGATGAATAGTTAAAACATATAGTTACTTATGTGAAATGAGAAAGTGCTACAATGTCAAAAACAATGAATGATCTAGGGTGGAGTGCATTTGGATCCTTTGTATCAAAATATCCATAGTGTAATACCAAGGGAATAAGGTGGATATGTTAATCCCCAAAAGACATTATTTAATATATTTGACTAGGGATAGTTAAAATGGTCTAGGTAAATGGAAAAGATAACGAGACATTGCTGAGGAATATCGAGAATGGTGGTAGTGGTTTCAGATTTTTTCAAATTACCATTTTCCGCATAATTTTCGAGGGATGTTACTTCAACACATGCGACCATGATGTGTGAATTTATTTCAACCCCAATATAAGAACACATACAAAAACATTAATTAATCTATATTTATTAAAATAATTAACTTTGAGGATCTAATCAGGTTTAGATTTTTAGAGAATTAGATAATAAATCATGCATTTCATTCAACATTTAAATAACGGGGTTACATAAAAAATAGAATTCATTTTTTTCCATCAAAGGATAGATATTTAAAATGAAACATGCATTCTTTCTTGACACTTCTTTGACACTATCATCACATCATGTACCTTTCCCTTGACCTGTGAATAACTTTTCCAAAACTCGTGATGATCACAAAAAGCTCAGAAAAGGATATGAAAATACGGAAAGAAAACATAATTCCATGTATAAATAAGAATCAATGAGAACATAATTTACTCATAAAACATAAGAACTTAACATAACACATGAAATCGTAAGATTTATGAATAAATCATATAAATCATAAGACATAAAGGTAACTTGAGGAATTCATAACAAGTTTATGTTGGGAGTAACCGACATGGTTACATTTGTAGAGGAAGCTGAAACTCATGTAATGGTCATGGTGGTGGAGAGGTCGTTGTTGCCGTATACATAAGACAAAAACAATCCTTTTGTCCTTTAGTAAAACGCTTCATGTAAAAAAGATTCATTTTCAATGATATTAAAGGTTAAAAGGTTTTATTATACAACTAATAAAAGAAGATCATATATAAATTGAAGTATGCCTCAATGAAAGGAGATTGAGACGAAGTCCCTTACCTTAAGTCTGACTTGTCCTATTTGTTTCTTTATATTCCTGAATAATAAACATTGGAAGATTTATAATTTCATAAGTAATTCCTTTAATTTTTATTATTCAATTAATATCTCATAATATCATGCTCTAATAATTAGTTAATTATGTGAGTTCGTATCATACGTTTTGTCGATGTTCGGTATATAAGTCAAAAATAATTGTGTTTAAAGAAAATTGACCATATAGTTATAAGTACATCATATTCGGAATGGTTATAATGATTTAAATATCATATATATTTAGTATATATGTATTTAATAATATTCCATAATTTTCGGAGGTATGAAATGAAATGTACCATTCATGGAGACGGTAGGTCGTACTTACGCATGAACGCTACTTTCATTTTTGTCATATTAATGGAATTTAAAACTAAATGATATATAGATATATTATAATTAAAATATAATATATATGTTATATAGGAAACATATGTTCATTAATTACATTCTTTATAAATTCCATTTTTGGCATGAATGAGTCACATCACTTGAGGGGGCGGTTGTCCACATATCCTCATATGAAATTATCGCATTTGCACAACATGAAAAGAATAAAGGTACGGTTTAAATATAAAATACAGGACCATATAGAGGACATAAGTATAATATATTTATATATAAATATAGTTCCATCATAATGGCCACCATGAGAGGTGGTAGGAGAAGATTGAATAATCATCGTTTTGTGAGGCAGTAATTCGCCATCCCCGGAAACAGTATGTTCTACAACCATTAGATAGAGGTGTGTGCATGTGAAGGTATAATTCTTATCATAACAATATAATAGTATATTGAGGATACTGGTGTTATTATGGGAAAAATAATAAGATACTGGTTAGTGAAGAAGGAAAATAATAGAAAGGAACTAGAGAGAAGACATTACAACTAAATCGGGTAATTATTTTTTTGATTTGAGCCAAAGGAATCCTTGGAAAGACATCTGCCCAAAGTGAGGCTCCTGGGAGTAAGAGAACGATGAAAATAGATAATATGAGCAGAGTTTGGATGATCCAAGGGCATGAGAGGTGTAAGGTGGTAGAGGTGGGGGAATTTTATAAGAGGGAGGAGGGTCAATTTTGGAATGTCGTGAAATGTTACGTTATTATAATAAGATTTTCGTATTTTAAAGGTCCCACAATGATAATTTTTGAGGATAAGATGATAAGTTTTTGAAATCCACCCATCCAATAGGTTTTCGACAAGTGTATGTCTTAGAATTTACCTTATCATTAAATTTTATTTAAATCATTCATTAATGAGGTAGTCACTGCATCATCATGGTGTCATAAATAAATATATTTATTTAATGCTTAAAAATTATAAAACAAATACCATGATATAGGAAATACTTTTATCTTTCCAGAGACTATTTACAGTCTAAGATATAATTTATTTAAACAAAATTAAATTTTTTTTTCTTACTATATAGAAATCATTTTTATATTTCTCTTCTTTTTAAAAATAATGTTATAAATGTAATTATTACACAGATGTGACTCCATGGCCCTCAAGTTTGGTAAAAATTATCCCATGGTGAGAACATGACATAATAAAGTGAATTTGAAAACATTTTGGGGTCATTTGATATTATTATGATATTAATTTATTACCCATAACTAACTGATTAGTAATTAATCATGATAATTAAAGATAATTACTATCGTAACTTTTAATAATTCATAACTATATAAGAGTATTAATTAAATAATTTGTACCATATTATTTAAAATATTGAATCCATTTTATAAAATTCCAATCACATAAATTTCAGTAATTAATTTAAATATAATTCTTGTTGTCAAAACCAAAGACAAGTTTTTAAAAAGTAAAATCTCTCAAAAGATTGATTTGTTTTTAAATGTAATTTAAAAGTGAAATTAGATTCAATGAAATAAATTATATTAAACAAAAAAAAATATAATTAAATTACACCTTTAAACCAATTAAAATGGAAATCTATCTATATAAATAAATTGGATGAAAATGTAGTTTTGAATTAAAATGGTGTATTTTTCACTATTCATTAAAAATGAACATTATTAGAAAAATACAAAACATTAACCCTAATAAATATTTGATATTCCAACTTAAAAAATGTTTTCCATTTTACCATATTCTAAAAATATAAGTTTCATTAATATATTATGTAGTTAATTCCCGCTATCAAATCAAATAGCGTGTTTTTAAGAGACAATATCTATAAAAAGATTGACACTAGTTTATGTCCAATTTCAAAGTGAAATTAATTTTAATTACCAAAATTGGATTAAATTGTAAAATTATAATCTAATTAAACTTTAAAAAAATTAAAAATATAATATAACAATATAAATAAATTATATTAAAAGGATATTTTGAATTAAAATACATCATTTTTCACTATTCATTAAAAATAAACTTTATCGGAAAAATACCAAAAATTTACTGAATGTAAATTTTGATATCTTGCTTATAATGTAGGATTTTATTTTGTCAAATATAACATAAAAATTGACAAAAATTAGATTTAAAAAGGGGTTTTCATCAAAAGGCGGTTAATCGACCTTTTAAATAATATTAGAATATTTATTCATAAAATAGGATTCATTCTCATTTTAAACATCTAATGTACTATCTAATTCATAAATAGATATAGATATATAAATATATTATTTTTTTAACTTACATGGGATGTTACATCCTTCCCCCCACTAGGAAATTGCGGCCCCAAAATTTATTTACTTATCGAATAAGTGGGGGTATTTATCCCACATTGCATTTTCAGATTCCCATGTTCCCTCTTCAATCATGTGGTTTTTACAAAAAAAACCTTTTCACGATGAATCAACTTATTCCACAACACGTTCTCCCTATGGTCAATAATTCAAACCGGTTGTTCCTCATAAGATAAATTTTCTTCCATATGAACTATCTCTGGACACCAAACATGAGATGGATCTGGCATGTACTTCCTTAACATTGAAACTTGAAAGACATTGTTTACCTGAGGAAAATTCGTAGGTAAAGCCACTCGGCATGCAACTGATCCAACTCTCTCTAGAATTTCATATGGTTCAATGAACCTTGTACCCAACATTCCTTTCATACCAAATCGCATCACCCCTTTCCATGATGAATGTTTGAGGATGACAAGATCACCTACCTAAAAAGAGAGATCCTTCCTCCTATTATCCACATAAATTTTCTGCCTGCTCTGAGTTGTTCCCATATGTTTCTGTATCAGCTGATCATTTTCTACCATCTCTTCTACCAATTTTGTTCCCATCAACTTCCATTCACCTACTTCATCCCAAAAATCTATAGATCAACACAGCTTCCCATATAATGCCTCAAATGGTGGCATCTGTATTCTGGAATGAAAACTGTTATTATAAGAAAAATC
Source organism: Viscum album (assembly GCA_963277665.1). Classification (NCBI taxonomy): domain Eukaryota; kingdom Viridiplantae; phylum Streptophyta; class Magnoliopsida; order Santalales; family Viscaceae; genus Viscum; species Viscum album. The sequence continues at coordinate 2,143,614,957 of OY728132.1, forward strand.
AACCAATGATTGATGTTGGTCCCAACTTCCCTGATAATACATCAAACAAGCACGTAGCATATCCTACAAGGTATGAATTTCTATTTCTGACTAACCATCTGATTGAGGACGAAAATATGTAAAAAATATTAATTCAGTACCCAACGGCTTCTAAAAGCCTTTCCAAAAGATATAAGTGAACCTGGGATCACAATAAGATACAATGGAGATGGTAACTACGTGTAACCTGAATATCACATTATGATACAATCGAAAATGTTCATCTTTGGAAAAATTATATTTTATATCAAGGAAATGATAAAATTTAGTCAAGCGATCAACAATAACCCAAATAGCATTTTTTTGCCGAGGTGTATTCGGTAATCCCAAAATTATGTCCATGGATATATTCTTCCTTTTCCACTCTGGCACTGGTAATGGCTGAAGCATCCCTTCCGGTAACTTCCACTTTTCATTAACCTATTGACAAGTCAAAAACATCACAGTAAAATCAGCAATATCCCTTTTCATTCCATCCCACCAGTAATACTCTCAAAGATCTCTATACATCTTTGTACTACCTGGATGAACTGAAAATGGAGAATTATGACCTTCACAAAACAAATCTCTCTTAAACTATGAATCACAAGGAACACAAAATCTCTTCCTAAATCTAAAAACACAATCATTATCATCATTGAATTCAGGTAACATACCCTTCTGAACCACATATACCTTTTTATGCAACTCACTTTCTTGATTCTATGCTTGTTTAATTCTATCTGATAGAGAAGATTTCACTGATACCTGAAACAAAACTGAAGTATTTCCTGCACCAACAACTTCCAATCCAAAATACATCAAATACATAAAAAAATGATCATGTTCCAAACGTAACATGGTTAATGAAGCATTACGTTTTCGACTCAAATCATCTTCCACATTATTTTCTCTTCCTGTGTGGTAGTGAATCATGAAATAATAATCATTGATTAATTATAGCCATCTCCTTTGTCTCATGTTCATTTCATTCTAAGTGAATATATAATTTAAATTTTTTTGATCAGTATATATTTCGAACATTACACAATACAAATGATGCCTCCGAATTTTTAAAGGGAAAATAGTAGCATCTAATTCCAAATCATGTGTAGGGTAATTTATCTCTTGAGTTTTCAACTGACATAAAGCATAAGAAATTACATAATCCTTCTACATTAAGACACAACCAAGTCCTTTAAAGGATGAATCATTGTATATAAGGAACTCACCATTCCTGGAAAGTAGTGCCAATATTGGATCATTCACAAAAAATAATTTCAATTCATGAAAACAATCATTACATTGTTTTTTCTAGATAAACATAATACACTTATGAGTTAGCTTAGTCAATGAGCTGGACAACCATGAAAAAGTTTTAAAAAACATTCGGTAATATCCTAAGAAACCATGAAAACTAAAAATCTCGGTTACATTTCTGGGTCTTGGTCATTTTTCAACATCCTTGGTTTATGTTGGATCAACAGTAATTCCATCTTTAGAAATAATGTGACCAAGGAACGAAATTTGTTGCAACCAAAACTCACACTTGCAAAATTCCCATATATTTTCTTTTCTTTTAATTTCTGAAAAATAACCCTTAAATGACTTTCATGACCCATTATAATTTTATAAAACACCAAAATATCATCATGGAAAACAACCACAAACTTATCCATGAACTCATGGAAAATTCTATTCATAGGGTCCATAAATATAGCATGTGCATTTGTTAACCAAAAAGGCGTCACTGAAAATTCATAATGGTCATATCTTGTACGAAATTTGGTCTTTAGAATATCTTCTTCCTTTACCATCAAATGATGGTACCCTGATCTCCATTCAATCTCTGAAAAATACAGAGCTCCCTGGAGCTGATCAAACAAATAATCGGTATGAGGAAAATGATATTTCTTCTTAACAGTGATGTTATTCAAAGCTATATAATCATTGTAAAGTCTCATTAACCATATTTATTTTTAACAAATAATATTGGAGCACCCCATGGTGATGTTCTAGGTCGAATGAATCCTTTCTCTAATAAATCATGCAATTTCTCCATCAACAATAAAAGTTCAACTTGATCCATTCGATAAGGGGGGTTTGAAATTGGATTAGCATTGGGAAATAAGTCAACAGTAAATTAAACATCTTGGTCTAGTATTATTCTGGGAAACTCATCATGAAAAACATCATGATACTCGTTTACCACTGGAACATCATTAATTTGAATGGTTCCTTTGTTTTCAACATTAAGGTTTCATTCTTGTAATCAAACTGAAGGTATTTCGGAAAAGAAACATCTTTATCTCTACAGTCAATCTTATCATTGTAAACAGAGATCCAATCCATACCCAGGATAATATCAAACTCTACTACAGGTAAAACAATAAGGTTTTCAAGTAGATTCATTCCACATATAAGAAAAGGAATATTCTTATAAATAATTTTATCCACAACATTTACCCTAGTTGTTTTTACCACAAGTTCACCAGAAATTTCTTGCGATGGAATTCCAAATTTACTAGAGAATTTTTTCAGAGATTAATGAATGTGTAGACATAGAATCAAAAAAAAATATTTTCATAATTGGAAAAAATGGACATAATACCTGATACCACTTCATTTGATGGCCCACATCTGCTGAAGTAGATGCAAATTATTTCACCACACCTTTTTGCATGTAGTTTGACTGTTTCCCATCATTCGAGCTATTTATCGAACACTAATCTTCATAATGACCCATTTCATAGAACTTGAAACATTTCACTAACTGTAAATAAAATTTGGTCTTACCATTACCATGATCTTTTCTAGTGCAATCACGATCCTTATGTCCCATCTTACCAGATCAGAAGCACTTTCTAGAATTCAAAATACATTCCCCAACATGCTTTTTACCACATTTATCACAAACTAAAAACATAGTTTTTTAACCATCAAACCTTTATGAAGGATTCTTCCCTTTCTCCTGCCACCTTGGTATCTTCTTCTGTTGGTTTTTATAGAATACTTCATCATCGGAAAACTCCATTTCCACCTTCTTAGAACATCGAACTATATTTTCATAAATTTTGAACTCTCGAGAAGCTAATTCCCTTCTATATTTTTTCATTAATCCTGAGTAAAAATGATTGATTCTATAATCAAGGCCATGGAAAAACAATATAGAATTCCTTTCCAATCGAGTGAACTTTTCCTAATAAGAATCCTCTGAGTCATCATCTTCCCTCAATTTCATGAATTGTTTTTACATCATATGTCGAAAAGGCTTAAGAAAATATTTCTCAAGAAACATACCTTTGAATTCATCATATTCAAGAGAATCAATCTCATTAGTGTCCCTAATATTGTTAACCATAAACAACCACTGATCTGTTTCACCCTCAAAATCGTAAACAATAATACTATCTTTCTGATTGTCTAAATAGCCCATGACATCAATAGTCTTCTCCAGTTCTTTAATACACAATTCTTCTAGAACAATGTCAGATGGTTCTCTGAATGATGGGGGTGTTGGCTCATGAAACGTTCCACCATTGACCTATTCGCCTGTAGTTGATCAATATGGTCTCGTGCATGGATACCACCACCATTTATCACTTGAGTCAACTATTCCATTACAGAAAAAAACTGTTCAGTTTTAATTCTGACCATCTTAGGAAACTGATTTGGATGGTCATTTCCTTATGTATGTCTTCCTAGCACTGCTTCCCTGTTTCCTATGCAGAAAACGATTCTGAACAAAACATATCTTAGATAAAGCAACATTGTAATATTAAAATGCTATATCATTTCAATTTGACAATAAAACAAAAAAAGGATAATAATTTATCAGAATAATAACTCATAATGTTATCTAAACCAACCTTTTTTACCAACTATAAATCGTCAGCCTTAAACATTACATAATCATGATCTATTTCAAGATTTCACATTGAGGATCTTTTCATGGTTAGAGATTTAGTTATGTATGTCCTAAATCATGCATCTCATTCCACATTTAAACTAGGTAGTTATATTAAAAGCAGTATTCATTTTTTTCCCATCAAAAGGAAAATGACAAAAATGAAACATGGATTGTTTAATGACATTTTTCAACACTATCAACACATCATTTACCTATCCCTTAACCTATGGAAAACATTTCAATAACTTGGGATGAGCATTAAAAGTTCAGTTAGGGATATAAAAATACAGAATGAAAAAATTATCCCACGTATACATAAGAATCAATGAAAACATACTTTTCAAATAACACATAATCACTTAACAAACCTCATGAAATCATAAGATTAATTAATAACTCCTAGAAATAATAAGACATAAAGGTAACTGGAGGCATTCATTACATTCTTACATAGGGAGTAACCCTCGTAGTTACATTTGGAATACCAATCACAGTATATTCCATAAATATATTCAAATAAGCCTTAGTGTTTAACTCCTTCACATTACCCAATGCATAGGAGAGCTATCACATGCTCACCTGACCTTAGTTTATCCTAGAACAACCTGAAATCATAAAAAATTCCCAAGAAACATAACATAATTGTATCATATAAAACATGCAGAAAAAAACATAAAATTTCAATATTTCAATCACAAGATATCAATACAACACATTGATATAATCAAAACATTATCAAAACCATATTCAATACCTAAATAAATGAAAATTAAACATGGTATTTAATTTTCATTTAAAAACATTATGTCTTATAGAGTAATCCAAAACTCAAATAATGGTCACGACGGCAGAGAAGTCATTTTCGCCGCATGCGTAAAAGAAAAACATTACTTTTTTCATTTAGTAAAACGATTCGTGTAAAAAGATTAATTTTTGATGAAATTAGAAGTAAAAAGTGTTTATTATAAAACAAATAAAATAAGTTTGTATATAAATTGTAGTATTCCCTAACGAAAGGAGATTGAGATGAAGTCTCTTACCTCATGTTTAACTTGTTTTGTTCGTTTCTTTATATTCATGAATAATAATCATCGGTCAATTTATAATTTCATAAGGATATAAATTAAATATTTTTATTCAATTCATATAACACATTATCATGCTATAAGAATTAGTAATTATGTGAGTCCATTTCATACGTTTTGTCGATGTTCGGTACATGAGTAAAAAATAAACTAGTTTGTAGAGAATTGTTCATATAGTTATAAATTAATCATCTCTGGAATGGTCCTCAACATTTAAATATCATATATATCAATTATATATTTATTTATTAATAATTCATAATGTTTGGAGATAAGAAATGAAATTTACCATTTATGGAGACGGTAGGTCGTACGTACGCGTGGATGCTACTATCATTTTTTTCATATTAATGGACTATAAAACTAAATAAGACATAAATATATTATAATTACAGTATAATATATATTTTATATAGGTAACATAAGTTCATTAATTAAATTATTTATAAATTCCATGTTTGGCATGAACAAGTAAAATCATAGGAGGGGGCAGTTGTCCACACTTCCTCATATGTAATTCTCGCATGTTCACAACATGAAAAGCATAAAGGTATGTTTTAAATATAACACAAATTAGAATATAGAGTACATAAATATAATATATTTCTATATAAATATATTTCTATCGTAATTTCCACCATGAGAGGTGGTAGGATAAGATTGAACAATCATCGTTTCGTGAGGCAGTAATTCACCATCCACAGAAACAGTATGTTCTATTATCATTAAACAGAGGTGTCTATAAGTGTATTTAGAATCATTTTCATAAAAAATACTAGTATATTATGGATAATTATGTTATTATGGGATTAAATAATAAGAAGATAGTGGTGAGTGAAGAAGGAAAATAATAAATAGTAACTCGACAGAAGACATTACAAATAAATCAGGTAACTCTTTTTTTTATTTGAAGCAAAGGCTTCCTTGGAAAGACTTATTCCCAATGTGAGGCTTCTATGAGTAAGATAGGGATTTGAAAAGATAATATGATCCATGTTTGGATGATACAAGGGCTTGAGATGTGTGGGAAAGGTGGTATAGGTGAGGGCCTTTTATAAGAGGGAGGAGGGTCACTTTTGGAAAGTCTTGAAATGATACTTTATTATAAATAGGTTTTCTGATTTTAATGGTCCCAAAATGATATATTTTAAAGATAATGTGATAAGGGTTCTAAATCCACCCATCCAATAGGTTTTATACAAGTTTATGTCTTACTTATTATCTTGTCTTTTTAGTTTATAAAATCGTTCATTAATGAGGTAATCACTGCATCATTATGGTTTCATAAATAAATTTATTTATTTATTGTCTAAAAATTATAAATATTATTCCATGATGTAGGAAATATTTTCAGATTTAAAATTATTAGTTATAATATATGATATAATTTATTTAAAAAAAATTTAAATTTTTTTTACTTAGGATATACAAACAATTGTTATATTTCTCTTCTTTTTAAAAATAATGTCATAAATATCACTATTACACCCATGTGACTCAATGGGCCCTCATGTTTGGTAAAACATTTTCCATGGTCTTGCATAAATAACACAAGAGGACTTGGAAACATTTTGGGCTCATTTAATATTATTATGATATTATTTTCTTACCCTTAACTACCTGATTATTAATTAATCACGATAATTATAGATAATTATTATCGTTACTATTCATAATGTCAAAAAAAGAGTCTTAATTAAATAACTTGGACCTTCTGAATAAAAATAATTAAAACAATTTTGTCAAATTACAATCCTATAAATTGATGTAATTAATTTAAAAATAATTACCATTGTCAAAACCAATCACGAGTTTTAAAAAAGTAAAATCGATCAAAAGATTGATTTGTTTTTACATACATTTTAAAAGATAAATTACATAAAGTGATCAATATTGTATTAAATGATAAAAAATAATTAAATTAATCCTTAAAACCAATTAAAATGTAAATCTAACTATATTAAAAAATTGGATGAAAAGGCAGTTTTGAATTAAAATGATGTATTTTTCACTATTAATTAAAAAAATGTACATTATCAGAAAAATACAAAAAATTCGCCCTATGATATATTTGATATTAAAAATTATAAAATTATTTCGATTTTACAAAATTAAAAACATATAACATTCACAAATAAATTATCTAGTTAATTCCCACTGTCAATACAAATAGCGCGTTTTTAAGAAACAATATCTATAAAAATATTGACACTTGTTTATGTCAATTTTCAAGGTGAAATTAATTCTAATGACAAACTATGGATTAAATGGTTAAAATTTATTTTAATGGCACTTTAAAACCAATTAATAAAATAATATAACTATTGAAATTAATTATATTAAAAAGAGGTTTTGAATTGAAATACAACATTTTTCACTATTCATTAAAAATGAACATTATCGGAAAAATAACAAAAATTTATAGAATGTAAGTTTTTATGTCTTGATTATATAAAAGGATATTATTTTGTCAAGAATAAGGTATAAAAGTGACAAAAGGTAGATTTGAAATGGGGTTTCCATCAAAAGGCGTTTCATCGACCTTTTAAAGAATATTAGAATATTTATGCTTAATATTGGATTCATTTTCATTTTAAACCTCTAATAAACTATCTAATTCATAAATAGATAGAGTAAATAAAATATAATTTTCTTTTACTTATTTGGGATGTTACACCCTAGATCTATTTTCCTTTATTAAACTGATTATTTTACCCCATTGGTGTCATATCCTTGGTCGATCATGCTCTAAGAATGGGTATTCACCAATTCATCCAAAAGAATTTATTGTATAAGAATGTATTATTGTTCTTACAAATTTTTGATCTCGTTCATAAGGAAAATATTGGTTCATTTCCTCCCCCCATATATGATGAATCATTTTTCCATCGATCTATAGTTAGTTGTCTCAATCGAAAAATATATCTATTTTCACGAAAATAATTCAAATGATTTCACTTATTTTAAATATATTAAAATAATTATTTTATAGTCCATTATTTATGAGTTAATAATTTAGGGAAATGAAATTTTCAATGTAAAATATTATTTTTATTGAATCCATTTAATGACCCCTGATGTGTTTAATAAATTTCTATAATGATTATATTAAAACGATAATTTTTTTTCATAGATCAAGTTCAGTATCTTTATAGATAATTTTTTATAAAAATATGCACATGGAATGAAATGAATTGTAATTTTCAAATTTGATATTAATTGTGAATATAGTTTCATAAATAAAACGATTATTTTTTTGGAAACTTGGTAGGAATCATAGTGTGGGGTCTAGACTTATGTGATCACTGGTAAATCCATATATCAATAGTGTAGGTTCCATTAAATGAATGGTTTCTAGGGGGTATCCATTCCATGGGCGGTATGTTTCTACGATATTAGAGTTCATTAATTCTGTCTAATGTTATCCTATCTGAGTTGTGTATAACCTGGCGTTTTTATTTTCTATTAGGTTTTTTGAGGATTAAATATGTTGTTTTTTATTTTACTTTCCTTCACACCTTGGTATAGTTATTTATTCTTGAAACCTATTCATTTTTTCTACATATTCCACATTGATATATGAAAATACATATTGTTTTGTATTTTACAATATATTTTTTAGAAAACTAACCATATAGTGTTTTTAGATGTATTGAATTATTTTATAAATATATTTTAAATAAAAAAATTATAGATGAATATGGTTATAATATTTTTGATTCAAGGTTATATCATTCAATGAATTATTGAGCACACACTACTTTTTATTTTGTGAATTTGAATCCTTGGTTTTGTATGTTGTTGTAAATGTGTAATGTGTTACATATATGATTATTATCTTTTATTGTGTGTCCATATAGTGGGTTTAGATGGTAGTGAAATATTGCAATATAGAGATATAACAATTTGTTTCTTCGAGTTCCATTTTATATTTCATCATTTTTTATACCCAAGATTTTTTTATCTAATTATTTATATTAGAATTTATATTTTCATATATTTTGAATAATGATGAATCCTTGATATATTCTATCATTATATTATTTTTATAAACCATATAATATTTATATAATGGGTAAAAAACTATAATGTTTCTTTTCATTTATAACTACATTTTTATTTCTTGATTGTGGTTACCTAGAACATGATTCCGACCACATGGTGGTCCTGTTAATATGACATTATTGTTTTACATGGGTTGGTCTATTATATTTGAAGTGGTATATTGGTATCTCAATTATTCATTATTTCTAAAAATAATTTTTAGTGATTTTTCTATTAAAAGTGTTTTTCAATGGGATATTCTGAAAAGATACTAACTCAGATATGAGTAGAATGAGTATTTGGTTTAATTGTAGGGGAAATGATTTTAGTTGGATCTATCCAAAAAACATACAATTGCACTATCTATAATAAATTTCTTATTTGATAAATTCTAATAAAAAAGAGTTATTATTGTTGATGGTCTTATTTATGGAATTCAAAATAATTTTAGAGAACAAGTCATTTTTATATGATAGTCAAGAAACAATAATCAGGGGAAAAATAATAGGTATCATTCATTGAAAAAACACATTTAAATAATGTGTAAATTCATATAAAATATTGTGGATAATGTTTTGATAAAACAACTACATATTAGTGAGATTTTAATTCTTATGGGAATGCTCACTATAGAAATAATATTTCTAAATTTGATGGTATTTTGTGCTTTTGTGGTGTATTGAATATTAGTGATCAATATGACATATAATTTTTCTCTATTATATATAAATGAGTTATATTATTTTATGTACGAGATTAGATTTTTTAAACCTTAAAATTATCTCTTGGATAGATGATAGTTAGAGAATGTAGTGAAAACTATTTTCTATTCAAATAATTTACATTTTAACTAGATTGATTTCGAAAATGAACACAAAACAACGAGTTAGGAATAATAGAACCGTGATACAATATGAAATAGAAAACAATACCATTTTAGATGTGTAGGAGAGTGTATATATTACTTCAAAACATTTAATAAAGTATGAGAAAATTTTGTTGTAGTTAATGAATTTTGATTGTAGTCAGCGGAGTGATTGATCGATTGAAGGATTAATACGAAAAACAAGGCAGTAAAACAAAAAAACCAACTTCATAATATGGAAATCATATATATATATATATATATCTCTGTGTGTGTGTACAAGGGATTGATCACTTGTACCATTTATTGATATTATATACCATTATATTGGATCCAAATGAGAGTTAGAATCTTTTCATCCACTGGTATGTAATCTAGTGTGAGCACTTGAAACTCATTCAATATTTATATTATTCTTAAATCGATGACAGAATGTTTCATGTGGGTTATCACTAGTCCCAATCCATTTACATTCATATTGATATATATTGAGATTTTACATCATTTCATCCTGAAATTATTAGTATATGACTATTATTATCGAGATTCAATGACCTCATATAATGTGATGTATCCCAATTAAATACACTGGTTCTTAAAACCATTTTGGATTAATTTATTTCATACAGTTTTTTTAGTACTAAAAAAAGGTCGAAAATTATGTGAACATGGTTCAACAACTGATATCAATGATCAATTGTTATGTTAAATGCATATTTACAGATTCATCATAAAAATGACAAAAGGTGGCAATTCCTATCATTTTTGATTTCTCATATTTTTAGTTTTTAGACTCATGAGTATAGAATTAAAATAATTTAGTGTCTTTAAAGAAAATTTATCAATATTATATTTTGTATTATAATGTATGTCGAAATTGTTTATATATCATAGAGATATTTGGTGTTTTTGTTGATGGGGACAAGCCAGAATCAATAGAAAATGTAGAGTGGGAAATGATCATGTAATAGGTTCATTGTTTTATTTTAATAATATTGGATCAAAAAATTGATTTCATCATGTTATGATTTATATAATTCAATGTGCCTTACTTCTAAACATTCCAACATGTATTAGAATCCATCATTAATCAATAAGGATTTCAGATATGCTGAATTTTTGGCATAAATATATTCGAAGAATGGTTGACAGATTATCTTACTCATAAATTGAACTTAATTATAGTCTATTAGGATTCACTGGTGTGAATTCCATTTTGTAAATGTTTGAATTGATCCTTATTTCATAAATTAAAAAAATAATGGTATGTGATGGTTACTATAGTGATAAAATTAATCGGTAAGGATGAATTTAGTTTTAAGTGAACCGAATATCATATTTGAATAAAGAGATCTATAAAAAAGTACTATTAGTTCCTAACAAAACTAAGTATAGTTTAAATGAAATGTTTTATTCTAATGAGAGGGAGTGTAATGTTATATGTAGGATAAAGGTAGGATATAATGGAATCGTCTAAAATCCACTAGATAAATGAATCATTATGCTAAAATAATGGAATTAAAAATAATTTTAAATGTATTTTTACAAAAGATAGCCAATTATAAAAATTATTCTACTAGGGAATCCATAAAATTTACAATTTTGGAAGATTGACAATTGATTATAAGACTCAAAACATCCATATATTCATAGAACCCTTACTTTAGTGAATTTGTTTAACATCATTTCTATGTAATAAGATATACATAATTATGTATTCAAAAGTTCTATAGTATTTAACATATAGATGGAAAATGTCATCAGACGGTTGGAAAGTGGGATATGAGTATCCATATTTAAACTACATTCATGGTGAAATTTTAGGGTATTCAACATATTTTATGATTAAGAAAGGTCATAATCATTGCAATTTGTATGATATGGTTTCCTATATTTATTTTTTAAAAGGCATTCAGATGATTAAATAGGGATCTATGGTAGTGTCATGAAGTGTTAATAATTTAACCTGATACATGAAAAATAATTTTTAACGTGTAGTACATGAGAGAAAAAAATAAAAAAATTGTGAACATAGGGAAATAATTCTAATGACACCTAGTTGGTAAATTTCAGATTATATTGTCATTTATAGGTGATGAGTCGTTATTTACATAGTAAAAAATGGTTCCCTTGTCTCAATGTTAAAGGCAAATATGAATCATATGATTGAGTTGGATCATATAGATATATGACGTCTTACACATGTATAATATCATGGGGGATAAAATTACAATGTAAACGTAATTAATGATTACATGAGGGCAGTGTTGGTGTTTTTTTCTAGAATACTAGTATACAGTTTTAAAACATCAATCCATTGAAGATCCATTGGGGATAATGAGATTAGAATGATATTTTAAGGATTTTATTTAGATAATATATATGATTATGGATTTAGTGGTTTTAAATAGTTAATTGGATGAAATCCATTCATACTGAGAATATAATACACAATACATAAAAAATAAAATTTGTTGTGAGTTGTATGAAAAATACATTAAACAATAAAACTGGAGAAATGAGGACTTATTTTTTACTTCCATACTAAAATTTGGTTTGATGTAGTCTGTTATATATGAATTCACTGGAATTATAGTAGTTACAACCCGTTTGGTATACACTTCTGTATGATTTATTGAATGAACAGATGGTCGAAAAATCTATACTAAGAGATTATGGATGAATTGTGTGCAACAATATATATGAAATTGAAAGTTATTATTTTAGTGGAAAGTACTAAAAATGATTTTTATTGGGTAATTTTATGCAGTCATTGTACTATTAGCTAGGTATTACCAATTAAATAACGGTTCTCATTTGACTAAATTCTAAACTCCATTAAAAGAACCCATTGTGGGATTTAAACCAATCATAATATGATATTTATAGATGAACAACTGATCCAATTGTAAATGGAACATAAGTGTTGATGTAGTCTATCAGGTTTAGATTAATAAATTAGTGGTTTGAATCTAAAATGCACTATATGATTCATATCGATGGTTGGGAAATTGAGATCTCAAACAATGTCAGAAGACTATGTGACATAAAACAATTAGAGACCGAATTTAAGTAATATATTGACTAAATTAATTTTTATTTAGTTGGATTAAATAATTGAATTATCACTTATAATTATATATTTAAGTATATTGTGGTTTTACTTGTATAATTAAGAAGAAAAATGTATGAAATATTATATCAAACGGTCGGTTGTGATGGCTTTTCAATAATCATAATAGATTCTGGAGAGGTATTTATCCTATTTGAGTAGTTAATATTGAAAATATTCTGGTTTCAATGGATGTTCTATTATTTGAGTAGGTGTACATTTAGATAATGATCTATTATTGTGATGCTTAGGAGGATATATAAAAATAGATAATGGTAAATTTCTTGATAAACAAACAATTTTTTTTTGTTTTTAAGCTCAATTGTATTTTATATATTATGAATCAGGGATAAAGATAATGGTAAGTGTTGTTTTATATGTTTATATATGAATATAATATTGAATAATTAATTTAAATTCATTTCATCTTGATGGTTTTTCACTATAGTAGATTCCTCGTTGTTATTCTCAATTTAGATGATATAATTTCGATATGACTAAGGGGAATCAGATCAATTAGTTAATGGTTAATTTGTTTTATGTTTTTTTGATGAATGGTCTAAATTCTATGAATTCGCTTTCATGAAATATGTTTTTAATGGAAATGAAGTCTAGATTCATTTTTCTTTCTCATCAATAGTAAATCCTTATACACTTTCAATGATTTTGAATGAGTGAGTCATATCAAATGGAATCGTGAATACATTAAGATCACCATGGATATGAAAACCTGAATGTAATAAGTTATTTCATACATTAAGGGGGATACTAATACATTTTTCTAATAATTTCTTATATATTACAATGTTTTTACAATGTATCATATGTAATATGTAGTGGGGATGTATGGAATATTCATATTTCATTTGGGTAAGTCACACAGGGTAGTGGTGAAGTGAATAATTTGATACATGAAAGGCTTGTAAGATTTGGAAGAATGATTTTCTAATAAATGATCACTTATTGGGGTTTATAGATGATATATTTGGATGAGTTATAGACCCCATGATGATTACTATAAGAATTGGGTTTACTTATAGAGGAACACATGTGATTTATATATTGTTTTTATAACAAAATACAGTCACTAGAAAACATTGAATTCATCTACACTATATAAATATGAGCATGTAATAATTCATTATAGTCGAGGGTTTTTTGGAGTTAATAAGATGATGGAATGAAAATGTGACATTTTCTAATGATATTTAGAGTATAATTGATCATTAAAAATAATTTTTTTCACTCTTCGAAAAAACATAAATTTTTTTTCACATCATGTGGAATCATATGGAAGATGGGGTGGTGAAGATATAGATTGTTTGTTGGAGTCAAAATATAGTCGTCTTTCTAAATAATTAACTAGTATGGGAATGTCTGGTGATATGATGTGCATAAAGGGGGAATAGATAACTATCAATCAGAATATCTTCGAAGCTGTACCATTTGATAGAGATTAATAAACTATTGATGTCACATGGTGGATATGGTGGAAGACATAGAAAATTATCATGTATACGATTGTGAGTAATCCAAATAAAAGTTAGTTTTAGGCTATCTCTATTGCTTTTTGGATGGGTTTATCACTAAATCATAAATAATACCCTACTGAGACATGTATATTTTATATTGTTGTTTGAATGAATGTAGTCGAACTTCCATTTATGAGAGGATAACTATATGATATATTCTTATTAGATTTCTCTCAATTTAATTGATGATTTCATGGGGTTCATTCATTCTATGTGTATAGTTTCATTTCCTTTATTAAATAATTAATATACATGAATATAAAAATGGTGTCTTTGTAATGGAACATGAAGGATTATGTGTATATATTCTATTACAATATTAGTGAGGTCATATGTAACATGAATATTAATTATATCATATCATTAAAGAAATGATAAATTCTGTTTTTTGATTTTTTATGTTTCAGATAGGGAACATGTTGAATTGAAATCCATTGATGTTATCCTATTTTAATTTTTTTATTTTTGATAATGTATTAGTATTTAAAAAAATTTAATTTTGTAGTGATATGTGGTGATCTTTTTCTATTTGGTTCCCTAGAAAAATTTAACTATCTACATAACATTTAATGTATATTATATGAGGTGAATAATTATTTATATTTTTCATTGTATATAAATTTGCATTCTACATAAAATTGATTTGATAATTTATTAATGTATCTATTACACTTATAAGGTTATATTAGTTCTCCACAATGATGAGAACTTTGATGTTCCATGATGATACTCATATATATAATTCAACTGTTGGATTGCATATTATAATGGGCAATATAATAAGTATGTTGTTAATTGTGATTACTTGTATATTGGTGATAATTCTTGTAATGAATTTCATACATTGTAATCCTCATAACGTGATGTTATGAGATCCTAAACACCATTAATCATTGATTATGTTTTTCTGTCTATGTAAATTGGAATCTATGATAGTTTATAATTATAATTAGAAATAATGATATTCATTGATGCATGTCCTAACCGTCACACTTATATTTACTATAAAGAATCACCACACAATATATTGGGTTTATATAGGGTGCATTGGCTGAAATAAAAATTACCTATAGTTAATAGATTACATGAATAAGTATTTTCCATATTCCTCATTGTATAATTTTTTGCCTCGTTCCATTGATAGAAGTATAATAGTTTCATAAATAACATAGACATGGTGTAATGTAGTGTATTTAACAATAACATAGAAATTCATATCAACAATATTGTGATATTTCATTTATTTTAATTATATTTGTTTATAAATTTAATCAAATAAATTATACTCCAGATTCAAAGTATATTTGTTATTATTAATTTCATTCCACTAAGTTCATTATCTTGGATAATGGTCCCAATTTCAAGATGAAAATATTGTATATTTGGGTGGACTACCAAATAACTATGAGATTAAATCAAAGGGAGTCAGACAATAGGTTCTTACAATGATCTCAATTTATTTTTATTTTAATTTAATTAATAGAATAAATAAAAAACAAAATAATGAGGGAAATTTTTATTCAATTTTTAATAGTTTCATATATTATATAAATATTTATTCAACTGATACTGAATATTTTATTGGAAATTATGTGATCTCATTTAGATGGAAAAGTCTCATTGGTATAGAAAGTATTCTTTTAGAAATGTCTAAATGATTCCATTTTACATTAACATTCGTGAAAAATAGAAAAAATGTAAAATGTTAAAGTATTGAAAAATATAATATCAGTATCATTGACCCCATTTTTTGAAGTCCCATGTACCTAATTGTTTTCCACAAAAGGTGTCTAAATGGAAAATGATGGCATAACTGAAAAATATTACTTTATAGGTCAATAAAATAATATTTTTTATTAAGATAGTTTGAATACATTCTATAAATTAATAATAATATTGTTACTATTATTATATTTTATGGGGTTTAATATAGATTATAATTTTTATTAGAGATAATACAAAATTAATATTTTTTAATCCTAAATCCTATCTCTATAAATTGATGGTTATGTAGATTTGGAAGTGTTAATCATAAATAATGAATAAGGTATCATAATTCACAATGGACTTCCCTCCCTCTCTCTAATTATACAACTCATATTCTAATGAATGAGAAGTGATACTTATGGGTAAAGGATCTTATATGATATTGAATAATAAATAAAGTTAATTTATTCGCTACCCTAGATTGTAATAATAAATTAATATCATTTGAAGATTCAGGGGGCACATGTGGATCACCTTTAAAGCAATTATACACTAGGTTCCTACATGAACCCCAAAAGTAATGAGATTTTTTTTGGAATAGGAATTAACTATTTAAAATATTGAACCTGTTAAAAAGTATTTATTCTTTTAATTAAAATTCATTAAATTTTTTATTTTACATGAAAAATCCTCAATTAGGCTTATGGAAAACTTCATGTTCAATTGAATTTTAATAAAACAGAAAACATAAGAAATTATAAAATATTGAGACAGAAAAAGTGGTACCATATTCATTATGTTTCAAATTTATAATTATTTATTTCATTTAATTTTTATATCTAAAATATTTTAAAAATAAATCATATCATATTTCTTCTTATTTAATCTGTTTTAATTAGCAAGGCATCAACATTTTCATTATCATCATTCACGGTTTAATTTTCATAAAGAATAAGAACATGAAATAATTATGTTGGATTCCATTAGGATGTGATAAAGATTATTTCTAGATAGAATGACATCATATGGAATGTATACAGTGTACAAACCATGTACTCAAATGCAATACACCTCCCTAGGTCACTGAATAAAAGATGCACTATGCAGTTAATTATATATAGTACTTTTATTTTTCACTTCATTTTTAATATTATGACTTAGAACACATCTATATGTAATAATCAGTATGTATACGGATTACATATCATGTTGTCCATATTGTTTAGAGGTAAATTCACTTAGACAATATGTTCAAATACATTGTCAAAACTAAATGACACTATAATCTAGGAACAATAATAAATTACAAGACATGTAGATGTTACACACAACCTTTAATACATTGATTCACAAGTTTTAGGTACATTTTCAGCCCTTTGTTGAGTCATACAAACACATAAAAAGAAGAATACATGACATATAGTAGGCGTAAACTTCATGTTCCCCAAGTTAGATGAACATGCTACATATTTCGTTGGATTCTATAAAGACCAATAATTTGTGATCTATGTAGTGTTTATTTAATATAAATTATATGTATTCCTCCCTAGATACACCATGGTGTCATAGAAATGTATCTATGGTAATCAAAAGTCAAGGTACATACTGTGTAACTTTTACAAACATTCCAGGTAGCCTCTCAATAAGTGATATAATTAAATTACAATAAAATTATAATTTCATAATTGACACCACATTACATTGATTGGAACCAAAAATAATTGAATATATAATGATGATTTTAAATAATTATTATATCCATAATTAACATATTATACTAATATGTAATTATAGGATCTAATATTTATTTCCCATATGATAATTTATAATGGGTATTTGTAATTTAATATGTATGGTTATTAAGATAAAATGTACATGATTAATTATTTAATTAATTCAAATGTTTTCCCATAAAAATAATTAATGTAAATGAATTAATGTTATTAGTTTTAAATATTAAGTATTCATTACATGTGTACGAATTTTCATGACCATGACCAAGACAATTGTAAGAATTTTCATTATTTAAATTATTTTATTGGATTAATGATCAATTATTAGTTATTAAATTATATATTATGGCATAAAATTTATCCCTCAATCCATTATAACATAGTAAATGAATTACCAATGTTATTTATATAATTACCCATCATTTACTAATTGGTCACCTTCACATACATGTGATTAATAAATAGTAGTGATAAATTTAATATCCCAAAGCATATCAT
The DNA here is from genome assembly GCA_963277665.1 of Viscum album. Lineage (NCBI taxonomy): Eukaryota > Viridiplantae > Streptophyta > Magnoliopsida > Santalales > Viscaceae > Viscum > Viscum album. The sequence continues at coordinate 2,143,633,461 of OY728132.1, forward strand.
GGAGATTCAAGATTAATCCATGATAATTATAACTCAGTTTATGAACATGTGTATAAGAGTAACAATATAACTCTATCCATGAACAAAACAATTTTTAACTTTAGCTAGGTTAGAGGTTCATTTATTTTCCATTAAATAATCCTACGATTATATAATATCATGATTGGGTCATGTATTCACTATTTTTTCAACATTCATCTTAATTATATTCGATTCAATACTGAAATGAAATAAATAAAAATATTAATTAAAAAATATAATATAAATTACTGTATTATTTATAATTATTTATTATTACATTCTTAATAAATTATGTAAATTATACATAATATTAAAATGACTTGTAAATGATAAAATGGAGAAAATTTATGCCTGAAAAAATGAATAAAGGTAATAATATGTCATCGTGTATTACATTGATTAAATTAGGATGAACTGATAGTTTATTTTTTGATACAGACTCCATTGGGAGAACATTCAATTATAAGGATGTCATAACTAAGACAGTGGCTCGACATAACTGAAACATTGTTGAGTTTAATCACCTCTATCAGCCCATTGAAATTTTAGTGGTAAGTGCTGAAAATTTTTGGGTCATGGTTTCTAGATTGGAGATTACACAGAACTAATAAATGAACATTAAGACAATATTTGGAATGATAGGATATCTATATAATTTATAGTAATATTATTTCCACCCAGATGTATTATATGAAATAATATAAGGATCATTTCCAGTATAATTTTAATAAAACATGACATTTATTTTCCAATTGTGAGAGAAATTGAAACATGATAAAATGTTTTATAGATAATAGTTTTGTATTTATAACAAAAATTTTAATCATGTAATGTATTAGACATCTAATTTCATTATTATAGAATATAGAATGAAATTTCATGAAAATAGTGTAATCAATTATTAATCATAGGATATTTTCATAAAAATAAGATTTTGAAGATATGGTAAAATCATTTAAATAATGAATTATTATAAGAATTTGTTTAAAATGTGTTGGAATCACAATTCATGTTCTTCAACCATAATAGGTGAGTGGTGGTTAAAAGTATGCCGACTAAAGATATTATGAATATGCCTCATTTTTCCACTGTAAAATATTATAAACTATGATAGAACAAAATTTCATGGATTCTTATACCGTTATATCACTTCTTTATTTTCATGTAAATATAATTAACGGATTGAAATAAATATGATTGTAAACTCACTAATACAAATTAATTAGAAGATATATTTCAATCTATTGACCATGAGGTCAAAATGTTGGGATATTATGATATATTATTAGAATTTTCCTTCCACACAAATATTAAATTATCCATTAATATTATCTTAGTATCTTTCAAACCCATATTTTCTCTATTTTTTCTTATACAGAAAATAGAAGTGGATAAGTTTCTCAAGGAACATTTTATATATATATCAAAAAGATATTAATGATTTATATAATCCATTTTTTTACCTATTGTAGTGAAAATATTGAATGTCATGGTTAAATATCCCATTAAAAATTAACCTCCAAAGGAACATTTATGGAATCCTTCAAGGAGACAAAATATTTAATGGTATCATATTATAAGGGAGGCCATTTTATTCTTATATAGAAATAATGGTCAATATAATTGAAATTTCAATGAATCAGTGACGTATGAATAATTTTAAACTTAATTTATATTTACCATTATTATATTCAATAATTTTTTACTAAGTAAAGGGTTATTACAACATAGATATATTTGAGTACAGGAAATGACCTAAAATTGAACTGTTATAAATTTGACTCAAAATAGACAGATAAATGGGGATTTAAATTTTAGTTATGTGGTGTAAGAAGCTTTAGATTTTTAGAATGGGTCGATTTAATTTCATATAAATTATTACCAAAACATTTAACATTGTTACTATGTATAATTAATTTGAAAATTTTATCATGGGAAATAAAACATATTTTTGTCACTTCATTGTTATATACTTGGTATAAATTCTATTGAATCATAGATATAAATAATATTTAATTATGAATAAAAATATAATATTATTACCTATATTGAGGATATATATATTTATCAAATAAAAATAAACTTTTATGAACTTTTAAAGATATCAATGTTTTTTTCCTCAATTGAGAATATATATTGTATATATAATCAAACTCATTAAAATTTTTAGAATAAGTAACATTTTTAAATAATGGATACTCCCCAATGATATTATGTTTAGTTAAACATGGACCTTAAACCTATTATATTAGGGAGGATAACTACATATACATCATGGAATTCCATTATTGAATTTTAGAAATTCTCAATGAACTAAATGAGTGAAAATTGAATGTGTTGAAAAATAACTTACCTGAGTTGCCAGAGAATAACTTATCAAGGTATATATTGATCATAAATGTGGATTAATGGTAATAACAAACTCATCATTCCATATACATATTTTTTTCCTGATATTTTAAAATGTATTGTCTTTGATGAGTTTTATATATATTGTAAATGTACCATTATTTCATTAAAGATATGTTTTTGAAATAATCGTGTTACAACTAACAAAGATTTAACAATATTTTTGAATGTATATAAATTTAATTTCTATATGATAATATTTTATGAGAAAATTACCTTAATAATTTTTTGAAAACAATTTATATATGCTATTTTAGCTATAAATCAATGTCAAACAGTTTTGTGAATGTTAGTTAATAATTATTTATTCACTAAGAATATTAACTTATTATAAAAAATAAGTATATATTTATAATGGAAGCCAATCTAATTATGGATAGTTGATGAATGAATAACTTTGATGGGTTAATACCCAATAAGAACTTTATATTGTAAATGAAATATGATAGTCAACAGAACATTGTGGGACGAGTAGTTCCATTCACACATTCTTTGTTACAACATATAACAAAAATGGTGGTTTATATTCACCAGAGTGGTTGATATTTATTTACAGATTTTATTTTAGAATGAATATTTCTATAAATAAAAAGTAATGGTAATATTATAAGACTAAAAATTATGTATGAATTTACATAATTTAATCAATTAATGAATATTTGTTGATTATTTATTTTTAATGATTCTATGACTTGATACTACTTGTGATTATACAAGTTAAAATTGAAATGGATGGTATATGAGGTTACCAATAAAAATTTATTTTTTAATATATATTATAAGAAAAAACCAAAACAACATATACCATGACGAAAATATTTCTTTAATCCACATTCCTAAGTATATTTATGTTATCATCATTGTGGGGTAATTATTGTGAAGGCCTCAACAATAAGATGACTCATTGAGTAAAATGTCAATAATAAATTACCCAATTACATCTCTATTGTATATTTAATCTATGAGTAACTAAAAAGGTTTTGTGAAAACTTTAAAATCCTATCAGATATATTTATTTCACAAATTTATTTTTCATAAAATAAGGAATATCGATCAATGAATATATTTTTTGAAATAAATTGGTTGCATGTTCCACTAACATCATTGGGGTCGTTCGATATGTTCTAATGACAAAAATTTTATAATTTATGAAAATAATTATCATCTACATACCATTTTTAATACTATCAAATTAAATGTATCTATGTTTTACATACAATAGAAACCATATTTGGGGGGGGAGAATTTACCAAATAAATCTATGAGTTTTCTAAATATAGCCGAAATGAATATATTAACATACGATTGAAAAATAAATGTGAAAAAAAATTAATGAATAAATTTTTCATGGAATATAATCCTTATTGTAGACCATGAATGTACATAGAAAAAGATACTCGAGATTAAAATAATATCACAAAATTATTTTTTAGTAATTCATCTCAATTTCCATGATATATAATAATGCATGATATTAGAAATACATAACACAAAATTTGTTAATATTAAATAGATCTAACATAACCGAAGAGATATGTAGTTAGTACTATTAAATAATAATTGAGAAATTAAAAGTGTATGATATCAGGCTATTTTGAGATACAAAAATACTAGGGATTAGGGGAATTGAAATATTATATTAATTTAGTACAATATGATCTAGTATCTCAGGTATGAATATAGTAAAATGCATGAAATTTTTTACAACATATAGTTGACATATCTATAATAAAGGATTATTTTTTAGGTTTTTTGGTATCTTATGAATTTCTTTAGAAAAATCCTATTACAATTTATGATTATACCAAAAGAATTTTTTTTTACCATTTGATGATATGATTTTATTGTAGATTAAGTTTGGATGTCAGGATTATAACACAGAAAAAGATGTATAATCTGAGTTATATCACAACATTAATTATTTTTATGAAAATATAAATTTTATAGTAAATAAATTATCTAAATATACCTATGAAGTTTACAACCCTATACTCTAAAAAATGATATTACATGTAGATATATACATACCTAGGAATATTTTTTTTCTGACAATGAAAAATCACTAACTGTTATCAGTTGAATCCAGTTCTAGTGGGAGTTTATTAGTGTTAGTTCCCTTTATTTGAATAATGTTTTACATAATATCACATATATATTTATGGATGATGATGAATATTTAAAAATATTAATACAAATAGATATTTATTTTACATAATCTTTATGTGAAAATGACTAAGAGTATCTATCACATTGATATATTCATAGTGGTTTCTAATTATGATGAGAACATTGAAGATCCATAAATATAATCTCAAATATAGGGCTACTGATTCAAAATGTACTATGATATAAAAAATAATTTATAGAATAACATGTTTATATACTATTCTATTTTTTAAGATTCATCTCATAAAGTATATATTGGTAGTCACAAGGATGGGATAATATTAAAATATATCAACTAGTAAAAATTCCACATGTTTTCATCTCATCATATATTTATATATATGAGAATTAATAAATGTCCTTAAACTTTATCATTATCATAAATTCATTACATGGATCATGAAACTATATTTAATGAAAACCAATGACACATCATATGTTGGAAAGATGTAGGGTATATTGGAAGAATCTAAATTTACATATTATTAATTGATATGTAACGGAATTACATTCACATATAAACCTATAGAAGTTGGTATCTCATCTCATTTGTTTAAATATAACAATTACACAAATTCAATATCCCTAATGTATAAATGATTGTTTGATATTTAAAATGAACAATGTAGCAAGCGTATTTCCCGATGAAACAAATTTGAAACCTACTTTATTTTATCTTCATAAAAGGGTTTTTGTTTTAGAGTTAGTGTTCAAATTTATTTGTTGATGTTGGAACATTACGTTATTTTTCATGGGTACCATGGTACATTACTATATAGTAATCATAATCGTTATTCTATCATGCCTAATTATAATGAGAATGAATCCTACATGGTCAAAAAATATTTTGATTTTTTATATCAGGAATAAATTATATTTTAATATAATTAATGGAATATATAATATATTTAATAAAGTGTAATAATTTTATATAGGTTTTTTGATAGTATAAATTAAAATAATACTTATTCAATACATGGTAATGAAAATATATTCATTATTTTTTAATTTCAATTTAATAAGTATTAATTTAATTGTTATTGGATTATAATATTTATTTGCAAATAAAAGTTTTGTTCAGATATTAAATAAATAACGAAGTGTTTCAATGATCCAAGACCACATAATGTGATAAATAGTAATTCACAATATGATAAAATAACATTTTTTGTTGTAAAAATGATCACACATGCCATAAATATATAATAAAAATAATCTCAAATATAATAATAATAAAACTATTATTATTATTACTATTTTTGAATATAAAAAATTATTAAAGTGTTATTTAATATATGATATCATGTTAAAAAATATTTTAATGTAAGCCACAACTATATAAATATTTGATAATGTCTAATTATAAGGTTAATCAAAAAATATAAATAAGAAATTATTGTGCAAAAGAAACATATCTATCTAAAATTCATATGCTTCTTCTTTGGAATAACAAGATTATCACCTTCAATGTTGATGGATCATAACTGATCAAGATATACTACATAATATTATTAATTCGCCAATATAGAAATCATCAATCGATTATTTTTTTAATGAACATTGGTGCTGATATGGGTCACTAGTAGAGGGTATCATTAATTTGATCCGCAAAGTTGAATGATTATAATAAGAATAATGTTTTTCAAAATGGTCAACGCCTATATTATAAAATAATCCTATGATAAGTTAATTATTATATCAATCATTAGTAAATCAATTGAAAATTTATCTTGTGAGATCCTCTATTTTGTTTTTGAAAAACACTATATCAAATCTATTTTTAATATAATCCCCCCACCATGTACTTCCTAGGGTCCTGAAACCCAAATATTATATTCTATTTTTTCATTATACATCAAAATTGTTGTGATATAATGTTGTGGTTATTCTTTGAATTTGTGGGTTTTGAAATATCTTAGTTAGGATACAATGATTAATGTTTCCAAATTTTTTTTGTAACATTTATTCATTATTCTAAATATGAGGTCTTTGAAGATGGATCCAATGATTGGGTACTTGGAGAAATAATATATAGTCGTATTAAATTAACCAATGAAGAAAATATAGATATATGGGTATATAATAGTAACCTATTTTGTATGTATTAAATATTTTTATATTAAATGTGATATTAACTACATTATTATATATTAAAACTAAATCTTGTATGTTTTTGAAATCATTATAACACATGATTAGTAGTAATAATGATTACTAATATTGAGAAATAATAACTAGTGAAATATTTAATAGCATATATTTTTTCTAATTACGAGCATATCATTATTAGGGAAGAAAAACTAAATGCTATTATATATTTTATAATTAATGTGGTTTAGGTTTATTGATTTAACAAATGGTAAAAAAGTGTATGAGGTAAAAACATCAGTGTCATCTATAATTACTAAGACATAACTCTTTATATGTGGTACTAGTATCCATCAATATTGTTTTTTCTATTTCAATTAATTATTTACTGGACGGAGTGTATGCGGGTATGAAGAGTAAAACATTCGGTCAGTCACATAAACACTTCAACAACTCAATATGTAGTTCATTGGAAAATGGGAATGATATTATAAATAATAAAATATAAATGAAATAATTATTAACTATGGACTAGAGTAATGTTAATGTAAATGAGGATGGGAAGAATAATAATGATTTATTATTTGTGAACAAGAATTATTTATGTGAGTGTTCTTGTGATTTTACTCATGGTGATTAATTTTTACTAATGATACTATAATTAAAACTAGATATAGTGCATTTGTCACTAACCGAACCTGGTAGACCCCCAATCAGGCACCCATTTTGATTCAAAACAAGTATTGAGCGGCTTTCCTAATTCTAAAGATTCTAAAAATACTACTGTGAATTAAATATCATACCCTTAAGAATGATTAAAAACCCCAAAAACTGATAGAGAAAACTAGGATAGAGTCAAAAACAAAAATAATGAAAAATGTATCAGTAAATGAAATAAAAATATAATCATATCTGAATACAATGGTATTAAATATAAACATAAATCATAAATACATAGAAAAAATCAATGTCGTACCAGATATGATCTCTATGTGTCCTTTTGGAAACCGACATCCATAATACAAGACCACACCACTACGGAACCAGGACAATGCTAAACATACCAACAGCTGAGGTCCACCGATGTTGAGTAGAACAAGTTGGTTTTATGAATAAATATCATCTGATGTTAAGCAATAAAAAATACCTTCATGTCCTTTATAGAAATAGTAAACATATTTAATTCTGAAAATACATTTATAAAATAAGTTTTTAATCATTTATTGTTCCAGGTACACTATCCATTTTTGAATTATTTCTTGATACTAATATCCCAATCTGGTATCATAAACAAATATATTTTTTAATATAAAATGAAAATGAGGAACAGAGATACACCGGGGTATAAAAAATATCTCAACAAATAAAGGGAACACTACATTAAAAATAAGATAGATGAAACAAAACCAGTCAAGAATGGATCCATCATGTAAATAATATATATATACATAATCATTGGAATTTATTAATCATATATATTAGAAATCCTTTGATATAATCAGTTTGGACCAATATCTAGATTATGGTGAAACTCTGTAGTTGATAATCATCTTGGATACTATAAACTAGCTCCATAAGTTTAAAATCACTGCATTCCAATCCACAATGTAGTGGGTTATAATCTATCTAATTAAGAATGGAAATCATCCTTTACTTTACCTTCTTGATTATGTTTTTAATCCTTTGAAAATAATATAATGTATAATGGTGAGGATATCACATTCATTGAAATAAACATATGTATTTGATGCCACTAAGCATGCCTTTCCTAGTCTTGATCAACATCTATGCAAAGGATCCCTCATCAAATTGATATCCATAGGGTTATCCGTAAATAATTGAACCTTTCTAAAAGTTCCAATGTGGCCTAAAACTCATATGAATTTAATATTGATTTCCAAAACATTTAAAATTTAAAACACGACCATATCATTTTCTATTCCATACTATTTCCAATGGAAACTCTTATCATTCCTAAACTATTTACAAAACCAATGAGGACTGATTATTTATTGTTAGGATATTATAATTTTGAATATTGATTCCTAGGATTTCCAATCATGTTTCGAGGTTCCAAACATTCCCATTTTCAGATAAGACATTTTTAAAACAGATTTGAAGTTATTTGGAAACCATGTATTGATTTAGATATCATTATGATTTTTATGTAAAATATATGAGATTTATTAGTGGAGAGAAAGATAAATTGTAAAAGGGTATTTCGGAATATATGGGTTAAAAATTGTCAATTTTATGGAATTCCATATATATTTTTCTCCCCATATCCATATGTTCACCCAATGAACATATGGATATGCCGACATCCAATAGAATATATATAAGGATGACCATAAAAATACAAAATTATCCATTTTAAATAACTAAATTAAATCTTCAACCCATTACATGTACCCTCATATAATCAACAACTATACAAGAAACAAATTCACATAGAATGTTCAATTTACATGTCACCCAATTACTAAAACTCCAAAATGGTAAATTGAAATCCAAAAATACTATCTTTCACTGAATGAGACAAACATGGAAAAAGATAACCAGTTAAAAAAACACAACCTATGAATGAGGAATAAATTTAAAAAATAACTAAAAACATGATTAATCATATTGAAATATGATGAAGGAAAATGGATAGAAACACCTAATTCAACCATCTAAGAATTTGATAAAATTATGGATGAAGGAAATAAAAATCACAATAATCAAATGGCATACCCATAACATGAAAAAAACAACCCACATCATCCATTCCTCCCCCTAGTTTTTAGGGAAGAGGGAACCGATGTAAAAAAGTACAATTAACCAAAATTATAAGGATATGAAAAATGTAAATTTAATAAAAAAACCAAGGGAAAATACACTTTAAATATTAGAGGAGAATCAAGTGTGTAAAGAGAACGATTACAGATTGGTTTGGGAGCTACATTCATGCACAAAAAAAATATATAGAATACGGAACATGGTAAATATAGGTTGAACATATAAGAGGAGTAAAATTGCAAACTCAAAATTTTAATGTTCATGGTACCTCACATAGTTTGGACACACTTTTTAATAAATCATTAACCTACCATTTGAACCCTATAATAATGAAAGGATACCCATATGGGATAGTTTCACATTCTTTGAAACTAGGAACCTACTCTGTAAATTTGATCTATAAAAAATTTAGATCCTCCTTGAATGATTATCACATTGTTTCCTATAAACATTCAAAAATCATGTTTCTCTAAATGAATAAAAAAATAGGCTACATGGTTACAATCGTCCATTACAAAGATTGGTTCAAACCATGTGTATATCGTGAAATATAAATTGTCTAAGAAAAAAAACAAAAACACGTCATTCCATCACCAACTACATAGTTCCTCCCAAGTCTTTTCACAATCAATATAAAATTAAGAAAAACCAATAGTAAACCTCCAATAATCAATAAATAGTACTAAAAAATAAACCTAAACCACAAAAAAAGTTGAATCATCAGTATTAAAATTAATAATAATAATAATAATAATAATAATAATTTGAGTTGTTTTGTGATAATTCCACCCCCCCCCCAACACATTCTAACCAAGAATTTTAACCATAAAAAATGAACAATTATCGAACTCAAAACTAAACTAAGAAAAATGAAACCATTGTCTTCAGTGTTCCCATTAATCTCCACAAGTCACACCCACAAAACAAAGGAGGAAACAATAATAAAATCCATGGTTGGATCCATACCATTTAAAAATTCATTATATAGTGAACAGAAATTGAACAATTTTCATGTTGGGAGCTGATTAAAAGGATCTAAAGCTAAAAATCTATAGAAAACTATATTTATGGTTTCCAAAATAAAATATCATCTTTTAAATGAGCTCATATGAAACTAAAACTGATCTATAATGGGAAAACTAAAAAAATTTCACAAAATATGGATCAACTAGAAAACATTCTCACAAGGAGGTCATAATGAATTTAAAAAAACATTGAAAAACAATTATATATACAAAATAAAAACTCAATCCATCCCCACATTGACAAAAAATATAAAATATGGGCCAACAAGATACCTATGAATTCTATAATGGGTGAATAGGTTCACTCTGGTGCCCATGGATGTATCCCTATTTGTTGAAAAATCATATGCCATGTAGACAACAGTATGTTCCTCAATCAGATACATCGCTATCTATAAATGATACATTATTTTAGGTGGTATAATCTATATAACATAATGATAAAAATTAGAACAAACATCAAACTGAAGTTCTTATAATAGTCATCTCAATTCATTATACAACAACCTTGAACTAAACATCAAAATGATGAACTAATATCTACATTAAATAATAACAAATAATATTGTAAATTTTAAATCACATTATTCTATTTCAACATTACAAATAAAAAACACATTTAGAAATCAATCTCAATCAAAAAATTTCACATCTCTGGTAATATTATTCCTTAAAATCATGATCCCTTTAAAACCCACAGTTCAAGAAAAAATATTTTTCTTTCAAAATCCAATCATACTAACATAAATCAAAATAAAAAATAACACATGATTTGATCTCCATAAATATAATACTATTGGAGATGCATCGACCAACCACATTGTTTAGAATACTATTCCATGTGAAAGAAACATCCATTAGATTTAACCTGAATCATGAACTTGTATCCATAAGGGACTCTACTTCATACGAGATCATATTTAGACACTAGTTCACTCCTATTATCACTATCTAAATTTCATACCCAAAAAGAACTATTGAAATAAACCATAAAATTCATATGAAAAGTCCCATGACCCAGACCAAAACAATATTCTATAGAATTAGAACCCAAAAGAGTTGATGAGAATCTTCCAATTCCTACATCCCATGTCCTGATAGTCTTATATTCATTCTATCGAATTAACCAATATTAGGATAGATAATAAGATATAATTTTGTAATGAACCAACATGGATCCATCTTTTATTAGTAAATCATGACATCCTTCAACAAGGTATGAGTTGTGTACTCTATACGTAGGGCTAGAAACTAGTGTCAATATTCAAATATCATACACATGGAATTTATTTATCCCATAATAAACATATAAAAATGAACATGGATGATTAGTCAAAATAAATAGGATGAACTGAATAACTCAACGAATTATATAAATAAACACAATCGAATACATTGGTAGTGGAAGTAAATAGAAAAAAAATGGAAAACTGAACTCAATTAAGATCTCATCATGATCATCATGATACATATTGGTAATCACCACCATAAGACCAGAATGTTCCACATGAAATTGTAAATAATATTATAGCATAAAATAAACTTTGATCTATCGATGCCATGCGACCTTAGTTGAGAGTGGGCATAATGTTTCTCATTATCTAGGGAACAGATATAAATTAATTGACATTCCCAAAATGATCAAATAATTATAGTTTAAATCCTAATTAGATATTTAGGTTTTCATCATTTAAACAGGCATGAAAATTTTCCATATTTATGTGTCTAGTATGAATATCATATTTCAGCCCACTAAAATATCCGAGAAAAATGTTTAAAATAATTGAAAATATAAAAAAAAATGAAACGTAAAAAAATTGATCTAGAAAAAAATGAAATATTACCTAGAGAATAATTAATATTCTAGATAATAATGAATGAAATGTTTTTTGATGTAAATCATAAATCTATATAAATATATATATATGTAGTCATGCACATTTATAAAAAATTCATGTAATAAAACCCTGGGCATATTCATTAAGATATACATTCTACTATATGTTGGAACTCTACAGTCAATAAAAAACCATGATTCTCTAATCTAGCATTACGATATCCAAACCCAGCAAGAAATATCCTATATCCCAAGGGATATAATATATCTAATCATTAATGGAATGTATTTTTCACTCGACCCTCTAGATTAAAACTTGGAATGTAATGATAATGGTATAATGGAGAATGAGGATTTCCCCACAATAATTTCATTAATCACAACTCAAATATTCCACTATAAATTCTATAGTTAACCCCTTACACCATCTATGATAATAACCTCTCATTATAAAGATTTCCTTAGGTGTACCCTTTAATCCTTGAACATTTAAAAATGTTTCAACTGGGCCTACAAGTAATTTTAATTTAATACTGATATCTATATCATTGAAAAATACCATATATGAATCAACAATTATAAATCCAAACAATTAGTAATTTTTTTATTCCTAATAAAATTACAAAACCATAGTGGAAATATTATTTTGATTTCAAAAATTCCAAATGGGGATTTCAGTCGATTTGATTAACAATAATGTCTTAAGATACAAAATGGGATATATTTTAGGTAACATATTTCGAAACAATATTAGATGTTTTTTAGAAACCATGAATTCATTTATAAATATATAGGAGATTATTTAAAAACCAAGAGAATTGGGTGTTCAATGGAAATGAAATAGGTAGGATGGTGTTTCGAAAACTTGGGGATCAAAAAGAGAATTTTATGGAATGTCACTTATTTTTCCATGTCAATGAATATATGTGTCTATGTGTGTGTGTTTTTATGTGTTTTAACTTAATTATCATTTGGATATTTCCATATCCAATCACTATTATATGGAATAACAAAAAAATTCATAATTTTACAAATAAAAGACCTAAAAAGTGCATTGGAAAAAATTACAAAGATCCATAATTAAACACCAAACCATAAATTGCACCAAAAATATAAAAAATTCTCAATACACATTTCACCAAATTAAAAAAACAAAACAATTTCTAAACCATGTCCTAAAAACACCAATTTCAAATAAAAATTCTAATTGATATTTTATCATACACATAGTATGCATATATCTATAGTTAACTAAGAAATGTATTTGAGCTCTCATTTTTATCATATTTAACAATGAATAAACACCATAATTAATTACAAGAAAATATTAAAAACATGATGAAAATATTTAAAAATTATTTATAAAATGTTGATCATCAAATGTATTGTTCTGGAATGGTAATCGATACAATAAACTACCTTAATAGTGTGTGAATGAGAATAACATATGGTAGAATCAATGACTGAGAACCAGAAAAACACTGCATAGCCTAGAATCAAAAAAATAATCCTATAGAATCCAACCCTAGACATAGGGGTAGGAGAATATGGAAAAAAATATTTTAGTTACGAAAAACAAGGAGAGAATGATACTAAGATGATAAAATTAAACAGTAAAGGTAAGATAACTTATTAATCATATAAGAGGATCATGGGTGTAAGGAGAGCTAAGGGAGTGGAGTTTTGGATCCCCTAACATGTCAAAAATTTCACTAGGATAAAAATTGTGTTATAATTTGGATAAATCATTATAATTATATAATTGGAAAGTATATTTTTTAAATGATATGGGTATGTTGTATGGTTTGGCTGCATGGTTTAACAAACTATGTGAAAACAGCGAATACCCTATTAGAATAGAAGGAAACCATCATTGGCTATCCACATGGTTTGGGAACCCATGTGAAAACCATGAAACATTAAATGTTAAAAGTGCATATCCTCTTTTTTCTCTTTTTACACGGTTTCTGCTAACTATTTGTAGGTCTTACACCATTGATAAGACACTAATAACTGGTATCACTATTACTCTATGGCCTCAACCAATATATTCCAATCCATGACAAGGCCATGTAATACAACCCACAACATAAAAAATTAACTGATAACACCTCATGATTTAACTAACCACATTGTTTATCCCAATACAATGACCACTCACAGTTCATATGGCTAAAAAATAACCCAAAACCTCTTAAACTCAAGGATTCACACCATAAAATCAACCCAACCCTTATCCAACAAGATCCAAAAATCATGAAAAAAATTAGTAATATTAAATAGTGAATATCATAGGTCGATGTTTGACATAATTACTATAATGATCCTCAAATGTATATTATCATTGGATTATTTTATTTGAAAAATTTAAGGACCTATTATACTTTATATATAATTGTTGATATTGAAATATTCTTATCGGTAAGTAACAATAACATATGCCAGCATGCTTCTATTCATGTTTCTGCATGAGATTTGTTTGTTGTTAAAATTTGTTCCATAATGATATTAATATTGAAATGTGCATAGTTGAAAATTTTGAGAATTATCATAAACACTCTATGTAAATGATATGATAATTTTTATATATATTTTAGTTTTTGATAGAAAAATAATATGTTCATGATTTTGTCTCATTGGTAGGGACAATAATGTATTTAATATATTTTTTAATTAATTTAAATTAGCAATATTTATGTCTAGTTTAAGTAAATGTATTTATATATCCCACATTATATTTTTCATTTAAATTTAGTAAGTGTTGGGTTTCATCTCTAGATTTATAAAATGTCGTTATATAAAAATTAATTAAAATGTGTTAGGAGGTGGGGATTTCAGGCATAATGATGCTCTTCCATGATTTCCAATTATGATAATTATATAATGAGAATTAAAGGACTAATTATATTAGTTTCAATATTCTATATATGTTATTACCTAGAGTATTGGTAATAATATTATACCATGCTTTATGGAGAGTTCAAAATTTCACTATATAATGAGTGAGTTGGTAATGTGATACTCATAAAAATAGATCATCAATGTATAAATGAGTTATCATAACACTTTGTGAGTGGTCATTAATTTGGTAATTTATAACATTTGTTCTATATTATTTATGATCTAATATACATGGCTACCACTTGTTAGATTATTTATTTTTTACTATGATAAAATAATGGCTTCTACTTTTTAGTGGATTCATAAAAATATAGGAATTTAGGTTTCAAGAGATGTTTATTGAATATTTATGTATAATTTGTTTTTGAAACAATGATTGGAGAGTGATTTCTCTATGTTTTCAATTGATAAATACTTATCAGAGATTAAATATCTCTATGATATTGACTATATTATTTCTTATTTTAGTAATTTAGGTTAGGTTTCATACAATTTATTTTAATCCCAAATGTATAAATGTATGACTATTTATATGATTCATTTATAATTTAATAACAATATAATTCTTCTGTAATATCTATGTATATGAGAATGATTTAAATATGTATATATTAATTAAATATGTGAAATTTATGTAAAAAAACGTCACAAATATAGTATAGGATCTATATATGTACTGTAAAATTCTATTAAATTGTGTGGGTATGGAAAAGTGAAGAAAATTAAATATTTTTTTCTCATGTAATTTTTTTTATTTTTGAATAAAAAATAATAAAAGGTGCGGAGAATGTAATTTCACAAGATATTCCTGTGAAGGATATAGATTTTCTCAAATTTTTATCCTTATTTCAATTTAATTAGGCTCCCTTGTTCCCTTCAATAACAAACCATTCTATTTAATTTTTTTATGAAGAACCAATTAGCATTGAAAATTGCATTCCATGATATGATTATTTATTAGATATCTCAATTCAGGTATGTGAAGAAGATCATCACTAATCATGACAATGTTCAAATTTAGATATTTATGTTGCACATGATTACTCACATCCAATGAGATTAAAATTCATTAAAAATGATCCACAATCTAGTGACGTGTGAGAGAAAACATCCGACTAGGTGTAGGATTTTTATTTTATTCAATTATAGATTAAAAAGACTATAAAAACTATAAACCTAATTTTTGATATTCTAGAAACAATATTATATTAAAAAACTTATAATGGTGGGATCTTTATATTTTGTAGAGTATTTTATTTATCATGATTTTACATGAAAAATCATAAATGCTCAAATAGTCTTATGAATAAAATTTTTATTAATTTTGTAATGGAAGGAATTATTCGAAATACAATGTAATTTTACCCTAAGCTATCTCTATCAGTACAATTATTTGTATTAGTATAATGCTTTATGAATTCCATTCCATTTATTCCTTACACTATTAAATAACACATTACTCTATGCGTACCATTCATCATGAATCAAACATTAATTGGTCTACCTCACACATATCCATCTATACAAACCTAGATATAGTCATGGGATCCATAGCTGTTTATCAACATATGTAGGAACCGTTTAATTTTATTTTTATAAAATGAACCATTCAATCCCATTGGAAAAATATCAAAACAAAATGTCCCCCAAATCTACAAGAGATGTGATGAACATGAGTAAAAGGAACTCTTATTCATGAGATTTTGGAATCTAAACATAAGATGAAGATATAAGGAAACACTAGACATTGTACCTCTTAATTAATGAAATTCTATTTCAAGTAGATCACCTAAGAAGATAAACATGGGTGATGAAACAAATGAAGCACGAAAAAATGAGTTTTATAGAAAACTATACAATCAATTCAAGGGAAATGGACCACAAGAGTTCCTAATACCAAAAGACTAGAAAACATGTGGACTTACACCTAGGTTCCCACCACATAATAATAAAATTACCAATCAACCACTTAACCATGGTATTAATACTATGGATCTAATTCACTAATTTTTTCTACCTTTTTTCTACTTCACCTAGGTGACCTATGTTGTTACAACATCACCGAGGAAAGCTACATTAGAACCACATTTCCTAGGAACATAAAAAAATTAATTTACAAATATTCCAAAATAAAATGATTCCCACTATGGTATTTTTGTGTCAATTATTATATGATATGTGTTGTAACACATACAACCCCAAATATGATATAAAAAATTCCTTTTGTTTTCATATGATTAATTTCCTCATATTATATTTTTTAAGATAATTGTATTAGTTTCCTCAAATAATATTTCCTTGATTCGATGTAATATTAATGGTTCCATTAAATTCATTGAGTGTATAATATCTTCATTGATAATCCTATGAATAATATCACTTTATTTATTAGATAGAGTGGCATCATAAATGATTCTTAGACATAATCTCAAAAAAATCATGATTCAATATTATCTTATTTGATTCATTATATTTATGGAGTTTAGATTCTAATCTTGGTTCCTCATATTAAAAATGATAAGATTATACATGAGATACCTTATTTTTTTACTTGGATCATATGGTATTTTAAACCTGATAAGGACACCTTAGCAAGAGTCTGCAATCATTATATTTCATGGTTATTATCATCAATTTTTCTTCATGGTTTGAAATTATACTACAGATCATATTGTCGTTATCATATACACAAAAATTGCATTCCATGTCATGGACACATAAATATAATATCATTGAGTCAAGTTAAATATATTTTCTTCTTTGTCCCAAAATAACAATTTGGACATCTCCTTCAGGTTCACTACCAACATCCCAAAACCATTTCATTACATATCTCACTCAATTGGTAGTAAATAATAAACATTATATGTCTTATTATGTGATGGTCATAATAAACCAAAAAAACATATGTGATTATCATGAAATACCGATAATTATATAATAAGATTCAATATGGGAAGAATATATGATAAAAAGGATAATTTTGTGGTTAGAATAATATATTTTCATTGAATGAAATGTGAATGAAAAAATAGCATCCCATCTATTGTAGACCCCAATATACCCACTCTTATATAGATCTAAATTTATATGATTAACCATGATGGGGAACATATTTTTATGTCCCACACAACTCATGGTTAATTACCTTTCACTTTGCAGTCCACTCGGTATAACATTATACCACCATATATGTTGTCACTGATGCATTAACATAAAATGAGCCTTAATAGTCCTAATTAGATAACATTAAATTTTATGATGTATACTATTAATAAGCATTAAATTACATGTGTTTTGTTTCCCATTATAGGGATAAGTATGAATCCCCACTAATTGGATGAATCATAATTGTTCAAAATATCATGCACTCATTCAAATGAGTCCAATGCCTTCCTAGTTGGAGGTAGAATATTTTTTCGTAGCTATATGGATTCAATGTGATGAATAACAAAATACATGAATTAAATAATAGGTAGTATCATTACCACATGGATTTCCCTTTTAAATTCATGTTTACAAGAACATAATTTTTTAAGGGTAAGTGATGTTATTATTGGTATAGATTCAATAATCTATCATAAATCATTATGATAATATTATAGTAGTCCTTGTAACACCATAGCGATAATAAAAACTAGCGTCTTACAAACCAATACACATCAAAAAGTAATATAATATGTCTCAGAGATTGGATTAGATCGAAAATAATGTTAATAATTACTCAAAACATGTGGCTGTAGGGGTGAATTATGAATCTCCAAAAAAATTATTATAGTAAAATAGAAAAAATATAAATAATCATTCAGCATAATTGATGAAAATATCAATAAAGAGAAACATTATACTGAAATTTTTTAAGTGTATTTTTCCTAAATGAATTTATATTAACCCAGTGATGAAATTTGGGGTTTGTGTGATGTGGGACATATTCAAGCTATTTTTTAAATAAGTAAATAGAAACTCAATTTATTTTCTCATTCCTAACATGCATGCAGAAGAACATAAAAATAATATTATTAAATTATGTTACAGTTGATCATATTAATGCAGGATTTATAATACACAATTTCTAATTCATTTATTTTATTTTGATAATGGTATGTAGCCATAAAATAATTCATAGAAAATAATTATATTTTTGTTAATTAAAAACAATGATACTTTTATTATTTTTATAAATGAACACGAAAATCTATTTTTTAGGGATCATCCACCCTGTCTATATCCATGATCGTGCCTTCTATATTAGAAATTGTAGATTGATCTACCATAGGATTTAATTTTCTATGTACAATGTATATTTTTCTACTATATTTATTGTTGAGGGATGGCAGATGTTTATGGACTGAAATAAAAAAAATCGATGATCCAACCCTATTTTTTTTGTAGAGAAATCTACTTTTAGTAATGGATGTACTCAAATATAAATATATATAATTTTTTTTCAATAAAGGATGTTTAGAAAATTTATTAATGTTTATTATGGAATGAATCATCAATTGAAAAATGGATGGAATCATGATATTTTTTATCATGCTATAAGCAGTAGCTCAAGGTTTTGGAAAACATGCGAGGTATCTCAAATGTAATTTTTAATTATGCCTAAAAATTTATTAAAATTATACATTAATTTTTATGTTAATATATTAGTGATTTTATATCCCCTTCATGGGGATTTTTCATGTCAGTGGTCATCCCACAGTCGAGGTAGCAACTATAAATAGAAAAAATTAAAAACATCATGTATCTTCAACAGAGATCCACTCATCCATTATATTATATATAATTATAATATTATATAAAAAATATATATTTAAAATTCAAAATTGAAATAAAAATTAATAAGTTTGGATTCAATCAATTATACCCCACCAATATAATTTTTAATACATGTGAACATAGGCACATATATTAGTATATGAATAGTAATATTTTCCAAATTTTCATTCTGAAATATTTGGAGACTATTTGATAATTTTAATTTATTTATATTATCATTTTTTATATATATTCTCATGGGGAAATTTTTAATTACGATATAGGTCTATTAAATAAATTTGGTTATATTATAATATTTGGAATATGAATTTGGAGATGAATACTCTCAAAAATCAATTTCAGAGTAGAGTGTCTATGATTTTATCATGTAAAATATATATATTTTTTCAGGGTTAATTAAAAGAACCTAAAATAGTGTTGTTCTAATATTATATATTTTATGTGAATGTAAAAACATGAAATCTAATAGTATTTTTATTGAAAATATAACAAAAAGTCTCACAGTGGAACTTTTAGTTCTAATAATTATTATGGAAACTCACATTGACTACAAATCCATCATGAAATAAATATTTAATGAAATTTACTTATACAGTGGTGGTGATCAACCATTATTAATATTAATTATTAAAATAAATTCAATGGGTTTCAATTGTTGAAAGATGATTATTTCACAACATTCATCTGAGAAAAGTGATTCGATATAAAAATTTTCATTATTATAATTATAAATATCCATTTCATTGATTTGTATTATCAATGAAATATGGGTATTGGGGAAAAAATTATAGATTTATCCAATGATCCATTATATAACCTTATGGAATAACTATAATGTGAAAACATGAGTCATAATTTCATTTAATTCACCGTCTAAATTATCAATGGGATAATACATTGTGAGTGAAATCACATTAAATATTTATGTGTTGAATATTTTGAATTTCTTATCATTATAAAAACCTATAACATGATAGTTATAGAATCATTCATAAGGATAGTGAACAAAATAAAAAAAATATAATACTTACTATCTTTATTAGAGTTTTGATAATTGGTCATCATAATCTTGTTTCACAGAGATAGGTTTACAAGAATTGGTTTGTTCTTGGTGAACACAATTTACTATTATAGTCATCATTGTAAGTATGAGTTGAAAATTGGTTAAAATTATGCAGTAGTGTACTCAGTCATATGGTCACTTTTCAATCATAATATAGATCCTCTATATTCGGTATGGAATTATGTAATCCATTAATCAATACTGAAATAAATTTAATGAATTTCCCATATATGATAGATGGTGTTAGTTTTTCCCCTATACAATCTATTCTACATGATTGTCTCATATTTTCCACTAATGAGGTCATGTACTTTAATGAATGATTTATTCATTTCATGGATTAATGTCCCTACACTATGTATTATGGACTAAGTATTGTATTTTAATTAATGATGATTTTTAACCATAGTTT
Organism: Viscum album; assembly: GCA_963277665.1. NCBI lineage: Eukaryota > Viridiplantae > Streptophyta > Magnoliopsida > Santalales > Viscaceae > Viscum > Viscum album. The sequence goes on from OY728132.1 coordinate 2,143,654,946, forward strand.
ATAACTTTGGGGGGGTTTTTTGTGGCCTATTTTGTTGTTAGTATTTTCATAAAGATTTTTATTTGTGTAGTGATTCTTATAGTGCACATCGAATTTGGATACTATGAAGATCATGATTTGTAAATTGTTTGTTATAGGTAATTGTAATGTGATATAGTCCAATTTGATATCTTAATTGGAGTCAAAGATGATATAGCACACAAAATAATGTTCGACCCATGTTTACTCTTAAATGTACTAATAAATAGATTTTGAACTACATATTATAAATTAATATACATCAATTAAAATACTTGAAATATATCCACAATTGTGTTCTTCAATAGTTGGGATATCCTACTTGTTGTTGCACTTACTATTAATAACCACATTTCTATAAGAATACTCAAGGAATTGAAAATAATTAATCCTATCAAAGGGATTAAGGTGATTTATATCTTATTGAATAATTATATATTGGGTGAAAATGTATAGATCATTGGAGGAGTCTAATTGGATGTTTCTAAATATAGAGAATATGAGTAATGAATCTTGAAATGGGGGCATTACATAAGTCATATCTTCAAATCCCAACATGATGTAACACTTTCTATATGTGAGTTTTCATGACCTATGGATGATATAACATTGGATATTTTCTTCTCAGTTCATTGAGATATGTATATTTAATGGAGTATAATTTAATGAATATTCGGGAAGAAATAATTTTATTCCAGATATCTCACACATGAAAGAATTAGAATTTAACAAAAATTCAGTAACCCGACGTTTATGTTGTATTACCTTTTTGATATACTGCTACCACCCTTGTTCACTACCTATAATATCATTCACTATCATTGTGGGACACCATATAAGCATAATTTCTAAAAAATTTATAGATATATATCATTCTATTATGCTACTTTAAAGATAAAAAATTCCGTAGGTCACAATTTAAATCATCAATGTTTCATAGGATGATCATTATTGCCACTATGTATGCCGAATAATAATAAATAATGAATCAACATGATCAACGATGGTCAATAAGAATATCATTACTAATTTTTTATAATAATATTTGTTTTATTTTCCTTCCCACTCATTTCAAGAATTATCAGGTATAAATTATAAATGGTGATTTCAATGATATTTAGTTATATTTATTTTTGTAAAGTATTATCAAATTAAAATAATTATTTTTATTTACCATAATCATTAATTTTAAAATTACATCCTTTCCTTGTTCATTCATGACAATTTTCTCCCAATAAGAGAGCGATATCATTTATTAATCACTATGAACATTGGATGGTTTCTTTACAGTGTTTAAATGTGGATTTGAGACACTTAATCACTAAGAGAACTGATATACCATGGCCAATGATAAAATGGAAATTTTTTATTTGTGGATGTCGACTATGAACATTGGATTCACATAAATTCGATTTAGATAACTCATTTTTATAATTCATTATTTAATTCATAAATACATCATGAAACTATATTTATTATTAACTAGAATTTATCCACTATTTTTGAACATCAATAACCATCATCATAAATCATTTTATATCCAATTTGGGTAGTGTTTTTTCTATTTCCCCATATTTAATGTCATTATTATTAAATAATAGTATATTCAGTTTCATTTTCAAGTCATCTGCCTAAATCTCACCATACCATTACTACATAGTAGTTTACTTTGTTTATCATTGACAATGTATATTCATATTCAGAGTGAACCAGGGGAAACAAACTACACCTTCTAGGATTAAAACATTATTGAACCATTTTCGAGAACAATGTATAATGATTTCATTAATTTGGTAGTAAGAAAATTCATCTCTGATCAATTTGTATTTTATGATATTATCAGATTTCATTATTGTATCATCTTGTACATATTTTAATTACAAGGTATTATTATTTTAGATTGTTCTTGGACATTTGGTATTCATCATGTATGTAATTTATTCCAATTATACACTGTCTCGTTCATAAGAAATAGATAAACATCTTGAAAATATACAAAAAAATTAAAATATAAATACCCCACATTATAAAATTGGAGATGATAAGGAAACAATCTATGACATGGAATTTTTGTTCAAAATTTAATATAAATATATATATAATATTTAAAATTAGTTTGAGGAAAATATATAGAGACGAATAGAGGAATCTGTTATTGATTCATGCATTGAGGATACATTTAATAGTGTTGATGAATATGAATTAAACCCAGAGTTAAAAATTATTCTTGAAGTTGAATTTTTTAACATAAAATAAATTGACATCATTATATTTATATGTTGAAAAAATATGGATAAAATGTAGATTTCCACTAAGCGTGGGAATCACAAGTGTTGTCTAAGGAATCGCCATGGATTTCAATGTCATTGTTTCCCACTTAATAGAAATTTGATGATGAACTAGAAGGGGAAAATATGAATGGAGATGAAGAATCCAAATATAATATATAACAATAAAAAGAATATTTCGTAAAATATTCTACATTAATATCTTATTTATTGTAATATCAGTAAAAATAATTAAGATAACAATTACAAAATGAGATATTTTGACATATATAATTGAATAATATAGTGAAAAAATTGAACAACAAAAAACTAGAGATGAAACAACTTAAAATTTCTATAATTTCTTATTAATTTATATAAACTATAAAATTATTCTAATATTTCCCTACTTAATAATGATTCAATGATAATTTCTTAGAGGAAGATGATAAGAGGCCCCCATGGTGGAATCAAATGTTATAATTCAGAAAATCCCAAATAATTAGCTATGGATCCCAATCCCATCAACTATTAATGTATGATAAATATAAATGAAATTTTATTTGAGTATATTCGTTGAGTAAATAACATTTTATTATAGTATTATATTAATTTTTTTTTTTCATATTTCAATGATTTCAGTTTATATTATTTATTTTTTGAGATCTATATTACGATTCCTCTATGTTTTAAACCATTGATGAATAGACCCTAGGAATGGATGTGCATGTTTTCAAAAATATGTTCACAACAGTGAAGAGTCAATGGAGGTTAAATGTTAATATAATTAATTAAAAGTTTTGTATTAGTATCAATTTCATAATTTTTTGTGTATTCCCCTAATGGTTTACAAATATATTTTCTGTTTTTCATTGAATACTCTTTCCCCTTATTTGGATTTATATTCTAATTGATTTGGCAGATAAAAATTTATTAGTATAAATATTTTAAAATTTAATATACATAATTTTCAATTAATTTTAAATGGTGATATTTTATAATTGATAACTAAATATGTACATTTTTATATAGATTATGAAAAATCCCGATTAATGGGATTTTATTTATTAACATGAATGTAATTTTACTCCGATTTTCCACGCTATTAATTTTATAAAATGTTATTTTATTTTTTCTATTATGGATATCAATAATCTAAAAGATTAATGAAGGGTATCTTCTACAAAGAATAATGAATCTTTTTGAAGATGTGATCAAACAAAATCAATTTTAAAATCATTGAGGAATTTTTATTTATTAATACCTTTCACATGAAAAAACCCATTCAAAATTTTCCTTCCTCGTTCCCATAGAGCCCATGAATGATATTTTTTTGGGATAATACACATTACAATCCAAACAATTCCATCATACACTAATGTTTTATGTCATTCTTGATTTTATCTTAAATAATAATGGGGGCGGGGTTCTACATGGTCAAATTGAAAGGTTTTCATTAATGAGATATAATAGTTGTGCTTCCTTTGGAAGCTAGATGAATATGATACACTATGATTATACATTATTTTCCACCTCTTTATATCTATATATATGTGTGTGTGATAAAAAAAATAATGGAAAGACATTTTCATTCTTGTATAGATCCAAAATTATGATTACATTACAATGGTTGATATTTAAAATAATAAAATAGTGTCATGTGGTGAAATTTTTTGGTTTGGTTATAGATGAGAGACATATCTAAAGCATAATATTCAACAATTGTGAAAAAAACGTTGGAACATAACAAGAGAGTGCATCATTTATTGTATTGAATGATTCATGACCATGAGTCTGAGTATGATAAAATACCAAATATTATCATTATAGGGGATTTTTTCATTATAATTATTTTTGTTTATAATGAACTATATATAATGGTAAACCCTTCTTTCTGAGATTTTATTATTTTTACATTATTACACACTTAACAGAAGCCTCTAAATCAATTGATCCAAAATCTCAAATACCTCATATTTATAATGAAATTTCTCTATAGAGGATCCATATTTGAGAAGAATTATAAGATTATGAAAATTGATAATATTATAAGGTCTGTTCATAATATCACTTACATTTTTACATTTAGGGATGACTCAAAAAAAATCAATTTAGGTAAAATAAAATTATCATGACAATTAATGATGAATAGATAAATTTGGATGTACTTTAGTAAAATACACATAAAATAAAATTTTATAATAAAAATTTAATCTAATATTTTTTTATTAGAAATAAATGTACATGAATATGTTTTCCCATGTAATGATCAAAATTTTAAATTCCCATTAATAGTCATTAAAATCTATTTTTTTGAAATTTTAATAATGGGTTGAGGGTATTTTATAGTGAATATGATGATATTATATCTTTGAGGAAGTTTATGAGTTCATTTGTGAATGTATTTTAAGTAAATATTTCAAACAAACATTTTATATAAGTTAATTTTATGAAATATATATTTAAATTAGTAATATTTATTTTAAGAATCATTTATTTTTCATTTTTATTCATAAATATTTCGATTTCATATTTGGGGGAAAAAATATTTCATACAGAGTTTATATTTAAATTTTATTTATAATTACTTTTAGTTTTATAATGTTAATGAAATTGGATTTAATATTCCCAAGGGATCAAGAGGAACACTGGTATATTTGTGTGCAGTTATAATAGAAATAAATGAATATTTAGAACATTAAAATGGAAGAAAAAGACTAATAACTTTTTTTTTGTGAAATAATGTTATCTAAATGAGAGGGGGGAGATGAAGAATGGTTGGGTTCCATGATTGTTGTTTGAGAAGTAGTTTTTGAATGCAGTATAATTAATTGAAACCAAATAATGATACAAAATAATGTGGGTAGGACAATAAATGGTTGCTACATAATTTAAAAAAAATGGTGGCATAATGTGTCTATTTCACATCAAACATATCATACACACCTTCTAACCTATCTCACTATAATGAATATATTCCACCACCACTACATGTCACCAAGAAATCACAATTTTCACTACATTGAGTGATCAACAACAAGGAATTATGCCATTTCAATGAAAAATATTCTATCAGAGGTAATGCAATGTTCCATGGATACATATAGATCACCATATGACCATATGGAAAGTTGAATGATGATTATGGAGAAAACAATATGTTCTATAAACAAGTAAGTTTAGGCATGTTAGATAGGGGCGATTGAAAAAATATCTAATGAAGAAACATATATGAAATGGTGGATTCTTGGGATGATATAAGATATTCTAAAAAATTACATAAATATTTCTAAGAAACAGGGTCAATGTACACCCTTGTATGGTTGTGAAGGATGAAATGGTTAATAAAAAATTGAGGTTATTGTAACATCCCAAGTATGTAATGAATAATAGATATTTTTATCTATGTATATTAATGAATTAGATAGTGTTTTAGAGGCTTAAAATGAAAATAAATCCAATCTTAAGCATGGAATACACTAATATTTTTAAAATATTGTTTTACTGCCTTTTGATGGAAAACCATTTTTAAATCTATATTTTTAAAATTTTATAAGCTATGTTTGTCAAAATAAACTTATTCATTATGATTGGGACATCAAAATTTACTTTGTGTGAATTTTTGGTATTTTTCTGATAATGTTCATTTTTTAATGAATAGGGAAAAAATACTGCATTTTACATCAAAACTGCTTTTTAGTATAATTTATTTTATTGATTAGATTATCATTTGAATTGGTTTTAAAGTGAAATTAGAATATTTTTTTACCATTTTATCCAATAGTGGTCATTGGAATTAATTTCACTTTGAAATTGGACTTAAATTAGTGTCAATCTTTTGATACTTATTGTTTCATAAAAACACGCTATTTGCTCTGACAGCAGGAATTAATTATTAAATTAGTTAATGAAACTTATATGTTTTCAATTTTGTAAAATAGACAACATTTTTGAATTCAGAATATCAAATATAGCTTGGGGTGAAGTTTTGGTATTTTTCTAAAAAACTTCAATTTGTGATGAATAGTGAAACGACTAAGTGGTACTTAAAAAACTGATTTTTCATTTAAATGAAATTTTACCACCTTTGTGTTTTGAATTTCAAAAATCTGACATACATGGTTTTCATTAAGGATTAAAATTTGTTTCAATGGGATTAAAATAATTTTTTTTTGAATAGTACCTTTTATGTTTTTAATCGTGATTAGTGGTAATTAGTGTAGTTTAAGGTAAAAATAATGTTTCAATAATATGAACTGACCTAGACACATTTCCTAACCTTATTGGATGTGTCATGGCTGACGAAGAAAATCCATGGGTCATTTTCGGGACCCCATGGAGCCACATTGGTTGGGAAATGAGATAAATAACTTTTTATTTAATGTAAAAGTAAAAATGACACAAACATGAGTTATTTTACTAAAACAATTTTTACATGGGGTTATAAAAGTCAGAATTTTTATTATAATTAGTCATTGGAATGATAAAAGGATTTCCTAGATAATAGTATTTTTTTATAATTTTTATACTTTATATAAATTATATTATTTATGACATCATGATGATGCAGCGATTACCTCATTAATAAAGGATTTAAATAAAATGAAATGATAATGTAAAATATATGACCTAAACTTGTCCAAAACCTATTGGATGGGTGTATTTCGAACCCTTCTCACCTTAAACTAGAATTATATCAATGTGGGACCTTTTTAATATGAAAATCAATTTAAAATAAAGTAACATTTCTTTACATTCCAAGAGTGCCCCTCCTCTCCTCTTATAAAAGGCCCACACCTCTACCTCCTTACCCACACATCCAAAGACTTTGACTCGTCCAAACCCTGCCCATTTTGTCTCTCAACATCCCTCTCTTACTCCTTGAAGCCTCACTTTGGGCAGAAGTCTTCCCAAGGAAGCCTTTGAGCACAAACCAAAGGGAGTTACCCGATTTTAAGGTAATGTCTTCACTTGAGTCCTTTTGTTTTATTTTGCTTCTCCAACCCCCTAAACCCTTTTTATTCATTTATTTTGTAACAAATACAGTATATTAAGTATACTAGGATTTTTTTATAATAATTATTCGAGATACACTTACACACACCTACATCTAATCATTAATGAACATACTGTTTCCGTGGATAGTGAATTTATGCCTCCCGAAATGATGATTGTTCAACATTCTTTTAACACCTAAAAAGGTGGACATTAAGATGACACTATATTTATATATGATATATAATATGTTTATGTTTTCCTTAATCTTCTTTATTTTTCATTTTGGGCATACCTTTATGTTTTCCATTATGGGTAAACGCGATATCTTCATTTAAGGAAGTGCGGACTACCGCCCCCTCAAAGTGATTTGATTCGTTAATACCATATGTGGGACTTATAAAGGATGGAGTTATGATATTATATATGATATTAAAATGGAATTATAATTTACATTTATATAATTATGATTCCATTTCATAAAATACGAAATAGAATTGGAAGTAGTGTTCATGCGTACGTACGGCTTACCGTCTCCATGAACGGTGTATTTCATTTCTTACCTCTAAATGTTATATAATATTATAAATGCATGCATGTATTGGATATAAATGATATATATGATATCTACATCATGAATACCATTCTGTATATAATGGATACATGAAAAACTTGTAATTATAAAGTGTTTATTTTTGACTCAAGTACCAATGATCGTTAAAACAACTGTTATTAATTTAAATAATTACATGGTGTTCATGACATGGAAATAAGTGATATAAAAGGAATAATGAACTTGAAAAAGGTTCTTAAAAAATTAGAAATTAACTCAAGTTTATTATTCAAGAGATTAAAGAACGACCGAGACAAGTCGGGCCCGAGGTATGGGACTTCGTCTCAATCTCCTTTCATTGAGGCATATTTTGTTTTATACACAACCTTATTTTATACAGTGTATAAAACCATTTGAATTTTATGTTTATCCAAAAGGAATATTTTTTATATGAAGTGTATTACTAAACGACAAAAGGGAATGTTTTTGTCGTATGTATGCGGCGACAACGACTTCTCTGCTGCCGTGACCATTATTTGAGTTTCGGCTTCCTCTACAAGCCATACTTTTTTTAAAAAAATTACCATGTTTTACTTTTCTTTTATTTTGGTATTGAAAATGGTTTTCATAATGTTTTTATTTCAATGTGTTGTATTGATATCTTGTGATTTAAAGGTGGAAATGTTATGTTTCATTTATGCATGTTTTATGTGATGCGATTATGTTGTGGTTCTTGGGCATTATTATGAATACTGGTGGTTTCATGATAAACAAAGGGCGGGTGAGCTCGATATAGCTCTCCACTGCATTGGGTAACACAAAGGAGTGAAACGTTAAGGTTTTTACGAAGAGATTTAGGGAATATACTGTGATGGATATTCCAAACGTAAGCAAGAGGCTTACTCCCTACGTAAGAATGTTATGAATGCCTCATGTTACCTTTATGTCTTATGATTTCTATGATTTATTCATGATTTGATGAGGCATGTTAATGTTATTTTGTATTATGGGTAAAGTATGATTTCATTATTATGTATATATGAACTCATGTTTCCAATCCATATTTTTATAACCTATACTGAGATTTTTTTGCTCATCCCACGTTTTTTTGAAATGTTTTTCACAGGTCAAGGGAAAGGTACATGATATTATGATAGTGTCAATGAAGTGTCAAGAATGAATCCATGTTTAATTTTAAATATGTTCCGTTGATGGGAAAAAATGATTACTATCTTTTGGTAACCACTTTGTTTAAATGTGGAATGTAATGCAAGTTTTATGATCTAATTCTATAAAACTCTAAACCCGAAAAGATCCTCAATGTGTAATCTTGTAATAATTCAAGATTAAGTATGGTTTAAGGCGGGGGCCTTATAGTTGGTTTCAGAGGTCGGTTTAGATAAATTTATGAGTTAGAAATCTATTAAATGAATATCTAGAAATATTTTTTTTGAAGTGATGTAGAATTTGAATATTTCCATGTTGCTTCATCCAAGACATGTTTGTTCAGAATGGTTTTCTGCAGAGGAAACAGGGAAGTAGTGCTAGGAAGGCATACAGAAGGAAACAACCTTCTGAATAAGTATCCTGAGATTTTCGGAATTGGAATTGAAAAGTTTTTTGTAGTAACGGCGCAGTTGACTCAAGCGAAAAATGGTGGTGGTTTCCATGCACGGGATCATCCAGATCAACCACAGAGTAACATGTCAGTGGTGGAACATTTCATGAGGCAACATCCCCCATCATTCATAGGATCATCTGACCCTGTGTTAGCTGAATGGTGGATTAAAGCACTGGATAAGATTTTCGATGTCATGGGGTGTTCAGAAAATCAAAAGGTTAGTCTTTTTATTTACCGTTTGGAGGGTGAAGCAGATCAGTGGTGGTCGATGGTTAAAAATATCAGCGACGCCAATGAGATTGACGCTCTTGACATGGATGAATTCAAAGGAATGTTTCTTGAGAAGTATTTTCCTAAGGATGTTCGACATAGGATGGAAAATCAATTCTTGGAATTGAGCCAATAGGAAGATTCAGTGGATGCCTATGAATAATGGTTCACTCGATTGGCAAGGTATGCTCCAAATTTTATCTGAAACCTTGATAGTAAAATCAATTGTTTTACTCAGGAGTAAAGCCAAAATATCGAAGGGCATTATCTTCTCATGAGATTAACAGTTATGGAAAGCTTGTTTTATGTGCTGAGAAGTTGGAAATGGAGTTTACCGATGATCAAGTGTTCTATAACAACCAGCAGAAGAAGAGACCGAGGTGGCAGGAGAAAGGGAATTTTTTTTCAAAAAAGTCTAATGGTAAGAAAACTAAGTTTCTAGTTTGTGATAAATGTGGTAAAACACATGCTGGGGAATGTCTTCTGAATTATGGAAAGTGCTATCGATGTGGAAAGATGGAACATAAATCTCTTGATTTCACTGAAAAAGATCAAGGTGATGGTATGTTCAAATTTTATTTATAGCTAGTGAAATGTTTTAAGTGCAACGAGATGGGTCACTTTGCAAACGAGTGTCCGAAAAAGAGCTTGAGTGATGGGAAGTAGTTAGACTACAAGTAGAAAGGGGTGTTGAAATCCTTTGCAACTACCTCAGCAGATGTCGGGCCATCAAATGAAGTTGTATCAAGTACTTTGTTTGTTTTTTTAGATTATGCAATTGTGTTGTTTGATTCGGGGTCTACACATTCTTTCATGTCTGAAAACGTTTCTAGTAAAATGGTAATACCATCTCATGAAATGACTCCTGAACTTGTGGTAAAAACACCTGGGGGAAATGTTGAGGAAAAAAGAATTTATAAGAATCTTCCTATCCTTATCCGTGGAAAGAACTTACTTGAAAACCTTATTGTTTTACCTCTAGTAGAGTTTGATGTTATCCTGGGTATGGATTGGCTCTCTATTTACCATGCTAAGATTGATTGTAGAGCTAAAGAAGTTTCTTTTAGAAAGGCTTTCAGTTTGTGTACAAGAATGAACCCTTATTGTTGATAACATATCAAGAGGTCGAGAAACTTGTAAAAGATGGAAATGAATGTTACCTTGCACATATTGTTGAAAACCAGGGAACTGTTCAGATTAATGATGTGCCAGTGGTAAATGAGTATCCTGATGTTTTTCCTGATAAGTTTCCTGGAATAATACCAGATCGGGAAGTTGAATTTACTGTTGAATTAGTTCATGATGCTAAGCCAATTTCGAAACCCCTTATCAAATGGCTCAAATTGTACTTTTTGAGTTGAAGGAGCAATTGTAAGATTTATTAGAGAATGGTTTCATTCGACCTAGTACGTCACCAGGGGGTGCTCCTGTTTCATTTGTTAAAAGGAAAGATGGTTCTATGAGACTTTTCATTGATTATAGAGCCTTGAATAACATCACTGTTAAGAACAAATATCATTTGCCTCATATCGATGATTTATTTGATCAGCTCCAGGGAGCTCAGTATTTTTCAAAGATTCACCTGAGATAGATGTACCATCAGCTAAAGGTAAAGGAAGAAGATGTTCCGAAGATTGAATTTCATAGAAGATATGGCTATTATGAATTTGTAGTAATGCCTTTTGGGCTAACCAATGCACCTGCTGTATTCATGGACTTAATGAATAGACTTTTCCATGAGTTCTTGGATAAGTTTGTTGTGGTTTTCGTTCATGATATTTTGGTGTTTTCTAAAAGTAAAGTGGAGCATGAAATACATTTAAGGGTTATTTTTCAAACCTTAAAAGAAAAGAAATTGTATGGGAAATTCAGCAAGTGTGAATTTTGGTTGCAAAAAATTTCATTCCTTGGTCACATTGTTTCTAAAGATGGGATAACCGTTGATCCTGTAAAAACAAAGGTTGTTGAAGAATCGCCAAGACCCACAAATGTAACAAAGATTCGTAGATTCCCTGGTTTGGCAGGCTATTACCGAAGGTTTGTTAGAAATTTTTCATGGTTATCTAGTCCAATGACTAAGCTAACTCGGAAGGGTGTTAAGTTTATCTGGACAAAAGAATGTGATGATTGTTTTCAAGAGTTGAAAAAAATATTGGTGAATGCTCCAGTTTTGGAACTTCCTTCCAGGAATAGTGATTTTGTTAAATATAGTGATGCTTCATTAAAAGGACTTGGTTGCATCCTAATGAAGAATTATCAGGTAATTGCTTATGCTTCACGACAGTTGAAAACTCATGAGGTAAACTACCCTACACATGATATGGAATTAGCTGCTGTTGTTTTTTCTTTAACAATTTGGAGGCATCATTTGTATGGAGTAAAGTGTGAAATATATACTGATCACAAAAGTTTAAAGTATGTATTTACTCAGAAAGAGTTAAACATGAGACAGAGGAGATGGCTAGAATTAATCAAGGATTATGATTGTAAAATTCATTACCATCCAGGAATAGCAAATAAAGTGGCTGATGCTTTGAGTCAAAAAAGTAATGCTTCATTACCAATGTTGTGTTTTGAACGTGATCCTTTGGTTAAGGATTTTATGAACTTTGGCATAGAAGTTGTTGGTGCATGATGTTATTCAATTTTGTTTCAAGTATGAGTGAAATCTTCTCTATCAGACAGAATCTAGAAAGCATAGAAGCAAGACAGTGAGTCGCAAAAAAAGGTAGAGATGGTTCAGAATGGTAAGTTGTCTGAATTCAACATTGATAATGATTTTGTTTTGATATTTGGGAAGAGATTGTGTGTGCCTTGTGATTCACAGTTGAAGAGAGAGTTGTTATGTGAATCTCATAGTTCTCCATTTTCAGTTTATCCTGGCAGTACTAAGATGTACATAGATCTGCAGGAGTATTACTGGTGGGAAGGAATGAAAAGAGATATTGCTGATTTTACTATGAAGTGTTTGACTTTTCAACAGGTTAAAGCAGAGCGGTAGTTACTGAAAGGGGTGCTTCACCCTTTACCAGAACCATAGTGGAAATGGGAGAATATATCCATGGACTTCGTTGTGGGGTTGCTGAAGACCCCTCGAGGTAATAATGCAATATCAGTTATTGTTGATTGCTTGACTAAATCTGGTCATATACTTTCTATACGAGATACTTTTTCCCTAGATTAACTTTCCTGTTTGTATCCTAAAGAGATAGTCAGGTTATATAGAGTTCCTCTCTCCATTGTATCTGACTGTGATCCCCAGTTCACTTCTAACTTTTGGAAAGGCCTTCAGAAGTCGTTGGTTACTGAATTAAATTTTAGTACAGCTTTTCATCCTCAATCAGATGGGAATTCAGAACAAACAATTCAGACCTTGGAAGATATGCTATGATCTTTTTCAATGGATTATCAGGGAAGTTAGGACCAACATCTTTCTTTGGTTGAATTTCCATATAATAATAGTTTTCATTCCAGTATACATATGGCACCATTTGAGGCGTTATATGGGACGTGGTGTCGAACTGCAGCTTTATGGGATGAAGTGGGTGAAAGGAGGTTGATGGGACCAAAATTGGTAGAAGAGTTGGAAGAAAAAGATCAGCTGATACAGAAACACATGAGAACAGCACAGAGCATGCAGAAGAGTTATGCGGACAACAGAAGGAAGGATCTATCTTTTGAGGTAGGTGATCATGTTTTTTTCAAAGTCTTGCCATGGAAAAGTGTGATGCGATTTGGTAAGAAATGAAAGTTGAGTCCAAGGTTCATTGGAACATATGAAATTCTGGAGAGAGTTGGATCAGTTGCATACCGGGTGGCTTTACCTCCGATTTTATCTCCGGTACACAATGTTTTTCACGTTTCGATGTTGAGAAAGTATATGCCAGATCCATCTCATGTTTTGAGTCCAGAGGTAGTTCAGCTGGAAGAGAACCTATCTTATGAGGAAAAACTGGTCCAGATTCTTGACCATAGGGAGCAAGTGTTACAGAATAATGTGATTAATCAGGTAATGGTTTTGTGGAAAAACCACATGATGGAAGAGGCAACATGGGAATCTGAAATTGCAATGAGGGATAAGTACCCCCATTTATTCGATAAGTAAATAAATTGCGGGGATGCAATTTTCTAAAGAGGGAATGATGTAACATCCCATGTAAGTAATGAATAATAGATATTTTTATCTTTGTCTATTAATGAATTAGATAGTGGTTTAGAGGCTTAAAATGAAAATAAATCCAATCTTAAGCATGGAATACACTAATATTTTTAAAAGATTGTTTTACAGCCTTTTGATGGAAAACCATTTTTAAATCTATCTTTTGACAATTTTATGAGCTATGTTTGTCAAAATAAACTTATTCTTTATTATTGGGACATCAAAATTTACTTTGTGTGAATTTTTGGTATTTTTTTGACAATGTTCATTTTTTAATAAATAGTGAAAAATACTGCATTTTACATCAAAAATGATTTTTAATATAATTTATGTATATGATTAGAGTATCCTTTGAATTGGTTTTAAAGTGAAATTAGAATATATTTTTACCATTTAATCCAATATTGGTCATTGAATTAATTTCACTTTGAAATTGGACTTAAACTAGTGTCAATCTTTTAATACTTATTGTTTCATAAAAACCCGCTATTTGCTCTGACAGTGGGAATTAATTATTAAATTGATTAATGCAACTTATATGTTTTGAATTTTTTAAAATAGACAAAATTTTTGGATTCATAATATCAAATATAGCTTGGGGTGAAGTTTTGGTATTTTTCTAAAAAACGTCAATTTTTTATGAATAGTGAAACCACTAAGTGGTACTTAAAAAACTGATTTTTTGTATAAATGAAAATTTACCACCACTGTGTTTTGAATTTCAAAAATACGACATACATGGTTGTCATTAAAAAGTAAAATCTGGTTCAATGGGATTAAAATAATTTTTTGGTCAATAGTAACTTTTATGTTTTTAATCGCGATTACTGGTAATTAGTGTAGTTTAAGGTAAAAATAATGTTTTAATAATAAGAAATGTCCTAGACACATGTCCTACCCTTATTGGATATGTCATGGGCGACCATGAAAATCCATGGGTCAACTTGGGAACCCCATGGATCCACTTTGGTTGGGAAATGACATAAATAACATTTTATTTAATGTAAAAGTAAAAAATGACACAAACATGAGTTATTTTACTAAAACAACTTTTATGTGGGGTTATACAAGTAAGAGTTTTGATTATAAATTTTCATTGGAAAGATAAAATTATTTACTACATCATAGTATTTTTTTATAATTTTTAGACTTTGTATAAATTAAATTATGTTTGACATAATGATGATGTAACAATTTCATCATTAATAAAGGATTTAAATAAAATGAAATGATAATGTAAAATATATGACCTACACATTTACAAAACCTATTGGATAGGTGAATTTCGAACCCTTATCACCTTAACCTCGAATTATATCAATATGGTACATTTTTAATCAGAAACTCATTTTAAAATAATGTAACATTTCTTTACTTTCCAAGAGTGCCCCTCCTCTCCTCTTATAAAAGGCTCCCACCTCTACCTCCTTGGGCACAGATCCAAAGCCTTTGTCTCGGCCAAAACCTGCCCATTTTGTCTCTCCACTACCCTCTCTTACTCCTTGAAGCCTCACATTTGGAATAAGTCTTCCCAAGGAAGCCTTTGAGCTCAAACCAACGGGAGTTACCCGATTATAAGGTAATGTCTTCACTTGAGTCCTTTTGTTTTTTTTTGCTTCTCCAACCCCCTAAACTCTTTTTATTCATTTCTTTTGTTACAACTCAAGTATATTAAATATACTAAGATTCTGTATTAAGAAGGATTCGAGCTACACTTACACACACCTACACCTAATGGTTAAAGAACATACTGTTTCTGTGGACGGTGAATTTATGCCTCCCGAAACGATGATTGTTCAACATTCTTTTAACACCTTAAAAGGATGCCATTAAGATGACACTATATTTATATATGATATATAATATGTTTATGTTTTCCTTAAGATTCTTTATTTTTCATTTTGGGCATACCTTTATGGTTTCCATTATGGGTAAACAAGATATCTTCATTGAAGAAAGTGTGGACTACCGACCCCTCAATGTGATTTGATTCGTTAATACCATATGTGGGACATATAAAGGATGTAGTTATGATATTATATATGATATTACACTGGAATTATAATATACCTTTATATAATTATGATTCCATTTCATAAAATTTGAAATATAAATGGAAGTAGCGTTCATTCGTACGTACGGCTTACCGTCTCCATGAACGGTGCATTTCATTTCTTACCTCTAAATGTTATATAATATTATAAATGCATGCATGTACTGGATATATATGATATATATGATATTTGCATCATGAATACCATTCTAGATATAATGGATACCTGAAAAACTTGTAATTATAAAGGGTTTATTTTTGACTCAAGTGCCAATGATCGTTAAAACGATTGTTATTAACTTAAATAATTACATAGTGTTAATGACATGGCAATAAGTGATATAAAAGGAATAAAGAACTTGAAAAAGGTTCTTAAACAAGTAGAAATTAACTCAAGATTATTATTCATGAGTTTAAAGAATGACCGAGTCAAGTCGAACATGAGGTATGGGACTTCATCTCAATCTCCTTTCATTGAGGCATATTTTGTTTTATACACAACCATATTTTATACGGTGTATAAAACCCTTTGAATTTTACGTTTATCCAAAAGGAATCTTTTTTATAAGAAGCGTTTTACTAAACGACAAAAGGGAATGTTTTTGTCATATATATGTAGCGACAATGACTTCTCCGCCGCTGTGACCATTATTTGAGTTTCGGCTTCCTCTACAAGCCAGACTTTTTAAAAAGAATTACCATGTTTTACTTTTCTTTTATTTTGGTATTCAAAATGGTTTTCATAAAGTTTTTATTTCAATGTGTTGTATTGATATATTGTGATTGAAATTTGGAAATGTTATGTTTCCTTTATGCATGTTTTATGTGATACGATTATGTTGTGGTTCTTGGGCATTATTATGCAGATGGGTGGTTTCATGATAAACTAAGGGTGGGTGAGCCCGATATAGCTCTCAAATGCATTGGGTAACACGAAGGAGTGAAACGTTAATGTTTCTTCGAAGAGATTTAGGTAATATACTGTGATGGGTATTCCAAACCTAACCAAGAGGGTTACTCCCTACGTAAAAAAGTTATGAATGCCTCAAGTTACCATTATGTCATATGATTTCTATGATTTATTCATTATTTGATGAGGTATGTTAAAGTGCTTTTGTTTTATGGGTAATGTATGATTTCATTCTTATGTATATATGAACTCATGTTTCCTTTCAATATTTTTATAACCCATAGTGAGCTTTTTATGCTCATCCAATGTTTTTTTGAAATGTTTTTCACAGGTCAAGGGAAAGGTACATTATATGATGATAGTTTCATGGAAGTGTCAAGAAATAATCCATGTTTTATTTTAAATATGTTCTGTTGATGGGAAAAAATGAATACTATCTTTCTGTAACCACTTTGTTTAAATGTGGAATGTAATGCAAGTTTTATGATCTAATTCTCTAAAAATCTAATCCTGAAAAGATCCTCAATGTGTAATCTTGTAATAACTAATGATTATGTACGGTTTAAGGCTAGGGCCTTATAGATGGTTTCAGAGGTCGGTTTAGAGAACATTAGGAGTTATAATTCTATTAAATGATTATCCAAAAATATTTTTTTTATGTGATGTAGAATTTGAAGATTGCCATGTTGCTTCATCCAAGACAAGTTTGTTCAGAATGGTTTCCCGTAGAGGAAACAGGGAATCAGTGCTAGGAAGGCATACAGAAGGAAATAACCTTCCGAATCAGCATCCTGAGATGGTCGGAAATGGAACTGAACAGTTTGTTGCAGTAATGGTGCATTTTACTCAAGTGATAAATGGTGGTGGTTTCCATGCACGAGATCATCCAGATCAGCCGCAGAGGAACATGTCAGTGGTGGAACATTTCATGAGGCAACATCCCCCATCATTCAGAGGATCATCTGACCCTGTGTTAGCTGAAGGGTGGATTAAAGCACTGGAGAAGATTTTCGATGTCATGGGGTGTTCAGAAAATCGAAAGGTTAGTCTTTCTATTTAACGTTTGGAGGGTGAAGCAGATCAGTGGTGGTCGATGGTTATAAATATCAGGGACGCCGATGAGATTTATGCTCTTGACCGGGATGAATCCAAAGGTATGTTGCTTGAGAAGTATTTTCCTAAGGATGTTCGACATAGGATGGAAAATCAATTATTGGAATTGAGGCAAGAGGAAATCTCAGTGGCTGCCTATGAAGAAAGGTTCACTCGATTTGCAAGGTATGCTCCAAATTTTATCCGAGACCTTGATAGTAAAATCAATCGTTTTTACTCATGATTAAAGCCAAAATATAGAAGGGCATTAGCTTCTCGTGAGTTTAAATGTTATTAAAAGCTTGTTCGATGTGCTGAGAATGTGGAAATGGAGTTTTCCGATGATCAAGTGTTCTATAACAACCAGCAGAAGAAGAGACCGAGGTGGCAGGAGAAAGGGAAGAATTATTCAAAAAAGTCTGATGGTAAGAAAACTATGTTTCCAGTTTTTGAGAAATGTGGTAAACGGCATGCTGTGGAATGTCTTCTGAATTCTGGAAAGTGCTACCGATGTGGTAAGATGGGACATAAGGCTTGTGATTGCACTGAAGAAGATCAATGTGATGGTAAGTTCAAATTTGATTTACAGTTAGTGAAATGTTTTAAGTGCAATGAGATGGGTCACTATGCAAACGAGTTTCCGACAAAGAGCTTGAGTGATGGGAAGCAGTTGGACAAAAAGTAAAAAGGGGTGGTGAAATCCTTTGCAACTAATTCAACAGATGTCGGGCCATCAAATGAAGTTTGATCAGGTACTTTGTTTTTTTAGATTATGCCAGTGTGTTGTTTGATTCAGGGTCTACACATTCTTTCATCTCTTAAAACATTTCTAGTTAAATGGGAATACCATCTCATGAAATGAATCCTGAACTTGTGGTAAAAACACCTGGGGGAAATGTTGAGGCAAAAAGAATTTATAAGAATCTGCCTATCCCTATCCGTGGAAAGAACCTACTTGCAAACCTTATTGTTTTACCTCTAGTAGAGTTTGATGTTATCCTTGGTATGGATTGGCTCTCTATATCCCATGCGAAGATTTATTGTAGAGCTAAATAAGTTTCTTTTCAGAAAGACTTTCAGTTTGTTTACAAAAATGAACCCTTACTATTGATAACATATCAAGAGGCTGAGAAACTTGTGAAAGATGGAAATGAATGCTACCTTACACATATTGTTGAAAACAAGGGAACTATTCAGATTAATGATGTGCCAGTGGTAAATGAGTATCCTGATGTTTTTCCTGATGAGTTTCCTGGAATAATACCAGATGAGGAAGTTGAATTTACTATTGAATTAGTTCCTTATGCTAAGCCAATTTCGAAACCCCCTTATCAAATGGCTCAAATTGAACTTTTAGAGTTGAAGGACAAATTGCATGATTTATTAGAAAAAGGTTTCATTCGACCTAGCACACCACCATGGGGTGCTTCTATTTTATTTGTTAAAAAGAAAGTTGGTTCTACGAGACCTTGCATTGATTATAGAGCCTTGAATAACATCACTGTTAAGAACAAATATCCTTTGCCTCATATCGATGATTTGTTTGATCAGTTCCAAGGAGCTCAGTATTTTTCAAAGATTAACATGAGATCAGGGTACCATCAGCTGAAGGTAAAGGAATAAGATGTTCCAAAGACTGTGTTTCATACATGATATGGACATTATGAATTTGTAGTAATGCCTTTTGGGCTAACCAATTCACCTGCTATATTCATAGACATAATGAATATAATTTTCCATGAGTTCATGGATAAGTTTGTGGTGGTTTTCATTGATGATATTTTGGTGTTTTCTAAAAGTAAAGAGGAGAATGAAATACATTTAAGGGTTATTTTTCAAACCTTAAAAGAACAGAAATTGTATGGGAAATTCATCAAGTGTGAGTTTTGGTTGCAACAAATTTCTTTCCTTGGTCACATTGTTTCTAAAGACAAGATAACCATTAATCCTGTAAAAACAAAGGTGGTTGAAGAATGGCCAAGACCAACAAATGTAATAGAGATTCGTAGTTTCCTTGGTTTGGCAGTTTATTACCGATGGTTTGTTAGAAATTTTTCACGGTTATCTAGTCCAATGACTAAGCTAACTCTGAAGGGTGTTATGTTTATCTGGATAAAAGAATGTGATGATTGTTTTCAGGAGTTGAAAAGAAGATTGTTGAATGCTACAGTTTTGGCACTTCCTTCCAGGAATGGTGAGTTTGTTATATACAATGATGCTTCATTGAAAGGATTTGGTTGCATCCTAATGTAGAATGATCAGGTAATTGCTTATGCTTCACAACAGTTGAAAACTCATGAGGTAAATTACCCTACACACGATTTGGAATTAGCTGTTGTTGTTTTTACTTTAAAAATTTGGAGGCATCATTTTATGGAGTAAAGTGTGAAATATATATACTGATCACAAAAGTTTAAATTATATATATTTACTCAGAAAGAGTTAAACATGATACAGAGGATATGGCTAGAATTAATCAAGGATTATGATTGTAAAATTCATTACCATCCTGGAAAAGCAAATAAAGTGGCTGATGCTTTGAGTCGAAAAAGTAATGATTCATTAGAAATGTTGCATTTGAACGTGATACTTTGGTTAAGGATTTGATGAACATTGGCATAGATGTTTTTGGTGTAGGATGTTCTTCTATTTTGATTCAGGTATCAGTGAAATCTTCTATATCAGACAGAATCAATCAAGCACAGAAGCAAGATAGTGAGTTGCAGAAAAAGGTAGAGATTGTTCAGAAAGGTAAGTTGCCTGAATTCAACATTGATAATGATTGCATTTTGAGATTTGGGAAGAGATTGTGTGTGACTTTTGATTCATAGTTGAAGAGAGAGTTGTTATGTGAAGCTCATAGTTCTCTATTTTCAGTTCCTCCTGGAAGTACTAAGATGTACAGAGATCTGCGCGAGAATTACTGGTGGGATGGAATGAAAAGATATATTTATGATTTTACAATGATGTGTTTGACTTGTTAATAGGTTAAAGTTGAGCGGTAGTTACCGAAAGTGATGCTTCAGCCTTTACCAGTGCCAGAGTGGAAATGAGAGAATATATCCATGGACTTCGTTGTGGGATTGCTGAAGACCCCTCGAGGTAATAATGCAATCTGGTTTATTGTTGATTGCTTGACTAAATCTGCTCATTTCCTTGCTATACGAGATACTTTTTACCAAGATCCACTTTCCTGTTTGTATCTTAAAGAGATAGTCAGGTTACATGTATTTCCTCTCTCCATTGTATCTGATCGTGATCCCAGGTTCACTTCTAACCTTTGGAAAAGACTTCAGAAGTCGTTGGGTACTGAATTAAATTATAGTACATCTTTTCATCCTCAATCAGATGGGCAGTTAGAATGAAAAATTCAGACCTTGGAGGATATTCTATGTGCTTGTTTGATGGATTATCAGGGAATTTGGGACCAACATCTTTCTTTTGTTTAATTTTCATATAATAACAGTTTTCATTCCAGTATACAGATGACACCATTTGGAGCGTTATATGGGAAGCAGTGTCGAACTCTAGCTTTCTGAGATGAAGTGGGTGAAAGGAAGTTGATGAGACCATAATTGGTAGAAGAGTTGGCAGAAAAAGTTCAGCTGATACAGAAACACATGAGAAGAGCTCAGAGTAGGCAGAAGAGTTATGCGGACAACAGGAGGAAGTATCTATCTTTTGAGGTAGGTGACCATGTTTTTCTCAAAGTCTCACCATGGAAAAGTTTGATGCGATTTGGTAAAAAAGGAAAGCTGAGTCCAAGGTACATTGCACCATATGAAATTCTGGAGAGTGTTGGATCAGTTGCATACCTGGTGGATTTACCTCCGAGTTTATCTCAGGTACACAATGTTTTTCACATTTCGATGTTGAGAAAGTATATGCCAGATCCATGTCATGTTTTGAGTCCAGAGGTAGTTCAGCTGGAAGATAAACTATCTTATGAGGAACAACAGGTCCAGATTCTTGACCACAGGGAGAAAGTGCTACGGAATAAGGTGATTAATCAGGTAAAGGTTTTGTGGAAAAACCACATGATGGAAGAGGCAACATGGGAATCTGAAAATGCAATGAGGGATAAGTACCCCCATTTATTCGAAAAGTAAATAAATTGCGGGGACACCATTTTCTAAAGGGGGGAAAGATGTAACATCCCATGTAAATAATGAATAATAGATATTTTTATCTATGTCAATTAATGAATTAGATAGTGTTTTAGAGGCTTAAAATTAAAATAAATCAAATCTTAAGCATGGAATAAAGTAATATTTTTAAAAGATTGTTTTACTGCCATTTGATGGCAAACCATTTTTAAATATATATTTTGAAAATTTTATAAGTTATGTTTGTCAAAATAAACATATTCATTATGATTGAGACATTAAAATTTACTTTGTGTGAATTTTTGGTATTTTTCTGACAATGATCATTTTTTAATGAATAGTAAAAAATACAGCATTTTACATCAAAACTGCTTTTTAATCTAATTTATTTATATGATTAGATTATCTTTTGAATTGGTTTAAAAGTGAAATTAGAATATATGTTTACCATTTAATCCAATAGTGGTCATTGGAATTAATTTCACTTTGAAATTGGACTTAAACTAGTGTCAATCTTTTGATACTTATTGTTTCATAAAAACACGCTATTTGCTCTGACAATGGGAATTAATTATTAAATTAATTAATGAAAATTATATGTTTTGAATTTTTTACAATAGACAACATTTTTGAATTCAGAATATCAAATATATCTTGGGGTGATGTTTTGGTATTTTTCTGAAAAAACTTTAATTTTTGATGAATAGTGAAACCACTAAGTGGTACTTAAAAAACTAATTTTTCGTTTAAATGAAATTTTACCACCTCTGTGTTTTGAATTTCAAAAATCAGACATACATGGTTTTCATTAAGAAGTAAAATGTGGTTCAATGGTATTAAAATAAATATTTTTGTGAATAGTAACTTTTATGTTTTTAATCACGATTAGTGGTAATTAGTGTAGTTTATGGTAAAAATAATGTTTTAATAATATGAAATGACCTAGACACATGTCCTAACCTTATTCCATGTGTAATGGCCGACCAAGACAATCCATTGGTCAACATGGGGACCCCATGGAGCCACTTTGGTTGGGAAATGACATAAATAACATTTTATTTAATATAAAAGTAAAAATGACCCAAACATGAGTTATTTTACTAAAACAATTTTTACATGGGGTTATACAAGTCATATTTTTTATTATAAATATTCATTGGAAATCTAAAAATATTTCCTACATCATAGTATTGTTTTAATAATTTTTATACTTTAAATAAATTAAATTATTTATAACATCATGATGATGCAGCGATGACCTCATTAATAAAGGATTTAAATAAAATGAAATGATAGTGTAAAATCTATGACCTACATGTGTCCAAAACCTATTGGTTGGGTTGATTTAGAACCCTAATCACCATAACCTAGAATTATATCAATATGGGTCTTTTTTAATCTGAAACTCATTTTAAAATAAAGTAACATTTATTTATTTTCCAAGAGTGCCCCTCCTCTCCTCTTATAAAATGCCCCCACCTCTACCTCCTTTCCCACACATCCAAAGCCTTTGACTCGGCCAACCGCTGCCCATTTTGTCTCTCCACTTCCCACTATTACTTCTTGAAGCCTCACTTTTGGCATAAGTCTTCCCAAGGAAGCCATTGAGCTCAAATCAAAGGGAGTTACCCGATTTTAAGGTAATGTGTTCACTTGAGTCCTTTTGTTTTATTTTGCTTCTCCAACCCCCTAAACTCTTTTTATTCATTTCTTTTGTAAAAACTACAGTATCTTAAATATACTAGGATGTTGTTATAAGAAGGATTCGAACTACACTTACACACACCTACATCTAATGGTTAAAGAACATACTGTTTCTGTGGATGATGAATTTATGCCTCCCGAAACGATGATTGTTCAACATTCTTTTAACACATTTAAAGGTGGACATTATGATGACACTATATTTATATATTATATATAATATTTTTATGTTTTCCTTAAGCTTATGTATTTTTCGTTTTGGTCACACCATTATGGTTTCCATTATGGGTAAACGTGATATCTTCATTTAAGGAAGTGCGGACTACTGCCCCCTCAAAGTTATTTGATTCGTTAATACCATATGTGGGATGTTTAAAGGAAGGAGTTATGATATTATATGTGATATTAAACTGGAATTATAATATTCCTTTATATCATTATGATTCCATTTCATAAAATATGAAATAGAAATGGAAGCAGTGTTCATGCGTACGTACGGCTTACCATCTCCATGAACGGTGCATTTCATTTATTACCTCTAAATGTTATATAATATTATAAATGCATGAATGTACTGGATATATATGATATATATGATATCTACATCATGAATAACATTCTGGATATAATGGATAAATGAAAAACTTGTAATTATAAAGGGTTTATTTTTGACTCATGTACCAATGACCGTTAAAACGACCGTTATTAACTTAAATAATTATATAATTTTAATGAAATGGAAATAAGTGATATAAAAGGAATAATGATCTTGAAAAAGGTTCTTAAACAAGTAGAAATTAACTTAATTTTCTAATTCAGGAGATTAAAGAACGACCGAGTCAAGTCGGACCTGAGGTATGGGACTTCGTCTCAATCTCCTTTCATTGAGGCATATTTTGTTTTATACACAACCTTATTTTATATAGTATATAAAACCCTATGACATTTCATTTATCCAAAACGAATCTTTTTTATATGAAGCGTTTTACTAAAAGACAAAAGGGAATGTTTTTGTCGTACGTATGCGGAGACAATGAATTCTCCGCCGCCGTGACCATTATTTGAGTTTCGGCTTCCTCTACAAGCCATACATTTTTTTAAAAAATTACCATGTTTTACTTTTATTTTATTTTGGTATTGAAAATGGTTTTCATAATGTTTTTATTTCAATGTGTTGTATTGATATATTGTAATTGAAATGTGGAAATTTTATGTTTCCTTTATGCATGTTTTATGTGATACGATTATGTTGTGGTTCATGGGCATTATTATGATGACGGGTGGTTCTGTGATAAACTAAGGGCGGGTGAGCCCGATATAGCTCTCCAATGCATTGGGTAATGCGGAGGAGTGAAACATTAAGGTTTCTATGAAGAGATTTAGGGAATATGTTGTGATGGGTATTCCAAACGTAACCAAGAGGGTTACTCCCTGTGTAAGAATGTTATGAATGACTCATGTTACCTTTATGTCTTATAATTTCTATGATTTATTCATGACTTGATGAGGTATGTTAAAGTGATTATTTTTTCTAGGTAAAGTATGATTTCATTCTTATGTATATATGAACTCATGTTTCCTTTCCATATTTTTATAACCCATACTGAGCTTTTTATGCTCATCCCAAGTTTTTTTGAAATGTTTTTCACAGTTCAAGGGAATGGTAAATGATATGATGATAGTGTCAAGGAAGTGTCAAGAAAGAATCCATTTTTTATTTTAAATATGTTCCGTTGATGGGAAAAAATGAATACTATCATTA
This sequence comes from Viscum album, assembly GCA_963277665.1. Taxonomy (NCBI): domain Eukaryota; kingdom Viridiplantae; phylum Streptophyta; class Magnoliopsida; order Santalales; family Viscaceae; genus Viscum; species Viscum album. The sequence continues at coordinate 2,143,680,456 of OY728132.1, forward strand.
TGTAACCACTTTGTTTAAATGTTGAATGTAATTCAAGTTTTATGATCTAATTATCTAAAACTCTAAACCCGAAAAGATCCTCAATGTGTAATCATGTAATAACTCAAGATTAAGTAAGGTTTAAGGATGGGGCCTTATACTTATAGTCCTCATGTTTCACAATGATTTTAATGAACAAAATAACCACTAAAATCCAATGTGTTTTTGTGGTGTATGTTGTGGAGAGAATGAAACATATAAAAAACAAAAAAAAATTCCCTAGATAGAATTTCATTGTCAAATTAAATATGTTTCACAACTATAAGAAAAGTGAAACTCTTATATATTTAATGTATAAGGGATTGTGTTTGGACAATATGAATTCATCATGTTTTATTAAATTATGTGACTAAAGTCCATTATTGAGGTTTAATATGGAGGCCTTTTTTTAAGCATTCATGCTATAAACTTATAAATATAGTATCTAACTCTCTATGAACGTTATTTTACTATAACTATTTTATATAAGTAATATATATATATATATTATACATGGAAAAATCCAAATATAAATGGGAATTATGGATGATTATTTGATACAGTCAGAAAATTTGATGATTAAGATGAATGGTGCAATATGAAATGAAGAGGAATTGAAAGGGATTGAATGAAAGTTATCATGAATGACTTTGATGAATTTATATAAAATATATTTGAATATATAATATTATACCTAGATTTTATTTTCAAATAAATAGATGGAATCTAATACAATTAGAAAAATATATAATCTGGTGAGGACATTGATAAATGCCACTAAGGTGTTGATACTTATTATTAGAATATTATTAGTTTTATTTTCATACCACTTCATAGCTTTAATTAGGGGATTATTCTGTCCAAAGTGATTTTAATGAAGTTTAATATAATGTGTTTTAGTCTTTTATGTGTGGATGAAATTTATATAGCATTTTTAGGGAATACAATTCTTAAATTATAAGATATTCATTTTAATGGATGATCATTTTTCGACAATATAAGTCGTCATATAATTAATGTTCTAACTACTGTATGACCATAACCATTACTATAGGGAACTTTATTCCCTATATATCAATATTTTTTAATTTCATGAATGTACGTAAAGAATCAATGTACCAATAATATTGAGAAAATATGACAAAGGTTATTTGAGAGGGTATCTACTAACTATTGGATTAATATAGACTCATTTATAAAACATAAAACATTATAATTCACCATTTAATTAATGGATACTTTATGAAATTGTATTTTGTATTACCTTACATATTTAATTACATATTTGAACATCATCACTCATCAAATTATATCATCTTCATTCCATTTCAAGTTGTATAGTTATTTATTTGGAAACCTAATTTATGGATTTGGTATAAAATTAATGAATTCTCAAAATCATCGTATTGGGATTGACCTATGAAGAACCATAGATATAATAATTAGTATTAATGTTTCATTTTTGCTGAAAATTATAAATTATAAATCATCATTGATTAGGAGGATCTAACGATAACTTATGTGAACTATGTGACTGTGGAAAAAGAAGTTAGCATTGAAATATTATTATGAAGCCAGGTTATATATTATTACCACATTGTTATGTTTTTATGAAAAAATTAAATGTATATGTTTATAAAAAAATCAATTTTTCCATTAAAAATTAATTGTGATATATGCTAATCTAGGAATGATTATTTTATATTAACCATTGATTTTTCCACATAATGATACGTCAATCTTTTTCTCAGTCGTGATATTTAAATGATTTCAATTTTTTTACACTTAGTGGGAATTTTTGCTCACCCCTTCTTCAATTTATTTTACCTTTGGATATAAATAACTCCATAATGTAAGAATGGTATATAAGAGTATAATATGTGGAGTATTTTTGGATATATATTGAAAAAAAGTTGTAAAATAAGCAATAATTTGTTGTATGTTAAATAAATTATAATTCAATTTAATGAAATGGATTTTTTTTATTTGAAGTACTTGTTAATTACATATAACTCCAAATCCTAAATGTCACTGGATATGTGAGTGACTCTATACTGGTAATTTAAATTTAAAATATTAATTGTTTTGTTAGGGTTCGTTTAGTGAGTATCAATTCAAATTTTTAAATGATATGATTGTAACATCTGACCTAATAGTGTGGGTTTGATGATCCATAGTTAGTATTATAGAATGGTTTAGAAAACATTATATATTAATATATTATTGACATCAGATAATTTAAGAGTAAGGAACACTTATTTAGGACATATGTGACATGATATTATGGTAATTAATAAACTTGTTCGAGATTCTTATAGGAATAAATGAATAGCACATGATTGATTTATAGATATTTCATTATATTGAAATATAATTTTATGTACAGCTAATTCTAGTTTTTTGATAAAAGTATTTTTATTATTTTGTATTATATAATATTGTGATGAAACAATTTATTGAATTGGGTATATGGTTACATCATTGACATCTAAAAAAAATATTATTTAATATTTTCCTTAAGAAAATAAAAATGTTACTCCTAATGGATTTTAATTCTATAAATAATATAAAATCAATATTTATGCACATATTTTTTGACTATTTTATTTAATTATATAGTTTTAATGATAAAATTAATTATTTTTATTAATGATTTTTATTACTAAAAGTGAAACCTGATGGTCATGTGATTTGTCATCATATTTGGTGAGGCATTAAGGCTCAAACCAATGATTGAAGGATGATAAGGGAAGAATGAAAACTATATGTCATAATTTTTTAATATATTGAAAGTAATTTCATATAAAATGTTATGTTAAAAACATAATTAATTGATAAATATTATTTTTCTTTTAAAATAATTCTTTACAATGCATTATTAGTTATATTGTATAAAATTTTATTTCTAAATGGATTAATCATATTCTATTTACATATTCTATTAGTTAAAAATGTTATTTTATAAAATTATATATATTGATTCATAATAAAATATTATTATTTTTTTAAATGTATTTCTTTTATTTATAGTTCCTTATTATAAAAAAATTGACATATTTTTCTAAAATTGTTTTTTATCGAAATTTAAAATTTCCAATGACATATATATTTCATTTTACTATATATTGTTTAAAAACAATTATTATTTACTCAATTATGGTTGTAAAAAATAAATTTCAATTATTATAAGAATATTTAAAAAACAATGTTATTATATATTACTATAAATAATTATTTATCAATACTATTATAAAGAAGAGGCTTAAAAAAATATAAATGTAATCAGTCATGACAGACAAATGTTTTCATTATCAATAAATGTATATTTCAACAACATTATGATTTTGAAATAAAATTTGAATAACCAAATTTATGAATTATAATTTTATAAAAATGATTTCATATTTCTAATCAACACATTGAAATTATATTAGGGAGACATTTTTGGATATTCTTAAAAAATGCTACTTTTTTGTTAAATTTCCAAAATTATAGTTTTTATGAATACCCTAACTATTATAAAGATTTTATGATATATTTTCTAAATAAAAAAAATAAAACCAATTATTCAAACAAAAATATTTTTGGAATACAATAATTAATTTATAATTTTATAGTACTATTTATAATCATGAATTTAGATTTTTTGAAACGAAATAAATTTATATCCTAGTAAAAAAATTGGTTTCATACATTTAATAACGTAATTTGAATATTACATATAGTAATATTATTTATTTAAAAATATTAATACTCATTTTATTAATTATTTTTCCAACTAATTTCAATTAAATAAATTCCACACAACATTACTTACATAAAATAAATAAAATAAACCATTTTTTAACGAAGAATACCCCTCCACAAGGTTAAATACCAATAAATTATCACAGTACAATATAATAAAAATATATTAATCATGTATTCCCTATAATTTTACCTCTTAGTAGTATATATAAGTAATTTATAATGTTGTATAGTGATCATTTGACATTTTAAAAAGATAATTGTCAAAGTAAGTTTTCCCACCCTCTTCTATAATTTATTTTTAAATTCATTATATTTCAATTCATTTTCTCAAAAAAATTTATAATGATTCATGTCTATAAATATGTTATTAAATTATCAAATATGTATCACAACATCAAGTCATTATAATACAATCAAAATATGTCATAATTCATAAACATACATGTTTCCATTAAAAGTTCCTAAAATATTGGTATTGTGTGCGTGTATTCATATAAAAGATATCCATGTCTAGATACCAATAAGTTGTTATAGGATATAACTATAATTAACATTATATTAATAAACCTAAATTGGTTTCAATTAAAAAACATGATCTTCTATTAGTTCATGACAAGGGAGCATAAATTTTGACCTAATTTGACACTGCAAGGTGAGAGGCTTTGGATAATACAAAATATATTTATGAATTATAATAATGTATTATTTCTTATTGATATTTCATGCATGGATAATTACTGTATATTAATTAATATAACTATATTATAATTATTTATTATAATATTAATTAATATTTTAAAATTATAAATGTTCTAATAATCCAAATATTTAAATAAAAATAATAAATCAAAATTTAAAACAAAACTTCGATTCAAGCCATTATCCCTTAAAAAATTTGAAATAAATTAATTATTAATTTTTTATCTGATCAAGAATATTAAAAAATAATAATATTCCCTTGTAGTTGATTGTTTTATCATGGGTCTAGTTATTATATAGTAATTTTTAATGTGATTAAAAAATTTGTATTATAGTTCAAGTTCTTTGTCTCAATTTCAATCTCTTGGGAAATACTTAAAATTATGATACAACTATTATTTGAAATAATTTACACATTTAAATTAACATATTTTATAGAAAATGATGTTTTAAATTTTTTTTGTAATTCTATTTCTTTATATTCATCAACTTGTTTATTATTCATTATCTAATAAGTATAAGAAATATCTAACCCAAATCATTATGTTGGGTTTATTCACATATTACTTTATCTCTCTATATATTAATCAAGTCATTTTACAAAATATTAATATGATTTTGATATTAATTATTTTTCATTTTTCATTCATCTTCTTGGATAAATTCATTTAATTATGAATCCATTTATACAATTTCTTAAATAGAATCCAAAATAAGTGTAGATATTATTTTTTACAATGTTCTTCTAAAGGGATATTATAATTTTAATAATTCGTTACTTTCGTGGTTTGATTATTTATAAATTTTATAATACATTAATTTTTTATAAACCCTTTTGGTTTCATTTTTAAAATGGTTTTTGAATTTTATGTATGTCTCATTGTACTTGAAATCATAAATAAATGTTACAAAAATACCATTGAACATTTTTCTTGGATTATCTTCAATATAATAACCAGGTTCAATTAAAAAAGTAATAATTTAATTTATATTTTTAAATAATCATTTTTTTGTTTAAAATTACATTTTAAAAAAATCATGTCCACAATGAATGATTTTGTAACTATTATTTGAATGTTAAATATAAATATGATATTAAATTAATATAATAAATTAAATTTATAAATATATTTTGAATGGTTATCATCAATGTCATCAAATGTTATATTTTACACTTTTTATAAATATTTTTTCCTTAGATATTAGCTTTCTCATAAATAGAAACTGTTCCAAAAAAATTAATTTCATTAATATTCATTTTTTGTACATGTATGTAGTCCTATAGATGTGATATCTGTTTAAGATAAATGATCCAACACTACCATTGTCTATGAAAATCATCCTTTGTTCACAAATATAACCTATCATGTAATTACTTAAAATGATAATAACATATTCTTCTCAATTTTTATTGAAGGGGGATTACAAATATACTCATACAATTATTTATTTGGGGAATTATTTAGTAAACCTTATAACCATTAGTTATATAATATAGATAAAAATATTTCATTATCATAAATTAATGTTATGTATCTAATGAGTTACATAATATTATTAAATAACTTTTAAATATTTACATGGTTATCATGTTATAATTATTTATATAATTTAATATTTTTCATATTCAGACAAATATTTTCTTTTACATATGTGGATGTGATTAGTGAGAGTTGATTTATAAAACTATCCATCATATTTGGTAATGTTTTATATATGATGATTTGATAATTTATAGATCATGGACGAAACCTAATCCACTTTGGGTCAATTTCCACTTTGTGATGTTGTTCTTGGTAGTGACCCTTGACATAATCAAATGATTTTATCTTTTTTAATTTTTTCAAAATATAATAATTATGTTATTACCTAATATATAAAAATATATTTCAAAATAATTATGTTATGTATTAGGACATATTATCTATGTTGTAATTTTTATGATTATTATAAATTATACCTATGTTTTTTCACATTCCCGTTTGTTTATGATATACTATCTTATGTTATTTGATTGTTATCAACAGTTTTTAGCTTTTTGAGTGCATGATCTGATCCATTATTTTTATCATTTTCCCTTTCTCGGAATATATTTATTTAGTATGATATATATACAAGGGTTTCATGCCGATATAAATTTGTAGGATATTTTGAAGAATAATTCTTCAAATAACGAATCATTAAAGAGAATGGAAAATATTTCTCATCAGATATAATGTTTAGGTGTCTTTTATATCTATTTATTTTAATTCACTATAACTATAAAGATAAATGGGTCATGGGTTTTCATGTGACAAAATTTTTTTTATGATATATTAATTATGGATGGTTATGATTGGTTCACATTAGTCTGTAAAAAAACTAATTTCAAAATGATGTATTTTTAGCACTAGGTCTGGGATTGTGGGTTAGGAGAACCACATAGTCCACTCAATCCATGAACAATGAAATAGATTTAGTAATTGAATGTGGAATTATAAGATATTTTTAATTCATATATCTAATTTAAAATTTCATCTTAAGAAAATATATTTTTCTTACCCTATGTTTATGTATTATTGATTATAGTTTTCTTATTGAAAACCACTTTTCCCCATTGATATAATAAATCAAATCATCATTATAAAGAAAGGATAATTTTTAAAATATAATTATTTATCTTAATTTATAAAACATAAATATGAAAATCCCCATTGAAATTATTTATAAATTAAAAAATAAGGAGAAACTGTTTTGCTGATAAATCTTTTCTGTCCATAGTCTTTATACTACAACTCCATTTAATTAAATTATACAACATTCATATGATATAATGATAATGATTACTTGAAAAATATTATGAATTTTTTAAATATTAAACTAAATCTCTTCTTTTGGTGGTATCCCAAATAAATCTTTAAGTGATACATTAGGATGTATATATACTATAACACCCTATTCAGAGATCCACTTAACCTATTCTCTAGGATAATGGTCCACTATATCATAGGCTCACATCCCTATATGATAAAGGATACTAACAAGAATAAAGTGTATAATTAGGTCATTGTGGGGACAATATAACCTCTTCTGAATATGATAATAATGGAAATAACATCATAATCTAGAAGATGAGATAAATGAAATAGAAAATTCATTAATATAAACATATTGTAAAAATGTAGTTAATTTTGGAAATAATAATATAAATCATGATATCTATACATGTTACTTAATATTTATATGTGGGAATATAATACAATAATAGGCATGTAGAATCTCTAGTGGATGATCATATAAGATAAAATCAAAATAATTTAAAAAATAACTCTAGTATATTGGAATAAACTACCATGTTTCTCAAATAATATATTCATGCACTAATGATACGTCCTTTATTTCTAATGTCAATCCCATATGTCTGAACCCTTACCTGATCTAAATTAGATAATGTCTATACATGTCCTGAGGGGCCCGTTTTGGGTGTAATTATTAACAATTTAGTCCACCAAAATGATGTTATTTTCATACATAAAGAGTTATAAATATTATATACGTACATAAATAAATAGAAATTATTGAAATCATAAAAACTTGCAACCCACTATATTCATGCCTTAAAATCAGAAGGAGTGTTTACTATCTTCAACTAACACTTGGTGGGCCAATATAATCATTGTCAATTATAAGGGATGAAGATCAATATCTCATCCGCAAACATATCACCCATCACTATTCCAATCTGATTCCACATACATCAAATGTGGATTAATAAATTATCACATAGTCCTTCCAAATAAATGTATCACAATTCCCAATAATATATATTTAAATAATTACAATCATCTTAATAACCCAGTGTCCTAAAATCAATCATAACCCCCTCAGACATCTTCTAGAATAACCTCCAACAACTAAACATACCAACTGCCCGATACATGATGATATTTATCTTTTTATGAGTAATAAATCACCATAATATTAGTATCCAGACATTTTATGGAATGATGAGATCAAATATCTCATCATCCCTTTCCATCAAGGAAAATATATACCTCATGCCTTATCCCCCAATTGATGTTATCTCTCATTATCAAGAAGTAGATTTCTTCAGTTACCAAATCCTCCATAACCTTTGGTAAATACCATACCCTAATACTATAAATCAACAAGGACTCCAACCAAAATGAGTGTTCATTAACAACACAGTTGAATCCAAATCAGAATATACATTTCTCAAACATTAGTACATGAAAAACATTGTTAGATGAAATCCCCAACCATTTCTTAACCGAGAGCTACTAACAACCTTTTCTCCATACACATTCATATTTTCCGATCTACGGAATTTTAATCCATATCTATATAATGTGGAATAAATTTTTTCTCTCAAATTCTTATTAAATATCACGAGAAATGTCACCCCTAATGAATCGTTTTTATCAATAATGATTATCACTATAACCCAATAAAATCTGGTTCATTTCCAACCCATTACCTCATATGCAATTCCACTATTAAAAAATAAATTACATTAAAATAATTAAATTTGATTAATATACCATATATCTAATTGCATTAAATAATAATTAACATTAGTATATAGGAAATATTATTCCCATACAAAAATGAAAACATCAACTAACTGGTTACATGAAAAGAATTTTTTTACTAATGTTATCACCAGGACAAACCACATATGAAATTTAGGAATGTATCCCATAATTGGTGTATAAAATGGGGATAATATAAAAACCCTACACCTTATATTTGTATGTTCTCACATTTCAATTACATACATATATTGTAAGATGAAATGAGACAAATCGAGATTTTATAAAAACACCCTTTAATTATTTTCAATGTACTCGAATAGAAATATCGTTCTAAATGGTGATGTAAATAAATAATGGAATTAATGGGAATAAATAACATAGATCTATGTTACATATCATTTAACATCATAAAAATTGATTCTCAAATGAAAGATGGATATATAATCCTAGAAGAAGGAGGATGAGTTCCCACATAGACTAGTGGAGGAATAAATAACTTGGGGAAAATTGATAATAAAAAATAAACACGGGAGCGATAGATTCAATAAATCATCCCCCTTAATGAACAACATAGTTAGGACACCTTTATGGTATATCAATGCACAAATCATGCAGTGGAACTATATAAATAAACCCCTACAAAATTGTTAACATGGTACGTCTGTACATTATGGATAATCGTGCTCCAACCATGAACAATCACTCTCTATGTTTCACTATGTGTAAGGTCTAGGTTGTATACCTTTTAATAATGTTCCTAGAATGTGTTCACCTTCTTAAATTTATTTCATTTTCTTGATAATGTGTTATGTACACATCTCATGGGTTTTTTCTAATTTTACTATATCTAATAATGGATTCCACGGTTTTATATTTGGAAATAACTAGTCTTTCACCAACCATGCGATTATTGATATGCCTATTATACATTAGTTCTCGAAGATCCTCATTACCAAACTATATTTATTTTGAAAAAATTACGAGTCCTTAAAACCAATCTACAATAAATGCTATAATTCATTAAAATTTCAAAAAATAATATCCAATTTTCAATTTAAAATATGGGTGATCCACCAAACCTGATATTAAAAATTATATATGAATTTGGAATTATTTTAAAAAATTGGATATTAAAACCTCCTCCCCCTTAAGATATATCATCATATATCTATGTGGTATCAGGTAGAAATTGTACTAAATACTCCCATATTATAAGAACCACCCTATTCTATCATTTTTACTTAGTAATAGGTCAATTTGCTGGTGGTGCTCACTACATTAAGAATTATCCACTTAGTCACTCACTGAGCCAGACCAAATTTTTTATAGTACCAGAAACTATCATCTAAATATAAATATACCCCAAATTACATACTGAAATTTATTCTCATAATCAATTTCTCATTCCCTACCATTGTCATATATTACACCAACAGGGTCTTCTATCATAAATGGTTCCAAAGATTCCATGAATCATATTAGATACCATAAAAACTCAACATTATATATATATATATTCATTCCAATAATGATCTTGAATTATTATGAATCTCATACAATATAAAAATCATAGTTGATTCCCTCATACTAGACCAGACTTTGTTAATTCAAATAAAACAAATACATCTTGTTCAACCATTGATGTCATGACAATAACACAATGATACATGGTCAAGATCATGGAATACCTATATTTATATGTGGGTCCCTAACCTATAATGACCTTTCCAGTTCAATAGAATGCACCTAGCCAAATGTATGACAGCTTATATCATAAAAACCATATAGAGGTGCACCATTATCATCTAGTGATCCCACTATTGGGTCTATCCTTCAATTTTTATCTATCAATCTATATTCCATGACCTATGCATGCTATAGAATCTTGGATATCAGTTCCTAATATGTCTCTTTTTCCAAACTTATATCCATGATTTTTTCCAAATCCATGACACCCGACTATCTAAAAATCATTCTTTCAAAACATCAGCAAGACCCCTATCTTGATGATTTCCAAGAATTCATTCAGAGGATTCTCATATTACGTCTAATCCAGACACTACATCCCACACTAAAAATATCATGTTGATAAACCACTCCACAATTGTCTATTATAAACTCTATCTTATCCTTCCAATTAAGACTACTCAAGGTCACTATATTGGAAACTTGAAGCACCAATTCTAGTCTCAGATATATATATCACCAAGCTCGAATAGGTATCATAAATCAAGTGTCTATCAGCCCTCAACTCATGACTCACCACCTATAAAATTTGGCCAACCTGAATATTTTTACTTACTCATTAATACCATAGTGAAAACCTTCATTCAAATTACACAACCATGAAATGGAATTACGTACCATATAAATTAAAATTAAAAATATATATATACAACATGTTTTATAGTCAAATACATATGTCTCCCCTACTTCCAATTCATGAAAACATTGACACAAACGACACTAAATGTCAATCGGATAAAAGAATCGAAGAATAGGGTCAAAACCCCTTTTAATTTGGTCTCTCATGCCCAACACCATATACCTATTGTTCCAAAAATCTCATATTTAGTTCATTGAGAATGAATGTGTCATGCTTCACCCATTGATCTTGGGGAATCTGATAATGGTAAAATATCATATACATCTAATTGATCATTATGGTTTAAACATATTTTCCTCTATTACCTTTTCAAATGATTGGTTATGTGACTGGAACTCCCAAGTCAAATAATCTGTAAATGGATCAACTCCATGAGATACCATATAATGTTTATTATTTCTTAAACCATGTTCCCCCTAATAATATCATCACTCCATTGCCCAAAATCAACAATCTTTTGTATATTCCCTACATTCCCCTTATCCAATATATATGAGTCATGATTAACGAGACCCTTAGGGAATCATCCCATGATTTATCTAATGGAATAAAGTCTTCAGTCTTATGATTACCCACTAGATTTCATCTATGTGTCATAATGATAATGAATAAATATCATGGTCAATATTAAAAATTACAGAAATATATATTAAAAATTTTAAAATCAATTATTTTCATCACATCTCACCATAATTACACTTCTCTTTCTCACCATCGCACATGTTATATATCATCATGTCGCCTTAAATACCCATATAGGAGTTATGAATAACATTTCATGTATATTATATAAATTTAGTTTGGGTTGGTTGAGTAGAATTCCATAGAACATATATATAATAATATTTTGATTAAAAGTTTGGTGAAATTTTAAACAAGTATCCATATTAAATTATTTATTCATTCCAATATCATATTCATGACCACTTGAATCAAATAGAGAGGCTAAAATATCATCTCATTAGGGGCCTCATACATTGGCTTGTTGAGATGATTTTCCCTAAAATATCTATTAATGGGAATAAAAATTACCTTTTTTTCTCACATTAAACATCCCAACCCATCTTGGTGTATTCTAGTTTCCCAATGATAATAAAAAACATATACCCATATCATATGACATGAGGTGATTTTGATGACGCATTAATACTCCACACCTTCCACAGTGGTCCATGTGTCAAAAAACTATAAGGTTGTAACATCACAACCCATTTGGCCACTATAGGGGTAAATCAATCAAATACATAATCAACAAACATTATATCTTTTTCCAACTCCTGGAATCTTTTCCCCTCCAGGCATGGGCCTGTATAAACCCAGACATGAGATCATTACCAAGTTCTAAATCGACACTAGTCTCTTGTCTACTATATCAAAAATAATAAGAGGAAAAAGGAAATGAAACACCACTGATATAACTTATAAAAACCTGACACAATAACCACATAATAATTGATCCATAATGAATTATAACATGGGATTATGAAACACATCATCATACAAAAATTTCTATCATAAAGTAGTTATTTTCTGATTACATGATAGTGGGGAGGCTATACCTTTTGTTTATTATAATATAGATGGATATAAAAATACAATGAATGAAATAAGGGAAAATTCATAATGAGTAATATACAATCATAAAATATATATTGATTAGTATGTAAATAATAAGGGAAATTATCACATCCATACCTACAAAATATTTTTCAAATTTCATATATTCATACAGAAATATACATGTGAGATAACCCATTTCTGATCATATACGACAAACTCAAAAGTCCAAAATTGTACTACAACATGATGAAATTATTCACCATTATTTATCATCCCTCTATCCCATAATCTATTATCATTTCCTAAATCTCTAAGGTCTATCTCCTAGGTTTTATACCTTATATAATCTCAAATCCATAAAGTCTACATGCATCCTGAAGGGCCTAATGTTGGGTGTGAATAGAAACCCAGTATCCCACCACTAATGAGTGTCTATCTAACATACATATTTGTACATGTGTATGAATATGTAAATATATATCATTTTAAAAATGTATAAAAATAAATTAAAATTTTAACTCATGCCAAAAATCCAGTAGTACAAGTTTACTTATATCTTCCAACACAAGTTTTTAATATATATTCATAGTAACACATTCAGTATTAACTAGTATATCTCATCCATATATTTATCAGCCAGCACAGCATGTCATCCAATACCACATACATCACAGATTTATTAATATCATTGTACCATCATCCCTCCAAATTAATTATCAAATGTCCCAAAAATTTCATTTAAAAAAGCAAAATCGACTTAATAACCAAACTTATCAAAATAAATCAAATGTCCCTAAAAATTTCAATAAGGAAATAGACTTCCTCTCTAAAGATCACATCCTAATGATTGATGATGTTAATCCTTAAATAAGTTATAATACACCATTACCTCATCAATTTGATGTCACATGGCATGGCTAGATCCATCCTTCTGTCATCTCGACCCACCCATGAAAACATATACAAAGATCCCAAACCCCAACTCATGGACTCATTCACCATAATATATGGATTCAAATAGTTACCACCTTCAAAATAACTAATAGATGATACCAACCCCAAAGCCTTCTTATTGACAGAGTGTTACACCCACTACGATTGGTCCACAAGATGTTAAATGAAATCTTATATATCCACAAAAATCTCTAATGGAAAAATTGTCCAACTGAGATGAGAGGAAAGTAACAACCATTTCCTTATCCAAAACAATATGACATACATTTTCCAAATGTGACCTTCATTGACCTTCCATGGTATATTTATCCATATCTTCCTAAAACTGATGATTATGTCAACAAAATTAGGATGGTCAGTACCATCCCATATATATGAGGTGATTCTAATTTCGTGGAAAACCTCATCATCTCAATGTTGGCGATTAACAATTCCCAAATATATCATGGAAAATCCAAAAAATAAACTTAGAACTGATTATTTCATAATATTGTTTTATTAAATTATATTAATGAAATCAAAACAACTGACCAATCATTCTAGAATCGTCAAACCTAGATCAACATAGTCAAATAGACCATAACACTCCCATCAGTATCTCACAACATCAATTAAATGTTATTTTGAAAATATTTATGTAAATAATGGTTTTATAATTACTACTGAAACATTGATATTTAAAAATACATCCCATAAAATTCAGATAAAAAAAATATACTGGGTACCACCAACATTATGCTTGTAGGAACTGAATTTTTGAATACCAGCCTCTAATCCATGACATAATAGAAAATATTTTGTTTCAAACAACCACCCATGAATATATGGGAAATTAATTATGAACTAATTATAATTTTAAATTGTGAGATAAATTAAGATGGGACAATATAGGATTAAATAACAAAAAATTAAACAAAAAAAATTCCACAACGTTTAAATTAGTGATTAAATTAAAAAAGCGGGAAATTACTAGAGGAGTAAATATGATCTCCCTGGATGATTGAGGAGGTATATGAAATGGGAGAAAAAATAGAGAGAGAGACACATAATTACTCGAGGGTATTCTTAAAAATTCGCCCCCATTGATGAAAAATAGTGTTTGAAATCATGGTTTGGATAACAATGCACCTGTCATGTGGTTCCACTACTCAAAGGCACACCCTTAAAAATTATTTTCATAGTTTGGCGACACATTTGGGAAAGTTGTGAAGCAACCTTGTAAAATAGTTATCTATGTTTCAGTAAGTTTGGGGTACAAAAACATTGTATTTCCAACCGCACATGACCCATGTATAGGCGATGTAATTTATTAATGGTTACTCAAATATTACTTCAGACGCATTTCATAATTTTTCCTAACTATGGTCTAGTAAATAACAGTTATCACTGGTTGCTCTGAATTTTTATCAGTAATATTGTTCCAACCATTATCTCGATTCAATATCAAATAGAAATTGGGTCTCAAAATTGAATGCTCTCAAAATAGAACTAGGCCTTCGAGAATGTTATTTGGCCTCACATCACATATATAATCAATGGAATCCTGCATTTATATTTAAAAAAATAAATTTCAAATCCCAATTAAAATGATTTCCCATAAAAAACAAGAAATACTAATAAATAAAGAATTATAACCAAGTATAAAACATATCATATTACATATACCACTTCCAAAAGTGTGGTTTATGATTAAACATTGTTCAACACAACAACAAAGACAATATAATTACATTTCGTTGATCGAATATAAGTCGTAAAAACTCCAAATCACTGAATTTTAATTTCCCAAATATGAGAAAATTTGAATGAGAGGATAATAAAAAAATTTAATGATATATATTGATATGTGAACAATAAATTAAAATATAATCTATTCCAATTATATGGTCCAATATGATCTTATGGATGAATTAAAAAATATATGATGCAACTGTATTTCATATTATAATTGGTGATTTTTGACATTTAATTAATTAAATATAATTATTTTTATGGATTTACTAATTCCCATAGAATAATAGATAAATTCCATATGAAACCCTATACTAGTCAACTTCCCATTTGAATATTAAATTATTTTATTCTCCTATATTAAATAAATATGATTCTGAATAGAATTATCTAATATATAACAGTTAATAGTGAATAAATATTTTTGGGTCCATATCAATGCCTAATCAACAAATATAGATTGACATTAATTGAATAATATCAATGATTATTCTTCCTTCTACGGGGTTTATTGGGGATACATTCTTTGATCTTTCACTATTTAACATTGCTAAAAAATGTTGGTTACATGACCATAAGCATGACTCCCCATACAATATTGGCTTCTGAATATTAGTGGGGGAGTGATATTTATATTGGGGAGACTATAACCCCTGGTATTAAGTGTAATAAAAGAATAAATAAACCATATCTACAAAAAAATGTATAGACATATTAGATAACCACAAAATGATCCTACTAAAAAATCGAATATATAATAAGGTAATAATGAAATGATGAACTAGAATGTAAAAAATTGTCCTTCTTGAAATAATATCAAAAAAAAGATAGAAGACTCCAAAAAAGTTTGGAATGTCTCCAGTATCTAACCACATTTCATTCCCACCTCTACACTTCATCCTATATTGTAGAAAACCAATAAACAAAAAAGAAATTCCCTTATCCAAATCTACATAAAAAATATGTCCAAGTATGTAATGGTTTCCAAAATAGAATGTGAGTATAAATTAGTTGAATGAAACCATCATTCATAAAATATCCAACCTGATAAAAAAGGTGTGCAATAAAGTGTTAAATATCTTAATTAACGAATGAATTCATAAATAAAATAATACAACAACATGTTTTAATTACCTGTTGGAATATTTCTGAGCATATATTAAAATGTACCAACCACAACAATAAAACAATTTTTATATAACCTTCTTTGTCACCATGCCAGAATATCTTAGGTTATGTCTTATAATCATTATAATGGCCAATATATAGCCATGGTATGGTCACAAATATAAGGTTCACAACAATATAAACATTGAAACATCCATGTCAGAGACCAACATGATTTACAGCATGTAACATGGCACAACCCACACTATATAAGAATTAAAACTGGGTATTGAGATGAGATCGCCCAATATCAGAATTATAGCATATGAGTGTGCATGTTATTGGTCCGAGCTCAAAATATAAGCATTTTAGAATAGAAAAATGCCACATATACATTATTTATATCATTATATAACATCATAATAGTCAATGATTAGTTATGATAATAACCATTTATCCATCATACACAACATTCAATTAAATCAAAATTGATTAAAATTCATGGAAATTTAAAATAAGAAAAATATTGGGGATTCTATATCATGAAATAACTTAGGTCGTATGCAAGGACAAACACACTTTTTACCATTATGAAATTAAAATATATTCATTGTTCACTCACCCGACAGATATCCAAAATCTAGTTCAATATCCAATTCAAATATATGGACATCATGGAATAATACCATTCAATTATTTAACATATTTGGGAACACAATATGTTTTATAAATCATTGTATTTATTAAAATATTACATTATCAAACCATATCATTATGATTTAAACACCCTATATTTAACTAATGATCCAACAACACCTTCAATGGAAATCACCTTGAAGGAATAATTTGTGAATGGACTTTTAGAGAATCCTAGATCAAAACTAATCAAGATCAAAACTAATATCCAACAAGTTCGAAGTATTTAATTATTATTTTTGGAGTAAAGTGTTACATAAGGGAAAAAACCAAACTTAAATACTTAACAAATTTTGATCATTTTGATATGATTTTTTAAAGGATATTTGGCGCTGTAAAATCACTGGTATGTTTCCCTAAAGTTGAGAGAAGAATTATATAGTGAAATAAAATGAATACTCATCTGAAATTCATACATCAAAATTATAGATCTGGAAATTTTATGTCATTTAATGTAGTTACACGTAATTTAAATATTTTTATTGTTATACACTAATAATTAAATTATCTGTAATAAATTTAAACTGGGTGTAATTGTTTTCAGATGGTTTTAAGATGGGTTTACTTTTAAAATACTGGGTCGCCCTTTAATGTTTCTAAAAATTCCAAAAAACCATTAAACACCAAACAAATGTATACTTGAAATAAAATAATTTAAATATTCATAGTTCTCTAGAATTTAAATCACTCTACAAAAAAATACCTGCATGTGTATCTTAATAATTTTTAACATCATTGGTTTAATGAAGAGGAAAAAAATACCTAAAGAAAAAGGTAAAAAAAATTGGGGAGAGAAATTCTTTAAAAAAAATACAGATTATTACAACCTCTCCAATATATAATTGGTAACCCATGAGATCTTATGAGAAAAAAAAATGTCTCATTGAATAATTATAGCCAATGAGTTTTGAATTCAGAAACCATCTCCTAGGTCTCTTCTTAACCACTCTCATTATTCTACTACACATGAACTAATGGTACAGTATCACCCCAAAGATATTTCACACTACATCCCACAACCCATTTGAGATACTTATTGATGGATTCATCATAATAATGATATATATATTCTAAATCCATAATATAAAATTTTTCTAGAAAAAATATCAACTTTTTACAAGTGGATCACGTTCTGCAATGAAATATAGCTCTATGAATATGTTGAATAGTGTTCCACCAGACTGACCACTTCAACTATCTCAAATGGAACAAAAAAACTATGTTCTGGCTATCATGATTTCCTGATATTAGTTTGTCCCATCCCAGGTGACAGTCGATAGAAAACTTAATAACATACCAAAAATATCGGAGTCTATCTTTGATGGAAATATTACTATTTATTCTCATTATTTGTGTTAAAAAACACCTATACAATAAACAAACATTGCTCATATGTGTCTTCCATGAAACTAGGATAAAAAAGTGATGACATGGCCACCTTTAGACAAAATATAGGTAAACGTAATTTCCAAACATAATAATCCTCAAAATATTCTATTTAGATTAATTCCTGGAAGATATTATTATTTGAAAACTCCATAATTTCAATATGTTCCCCAAAATATCCTCCAAAATACAAAACATTGTCTCAATTCATATCCAACAAAACCTGAATAGTCCACTCATGTTTTCCATCATTCTATGGATTATAGGTTTTAATTAAAAAACATATAAATATGTAACATTCTAAATACCCTTTCAGAATAACAAATTGTAAATAACATCTCTTTCTAAAATTGTACTCCTCGGAGCACTATTCAACAAAAACACTTATCACAAATAAAGACCTCATAAATAATCATTAATAAAGAATTCCATAATAATAAATAAGTGGGTAACCATTCTTAGTTGATCCAAAACATCCCATACAATATCAATTTTATCGGTTGGAATGTGTAAACCTATCAGCAAATACATTATGACATCATACCATTTCCACTCAAGAATAGAAAAATGTTGCAAAATCATAGATAAATTCTGATGCTCAGCTTTTACCTACTCATAGGTTAATCATCAATCATGTAATCATTCCACATCGATATAAATTCATGAAATCCAATTCTATATATGAATATAACAACAATTATTTATTAGACTAATATGAACCTCCCATCTAGAATCATGAATCTACCTCATAAGATCATCACATAAGCCCATAGGAAGTGATATGCCGACATAGAAAAGAATAAAATTTCCATTGTTGAGAGAGCACCATGATGGTGTCCCCTGAATATATATCATGTATCATAGAACTTATCCCTGTGGATTAGAAAAATTCAATGTCTTGATTTGGTCCAAATTTACTATTATAATTGATGTTGTAGTCATAGCTTCCAATCCTAGAAACTCATGAACATCAAGAGTCATTTAAATAAAATTGAACATTATCATACACCCATCTTAATACTCATGTTCTAGATCTATCTAATTAAATTATCTCTACAAAAGAAATAGGGATTTCTTTTCATGATGAATTAGATAATTCATTTTCGAAAGACTGAAGATACTCGACCCACATCTTATGGTCACAATTTATGTATAGATAAGAAATGTTGTACATGAGGATCTTGAGATCATGTTAACTCAAAAACATCTCAACCATGATATATTGTATCTAACATGTCATGTAATGTACCTCATCTACTAACTCTTGATCATGAGCACATAAATTCCTCTCATGGCGTCTCAAATGCATATTGCAAAAAAAAACATGATCCTCCTACATTAGAATAGCTCTAATTCAAAAATATAATGTTCAAAAGTACATGATATATTCTTTAACATTGAATATGTAATGTTAGGATATGTTATGATATAATCATTCCATTTAAATCCATGAAATAAATTTCAGATACATTAAAATGAATATACATAATGCGTTTCATGGTCATATTTAAAATTGGTGATTCCAATTGCGATTAATCCTTGAAAAATCAGTGTTAATAATCTATTAAACACAAAATAATCGTAATATCAAAGATTCTCTTAGGGATTCCCCAGGATAACATGACCATGACATTTTCTTGGTCTACTGACACTCATTCTTATGAGTTGACATGTCCTATGAAGTGAACATTATTTATATAGAAACTACATTGGGTTAGCCTGGAATAAAATTGATTCTCTATGTATGTAATCAAAATATTGTGACATTTTTTTTGAATGGTTATCTATTGACTGGTTGTACACTAGGATATAATTAATATAGAAACCAAAATATACTCTAAAAAGGACGAGAGAACATATTCAATGAAAAATTAATATCTCTAGTACTCTAGTCAACCCAAATGACATTACTATGAATTAATACATGCCATACCAACCCCATAATGCATTAAGTTGTCCGTACAATAA
This sequence comes from Viscum album, assembly GCA_963277665.1. NCBI lineage: Eukaryota > Viridiplantae > Streptophyta > Magnoliopsida > Santalales > Viscaceae > Viscum > Viscum album. Next base: position 2,143,701,246 of record OY728132.1, read on the forward strand.
TATCAGCCTTAACTAGTGATAATTAGTTCTCAATAATATCTTGTACCTAAAAATATCACCTCACAATTGACTGAAAATATCCTCAATGTGTGGATGATTTTATCAGTTCAATAAATTATTCTATTTCAACCACTAATAATCATCACTTAAGGTAATATATCAATATAGAGGAATATAAACGTAAGGTTCTCTAATGGTTCCATTCTGCATGCTAAGACAAAAACTATCTCTACAACCAATATCAACATGATTGTGAACGCAATCTCGCACTCAGGAAATAATCCATAGAACTCATCAATGAAAATTCCATATAATTGTCTATCAGTGGATAGAATTAATCCTAATTAATTCCACTATTATTTAGGGAATCACCAAGTATTTATGCTATGAGACAATCCCATGTTCACTAAATTGGTCCTATATAGCGATCATGTAAATACGACCAACCTTGGATTGAACAGATGCATGCATGTCGAGAAAAAAATGTAACACTTCTTTTGTGGGATTCGATATGAGCCTAATATATAAATATCCTATCCAAACCATTAATTGATTCAAATAATTTCCTTTTCATAATGAATGAATCCTAATAGAAATGGTAATTATAAATACATAGAGATCATGCCTTTAAATTTTTTATAATATATAACTACACACTTAATGGCGTGTCGTTGGTGAAATAACCATCCTTGAAGTCCACAGTGATGCCAAACCCATTTTTAAAAAGGGATGATATAAATAAATGTGATGATATTTATGAACTAAACCCAATATAAGGTAGATGATAAAAGAATTTTACATCTGGTGATGGAGGTCCTGCATTCATGGAATCCAATCTTGTGTACATAATTATCAACTTAATAAAACCTCTTCTCTAGATTCAAGAATTACTACCCGAGGATATTTCCCATTGACTTGTACTAATTCACTGAAATGAGGTACCGCATCCCCTGCCTCATTCTGAATATCCAGATGAACTTATGAAAGCAACCTATTATAAATATCTCATCACCTTACTTATTAATGTTCTTATGTTTATCCCCATGAAATGTTATACAATTTAATGTTCTCACATAACCTATAGAGAGGAAACATTCTACCACATTTATGACCCTAGAATATGGAGAAAAGGCATTGTGTACATGTGTGGACAAACATTCCACACTTTAATCAGTATAAAAGAACATGGAATTGAGATATTTTTTCACTATCCTAACTACTGTTACTAGTAATACATTAGTTGAAACTATCATAAAAATACATCATTCCACTCAAAGAAGAGTTCCTAAACTTTCCTAATGAAATATACTTGAAACTCTTTGAGAAACTCTATGATGACCTTCTGTGATGATGGAAGGGTTCATGGTGTCTATAAAATCTATTGAAATGGAAGACTTCTGACTATAAAATGCTCTCATATTAAATATAATCCTAAATCTTTTCTCAGTAGACTTCTCATCAGCTTCTAAATATGATTCCAAGCACTGTTTATTAGTGAAACATCCAACATATTCTATGACATTAATACCCTACTACTACAGATCCAGGAAATCACCATCCTTTTCATCCTTCAATGTCTAGGGATATAAATATATTAGGAACATATTCATTATTTCCTTCCATGATTTGTCATCTTTTTTACTATCATTCTCAAGAATATCCCACAAATGTTTCGAAGGATTATAATGAATATTTTCATCATACATCATATTTCTATCTAGAGGTTTCATAAAATTATTAATGATAATGTGGAGTGACTTGATCCACAACATTCCCACTTCTATTCCTCCTTTTTGAGTTAAATAAGTGGGATGATATAGATGAATCTCTATCATCAGTATAAACAAGAATGGAATGGCACGAACTATATATAATTCCATGGATCCCATGACTCTTAGGTACCAAGAGTGATGTTTTAAATCAATATGATCATCTGAAATTATTGGAAGGTTTGGTTTATCAAAACTAGGATCATTCTGATTTCCACTCTTTTGATGCATGATTTGAAGAAAAAATGTTTCATTTTTTGCAATACCTCAATATTCTATAGTAAACTCATTATATTCTATAACTAGCATAACACACAAAATCATTACCATAAGGGGAAATAATATCCTATTACCTTTAAAAATAATTAATATTTTAGATAAATTCAATCATTGATATTATATATAATCCATGAAATACTATTTTTTCTTATATTATACGCGAAAAATAATATCATTATGAGTGTACACTACATGATAGACTGAATTTCACAAAATAATATTATATTATAAAAATTTATTATTTAATATATTATGATATTACTTATTAGTTAAATTATAATTTATAAATATTATTATCTAAATAATGAAAATATATATTATATTAAAATATATCAATAATTAATTGGTTTAAAATTAAAATTATATGAATATAAGATGAAATTGGTTATAAAGGGAATATTTTTATATGATTCTATTTTAAGGCTCATAAAGAAATTTTTGGATAATAAATTAAATAACTTTTATTAATTTATTTATATTAATGAAATATATTTTTTAAATATATATTCGTATATTTTTTACACATTTCCATTAGATTCAAAAGAAATAAGATAAGAACAATCCTAATATTACACGAAAAACCAAATATTTTTATAAATGTTCTTCTACTTATTTTAATGGAGAACCTAATATGAATCAAATATTTGAGACTATTATAAATATTTCATGTCAAAATAATATTAATATTTAAAATAGAGTCAGAAATATTATATTAGGTTGAATTTTTTTGTTTTCATCTTTGATGTTTCATTTTTTGATGAATGAAGTAAAATGATGAATTTAAATTCAAAACTTCATTTTCAACAAATTTATTAATTTGGTTAACTATTAATTTTATAACTTTGAAGTCATAATTTGATAAATTTTATATCATTAAATTCAATTTATTTCATAATAATAATTATCACTTTGATATTAGAAATAAAAACATAGTAACCTTTTTTTAAAATTTCTTTTTTAACTCGCATTGTCATCCCATCTTTAGGATATAATTTTATTTAATTTCCACAACATTTATGATTGTTATTTGGAAAAAAACATTCCTTATTTTGAATAAACATTATTTATAATGTAAAATATTTTTAAACAAGTTTAATTTAAAATATATTTCTAAAACTAATTAATATTAATTACAATGTTTATGGGGAAATTGAGTTTAACGATGGACAAAACCTCAATCTTATGGGATAAAATCACCTAGATTCATTTTTGAAATCCATTTTAAGGCCATATATGGACCATATAATACATTTTTAGAATATGGTCTATTATTGGATCCACATTCAGTTGGAAAAACATTGGGGGAATTCCATTTTCCAAAAAATTACAATTGTGCCACTCCTACTCCACTATAAAAATGCACACAATCTTCCAATTGACTCACACATATAAATTCACATTAGATCGTCAATGATCAACCCAAAAAGATTTTAAATTTTCTATATTCATAATATATTGCTCTATTTGTATAAAAATAAATCAAACGATTCTTTTTATTGAATACGTAAAGATTTTTTCCAAAGAAGATGCAACATATTTACTCATTCTCTTTGGTTTTATTTCATTTCTCTACACCCTATACAATCATTGAACGACATATATATGATAGAAATAGGATCAGAAATATATTTATAATTTTTTAGGTTATGAATTATACCAAAAATTACACACACATTCATCTAATGTGTTACGAACTAAAGGTTTATGTTTATGGGAAACGATAATATCAAGAAACGATGGTTGTTTTCTCTTCCATTACAACCCCTGATGATCAAAATTATTATGGTAATTCTATTTATATATTAAATATATGATATATGATATTTATTATTTCTTACATAATTTATATATATATAATACCTTTATGCATTCTATTTTTTGTGAATACTATAATATTGTTTTTGGAATTGTTGATTATAACCTCGTAAAAGCATTGTGATTCATTCACAAGATACATGGAATGTATATAGGATGGTATTTACTAGTCATATGTGACTGAGAAAAATAAAATCATATTAAATAAAAAAAATTATTTATAAAAATATAATACAAAAAACATTTTTATTATTTCTCTTTCACAAACATAATGTGTGATAACGTTGTTCATGGACATGTGGACAATCACCTCCCTGATATGATGTGATTCCTGTCACATCACCAGAATTATATATATAATTATATATGATTAAATAGTATGTTATCACTTATATAATTATAATTATTGAAATATTTATTTTAATTACCTTCATTCCATGCCGAAAATTGAAAAATGGGAATGTTACTCAAGTTTAAATAGGACCTACTATCTCCATTAATGTAACATATGTTCATTTATGATAAAAATATTTAATGATTTTTTAAAAAGTATTATGGGCATAAATATATAATTATTGGGTTATGATTATTGTTCATGGAGGTGTAATATGATGACCCCTTTTACAGTAGTTTAAATACTAATGTTTATTTGACAAATGAACCCGATTTTTTCAAAACACCTGATGTGTGACTAATTTTCAATGCAGTTTCATTAAACATAGTTATAAGTCCAATAAAATTCATAATTAACATGAAAAAAATTATTATTAATTAATATAAATATCATATGTTTATTACTCAAGAATATTAATATACTTGAGACAAGTCCAACTCAAGGTATGGGATTTTCATCACACTTTTTACATCTATGAGATAAATATCATATTCACCACGTAAATCATTTTTTATGTCCATACTATAAATTTTAATATAGAATATCATGAAATATTCTTTATTAATAATATTTATATCATTAATTTTATTTTAAATTTTTATGAATCTTGCGATTTAATATTTTTAAATGTTTTATTATATAATTTACAATGTTGAAGGATTACATTAATCAAGAATATTGATTTTGTTATTTCAATTATATTTCCATTAAAAGAAATTATATGACCATTTTTCAATAAAAATTTTTATTTTATTATCCTATGGTTCATCGTGGCCTTTTTCAAGTATTTGTACCATTTTCCCACAGTTTGATTCCTAAGTAGTTTTAGTGAATGTTTTAATGAAAACCTGACATCATTTCTCTTTTTTTGGAGAACCAATTTTCATATAAATCCATATTTTAATAAATATGTATTTAACCATTATAAGATGATTTATTAATTAATTTTTTCCCTTCTATACTTTTTAACAATGTTTTCATATGTATCTTTTTCCCTCTCTTAAAAAAACCCATTGTACACACCATTTTTATCATAAAAAAGAAATGTTATTTTTACCTCATACAGAATGTACACATTTACCCACCAAATGTTTTTTGGTGCTTCTTTTTTATGTATTAATAGTTAATTTTAAATGAAAATATTTACAGAAATAATTTTTAATAAAAATATCAATTATTTTTTATACTAATAGATATTTTCCTTAGGAAAACTTTTAAAAGATATTTCAATTGTATTTATATCCATCAACGACATAAAATCTATAATTTAAATGACATGGGATATGTTGTTTCATTGTATAATTTCTCTTCCAATGGATAGTTTTTAATTATTTAGAAAAGTATAGTATTTGTATTCAATTCCTTGATTCCTATCAATACTCTTTAATTACTTGATTTCCTCTGATCATTGAACATTGAATATCCCCTAATTAACTATATAATTTACCATGGATATGCTCATTTCCTAATCCATATTCCATAATTTATATGGTGATTACTTTGAATATTATTTAATTATTGGGGGAAATATTAATAAATATGAAACCTTTATTAAATACATATATTTGATAAGCCATATTGATTATTCAATATGAGGAATTCTTGGTATATGAAATCCAATGGTTGAGGGTATTTTAAGGAAATCATGGCTGGTTGGGGACCAAAAAATGAAATACCCACAATGCATCATGAGTTTCATGTGATGAAATTAGATTATGAAACATAATTTATGTTTATTTCTATGAAGAATAGATTGGATTTCACCCACAGACATGAATCTTCTTTTTAATGGTCTCGATTTTCCCATTGGTGATGATACCCTAAATTGTTTTCCTTTTTGTAGATTTCATTTTCCAAATTTATTTATTATACTAATCAGGCTTCTCACATATTCCCCAATGGGATTTCACCTTTTTCATTATATAGTGTTAAATAGAGTTATAAATATAAATAGATAAGTAGAATAAGGGACATACTGTTGTGGAGCTAGGGAGGAGATGAATTGATGTACGAATGTGGTGGAATGGGAATTAATGTGATTCATTGTAGGATAGCAACTAAATGATGAAAGCTCTGTTTTTATGTCACATGTATGCAAATATTATCCATTTTTTATTTTAAGGCACCATTATAACTATTATGGACCACATGGCGTCAATGACTTCTAAACATGAATAAAATTATGTTTTAGGCTAGTTACAATGTTTCCCATTTTGGAAATACTGATCATAGAACTTATAGTTCTATGAAAATCAGAAATTTACACTTCTTATAATTGTGTGATAATGCATTAGATGGATATTTCAATTTATTCATGTGCACATGATGTTCAAGTACATGAACTTACAACCCAGTACATGTGATGATGTATTTTTTATTGAACATCACATTATGTTCCACAAGGTACAAGTCATATAGACATACAATTCCATGTTGTTAATTTCATGGATATCATTCAAATTTCAACCATACACCATGTGGTTTACATGCCATGTAGATGTTCACATCTTGTATAAAACATGTTTCTAGACACATTGTGGTAAATGGGTAGGTACTTCATGTAGTGTACATACCGTTTACATGATATGAATATCACATATTATGGGTTTTAGACAAAAATTTAGGATGAAGTACATACAAAGGTGGATCATTGAGTTTCAAATTATGTAATCTATGATATAACCCAGGTACTTATCTATTTCTACCATTATAGGTGTTTTAGATTATTTTATGCCCTATAGTCAGAATTAGACAAATTAATAGTCTATTTTCTGTGTTATAAAATATATATTCTTATAGTGGAACCCATTGGGGGGAATTTAGGATTCCGGTAAGGATTTTTGGGGAATGGGGTCCATAATAAATTGGAAATTCCCCATATACAAAGTATTTGTTATCTTTAAAGATTTATACATAGAATGAGACCCATTGAATGGTCATGATAATGATTTGAGTACTGAAAATGAGATATCAAAGGTCTTCATTATAGAATTATATAGATATAATCCATATCTAGTGGGAATAAGACATGACTTGATGATATATATTGTTTGGGTTTTTATAAAACTTAATGTGATGTAGTAACTGAGTTGGGCCCTAAGGCATCTACCTAGAGAAATGTTTACATAGATTATAAACTATATAAATGTATGATTATTGGATTTAAATTTTTAATTGGTATTTCAATGAGATATTATGTATACGTATGTTGGATTTATTATTCTGACATATGATAAATGTCCCATGAGACCATATTGTAAAAGAATATCCTAATAGGAATTTCTTTAAAAAAATTTAACATAGAGGATCATGAGTGGGACTCCTCAAATTACACTTTCAAGTTATCTCATGTTGGATTCATTATATTACATTCAAACTTTGAAGATACTAATCGAGATTACTTTTATTATGTGTAATCTTATATGATTCTATATATGGGTAACTTCACAATGTTTGACTTGAGGGACCCGTTTAGTGCACCAGGTATTGAGAATTATGTGTTATTCTGTTTTTTAAAGTGGGGTTCCATGGGTGTTTCTAGATTAATGAGATTCAATTTCTATGTTACAAAACCATTATAAGCATGTGGTGGATGAACAATGGGATCATGAGTCATATGTTGAATTGGTCGGTACATTATTGTACACATGTTTTATATAAAACATAGAATTGGTATGTGTCAGAACTATTTGGTATATATTAAATTATAAATCAGTCAATGTAAATGGGTGAGCCAGGACCATTGTTTCCTAAAAAAATTATAGGTGTGGTATCCCAGAATCTACCATAAAATGGTAAATGTGTCTCTATTTTAGAGTAGAAATCCTAACCAAATACTATATCATGAAGCGGTAGACTAGTTTATAGACCATGAAACAAATTTTCAAGGGAAATTTAGTCAATTATTGTTTATAAAAAAATATATCACGGCATATGTGAGCATCGATTGGGTTGAGGGATTAACACATATTTATAGAACATTTTTTTACTACTATCTGAGATATTATCATTCCCAATATATTGACGCCATCCATGGTAAATTAAGGTATAATCGACTATGAATAGATATTTTTATATATCATTTCATATTTTATGAATGATCTTCTTCTGAGTTATTCACATAGAGTGGAATAACAAAGATATATTGTGAGGATTAACCCATGGTCCATTAGAGGGTGGTGATCCTCAATAGGTATTGAAATTAGGATTTTCTTATGGGAGCCTATCTCAATAGTGAAAAAGAAAATTTGTTGTTGCTTCAGGTTATCACTATTGATAAGAAATTTTGGTCATGTCAGTCATTGTGTTTGGTGATGGAAAATATATATAAAAAGGAAAATTAATTTATACTGTTGGTGGCCATAAAGATACTCCTATAATGGAGTTTATTATGTCTGTCACTGTTTGATTCCTTTAATGTGGTGAGTGTTGTCACTATTGTGAGATGGTTTGTTGGAAGGTCAAGATAGAGTTGTTGTGAAGATGCACAAGATTACATTATGGGTATTATTTGAACCCCATAGAATCTATGGGATGATAATGTTTATTTTGGGGAGGATATGAGGAACCATTATTTTTCCAAACTATGAAATTGATCAATAATTGGAATTCATTATTTTCAAATAATGTGTGGTCTAAAATGTTCTTCTTACAATATCAGGCAACATCATTTGTTTTTAGACTAACCTGTTGGTTCTAGAAATGGTTGTTTACCCTCGGATAAGAGATGGTGGAATTCTGAGTAATTTATTTTTATTCTAAAAAATTATGTTAAATAGTTAATTAAATAATATTTAGTTTATGTTTGGATGCTTTTTTGGATATCTTGTGATTAGAGTATAGAATTGAGATTCTACGATAAGTATTTAGTATATTATGTGGGTTTTCTATAGGTGAGTCGTAACATTGTGATTAGTATCGGGGTCGATGTGGAAACCCTATACCACATTACACATAGCCAATGTATGTATTATTAAATTTACATATCATACAAATAAATCTCATTTTGAAGGACTGATTGGTTTAGTGTTCTTGTTAAACAAGATAGATATGTAACTATTTAATTACATTTGAATTCACACAATACAACATAATTTTTATCATTAATAACATTATTCACTCTAGAATACTCATTCATATAAAAAAAGAAAATCATGGATTCTAGAGAAGGGAAAAAATAAGGGCGAGAATAAATTCTCAAAAAGGTTTAAGTACCACAAAAACCCTCATCAATATATTAAAATAAACCACATGTAATGTTAAAAAAATAAGACTAATTCCATTTAAATAAAATGACTAAAATGATATTATATATCATGGACAATAAAGAAATTTAATTTTCTAAAAACACATTCTATTTAATCAAAAACATAAGAATGAAATTAATAAAAAAATAATATCACTATAAAAATATCATATATTATAATAACATTAATATTAATGAAGGAAAAAATTATTTATTTGATTTCATGTCTTTGTCACATGACACATGTACCATCAATACCCTTTGATAAGACAATTTAAATTTTAGATGTTATCTCATTTAATGTTATCTTAATTTTTGTTTGTTGAGACTTATTGTTGCATTAAAGTTCTATATAATACAATTATTCACTCTTCACTATAGGTCCAATGTATTCTAAATGTATTTAGTGACAAATTATATTCATTAATCAATATATATCATCATCAAATATTCATATTTAATAACTGATTTAGATTTATCAATATTTACACATTTAATGAAATAACATTCAAGTTACACACCATATTTAAAAATGTTATATATTTTAGTAAATAATAATATCATAAAAGAATGAATTTTTATTTTAATTATAAATTTAATTTCTAATGAATAATTATTACATAAAATATATTATTTCATGAAAATGATAGCAAACCCAAAAAAATGTGAGATTTTAGAAATACTACTGCCACATGGAAATTTTAAATTCAAATATCCTTGGATGGATTGATTATAAGTGAAACTTAAAATTTGATGACTTATGAATGAATCATTATGTTACATTTCAATGTGGTATTATATAAAACATATAAAATTTTAGTGGTAATAAATAACATATTAGTCTCAATTGAATTTAAACTGAGTTTAAATCCCATTCCTCGTGTTTTCACTATGTTTATAATTGTTTATCCTCATGTATCATGGTTTTCAACATGTTATTAACATATTATAGAAACAAATTAAAATTTATAATCTCTTACTAGATCCTTGAATAATATGTTCTCACTATCTTATTTATAATCATTAATTATTATAACAATTTCATGTGTGATTTGCCTTTTCTTATCATGTATTTTTTTGATGAATGATCCAGTTATTGAGCATATTTTATAGTTTCATCATTACAATAATAAAATATATTGGGTAATTACAATAAATAAACATCAATGATAATTTTATGACAAATCATGATTTTTTTGAGAAATGATGTATGTTATGATCATGGAGGCATTAGGTCATATGTATGCATGATTAACATTTTAAATTTTCAATGATCATTATAGAAGGAATGTAAGTTGAATTTTATCATTACATAATTACACTAATATAAAATATATATTATTAATGATTTAAATATACATAACTATATATATATCATCCACATTATCTAGTGATGAAAAGAGAGCCACATTGAATTGGTAATGTAGTAGTATACCCAGACAAAAATGATGTTATCAAATTTATATGAGTGAAAAGAAAATAATGTATATAATATTATAATAATGATAAATATATATTTAATAAATTAATTAATTAATTTATATCTCATATAATAATTATATACATCTTTATCACCGTCCATATAAAGTGTCACTACATGATAGATTATAGCTCTTTGAAAGCTAGTAGATCATCGTACAAACAAGTGATGTTTAAGTAACCAATTAAAAGTTGAACGTGAAAATGTTATATAAGATATATTGATTATAAAGTTTTAATTGTGTCATAAATATCATATATATACATTATATCTATATTCATACCCAACCATTAATGTGCGTAATGGTAAAAGTTTTTACATCGTTTTAGGAGACGGTATTCCGCTATATAAAAAAATGATGTTGTTGTTGCCATTTTTGATTGATGGAGTGATTGATATTGTTCATTACCTTATTATAAAAAATATCCAGATATTGGTAATATAATAATGTTTTAATAAAATCTTTTATTTACAACAAATTTAATAGGTGCAATATGCAATGCCCCGACCCCAGTTACCCAGAGTCTTTGCATTATTACATAACATTGGCAATGATCACAAGGAAACAAGTCCTGAAGGGCCGATTAGTTTAGCATTCTTGAAAAATATATTACATACATGAATGTTACATTGCACTTTATAATATACAAAAAAACATATATAATCCTTTATGAATTCCATTATTCCCTTGTCTTAACCCTGCATATCAATCACAATACACTTCTTGGAATCCTGGGAAAAAATAAAACATAGAAAGGCGTGAGCTCAGATGCTCAGTAAATATAACAATATAGCAGAAAATTTAATAAATAATCATAAGAATTTAAGGCAATGTATTAATAAAACAAAATCCTTTAAAACTATAACATCAACATAATATGGAAAAATAAAATAATACCATTTACTTATTCGCATGGATATTCTACTAGTCCCATAATCAATGGAATATCACTAACCACTTTCATAATGATGGAATGCATAATGCTAGACTATCATAACCATGTAGCCAAGTCCTCGTGCCAAGACTACAAATAATATTTTGTCAAGGCCTCTTGCCAGGACACTAGTTTGTCTCATGAGTCCTACCGATGCATCGAGGAGCTATAGTGGGCTCCACCTGTCACTTATTAAGTCTAATGCAATCCTCATATGAACAGGTTTAAACATAACATAAACATTCGTATTAAAACTAGCATAATAAATGTAAATAAATTCTCCATAAACCTTGAAAGGTAAAAAAATAACACATCCACAGTCAAACATATCACAAAACCTTCAACACAATATGAAATATTTGTATCATGATAAATCAACTTCAACACAATTTTAAAATCCATTAATTAATTTTTACATATATAAAAATGATTTGTAAAATTTTTTTAGATAAATACCTCATTTTCATGAAAACATTTAAAAGTCACAAAAAAATGAAAATAAGTCATCTAAAGTCATTTTTGATTCAAATTGTCACATACCACTTTGAATCTTTTGAATGTAATTAACATTTTAAAAACATTCATGTCCATATAAATAAATCATTAAAACTCATTTTCAAGACATGGACATTAAAGAGAAAGATTTAGAAGAATAAATATTTAAAAAATTTGAAATTATGTTTTAGTAAAATTCCAATAAAAATAATTCCTTTGAAATTTTATTCAAAAAACATGGACATGGATAATAAATATTTCCTAGTAGATACTTACGTAAAAACAACCTCGGAAAATGAAGAGATTGTGAAATTAACCCTTACCAATTTGGTTACGTAAGAAAGATACACCCCATGAAAGAGGTATCATACAATGAATATTTAAATACACATAAATTTAGTTTTATTACACAAAAATAAAATTATAGGTAGTACATACACCACACCAAAGGTAATAGTGGACATATGGAATGAATCTCACGGGAATAAGAAGTGAGATGAAAACCCCTTACCTTGTACATTTCCTTGATAGTGTGTATGTTAAGAACCTGTATAATAGTTAAATCATTGATATTAAATTATTCAAAAATCATATTCATAAATATTATATCATATATGATCTTTTAATATTTATTTGTTAATAAGATTTTAGTATTATCATTGTTTCAAGTGTTAACTGGTTCGTTTTCCTTTATATGTTTCATTACGTAATCCGTGTTTGTTATGGATAGGTTGTATCTTATTCATATCCCGAATAATATCAACTCCATAATCATTACTATTAATCATCAAACAATATTTAGTCTTTAATGGATATGATGGGGAAATGAATCTCATCGCGTTCGTCGAGACTGTAATCCGTACGGACATACGAGCGCTACTTCCATTTCATTTTTCATTTTAAAAGGAATCAAAACCAAATGATACATAGGTATATTATTATTACATTATTATATAATATCTTATATTTATTACTTTAGCTCATTAACACCATACTTTATACGTTCCATGTATGGTATGAACAAGTCATATCACTTTGAGGGGGCGGTAGTCCGCACTTCCTCAAATGAAATTATCGTATATATACACAACATGAAATGAATAATGGTATGATATAAAATGGAATTAAAGAATATTATATAAAGAATAAATATAATTAATATCATATTTAATTATAGTTCCATCATAATGGCCACTGTGAGAGGTGATAGGAGATAATTGAACCATCATCGCTTCGTGAGTCGTTTGGTTTCCATCTAGAGAAACATTATGTTCATCACCCATTAGATGGAGTTGTGTGTATGTGTAGTTATAAAACTTATAATAAAAATATCATAGTATATATAGGATATTGGTTTTGTTACAAAATAAAATAATAAGAAGATTTTAGGGGTTAGAGAAGTAAAATAAAAGAAAAGAAGCAAGGAGAAACCATTACCTTAAATTTGGGTAACTCCCTTTGGATTGAACCAAAAAGGACTATTAAAGTTTCTAATGCCTAATTTAAGGCTTATAAATTAAGTATAGGGATGTCGGGAGCTTAATTGGGTAGAGGGTGGATGAGCCAAAATGCTTTAGAGGTGTGAGGAATTTGTTAGAAGTGGTGTCCTTTTATAAGGTGGAAGAGGGGCTCTTTAAGAAAAACTTAAAGTATTATTTTATAAAAAATTCATATTAGGTTCATAATGGATAAAAAGTGTATTATTCAAAGCCTAAGTTTTTTATGGGTCTCAATACTTTCAACAAATATATTTAGACTGGTTTGGGTAATTATATTAACATTATCTTTTAGATTTAACTCTTGGTTATTTTGTTTGACACTTACCATGTCACATTGTATTTTTATATTATATAGTTAATAAACATACTATATACATCGAAACGACCCAAAGAGGTCCATTAATGATAAAAATATCATTATACAAGTCATTTGACTGAACCTTATATTTTTATGAATTTAATATCAATTAATAATATAATATTTTTTTAAAAACACTTTTATCTCAATTTTGACACTATTTGGTATTTGATTATTTGAAAATCATAACAACATGATTATTTCGAAAATATTTAATTAATTTAATAAAAACATGTCTTATTAACCTATAAAATTAGTTGAATTCCTTAAAAGTCTCAAATTATATTTATTTGGGTATTTTTAATATCAATTATTTTAATATTTCACTAATAGGCTAATTAATGCATCATCATTGTGTCATAAATGAAATAGATTTTATAATGTCTAAAAATTATAAATAAAATACCATTATGTATAAAATATTATTATATTTCTAATGAATATTTATAGTTGAAAATATAGCATAAATAACACCATATAATTTTTTTTTTCTAAACGATATCAGCTTATGTCATTTTTGTATTTACATTAACTTAATTATAAAAAAGAGTCATTATCACTTACAAGTTGATCCATGGGCTCCCAAAATTGACCAAAATATTTCCATGGTCGTAAATGTATAAAAAATTGGGTTAAGACACGTTTTAGGGAAATTTATTATTATTATAATATTACTTTTTTAACCTTATTTATAGGATTTACCCTTTAACAATGGTAAATAAAATATTTACCGAAGTAATTATTCCAAATGTATAAAAATAAAAGTTACCTATTTACACAATTTGGACATCCTGATTCAAAATATGGAGTTCTTTTTCCAAATTCAAAACATAGAAGTGACAGAAATTAATTTAAAATTAATTCCCACTGTCAAAACAATAAACGTGTTTTTAAGAGATAATAACTATCAAAATATTAACACTTGTTTATGTCCGTTTTAAATGTAAAATTATGACCAATTAAAAAAATTGGCTTAAATGGTAAAAATATATTCTAAATATAATTTAAAACCACTGAAATTCTTAATTTTTCACTATTAATTATTTTGATTAAAAATGTTGTTTTTAATAAAAATTTAGTAATTCTCAATATTCGTAAAAATATAAAAGTTATCCAAAAAGTGCCAAAATTTTGTCCTATGTTAATTTAGATATTACAAATCCTAAAACAAAGTCCATTTTCATAGATAAAATGAATAAAATTTCAAAAATTAGGTATTACTATTCATAAGGGCTAGTTTGATTGGTTGTGGTGTGTGATAGAACTCGAAGCTGCGTACAACACACGCAACTGTATTATTCAAAGAGACGCGTAATGAAGAATATTGGGGTGTTGAATTTTAAATTTTTTATTTCCCCATTCTACAGAATAAATTTATTTAGTCAAATTTAATATATAAAAGTTTTAAAATATTTGATTTAAAAAGGGTTCACCAATAAAAGTTGGTAAAAGTGCATTTTTTGAAAAATACATCTTATATCTGAAAAAAAATAAATTTGTTCTTAAATTATTTCAAAGAAACTCATAATATGGATTCTAAAAGTATAATTATTATATAAAGTTCAAAATTCAGTTAATACTATTCATAACCTCTTTTTAATGGATAGTTTGGTAAGTCATGGTGCGCTTGAACTCAGTGTTGTGTGTAGTGAATGTTATTGAATTATTTTAAAGAGATAATGCACTATAAAATCATAAGGTGTTACATTCTCCCCTCCTAAAATAAATTGTGTCCTCTCAATTTGAAATTGTTCTTCAAAAATAAAAGGTTTAAAATAGAAAATATCATTGTTGGAAAACCCACATCAAAAATTGGGTTAATAAAATTTAGTCTTAATTAGAGGAAAAGGGAAATGGATGTTTCACCAAAAAATTATGATATCTATTTGGATAACCTTGGTGGATATTAGGTACATATAATTGGAGGAAAAATATAAATATTTATAGGTACTGATTGAGGTAATCAATCACAAACAAGTGTAAAATTGAGGTCCTTAAATTCATCAATCTATGATGATTGAAATACCATCGGTTCAACAAAACATAATGTATTAGGATAACACTTTTTTTGTTTTAGGATCCCTTAAATAATGTATAAGAATTAATTTCTTCATAGAAGAAGAAAAATATATTCTTGACAAGTAGAGTTCCATCCTTTAACAAATTTCTAACGCAAACTCATCTTTCACTCTAAAAGATAATAGAACATAAAGAAATATTCATTTTATCCTATTTTTATAGGGTTCCAAAAAATGAATTAATAATTCATCTACCAGATCTTTTAAAAAAACTACATTACTTAATCCAGGAAATCACGTGGGCCAGTGGTAGGTGATACACCCATGTCGCCCTTCAGTTGCGGGTTCATGTATCACGGCCTTGCCGGACACGATGGGTTTCCACCCAACCTCTAGGTTGTCCTTTTATGGTAATCCTAAAATAATCTAAACTAAAAATATCCAAATTAGTTCAGTCAAAAATATATAAGGAAGTTAAACACAATGATGGTCATTTTTTCCGTGTAATAACATGTGAACACCTTCACCATGTATTCTTTTAAAACATTGCAACATCCTGAATTACCATAAAACCATATTGATTACAATCATGATCCCTTATTCCTTAAAGAATAGTGGATATACTCCTTCAATCAAAAAATTTTGTAAACTCCAACAATGATGGAATATACAAATCATTATTCAGTTTCAAGGTAGTCAAGAATATACAATATAATTTATCCAAATCATTCATGTATTATTCCAAAATCACTACCTTTGTATCAGAACCATATTATGGTTTATCTTTCTCTCAACCATATATTTTCAAAAAAATTAACATGCTATTGAGTCACTTTTCATGGTTCAACACAATCTTGAGTCTTTAATGAAATAGTATTGCAGTACAATCCTTATATACTCTATAATTATTATGACTAGTATATCATTGATACAATAATCAAATGACATAATTCTTTAATATCAAAAAAAAGAACTCTAATCATTCATCCTCATTTGTGGTAGTATCATAATTTGATTATTATCCAATATCATTATTTGGGGAATACTCTTATTATTTGGACATTGGTATGCGTAGTGTCCCGACTCTTTGCAGATGAAGAATTGTACATTTGTAACCTTTTTCTTACCATTGCAGTCACATACAAGGTGTCCTTTTTCTCCACACTTATAACAAACTCTCATTCCCTTCAGGCAAGTTCCATGGTGTTTCTTCCCACAGTTATCACATATGGGAAAATTCTTCTTTTACCTCTTCCCTTTATCCATCTTTCTCTCTTACATCATTTTCTTCCCTTGCTTCCCTCCAAATCCATAGGACTTAGAGAACTATTTAATTATCTTATCAACACAGAATACTATTTTATCATATGATGATAATACATGGGATAATATTTCCATTTTAAATGATGTCTTAATACCATAAAGGATATGATCATTCTTACACTTTGGATCATGCGTATTGCGGGAGTTCGAATTCCTTCTACTGGGCGCCAGTTCTAAACAATTGCATACACTTGATTAGTTTATGAATAGAAATACATTATCCCAAACATGTAAAACACTTATCATAAATTTAACAGTTTATGGATATAATCCATAATCATAAAAATTTCTTCTTTGAGGATGTATATAATCATAAAACCTTAATAATGGTTTGGAATGAAAATGAGAATTATCCTAAACATATCCCTTGGGAGTGTTGTAACCAAAAGTGCAGCAAGTCCCATTGTCGTGCACCGTTTCCTGTTCAAGTCAAGCTCAAAAAGGTGTTTTCAGGTTTTACCCCTCGTTACATCTGTGCCAGAGCCACCTCTACCTGCTCGTATCTAGACATGGATGTATTTATTAGAAAACTCACAAAATATCTACAATATCAAAATTCTAGGAATTTCTTCACTAATAATCCTCAAATTCTATGTTAGGTCTATGAGCTCTAATCTGATATTATCTAAATCTAGCTACCATGGTTCATTCTAAACATACTCTGATACCAACTATAATGCCCCAACCCCAGTTACCCAGAGTCGGTGTGTTATTACAAAACATTTGCATGACCACAAGGAAACAAGTCCTGAAGGACCGATCAGTTTAGTAGTCTTGGAAAATAGATTACATACATGAATGTTAAATTACACTTTATAATATACAAAAAAAAATCCTTTACGTATGTCATTATTCCCATGGCTTATCCCAGCATAACAATCACAATACACTTCTTGGAATCCTAGGAAAAAAACATTGAAAGGAGTGAGCTAAGATTCTTAGTATTGATAACAATATAGCTTAAACTTTAATAAATAATCATAAAAATTTAAGGCAATGTATAACTAAAAACAAAATCATTTTAAACCTGAACATCATCATATTATGGAAAAATAATATAATTCCATTTACTTATTCAAATGGATATTCTACTAGTTGAATAATCTCATGAAATATCACTAACTACTTTCATAAAGATGGAATTCATAATGCCAGACTATCATAACCACGTAGCCAAGGCCTCATGCCAAGACTACAAATATGATTGTTTCAATGACTCGTGCCAAGACAATATTTTGTCTCATGAGACCTACCAATGCATCTAGGAGCTATAGCAGGCTCCACCCACCACTTATTAAGTCCAATGCATTCCTCATATGAATAGGTTTAAATATAACATAAACATTCATATTAAAACTAGCATACAAAATGTCAATACATTCTCCATAAAACATGAATGGTATAAAAATAACACATCCACAGTCATACATATTACAAAACCCTCAACAGAATATGAACGATTTTTATCATGATAAATCTAATTCAATAAAAGTTTAAAATCAATTAAATAATTTTTACATAGATGAAAATTATTTGTAAAACTCTTTGATAGAAATACCCATTTTTCAGGAAAACATTTAAAATTCACACAATTTAGAAAAGAAATCATTTAATAACATTTTTGAATCAATGTGTCCTAGACCACTTTGGAACTTTTGAAAGGAATTAACATTTCAAAAACATTCATGTCCATATAAATATATCCTTACAAACCATTTTAAAGATATGGACATTAAAGTGAAAGATTTAGAAGAATAAATATTTTAAACATTTGAAATGATGTTTTAGTAAGAAGTTAGTACAAATAATTATTTGAAAATTCTTTCATAAAACATGGTCATGGATAATAAATATGTCCCATTAAATACTTACGTAAAAAAAACCTCAGATAATGAAGAGAATGTGAAATTAACCCTTACCAATTTGGTAATTTACGAAACATACATCCAATGGAAGAGGTATCATACAATGAATATGTAAATACACATAAATTAAAGTGTATTACACATAGAATACAATTATAGGTAGTACATACACCACACAAAAGGTTTCATTGATAGTGTGTATGTTATCCTCCTGTATAATAGTTAAATCATTGTTAACAAATTATACAAGAATCATATTCATAAATATGATTTGATATATGATCTTATAATATTGCTTTGTCAATAATATTTTATTATTATCGTCGTTTCAGGTGTTAACTGGTTCGTTTCCTTTATAAGCTTCGTTATGTAAGTAATGTTTGTTATGGATAGGTTTTATCTTATTCATATCCAGAATTATATCATTTCCTTAAACATAAATTTTAATCGTGAAATGATAATTATTATTTAATGGATATTATGTGGAAATGAATCTCATCGCGTTCGTGGAGACGGTAATCCGTACGTACGTAAGAACACTACTTCCATTTTGTTTTTCATTTTAAAAGGAATCAAAACCAAATGATACATAGGTATATTATTATTACAGTATAATATAATATCATACATGTGTTACTTGAGTTCAATAACACCATCTTTTATACGTTCCATGTATGGTATGAACGAGTCATATCACTTTGAGGGGGCTGTAGTCCGCACATCCCCAAATTAAAATTATCATATATATATACAACATGAAATGAATAATGGTATGATATAAAATGTAAATAAAGAAGCTAATATATAAAATAAATATAATTAATATCATATTTAATAATTTTTCCATCATAATGGCCACCATGAGAGGTGATAGGATATAATTGAACAATTATCGCTTCGTGAGGCGTTTGGTTTCCATCCACTGAATCATTATGTTCTTCACCCATTAGATGGAGGTGTGTTTAAGTTTAGTTATAATAATTATAATACAAATATCCTAGTTTATTTAGGATACTTTTTTTGTTATAAAATAAAATAATAAGAAGAGTTTAGTGGTTGGAGAAGTAAAATAAAAGAAAAGAAGCTAAGAGAAATTGTTACCTTTAATTTGGGTAACTCACTTTGGTTTTAACCAAAAAGGACTCTTGAAGTGGCTTATACCTATGCTAAGTATTCTAAGAGGTATAGGGGTATTTAGGGAGATTAATTGGGCAGATTTTGGATAACCAAAAGGCTTGAGAGGTGTGAGGAATTGGTTAAAAGTGGTGTCCTATTATAAGGGGGAGGAGGGGCTCTCTAAGAAAAACTTAAAGTATTATATAATAAAAAATTAATATTCGGTATCTAATGGCTCCAATGTGTATTATTGAATTTATATGGTTCGGATGGTTCGAAATCATTTCATCCAATATATTTTAGACAGGTTCGTGTCCTTATATTAACCTTATCTTTTAGTTATAACTCTTGGTTAATTAATTTGACACTTACCATGTCACTTTTATTTTTATATTATATAGTTAATATACATAATATATACCTCCAAAAGACCCGAAGTGGTTCATTAATGATAAAAATATCATGATACCAGTCTTTCAGATGAACCTTAGATTTTTAGGAATTTAATATGAATTAATAATATAATATTTGTTTTTAAAACTCTTTTATGTCAATTTTGAAACTATTTGGTATTTGATTTTTGTGAAAATCATAACAACATGATTACTTCGAAAAATGTAAATTAAATCAATCATAACATGTCATATAAACCTATAAAATTCGTAAAATTCATTAAAAGTGTCAAATTTTATTTATTTGGTTATTTATAATATCAATTATTTTAATATTTCACTAATAATGAAATTACTGCATCATCATTGTGTTAGAAATAAAATAAATTATTTAAAGTCTAAAAATTATAAATAAAATACCATTTTATGTGAAATCGTTTTAGATTTATAATGATTATTTATAATCTAAAATATAACATATATAACCCTATGTAAAAATTGTTTTTCAAAAAGATATAGTCCTATGTCATTTTTGTATTTACCTTAACTTAATTAATATAAAGTGTCATTATCACTTACAAGTGGATACATGGGGTCCCAAAATCCACCCAAAGATTACCATGGTCGGACATGTATCAACCAATAAGGTTAAGAGACGTTTTAGGGTAATTTATTATTTTTATAATATTATTTTTTACCCTTATTTACTGGATTTACCCTTTAACAATGGTAAATAAAATATTTACCAATGTAATTATTCAAAATGTCTAAAAAACGTTACCTATTTACAAAATTTGGACATCCAGATTCCAAATATAGAGTCTTTTTTTCAAAATTCAAAACACTATAGTGGCCAAAATTAATTTATAATTAATTCCCATTGTCAAAACAAAAAATGTGTTTTTAAGAGATAATAACTATCAAAAGATTGACACTTTTTTATGTCCGTTTTAAATTTGATATTATGTCCAATGAGAAACAATGTTATAAATGGTAAAAATAGATTCTAAATATACTTTAAAACCAATCAAATTCATAATTTATCACTATTAATTATTTCGATTAAAAATGTTTTTTTGATAAAAAATTAGTAATTTTAACTATTCGTCAAAATATAAAAGTTATCCGAAAAGTACCAAAATATCATCCTATGATAATTTCAATATTCCAAATCCAAAAATGAAGTCCATTTTGAACGATAAAATGTATAAAATTTAAAAATTTTGGTATTATTATTCATAAGGGCTAGTATGATTGGTTGTGGTGTGTGTTGGAACATGAAGTTGCGTAAAACACACGCTATAGTATTCTTCAAAAAAAATCATACTGAGGAATATTGGGGTGTTACATTGTAAATTTTTGATGTCCCCAATCTAAACAATAAATTTATTTAGTCAAATTGAATATATAAATGTTTTAAAATATTGGATTTAAAAAGGGTTCACCATTAAAAGTCGGGAAAAGTTCATTTTTGAAAAATACTTATTTTATCTGAAATAAAGAATTTGTTATTAAATTATGTATAAGAAACTCATAATATGGATTATAAAATTATAAGGATTATATAAAGTTCAAAATCTAGTTAATACAATTCATTACATTTTTTGAATGACTAGTTTGGTAAGTCATGGTTCGCTTGAACTCGGTGTTGCGTGTAGTGCAAGATATTGAATTATTTTGAAGAAATAACGCACTATGAACTCTTGGGGTGTTACAAAAGAAGAATATAACATAAAAAACTCAATTAAGAATGGTTTCTTTTCATTAGGTATCCTCTTTTTTTTGAACAAAAGGACATACTAGGATGGATTTATTTTTAAAAAATAACATATATGTTGGGTGGAAGTATTTCTTATGTCTTTTGGGATTGAAATTTATAATAAAATAGGTTTCAAGGTGTAAAAAAGGGGATATGGTTTCAATATTTAAAATTGTGGTGGGTGACACACTTTGTAATTTTTTTAAATGATTCAATCATAGACGCATTGTTTCATTCAAAATCATTGAAAAATATTCCATTATAGATCCTATAATTTATGTGGTGTAAATAATTGAATGAATTCAGTTGTGTACAAGTTGGTTGGACATTTTTTTACCAATATCATCTTTCTTAAGAAGTGGGTAAATCATTTCATTACCATTAACATGATAAATAAATTTATACTATTTTCACTTATTAATCTAGAAATAAATAAGTCAAAATAAATTGAAATTATAAATTTCAATAATTAAAAATATGTATTAAATAATTTCAAATTATATTCGTAGATTTTTAAAATTTTATTTTAAAATCAATACCATAGATGGTATGAGAAAGAGGTATTTTAAAATGAAAATGATCAAAAGGTTACAATATATTTAAATGTTAATTAAATATGGAAATAAATCCAACTATGTAAATCACATTTATATATATAAAATTTAAATAATTTTACATTTAAAATATTAAAAATATTACTTATCAATAAAATTAATTTAAATTAAAACTTATTATTCATTAAAAATCATTATTTATCACAATTCATTTGAAAAAGAAATATTTCAGAAAATTAAGAAAATGTCACCATATTATTATTTTTGAACTATAATTTCAAAAAATGATATTATATTAAAGAATAAATTTTATAAAAGTAGTAAAAATAATTTTTAAATTATATTCATTAATAATGAGTAAATTATCTTTTAGAAAAAATATTATTATTTATATTTTTTTTCGAAAGATCCATATATTATTTATTTTCATTAAATGAATGCCATTTTTATAACATAAAAACTATTAATGACAACAAAATTTTTATAAAAACTTAATTAATATTACCTTAAACAATATCATTTCATTAATATTTCACATTTTGTTTGAACTTAGTGTTTTGTGTAACAAAACCTAACCATAGTGTTGTTTCTAATTCCAGATAAACATTGTTTGGATTTTAATAGAAGATATTGATTCAAATTTATTTATATTAATAATAATATATAATAAAGACATAATATGCTAAATAGTATTCTATTATTGGAGTTGTGTGTCATGCATGATATATAATATTATATTTATATTTTAAAATATTATGGTGTTACGTTCTTCCCACCATAAAAACGTGTCCAAGAAATTTAATCATGATCTATGAAATCGATGGGTTTTTATTAGTAATTAAATTTATAAAATCCTAAATTATAAAGAGGTTTAATAATATATCCCCTTAAAAACATAGATTGGTATGTACAATGGTCACATGTGATAAGTTATAAATATGTTTCTACAGTAGAAAAAATTGGATGAATGTGAACATGTGGACAAGGAATAAAATAATAAATGACTAAAAAGAATTTTTATGGTAAATGATTAAAATAGTGTGAATGATAAATGGAAAGATTAGGTTCTCAAAAGGCTACCTTTTTTGTTATTTAAAAGTTTATCTGATTCTTCAGATATAGTTGTAATAGGATAAAAAAATTTTAAGAACCATTTCATAAATTTTTTGTGTTATTAAACTACATATGAATATATGTAAATATAATTACATGATAATTTTTCTCATATTCACAATTTAAAAATTTGTTATGGTTTGATAATTATTTAATTCTTCTTTTACAAAAAAAAATTATTATTCATGAATCACTAAAATTTTCTTTTTATAAATCATAATATCCTTAAAATAGTAAAAATTACTTTTTCCAGATTCTAAATATATCTAAAAACCAATACGGAAAACACATGTAATCCAATATAATTTGATAATATTTTAAGATCAAATGTAACAACACTGGTTAATCATTATTATTCCCCCCAAATGGCTTGTAGGCATTGTTTTTATTTTTTATTTTTGATAATCCCCCTTTCATGAGATGAGGGAGAACCCATACAAGTCCCATAGGATTATATATTACATGAAACAAAGATCATTGTACATCATATGACTCCTAGGTTTTAGTTGAAATTAATATAGACTATAACTACATGGAATTGTTCCTCTCTAGCTTCTACATCGTTATTTCTTCTCTCCACCATAGTATGATTATTCAGAAAGGATTATTGTGCACAAAATTGATGGTCCCGATGAAAAATACATAACCTTCATTTATTACAAATCTATTAGTTTTTACCTTTGAATATTCCTTCTATAAATCAACATATAGAGTATTCTCCTTATAGACTTTTCCTGGTACATTAAGGTAAATTTAATGTGGTCAAAAAGACTTGAGGTGGCCTAAATGCCTGAGGTGGCTGCAAAGTCATACTATCTCAAAGGGCTTTGGTGGCCTGAATTCCATGAAGGACCCAAGGACGGAACCTTTGGCCCAAAAGGCTAAATAGATTAATATTTAATATGTTTATAGAATCAATGTGTTCCAACTGCAGTACCACAATTGTAATCTTGAAATTATCTATATGCACAGATATGAACTCGGGTAACTTGGATATACTTGTCAAGTCCTCACCAACCACAATAAGGCACTTGTTCTCATCTTTAATATTTATTTTCAAAATAGTTTATCTAATAAATGACTTATTAACTTGGAAATCATGTTGCCCAGTGGTAGTGAATACACTATTATCTTCCTTTGATCATTTTGTTACGCTCTATGACCTTTCTAGATATGATGGTTCATCCATCACCCTACTCTTTTTATTTTCCCCAGACAATATTAATATAATTCATATAAAATTCTTAAAAATATGATTAATATATTTGAAATAAAGTTCATCTATAAATAAATCTTTTTCTAAGGTTTTTTATATATCATTTTTTTTATAAATCCCTCGATTGTTATTGGACTATTATTAAAATGTCATTAATGTACATATCAAACCGAAATGCTATAAATTACATTAATAATAATTGTATAAAATGTAATGTTATTATTCTTGAAATAATTATTTTAATGAAATATATTATTTCCAAAAATCATTTCCTATCATATCTTTAAGCATGATTGAAAATAATAACATAAATCCTACAAGGATACATTTATGAATTTGAACTTGTGATCAATCATGAAATAGAACAATAATGTTGGTATTCAGTAATCTTAAGATAATTAAGGTTCATATTTTTATATACTTTTGACCTAATTATTCTTTATTTCATGATTATTCTACCAGAATACCATTCATAAAAAATAATTTTATGATATAAATATGGAATCCAAAAAACACATCAATAATTTGTTAACATCATATGTTATTTTATTCTCTTGGAGTAAAACTTCAGGTTGGATAATTAACTCTTATAGTTCCATTTTTATCCTCATTTAAGACAGAAAACTATATATAAATCCATATTATGACATTTTTTTATAATACATAATACAACCTTTGAAATTCAATTTTTATTCCCTTCGTTTCGACAAATTTATCATTTTCCTATTGCATTGAGTCACTTTCTCATGTGTACCCTTCCACATTTCGTCTAACAATAAAATTAAGGCTTATTTACATGTTGTTATTCATCAGTCAATATCTTATATAAATCATTATATAACATATATGTTGAGCCTAAGAGTTGGTAAAGGAATAATTTGTTAATAATATATCAGGATAACTGTTTAGATATAATTAGAATATCTTTCACTCCATTCATCATCCCATTTCCCAAGTCATAGTCATATCATTTTCCTTTATACTCAATTTTACAATGATTCATTCATGTTACAGTAATAGAATAAAATCTAAAATCATAATGTGAACATAAATAATAAAAGTGGGAAAACCATAAAATGATTTTTAGGATGATGAAATAATGACACATTATTTTTAGTATACAATTCATTTGGTGTAACATACTTCATTCATTATCATATCAAATTAAAATAATTTAAAATGTTTTGAGAAGAAAATATGAATTATTGTAATCATATCCTATGGTAGTGTACAATTATGTGAATAGTAAGACCCTTTGTCATGTAGTAGTTTAGGATTGGGTTAAGACTAAGGCATGGTTTGAAGTGTTGTTAACCCTGTCTAAATTTTTGTTAAAACTATGACAAATTGTAGAATAAAGATATAGAATTATTATATGGAAACCCCCAATAACCTCTAAAATAACAAAAATATTTTTATTTTCTTCTAGTTGTATCAAACAATACTATTTTAGGGTTATGTTATGTAATAACTGTTTTCCTAAATCAAGTATCCATGGTTTTTACTACATGTCGCTTGATACAAAATATAAGGACCCATATCCTAGTAGTGTAGAGTATGTGTATTATTTATTATATTTGAATAATTTACATGGAAATTCAATCCTGGTGGACTAAATAGTATAGTAGTATTGGTAAATTAGATACATAATTTCATATTTAATTACATTTGAATGAAAAAATTACAAAATAATATGTTTTCATGAAATATAATATTACCACTAGAATATCCTAGTATATGAAACGTACTATAGTTCCTTGATTATTAATAATGAAAAAAATATGGGTTAGACAAAATTCTCTAAATGGTTTATGTACAGTATAAAATATCATAATTTCATTAAGAATAAAAAATGAAATGAATGCATTGATAATATAATGTTGAACATATTATGGATAATTATAACTTAATTTAGAATGGCGTAAATTCCTAATTATTGGATTTCATGTCATAGGCAGATGACAACCCTTTGGTGAGGCTCTTTACATGTTTGATTAAATTATGGGTTGAATCCTATTTTATTATTGATTACTAATTTATCTCATGATACCTAATGATGCATCAAGGGGAAATATTATTCAACACCCCAACCATAACAATAATTCATAATAATATTTTATATATAAAATAATGGGTTAAATTCATTAATCAATATTCCTTAGAAAAAATAATAATTATTGGTTATAGGATAAACAATTCCACTATTTTCCCTATTAATATAAATGTTCCAATGTAAATATTAATATAAAAATGGTATAAATTTTAATAAATTTTAATGTAAATTAGAAATTCATATATTTATTTTATAGAAATTTATTTTCCAACGAAAAAAATTTACAAAACACTAATTTATATAAGGAAATGTTAACATCCCAAATTTAAAGGTTGACGATAAAATTAATTTTTCTACTTTGAAATTTTCAATTCAAATAAAATTGGATTCAATATTTCAATGTGAAACATAAAATACCATGAATAATTATTAGATATGATATTACTAGTAAAATATGGAAGATATACCCCACATAAATGTGAATTTGTGTATAATAATAAATAATCCTCAATGGAATGTAAATATAAATAAAATCTATTACCTCATACTACCTCTTGGTTGTACAAGATTTAGCCATTAGTTTGGTTGTCCAAAAATTTTATAAACTTATTAGAAAACAATATAGAAATTTAAAATATATTATATTTTATTTAAAAAAAATTATCAATCGTAATTTAATAATTATTAATTATATTTATTTATTTGGGTGTAATTTTTTTTGTTTTCCCATGTTATATAATCATAAAAGAAATATTTATTTGAAATATTATAAAGAAAAATCACTTCAAAAATAGTAATAATTAAATTATTAGTGTATTTATAAATCAATTAATCATTTAATTCAAATAAATAATTATTTTTCGATCAATTATATATGTTATGATCATAGAGACTTTAGGATGTATGTATATATGAATATTAACTTCCTTATTCCATAAGCATTACGAAAATGTGCTATGTAATATTTTATCCTTATAGAATGATAATAATTTCATAAATGGAATATTATTTCATAAAATTAATATATATATATATATATATATATATATATATATATATCATTCTTGTGGTGTGGTGTTGAAAATAGATTCAAATTTCTCCATGAAGGCAGTAGTTGATAGGTACACAAATGAGGTTATCATCAACAATTAAGTTAAAAGGTAAGAAAAAATATTATCCTTCCATAATGATAAATATTTTATTAATATAAATGTTGTTTCATGTATATCATGTTTAATAATTAAATATATCATTATCACTATTCATATATATTCTTATGGAGAGAAGAATCACATCTTCTCATGGGGTGGTAGTTCACTATACAGATGTGAGATATTATCATATGACTTATGAAATGGATCATAAAATGTTTATGTATCAAAAAATGAATATATAGGAATAATTGTGTTATAAATTTGATATATGTATATATACATTATTTCATTCATCATACCCAACAATTAATGGTGGTAATGGAAAAAAGGAATGGCATTGTTTTTGGGTTTGATAATATATAATAAACACATTGGTGATTTCATTAAGAATTTAAGGTCAGTGGATAAGGGTGTAGGTAATTACAATATTTTATGAAAATACAGTTTTATAAAAGAAAATTATATTATTATATAATAATAAATTAATATTAATTGAATGATGTGGATGATTAAATTAAATAAAAATTTCCATTGAAGAACATTACCTCTTCTTTGGTTACCCACCTTTCGTTTTCACCAATGTTTTAATTAATATGGTTATATGCCTAATATATATTTTGGGATAAGGGTATGAAGGTTGGGAAATTATATCGATGTCCATAAGATAATAAATAGTTGGTTAAAGGTGTGTATAAAAGAAGATAGGGGTGACAATTGACATGTATGTTGTGTGATACGGCAATAATTTTGTTTTTGGAAAGATTCAATCATAGCCTCATTTTATCATTCCACAATAATCACAAAGGGGTTATTATTAATGATTCAAGACATAAGGTGGATATCTTAAAATAAATTATGTTTTCAAACATTCTTAGGTCATTTTATACTATGTCCTCATAGTTTAACCACAGATAATCTTTTTTTACCATTACAAAATAAGGTTTTCTCTATTTTCACGTTTCATTCTTACCTAAAATTATGATGTAACAATTATAAATTTTAAGTTAAAATGTCAGAAATTTTAAAAAAAAATTTAATTTCAATTCATATAATTTAATAATAATAAATTCCTAATTTATATTGGGGCCATGACGAGGATGTTTGCTTTTAAGAGAAAATGTTTAATGGCCTACAATGTTTAAAACGAATAAAATTGAAATTATATTCTCTTGAACTAAAATTGATAAATTTGTATAAATTTGAAGAAATTTAAAAATAAAATAAATACAATATATATTTTGAAAATATGAATTATATGAATAACAAAACTAATTAAAATTTATTAATTTTTTACTATTCCTCAAAAATGTAATTTTTTTTTTAAAAATCCTGAAAATAATCTTAAAGTTAATTTTAGTATTTCAATTTAATAAATTTTGTTTTTAATAATAAAATATATATATTTGTTTTTAAAAATAATATTATGTTTTTTCATAAATGTGTCACTAAACTATATTTTAGAGAAAAACAGTTATTCATAAAAATAATCTTTTTTTAAAGAGCATTAATTTATTTGTAATTATGTAGTCACTAAAATTTTAATAATATAGATAATACTATTAGTAATTAAAAAATCTTATTTTTGGTTAATAACTATTATTTTAAATTTTTATATTTTAACAATATTTTTTATTTTTTTAATACTCAGTTTTATGTGTATCATAAGAAAAAGTCAGTGTTGCGTGTAATGGAAGCTAAATAAAGTGATTCGTGTAACAAGAAATGTTTATGATAATGAATTTAAATTAAAATAAATATATTTTATAGTCTGAATGTGTTTTATTCCAATTTATGATTTTTGTTTCTGGTCTTACTTCATTTAAAATAAAATGTAAATATTTTAAAATATTTGGCTGTTACTGTAATGTTTGAGCCCACTGTTCATTATATTATCTTTTTGTTTATTTTCTATTTTATTTTTATTTATTATCCAATAATATATTATCAAATAATTATCCCCTGGTATTAGACATTTTTGACAAATATATATTTGGATTGGGGAGAGAGAGAAGAAGAAGGATAATATGATGGGTAGTGCCTCTATAGAGCTCAAGAAGATTTTATTTATCTTGTAGTAATGGTGGAACATGAATCCGTACAAAGCCTCAACATATTTCCTCTAGTGGTTAGAATTTTTTATTTATATTCCATTAATAAATATATATTTTCTACTTTATAGTACTAAGGACTAATTATGACTATTATATACACCCATGGGGTCTATATATACTAAATTGGTGGAAGAAAGATAGTTCATTTTGAGAATAGGGGTTATAATTTCAGAAATAAGGATCACAAGACATGTGTTTCATTTAACACACTTGTTATTCATATATTATAAGTAATATTTTAACATTTTAATGTAAAAATAATGTACATGGTAGAATAGTACGTGTAGTGGTATTTTTCTATGTAGCCGAGTACAAGGGTAGAAGATCTTTTCCAAAAAAAAAACATATCACGTACTTGGGTTTGATGAAATTTATTTTTACATAATTTAGTATTTTTACACATCTATGTAACTATGTATATTAACATATATTATGTGCAGGGGTTCATAGTTGGGTAGGGTACATGGCCAGACACTGTGTGGGATACATTCAATATAGATGTACATGACCATGATATAATACATTTACAAGACATGTTTTTAGTATGAGAAGGAACCCCATGTTGGGTACATAGTGTAAAATTTTCATAATCCCCGTGAACAATGGATATAAATTCCATTTAGGGCAGAATTATATTCCTAGGTGAATAATTTATGGTACACATTTAATACATTGGGATTCATTCTCTGTATTTCTCTATTACTGCAAGTTTGTGGGTTTTATATAGTTTTATGAATTGGAGTTAGAATTGTATGTGTGATTAGTTCAAATTAATAATTATTTTACATAGGTCAGTATGGTAGATCCTTTGGTGTGTGTTTAGGAATTCAACACTGTGGGTTGGGAAATTCTACCAATAACAGAATAATATTTTCCATTGTAAATAATTTATATAATTTATAGAGTGGGTTACATTAGATGATATCTAAAAAAGGGACATTATAATTAAATGAGGATAGGGAATGTGATAAAAAATGTATTTTTTGTGAATTGTTTACATAAATTCCATGGTTACTGGGACACAAGTGTGACTTTATGAGAAATATTTTACGACTCTCCAGACAAACCTAGAGTGAGACCATGACAAATATGGTACATGTGCCATCTCTCAGGAATGATGTTTTTGTATATTATCCATTTTGGACATCTATAATTCACTCATTACCCTTTAAATTCACGATTTCCATGATTTATTATGGATGAGGTAATGGTATGTGTTGTCCTGGTAAATAGAAAATATATTGAGAGACATGTTTTTAAAAGATTATCTGATGAGGGATTCCTCTATATCTATTTTCATGTAGAAGATCTAATGTATCGTTCCATTTAATCATCATTAAGTGGATCCCAAATGCTATGTCTATTATTACACGTGGACCTATATGATCATAAGTGGATTTCCTTTACTAATTATGTGGGAATCTAGGATCCCATATATGGTGCCTCATAAGTTTTTTAACTGAGGGACCTAGTGGTGGCCCAAAAATTGACTGACCATGAAAGAGTGTGTTATGGATTTTGGTAGAGATATATGTGAGTGTCCCCATAGAACATGCACTAACACTATGTGCCTGAGGAAAAATTGTAGTAGTGATGGGTTTATACATTGGACCATCCTCAGTCATAAATGTTTTCTTTATAGATTAATTGTTTATGAAATTATGGATTCTAAATTTGACTCATTAAAATTGATTTATTTCCATATAAAAAGTTGATACTAATGATATTGAAGAAGTAATTCATCAGATCCATTTTTTGAGCCTTAACTAATTATATGAGAGAAATATAATTCCTTTTTAATTTTTGAGAATAGTGAACATGACGTTCCACATATATAGTTTAGAATATTGGAATTGACATAACACACACACAAACTCATATATATATATATTTATGAATAATGGTCAGGAAATTTTGTGTGTGTATATATATATATATATAATATTAGGAAGAGGTTTCATTCTTGGATCAAATAATTTATGTTTTGGTTCCAATATAACAATATGTGAACTATATTCTACAATGTCTACTGGGATCACAGACCTAATGATCAACTGTGGATTTCATTTATTTAATTTATAAAGTTGTGACTTGTCTTGAATTATAATATTACATTATCAAGAAAATTTGAAACAATATTATAGATTCACCAATGGGGGTGGTCTACCAAGAATTGTTTCCCTCCCCCATTGGGTACATGAACATCAGTGTGTGTTTGGGCCCTATGTCTACGTTTGGGATGAACATGTATTAAAACAAAGATAAAAATATTTGAACTAGGGGGGTGTGATCTAGAATAGAAACTTATTTTCATTCTTATAATTGGGATACAGATGCTTGATATTGTCTTAGAAATCTCTATGTGGTTTATCATTGAGTTACTATTTATTATAATACATTTTATTACCTTAATTTTTATTTTATCATTTTTATATATATAATCCCAGTGGGTGATAAATAATTTTGGTATCAAATAGCAATTCATAATATTAATAAATTTCATGTTATTAATAAAAAATGGTTTATTTTTATTTATTCGACATACTGATTATTTACTCATTTGGGTGATTTTTTGGTTATTTTTTCTATTTTCATTCACTATTTTGAGAGAATAGTCCCACAAAGAAAACTACATAGGCCCTTGATGAAAGTAGGTATCCTCTAGTACATGGTATGTAAAGCTTATGGTATAGTCACAAATTGGTCTAGTTAGTATTTATAATGTAATATGAATCAGGACATACAAATAGAGAAACACTGATGGAAAAAGTATTCTAATTGAAATATTTATATTGTAATTATGAGTGTCGCCATAAAAATAAGAAGGAACTAGAAATTTTAGGAATATCCGAGGGGGGATCCATATTCTCAAGGAGGTGGAGAACCTTCATCATTAACAACTAGATCAGATAATATTTCCCCATGAACAATAATAATTTTGGGATATTAACGTATCGGATATTATGATCATATCCTGATGAAATATAGTCTGTCAATGTGGAAATTCCTATGTTTAATAATGTTGGGACATATGAATTGTAATTATAGAATGAGTTTGAGGATAAATTATAGTAATATATTGATCATTCCTCATATATTATATGATCATATGAGTCGATTGATACGTATTGATAATTGATACATAAACATAGAAATCTTAGATGAATATAATATCACCCTAGATCCTTAGCATCCATCTCGTTCATTTCTGATAAATAATTAATTTTTATGAACACCATGTGACAAAGTGTAGGATGTTGAGAATACAATCAAATAGGATCAATAATATATTCTAACAATGTGAGGTATTAGTTTTTTCAACAATATTCTCAACCATATTCATTTAGATATTTTCATGACCTCCCCATTTATTTATTATAATATATTGAATCATTGTTGATTTATATTTGATATGACGTTTTTCTTTTTTTTTCAAATTTGAATCACCTCTCATCCAATCATAATGTAAAAACATTATGTGTGATGAATGTTCTATAATGATCAATGGGTTTTTTGTAATAATTATATTCTATAGATGGAAATCTATGACCTAATTTTTTGAATAGATTAGATGAGATACATTATGGTCCACATATACTATTAGACATGATATATTAGTTTCATAGATATAGATAGTTTTCAATATCTCATTAAAGTGGATTGGGTAGTTAATTAAAGTAATGAAATAACTTGAATAATAATTTTCAAAACTATCACTCACTATTTGGTAATATTTACATCAGAAACTATTGATACAATAAAATTTATAGATTTTATAAACATCATGGTACTATATTACTATGTCATAAAAGATAATTTCTCTCGTAGACACACAGAAGTTAAGTGGAATTAATGAATGATCTCTTACTAGGTAATGTCACAATTTTACCTATATCCTATAAGATATAACAAACAGAATTAATGGAATTCATATTTCATCTATCAGATTTGTATGGTAATTGGCTTATGGGACCCAGTATGGAACAATGTAAAACACAAGTTCTCCTTTTGAAGAATTTTGATATAACTATTTTGATTATGGTGAATTATTGTATCCTAAACTATGTTTCTATGATGAAAAAATATCATATTCCTTGAATTGAAGATATAGTTTATTTTTTTTGAAAATCTGAGTATCTACATAAGAATTATTTACAATCACAGAATCGAAGTAATAATGTTAATAATTGATATATTATTAAAGAATATTTTAAGGGTCATTATAGTCATTATAAATATGTGATTTTCATTTTGACCATATGATTTTAACATAATTGTTTACTGAATTGATGAAGTATATTTTTCATATATATCATGAAACTATTTTAGTGTTATTCATAAATGATATTATTTTTTATTCTATGACTATGGTAGATCATTAATCTTAGTTGGTCCTTGTGTTTTCTATCTTCCGAGAACATATCATGAATTCTCATCCTTCAAATTGGGCCATTAGGATAAAATATGTAAAATTATATGGAGATAAATTTTATGAAAGAGAAGTGTCTATATAATATTAAATTCTAGAAGTTATTATATCATTGAAATGAGTAAATAATATCTGAGATATGTAGTTTCCAATAAATAATAGGGTATTAGTTTTCTTGTGAATATTCTTGCAAATAATATCTCATAAAATAATTGAATAATGTAATTCCTTAAAAATGTAATAATTACTGTATGAAATATTTTGATGACATTAAGGTTTGAATTAAATACACTCCTATAATTATGTTTCATGAGATGATATGGTGTTATGTGGTCCATTTCAATGCATACAGAGCGTGTTTGGGATGTGTCCTCATATTGGCATATCATGATGTATCTTATTAGTAATTAAAGTAATGTGTGAATTAGAAAAATTTGCTGCCACATTATTTTGATAAAGATACTATATTACATTGAATGAAATCTTGGTGTTATAATATTATTGGAGAGAATATCACATTTTTTAGGATCATACATGATAAAAACACATATTCTCACAGTGAGATTTAAATAAAAGGTAAAAAATATGGATATAATATCTTCATATATTCTTTTTCAACAAAATGAATATATTAGGGAATGGAAATTTAGTAGAAGATGAATTAATTATTAAGTCACAAAATTTGATTACTAATTATACTTGAAAACATCATAAATTAATGAATGTTATTACTGATATGCATCTGGATTATTCTATGAAAACTAATGTTGGGGTATAATGTATGGTTCTTTGTGTTCTTTAATTGAATATTTAGTTTATGTTTTCTCATATATATAATAATTAATATATATCAATGATATTGAACTCAATTTTTGTAGACCAATAAGGGTTAAGAAATTGATGGGTTATCTAGGATTCATTTTATTGATTAGATTTTGGTTCCCAAAACCTATAAGCAGCCACAAAACTAGAATATTTTCCTTACCATTTAATATATTCCAACAGTTTCAAAAATCCATTTGGATATGTCCTATATACCAATGGTTTTCATAACCATTGTGTAAAGTCTATCTAACAATTTTATTCCTATTGTTTTCTGAAAACCATTGGTATATTATGGCCCTATACAGCTCTATCCCAATAGTTATCTTGAATTGTTGGGATAATCTCCTTTTTTAGATTCCCACCGTGTTTTTAAACCATCAGGATACACAATATATACAAATGGTTTTTTAAAATCATTCGGAATGTTTTACCATATATTGTGATAGGGACTATAGATCGCACCCAGTTGATTGATGCCTTAAATCCATCATCCATTTGTCATTGCCAAACTTTTTTCTCTAATCAATCTTCAATCAATAAATTTTTTCTACTATAATTCAAATTTGAATGTGGTACATTATTTTTCTATTCTGCATATGTTTTATTCTATTTTTTTGGTCTTAAAGGAGAGGTTCATGTGGTCATTCATCCATCGATCAATCTATGTAAGCAACAACAGTTTAAAAAATAGACTCTAAAATGATAATTTATGTAGTTTCTATTGTTATAAAACACAATGGTAATAATATTTGTATTTTGTGGGGGATTTATTTTGAAATATTTACTTTCGATGGTGTGGCGGTGGGCTGTCATGGTGGAGTGGGGGGTGGGGGTTTCTGAGGGTGGGGGTGGGCTTTCTTGGGGGGGTTGTCCGAGGGGTGGGGGTTGTCTAGATAAGATCATTGTCCAGGACCTGTTAAATTTATTAATGCATTGATTAATAAGTTTTTGAACAATATTTATACATTAATTAGGGTGGGGGTATGATTTTGAATAAATACAACCTTTGATATATTTTCACAAGCCTGTGGAAAGGAATTCCATAACATAATGGGATGTTTATTTGAAAAAATTGAATTGATTTATAAAAAATGTCATGATTTTATAATAAAAACCTCTAATAGGGTGTGTTGAATTATAATCTAAAAAGTAATGATTAGTTATTTATATCATTATTGGTTTATGATTTATTTTTTTTATACATTGATGTTAGAGTTAAATAAGTGGAATTCTATTCATGGTCTCTATTATTATTCATTAATGATTTATCACCTTTGTATGTTAGTGTTAAATGACCCAGGATACCTCCTATATTCTGCGACAAATTTATAAACTTTAATTAACATTTTATTGGATTTCCCCTTTCCCCAATAACATTTCTTATGTGACCCATAGGGCATTATTAATTTAATTTGTCTTATATTGGTAATTTTAAGCGGTTGTTTTGAATTAAATGGATAATGCATGAATGTTTTTCTTTCTAAATGTATATAATGATTTTAAATGAAATTACCCTAAGGGGGATGCAAGGGGTAGGGGTTGTCGTGTTGGGGGGGGGGGGAACTCATTGGGGGGGGTGGTGGTGGTGAGTTTTCGAGGGGGGGTTGGGGGGGGGGGGCTGTAGGTGTGTGGGAGAGTGGGTGTGGTCTATCCAAGGATGGTTTTGTGCTTTCATGGGGGTCGGGGTGGGATTTCCAGGTGGTGGAGGGGTGTGGGTGGTCTAGGGGTGGGGAGGGATGTCCATGTGGGGGAGGGGTGTGGGTTATTTGGGGGGGGGGTGTCAATTGGGGGGGTGTTCAGATGGTGGGTGGGTTTTATCTAGGTGGAAGTGGTGGTGGTGGTGATGGGATGTCCAGATGGGGGATGGGGATGGGGGTTGTCAATTAGGGGTGGGGGCTGTCCTATTATGGGTGGGGTGGGGGCGGGGGTGATCTGTCCTGATCGGATGAGAGGAAATCCATGTGGGAGTGGGCTATCCATGGGGGGGGGGAGCTGGAGGGGGGGTTCATGATTCTGGGGGAGGGGTGTGGGCTATCCACATAGGGGTTCAGATTGTCCAGTGGGTGGGTTATCTAGGGTTTGGGTTTAAGATGTCCTAGTGGGAGAGGGGTGTTGGTTTTCCAGGGAGGAGGGGGGTTGTCCATGTGGGATGGGGGTGGTGGGTTGTCCAGGTGGGTTGGGGGGGGAATCAAGGTGGGGTTGGTATATCTAGGGGTTGTAAGGGGTAGGGGGTGCACGGGTGTGGGGGGTGTGGGATATCTAGGGAGGCGGTTGGCTATCCAGTACAATAATATACAATACAAAATTAGGAATCACATATAACAAATGGAAGTTTCTTTCAGACATTAATACTTTTCTAGAAGTTCGATACAAGAACTCCCTCTTTCCCTTCCATGATTAACTGGTATATGCAAAGAAATATCACCCAGTTTCTTATCCACTATCCATATTGATCTCATATAAATTTATCATTCGTAAAACTCCATACCACCCAATGATATTACCAAGATCATACTCAAATGAGTTTTTATCCATCAAATCATGTCTCATATTCCTAAAAAATACATATGATCATATTTAGCACAAATTAAATGGATTGTAAACATAGAAAATACTATATTTACAACCTATTAGAAAAATATGGAATTAACTCTCATCAATCCTCTATGGGGATCAATAACCACATACCTAGGTCAAAATATGGAGGTGGGTTTTCAATTAGGTGTGTTGTTTTTTATATTCTAGTCTGATATTTAGAGTAGAATATAAAATTTGATAAACATATGATACTTGGAGGTGTGTTTATAATTAGTTGTGTTGAGATTTATATGAATGATATTCATATTTTACAGTAATTGTCTTCTGGGACATCTATAAAAGTTTACTAGATCAACAAGAAACCTCCTTTTATGGTTATCACAAAAATGTTAGATTATCCTAGTTGGAAAATAAATTTCAATTTCATCATTCGAAATCTAAATTTACATGGAATTATAAGTATTTTCCCAATAGAAATTTCATCTTAGGAAATCAGACTCCTCTTAGTTCAATCTAATCATTCTTAGATCATCGTCTACTAGTATGACCAAGATGTATCAATTTTTGAGGATATTTTTACCATCATTTTCATATTATATTTCCTATTTATTCTGAATATATATTATGAATATCACTCAAATAATCAACTAAAAAATAAATTCTCATCGATCTAAAATTTACTCAACTCATGAATAATTATCATTCACAAGTATATATGATCTTGTACACTCAGATATAGTTCTACAATGAAATGTTTTAATAAATATAGTAATTTTTTGTATTTAATATTATTATTCCCATATGGAGTTGTGTTTCATTTATGAATTCATATAAAGAGAAAAATTGTCGTTTACTTGAATATTTTTTTGATGAAACATCAATCATAGTGAATTTATTTTAACGCATTTACTTATGGTAATTTTTTTAAAGGGTGGATAGAAGTTGGATGTATGAAACAGATCAGATATCATGTGATTTTCAAAACAATTTGGATTGATTTTTATATTTTTCATTGAACAATTCTTCCGATAGTGGACACATAAACATTCCATGTTACAATTGTGTGGGAAAATCTTATTTGAGCAATGAAAAAGTTAGCTACCACATAAAAAAATATGGTTTTCATGAAAACTGCTCTTTGTCATATCACAATGGGGAGAAAATGAAATCTCAAGTTGATGATGATCTAAATGAGGGGACTGGAACTTTTTTTCGTCATATGATCGATTTCTGTTTATTTGTCATCATGAAAAATAATGGATTACAACCTAAGAAGACATAGATATGAGAAAACATGATGTGTGTAATGAAAATGATGATGATTTTAGGGTGAAAAAAATTAAATCATGATTCCATGACTCTAGTATATCAACAATGCAGTAAAATAAAAAGAAAGGAGTTTTTACTCTGATTGTTTCATGGAAAAACTATGAATGTGATTTCTAATACTACCAAAATATAAATTCCTATCTTTTGAAAGGAAATGCATCTAGAAGATGTAGATATTCCCTCAAACCACTTAAAGGCATTGAAGTTAGATGAGTAACATGGATATTCCAGAAAAAATATTCATGTTTTTTTGAAATATTACAGATTATTTTTGGAGGAAACAACTTGATGAAATGATTTTATAAAATGTGGAACATCCCACAAGAATCTAAAAGATGATGGAACATCAACCTGTGTGCCACAAACATTAATTTAGAAGATTCCATTGATCTCCAAACTCTAGAATATTTTTTTTTCTAATGATATATCACGAAAAATGTGATGGAATGATACAGAGAGAATGAAGTCTAATGATGAGTTGGTTTACCCTATAGATGGATTTTCAATGCAATGATTTGATGCTTGATATCCTAATTTTACTAATGAAGTATGTAACGTGAGCTTGGGTCTTTAATGTGACAGTTTTAATCCATTTGGGAAAATTATTACATCACACAACACATGACTTGTTTTTATAAACATTTATATCCTTCCCCCATGGTGGTGTATGAAAAAACAATTCAATTTCATGAGTATACTCATATCTATCCCTTCAGATCCCAAAAATGATATATTTGTTTGCATGAAACCTTTAATAAAAATAGTTGAAACTTCATTGTGATGTGGTTGTGCGCACATACGATGCATGTTTGAACGAAATATTTCAAATGCATGTTGCGCTTATGTAGGCGATCAATGATTTTCATTCTTATTCAATGATGATGGGATAGGGAATGAAGGGAAAACAATCAAGTTCTATTTGAAAGAATAATAAAGGATTCATAATAATGAAACATAATTGTTGTTTATGTTTTATGGGACATCAATGATTCTTTCCAATGGACCATAAATATAGAAATTATAGCTAAAGATTGGACAATACCATGGAGACTGATGATTCATCTCACCATATATCTGGAATTTATGTGCTAAATTAATTTATTGTTTTCAGTTATTCATTAGGGGAAGGTAAAATGAAATCTGAAAAGAGATAAATTGTTTCCACTCAAACCTGTTTGAATCGAAATATGAGGAGTAACTTCTTTTATTTTTTGTATTGAAAAAATAATTTGTTACGTTATTTCTTAGATGTAATCCACATTGAAATAAATATATGTGAAATGTTGATTAATATTTATCTAAATGTTAAGTGAAATACAAAATATGGATTATTGTCTTGGCGTGACATGGTGGATTTGGGGAATCAGACCAAAATCGAATCATGTGCATATCAATGAAAATAAATTGAATGTTCTATGTGAGTTTTATGTGATGAAATGTATAAAAAAATCAATTTTTGGAAGTACTAGTCACAAATGTTCATGATGGATATTCAAGCAGCATATCATAACAGTTAAACAAAAGTGATTTTAAGTTAAAATCATTGGAGAATATTGATTATCATGTCCTTCTACCAGTGCTGATTTCAATATCGATCAATCTTTTTTTTTCAATAATATGATGGTGGATGTTATTTTTTTGACATATATAAGATATATTTTTGATAAAATGCATTACATTCTTTCTTGCATGTTTTTTGGGCATATGTCCTATTAATTTTGTGTGAGTAAGAGAAAATATTTCTTTCATCAATTTCACCTAAATTTTGTATCTGTCTATCCATATTCCAACATAAATACTTCTCATAGGACCTATTTCTTTTTTTGTATGTATCCAACTGAATGATATTTGTACACAATAAAGTCCTATTTTTAAAATAAGAATCCTCCTAATGGTTCTGTTGTGAATGGTTACATGGATCAAGTATGTCGGGATTTCCACTCTATGTATTTTTCTAATCTTACAACAATAATGAATAGAAAAATGTTAAACGTAGAAGAATAGTATGTGAATATTTAACCTTGTTTTCCATCACTTCATCAAAAAGGTGGAATTCCTATATCATATACATTGATGACATTAAGCTTTGAATAGCAGGAAATGACACATCGCACAATTATGTTCAACTATGATTTCATATATGACTACATCATGTAAGTAGATTGAATATGTATATCTTATATATATATCTGTTAAACTATTCTTATTTTAATCTGTAGGGAACGTAATTCCATGATAAATATAAAGAATCGTTATTTATATTTGAGATGAAGGGAGACTTTTCAAGGAAAAGGGTTTTCTTCTCGGTTAAAATTGAAGGTAAAAATAT
Source organism: Viscum album (assembly GCA_963277665.1). Taxonomy (NCBI): domain Eukaryota; kingdom Viridiplantae; phylum Streptophyta; class Magnoliopsida; order Santalales; family Viscaceae; genus Viscum; species Viscum album. Next base: position 2,143,743,639 of record OY728132.1, read on the forward strand.
TTTTATTTAAAATAATAAAATAAATATTTAATTATGATTAATATTCATTTTTATTTCAGGTATTGTGTTTGAATTTTGACTCCATCTCTGAGGAAATTAGATCGATGGGATTTTGTTCTAATACTGTGGTTCATGGCTATAAATAAATTTTTATGAATGGGTACAAATTTAATATGATTTAATGAACAATGATCATGAGAACAAAACATGATGGTGTTGTGGTTACTACCTCAACAGACTATTATTCTAGTGCATCAGATAGTATACCTCTATTTTATGATTTATTTTATTATGGTGTTGATGAAAATAATAATGTTGGATTAGTACTCTCATAGATGAGTCACGATGATGAAATTAAAGTGGTTGGATTTGATGAATTGGTAGGGCATATTTAGTGATGATTTAGGAATTTTGTTAATTGATATGACTTGTAAACTTACCGTCGATGATCCATATGTATTGGCTTCAATGGTGAAAATTGATTCTTTTATGAAAAAAAACATCTTTGACCAAATTTGTGTGTCATTATTCAAGTAATTAAACGTCATATTTTTTATGATGGTGATGATAGAATTGAAACCATCCCCACTACTATTACAAATGAACCATTTATTTCTTTTGATGACTCTAATAGCTCTATTTTTTTCTTGATTGTGAGCCTGATTTTGTGGTTGGAAATATATAGAATCATACATCCATGTTCTCAATTCCTTTGGTTTAACTTGACATGGGTTATTAAGGTTGGTAATATTCAAATTGATTTAATATTGATAACAAATATGTTGTATTTGACATTATTGTTATGTCAATTTTCAATGTTTATTGGTTGGAATTTTATTTTAATTGCCTTTTCTAATTTGGAATTGAACTGTTTACAAACATATGAAACGGAAATTTCTAACTTGGTGAACATTTCAATGTGTTATTGACCATGAATAAAGATAGTATTACTCTAAGACCTCTATTTAACATTTTACCATATAATGAACATGATAGTTTGTCATCATTAGCATGAACTGTATATAAACATTCATCATCTTCGTGGGATAAATAAATTAAATTTTCCCATAATTTCAAAATATGATTTACCCCTTATAAATCTAGTAGATATCTTATCCTTGTTCATATGTTGATATCATAACATCCAACTAAATTATGGGCTTAGTCATTCATAAAATATTCCTTGCTTAATTTTTTAGAGGCATAATTCTGTATTCTCTTTCTCTCCTGGTTGGTGAGTGAAAATTATCGTCAAAATGAATGCACCATCATTTTAACAAACCAATGATACTAACTAGATAGCCAACATACTCAAAATGTTAGTTCATTATGACATCTTGTAGGATTTAATGAATCCATTATATATCTATTCAATCTCTCAAAATAACATGGATAGTAAAATTATCCATGAATCCCTATATTACCTCACATATATATTGTTTATGGGGCTACACATTATTTATAATTTAATAATTACATCCATATTTGTTATAAAATGTAGTAATTACAACCGATTGAATAGAGGGGATGTAAAATTTTGATGGACAACAATCATCCCATTGATGAGATGGGTGTCCCCCACAAGTGCCTAGAGAGATTATTTTATTTCAAATAAATATATTTAAAAAATATATAATATCATGTGATTAATTTTTTTAAACATTTTTGTACGATCCACCACTTAGGTTACAATTATTTGATGAGAATACTTTTAGTTTTCCCATTACTAAAATTTCTCATAAGATGTGGTGTAATACAAGAGCAAGGTTATTTGGTCGGCATACTTTATTAGAACCTACCCCTTTGACTAACATACCATTTATCCAAAATTATTATATCGTTATGTCATTAGGGACACATGGGATACTTAGGCCTCCCATGATTTCACCACCCTTTTCATCTGAGTCTCCTCACTAGTATTTACCATATCTAATGATGATTCCAACTCCCAATCCATCATTTGGCCTACAATTCATGTCATCTACTTTTACATAAACATCCTTCTATATGAGATTATATATTCCATCTTTTTCGAATCTTACTCCTATAGATTCTTTCCCTACAAAGAAAAATTGTGACCCACTCCTCTAGTAGAGGTTTTTCCTTTGGTATCAGTAGATCTGGTAGTTCCCATTGATCTGAATTCTACAGGTATATTTATAAAACCATAAAAAAAATTATACCATAATTTTTTTTCATTATAACTTGTTTTGATAAATAATTTTTTTCTCTTTATAACAAATACATCTACCGATAGAAGGCTAGGGTGAGGGTGTACATGCATGTGTGCTGTGTGAAACTGCTAGACATTGATGATGGTTGACTATAATGGAGATAGTCAAATGATTGAAAAAATATTGTAGTAATGTTAATGTTTTTTGGAGATGCTTTCTAAATAATCTAACATTATTCATTTTAGCCGACACTCATGGAGGAATATTCCAATTGAAGTCAAGGATAATTCTTGGGAAGAGATATGGGTAAAAAATATGTTTGATTTAATGAAATAATTTATTTTTTTATTTATATAAATTAATATTTTAGTGTCAACATTTGTTTAATTTTCCCGATGGTGAGGGTGCACGACCGGCGCAACTGTTGGATTTATGTGAGGATTATAGTGGATATAATCACAAGTTATATATTGGATTGAATACTAGAGTTGTAACAGAGTTAGAGGTGGTACATTTCATTGATGATTATCTGATATAACAACATCGACAAATAACTAATCATTGGACAACTGTCCAGTTGAAGGTATTAATCATAGTTGAGTTATTCAAATAATAATTTCCATGTTTTTCATTAATATTATATTTTGTATTATTGATTTTTATTTAAGAATAATCCTTAATAAATAAAAAACCATGATGCTAAAAAATACCTCCGCACATTGGGACATACTATGATTCCATATCATGAGTGGAAGTATGTATGATTGTTGTTTGTTGTTTTTCTATACGACATGAACATTCAATTGTTTTTTCCATAATATATTCATTTTTTAAAGTTATCATATATTTTATGTTATAAAATTAAATATTATTAACCTCTTTCTTATTATGGATTCATATATTCAATGTCATTGTAGAGGAAAACATTGAATATTGATGCATGTGTACCTCATGAAAATCTCTTTTTCTCGAGTAGAAGGAAGAAAGATGGAATTGTCGTTAACAAACCTACTCAGCAACATATTGTATGGTTCACATTTTACATTTTCAAATTTAATATCTATTTTTTAACATAATAATATATTCAATTTTGTAACATTCTTCTTTAGAGGCCCTTGATGCCCATGATCCTAACAATTTTTTTCTAAATGATAACTTAAATATGGTTTTGGAAGATGATCACCCTAGAGATGTACACAACCAACCTAGGATGAGTATTATTTAAAAGAGGTATTGGCCCTCCCTAGGTTTGAGTTGTAGTGCCATAGAGTTCCAGAAGGATATTGAATAGGAAGAACATGCTGAAAAAGGGCCATAGAGATAACAGAATAGTATTCCAGTGAAAAAACTTTAATTATGGAACTGATGGATGTTTTACATCTTGCATGTCTACCAGTGGCCAACACAGCTTGGGATGAATATATTTCATCGATTTGTTCTATATATGGTCCACCAGATTTTAGTTATTATTGTTGTAAATATGATGTTGTGAAGGAGGCAGAGGTGGAGGAGGGTGAGGAGAAGGCCAAGGTGGAGGAGGAGGTCAAGGAGGAGGCTGAGGCGGATGAGGAGGCCAAGTTGGAGGCTGAGGTGGAGTATGAGGGAGTGGAGGAGGTCATTAGGAAGGGTGGGGATAATGAAAAGGATGATGATTAGTATCGGGATGAGGCTAATGATGGCATTAATGATAGTTATAATGATGATGGATAGATTTACTAATTACATTTTTGACTGATATTACAGTCATTTGATGTTTGATGATTTTTTGTTCTCAAATATATGTGTGATTTGTTATGTCACATTTTCTATTTTTATATATATAATAAAACACGGAATGGTGATTTTTTATGACTGAATGTGTGTGGGACTATTCCACCCTTCCCCTAGACTCCCCCACACCCTGAACACCCCACCCCCATGAACAACCCCTACCCCCATGGAGAGCCCCCACCACTAGACACCCCCACCACCTTAGATATCCCCCAAACCCCATGGACACCCCACCCTTTGAAAAACCCTCCCCCCTGGACACCCACACCCCATTAGATAGGCCCCCACCCCAACTAGACACCAACCCACCCCTTTGACACCCCACCCCTACACCCATGTAAATCCCCCACCACACCTAGTCATCCCCCCTGGACACCCCAACCCTGGAAAGCCCCTCCCCATAGACAGCCCTCTCCCCAAACCCCTAGACACCCCTCCCCCCATGGAAAAATCTAGCCCATTGGAAATCCCCACCACCCTCATAGAGAGCCCCCCATCCCCATTAACCCCCCCCCCCCATGGACACCCCTAGACAACCCGACCACCTTGGACATCACCCACACACCCTTAGACACCCCCTGGACACCCCACACATCCTAGAAAACCCTCATGGGTTACCCTCACTCACCCCATGAACACCCAACCCACTAGACAACCCCATCCACTTAGATATCCCCCCCCCCCCAATCCTAGGATATCCCACCCCCCAGACAGTGCCCCACCCCCTAGACAATCCCACCCATGTGGATCTCCCCCCAACCCCCCCACTCAAACACCACCCACCCCCACTGGACATCCCACACTCCACCTAGACACGCCATGATATCCCCCACCCCATTGGGCCCCCTCTCCTTGGACACCCCCACCAACTAGACCCCCCCCCAATTCACATTGCACCCATGGACACCCCGACCCCCTAGACACCCCACCCCATGAACAACCCTCCTCCTCACCCCAGATAGCCCAACCCTCTGGACACCCCCACCCCCATTAAAATCACCCCATCCCCACACCCTAGACACCCTACCCACTTAGAAATCCCCCACAGCCCCTAATAACCCGATGGAAACCAACACCCCTATATCTCCCCCAACCTTCTTGGACCCCACCCCATACCCTTGATATCCCACCCCCATGGACAGTCATCCCCCACACCCAAGACACCCCACTACAACACCATGGACACCCCCACCATCTTGTACATCCCTAAACCCCCCTAGTCAAACCCCCCCATAGACAACCCTCCCCCACACCCTGGACACCCCATCCCCCTGGACACCCCACACCCCATTGGAAATCCCCCACCCACTTGAATCACCCACCCTCAGGTTACCCCCACCCATGTGGACATCCCCCCACCCACCTGAGACACCACCATGCACATGGATATCCCCCAAACCCTCCCAGGACACCCCACCCTCTTGGAAATCAACCCATGTAACGAACCAAACATTCATTAATGAAAATTCCTATTGATCTAATTAACTGTTTATTATGGTTATATAAAAGATAAACATCATTGGTTTTACGTTTCTTGAATTTAAAATACCTTTATGAATTGTGATCATTGATAATATAGTCAATGCACAGTGATCACATGATTAGTAAAAATATAGCGCTTTAACATATCCAATTTACTCAAACAAAGGAATTGATGGCCTCATCCAATATGCATGACCCATATAAATACCATTTGTCAGAGATCGTAAAAGAGGTGGTGTAATTGGGATTCGCTCTTGTGCTAGAATCTGATGATGGTGCAACCTATGTTCTGTTCGGAGCAGATCCATGCCCAGAGTTGCATTACTATTTCAAGAAGTCCCAATTTACCTTATTGATGGAGGTTCATAGGCTCGGGGTTGGTCCATCCAGTCATGGTGACGATGGATTAATCTTGTGTTCATCGGATTGCCTTTCGGGCTTTTTGGCTGCGGTGGCGGGGTGGCGGGGTGGAGGTTGACACAGTTGGTCCAGAATGATGATTGTTGGAGGTTTTCTGGTTTTGTTTTCTCGGAATGTTGAATGGGTTTATGGGTTCTGTTTGTATCGTGATAAACTCAGACTATACCTTGCGGATCAGGACCCATAGAAGGTTTCATAGCAAGTTTTTCTTTGTTGTAGAGCTTTATGGATTTTTTTTTGGGAGGGTATGACGTTTTTCATCGGATCAGGCATGTTCTTTGACACCGGACACTTGCTTGTCGTTCAACCCTACACTGATGGAGAGATTTTTCGTGATCAATTGCTGGGAAGGGGTTGTTCAATGATTTCAATTTGGTGTGTCTCACTATATGTTTAGGTTGTGATTTGTCCTAATTCATTGATGTCTATATGGGTTTCCTACCCGTATTCCCTTAAAGGGGTCCTTTCTTTATAAAAAATTGAAGGCCTCTGGGCAGTTGGATGGATAAGGATTACCTCCCGAGCGATGTTTTCTAAGCCACACCAATAGTTTTTCACCATTGCACACCATACCCTTCACCCTTATGCGGGTGTTATAAGGGGTTATTTAACAAGAACCAAGAACTATGACTATGTATATTATGTTTGTATAATTAATGTGAAATCATTTTATTATTGTTACATTGTAAATTGTTTTTAATACAGAAATAGGATTTTTAGTTAATATTCAACGAAGAAATCAATTTTTATGAATTAATGGTTTTTTGAATTAAATAATATTTTAATAAACAATTATTATTAAATTACATGTCATTAATTATCAATGAACGTATTATTTTTTGAATGCAATTGTTATTTTTATTGTGGTTTGAAAGCTGTTTTGGTCAAAACCCATGAATTTTTGATAAATAATGGTATTTAATTTAAAAGTAAAAATACAAATGTTTATAAAATTATTTATATAAAATGATTATTATTTTTGGAATTAGTTAATTAAAATTATCCAATATTTAATTTTACATAATTTTTTGAGAAAGTCGAATTTTTGGGTAAAAATTAAATACTTTTTAAATATATAATGTGTTTTATGACATCATAATGTACCAATTGTGATGTAATAAAATATTTATATACATTATGTTCGTCTAATATATGTTTTATAATTTAAATATTGTGATTTTAGATTTGTTTTATTTATTTTAAAAAGCTTTTGTGGACCCTCCAAACTTATAAATTTTTTTCCCTTTTTAAATAGATTTCCTTGACAGTGAGACTCACCACCACATATGAAACCCTATTATATTAAGATTACATGACATTGTACATATAATATATTGTTTTAAACTCCCCATTGGAGAAAACAATGGGAAAAATCCATCATCTAGTTTGATTTATTGATTAGTATGATGTGAGGTGTCCCAAACATAAATAATAAATAATTCCCTCTCATTTCATATATAAACCCACAGATGCTCCAACTTACTCTTCAATAAAAGAATTTGAAGTTATACCAAACCCTTCCATATTTTTCCTAGAATCCTTCCAATGTTCCCCAAGTTCCCAAGAAGCCTCTATCATGCCTCTCCCAATCCTTTGGTATCACACTTCCAAGTAAGGGATTGCTTCCTTTCTCAATTTTTTTTTCCAATTTTCATTAAATTATTATTCCATTTTTTTGTTCAATTAAAATTGTTGGGGTATGATTTTTCACATCCCCCATACTATACTCTTTATTTTTGGATGATATGAGGCCCCTTTCTCACTCATTAAAGCCTCCCATGTACAGTATTTACCATGTTGAAATTCTGTGAGAGATTTCTCTCATCTCATTTACATCCAAGTAATTTTTTTGAATTATGAATCTAAATTCCATTTATTTTGTTGGTAAATGTTTCTATATGACCCCATTAATGTAAATTTCTTGTAAATATGATGATAAACCCATTTCTCTCTCTTAAACCCTTTTCGGGAGTTCCTATTCCACACCGTTATGCTGCCAAAATTGCACTGCGATTTTCCAAGCCATTGTCATTGTGGAGTGAATACCATTCCCATTTCACTATCAAGGCTATTTGACTTTATGAAAATTTAATTATTGATTATAATGATTCATATATGTATTCCACATCATTTTATCATGGAATACATGTTGATGAATGATTCCAGGTTGTATGATCCATGTGGCACACTTATGCAAGAAATGAAATGTTTATGAATGGTATGCCCCGATTGCGCTCCAAGGCATTGTGTAAAGTATTGTATAATTATGCATCAAGTGAAATGGGTTCTGACCCATTCTAATTCATTTTAAATTTGGTTTTACTCGTGAATCATGGTCAATGAGGGTTTAATCATGCACCATGTGCAATAAGGCTTGCCTCATGCTAATTCCATGTTATGTGTTGTTGCAACATTTCCATGTAATGATTTTCATGAGTTATCATCCCTTTATGTTCATGTTTCTCTTGTGATCCATTGATTTGCCTATTTTCTAACATATATTATATTCCTCATGTTATTCCACGTGTATTCTTGAAATGGATTATATAGATCACCCTTTTCTTATGCATATCCTCAAGTTATCTCATGTAATGCTAAGTACGAGGGAATGTAGTGGTCATGTAAAAAGAGTTTTAATTAAAGATGTTTTGTTTCATGTTTTATGTTGTTATTTAATGTTCTTAATCCCCAAAGAAACTGGGCTTCTTTATCTTTCAGGTTTTATCATGTGAATATTTTATGTAATAAATCATGTTTCAGTTTGTAATAAAGGAGATGGGTTGTTATAGTTTCTATCAGAGGATAGGATTAGTTATTTTTGGTATTGGGATTATAAAACCCTAGTGAGGAGGTTTAGAAAATAATATGTGTAATAAAAACATCCCTCTGTCTTTGTGATTGTTGATTAAGTGGTCGAACAATAAATTACATCCCTGTCAGGATACGAGTAGGTAGAGGAGGCTCTGGCACATATGTATCCTTGGGGTAAAACATGAAAACATTACATTAAGCTAAACTCAAATGGGAACTGTTGCACAACAATGGGCCTTGAAACATTATAGGTTATGACACTCTCGGGGGATATGAATTGGTAAATTCATAAGCTATGTATGAACAACTATTAAGGGAATAAAATCCAATAAGAATATATGTTATGAAATAGATCAAGGATAACCTAGATTTAAACCTAAGGAGTCATATGTTAGGATATAATTATACTTTAAAACATTGTCATTTTATTATCAATTTTTCTATTTAATTAACCATGTCAATGTATTCAAACCACTTAATTTTATTCCTTTTTTCATAGTTAAAATATGGAAAGAAATGAGATCATGGACAACTCATCTCACTCTTCTTGAAGAACTACTTAGAATGGTCATCTTGAAGTCATGCTCAAATGATATTGAATTTTTTTCAAATATCCATGTTAGCTATATAAAACATTATGAGTAATAGAATACCTATATCTTTGAACAATTCCTTCAAGGATCAAGTACAGTCTATTCTAGAATATTGCACTCTCAACTTTCATACCATGCCATGTATGGGAAGTACCATCATGGTCTTTTCCCGTTTTACTCTTTATTTAAAAAATATGAAGACAAAAATATTTTCATTATTCTTCAAATGAGGGAGACTAATGAGCATCATATATATATATATCAAATTATAGATTTTTGACTTTGCGTAAATACAAAAATAGCTTTACCAAAGCCCTATTTTAAAACATTTGAAGATTATACAACAAGACATTTTAATAAAAAAACAATTTCAAGAAGATATTTCATAATTATATATTAGAAATACTTCTTAATTACTTATCGATGATTCCATCGATATAATCCAATATAGAGGATGAATTTTTTGGAAAAGGAAGTAGAATATTTTAAAAATATCCAAAGGTACCATTGTGACACATGAACCCTTTATACATGAGGGCAATGATAATAAGAATAAATTAATATATAGTCGAGAAAATGAAAGAAATGTACCCACAACTGTTTGTGGCTAAGAATGTAAAATGAAATTTCGATGGTGAAATTTCTTAAGGGGGGATGATTGTAACATCCCAAACTTCCATTAATGGAAATTCCTTTTGATCTAATTGAATGTTTATTATGGTTATATAAAATCTGAAATTCATTGGTTTCACTTTTCTGTATTTTAATGCACTGTTATGAATTGTGATCGTTGATAATATAGTCATTAAACAATGATCAAATGATTTTTATAAATATAGGGCTTAAACAAATCTAATTTAAAAAGACTAAGGAATCGATGGCCTTATCCAGTAGATTTTTCTAATTTGAAGCCCATTTGTCAGAGATCAGAAAGGAGATGGAATCATTGGGCTTCACTCTTGACCAATCCCAAGCCGATCTTGAACACATTAAGCTTGAGGGGAACCAACTAGGTAGAAGTGGAAGTTAATAGAGATTACCACGCGAACAAGGTTATCTGAGCCACCCCAAGAGTCTCTCGCCATCACAAACCATAACCTTCATAATTATTTGGGTGTTATAAGGGGTTATATAAAATTACCCTTGCACAATGACTATGTACATTTTTTTATAAATAACATGCATTCGTTTTTTTTGTTACTTTGTAAAAAGTTTTTAAATCACGAAAAGTATTTTTAGTTTATATTCAACTATGAAATCTATTTTGATGAATTAATTAATTATTTAATTAAATAATAATTTAATAAAATGTTATTTTTAAATATAAATGATTATATAATTTTAGGAATGAAATTGTAGTTTTTATTATGGTTTGAAAGCTGTTTTTGTCAAAACACATGAATTTTTGATATATTTTGTTATTTATTTTTTAAAAAAATACCCATATATAGAAAATTATTTAGATAAAATGAATATTATTTTTTGAATCAGGACATTGAAATTATCCAATGGTGAATTTTTTATAATTTTATGAGACAGTCGAATTTTTTGCGTAAAAATTAAATACTATGTAAATATATAATGTATTTTATGACATCATAAAGACACATTAGTGATGTAATAATATACTATAAACATTATTTTCGTACAATATATTTTCTAGAATTAACATAATGTGGTTTTAGATATGTTTTATTTATTTTACATTTTTTTGGACCCTCCAAGACTAATAAAACATTTATCCTTTTTAATTGTATTACTTGAGAGTGTGACTCACCTCCACATAAGAATCCCTATTATTTTACGAATTTAAGAAATTTTTCTTGTAACATATTGTTTTAACCTACCATTTGGAAAAAACCATGGGTAAAAACCATGGGCTGGTTTGTGGTATTGATTAGTTTAATGTGAGGTGTCCCCTATCTAAGTAATAATGAATTCCCTCTCCTATTCTATATAAACCCGCCCAATCTCCCACGTACTCTTCACACAAAGCATTTGGAGTTCGACCAAAATCTGCCATCATCTCTCTAGAATTCTCCCAAGGTTCTACAATCAGTCATGAAGCCTCTCTCAAGCCTCTCCCAAATCCATTGGGATCACACATCCAAGTATGGTATTTCTTACATTCTAATTTTTGTCCAATTTTCTATAAGCATATATTACATTTTATTATCAATTAATAAATATGGGGTATGATTTAGAACCTCCCCTATACTTTAATCTTTATGTTTTAATGATGGGAGATCCCATTACCTCTCATTAATTCCTCCCATGTTCACTCATTACCTTGACAAAATTCTGTGGGGGATTCCTCTCTCCACTTTTACATCCATGTAATTCTTTTGAATAATGAATCTAAATTCCATTATGTATGTTGGGAAATGTATCTATATAACCCCCTTAATTTCTGTTTCATGTAAATATGATGATACACCCCTTTCTATCTCATCATCCATTTTTTATGAGTTCTTATTTCACGTCGTTATGCTGCCGAAATTGCACTAAGATTTTCAAAGATAATTTCACATTGTAGTGAATACCATGCCCATTTCTCTATCAATTGTTCGATCCTATATGAACTATTACTAATTGATTATAAAGATTCATGTATGAGATACACATCCCTTTATCATGTAATAAATGATTATGATTGATTCCATCTTGTATGATCCATGTGGCACACTTATGCATGAAATGAAATGTTTAAGAATGTTGTGCCCGAATAACGCTCCAATGCATTGGGTACACTATATTATCATGATATGTCATGCACAATGGGTGTTGACTTGTGAAAAATAATGTAAAACGAGGTTTTAATCATGCTTAATGTGCAATGAGGGTTTACTCATGCTCTATGTACAATGAGCCTTGGATCTTGCTAATTCTTTGTTATCTGCCTTCATGTTCATGTTTTTCTTGTGATCCCTTGATATGCCTATTGTCTAACATGTATTGTATTCTTCATGTTATTCCGTGTTTATTCCCATACTGGTATTTATAGGTCAACCTTTTCTTATTCATTTCCTCAGGTTTTCCCATGCAATGCTAAGTACAAGGGAAATTAGAGGTCATGTTATGGTAGTTTTCAATAAAGATGTTGTGTTTCATGTTATAAGTTGTTTTGAAATGTTTTTAATCCCCAAAGACACTATACCTCTAGATCATATATGTTTGATGAAGTGATAGGTTTATGTAATAAAAAATGTTTATGTTTGTAAAAAAAGAGGAGGGTTGTTATACCCCACCCCCTAGACACACCTACCCCCTTGGACCCCCCCCCCCACCCAAGACTCCACCCAACCCTTGGAGACCCCAACCCCCTAGACACACAGCCCATGGAAACCCCAACCCCTAGATATCCTCCCTCACCCCCTAGAACCCCACCCCTAGGACGACCCCCACCCCCAAAGACACCATCCCACCCACTGGACACCCCCACCCCCCTTGACACCCCCACCACCTGGACAACCCCTATCACCTGCCGGGACACACCACCCCAATGATATTTCCCACCCCCTAGAGAACCCAACCTCATGTACATTCCACTTTCCCAATCCCTGGAAAACCCCCTGGACACCCCCACCCTTAGACACCCCTACCACCTTGGAAATACCCCAACCCGTGGACACCCGGCCATAGTGCGGACAACCCCCCCCCCCCATGGACTCCCTCCCACCACCTAGACCCCCACCACATTTGACAACCCCCACACCCTATGGAAACTGCTCACCCTCTTGGACACCCCTCAAAACCCCCACCCCCTGGACACCACTAGACCCGTAGATATACCCCCACCCCTAGACAACCCCACCCCCTAGACACCCCCACCACCTGGACAGGACCACCCCCATGGACATCCCAGAAACACCTAGACACCACCATATAAACCCACACACCCTTGAATATCCCCCAACCCCTAGACACCCCCACCCCTTAGACACCCCCCATACACCCCCATGAGAATCCATCCCCCCCAACCTCAATGGACACCACCAACCCCAATAGACAGCAACCCCCCACCCTCCCCCACCCCTAGACACCCAACCCCATTTGAAACCCCCCCCCCCCCCAAACAACTTGGACACCCCCCCCCCCCCAAATTGGATAGACACCACACCCCCCTAGACACCCCCAACCCCCTGGACAGCCCCCACCCCTGGACTACCCCACCCACTAGACACCCCCACCACCTTGAGCAACCCCTCACATAACCACAACAGGAAATATATACATATAGAATGATATATAAATAAAACATAACCACTACAAGAAATATATAAATATATACTGTTAAATAAATATAAAACCACATTAAATAATATCCCTAACCATAATATATAGGATTTATATGGAGGATATACAGCCCATAATGATAGAAAGGTTGTTCCAAGGGAGTTGTGTATTTTTGGGTGATTCTATGTTGAATGGATTTGAAAATAAAATCCCTCTTTCATACAATATGTGACCCAATAATTTCATCCCTGAATGAAAAACAAGAATTTAGATAACATAAGATAGAGATTATGGTGTCATAATGTCTTTATTATTTTATCCAAATATCCCCCATGTTCTTTTTTCGTCATGGAATAACCCAACACACTAACCAAAAACCCCATGCATTCAACATACATAGGAAAAATAAATTTCATCAACGTAATTAATGTAACATCCCAAGTAAGTAATAAAAAATAGATTTTTTTATCTATGTATATTAATGAATTAGATAGTGTTTTAGAGGCTTAAAATGAAAATAAATCCAATCTTAAGCATGGAATACACTAATATTTTTAAAAGATTGTTTTACTGCCTTTTGATGGAAAACCATTTTTAAATCTATCTTTTGACAATTTTATAAGATATTTTTGTCAAAATAAACTTATTATTTATTATTGGGACATAAAAATTTACTTTTTGTGAATATTTGGTATTTTTCTGACAATGTTCATTTTTTAATGAATAGTGAAAAATACTGCATTTTACATCAAAACTGCTTTTTAATCTAATTTATTTATATGATTAGATTATATTTTTAATTGAATTTAAAGTTAATTTAGAATATTTTTTTACCATTTAATACAATAGAGGTCATTGTAATTAATTTCACTTTGAAATTGGACTTAAACTAGTGTCAATCTTTTGATACTTATTGTTTCATAAAAACATGCTATTTGCTCTGACAGCGGGAATTAATTATTAATTTAATTAATGAAACATATATGTTTTGAATTTTGTAAAATAGAAAACATTTTTGAATTCAGAATATCAAATATATCTTGGGGTGAAGTTTTGGTATTTTTCTGAAAAACATCAATTTTTGATGAATAGTGAAACCACTAAGTGGTACTTAAAAATCTGATTTTTCCTTTAAATGAAATTTTAAAACCTCTGTGTTTTGAATTTCAAAAATAAAACATAAATGGTTGTAATTAAGAAGCTAAATGTGGTTCAATGGGATTAAAATAATTTTTTGGTAAATAGTAACTTTTATGTTTTTAATCGCCATTAGTGGTAATTAGTGTAGTTTAAGGTAAAAATAATGTTTTAATAATATGAAATGACCTATACACATGTCCTACCCTTATTTTATGTGTCATTGCCGACAAATAAAATCCATGGGTCAACTTGGGGACCCCATGGAGCCTCCTTGGTTGAGAAATGACATAAATAAATTTTTATTTAATGTAAATGTAAAAATGACACAAACATGAGATGTTTTACTAAAACAATTTTTACATGGGGTTATACAAGTAATATTTTAGACTATAAATATTCATTATAAATATAAAATAATATCCTACATCATGATATTGTTTTTATAATTTTTAGATTTTATATAAATTAAATTATTTATGACATCATGATGATGCAGCGATTACCTCATTAATAAAGGATTTAAATAAAAAGAAATGATAATGTAAAATATATGACCTACACAAGTCCAAAACCTATTATATGGGTGGATTTAGAACCATTATCACCTTACCCTATAATTAAATCAATGTGGGACCTTTTCAATCCGAAACTCATTTTAAAATAAAGTAACATTTCTTTACATTCCAAGAGTACACCTCCTCTCCTCTTATAAAAGGCCCCCACCTCTACCTCCTTACACACACATCCAGAGCCATTGGCTCGGCCAACCCATGCCCATTTTGTCTCTACACTTCCCTCTATTACTCCTTGAAGACTAACTTTGGGCATAAGTCTTCCCAAGGAAGCCTTTGAGCTCAAACAAAAGGGAGTTACCCGATTTTAAGGTAATGTCTTCACTTGAGTCCTTTTGTATTATTTTGCTTCTCCAACCCCCTAACCTCTTTTTATTCATTTATTTTGTAACAAATCCAGTATCTTCTAAATACTAGGATGTTTTTATAATATGTATTCTAGATACACTTACACACACCTCCAACTAATGGATAAAGAACATACTGTTTCCGTGGATGGTGAATTTATGCCTCCCGAAATGATGATTGTTCAACATTCTTTTAACACCTTTAAAGGTGGCCATTATGATGAAACTATATTTATATATTATATATAATATGTTTATGTTATCTTTAAGCTTCTGTATTTTTCATTTGGGGCATAGCTTTATGGTTTCCATTATGGGTAAACGCGATATCTTCATTTAAGGAAGTGCGGACTACCACCCCCTCAAAGTGTTTTGATTCGTTAATACCATATGTGGGACATATAAAGGGCGGAGTTATGATATTATATATTATATTAAACTGGATTTATAATATACCTTTATATAATTATGATTCCATTTCATAAAATACGATATATAAATTGAAGCAGCGTTCATGCGTACGTACAGCTTACCGTCTCCATGAACGGTACATTTCATTTCATAACTCTAAATGTTATATAATATTATAAATTACTGAATGTACTGGATATATATGATATATATGATATCTACATCATGAAAACCATTCATGATATAATGGATAAATGAACAACTTGTAATTATAAAGGGTTTATTTTTAACTCAAGTACTAATGATCGTTAAAACGACCGTTATTAACTTAAATAATTACATAGTGTTCATGACATGGTAATAAGTTATATAAAAGGAATAATGAACATGAAAAAGGTTCTTAAACAAGTAGAAATTAACTCAACTTTATTATTCAGGAGATTAAAGAATGATCGAGTCAAGTCGGACCCGAGGTATGGTACTTCATTTCAATCTCCTTTCATTGAGGCATATTTTGTTTTATACACAAACTTATTTTATATGGTGTATAAAACACTTTGACTTTTACATTTATACAAAAGGAATCTTTTTTATACGAAGTGTTTTACTAAAAGAAAAAAGGGAATGTTTTTTTCGTACGTATGCGGCGACAATGACTTCTCCGCCGCCGTGACCATTATTTGAGTTTCGAATTCCAATACAAGCCATACTTTTAAAAAAACCATGTTTTACTTTCCTTTTCTTTTGGTATTGAAAATGGATTTCATAATGTTTTTATTTCAATGTGTTGTATTGATATCTTGTGATTGAATGGTGGAAATTTTATGTTTCATTTATGCATGTTTTATGTGATACGATTATGTTGTGGTTCTTGGGCATTATTATGAAGACAGGTGGTTCCGTGATAAACTAAGGGTGGGTGAACCCGGTATAGCTCTACAGTGCATTGGGTAACGCGAAGGAGTGAAACGTTACGGTTTCTATGAAGAGATTTAGGGTATATACTGTGATGGGTATTCCAAACGTAACCAACATGGTTACTCCCTACGTAAGAATGTTATGAATGCCTCAAGTTACATTTATGTCTTATGATTTCTATGATTTATTCATGATTTGATGAGGTATGTTAAGGTGCTTATGTTTTATGGGTAAAGTATGATTTCATTATTATGTATATATGAACTCCTGTTTCCTTTCCATATTTTTATAACCAATACTGAGCTTTTTATGCTCATCCCATGTTTTTTTTGAAATGTTTTTCACAGGTCAAGGGAAAGTTACATGATATGATGATAGTGTCAAGGAAGTGTCAATATAGAATCCATGTTTTATTTTAAATATGTTCCGTTGATGGGAAAAAATGAATATTATCTTTACGTAACCACTTTGTTTAAAAGTGGAATGTAATGCATGTTTTATGATATAATTCACTAAAACACTAAACCCAAAAAGATCCTCATTGTGTAAT
Organism: Viscum album; assembly: GCA_963277665.1. NCBI lineage: Eukaryota > Viridiplantae > Streptophyta > Magnoliopsida > Santalales > Viscaceae > Viscum > Viscum album. The sequence continues at coordinate 2,143,761,063 of OY728132.1, forward strand.
CTTGTAATTACTCAGGATTAATGCCAAAATATCGAAGGGAATTAGCTTCTCATGAGTTTAAAAGTTATGAAAATCTTGTTCGATGTGATGAGAAGGTGGAAATGGATCTTTCCAATGATCAAATTTTCTAAAACAACCAGCAGAAGAAGAGACTGAAGTGGTAGGAGAAAGGGAAGAATTCTTCAAAAAAGTCTGATGGTAAGAAAACTATGTTTCCAGTTTGTGATAAATGTGGTAAAAGGCATGCTGGGGAATGTCTTCTGAATTCTGGAAAATGCTACTGATGTGGTAAGATGGGACATAAGACTCGTGATTGCACTGAAAAGATCTAGGTGATGGTATGTTAAAATTTGATTTACAGTTAGTGAAATTTTTTATGTGCAATGAGATGGGTCACTATGCAAACGAGTGACCGACAAAGAGCCTGAGTGATGGGAAGTAGTTAGACTACAAGCTGAAAGGGGTGGTGAAATACTTTGCAACTACTTCAGCAGATGTCGGGTCATCAAATGAAGTTGTATCAGGTACTTTGTTTGTTTTTTCAGATTATGCTAGTGTGTTGTTTGATTCGGGGTCTACACGTTCTTTCATCTCGGAAATGTTTTCTAGTAAAATTGGAATACCATCTCAATAAATGACTCCTGAAATTGTGGTAAAAACATCTGGGGAAATGTGGAGGCAAAAAGAATTTATAAGAATCTTCCTATCCGTATCCGTGGAATGAACCTACTTGCAAACCTTATTGTTTTACCTCTAGTAGAGTTTGATGTTATCCTGGGTATGGATTGGCTCTATATTTACCATGCTAAGAATGATTGTAGATCTAAAGAAGTTTCTTTTAAAGAATACTTTAAGTTTGTTTACAAGAATGAACCCTTACTATTGATAACATATCAAGAGGCCGAGAAACTTGTAAAATATGGAAATGAATGTTACCTTTCACATATCGTTGAAAACAAGGGAACTGTTCAGATTAATGATGTGCCAGTGGTAAATGAGTATCCTAATGTTTTTCCTGATGAGTTTCCTGGAATAATACCAGATCGGGAAGTTGAATTTACTGTTGACTTAGTTCCTGATGCTAATCCAATTTCAAAACCCCCTTATTTAATGGCTCAAATTGAACTTGTAGAGTTGAAGGAGTAATTGCAAGATTTATTAGAGAAATTTTTCATTCGACCTAGCACGTCACCATGGGGTGCTCCTGTTTTATTTTTTAAAAAGAAAGATGGTTCTATGAGACTTTGCATTGATTATAGAGCCTTGAATAACATCACTGTTAAGAACAAATATCCTTCGCCTCATATCGATGATTTGTTTGATCAGCTCCAGGGAGCTCAGTATTTCTCAAAGATTGACCTGAGATCGGGGTACCATCAGCTGAAGGTAAAGGAAGCAGATGTTCTGAAGACTTTGTTTCGTACAAGATATGGCCGTTATGAATTTGTAGTAATGCCTTTTGGGATAACAAATTCACCTGCTGTATTCATGGACTTAATGAATAGAATTTTCCATGAGTTCTTGGAAAAGTTTGTGGTGGTTTTCATTGATGATATTTTTGTGTTTTATAAAAGTAAAGTGGAGCATGAAAGACATTTACGGGTTATTTTTCAAACCTTAAAAGAAAATAAATTGTATGGGAAATTCAACAAGTGTGATTTTTGGTTGCCACAAATTTCTTTCCTTTCTCACATTGCTCATAAATATGGGATAACGGTTGATCCTGCAAAAACAAAGGTTGTTAAAGAATGTACAACACCCACAAATGTAACAGAGATTCGTAGTTTCCTTGGTTTGGCAGGCTATTACCGAAGGTTTGTTAGAAATTTTTCACGGTTATCTAGTCCAATGACTAAGCTAACTCTGAAGGGTGTTAAGTTTATCTGGACCAAATAATGTGATGATTGTTTTCAGGAGTTGAAGAGAAGATTGGTGAATGCACCAGTTTTGGAACTTCCTTCCAGGAATGGTGAGATTGTTATATATAGTGATGCTTCATTGAAAGGAATTGGTTGCGTCCAAATGCAGAATGATCAGGTAATTGCTTATGCTTCACGACAGTTGAAAACTCATGAGGTAAATTACCATACACATGATTTGGAATTAGGTGATGTTGTTTTTGCTTTAAAAATTTGGAGGCATCATTTGTATAGAGTAAAGTGTGAAATAAATACTTATCACAAAAGTTTAATGTATATATTCACTCAAAAAGTTTTAAACATGAGACAGAGGAGATGGCTGGAATTAATCAAGGATTATGATTGTACGATTCATTACCATCCAGGAAAAGCAAATAAAGTGGATGATTCTTTGAGTAAAAAAATTAATGATTCATTATAAATGTTGTGTTTGGAACGTGATCCTTTGTTTAAGGATTTGATGAACATTGGCATAGAAGTTATTGGTGGAGGATGTTATTCTGTTTTGTTTCAGGTATCAGTGAAATCTTCTCTATCAGACAGAATCATGCAAACACAGAAGCAATATAGTGAGTTGCAGAAAAAGGTAGAGATGGTTCTGAAAGGTAAGTTTCCTGAATTCAACATTGATAATGATTGCGTTTTGAGATTTGGGAAGATATTGTGTGTGCCTTGTAATTAACAGTTGAAGAGAGAGTTGTTATGTGAAGCTCATAGTTCTCCATTTTCAGTTCATCCTGGCAGTACTATGATATACAGAGATCTGCGGGAGTATTACTGGTGGGATGGAATGAAAAGAGATATTGCTGATTTTATTGTGAAGTGTTTGACTTGTCCACAGGTTAAAGCAGAGCAGTAGTTAACGAAAGGGTTGCTTCATCCTTTACCAGTGCCATAGTGGAAATGGGTGAATATATCCATGGACTTCATTGTGGGATTGCCAAAGACCCCTCGAGGTAATAATGCAATATGGGTTATTGTTGATCGCTTGACTAAATCTACTCATTTCCTTTCTATAAAAGACACTTTTTCCCTAGATCAACTTTCCCGTTTGTATCTTAAATAGATAGTCAGGTTACATGGAGTTACTATATCCATTATATCTGACCGTGATCCCAGGTTCACTTATAACTTTTGGAAAGGCCTTTAGAAGTCGTTGGGTACTGAATTAAATTTTAGTACAACTTTTCATCCTCAATCAGATGGGCAGTCAGAACATACATTACAGACCTTGGAGGATATGCTACGATCTTGTTTGATGGATTATCAGGGAAGTTGGGACCAACATCATTCTTTGGTTGAATTTTCATGTAATAACAGTTCTCATTCTAGTATACAGATGGCACCATTTGAGGTGTTATATGGGAAGCGGTGTCGAACTCCAACTTTCTGGGATGAAGTCGGTGAAAGGAAGTTGATGGGACCAGAATTGGTAGAAGAGTTGGAAGAAAACGTTCAGCTAATATAGAAACACATGATAAAAGCTCAGAGCAGGCAGAAGAGTTATACAGACAACAGGAGGAAGGATCTATCTTTTGAGGTAGGTGATCATGTTTTTCTCAAATTCTCACCTTGGAAAAGTGTGATGCGATTTGGTAAGAAAGAAAAGTTGAGTCCAAGGTTGACTGGACCATATGAAATTCTGGAAAGAGTCGGATTAGTTGCATACCGGGTGGATTTACCTCAGAGTTTATCTCAGTTACCAAATGTTTTTCACGTTTCGATGTTGAGAAAGTATATGTCAGATCCATCTCATGTTTTGACTCTAGAGGTAGTTCAGTTGGAAGAGAGACTATCTTATGAAGAACAACCGGTCCAGATTCTTGACCACAAGGATAAAGTGTTACAAAATAAGGTGATTATTGAGGTAAATGTTTTTTTGGAAAAACCACATTATGGAAGAGGCAACATGGGAATCTGAAAATGCAATGAGGGATAAGTACCCCCATTTATTCGATAAGTAAATAAATTGCGAGGAAGCAATTTTCTAAAGGGGGGAAGGATGTAACATCCCAAGTAATTAATGAATAATAGATATTTTTATCTATGTCTATTAATGAATTAGATATTGTTTTAGAGGCTTAAAATGAAAATAAATCCAATCTTAAGCATTAAATACACTAATATATTTAAAAGATTGTTTTACTGCGTTTTGATGGAAAACCATTTTTAAATATATCTTTTGACAATTTTATAAGATATGTTTGTCAAAATAAACTTATTATTTATGATTGGGACATCAAAATTTACTTTGTGTGAATTTTTGGTATTTTTCTGACAATGTTCATTTTTTAATGAATAGTGAATAATACTGCATTTTACATCAGAACTGCTTTTTAATCTAATTTATTTATTTGATTAGATTATCTTTTTAATTGTTTTTAAAGTGAAATTAGAATAAATTTTTACCATTTAATACAATAGTGGTCATTGGAATTAATTTCACTTTGAAATTGGACTTAAACTAGTGTCAATCGTTTGATACTTATTATTTCATAAAAACACGCTATTTACTCTGAAAGAGGGAATTAATTATTAAATTAATTAATGAAAATTATATGTTTTGAATTTTGTAAAATAGGAAACATTTTTTAATTCAGAATATCAAATATATCTTGGGGTGATGTTTTCGTATTTTTCTGAAAAACCTCAATTTTTGATGAATAGTGAAACCACTAAGTGGTACTTAAAAAACTGATTTTTCGTTTAAATAAAATTTTACCACCTCTGTGTTTTGAATTTCAAAAATCTGATATACATGGTTTTCATTAACATGTAAAATGTGGTTCAATGGGATTAAAATAATTTTTTGGTGAATAGTAATTGTTATGTTTTTAATCGGGATTAGTGTTAATTTGTGCAGTTTATGGTAAAAATAATGTTTTAATAATATGAAATGACCTATACACATGTCCTACACTTAATGGATGTGTCATGGACGACCATGAAAATCCATGGGTCAACTTGGTGACCCCATGGAGCCACTTTGGTTGGGAAATGACATAAATAACTTTTTATTTAATGTAAAAGTAAAAATGACACAAACATGTGATGTTTTACTAAAACAATTTTTACATGGGGTTATACAAATCAGATTTTTGACTATAAATATTAATAAGAAAGCTAAGAAGATTTACTACATCATTATAGTTTTATTATTATTTTTAGACTTTGTATAAATTAAATTATTTATGACATCATGATGATGAAGCAATTACCTCATTAATAAAGGATTTAAATAAAATGAAATGATAATGTAAAATATATGACCTAAACAAGTCCAAAACCTATTGGATGGGAGTATTTAGAACCCTTATCACCTTACCCTCGAATTATATCAATGTGTGACCTTTTGAATCCAAATATAATTTTAAAATAAAGTAACATTTCTTTACTTTCCAAGAGTGCCCCTCCTCTCCTCTTATAAAAGGCCCCCACCTCTACCTCCTTACCCACACATCCAAAGCCATTTGCTCGGCCAAAACCTGCCTAGTTTTTCTCTCCACTTCCCTATCTTACTCCTTGAAGCTTAACTTTTGTCATAAGTCTTCCCAAGGAAGCCTTTGAGCTCAATCCAATGGGAGTTACCTGATTTTAAGGTAATGTCTTCACTTGTGTCCTTTTGTTTTATTTTGCTTCTCCAACCCCCTAAAATCTTTTTATTCATTTATTTTGTAACAACTCCAGTATTTTCAATATACTAGGATGTTGTTATAAGAAGGATTCGAACTACAATTACACACACCTATATCTAATGGTTAAAGAACATACTGTTTCCGTGGATGGTGAATTTATGCCTCCCGAAACGATGATTGGTCAACATTCTTTTAACACCTTAAAAAGCGGCCATTAAGATTACACTATATTTATATATGATATATAATATGTTTATGATTTCCTTGAGCTTCTGTATTTTTCATTTTGTGCATACCTTTATGGTTTCCATTATGGGTAAACGCGATATATTCATTTAAGGAAGTGCGGACTACCGCCCCCTCAAAGTGATTTGATTCATTAATACCATATGTGGGACGTATAAAATATGGAGTTATGATATTATATATGATATTACACTGGAATTATAATATACGTTTATATCATTATGATTCCATTTCATAAAATAAAAAATAAAAATGGAAGCAGCGATCTTGCGTACGTACGGCTTACCGTCTCCATAAACGGTGCATTTCATTTCTTACCTCTAATTGTTATATAATATTATAAATGCATGCATGTACTGGACATATATGATATATATGATATCTGAATTATGAATACCATTCTGTATATAATGGATACATGAAAAACTTGTCATTATAAAGGGTTTATTTTTGACTCAAGTACCAATGATCGTTAAAACGACCGTTATTGAGTTAAATAATGAAATAGTGTTAATGACCTGGAAATAAGTGATATAAAAGTAAAAATGAACATGAAAAAGGTTCTTAAACAAGTAGAAATTAAATCAAGTTTATTATTCAGGAGATTAAATAACGACCGAGTCAAGTCAGACCTGAGGTATGGGACTTCGTCTCAATCTCCTTTCATTGAGGAATATTTAGTTTTATACACGACCTTATTTTATACGGTGTATAAACACCTTTGAATTTTACGTTTATCCAAAAGTAATCTATTTTATACAAAGCGTTTTACTAAATGACAAAATAGAATGTTTTTGTCGTACGTATGCAGGGACAACGACTTCTCTACCACCGTGACCATTATTTGAGTTTCGGCTTCCTCTACATGCCATGAATTTAAAAAAAATACCATGTTTTACTTTTATTTTATTTTGGTATTGAAAATGGTTTTTATAATGTTTTTATTTCAATGTGTTGTATTGATATCTTGTGATTGAAAGGTGGAAATGTTATGTTTCCTTTATGCATGTTTTATGTGATACGATTATGTTGTGGTTCTTGGGCATTATTATGAAGATTGGTGGTTCCGTGATAAACTATGTGTGGGTGAGCCCGATATAGCTCTCCAATGCATTGGGTAATGCGAAGGAGTGAAACGTTAAGGTTTCTCTGAAGAGATTTAAGGAATATACTGTGATGGGTATTCCAAACGTAACCAAGAGGTTTACTCCTTACGTAATAATGGTATGAATGCCTCAAGTTACCTTTATGTCTTATGATTTCTATTCTTTATTAATTATTTTATGAGGTATGTTAAAGTGCTTATGTTTTATGCATAAAGTATGATTTCATTCTTATGTATATATGAACTCATGTTTACTTTCAATATTTTTAAAACCCATACTGATCTTTTTATGCTCATCCCAATTTTTTTTAAATGTTTTTCACAAGTGAAGGGAAAGGTACATGATATGATGATAGTGTCAAGGAAGTTTCAAGAAAAAATCCATGTTTTATTTTAAATATGTTATGTTGATGGGGAAAAATGAATACTATCTTTATGTAACCACTTTGTTTAAATGTGGAATATAATGAAAGTTTCATGTTCTAATTCTCTAAAACTCTAAACCCGAAAAGATCCTCAATGTGTAATCTTGTAATAAATCAAGATTAAGTAACGTTTAAGGATGGGGCCTTATAATTAAACATCTAGGTAATTACAGAATCCAAATAAGATATATGGATACTCCAAACCTGTATATTTTCTCTCGATGATAGTCTTGGAAATTACATTCTCACGCAGCATCAATATGTGGTACCTCAATCTCATATAAATCATAGAAACCCACTAGGCAATAACATGTTTATCAAAAAAATTATTGATCCAAGGAACCATATAATTATTCCTTTTCATTTTCATGATTATATTCTATGATTAATTACAATGTTATAGGCGTCCATATACCTGTTTGTAATAGTACTTGGTGAAGCTCATGGTGTCATGTTTAAGTGAATGAATTTCTTTATCTTGTGATCTTATAAATGGATATTTTACACTTTCATCACATTATGGTACTGTTTGTATGATAGAATAGATATGGATACAATCACAGATAGTGGTAAATAATTAACTCTACCTCCAACATTGATAGAAAATTATAATAATATATAGGGGTTTCATTAGGGTACCTATCCACCGAAAAAAAAATATTTCATACAAAAAACGAACATTTGGAATCATGAAGAAACATACAATGATTGAAAAAACGGGTCCAACTATTTTAAAAATAAGAAACTCCCTATCAAAAAATGGGTCAAAGACACCATTACATATGTGTATGTTCCCACTATAGGATTCTAAAATGTCATTCTTAAGGTAGAAATAAATATTATTCTTAATTTTCACCACATAATCCATGAAAATAATAAGGTCAAACTTTCAAAAATATTTTACAAAAAAATACCAAATAACCTCATCATAGATGAATGTCCCATAACACACATAGTACATAATTTCATACACTACACATTTTTTAAATGAGGATGAGAGATTTGTATAGCATGGAATAAACATAGATAATAATCCCATGTCATAAATAAACTTATATCTGATAAAATAATGAGATAAATATGTGTCATAAAATCCATGTACATAGATGAATAAATTAATTTATACCTTTGATTGTTTTTTCCTCTCACCTAACTACAATGGAACATGATCAACTACATAAAAGAACCCATATATGGGACCACATTGAGATTTATTAGATAAATTTTATTCTTGTTTCTCATGGGAGGATAATCATACCCATTTGATTCATTAGAATATACCTAAGATACTATGTCATGAGAAAATATTATTATTCTTCCCTGAAGAGGTTAACTATAGTATCATTGATCATATATTTTGAAACAACACTACTGTAAAATTTTCTGGACCTCCCTGAAGGCCTAATTGATATACCCATACACCACACTAATAGAACACAATACAATGATTCCCTATGGATTCTATAGATATAGGATCATAGCGATGTTTAATTCTCACACCACTACCCTATTATGACACCCGACACGTTGTATGTATCATTTAAGTTTAACAATACCTCCCACCCAAATCAGTAGGGGACCAAATCATATAACTCATCCATAATATATTCTAGTCATACTTATATAAATTATCAACTAAATATTTATTGGTTAGTAAACATAGAATAAGAATCATAGAACTAATTGTAATTTTTAATCTCATCGATGAACAGTGTTCCATTGAATAGTCTTACATGAGGATCTCAACGGAGATGTGTAAAAAATCTGAAAACATATTAGATTACCCAATAATGGACCGGTCCCCCTTCTTAAATGTTTTGAATTCCTACCCTTAACTTCTCATTGACTACTTTAGAAAATTTCTCGAATTAAAATATCCTCAAACTTAGTCTACTTGGGATTTAAATGAAGATAAGCCATCATTACTAAGACCATCAATATATATCTCACCATATCCAACATAAATTCGTAAATCAAAACAATTTTCTATCATTAGTTTGGAGAAAATTTAATATATGTTCACTATATTTCATTAATTATTATAGATCCTAGGGTCCATTGTGACCCAATATGAATTGCGGTTTATCTTTTTGAAATCATGTGAAAGATATGTTGACCAAAAAATTCATATATCACAACTTTTTTGAAGATAATGAACAGAGTTTTTACCAATTCAATGATATTGGGATGCCTATGAGGATTTTATTTTATAGTATTCATCATGGAATAATCTTTTTGACTCTTATAGGTCCTTCTATGAGGTATTATCTAAATATGTAAAATATTATTATCCATTCATTAAATAATTTTATAAAAATAAATTAATAATGGTAACTCAAGATTCATTTAAAAAACACACAATACAAATAACCATCTTAAAATCCATTAAATTATCAACCTAACAAAATTGAATGGATAAATCATGTAACTCTAGATCTAAAATGTAGGTTAATTTTCTAGGAACTCACACAATGACTAAAATGAGTCCCAATGTTCCAACTCAATGCTACCACACTAAAGATATCACAAAAGGGTTCCCTAACACAATTTTTTAAATAAACCATCATGGTTTAATTTTATAATTCTCATATACATGCCATTTACATGACCTAAGGTTTGTTCCTGATCACTCGGGTCTAGAAACTATTTCATATATATCAATTATAAAACTATGTAATGAATTACCATAATAATTTAATAAAATATTTCAGTTATTTTAAATGGGAATCATAGAAGATTCATCAACAATTTATAAATCCATGAAATTAAATAAATATTTATGGAAATATAAATAATTTCAATTAGAGTCTTAGTTGTAGAAGAATTACATTAATCCATAACCACTATCAAAATAGATGTAAGGAAGGAAATTTAAAATTGTACCTAAATTAGCATGAATTCCATAAAATATACATTGACAATTGGGATGATACATATCCGAAATCTAAAAATATCATTTTTGACAGTACATAAAATTTCAGAACAAGCTATCTATATCTAAAAATTTCCACCACAATAATATACCAAAAAAGAAAAAATAGGCATAAGGAATACCCACTATTATTCAAGGATAAAATGATTTTTCCTATAGCCATCACAACCATATTTAAATACAACTAGTATATTTTATAAGGTGTGAAGAAAATCATATAATGATATTATTATGAAGGTAAATAAAACATTTCACAATTTAGAATGATTATTATACTTATAAAAAATTGTTTATAAAACAATTTCAATGATTAATGTTTTATATATAATTTAATTTTTAGAATATATGGCCTTAATAATGAATACATTGAATGAAAAAATATTGTGTATATTTGAATGAATAATGGGATAATACCATGATCATAAGAAAACAACACATTTCCATAGAAATTAATCTCATAATATTATCAAAGTATTTTTTCAATATATGGGATCTTTATACTATGGTATATATGTGACCAGGATAATATCAATGTTCACAAGCTAGCCTATGTGATCCTAAAGAAATAATATGGTATATTTCCTAACAATGATTCATTTGAAATTAATCATGGGTAGAACATTCCCAAATATTCTTTTCAATCAATCTAAAATGCCACACGTCCTGACTCCCATATACACTCATAACCACTTCTATCATATAAAAAAATACATTTATAAATAAATATTTTTTGCAAAAAAACCATTTCATTTTATCTTTAATAATTTCATTTGGATTAATTTTGTTTTCTTCAAAACATTTTATAAAACTGTTTCTATTCAAAAAAATATAATTTTCTAAATAAAAAAATAGGAATCATTGTTTTAAAAATAAATTCCCTGAATAATTACAATAATATGAAAAATTAATAGTTCAATAAATAAATATAATCAATGTATAACCATGAATCTAACAGAAAAAAAAGTATATATTTCTTCCGACTATAGAAGATGCCCGTGATTGGCATTTCTCAAATTCGAGTATTATCATAATTGATGATAAGTATGAGATGTATACGATGTTGAATGTAATGATCCATGGCATAAAATCAAAAAAATATAAAATGGATTATTATAGTGAAACAATTGATAAATAATCAATTATTTAATATAAATAATTTAATTTTTTAATTAATTACCTTAGTGGAATTATTTCATGTTTGATGAATCCAATGCCAGATCTGTGGTGCATCATTATTTAATTTTAGAAATATAGTATGGATTTCCACAAGTTGTGATATAATTTTTTTACATTAATATCATGACATGATTGAAAGAATCTCCATGTGCTACCATATAAAATCCTTGCAGTTGTGTTGTCTACCTTTGGTCACTTCGAGAACTGCTTCAAATAGAATATCCAAAATGCTCTGGAGGATTATTTCTATGAATAAATGTTATAGTTCATAGGGAAGGCATCGTTATAGTCATTAGATGATTCTCCATATCAGTTTTGCACAACGAAGTCAATTTAATTTGGCTTAATAACAAAATAACATATTTGGGTTTATATATCACTCTGGTTAAAATAACATTATTTCACAAAATTGATTATTTAATGAAAGATAAAACCGTGTTTCTGATAATAATATTAATTTTTTAAAATTATTTGTATGATAATTTTATTAAATGTTATTTAATCAAATAATATTCATTCTTTATTATTTATCCTTGAACCTAAAAACATGGTCTTCCATTCCTCCAAATTATTTATTGGTGGATAATGTAGTTATATATATATTATAACTATATAGTCAATATTTAATGGATGAGATATATTATTTAGGAATAGTGGATTGATCTTTCATGTATGATGAGAAATAAAAATTTGAATATTTTTTTATTATATAATATTTAACATAATTCAACTTTTAAGAGCATGTCATGAAATATTATTATTATTAACATTATTTGACATGGGGTTTCTATTAGATTATATAAATAATTATTCAAAATTATTATATTTTTACCCTATTGGTATATATGCCCAAATATGTTATTTTCTCATTTATCCAATACATGTGTTCCCTTTCGTTTGACCATGGATATTTTTCATGATCTAATACTATGGAATTACAATAATAAAATGTAATAGGATATTTACTGCGATGTACCACATTATTCTCATAGAAAATTTTCTGAATTCAAATTGCATCCATGAATACCAAAAAAGACATTAAACACACAAACTCCACTATAGAATTATAAAAAATTGGCTACTTTGAACACTTCCATCTGATATCTCATTTGTTGATACAACACAAATATCATGACTACGACTTTAGATCATTCTAATCTATCATAAAAATTGAATCAGAATAACCCATGATGATCATATCATCATATCATACAGAAAGTATGAACATATCTTTATTCAAAGTCAAATACATGAGGATATCTTTAACAGTGGTTTAATGATAATATCTTAGATCTTCATGATATTTTTATACCATTATCAATGCATATGAATCATTAATTCTAGTACATAAGATTACATAAATTAATTAACCAATATGTAATGACCAAATTTTTTTCAATGGTAATTAACTTATTATATTTATGTCATGAAAAAAATGAAAACGCAACATAATGAAATACTAAGGGATAAGTGACCTTTAAAAATAAGTTTTTCACTTTTGTGTTTGGAATTTTAAAGAATACCAACATACACTGTTGTGATCAAGATGATTTTTTTGGTCTAATAAAACAAAAAAAATTGTTGAATATTAATGTACCCTTAGGAATAGTAATATATTCTTATGAATATTAATATGACCCTTATGAATATAAAATCATCCAACATAAGAGTAACATTAACCATGAAAAATTAAATAAAATTTAGACATTTTAGAATGTGACAATTTGACATTATTAAACGTTTTGGAATTTTTAAGTCATAAATAATTAATTAAAACTAATTAATTAATTTAAAGGAAAATTTATTTTCTTAAAATGTATTCATTATTTATAAAATCAATGTCTTATTGTTTTTAGATAATTTCATAAGACGATACATAATTTTTTAAAGCACTTTTAATTCAGTTTTAATTTTATAAACCGTTTTTAAGTAAATTATGATTTTAATTATATAATAAATTAAAAATATTTAGAAAATTAATTTTTAAAAATGGGCTTCACTTTTTTATTCTACACATTGAAAAATGGTTGTGGTAGATTTTTGGGATTTTTCTGAGATACTTTATTTTTTGATGAATAGCTGAATCTCATAATTTACAATAAATGAAAAATAATGGATTAATTGAGTCATCAATGATGATCATATGATTTAAGCCCACTTGGTTCGGGATCACATAATGAAATTAATATTCTTGGTCATTCAAGTCTCACTATTCCTTTTCTTAGGAGAAATTAATAAACTAATGAATTTTTTATTATGAAAACCCCTCTCCCGTCCACTATAAAAAGCCACCCTTCACATCCTCATTTCCTCACACCTCTAAAGATCCATTACTTCTCTAAACTCTTCCCAAAAACATTCCTTATCCCCTCCCCCACGTCCAAGATCTGATGGTCTCATCAAAATACCAAGCTTTGTCCCTTAATGAGGTTCTCAAGAGAAGGATTCAAGAGGTAATTTCTCTCCCTCTTCTCCTTTAATTTCCTTTCAAGTTCAAGATCACTTCATGATCTCTCCCCACATATATTCATCCAAATGTTATTGAAAATCAAGTATTATACATATACTGTAGTTTTATGATTTTAATGGGATATTATATCATACAACATCCTTTCCCTCTTCCTTTTATTTTATTAAAGGGAAGGTTGTTCGTGAGGTGTTAATTTATCACCTTCAAGAACGACATGCTTTCTTCTTCTATTTATTCCTTCAGATATGGTTGTGAAACCATTTTTATGGTTAAACCTGAATATTATATATGTATTATGTCCCATTTAGAGTTCTATAACTTCCATATGAACATATTAGTAAGTGATAAATTAAAACAACTTCATTGTGATCAAAAAACCGCCCAAATTATTCCAAACAATCTTCATTTAATTCTAATCTAATGATTCCACCCCATGGTTCTAATATAATTAATTATAAGATCATTGAAACTCCTATAATATCATTAATGACATGTAATATCATTTCTTGATATTTTCCCATGTACAACCCAAACTTCAATTTATCAATACATGTGAACCACCCAAGAAAAACCATAAAAATGAACATCCCCAAACATTGTTTTTTTACACTATAATTCATCCAAAGGAACATAAAATGACATAATGAAATCATAATGAACCCAATTAATGTTTAAAAGGTTCTGGAATTTCTAATTAATGAATATAATGTCATTATACTAGACATTAAAGAGAAAGAAACATTCAAATAGAAGGTAAGGGAAAATCTCAAACCCACTTTCACTCCATTTTTGATAGGGTTACTCCTGAAAGATCATTTTTTCATCATTTTCATTAATTTTCTAGGATATACATGTTTTCCACTGGTTTTTTATGTCAAAACAAATGTTTTCCAAAAGAACTCCTCTTTGAAGAATACCTTTTTTACTTCTCACTCAAAGTGGACGGTTCTTGTAACATGTATATTACGACGTCTTTATTTTGGGAACCCAAAGCTTATGAATGTGTTATTATGTGATGAAACCCATTAAATTTCATGGGTTGGTTATGTAAAATTTTTAAATGTGTTCGATCTGGAAAGCATGATAATGATAATGTTATGATGTTATGGGTTCACCTGGAATTATATAGCGCAATATGAATGTTTTAATGTGACGGGTGCACCTAGAATTTTATACCAGACCAATGGATTGGGTAATGTGATGAATCTCATGATTAAATGTGAAATGATGTCTCAACAGGATTCTAAATTGGTTCATGAGTATGTGTGGTAGTTAACCACTATAACATGATGTTTCATTTTTATGAATTGCCACATTTCAAGTCTTTTATTTATGCTCCTCTCATGTTTATAATCTTTTACCTATGTTATGATTATGCCCACCCCATGCTATATTGTTCTTATTTATCCTCTTTCTCAACTTCTAGCTCACCTATTTTTATGTATATCCTCAATTGGCTACATGTACTAAGGAGAGGACAAGTTTAAATAAGAAGCTAGAGATGAAGAAATTAAACAAATGATTATGCTTGATGTTGTATTTGTTATGTATGGTCTTAGTTTTCCCAAGACACTAAACCATTGGATCCTCTATGTATAATAATATTATTAATTTTATCTTTAAAATTATGTAATAGTAATTTAATAAAAGGCTCAGGTCACGATAGTTGGTATAAGAGGCATATTTTAGTTAATTTGGGAATTAGGATTAGTGAACACTAGAGAAAACCTCAAGTATGATATTAAGTACAAATATAAACACATGATTATTTACATAGGGATCCCATATGATATGATTTTATTTTAAATTATTTAAATGGGTAATTTATGTACTAATGACTTGTTTACTTATGTTTTGTTTTAACCTTTTGTATTTTAGAAAATGGCGGGAACTAAGAGAAGTCTGGCCAACAACTCTTTTGAGGGCCAATGCAACGATTGCCCAAACGACATCCCCAATGATTTGGGAGGTGGAGTTCAAAACATCATGTGAATTTTTACCCAATTATGAAAGGTTATTAACAATAAACATAATAATGGGGAATGTCCTCCTTCACCAAAGAGGGAGAAACTGGATATTGAATGTTTTATGTGTCAATAACCACTAATTTTTAGTGGATCTTCCGTTCCACTAGTTGCAGAACAGTGTGGCAACTCCCTGGAGAAGATAATTTATATTCTTTACTGTTCTGAGATGGAGAAAGTGACCCTAGACATTTATCTTCTAGATGGAGAAGTCAATCAATGGTGGGCCTTGATTAAGAACAGCAAGCCAAGAGAGGTAATTGAAGATATGGAATGGGAAGAATTTATGACAATGTTTATTAATAAGTAATTTTCACGAAATCTTCGCATGAAGATGGAGAGTGAATTTATAGAGCTCAAAAAAAAGGAGAATCCGTCACAACCTATGAAGTGATTTTTGAAAGGCTTTCAAGGCACGCTTTAGGTTTTGTTATCAACAATGATAGAAAAATTGATAGATTTTTTAGTGGATTAAAATCACACCTTCGAAAGGCTCTTGCAATTCGAGACTTTGGGAGTTATGAAGAAGTTTTTTGGTGTGCTCTCAAAGTGGCGATGGAGTTTGGAGAATGGTCCAATGGCTATAGTGATATGAAAATAAAAATGGAGTTTCTATATGGTGGATCTAATGACAAAGGAGGGAAGAAAAATCAACAACCCACATGCCAAAACTGTAGGAAATTGCACTATAGTAAATGCCTCAATGGGATGGGGAAATGATTCAAGTGTTGGAAATATGGACACCATGCTCAAGAGTACCAAAATGACACAAAGAGGAAGGAGAATGTATCTGATGAATGGAGAGAACCACTCATGATTCAATGCTACACCTATAGGGAGCTAGGGTACTATGAAAACCAGTGAACTAAGACTCAAGCTCTCGAGATTCATTAGTGTCAGCACCCACCAAAGCCAAAGGAGCAAGGGAAGGCTTATTCCATCACTACTACAGAGGTGGAGGATGATAATGAAGTTATACAAGGTACACTTCCTATTCACTCATGAATGGAAAAAGTCTTATTTGATTCTAGTTCTACGCATTCCTTTATATCATGCAAGTTTTCTAGAACAATAGAATCAAAACCCCGAAACCTTGAAGTAGAGATATCTGTAAATACACCTAGTGGTGAAATCATTGGAACCCAAGTGTATGACTCTTCTCCCGTTGGCGTATGTGAGAAGATTCTTCCGGTAAATCTCAAAATACACCCCATGGTGTAATTCAACACTATTATGGGATTGGATTGTCTCTCTTTATATAGAGCACATATCAACTGTCGGGAAAAGGAAATATCATTTCATATTCCGAACCATCCCATGATCCTCTATAAATTCAAGGAAGATCATGAATCTCCATTGAAAAATCCTTCATTGGTGTGGGTGTTGCTTCCCTATGATGAAGTAGACCTCTCCCAAATGGTTTAGTCGAAGGAAAGTTCCAAACATGAAGAAATGTCCATCATGAGGGAATAAGATGATGTATTTCCTAAAGAGTTACCCGGAATTCCCCCGGATCATGAAGTAGAGTTCTCAATTGAACTCATACCCAGAGAAACTACTTTCTCGAAGTGTCCTTATAGGATGGATCCTATAGAACTGGAGTAGTTAAAGAAGCAGCTGCAAGAGAATCTAGACAAAGGGTTTATACGCCCTAGTACATCACCTTGGGGTGCAGCAGTTCTCTTTGTATAGAAGAAGGATGAAAAAATGTGGCTGTGTATCGATTATCAGAAACTCAAATTGATAACCATAAAGAACAAGTATCATCTCCCTAGGATTGATGACTTGTTCGACCAGTTAAGAGAACCTCAATACATCTCAATGGTGGATCTTCATTTTGGATATCATCAGGTAAAGGTGAAAAAGAATTATATTCCGAAGACCGCCTTCCGTGCATGGTATGGGAAATATGACTTTTTGGGGATGCCCTTTGGACTTACTAATTCCCCCATAATCATCATGGATTTTATGAATAGAGTATTTAGACATTATGTCGAAAAATTTGTGGTAGTGTTTATCGATGATATTATGATATACTCTAAGAGAAATGTAGAACATGAAGAACATCTAAGACTTTTGTTGGCGACATTAATAAAGGAGAAGATATACTCCAAGTCCAGAAAGTGTGAATTTTGGATGAAGCAAGTGTCGTTCTTGGGTCATGTGATTACATGTGAGGGAATTTCTGTGGATCCATCAATGAAAAAGGTGATTGAGGACTGGCCCATGCACTCTAGTGTCACAAGAATCCATAGTTATCTTGGATTAGCTGGGTACAACTGACGTTTTGTGAGAAACTTCTCATGATTTTCAAGCCCGCTAACTACATTAATAGTGAATGGGGTAATGTATGTCTAGACGGAAGAAAGTGAGGGAAGCTTCATGGAGCTATAGAGAATGCTGATCACCACACTTATAGTCACACTAGCGAAAAGTGGATAATGTTTTGTGATATACAGTGATGCTTTAAATAATGGATTGGGTTGTGTACAAATGAAAAATGACAATGTGACAGACTAGGCCTCACGACAATTGAAGATCCATGAGCAGAACTACCTGAAACATGATTTAGAGCTGTCAGCCATGATTTTTTCTTTGAAAATCTGGGGGCACTACCTTTATGGTGAGAAGTGTGACATATACCCCGACCACAAGAGCCTAAATCATATATTCACACAGAAGGATCTCAACATGCGTCAACGTATACGCTTATAGAAAATCAAGGATTAAAATTTATCTATTAACTATAATCATGGAAAGGCGAACAAGGTAGTTGATGCTCAAAGTAGAAAAGAACCAGATACTCGATCCATGTTGTAGATTGAGAAAGACCCTATCTTCTTAGATATGAAAAGGATGGATTTGGAAATCATAAGGACATGAGAAACATCATACCTTTCCCAAAGGATTGCACAACCATCCATCCAAGAGAATATTATGGAAGCACAAAGGGATGATGTGGAGATACAAAGGGGATGAATATAGTAAAGGAAGGGAAGCTGCAAGAGTTCCATATCGATTATTATTGTGTGGTTATTTTTGGAAAGTATCTTTGGGTGCCTTCATCATCTTGGTTAAAGAAAGAGATATTGGATAGTGCACATAGATCAATATTCTTTATCCATCCTGGGAGTACCATGATGTACTGTGATCTCCGAGAACACTTCTGCTGGGATAACATGATGTAGGAGATTGCAGAATATATATAAAGGTGCTTGGTATGTCATCAAGTTAATGGTGAGTGACAATAGTCCATGAGTATAATGCAGCCATTGCCTATACCAATGTGGAAAATGGGAAAATGTTACTATAGAATTTTTCATAGGTCTCCCGAAGATGTAAAAGGGAAATAATGTGATATGGGTTGTGGTTGACTGACTCACCAAGACAGCCCATTTTATCGCTATTTGGGAAGATCTCTCGCTTGAACAATTTGCAACGATATATGTGTAGGAAGTGGTGAGACTGCATGCTATTCCACTCTAAATTGTCTCTGACCATGATCCAAGGTTCACATATATGTTTTGGAGGAGCATTCAACATGCTTTGAGTACTTAATTAAATTTTAGCATGGCCTATCACCCCTAAACTGAGGGCCAGTATGAAAGGAATAATCAGACGATTGAAGATATGTTAAGAGCCTGCTCTCTTGAATTCAAAAGTTATTGGGATCAACATATCTCATTGGCTGAGTTTTCGTACAACAATATCTTCAACTCGAGTATCCAAATGGCTCAATATGAAGCTCGGTATGGAAGGAGAGGTAGAACTCCAACTTGTTGGGATGAAGTTGAAGAAATAAAGCTACTTGGACCCGATCTTGTTTAAGAGATGACAAAGAATTTTCTAGTCATCCAGAAACACAACGATGATTCTCAAAGTCAGAAATTGAGCTATGTTGACACCCATTGAAGGGAGTTGGAGTTAGAAATTGAAGATAAAGTCTTCTTTCAAATATCTCCATGGAATAGAGTCGTGCGATTCGGGATGAAAGGGAAGTTAAGCCCATGGTATATTGGCCCCTTTGAAATCCTTAACCCCATAAGAACTGTGGCATATCCTCTTGCACTTCCACCAAATATTACTGATGTTCATGATGTGTTTCATGTATCACTATTGAGAAAGTACATACCAGACCCCTCACATGTACTAAACTTAGAGGTGGTGTAGCTGTAAGATGATCTCTTCTATGAGGAGCAGTCTGTAAAGATTTAAGATCAGAGATATAAGGTTCTATGCAACAGGACAACCCATCTTGTCAAAGTTTTCTGGAGGAACCATAAGTTTGGGGAAGCAACTTGTGAACCAGAAAAGGAAATGGAGGAGAAACACCATAACCTTTTTGTGTAAAGTGAAATTTCGGGGGCTAAATTTCTTAAGGGGGGAAGATTGTAACGACCCAATGAATTTCAATGGAAATTCCCTTCTTATATTTATGTCATAAAATAACATGAAATCAAAATATAATGAACTAAAAAGTACTATGTGACCTTTAAACATAATTTTTTCACTTTTTTGTTTAGAATTTAAAAAAACTAACATACACAGTTATCGTCAAGATGATTTTTCGAGTATAATGAAACAAAAATAATTTTTAGTGAATAGTAATGTACCTTTAAAAATAGTAACATACCATTATAAATATTAATATGACCCTTATAAATAGTAAATAATCAAATATAAGTGTAACCTTACCCATGAATAATTTAATAAAATTTATACATTTTATAAACTGACAATTTGACCATAGTAAATGTTTTGGAATTTTGTAAGTTATAAATAATTAATTATAACTATTTAATTAATTTAAAAGGAAAATTAATTTTCTTCAAATGCATTCATTATTTATCTAATCAATGTATTATAGTTTTTAGATAATTTTATAAGACCATGCGTAAATTTTGAATGCACTATAAAAACAGTTTTAATCATAAAAACTATTTTTAAGTAAATTATGATTTCAATTAAATATTAAATTTGTAATATTTAGATAATTATTTTTGAAAAATGGACTTCATTTTGGGATTCTTCATGTCGGAAAATGGTTGGGGGAATTTTTTGGATTTTTTCAGAGATACATGAATTTTTTATGAATAGTAGAATCTGATAATTTACAATAAATGCTAAATAATGGATTAATTGAGTCATCGATGATGCTCTTCTGATGTAAGACCACATGGTTCAAGATGGCATGATAAAATTACTATTCGTGGTCATTCTAGACTCACTGTTCCTTGACTTAGGGAAAATTAACAAACTGATGATTTTTATATTAAGGAAACCACTCTCCCCTCCACTATAAAAGCCACCCTTCACACCCTCATTTCCTCACACCTCTCAAGCTCCAAGACATCTCTAAACTCTTCCCAAACACCTTGTCTAGCCCCTACACTATGTCGAAGATCTTCTGTTCTCATCAAAGGACCATGCATAGGCCCTTAAAGTGGTTCTGAAGAGACAAATTCAAGAGGTAATTTCTCTCCCTCTTCTCCTTTAATTTCCTTTCACGTTCAAGTTCATTTTTTGATCTCTCCACACCCATATTCATCCAAATGGTATTTTAATTCCAGTATTATACATATAATTTAATTGTATTATTCTAATTATATGTTATTTAATCCATCCTCCATTCCCTCTTCCTTTTAGTTTATTAAAAGGAACGTTGTTCGTGGGGTGTTAATTTATCACCTTCAAGAAAGACATACTTTATTCTTCTATTTCTACCTTCAGATCTAGTCATTAAACCAGTTTTATGGTTGATCCAGAACATTTTATATGTATTATTTCCTATTTATAGTTATTGGACTGACTTATGAACATATTACTAAGTGATAAATTAAAACAACATCATTGTGATCGAAAAACAACCCAAATTAACCCAAAAATCTTCATTTAATTCTTATCTAATGATTCATCCACATGGATCTAATATAATTCCTTATAATATAATTAAAACTCCGGTAATATCATTAATAATATTTAATATAATTTATTTATTCTTACCCATGTACTTCCCCAACTTCAATTTATGAATACTAATGAACCACCCATGATAAACCATAAAAACGAACATCCCTGAACAATGTTTCTAAACTCTATAAGTCATCCAAAGGAACATCAAATGACATAATGAAACTGAAATGAACCTTATTAATTTATAAATTTTCAATAATTTCTAATTAATGAATATAATGTCATCATACAATACATTAATGAGAAGGAATAATTCAGATAAAAGGTATGGGGAAATATCGAACCCAATTTTATTTTTTTGGGTTCTCCCTCTTTCACCTCATTTTTGTTATGGTTACTCTGTAAAGATAATTAATTAATTATTTTATTTACTTTTCTTGGATATACATGTTTTTCAGTGGTTTTTATGTCAATCAAAATGTTTTCCAAATGAACTCCTCTTTTAAGGACACCCTTTTTACTTCTCACTCAAAGTGGACGATTCTTGTAACATGTATGTTATTCCCTCATTCTTTTGGGAACCCAAATATTGTGAATGTGTTATTATGATATGAAACCCATTCCATTACATCGGTTGGTTATATAAATTTTTTATATGTGTTCTATGTGGAAAGAATGATGATGATATTGTTTGGATGTGACGGGTGCGCCCAAAATTATATAGCGCAATATGAATGTTTCAATGTGACCAGTGCACCCAAAATTATACAGTGCTCCAATTCATTGAGTAAAGTGATGAATATCATGATTAAATGTTAAATTATGTGTGAACAAGATTCTATCTTGGTTGATATGTATTAATGGTAGTTATCCACTAAGACATGATGTTTCATTATTATGCATTGCCACATTTCAAGTCTTTTATTTATGCTCCTCTCATGTTTATGATCTTTTTCCTATGTTATGATTATGCTCACCCCATTCTATATTGTTCTTATCTATCATCATACTAGGCTTCTAGATCACCTGTTTTTATTTATATCCTCTGGTGGATACATGTACTAAGGAGAGGACAAGTGCCAATAAGAATCTAGAGAAGAAGAAATTAAATAAATGTTTATGCTTTATGTTGTATTTGTTATGTATGGTCCTAGTTTTCCCATGATACTAAACCATTATATACTCAATGTATAATACTATTATGTTGTTTATATTTAAAATGATATAATAATAATGTATGAATAGGCTAGTGTAGATATACTATCAATGAAGCATATGGGATCTAACTCATTCTTTCATTCACATGTTATGTCTAAGGACATGTTTCATAATAAAGATGTTAACCATACATCAATCAAACCAATCCCCTGATTGATTTTTCCATACTAAATCTCTTTAGAATTTCTTAAACATATGTACTTTGAATTAGTGAATGAATCATCTTGGATCTATCACAAATGATCTTCATCCCTAGAATATATGCAGCTTCACCTATGTCATTTATGAAAAACCCCTTTTATAACCAGTCCTTAAAAAACTATAAGAATTGTATATGAATTATAATAAATAACATGTTATCAATATATACTACACAGTTAATGAATTTATTTCCTCTAAACCTATTATAATCACATGAATCACATTAAATATTAATGAAACCAATTTTTTATGGCCTCAAGTAATCAAATGATACATGACATGGATGCTTTCATAAGTACATAAATGGATCTATCTAAGATTCAAATCATCTTTTCATTACCTAGATCCATAAACCATTCTATTTTTAAATATTGTCTTATTCTTGAAGGTTCCCATTACATAATTATATTTTTTACATCCACCATTCAAATCATATAGTGTGGGTAAACTGTAGTAGAAGGTTTAATTATATTACATTAAAACTTGGAAACTTTGGAAATGTTACATCATATCCTATTCATTGATGTTTTTTGAACCCATCATCCACCGTACTTGAATTTTAGGTATTTAAATTACCTTACATGTCCCTTTCCCTCTTGAATAAAAATTTCCACCAAATGAGATTTACATCAACCGGCACATCGACCAGAACACAATAAATTTTTTGATACAAGGAATATATATCAGAATTCCTGGAATATTTTCATCAAATGGATTCTAATCATTTATCTTCATCCTTTTATAATATACATTCAACATTGTAATCTAATAATGAATCATCGTCTTTGGTTACTATAAAAAAAATACCTATTTGGTTCCCTATCCTCTCTTACACACCAATGTAGTACAAGTGTTTCAGAAACTACTTCATTCCTGGGAACATGTGGAATCTTTTCATCATCGAAATATTTTTTATATTGCGAATCAACTTCATAAAATCAATATTTCCACACAAATAAGTAATTTGAGTATATTCTTCTTCTCATGAAATAAGGGTATTGTGTAAACAATCACATTCTTATCTGAGGTGTTGTATAGAATGTATCCACTATTTATTTAGTAATGACTGTAAAGATATAGTTCACACCCTGGTATGCTAGTTTGTTTCATTATAGTGCCTTAACAAAATTCATTGCATCCCCATACACCTGTATATGAGTAAATAGATTTCTTTCCACTCAATATCTCAAATGGAATTTAATTTTTCTATTTTCAAGGTACTCGATTTAATGATTATGTTGCAGTGTGTAATGCTTATAATGAAAATTATAATATAATATATGTATAACTCATAATTGACCATACCATGTCAAAAATGTATAGATCCTCCTTTTAGTGACACCATTTCATTGTTCTATATGTGGTGTAGTGACATTAGATAGAATCCAAAACTTCTCTAAAAATACAATGAACTCTTGGTTATGATATCACCACCTAGATCTGATTGAATCTTATTCATCCACAATTTAATTTTATTCTCTAATTATTTCATAGGTCCATGAATTTCTCAAATAACAAGGACATATTGATTACAAATTAGAAAATACTTATCAACTATTGTAATCTATAAATGTAATTATGTAAGAATATCGAACTATTGATTCTATTGGAAATGGTCCCCACACATAGTTATGTTACAATCATAAATGAAATGCGGTCATGTAACCTTATACAATAAATGAAGGATTTTTAATTTTTGATTTTAAATAAGAATGAATTCTATTCCGTGAATTTTTCATGGAAGAGTCTAAAAACACTCATAAGATAGCTTTTTGGAACTCCACCAATTTACTTGAACATGATGGTGATGCAAAAGCATGAAATTGTATAATTAATTTGTACATCATTCATTTTCAATTACAAAAAAAAATTTATCTTAATTTACAACATAAATCACATTATTGAAATTCTCTATAAAAACATAATTTTTAAGAAAATATAAAACTTTTATGTCTAAACATGAAAACAATCACATTTGTATGATGTTATGGAAAAGAAATATTTTTTCATCACTATATTTATATAATAACAATAATTAAAATAAAAAATCAATCCCATTGTGAATTAGAGGAGGTAGACAGAAATGGCAAGAGAATCTAGCCTCAATCATTTAGTACATCTCATATCTACATATACTATGGGAATCATTCAGAATCTACCCAGTTCTGTCAATTGGATACATATATGATCCCAACAAGATTTATATAATATGAAAATTAGAGATATTGAATAACTAAACTTGATAAAAGTTTCACCTTTAGATTACCATTACTTGTAGGTTCAATTCCTCTTACAACGGCATGATTTTCCCCATGAAAAACATACTAGATCCTTTTCAATTCCATTCCCCTAGATCTTCTAATTCATTGACGGATAATCCTCAGTTTCTTTAGATTATTTATATGTAATGGGACCATTTGCCTCGTTATTATTTTTCATATTCACCATAACTAATTTGGGTTTATCATGACCCATGTATTTATCAACTTACAGAATTAATGAAATAAATTCCGAATGAATCTACTCATTATTGATCAGATTATTATTATAAAAAATATGGAGAATGTCACGGAGAGGGATATATATATGAGTTCTATACAAAACCCATTCATGAATTGTATACTTATATTATCCAGGCATTCAATATATCCAAAAAGATTAACATCCTCTATCCCAAATTGTATGGACTCTACAATCATTGTTGTAAACAAATCATTGGGGTACTAACACATCTATTGTCTCACATTAGCTTAATAGAGATCCCAAAGGCGATACATCTTGATATATTCATCCATGTAGTTATATTTCACCAAAATCTCATTATAAATGGAATATAGCATGTAAAATTGAATAGTAGTAGCATCATGTAGATGTTAATTATAGAGACATATCTCTTCATCACATTCCAAATTACTAGGACCAACTAGAAAATTTTATTCAAGAATAAAAAATTCCATTTCATGAAGATGGATGAAACATATGTTTCATTTATACAAGTGGAAATTTGAGTTAGTGAAACTTTTTACCTTCTCACATAACTATCACCAAGATGTTTTTATATATTTATAATGTTATTTCTACAATAAATCATAAGCGTACATTTAATACTTTATCATAAATGATTTACACAAATTATTAAATGATATATTTAGTAGTCTCCCAATATTTTTTCAAAACCAAATAACATTCACCATTGTTATCAAAATATCATATTTCATGGATATTAACATGGAAAGGATCCATATTACCCTTCTAATTTCCCCAACATTGGTGGGTCAAGAAACATAAATTTGTCTAGCTATGTATTCTAAATGTCAAATTCATTAACTCAGAGTTCCTTGATCTTCTGAGTGGACTCCCGAATCCTCAAATCCTAAAATTGATTTCCACATCCTTTTCCTCTCAGTTACATCATGTCTTATATTGGAAGTAAAACCATTATGTGAGCTATATTCTTTCAGAACAAAATTTCATGTCAAAATTCCTTGATAATTTAAGTCAACTCAAGTTTGGTTGGACAAGAAATTTTTACTATTGTTCAGTTTTAACCAATGTAATGGATGTATATATTAGATTAATATATATAATTTATGAATTTTTTTCATTTTATACAGAAATTAATAGTTATTATCATTCTCTCATGATTTTTTTTAATTCATTGATTTACATATGTGATTATCCATTTCATAGATAATACAGACCTATAAACCAACATATTTTAGTTCTATTGTGCCAACTGGTTAATTTTATTAAATTATGTGATCATGACAAATCATACCTATAAAAATTACTGTGAAATGTGGATGAAATAAAATAATAAATAGTTATGATCAAGATCATATTATAGTGGGTTATTTATCATGTGATGAATTAATTAACTATTTACATACGAGGAAAACTCATCGAACCAATAATGGTTCTTGTTGGAGTTATCCACCTATGTATCACCATTTTTTGTTTCTTCTCACCTTAGAGCATGAAATACCACAAATATCATGGGATATCCAACATTTTTATATTCCTTCTATGCACACACATGTGAGGGGGAAAAGTGGGTTACATAAAATAAACTATGTGCATGGAGGTCCTACATCACAAGGGGAAAGAAGGAACATTAGGGAACAATATAATTTCCTAATAATTTAAAGGAAACCAATCGCATAGAATGTTATATTCAAGATCAATTTCACCAACATGAAAACAATTAATTACACATTTAGTAAAACTTGATATAAATTATTAATAAATATTTTTAATGATAGGTCTTGCTCATATCAATTAACTGTTATCTTTAATTAATCAATTCTTTTATCTTAATTCTAATAGGAATGTCATTGAGATAGTCATCTAGAACAATGTTAAAAAATTTAAATATTTTGATTTAAATTTATTTTTTGTACATATGTGTACCTTGGATGAAAAATAGTGAATACCTTCTAGATTCATCCGATAATGTATTATACATGATTATTCATTTAATATTATGACATATGAAATACATGACTTATAATTATCATTTAAAATGTATACATCACAAATAATTAAATGAATAACATGATTTTTAAGTCATGTGTTATTCTTTAATGCAAGTAGATTTACAACTTGTAATATGAATCATACATGATATAATGATCTGAACATTATGGAGATATTAATTTTACACCTATATATATATTAAAACTTGTCTCATGGCATGTATAATCATTATGACTACACACAAGTACATGTCTCAAGGTGTAACCTGTATAATGAATAAATTTTAAATCTTGTTAATGTGGTATAAGTACACGGTTTATGAATCCAACTTATATAGAATGTATATATCTAACCGTTGATCAAAATTACATGCCCAGGGACACAATATTTGAATTGTACCTCAAAAACAATAGTAGACATAATGTACAATGGGATATATGTTGTCTGTTCTCCAAATTACATGGTTCCCAGTCATGTAGGCTTTGTATTGAGATACATAGACCATATTTGACGCAATGAGACTACTCACTGTGTATATGGGCTACACATAATTTACATTGGCTAACTGTGTGACACACTATTCCAGTAAACACAATAATCATTTAATGAATTTAATTAATGAATGTAGTTTGAATTAATTTTCAAATTAATTCTCATGCATATAACAAGACTACATGGAATGTAGTCTAATGTTGTCTGGACATAGTCCTTTGAAACTATTGATGAGTTCCTTGATTTTATTTTAATCATAAAATTAATCAATTTGATTAGATAAGTGAGAAACAAAGAGGAATATTTATATCTCAAAATTCAGATTAAAATAATAATTAAAAATGAATTGAAAAACATAATTAAAAATTAATTTATGATTAACATTATTGAAAAAATTATTAATAATTATTTGACCCACCTAATACCATTTAAAGGATTCGGGTGTTGTAGGAGCATGTGATGGGAGTGCCCAATATTTAATTTTTTTAGATTCATTTATCAATATGAGATCTCTAGGACCATGAATGTATTGATCAATTTAATTGATTCAAAGAAATAGATAGTAGATAATTACAATAAATATTGATAGTGGATCATCACTTGTTATTTACGATTAATTGAATTTAATAATTAATTTAATTAATGGAATTAATTTTTCGTTGAAGAATATGGTGATAGATCTAAATTACACCATCGTTGATTTTTATTAACCTAGTGTATATTTCCATAATAAGTGATCCAATCCTGTTATATGATTCATTGTATGTCACCGATGGAATCTCTGGGTGCTTTTATGGAAGAAACCTACTCTTCCATCATCTGTATTTGATATTTTCATGAACTTCATCCAATGTGTTTTCCATGATCATGTGTGGGGGGGGGGGGGATTAATCTCAATTATTTCGACTTTTAAATGAGAAGGGTTATCTATTTTCTTGAGTGGATTATCTTTATCTACTATGAAAAGAAATGAAAAATGTATTTTTTTAATGGTAAAATTACATAATTGTGTTTATATATCAGAAGGGTTAAAATAAAACAATACCATTAAATTATTTATGTAATCCTTGAGAAAACCACATGTGAAATATCTAGTGTATTATTTTTATTATTTCATGACACATACATAACTTGTAAATTATAATAAATATATTTCTATCAAAAAATATTCTATATTTATTATTTCTCATCAGGCTTCAAAACATGGTTTTCCAATCCTCTATAATTGTTATCAAAATGTATATAATATCAATTTATTTATTTAATAATTATCAGTTCAATATTCAGTAATAAACAATTTAATATTATATTTACTAAATATACTATAAAAATTTATTTCTAATCAATCATACATGAATTCTTATTAAACTACATACATGATTAAAATTTATTAAATTTATTAAATATTAAATGATAAAATATTATTTATATTATATTTTGGATATAAATAGTGTCTGAACCTCTAAGCCTTTTTATCATTGGAATTAGGTGAATATTCCTAATGTCCATGTTTAGAATCTAGTAACACACCATAGAACGCATAGAGAATTTTTTTTATCACAATGACATGAAACTTCATATAGAGGCATACAATTTAATGTATTCTATTTATCATGATATCTCAAATCAAGTCGGTTTCATGCTGATGAAATCAATCTATGTGCTTGATGTATCATTATTTGTATTCAAAATAATGAACATTCTTATATAAAACCATTGCTAAGGATTTATTTAGGGTATATCATTTCCATCAAATGGATTGAGATATCAAATTTTGGTATCCAATTTAATGGACCAAAAAATTCATTCACTATTTATTAATAGAATATTACTTATAACTCTTGCACTACATCCTAGATCAATGTGAAAATATTCCATCTAGACTGTCTTTAATACATCTCTATGTGGGACTCATAATACAAGTTAATAATTATATTAATGTATAAGTGTAAATATAAATGTCACATATTGGAATATCCAATTATGAAAACGAAAATTTATTCATGAATAGTGGCGTAACACTTCTGGGTTCTCATCATTGTGGGGGAAATATGTGACATTTTATTGTGACATGTACTATTATGACACAATAAAAAATAGTTTAACCTATAAGAGTTATTGTCACACTTGTAATTTTAATTCCATGTTTTGTTTAAAATCTTTTTTCAATTCTTAGCTTTAACTCAGTTTCCTGGTGTTCTAGGTTAAATTTTTTATTTTGATTCTCTTGTGTTCTTGTTCAAAGTCCTTCGACTTGGGGTTATTGGATTATAATTGGCCTCCACTTTTTTCAAATAGATGGTGTGAGGTTGTGGTGTCATGGAGTTGGTTTTGTGACACTCCTAGTGGCACTACATGTGGGGTATTCTATTGAGGCGGTTTGTACCCCTGAGATGGATGAGTGTTGGGGGAAATGATGGTTTATTTTTTGAATTTTTCTCACCTATCCTTGACAAATATTTCCCCCCGAGTTTTCCCCTTGGACCCCCCCCCCCCAAATGAGGGTGATTGAACAATTTTTGAGTTGACAAAAGAGGCAACACGTTTTGGGCACACAGTTTTCTAAACAATGCATGAAAATTGTGTGGACTTGTCTAGGTCATTAAAAAGGTTTTTAATTTATAATTATTCCCTATTGGGAATTAGCGAAACTCAACCATTTCTTCACCTGTTTATCCATTTCAGCCATGGAATCCTTCCAAGCTCCCCAAACATCCCTTAGAACTGATTTTTGAATGGGGTTTCAATGGGAAACCTCACATTCTCTTTAGGTAAGGGTTTTTATCTTCGATTTCTCTCAGTTATTTATAGTATCTTCCCCATTCCATGATATTCCTTATTACTAAAATGTAGGGATCCGATCCTATGGTTTTATCCATGGTTTCTTGGTATATTATTTTAGTTTTAGGATTAATATATGTCCCTTGTGGTGGAATGGTGGTGCAGTTAGATTTTCTCCCAATGATTCAATGGTTTTAACAATTTTGTTAGGTGATTTCATTGTGTCTCCCATCTTTGTGACTTAGACCGATGTCTTTAATACTTTTTCTTATTTATATCATCTTAATATTGTTTCAAAAATTTAGATTAGTGGTATTTATGATGCAAATGAATTTTCACTTCCATTTTCATTTGAAAATGTGGGTTTTCATATAAATCATTTATTAGTAAATTTTCAGATTAACTATAACAACATAGATAATTTTATTGAAATCAATTAGGGCTGAAAATGATGTTTTGAATGTTCACCTCCTTTGGTTGTTTCTAATAAATTTGTATTTGGTGGTGTTTATTAAGTAAATGTTTTTTTGGTACTGATTTGTTGTCAAATTTGGTGTTTTACTAGGCTAATTTATGTGATGCCTATTGGGGTTGTTTTATTACTCATGTAATGGGTTATTAAAAATGGTTTGGGTGCTGAAAAATATTTTTTGGTGAATGTGAGTATGCACATGGTGTTCAAAGTGGTGTTTTAAAGGGATTTTTTTTGTGAAAAACACAATTATCAATTATAAAGATTTTTTTTTGAAAATAAAAATGTTTTTTGGGTGTTGTATGTGGTATAATGAGTGTTTATCAACATTATTAATTGTATTTGACCAATAGAGGTGTTTTTATATTGAACATGATGTATGTTTCATGAAGAAATTGTATTTTTACCTAGGTGGATGGATTTTTAGAAGTATGAGTAGTGATCCAGATGTTTTTTGTCCCTGTTTCACGTAGAATTTTGGATTATGACAACTCTAACTAAATTATATAGATGATTTATGTGGACCTATAAGTTATGGGTATGTTCTCTACTAGTGGCTCGTGTACGAGATCCAATTTTTATTTGGTTACTTTATACTGAGGTATGAGGTATATAGGGCCTGATACAATCTTGTGTATACGAATTTTCCCAATTTTGGTGTGCATTGGATTTGTGGTATTCGCCCTTGTTGTAGGGTGTGTTTGTCTATAAATTATAGTTTCTAAATTTTCTTATTAAATTGTGTTGAAATTCTAATGTTTTATTGTGAAAATTGTTTAAAATTGGATGTTTCTTATCTTGTAAATTATCACCACTTTTCCATACATGTTAAAACTGATTTCTTTTTCACATTTCATTGCATACTATTTGGAATCATTGGGTGTTATATATTTAAGCTTGGGATAACATCCTACTTACACATCTTGGGTGTATATAGTCTAGGTCATGTTTGACATTGGCGATGGAATGTCTTTCGGTGATGGCGGTTCGTGATGTTAGTCCCCTTCTTTAGACCACTTTTTGTATCAATAAACATATTTATTCAGTTTTGGATTTTGTATAAACCCTGATCGGTTTGAATTTTTCAGATTTAATTTATAATTTTTTTTATATATCCATATTTGGGAAAATCATTCCCAAACTAAAATAAATGATACCCAAGCACTTGTTCATGCCAGTGGGGAGAAGTAATTCCCTTTCAGAACATGTCACGGGCCAGTTATGGCATCAGTTTTGAGGGTGACCGGATTAGGTTCATGAAAATTTAGTATCTGAACTAGGTTCATTCTTGGGGTCATGTTATTTGTGGAAGACTCAGGATAGTCTAGAGTTAAGATTGTCGGTACATGATTTTTCAGTTATGGGTAGTGTTCCAGGCCAACACACCTCATTATGGGATTCATGTCGCCATGGGATGTTGAGATTTTTCGGAGTCCTCTGGTATTTTTTGTTTGATTATGACTTGGGAAAATAAAATGAGAGTAGGGAAAATTGTCTCATTGTTCTCGTAGTGCCTGGAAAGCCATGTGGTTCCATGGATATTTCTCTAAAACACTATTTGTGACAGTGAAGTGATTGGTATATGGCCTCTAACCATATGTCCATGTCACCCACTAAAATTATTTACCTCTCTTATTATATTATGTTTCTTTATTTGGGAATCATAAAAACATTGGTTTTAATGAAAAAATCACTTGACATTAATGATTGTGAATATTTTTAAAGATATTTTTGATTAAATTTGAAAATGGTTTTATTTCTGAATTTATTGTAATGAAATTTTATATTTTTTTTAAAAGGATAAAATATGTGTTTACACATCTTTTGAAATTATCAATTATGTTAATGGGGGTTTTGAAAATGTGTTTCTAGTAAATTTTTATAAACCACTGAATTTTTTTATTTGAATTAATCATTCTATAATATATATGTGGGGTGGAAAATGGATTTTTAATTGGTAACTACTAAGGATTGGAAATTATTTATGATACTTTACAAACATGTTTTAAAATCAAAAGATTTGAGTTCAAAATTAAATGTAAATTTAGGAAATGGTATTTTTCATGATATTATAATTGTATTGAAATGGGTTGAAATGGATGGTAACGATTTTTCAAGAAATTAATGTGAGTTTTTATTTAATTATGGGTGCTTTTATAAATTGGTTTGTATTATTTAAATTGTGTTTTGATTTTATGGTTACCATCTTTTACAAAGGGAAGGTGTGATTAAAAAGGTATTGATTTTGTAAAGTAGAATAGTTTTGTTTTGGCCTTTGTTGTTCTCAAGGGTGACCCTATTCAAGGGTTTATATGGGAATATGTATGGATATGAGGTACATTCCTGGTGTGGAATGTAATAATTAATGTGGGAAGCTTATGAGATACCATCGGTAAATGCAAAACCCTGAACACTGTTTTTTATGAATTATTTTGATGGAATGTGTTATTTTTTTATAAAGTATGGTTGTGAGGTGAGGATTATGTGTTATCAGGCTTATTATTTTGGGATGTTTTGTGTTTATGAACCCCTCTTGTTTGAATAATGTTTTGGGTTGGTGTTTTGTTGGTATGAGGGAATAAAGCATTGGTGAGTGGTTACTTTTGAGAAAACCTTTGAGAGGCCAATGTGGTTTCTTCCATCATGAGTTTGTTTCTTGTTTGTTGTATATTGTGACCAAATGACCATCTTAGCTGGGTCTATGGATTTTCATGTTTGCTAGGGTACACCGCCATAAAGATTTAATGCATGATTCATGTTTGGACCATAGTGATTAATCATTGGATGATTTTATAGTATATCAACATAAGTACATTATTTTTCAGATTTAGAGATTGAGTTTACCCCTATTCTTTTTTAGTTGTGGGTATTTCCTTATAGTGGTAGAATTAATCTGGGAGGTTGAAATTGAAAATAGTTTTTT
The DNA here is from genome assembly GCA_963277665.1 of Viscum album. Classification (NCBI taxonomy): domain Eukaryota; kingdom Viridiplantae; phylum Streptophyta; class Magnoliopsida; order Santalales; family Viscaceae; genus Viscum; species Viscum album. The sequence continues at coordinate 2,143,795,471 of OY728132.1, forward strand.
AATTTTCCCGAGTCATCTAAGGTGAATAATGTTCACGTTTTTTTCTATAGAATGATGTATTTAAGGGCCATTGGGTCTTTTCACCATCTCATCAAAGAAAAAGTTCATGTCAGACCACTAGTGTGGAAAATCTATCCATGATTTGTTGTTATAGCCACTTGATGGAATTGTGTGCTATTTGCGAATCAACATAGGTCCATCTTCTTTTTTTATTTTTATTATTATTATTCGCATGGGTTTTGTTTGGTGAAACCATTCAACATTATGAGTTCATTTTACATTAAGGGTGAAGGTGGTGAAATTTTATGAGAGTCTCTGTTTTTTTGAATGCATGTCTCCCATTTTAAAATTATGAATTCCTATGTTCTAGAAGAAGGCGTTTCATTCATGGGATTCCAAATCCTAACTATGAGGAAAAAAATGTGTCAACAATTTGAGCTCCAACCATCGGTCCTAGAGAGGAACTGGTGTGTAGTCCGGGGAAATCCCGGATTCATTCAATCCATTGATCAAATTCATATCCATAGTAAGAAATATGGAAATATTCTAAACCTATAGTTCCATCATCTTGTTCTAGTTTTTCTTCTTTAGTGAAATGTGGTAGGGATACCTTGTTACTATGTTATAACCCAATTTAATGCATTTACCTTTCGAGTTCCCTTTATTATTTTATGTGATGTTTAAAATTTTGGATATGAAGGGTAAAACACATGGTTTGCTTGCGGATAGCAGTAATTGTGTGTCATCTAAGGGGACTGTGTGATAAGAGATAGTAGCTACCACATGGACTCCACACAACAGTGCACCTTGGACTAGGAAACAGTGTGATGTTTTCTCTTTGGACCGAATAGTCCATAATGTTATCTCATAGATTCCCCAACCATTAGAACCAATCATGCAACCAAGCCAGATATTTAAAATTTAGATGTATTTTCTTGGTCAACACAATATAGTTAGTTATGATGTATTTTTTTAGAGGTGTAGAGACCCAATATTGGTCTCTTGTTTGTTTCATATGAAATTTTTTGATGTGTTACTACTTCTTGTGTTGGGGAGTTCGTTTGGGCCTCCCCCTTGTTAGTGTCTTGATTCTATCATGGGAAAACTATGTTTGTTCTTATGGAAGGAAGACCCATCATGGGTCTCACATATGTTCTCATGGAAAATTCCAAATGTTTCTTACCCCCTTAGACTAGGGTGACCATTTGGGCAACCCCCAATGGGTGTCCTAATTTTGTCTCAAAATTAATTTTTCCCTTGTGGCTGGATGTACATTTTGGGTCGCCTCAAATTTGTGACTCAATTTTCTCCTAGATGTTTTCATGGTAGGAGGTAGTCTCTTTCGAAGAAATCTAGCCACCAATTTCTTACTTGGGTAAATGAGGTATTGGAAAAGATCTGATTATTTTGTGTAAGTAGAGTTATGGTAGCGTTATTCGAGTATGATATTCATTTCAGGTGGATTGATTGAGATTTATCTTGTTGTGTTTCAGGATTTTTGTATTGGTATTTTTTTTGAATATAATTGATCATTTCTATTTTTTGAGGTATGTTTTGGTTGGTTAGAGTATTATATTCTATTGGTTGATCAACATGAGGTGTTTCACCTTTTGGAGGCTAGAGAAAACGTAGCAAGGGAGTCTATCTTGGTATATCATTTGGGCCCTGTTTTTTAAATTTAGGGTTTTTATGGAATTTTGTAGGAGGAATGCATTATGGAGGGTAGAATTGACACACCTATAATTTTATTTACTTGCATTGTTTCAAATCCCATTTTGGTTCATATCTTTCTCTCGGTTTTTCAGTGTAACACGTTTAATTTTTTTGTGTCTTCTATCACCCTATTCTATGACCTTGGACTTGTGGGGTATTGGATACTAATTAGGCTTGTATTTTATCATTGGTATGGTGTCAAGTTGTCATTTCATGGAGTCGGTTTTGTGACACTCCTAGTGGTACCACTTGTGGGCTATGATGTTGAGTTGGTTTGTAACCTTGAGTTGGATGAGTTATGGGGTGGAATGTTATGGGTTCAATTAGGATATTTTCACCCCTATTATTGTGAAATAATTCCCCCAATTTATCGCCCTTGGACCCGCCCTAAAAATGAGGGAGTTTGGACACATTTGGAGTGGACAAAAGGGGGTTTATGGTTTGCGCATACACTGTGCTAAACCATGCAAGAAAATTGTATGGCCTTGTCTAGGTCATTAGAAATGTTTTTTATTTACAATTTCTCTTACTCTAATTTATCTATGATTGCATCGTTCTTTCACCATTATTCCATTTCATAAATTGAAGCATCCCCAGAACCCCATACCTCCCATGGAAATCATTTTTAATGTTTTCTTGATGAGGAAAATTTAATTTCACATCAAGTAAGTGTTCTTATATTTGATTTAATTCCATTATTCTGTTTTTATTCCGTTATTCTTGAGCTTCCTTGTGTTTAGTGGGAATTGTTTCATTCCTACGGTTTTATCTATGGGTTATTGGACTATTATCCTAGTTTTAGGCTAGATCTATGTCCCTTGTGGTGTATTGGTGGTGTGGTTGGATTTTGGAAAATAGATTCAAGTGTTTTAACAATTTTTCTAGGTGATTCCATTATGTATGAAATCCATGTGACATAGCTTGCTATGTTTATAACATTTTCATGTTTATCTAATTTAATTATTAGTTTAAAATTTTTATTTATTGGTATTTGTGTAGAAAATGAATTTTATGTTCCATTTTGTTATGAAATTTGTGGTTTTTCATAGAAACCATTTATTGGTTCATTTGGGGATTCCCTATAACCACATAGTTGATTTTATTAAAATGTATTTGGGGATAAAATAATGTATTTAACTTTAATTTCTTTTGTTTGCTGCTACGAAATTTGGTTTTGGTGACATTTATTATGTAAATGATTTTTTTGTATCAATTTGGTTTTAAATTGGGTGTTTTACATGGATATTTGATGTCATTCATAATGGGGCTATTTTATAACTCATTTAATGGGATTATAGAAATGTTTTGGGTGCTGAAAATTCTGTTTTGGTGAATGTGAGTTTGAACATGGTGTTAAAAGTGGGATTTTAAAGGGAATTTTGTGTGCAAAACTTTGTTAGCATTTGTGAAGTTGTTTTATTGAAAATAAAAAACTTTTGTAGTCTGTTTTAAGTGGTATAATGTATGTTTATATATTTTATTGTTTTTATATGACCATTATTGGTGTATTTATAGGAAATGGGATGTATTTTTCATGTTAAAATTTTTAGAGCACATAGGGCGGAGCCCTGTCACCAAGGTGGCTAGATATGTACTAGTACGACTAATGATCCTAATGAGTTTTGTCTGTGTTTCACTTAGAAATTTGGATATGTACAACACTAAATAAATTATATGGATTATTTTCTGTGACAACAAGGTTATGGTTACGTTTACTACTAGTGTCTCGTTCATGAGAATGTATATTTCTATGGTTACATTTCACCACGATACGTGGTACATAGGGCATGAGACTATCTATTGCCAAGGTGTTTTACCAGTTATGGTTCTCATTGGATTCATGGTATTTACCATTGTATAAGGGTGTGTTTGGATTTAAATTATAGTATGCAATTTGTATTATTCAAATTTTTCAACATTATTAATTTCTTATTGTTAATACTGTTTATAATTGGAAGTTGCATTTCATGGAAATTAACACCGCTTTTCCTTTCATATTAAAACTACTTTCTTTTTCACCTTGTATTGAATACTTTTTCAAATATTTGGGTGGTATAAAATTGTGATTGGGATCACACCCAACATACACCCCTTGTGTGAATGAATACATGGTCTTGTTGGAAACAAGTGAAGAAAAAGATTTGGGTGATGGTAGTTCGGGTTGTTAGTCCACTTCCTTGGTTTGGCTTTTGGGAAACGGTTTGTTGGTGATTAACCCTTTCCATGTGGAGTCCTTGGGGCTGTATGGATAATATTTTTATGTTTCCTTGGACCAATTTTTGTATGTCTAAACTTTTTTATTCAGTTCTAGATTTTTTATAATCCTTTTTGGGTATGATTTTTTTAGGGTCAGATTATCAAATGTTTTTGAGGCTTTTTATATCCATATTCTAGTAAATCTTTCTCAGACCAAAATAAATGATACCCATGAAATTTTCCAGCCAACAGAGATAGGGAACACCCATCGGTATTTTCCATGGGCCATGTTTCATGCCAGTTTTAACGGTGAAACGATTTGGTTCATGATAATAGTCATTTTGGGATAATTTTCTTATTAATATTAAAAACCATGTATAAAATTTATTATATAATTAAATGAAATTTGTTATATAGAAGAAACTCCCAAAAAATAATGGTAGGTCAAATGATGGTGCTGAATATGAAGAGTGACCTCCCTTAAAATAAATAATATTTCATCACCTTTTCAAATGATTACTAATGATGATGAGGAGGTTTCCCTAAAACCTAAAATCTATGTTTTCTCATCAAAAACCAATCACATACCCTAGGATGGACACTCCCACTCAATTATTGATTATGTAAATATATATTTAATTTGAAGGACATGGAATATTATGATGGAATGGGAGGAAAAAAAGATGAAACGTTGTTTACCATTAATAAAATGAAAAAAATACAAAAGAAATAACCCAAAAAATAAATGTGGAAGATTCATACGGATATAATCCGAACATGGTTGAATGAATGGAATAATAGAGGTGTTTAAGGGATCAATAATTGGGATGTAATTTTTGTAAATATTAATCTTTATGAAACAAAATTTGCAAATAATGTATGGCCAAACGGAATTCCAATCCAGGCACCAACCATATAGAGATACACTTTCTCACAACTCATACATATACTTACCTGGACTCTACCTTATAAATTGGCCAACCATATAGAGACATTAAAATATTGATAAAAAATATATCATCGCAATTATCATAGTTTATATAATGGTTTATACAAGACATGTTCTAATAGTGTTCACCAAATTATTTTATTCGAAATTCATGTTCTCAACATCTAACTCTGAAGAACTCTAAAATTATGAAAAATTGAAACTAATTTTAATAGAATGCATACAAATAACCAGTTTGGGGTCATAATTATACTTATATAATTCATTAATAAGTCATGATCACTCCATGTTATAATATATCTGATAACTTCTATATTCATACTCATATATTTGGAAATGTGTTTGAATAGGACCGATGAATCACCAATACGTTCAAACTCATCCACATATGTTTATAACACATATTTCTTTCCACATGTTATTATATATTATAATATGACATTCACGAGTTTGAAAGTAATTATTTTTTCTACTAAAATTAATTTTATAGTTTTTATTAGACAATAGATTACAACTTTTGAAAATATAGAAATTCATTGAGAATTAAATCTAATGGGGCCTTAAGTGGGATATTTTATAGGTTGGAAAATATATATAATGATAAATATATCATTCATTGAATGGTCATATATAATATTCTATCATGAATATATTATTCAACAAAAAGTGAAATATTGTAAATTTTTATAATTAATTTTCAAAAATATATATTCAAATTATTTTTTGGAGGGTCATCAATTTCCGAAGAGGGTTCTTAATAGGTACTCATCAGAGTCCTTGATTCTTTTTATGATTTTATTTTTATTTTGGTGGTTTATTAAATAAATAATCTTAGTACTCCAACCATAAATTCATCTTCTTTAAATTTCATCTTATCCCCTAATCCAACTATGGTGGCCTAAATATTCTATTGGAATTAAAATCATTTTTTATTGTGTTTTATTTTGTAACATCTGATATTTATAATGAATGAATTTACAAAAAAATTAAAAAAAAATATAATTCTAAATTCTAAATTAATTATATCATTTTAAAAAATATATAATAAAAACATAATAAAAATTATTTATCACATAATTTTTTTTATGTATAATAATTGATTTATAAAACAATATAATTTATTATGTGTTATTGAGAGTATTTGTTTTAATATATTCAATATTTTTTTACCAGTGTTGTTTTAAAACTAATGTACATTTATTAATAGTGTTATTTGTAATTAATTTGTTGTTATCAAGTGGATGATAAATATTGATACATGCTTTCATAGCCATGAATTTTTAATATATCACCATTTAAGGTAGTTTCATATCAAAATTTATATGAATTATATGATAAATGGTTAAATATAAATTTTACAATATAAAATTTATTTGTCCTAATTTTTTTTTAAAATAAATTTATTTTAATTTTTCAATTATTTTTTCACATTCTTCGAATATATTTTTGAAATAAAAAATTACATTTTAAAATATTTTCTAACATATATTATAATAAATCAACTAAACGAAATATTTATTATTTTTAGTTGAAATTGTAATTCATGTTGTGGATTATGTCTTCTTATCACAAAATGCATATAATAATGATAAATTGTTTTCTATAAAATAACATATTCATTTGAAATAATTCTGATCATTCAATATAATGATTGTTGCACTAAAACTATTTTCTCAACAATGTATTAATATTTTGACATCCACTTAATTAGAATAATAACAACAAAAATTTAATATGTCTTAGAACTATATAAAATTAATTATCATTTTTATACTAAATAATGGTTAATAAAAAATATAAATTAATTCACTAATGAATAATTTTGTTGTAACAAAATTCCACTTATTATAATCATTATTTTAAAGTCATGTTTAAAAATAAATTAATATTATTTAGTAAAAAAATTTATTTCACAGAATCATAATGTCAAGAGTGTCCTAATTTAAAATTTGGGATTTTTTTAAGAATGTGGTTTTAAAGTGAATAGTAAAAATATAAATTTTTAGAAATAAATAACTTTCATGATATCGTCACAAAAAATATATAACATAAATAGATATTAATACAAATATATAAAATAAAATTTTTTATGGAGTTAAAAAATAAATATTAAAATTTTATTTTTATATATTAAACAAATCATTGAAGAATTGGAACTGATGTGAAATTTTATTTTAATTTTTTTTAATTTTCCATTGAATAACAATTTTTGAGATTTAATTCTGGTTTTTAATGATTATAATGTAAAATTACCCACCGATTTTAATAAGAAATTAAAATTCTAGGTAATAAACCCTACTCAAAAATAATTTGGCATAACACATAAAATAAGCTATATATTAACTGTAAATACCCATCTACTCATTTTTTAATATATCATATTCATTATGCTGGAAGAAACCTAAAACTCACTTATAAATACCTCAGAACTACCTATTTAACATGTCCACTCTCTTGGTACCCATTGGGTTGTTCTGTTTATACTCAACCCCATACCTTCATGTCTTTAGAAAAGGGGAAATCCTTACTCTAAAGATATCATTGATTTAATTTACATTGTTTTTTACACTTCTTATTGATAATCACACAACAATTTTCACTTTTTCGACATTTTAAATTCATTTCACATTATATTATATAACATATTATTGTTAACATGTAATTTATATAGCTAATGTTATATATTTATTTCCCTATTTTGACTCATACTGATAAGGGTTAGTATCATCCTCTAAAATATCATTTTACATTGATTTCATTGTCACTACCTAGGTACTTTGTCAGAGTGAAATATATAATTGAACAAAAATTTATAATATATTAATCTTATTTATTTAATTTAATAAAATCATATATTGAAATTTATTAGAGTCACGAAATCAATACTAAATGGGATATTTTAGATAAAACATTACTTAAAAACATTCTCTATTTAATTAAAATAGAAATTAATAAATTATAATGACTATATTTTATTTAATTATTAAATATTGAAATATAATTCCCTTTTAAATTAATGTTTTAATAAATAATTATCATACATGATGGGGAAATGTGATTAAATAAAACTTGAAATACAATAAGGGTTTATTTTTCTAATTTTCAATTCCTTGAGATATGTTTCATATTGGCCGCGATATATTATTTTATATGGATTAGTTAATTCCAAATTTAATTCATCATTAATAAAAAAATTACTTATTTATAATTAAAATTTTAAATTGGGATCTCAATTTCCTTTTCATTCAATTAATATCATTCTGATGTCATAGGTGTTTCTAATATCCAAATGTCTTCCTTGAGACATGATTTGTATTATAAATTGATTTTACAATATGATTTAAAGATTAAAATTTTATCAAACTTTATAATTATATTATAATTATTCATATTTTTGGAATTTTTATTTCATGTTATCTCACTCAAATAGTTATTGATTCCAATACTATAAAATATATAATGGTTTTTTTTCTCAAAATTTTGTCGTTGAGATATATGGTGTACATACATTCACATTGATGTATTACATCATTACACAATTTATATTCTTTATATTTTATGTTCCTTATCAATTTATATCTTATTATAGTGTAATTATTTTATGAATGGTAGTAAAATATATTTAAAATCATTGGTTAATATGTTTTGAATCGTTTTACATAATTCGTCTATTTGTATATATATTTTCTATATTTATTCAAAAATGATATTCAATTTACTAAGGTGATCTATATTGCCATGTAGAAATATAAATGACTTTATTTAAGTATTTTCCCAAATATAATCTTATCATAATTTCATATATGTGTTATTTTATACATTCATTATAATTTTGTTAAAAGAATGTCTCTTTAACAGTTACCATTTTATCGAAAATCCTTCCATTAAATACTTTCCTTAGTATCATTCTTCCTTCCCATTTTAAATAGTTTTTTAACTACAATTATATTTCAATAATTATTTTAATTAATTTTAGCACCCTAATATTTAAATATGTATTAATCCATTAAATTTTTAATATTATTAATAGTGGGAATCAAACAAAAAAGAATTCTTAAATAAATTATTTTATATTACAGATATATTACTATGAAAATATAATCATTATGCCTATGCTAATGGTTTGGAAAGTAAGAATATGGATAGAAATATTATAAAATAAATTTGTAAATTCTTACACTAAAAAATTGTTAATAAAAAAAAAATTATTCTCTGTTGGAAGGAATTTAATATACATTATTTAAAATGGGAATGAGATATCTTCCATTGAATAGTTTTTATGTATGCATTGTATTTTTATTTTAATGAATTAAATTAATCATTATAAATAATCTATATCATTTGTAGAGTTATATTATTTATCCAATTTAATTATTTATCATCCATTTATTTTTAGTTATTTTTCATTTAATGATAATGATGACTATTAACCAATTATAAACACATTTTCATAAAAATGTTTTTTCTTTCATATTTAGTATAGATATTATTATTACAATATCCTAATTTTATAATATTACTGGATAAAAATATTATAAATTATTAAATAATCATTTCATAATAGTTTATGTTTAGTTTTATCAATTTTTTGGAAAATTGATTTTTGATTGAATAATGAAATATGCCTATATTTTGAAAACCAATCATTTAATTTTTTTAAATAAATTAATAAAAATTTGCCGTCATTTCTTTTTATTTTATATAATGTAAAATAATATCCCAACGAATTAAAATAATATAATTCATTTCATTTTAATTGTTATAATACACGTTTTGATATAAAAACTTTTTTATTTATAAAACACATTTCTCTAAAAAATCATTAAATTTTGAGCACTTATTATAAATTTTCTTTTCATTAATCATATAAATATATTATTTGAAAATTAATTTCAAATTTACAAACGTGATATTTATATTCCGTAATTATTGTAATTACATTTTTATCTATAATGAATTGTAAACATGGTAAAATTTATCGTTTTGGTAATGGGTAAATTCTATTAATTCAAGAATAAACCACGGGATAAGGTATCAAAATCAACTAATAATACAATTTTTTAATTTTATATGTTTAATTTGACTATAAACATCATAAATAAATAATATTTAATTTTTTTCCATATAATTTTGATTATGACTATCATATTGATTAAAATTATGAAAATATATATAATGTAACTATTTATCTCTCTCTTTTGAAATTTATTATATTATTTAATAGGGATAAAAATGAGATATGAATGATAATAATTTTATGTTTTCAATATTATTCAATTATTTTTAGGATATGAATTTATTTTTATTTTTTAGAAATTGAATAGTTACATTGAATGCATACACAATGCTGGAAAACGACCTGGGAGAGCTGTAGAAAATTTAAATAAATTGTTTGAATACATTATTAATAATATATTATGAATAAATTATATTGAAAAATAATTTTAAAATAATAATCAATAAGTGGTATTTAATGATTTTATATTAAATTAAATATTTATTTTTCCAATTTAAATTTGAGATAAGCTAATAGTCCTAAAATTGACAATAAATTATATTTAAGGATTAAGAATTATTTTAATATCATTATAAACTAATAGAAACAAATATTTAATTTATTATATTGGAATGTTTGCTGACTATAGTGAATTTTTTATATACTTTCCTCTTATAATTTAAAACAATTATTCCTTTTCTCTTAATGTGTGAGAATTTTGTTAAAATGTTTAATGTTGAAGGATGTCTTGGAAGGGGTAAAACCAAAATATAAAATTTAAAATGAAGTAAAAACATATCTACATTTATTTATTTTTGAATATTTAAAAAATATACTCCTTATATTTTAATATATTTCAATTTTTATCCAGTTAGAACTAGTTTGGCTCATATTAAAAACAAATATTTCATATATTTTCATGATTGTTACCACCTAACATGAAGAAGATCACAACATCTCTCATATTCCTCAAACCTCATGAGATATTTATTTCAACTATGTTTTACAAAAAAACCTTCATATATTTCTTATACACATATAATGTCTTCCTTTATTCCCCAAAAACTATCATATTTGGAGAAAATATTTTTCTAAAGGGATGTTTCTAAAGAAGATATATAACCCTTAATGGTGTTATACCATTTTATTTCTTATCAACCTCCTCAAATATTGAAGTATCACTAACAAAATATTAACATAGGTATCTTAAACCACCATATTATAGATTATGACGATGGAACACCCCTTATTCAGCTACATTTCCATCAAATGGGAAATGAAATGTTCACTCTTGGGTACGTACAAACTAGAACCTCTATGATTTAATGTATTTTTTTATCCGACATTATTGACAGATTATGATGATATATTTAATGAATATATATTTTATTAATTAAAAAATTAAAATTATTTATGAATAATTTATTACTTACATACTTTTCCTTCCACCAAATAAAAATGATAATCTTGCTCAAGCGTATATGTGGATTATGATTGTCAAGAAGTCTTTTCATTCATTTTTCATGTATGATTGAATTAATGATTTAAAAAAAATTTAAATTTATAAAAATTATAATTATTTCTTGATTACTATTATTTTGATAATTTATTTATTAACCCAAAAACCCTATTAAACCCACCAATATTGTTTTGGGATTACAAATAATATGATCTAGAAAAGTTAAATGAAAACATAAAAGTTTGTTAACTAAATAAGTTGTTGTAATAAATAAAATAAAAGGAATAAAAGAAATTGATGAAAAAATTATATAATTATTAATAAATAATGATAATATTATAATTTCATTATTTATTAGTTATATACAATAAGAAATAATTTGGGACACTAAGAATGGGTTTTTAATATCCCTTTTCTTTTAATGGTACATATATCATATTCCCCAATTATTTCCTCCATGTATGGAATATACATCCCATTCTATGTGTTATTTAAAGAATATATTAATATTTATATTATCTACAATTACATTATAATTTATTCCATTCATGTTGGTGATTATTAAAATAATAATAATGTGGTATATGTTTTATGTTTCAATATAAGGACCCATCGATAAACATTACATAATCTTAAATTTAGTTATTAATTCAATTTAGGGATATTTTCAATATTAGAGCTTTATATAATTCATAAATAACTATTACATCTCAATAATTAAAAAGTAAACACTTCTACTCAGTTTTCATTTTTTTTAATAAAATAAAAACACTAAAAAAATAACATGTCTAGTTCTGTGTTTTAGACTGCTTGACTTCTCCATGATCACGTCTTTAACCCTATATATCTTTAATCCCTATGAAGAACATTTGAAAAACGTGGGATGCGCATAAATAACATAGTAAGGGATATAATATAAGGAAATAAATCAATTTCCTATCGAAAAAATCAATGAAACCCTACTTTTCCATCATTACATTCATTAAGTAATCATCGTATATATGAATGACACACCAAAATCATAAATCATTAAGGTAACTTAGGAAATACATAACATACTTACATTGTAACATTCACAGCTAAGTATAGAGTTATGTTTGTAATACCCATCACAGTATATTCCCTATATTATTTAAAAGAAACATTAACGTTTACCTTCGTCACTTTACCCAATGCATTGGAGATCTATCTCAGGATAACTCGCCAAAGGATTATCACGGAACCACCTCTATATGTATTTAATTCCCAATAACCATAAAATAATCATAACACATAACAAAATTATAAAGGAAAGATAAAATTTCTCAATCCCAATCAAAATATATCATATCATGATATTGAAATGAACAATTCTTTATCAAACCATTTTCAAAACCATTTAAAACATTTAATAATGAGATTCTTTAATCAATGTGTCCCAAATAAATTAAATATTTTGAATGAAAATTTAATTTTAAAAACATTCATGTCCATATAAATAAATCCATAAAACCATTTTAAAAACATGTATATTAATGATAAATATTTAGATGAATAAATCTTTATAACATTTAAAACGATATTTTAGTTAAAGAGTTCTGAACCAAATAAAGCACGCATGAATACAAATAATTGAGGAGTAACAGTAATCAAATAATATAATGTCATGAGAATAAATAGATTCATGATATTATATGTCAATGGTTAGAATATACACCCTATAAAAGTTATTAGGTGCATAACAACAATGAAGTCTCAATAGAATGTAAATTCCGACAAAATCCCTTATGAAAATCGTATCCATAGATTAAGGATAATTCAGTTACATAATAATGTGTGACAAATATAAAGACAGTAAATATGATTTGATATTTAATTTAATACAATCTTAGGTAATTAAAACATATTCATATCATGACATAATCAACAATTATAAGTTTAACCCAAAGAATAGAAATTGGGTTAAGAAGCTACTTTACAGAAATTCAATAGACTAACGAAGTCTCTTTAAAAATCATAAAATGATTTGATGAGAGAGAAAGAGTATCTCATCACATGGACATAAAATATACATGAATATGGATAGAGAAGAACATATCCAATCATTTTATAAATGAAAAATAACATAAAATAAGTCTTTGACTAGAAGAGGAGGGTGAAAGGTTCCCTTACTGATTCAGTAACTTATGAAATATATGCCACATGAAAGATGGATAATACAATGAATATTTAATACACAAAAATTAAATTATTACAGAAATAATAGAATCATGTGTAGTACATAACCCTACACAAAAAAGAAATATTGGGAAATATATCATGAATTTCACGAGAATAAAAAGTGAGGTGAAAACACTTTACCAGGTTGTAATCAATTGATTCATATGAACAAATGTTAATAAACACCAAATGAATTACATAATACCAAGAATATAAGTGAATCAAGATAATATATGTTAAATGTAATTACACAATCCACCACATGCAATAAATAAGTGTTGAACAATAGAAATCTCATGGAATTAAAAGTGAGATAAGAAACCCCATACCTTGTGTCCAACATGACCCATTTGTTATTTAGTCTCCTGAATAATAAAATAATGAAAATTTATACATCATTAAGAACCATTTCAATATTATTATTAATTTTATATCACTTATTACCATTTTATTAACATTAGGAAATCATTTATGTTAATAACGATCTTTTTGTCAATATTTGGTACTTGAATAAAAAATGAACATCTTATAATTACATATTGATCTTGTGGTCAAATTTATAGTGTCTTCAGATTGTTTATCATGATTTTGGATTCATATATATCATATATATCGATTATATGTCTGTATTTATTTTATTACAAAACATTTAGGGAGAAGAAATGAAATACACTGTTCCTGGAAATGGTAAGCCGTATATATACATGATCTCTACATTCATATATATTTCATATTTAATGGAATGAAAACAAAATGAAAAAATAGTTATATTATAATGACAGTTTAATATCATATGTAATTTCATTAAATCCATCCTTTATACATTCCACGTATGGCATGAATGAGTCATATTACTTTAAGGTGCGGTAGTTTGCACTTCCTCAAATTTAATTATCTCATTTACCCATTATGGAAACCACAATGTTTTGATAAAAATGAAAAATAAAGAATTATATAGACAATATAAATATAATATATATTACTACTAAATACATTTACATCATAATGGTCACAATAAAAGGTGGTAGGAGAAGATTGAATAATCATCATGTCATGAGAAAATTGTTCGTCGTCCACTAAATCAGTATGTTCTTTAACCGTTAGATGGAGGTGTGTGTACGTGTAGTTCAAATCCATAACATAACAACAACATAGTATATTTAGGATACTTTCGTGGTTATAAAAAAGGAAAAAAATATTTTAGGGGGTTCAAGAAGTAAAATAAAGGAAAGGAACTTTAGGGAAGACGTTACCTTTAAATAGGGTAACTCCCTTAGGATTGAACAAAAAGGATTTCTTAAAGTTACTTATGCCCAAGGTAAGGCTTCTAGATGGTATAGAGGGATAATGAAATATTATTTGGGTAGAGTTTGGATTAGCCAAGGGGCTGTCGAGGTGTGAGTAATGGGCTAGATGTGAGGGCTTTTTATAAGGGGGAGGAAGATCTATTTAATAAGGTTTGATACTACTATTTTATTATATAAGGATTTTCGGTTTCTAATGATCCAGAACATATTAAAGTAATATATAAGATTTCTTTTAATCAATAATTAATCATCTAATAAGAATTGGGTATATTTGGGATATTCTTTTTATTTTTATAATCTATTTTATTTAAATCATTCATAAATGAGGAAGAGATTGAATCATTATTGTGTCATAAATAATTTTATATATTTGATTTCTAAAAATAATAAATAAAATACCATGATGTAGGAATAATATTTATCTTTATAATGAATATTTAAAGTCAGATATATCAATTATATAACCCCATATTGAAATGGTTTTAGAAAAACAATACATGTTTATGATATTTTAATTTTTACATTAAATAAAATGTTATTAATGTCATTATCTTATCCCAGTTACTCTAAATGGCCAAATGTCTTACCCATGGATTTTATTGGTCATAAATTACACATACAATATGTTTAGTACAAATGTTAATGTAAATCTAAATAATTATAATATTGTTTTTACCTTGAATAATCCTATTTACCTTTAACCGTGGTAAATAAAAATCAAAAGTTACTATTTACCAAAAATTATTTTCATCTTATTGAACCAAATTTTACATAAAAATAACAACAATTAATGTTATATTTTAGAAATTATATTCAAATAAGTACTAATGTTTCCTCTAAATTAAAATGTCGTTTTTTAGCTACTACTCAGTGTGTTCATTATTCATAAAAAATTTTAGGTTTTCCGAAAAATACCAAAACTTCAGCATAATATATATTTGATATTATGAATTAAAAAATGATTTCTATATTACCATATCCAAAAGGTATATGTTTCCTTAATTAATTTAAAATTAATTCCCATTAACAAATCAGAAAACGTGTTTTAAGAAATATTAACTATTAAAAAATTGACAGTTGTTTTTATTCAATTTCAAATTCAAATTACATACTTTGATCCAAATTGGATTAAATTCTAAAAATATAATCTAATTAGGCTTCATAATAATTTAAAAACATAATCTATCCCTATAAATAAATTTTATTAAAAGGAAATTTTGAATTAAAATGCAATATTGTTTTAGTATTCAATAAGAAAAATATCTTTATTAGAAAAATAACAATAATTAACACAAAGTAAATATTGATGTCCCGATTTTAAAGAAGAATATAAATTTTTAAAATAGAACATATAAAAGTAAACAAAAATATATTTCAATAGGGTTCCCCATCAAATGGCATTAAATTGACCTTTTAAATAATCGTAGAGTATTTATGCATAAAATTCGATTCATTCAAATTTTAAAACTATATCATTTATTAGGTAAATGTAAAAAAATTTAACTAACATGTATAATAATACTGTAGTTAGTTATGTTCTTTCCCATAATTATAATTTCAAGGCATTAACTACAATTTAAAATAAAAATATTTTTAATTTTTTCAGTATGACACAACAATGTGTGTAACATAAGACATCAGAGAAACCCATTGTTTCATGTCAGGTACGCCATTGAATATAAAATCCCCTATAAAATAAAATTAATATTTGATTCAAAAATAATAATAAATATGAAATTTTCATATACATTATTTTACTAGGATGTTACATCCTTCCTCCCTTTTTGAAATTTCATCCTCACAATTTTAAAATTTTTCTTGGAAACTGCATTGAATATCCCACATCAAAAAAAAAATTAAATAAAAATATTTCATTAAAAGGAGGAATGATAAGTAAAATGGTCACCCAAGATAACCCATACTTGGATTCCATGTAAAAAAGGATATTGAAGAGAAACTAAGGGTCATTTTCGAATGTAGAGTGATAAGATACATGATTAAGATAAAGTTAACAAAAAAACCCACAAATTAGTGATGGGTCAAATAGTCATTGGTTTCTAGTAGAAAAAATAAACGGACAAATTTTTTGTTTTATGTTCTTTTTCCTAATGATATGGAATTTTATTTTTGAAATTTTATATGAGCATAAATTAAAATACATACATGACATGTAGATCATCATCATTTACACAATTTCTACCACAAACTCATATTTACTCCAAATAATGAGTATTCATGATGATTTGGTCACATAATAATTTATAGAATCTACTTCTAGGGAATAACATGGTCCAAAAATTATGAACAATAAATTTCTAAAATATTTAAACATTTATCAATAACAGTACGATATCAGATAATCCCCAAAAGGTGAACACTTAATAAAATGAAATAATACTCTTAATCTCCAAAATTCAACAAATAGTACCCCAAGTTCAAGATGACCCATTTAATATAAAATTGTCTTTATAAATCATAAAAATAATCCAAACTATGATTGATACACAATACATAGAAGGATTTAATCACATATTCTTCCACAATAAATATTAACATTTATCTTTAAAAATATCGACTACTCTTAATGTCTCATACTAAATTTTAATTAACCTAAACACATATTCTCTATGATAGGATAAACATTTCCATAAATAACGAAAATCGCCTTATGTTCACAATAAAATCATATATTTTTCCAAATAACATTTCTACCATTACTCCTCAAAATAAATGCCATAGTATTCTATTTTATGTAAGCATTTAGTGTTCCCAAAAGAGAGAATGTCTTCCAAAAGTACCTTTATCACTTAATCACCAAATAATTTTCCTATAGTATGTATATCCATTTGAAAAAACATAATATCTCGAATATAATTATTCTCAATCCATAAAAACAGTTTAACTAAAATTAATTAGTCAAACTAACCACGGATTTCACGTAGTCCAGTGGTAGGCGATAAATCCCAATCACACTTTGGTTGTAGGTTAGATTCCAGCATCTTTTTTACACGTGATGGGTTTTCACATGGTCAGAATTTTGTCCTTCTTCCAAAACTATAAAATTTAAAAGCATTATAAATAAGAAGATAAAAATTCCTCTAAAGTAATCGTAACATATTTTATCCTCAAATGTTATCTAATACCATCATTTTTACCCCAATATTTGATAACCATTTATGACCTCTAAAATAACTACGACTCTTTCAAATATTCTAACCATTATCATTATGTAACATATGCTTAAATAACAACATATCTTCTATGTTTAACTATACAGACCTCTGATACCAACTATAAGGACCCGACCTTAAACAATACACTATCTTGAATTAAGTGAATAATTCACATTGGGGATCATTTATGGTTTTAACTTTAGATGATTAGGCAATAACTATTACATCTCAAAAATTAAAAAGTAGACACTTCTACACAGTTTCCAATTTTTCATAAAATAAAAACTCTAAAAAAAGATACCTATCTAGTTCCATGTTTTAGACAGCCTGACATTTCCTTGATCACATCCTTGACCCTATTCATCTTTATATCATGTGAATATCATTTAAAAACATGGGAAGAGAATCAAAAACTCAGTAAGGGTTATAAAATTGTGAAATTAAACATTAGAACATCAATAATTAAAAATAACAAAAACCAATCTTTTATATCATATAATTTCTTATGAAATCAAAGCATTTATGAAAAATTGATAGAAATCATAAATCAGAAAGGTAACTTAGTGCATACATAATATAATTATATTGTAGCAGTCACAGTTACATAGGGTGTTGTGTTTGGACTACCCATCGATGTATATTCATTAACCCTCTTAGGAGAAACATTAACGTTTACCTTAGTCATGTTACCCAATGCATTGGATTGCAATCTTGTGCTCACTCGCCCTAGGTTTATCACGGAACCACCCATATACGTAACCAATTCACAATAAAAATAACATAATCATAACACCTAACCCAATTATAAAGGAAATATAACATTTCTATATTCAAAACACAATATCTCATATCAAGATATTGAAATAATCAATTATATATCATACAATTTTCAAAACTATTTAAAATATTTATAAAAGATATTTTTGAATCAAAGTGTCCCATAACAATTTTATGCTATTGAATGAAATTTTAATATCAAAAAATTCACAACAATATAAATAAAAACATAAAACCATTTTTAAAACATTTACATTAATGAGAATTATTTAGAAGAATAAATATATAAATCATTTAAAAAGATATTTTAGTTGAAGAGTTCATAACCAAATTAGAGACTCTTGAATACAAATAATTGAAGAATAAAATTAGCAAAACATATAATATCATGAGAATAAATATATTAATGCTCTAATATGTCATGTGGAATTATATACACCATAAAAGTGAATTTTCTCATAACAATAATGATGTCTCAATGCAATGTAAAATTTGAAGAAATACATTATAAAACATCATCTTTAGATTAAAGATAAATAAATTACATAATTATGTGTGAAAATTATAAATACACTCAATATTATTTGATATTAATTGTAAAAGAATCATAGTTCATTCACACATATTCATGTAATTTCATAATAAAGAAGTAGAAGTTTAACCCAAAGAATGGAAATTTGGTTAAGAAGTTCCCTTACAGAAATTCAACAGTCTAACGACATTGCATTAAAATTCAGAAAATTAATTGATGAGAGATAAAAGGGTCTATCATCACATGGACATATACTATATAGTAATAAGGATATATATGTACATATCCTAACTATTGAGAATTTTAAAATAATATAAAAGAAGTATTTGACTATAAGAAAAGGGTGAAAGGTTCCCATAACAATTTGGTAACATATGAATCATACGCTTCATGAATGAAGGATCATACATTGAAGATGTAAATACCAATAAATTAATGTATATTACATAAATAATCCAATAATTGGTAGTACATTCCCCAAACAAAAGGAAATAGTGTCAAATATAGCATGATTCGCAAAGGAATAAAAAGATAGATGAAACCACCTTACCGCATTATAATCAATCAAGTCATAGGACAAAAAGATAATAAACTAAAAATTAATCAAATAATACCATGAATATAATGATAATAATGATAATATATATCAAATATAAGTAAAAAATAGACCACATGCAATAAATAAGTGGAAAACAAAGGTAATCTCACAGAATTAAAACTTGATAAGAAACCCCTTACCTCATGTCCGACTTGGCCCATTCATTCATTAATATCCAGAATAATATACTAATGTTAATTTATACTTTATTAAGATCATTATTCAAGTTTATTATTCCATTTATATCCCTTATTACCATTTATAAAAATTATGCCATCATTTATGTTAATATTGGTTGTTTTGTCGATATTCTGTACTTGAGTAAAAATTAACATATAATAATTACAAGTTGTTCATGTGGTAAAAAGAACATTATCACTATAATGATATTCATGATTTAGATATCATATATGTCATATATATCCATTATTTGTATGTATTTATAATATTATAAAACATCTAGAGATATGAAATGAAATCCACTGTTAATGGACACTCTAAGTCATACGTACACAAGAATTCTACATTCATTTTGATTTTGTATTTAATGGAATGAAACCATAATGATATATAGAAATAGTATAATTAAAGTATAATGTAATATATTATTTCATTAACTTATTGCTTTATATATTCCATGTATGGCATGAATGAATCATTTAACTTTGTGGGGGTGGCAGTTTGCACTTCCTCAAATAAAATTTTCACATTCACCCAGTATGGAAACCATAACGGTATGCTGTAAATGAAGAATTCAGAAGAATATAGACAATATAAATATAATATATGTCACATATAAATGAATTTCAATCATAATTGAAACCATAATAGGTGGAAGGAGAATATTGAACATTCATCATTTCGTGTGGTAGTAGTTCACCGTTGACAGAAACAATATGTTCTTTACCCATTATATAGATGTTTGGTTAAGTGTACTTAGAATCCAAATCATAAAAACAACATATTATATTTAGGATACTTATGTGATAATAAAAAATGAATAAAAATATTTTATGGGTTTGTAGAAGTAAAATAAAATAAAAGATCTTTAGAGAAGATGTTACCTTTAAATCTGATAACTCTCATAGGATTGAACAAAAAAGATTTTATAAAGTGCCTTCTACCAAAGGTAAGGCTCGTAGATGGTATAGAGGAATCATGAGAGATTATTTAGGTTGAGGTTGTATGAGACAAGGCGCTTTATATGTGTGATTAATGGGTTATAGATGAGATCTTTTTATTAGGGGGGGAGGGGCTCTATAGGAAAGTTTGAAAATATTATTTTATTATATAATGATTTCTGATTTCTAAAGATTCTAAACAAATTAAAGTAATATGTAGGATGACTATTGTTCGATGTAAAATAATCCAATAATAATTGGATAGGTTTTTCATGTTTTTTTAATTTTTATAATCATATTTATTTAAATCATTTATTAATGATGTAAACACTGCATCATTATTGTGTCGTGAATAATTTTATTTATTTGATGTTTAAAATTTTTAAAATAATTAAATGATTTATGAAAAGTAATTATATTTATAATAAATATTTATATTAAAATATATCAATTATATTACATCACAATAAAATTGTTTTTCCAAAACAATAGAGGTTTTTGATATTTTTATTTTTACATTTAATAAAAAGTTATTCATGCCAATATCTTACCCAAATGGAATTCAAAGTCCAAAAGGCTTACCCAAAGATTGAATTGGTGGTCCATTAGTCATTCAATAATGTTAATAGTGGTGTTATGGTAATTAAGTAATATTATAATTTTATTTTTATGTTGAATAATCATACAAACCTTTATCCACGGTAAATAAAAGTAAAAATTTACTATTCATAGAAAATTATTTTCATCTTATTTAACCGCATTTTTCTTATTGATAACAACCATGTATGTCAGATTTTTAAAATGAGATTCAAAGAAGTGGTAATATTTCATTTAAATGAAAATTTTAGTTTTTTAACAACTACTTAGTGTTTTCACTTTTCATCAATAATTGATGGTTTTCTGAAAAATACAAAAAATTAAACCTAAGATATATTTTATATTCTGAATTCCAAAATGATGTCTATTTTACTAAATTCAAAACATAGAAGTTCCATTAATTAATATAATATTAATTCCTATTGTCAAAAAAAGCGTGTTTTTATAAAATAATATCTTTAAAAAGATTGTCACTTAATTATATCAAATTTCAAAGAATTTTTTTTCCAATAACCGAAATAGGATTAAATGGAAACAATATAATCTAATTGAAGTTTAAAATAATTTAATATGATAGTATGATAATATAAATTAATTAGATTAAGAGGCATTTTGTAATTAAAATTTATTATTTTTTACTATTCATTAAAAATGAACATTATCCAAAAAATACCAAAAATTTACCCAAAGTAAATTTAGATGTTCTGATTGTAAAGAATAATTTTATTTAGTCCAATAAAACATTTATACATGATCAAATTTATATATTAAGTGGGTTCTCCATCAAAATGTAGTAAATCGACCTTTAAAAAATAATAGAGTTTTTATGCATAAAATTAGATTCATTCACATTTTATTCCCCTAACATTTATTGGATATATGTATAAACCTTTAACTAACATGTATAACAATATTATAGTAATTTCTGTTCATTTCCACCATTAAAATGAATAGGTTTATACTAATATTTAAAATAATAATATATTATTATTTATCAGTAGGAATCAGTAATATCTGCAATAGAAGTCTTTAGAGAGACCAATTGTTGTTTTTTAGGTTCACTATTAAATATATCATCTCATTTAAAATAAAATTTATATTTGAATAAAAAATATTAATAAATTTGAAATTTTCATTTTCATTATTTTATTGTGCGGTTACATTCGATCTCACTTGTTACCTGAATTTACTATCCACAAATTTATGTTGATGAATTATATGATCTTTCGGTCAATAATATTTTAAATTTTATACTACAATTATATGTTATTAAAATGGAATGTTTTCATTTAATTAGTTTCACTCTATGTACTCATCCTCTAGTATATTTTTACTAAGAAAACCAAATATTTTTCTCTATTTGATCAATAGTCTTTTTCTATCATGAAAATATTTTATTTTACAAATTTTTATACATTTTTACTTTATATAAATTGAATAAAAGGAATATTAATTTCTTTTCTCAAAAGAGTTTCTTTTATAAAATGTGGGAATGTGTTTTTTACATGTATACCACATAAATTTTTTCCCCTAATCTATATATTCATTTAAATGAAGGATCCTTCTAAATATTTTATATATATTTTCAAAGAATATATTTTCATTAGTATTAAAGGTTTATTATTTTTTAAATAAGTTTTCTAAAATAAAAATTGTTGTTTCCTAAAGAAATGCTCTAGTGAATTTTTTAAATTATTTTTATCTATGTCATCGTCTTATGATGAATATTATTATTTTCTAAAAATGTTGTCTATTTAAAACATCCATATTATTTATCTTGATGGATTTGGATAATGTTTTTCAATTTATTAATGAGGAATAATATTGAAACTTTTTATACAAGATTTGAATATCAATATTTATGTTGATTATTTATCTAATTTTTTCTTAATTTATACCATATGATGAATGAATTATACTTATCTAGTGATGAGTGGTCCCCAATATAGCCGCTTAATTCATCATTATGTACAATAATACAAACTAGACAATGTATATTTTTATACATTCCCAATTATTTATGATATATTGGAATTAGAACATTAATATTCATTTCTAATGTCTTGAATAATGGCCCTGATGGTATAAATACTCTGTCTCACATTATGTACTACACTATTATGAAATCTAATATTTGTATCCATTTGAATAATTATATTATTAACTATTGATATATTTCATGTTCTTATAGTTTATGGTTGTTATGTAAATATTTTGATTTGATATGATAAGAAAATTAAGAAATATTTAACTGATTATTGGTTTTATCTTATGGGTAAAAGGGTTTTTTTCCAAGGAAAATATTACATGTTTTTAAATAAACCAACCAGAATAATGATTTTGACTTAATATTTCTTATGAAATATTTAATGAATAAAAATGGTAAAATATTTATGTAATGTGTAAATAAGTGGTTACATTAAACTCAATGTTTATTATAGAAATGTATTACATGATTTTGGGTTGTGATGAATTTACAATTGATTAATGGTTTCCAATCTCTTTATATCACATACTATAAATTTCATTCATAATCCAATGTTTTCAATTGTTGTTCACAAGGAATAAAAATAATTACGAACTACATAATTGTCTATCTATCCAATGTAGTGATTCATTATAAAATAAAATAAAATTTGATTAAAGAACGAGTTCAAGGTTTTAAATCAAGTTTTTATGATAAATAGTGAATTGAGTTCAAAGGTATAATTTAATTTGTAATTGTTTTATATGTTTATTTTTTTCATTATACCTTAAATATTTAAATTGAAACAATCCCAAAATTTATGAAATTTGAAACATTAAGATAAATCATGTAAATTATGGGGTTATTTAAGGTAGAAGCTGCGATAATAGGCATCAAAGGAATGGTTTAAATAGATTTATAGTTTATGATGATTCATATATAGATATTATAAGAATTATAGATACCACAATTGTTCAATATGACTATATTTTATCATAATAATATTTCCAAGATACCCAATTTTGGGTTCTTTATAAAAGTTATTTATGAATAAGAAAAGTTTTTATTCTTTTATATGAATAAAACACTTGGGTTTAAAACTTGTTTATTGATAAAGTAATTCAGGGAATAAATATTTAATATTTTTTTTAGATATGTTTTATAATATTGATAACCTTTCTGGGTAAAATGATATTTTTTATGTAGTTATGGTCATTTGGAAATGGGGTTTATTATATTTTGGTAACATGTGTTTTTGTATATTGATAACCATATTATATAAAAGTGATTCGGTGAGTATGTGATTAATAATATTTTTATATAAGTTCAATATATTTAGAAAATTATAAATTTATGTTTAATGAAGATATTTTAGCTATTATTTGATTTGATTTAAGGAATAATTTTTGGATTACCTTTTAGAGTTATATATAAATTTATTTTTTTAATAAAGTGATTCTAGTTATTTATGGAATATATTATCATATTTTGGAGATTATATAACTAGGGAATATTTATTATTTGTAACATATATTACAATTTACTATTTTTTGGAGATAATTATAAAATTTATCTTAGAATAATATTTTATCAAATCATTCTCATTATTATGATTTCAATTTTTTTGAGGTATTTTGAAGGGTTTTATTTTTAGTTACATATCGATTTATTTATGTTAAACATTAGGTGATATTTTCAATTATTTATATAATAATGTATTATTTATTTATGTGATTCAATTTTTATATTGTATAATATTTTACCATGTGAAAACCATTTTGGTTTTTTACATAGATTAGAACAAGATAAATACATTTTAATTCCTTTGTGGATCCTATTATTTGGTAGATAATTAATCTATTCCTCTAGGTAGGAAAAATTAATCAGTAATATTACATTCTAGGAGTTCTATATGAGATACAAAATCAATCTAATCAAAGAAAAAATAGTAGATGAAATAGCAATTATGAATTTTAAAGAACATAAACTATGTTAATTTTCAATAAAAATCACTATCGTGATGATAAAAAAATTTATATAATCTATAAATATTTATATAAAAATTAAAACTCAACTACTAATATAATGATATAGATTTTGTATTTATATTTTTTTTCTTTTGTATTGATTATTCTGGTGAACATGAAATCTTATGGAATTATATTCCGAGGACTAGTGTGCCATTAATAAATGATTTAAATATACTAAATATATCATATAGTAGTTTGATGAGGATAATCAAAAAATAATAATGAATCTATAATGGGGGCTCATATAAGAAATATGTGTGAATCTTCGTATTCAGAAAATGGATTTTACCTTAGGCACGACCTAAATTTTGTTATTATGGATCGTTTTGATGAAAAAAATTATTACATGCATAAAAAAGTAAAATAAATTAATAAATTATATTTTATTTTATTGAATAATTTTATGATTTCCTATCGAATAATTTAGTAATATTTTTCTTTATTGGTTTTTTCACTAAACCGTAGAGACCTTGAGAGAGTTGGAAGAGTGGTTTGGTGGTGAATTATAATAGATCATGACAAGATCATCGATCCTTACACCAATAGAGTTCATTGAGATTGTAAACGATTTATACCAAACAACTCATTATAAATGAAAAATAAGAACACTATGTATGATGTTGGATTCTCTATTTCCACCTCGTTTCATAATCCTAGAAACACATCAGTGAATTCTATGAATATAATTGATATGTGTATCATCAGTAAAGTAAATATATAGAATTTTTTTGTTTTCATTTCACCCTCTTAGTTTATCTTCTACAATGAATATTCATTAAGGATAAAAAGAAATTGAAATATTTTTTTCACAAAAATATAAGGTTTTAAGATCTCACAACTTTTAATTTTTTTGATCATGGTTAGACTTTTTTTGGCCAACGATTCAACAAATACCTATTTTATGATCATTTCACAAACTATTATTTTGAACAATTGATGGAAACCACATCAATGAAACTTAATAGAGTTTTTGGTTATAGAATCGATGATGATAATAGATCGATCGAGTGAGAGGGATGCTGAATTACTTCTTCTTTATTTTTCCTAAGTGACGCATGTATCATGTACAGACAGTGTGATCAGATGACTCCTAAGTGGATTTAGTGACAAAAATTTCAATCATCAATGAATAGTTCTTTATAAGACCCATTATATATAGAATCCATTATAGGTGGTTTCCCCAATGAATTGGTGGATGATGTAGTTTAGGAACTAGAGGATTGGTAAAATATAATATAATAGCGATTATATTACGGAGTTACAGACCATGTGGCACATTGGATTTGGTTCTAGGCTTTTGGATGGATTTATTTATTACATTCCATCTCATCCACCTATAGAGGCATGGTGTGTACATTGGAACGTAAATGGAAATTCCCAAGTGGTAAATGTCTAGTGTCACTCAATGTAGTTGGATACATACATAGCCTCCTGTACAGAGGTCATTACATGGAAAAGGACATCGGTATATAGACAGAACCTAATGACACAACCAGGGTGACATGTGTTTAAACCTATCATTTACTCCTTCTATATGAAGTATATTTTTAGACATACATTTTATGTGAGTATTTTTGACACAAAAATACTTCGGGTTAGATGGAAACACTGTGTAAATCTAGTACAAGCCTTGTACACCATCGAGAGTGTTTGAAGATATTTATTTTCTTATTATGGAATGGTATTGGTATAGTATTATTATTTGGTCTATTCCCTCAATGTTATAATGTAAAATAACATCCAAATAATTATATTTTCAAGAACTATAGAGGCAAAGTCTTAGAGAGTGTTGGGGTGACATTAATTATGACTATTGTGAGATCCTCTTTTTCCCCACTGAGAAGGTGGGGTTTGTGATGTTTTCATGATCTTTCTTATTATTTCCTTCATCCACCATATACCAGGTCATATAATTAGTGTTTTGGTTATTGTGGTAAAATAATCCCTTATGCAGCAAGTTGATCCAGATTGGGTTCGTGGTGTCACCCAATGGTTTTGGGCATGACCCATCATCTGTATATTATGTTCTTCTTAGTCCAGTGAGATTTCATGTGTGGAGATCATATGGCCACTAGTTGGTTATGAATTAATGGGGTTGTGGTGTCTTTCCTATGTGTATATGGGTATGTCTATTTTGGTCGGAGTCGACACTCAGGAGGGGGTGAATTGAGTTCCAATTAAAATTTCTGATAAAATATTGTCTAGATAAAATTCCTTGATTTATAAAATAAGTTAAAATATAGTGAATTTATACATATTGTAAATGTTCACTTATCTTCTCAAAGATTGGTTAGGTCTCAATTAATTTAACCACAATATCAAACTATCTTTTGAAGCTAACCTATTGATTTAAAATAACTGTAAACGCTTGCTAATTTAACTATCAATGCAACATCAAAATAGTTTTTTATTTCAATGTAATAGCTGCGGAATAAATAAGATATATGTAGTATACTTTAAACATAAATAAAAAATGCACATCAGATATAACAAGAAGTTTCGTCTCTAGGAGATACTTAGTCTTCTTAAATATATATAAATTTTATCCACACCCTAGATCAGGGTTAACAACAGTTTACAGAAATGTCTAGGCCATGTAGGGAACTCTACCACTGTTCTTCGTGGGAAACAAAACAAAGACCAGGTCGCACGAGGACCTCTTACACAGTTGACGTCAGTAAACAGAAGTAAAGAGAATTTGAGTGAGGATTTTGATATCCTCCAGTTCAGTGTAGGAGATAGTGTGTGTAAAGATATACAGAGTACACCAAACTTCTCGAAAGTTAATAAATAAATTACGTAGAGAAGATAGATGAGAGTTTAGAAAGATCTAGTGATTATCAATGGAGCTCTGATCTCATTGGATTCAGCACGAAAGCTTCTGAGTCCTCCTCTGGTTTTTCTATTGAAAAATAGAGTGTCGTAGTTCAGCTTGTCTTCTTCAAGAGTGAGAAAGATATCTTGATTTGTCAAGTGTTCTTCAGCAGTATTGGATTGCCCTCATGAGAGTTCTGTGAAATACTTGCAATCTTTTTCTTGTTTGGATTGTTTTTTCTTGTTCAGCACAGTGCACTCGAGTGTATGTAAGTTCGTATCGTTGTTGCTTGTTGCTTATTACTCATTGAACGTGTACTTCATCTCAGTCATTCTTATATTCCATGAGTTCTGGTAGTAGGAATGATTCCATTTTCATAGGTACGAGATATGTTTTCCTTACATGCCAAAAACTATCATTAAATAACATTAATTGCATTAAAAAACAAATATGACTGTTAGGATTCTTTAAGTAATATTGAAAAAAACATAAGAAACGGTGTCACAGTTATTATGGAAACGATGTCTTCTTCACGGTATGTGGTTACGGTATGAGCTTCACGGTGTGAGCATCACAGTGTTTGGTCACAGTTTCTGAGTCACGGTGTCTGATTCACGATGAGTCCTTCACGGTGTCTGGTCACGGTGAGTGGTCATGGTGTTTGGGTCACAGTGTCTGATCACGGTGTCTAATTCACGGTGTCTGAGTCATGATGTCTGAGTCACGGTGTCTGAGTCACGGTGTCTGAGTCACGGTGAGTCCTTCACGGTGAGTCCATAATTAGATAAATATCTGTATTTGAACTAAGACAGTGATATGAAGAATATAGATTAAGTTTAATCACGACAGAGTAAAAGATCTTGAATTATAAATATAAAGGTGTGATATTATATGTGAGATTTATGATCATGCATAAGACTTGTAAATAATAAATAGAGTTATTAACATTAATATGATTTGTTATTATTAAAACATGATGTGTAGCTATTATTTAGATTGAAGAGCATTAGAAATATATGCAATGAAGATCGAGATTAATTAACAGTAAAGATATTTGTGATCATTAAAACATGATTAACACATGAGGAGTCCAAAAGTCTCCCCCTTTTTTATGATCAAAAATCATATATTGGTAGAATATAAATGACATGTAAAATTACAGTGAATAGCATAACAGAAACATTATAGAACTGATACTTGTAGGTTTTCTCCCCCATTTATACTATTATAGAACTGACACTTGTAGTTGTTCATTTGTTATACTTGGTGTTTTATCCCCCTTGTGGGATTATCAAAAAGTAGAGAGAATGAAGTGAAACACTGCATTTGGCATTAAGCAAAGGGTTCTGAATAAAAAATGAAACAACAAAAGACAACCCATAAAAAACAAAAAAAAATAGTCCTCGGACTCTTCAGGGATCCACTTTGTCTTTGCCTTTATCAGCATTAGGATTTGGTGTTGAAGTAGAAGAAGGCAGAGATGTGGTAGACAACGCGGGTAAGGTTAGACCTTCAAAAACAAATGGAGCCAAAGTAGGAGCAGAAGAAGATCTAGGCTGTGGTTGGTCAAGAATGACTGGACGGATCTGAGAAAGAGCTTGACTAACTGTCTTGGCAGTTGAGGCTAAGGCAGGTAGTCCAGGTCTAAGGGGTGTAGCAGTTGGAGAAACTATAGCAGTACTCTGCACATGAAGATATGACTTCAAAAGATTGATGAAATCAGTAATGATTTCACCACCATATTGCATAGCCTTTTTAAGATCATCCTTATTCTCCAGAAATCTGTCCAACAATCTGGTGAACTCTGAATGTTTCTGAACTTGAGTTTTAAAATCTTGAGTCACCAGAGGGATTCTCAAATTTTCAACAAGATATATAAAGTGATCTGTCATATCACTTTTAGAGAAAATTTGGGAGAGATACAAATCAATTTTCTTGGAGATCACTTGTTGAGCATCATTGGATATCTTAGAACGAATCTTAACTAATTCCAACACTCTATCACTGTTCTTAATCACATCCGACAAAGAAGATAGATCCAAGCCACTGAAGCCATTCTGAAATTCTTCCTTTATTATGGACCACAACATAAAATCATCCATAGAAGGTGTGGAGGTCTAACCAGAAATAGGTGATGCCTTGACAGCTTCAGTTAAATCTTTGAGTTGTTTCAGAACTTTTTGAAGACATCCAGTGTATTCATCTGTAATCTTATTCAAATTTCCCACAAGCTCTCTCATCCCTTCCAGCATCTTTGTGTTCCTTTTTTTCAATTTTATAATAAAAGGATAGTAGTAATGGATGAACTTGAGACGCAATCTCCCTAGCAAGGAGGGAATCAGAAGAGTCAGGAGAAACAGCAGGAGGCGGAGGAGCAGAAACAGGAGCAAGCTCTGATCTCAAAGATAACTCATTCTGCAAAATTGCTACCATACATTTCAGATTTTCAACATTAGCACTTAGCAGCTTATTCTCTACTCTGACTTCTTGAATTTCTAATATCATCCTTGGTTGAATATGCAAGATAATATTTTCCAAGAGAATTGATGAATCTTCTTGACTTAACTGAGCCACTAGGCGAGGTTGAGTGGAGACAATTTTCTCAACATCAGCTAACAAAGTCTCTCAAAAAACTGTCAGATCATCTTTGGTCACAATGGAGTGAAGCTCAGGTAAGGAAGCATGTAAAGTTAAATGTTCAGATTCGGGTTGAGGTTCAGAGTCATCTTCAGACTCAGATTCTGATTTGGATTGAGGTTGGGGCCTGGTTCTAGTTCTGGTTGAGCTAAGGAATTTAGTTGAAACAGAGAAGAAAGATCCATTCCAGTTGAAGTCACTTACTGGAACTCATTCTCATCATAAAATCATGGGAACTCATACCGAGAGTGCACAGAAAAAAAGATATAAGGTTGAGAATATTCAGCAGATCCAGCTTCCACAATATCATGGTTTTGAGGATCCTCCCCCTCAACTTGTGCTTCCCTTCCAGATTCATGAGGTTCAGGAATATGGAAAAGATCGACAGTATCATCCATAATCTCTTCAGTAAACTCTTTCCATGCCAGCTGAAGGGAAATTTCCATTCTTTCTTCAGTAGATGGAATAATCTTAGGAACTGACTGTTCCACTGGATAAGCTTCCAGACTTGCTTCTTTCTCAATAGAAAGAGTCTCTTCAACAAGATCTTCGTATATGGTTTCTTGCTATTCTAAAACATGAAAAACCAATTTCCTTGCAGCATTGGGATGAGATTATTCCTCATGAAGAACAACTGAAGGATCCCTTGCCCTTTCCTTTTCAACAACAACTTTCTCTCCTTGAGGTATTTCAGCAGGGATAACAGCAGGGACAACAACCCTTTCCTCTTCAACCGGAACAGTTTCCATTGGAGGTATTACATGATCTTCTCTAGAAGATACATCAGTTGTTACTTCCTCTTCTTCTTCTTCTTCTGAATACTCAACCACATCATATGGTACCAAGACAGGATCAGATAGATTCTTAAGCCTTCTTGGATAGTCAACTGGATTAAACTTCTTATACAGTTGATCACTATCCTCAACCCATTTCTTCTTCCACAGATTCCAGCTTATCTTCATCCTTCTGATGATAAGAATAGATATGCAAAAATCAAGGTCCGCTAACATTAATTCATTCCGTCCAACCATCCCTTTGCAACTAATATAGCTGGAATCATCCTTGAGTAAAACAGGGAGGTGGATTCGGAAGATACTTTGATCAGCTCATAGATATGGCTGATAACATAATTACACAGATTGATCTTATGGCCATTCTTCAACAGGTGAATCAGGAACACATCCTGATACTTCATCACTGGAAAATCCCCTTTTCTTGGACTAAAAAAATTCTGAAAAAACATGAACATGAGTCTTGTCTCCTCATCTAGTTCATCAGTTATGGCCCTTCGCTTGGGGCCATTTCTAGTTAGACTTTCCAAAGAAGTCTCCAAGTCAAAGATTTCGGTTTTTGGAGGAGGGTCTCTCTCATAATCTTCACAAATTCCTTCATGTGGAATTCTTAGGCATGCATCCCACAGCCTTGAAGAGAAAGAGCAATTATGACCATTGATCCAGCTGGTCACCAAAAATATTTCTCCAAACTCAAAGGGGAACTTCACATACTGATAAAATTGAGATACAATCCTTGGAAAAATCGGTCTATTTTGTCCCGTGAACCATTCAATCCATCCTTGTTCTCATAAGACTTTCAACACTAAAGATCTTCTAGACAACGACCATTCAGGGAAAACCACTTTTTTCTGTACAACTGTACGACTTACTAGGTTTGGGTTCAGATGTCCTTTGGGATCTATCCTCGGTATCATCTTTTGTTTCTTAGAGAGGTGCTTCTCAGACGAGGGTGAAGATGGACGCTTCATCCTTGGCATTCACTAAAGGTTCGACCGAGAGGGAAGAGAAGGTTCAGGAGAGAGTTCGGGTAAGGAATCAAATGAAACCCTTAAGTTTTATCATTTGGTAATGTCAAAAGTCATAAAAACAAAAACTCGGGAAATAAAATAGCGGTGAAATAAAAATTACCGTGATACGGGTTAAAATAAAAATAAATATAATTCTCACAGTGAGACCGTGAGTAGGCATTATGGTGAGACAGAAAACTAGTCATCATGGTGAGACAGTTTGTAGTCGTCACGGTGATACATTGAGCATTTTATATAGTCATGGTGAGATAGTGAGTTGTCAGACCGTGAGCATATAACAGTAACTTAGAAACAGTAAGTATGAAACTATAAAGTAAAGTACAGTAAATTATTAAACATTAAAATCAGTAAGATATTCATTTATGATTAATCATACCCATATCATGTATGATGTAGTCTAATCTTTCAGAATTTAATGGTTTAGTGAATATATCAGCAAGATGATATTCAGTACCAATGAATTCCAAAGTGATATAAACTTTTGGATAATGATCCCTCAAAAAGTTATGTCTTACATCAATATGTTTTTTCCTAGAATGAGAAACAGGATTCTTAGAAATATTAATAGCACTTGTGGTGTAACAATTTATGGATAACTGTCTGAATTTATATCCATAGTCTAGTAATGTGTGTTTCATCCACAAAATTTATGCACAACAACTTCCAGCAGCTATGTATTCATCTTCTGCAGTTGATAATGCAACAGAGTTTTGTTTCATACTACACCATGATACTAGTGACTTTCCTAAAAGGTGAAATGTTCTATAGGTTCTTTTTCTATCTAGATTACATCCAGCAATGTCAGAATCAGAATAACTAACTAATTAAAATGATTTTCCTTTAAGATAGAACAATCCTAAATTGGGAGTATGCTTGAGGTATTTGAAAATTCTTGTTACAAAATTTAAATGGGACTCTTTAGAGTTTTCATGAAAAAGAACACACATACACACACTAAACATAATATCAGGACGACTAGCTGTCAAGTAGAGTAGACTTCCAATCATTCCTCTATAAGAGGTTTGATCAACAGATTTACCATTTTCATCAAGATCCATCTTACAGGTGGTACTCATGGGAGTGTCACTACTTTTTGTGCTCTCCAATCCAAAATATTTTAAAATATCTCTAGTATATTTACTTTGAGTTAAAATAATTCCATCAACATTTTGAAAGATTTGAAAACCAAGATAGAATTTAAGTTTACCCATTAAACTCATTTCAAATTCATTTTGCATCATTTTATAAAAATTTGTACATAATGTAGTTTTTGATGATCCAAAAATAATATCATCTACATAAATTTGTACAACTAAAACATCTTTATAAATTAGTTTTATAAATAGTGTAGGATCAGCTATTCCTTTTGTAAAACCATTTGAAATTAGAAAAGTACTTAATCTATCATACCAAGATCTTGGAGGTTGATTTAAACCATATAAAGCTTTTGATACATTGAAAATATGATATGGCAAATGGGGGTTTGAAAAACCAGGTGGATGTTCAACAAAAACAACCTCAGCAATATATCTATTTATGAATGCACTCTTGACATCCATTTGATATAGTTTGAAATTTATATGTGCAGCATAACCAAGTAAAATCCTAATAGCTTCTAATCTGGCTACTGGAGCAAAAGTCTCCTCACAGTCAATACCTTCTTCTTGACTATAGCCTTTTGCAAATAGTCTAGCTTTATTTCTAACTATGTTTTCGGATTCATCTACTTTATTTCTAAACAACCATTTTGTGCCTATTGTGAAAGTGTCCATAGGTCTTTCAACAAGATTCCAAACTTTATTTCTTTCAGACTGATTGAGTTCTTCTTGCATAGAAATTACCCAAAATTCATTATTAATAACATCATCAATGTTTTTAGGTTCAAGCTGTGACAAGAAGGCTTGATGTTCAACATGATTTCTAAGAGAAGCTATAGTCTGTTACCATCTATCAAGATTTCCTAGAATATCATCTAAAGGATGATTCTTTAGAATTCTAGTTGATCTATTAAAGGTAGGACTAGAAACTTCAGGTTCACCAACAAGTTGGGAATCAACAGAAGCAGGTTCTGGAAAATCTCCATAACTGGTTGCCTTTATAGCAGGTTAATTTGATTTTCCATTATGGTCTAGAACAAATAAATATTCTTCAAGATTTTCAAGAGAGGTTTTAGGCTCATGTGGATCAGTTTCATCCAACTTTATGTGAGTAGATTCTTCCACACAGTTGGTTCTTTTATTGAAAACTCTATAGGCTTTACTAGAAATAGAGTAACCTAGAAAAATTACTTCATCACTCTTGGATATAAACTTGTCAATATTATCTTTGGTATTAAAAATAAAGACTTTGCACCCAAAGACTCTGAAGTAGTTAACCTTAGGTTTCCGATGGTTCCACAACTCATAAGTGGTCCTCTTAAGAACAGGTCTGATCAAGACTCTATTGATAATATAACAAGCTGTATTTAATGCTTCAGCCGAAAAATAAATAGGCAGGTCATATTCATTATGCATGGTTCTGGCAATTTCTTTTAGTGTTCTATTCCTCCTTTCTACTACACCATATTACTGAGGTTTCCTAGGGGAAGAAAAGTTATGACTGTATCCATTGTGTGAGCAATAGGATTCAAATTCATGATTCTCAAACTCACGACCATGATCACTTATTAAGGTTTTAATCTTATGTCCACTATGATTTTCTACAGATTTGGAGTATTTAGAAAAGTAAGAACAAGCTTCACTTTTGTGAGCTAAGAATAATACCAAAGAATATCTAGAAAAGTCAACTACTAAGACAGAGACATAATGCTTCCCATTTAAGATAGAAACTCTAGATAGTCCAAAAAAATCCATGTGAACCAAATTGAGAGGTTGAGAAGTTGAAACTTATTTCTTTGGTTTGAAATATATTTTGTGTTGCTTTCCCTTCTGACAGGGATTACAAACTTTGTCATTTGGAAACTCAAGTTTGGGTAAGTCTCTCACTATGTTCTTCCTAGTAAGTTTTCTAAGTGAGTGTATATTGTAGTATCCTAATCTTATTTTCCAAAGCCAAGACTCTTTATGAATAGAATTTAAATAAGTAATATTTTGTATGGATAAAGAATTTAAATCAACAGTATAAACATTTTCATTTCACAGGGTAGAAAATACTAAAGCATTTTTAGAATTAAAAACATTTCAAGGGTCATTTTCAAATTTAACATTAAAACCATCATCACATAACTGAGAAATACTTAACAGATTAAATTTATGTCCATCCACGAATAAAATGTTAGAAATTAATACTAAGTCAGTGTTACCAATCTGTCCTAGGATGACGATTTTACCTTTAGAATTATCACCAAAGGTGACAAAGCCTCCGTCAACCTTTATTAAACTCTTTAACCATGAGTAATCCCCAGACATATGTCATGAACATCCAATGTCCAAATACCATGTCTTCTTGTGGGAACTCTTCAAGAAGGTTTCCAACAAAACATATTTAGATAGGAAATGATTTTGCTACCCAGATCTTCTTGGGTCCAGACATGTTAGCAATCAAATATTTTGGTACCCAAATTTGTCTTATGGGTCTCATATAATTTATAGAATCAAAATATTGTGAAAGATAAACTCTATTTGATTTATAACTATGTGAATAACTAGTTGAAGCTTATGAATGTCAGAGATAGAACTAGCATTATTCTGTCCAGATTTATGAATAAATATAATCTTAGTGAACTTTCTCTGTCCAGGTTTGTTTCCTATTACAGTCGTGTATTTTGGTGAAACATGCATTCCTAGTATTTGAGGTAGTATATCCTTTCCATTTGTGAATTTCTACAAATCCATTCTGAGTTTCTCATTAGACATTTTCAGTTCGATGTTCTCTTTAATAAACTGAGCATTCTTATCCATTTTTATGTCAAGATCAGATTTATGTTTAACAGTTAAAGAATACTGTTTCTTTAAACCTTTGTATTTGACTTTTATTTCATTACAGGTTTCTTCCAACATATCACAGTATTCAAACAGTTCAGATATTGACATGTTTTCAGAATCAGAATCATCTCCAAAATAATATGAATTTAAAATGGGAGTATCTAAGGTTACCTCAGATGTTTTTTAAATAAAACACATGTTGGAATGATTCTTTTTAGAATCAGACATTTCAGATTCACTTGTGTTGTCCTCAGAAGAACTCTAGTTATCCTTCATATCTTTTTTGTACTCACTGTCCCTGTAATCATATTTCATCTTGAATTTGAGGTTTGGGAAGTCTTCTTTAATATGTCCTTTTATTTTTCACTCATAACAGGCAACTTTATCACTTTTATCTAGCTTTTTCCAATCCTTCTTCCAATGTCCCTTATTGTCATACTTTCCTTTGTAATTTGATTTTCTGATGAATTTCTTCTTCCTATAAAATTTGTTAATCCTTCTGGATATCTGAGCCATTTCAGCATCACTATCAGGGTCTGAATTTTCACTGGTTGAACTATCAGTAAGTAGTTGAGCTTTATCTTTGTCCTTTCTCTTTGAAGCAATAGTCTTGAAATCCACTGATTTCCTCTTAGGTTCATCATCTTCCTCTTTATTCACCTTGAGTTCTTCCTCATACATCATAAGCTTACCAATGAGTTCGTTGACAGGTAGAACAGCAATGTCACATGACTCTCTAATTAAAAATTATGTGCCTCTCCATCGGTCTGGTAAACATATCAGAATCCTCATAATTTGTTCCTTTGCTGGAACAACCTTTCCAAGTGAATTCATTGTATTGACTGTCTCATTAAACCTGAGATACATATCAGAAATGGGTTCATCAGTCTTCATTTTAAAATTATCGTATTTAATAGTATAAGTATTTAATCTCATTTCTTTAACATTTGTTGTTCCTTCATGAGAAACACCCAAAGTATCCCAAATTTCAAAAGCAGTTTTACAAGAAGAAATTCTGTTAAACTCTTCATCTATTAAAGCACAGTACAAGGCATTCATGGATTTAAAATTATTATTGTAAGCAGTCTTTGTAGGTTTATCCCAAGTGGATCTAGCAGTAGTGGGAAGTTTGTATTCTGATTCTATGGTAGTCCAAATATCAAAACCTAATCTTTCTAAATAAATTTTCATTTTAAGTTTCCAATGAGCATAGTTTGTACCATTTAAGAAAGGTGGCATGTGTCACACCCCGACCTTTCCATAATTTATATTTTATTTTATTATTTTCATGGTTTAAAAAATTTCTGTCGAGGTTCAGGTTGAACACCGAACAACAATTTTTATGTTGTATCGAAAATGCATGTTTTTGAATTGACGTCGTGGAGCGCACGGGTGGAGTGTGTTTCGGAAACCCAGCGCGGCTTTGCGCCATGCAGCGACACTGTCCGCCGGTCTTCAAAAAAAAAATTAAATGAATATGATTTTGTTTTTTTATTGTGGTTATGGTTAATAATTTTAATTATTTATTTTATAATTAAGATTATTATTATTATTATTATTATTATTTTATTATTTATTTACTTGTACATTTATTTTTTTCTTTCTTTTTATATATTCTTCTTTCTCTTTTTTTATTCCACACGGCTATCCCACATGCTTTCCTTATTCTTCTTATTCTTTTTTCCTCCTCCCCTTCTTCCCGTAGCAGATGCGCCTCCTTGCTGTTCCGCCTCCTGTACGGCTCCCTCCCGCCTAGTTCGTTCCCCAGCCACAGCGGCCCCTGCCTTCTTCGGCTCCGTCACACCCTGCCTCGCCTACGCCTTCTGCCAAACCAGCCAGCTCCTTGCCGGCTCCCCACGCACCACTAGCCTTAGTGCGACGCCCATGGGTTCAACACTCCAGCAGTGCCCCCTCGCACCCCGCCGCACTACACCGCTGCACGGTGCCCTCTCCTGCTCCTTCTGGCCTCCCTCCTACTACGTGCAGCATGCAGCCGTATCCCATCTTCCAGCGCCGCTTACCTCTCCGCATCCCAGCCACCCTCCTTTCCGGCACCAGCAACAACATGTCTTCTGCCGGTGCGCCCCTGCATAGTAGGTTGTTCGGCCTCCGACGAACCCACCTTCTACACCAGAGCACAACCATTAGACGGTGCCCCTCCTTCAGCCACTCCCAGACGCGACCCTGTACTTCCTGCTCGCCCCTCCTTCCCTAGCACAGTAGCACCTCTTTTTACCCTCCACTCATAGCAGCACCTCCATCTACTGGCAGCACCCTCCGCTGCGTTTCCAGTAGCACCTGCATCCACCGACCTTGCCTTCCCAGCCAGATCCCCCTACCTTGGATGTGCCTCACCCGACTTCCCTCCGTCTTTGTAACGCCCCGACCCTAGTTTCCTAGAGTCGGTGCATTATTACATAACATTGGCATGATCACAAGAAAGATCAAATCTCGAAAGACCGATTGGTTTAGTAGCCTTGGAAACACTAGATATATTCATAAGTTTTACATTACATCATAAAATCAAAAACTACTACAACAACATAATGTTTCCACAGTCCACACTACAATCCCCTCATAATATCCCTGCAGGTCATTCATAACTTACATCTTCACTTCCTGGGAAAAATAAAACATAGAAAAGGGGTGAGCTCAAATGCCCAGTAAGGATAACAATATAGCGGAAACTTTCATCAATAAGAATAAACATTTAAGGAAATGTATAACTAAAACAAAAGCCTTTTAAACATGAACTTTCAACATGGTATGGCATAAATAAAATGAAATAATGCCATTTACTTATTCACATGGATATTCCACTAATCGAATAATCACATGCAAAAATAAATAACCACTTTCATAATGTTGGAATGCATAATGCCAGACTATCATAACCACATAGCCAAGGCCTCGTGCCAAGACTACAAATAAGATTTTGTCAAGGCCTTGTGCCAAGACACTAGTTTGTCTCATGAGACCTACCGATGCATCGAGGAGCTATAGCGGGCTCCACCCGTCACTTATTAAGTCCAATGCATTCCCATATGAAAAGGTTTAAACATAACATAAACATTCGTATTAAAACTAGCATACGAAATGTCAATACTTTCACAATAAACTATGAATGGTATAAAAATAGCACATCCACAGTCAAACATATCACAAAACCTTCAATACAATATAGAAGTTTTGTATCATAATAAATCAACTTCAAATAATCTTAAATTCCATCAAAGGATGTTGACATAGATGAAATCAAAATTCTTTTTAAAGAAATATCTCCTTTTATTTTGAAATCATTTAAGATCCATATAAAATAAAACATTTTCTTTGAAAATATTCTTATAAGCTTGTAAGGAAAGCTTTGAAGATTTTATAACGGCGTAAAATAACCGCACCCGCCGTATAAGTTAAAAAAAAACATTCTTACCTCAATTCTGTCGAAAAGGTTAAAAAGGACCTTGTTTTGAAAACGACGGAAAGATTCCTTTATAAACCTCTTATAAAAAGTCAAAAAAAGGTATAAATGACTTTAACCCATATTCTTGTAAATAGTAAAAATGTTTTGAAATACATTTTTAAGAAACATGGATGTGGATGATAAAGAGATCCCAGTAGATTATTACATATAAACAACCTCGGATAATGAAAAGATTGTGAAATAACCCTTACCTTGTACTTTTCCTTGGTTGGGGTAGGTTAACCTCCTGTATAATGGTGAAATAGTTGTTATTAAATTATACAAGAATCATATATATTAATATGATATCATATATGATCTTTTAACATTGATTTGTTAATAATATCTTAAAATTATCGTCGTTTCGGGAGTTAACTTACTCATTTTCTTTTATATGTTTTGTTACATAAGCCATGGTTGTTGTATCTTATTCATATCCAGAATGATATACAGTCCTTAAACATCATTTTTAAATCATCAAATGATAATTATACTTGAATGGATACGATGGAGAATGAATCTCATCGCGTTCGTGGAGACGGTAGTCCGTACGTACGCACGAGCGACAATATCATTCTTTTGATATTAAAATAATATATAAATGGATGGTATATCATATATACAGAATCATTAACATGTTATATTTATTATTTACATGAGTTACACATCATTATTATACCCATCCAAATAATATTATATTGAATAACAATTACACCACGACGTGGAGACGGTAAGCCATACGTACGCACGTATGGTGACATGTTATTCAAAGGGTGGATAGAATACTGAATATGATTGTACCATATTTATAATAACATCACAGTATATGTGAGATACTGGAGTTATTATTTCAGAATGGTAAGAACAAAGGAAGAAGAAGTGGAAGAAGAAATGAACTTAGAAAAGGGTGGTGAAATCATTACCTCTTCTTCGGGTTCTTCCTTTTGATTTGATCAAAAGGGCTCCTTAGGTTGGCTTTCTGATCAAACTAAGGCCTCTAGGTTGTAGTGAGGGATGTTGGGAGAGTATTTGGGCAGAGTTTGGCCGAACCAAAAGGCTTTGAATGTGTGAAGAAATGAGAAGGAGGAGTGCCCTTTTATAAGAGGGGTGAGGGGCACTTTTGGAAAAGCTAGAAATATTAATTTATA
Source organism: Viscum album (assembly GCA_963277665.1). Lineage (NCBI taxonomy): Eukaryota > Viridiplantae > Streptophyta > Magnoliopsida > Santalales > Viscaceae > Viscum > Viscum album. The sequence goes on from OY728132.1 coordinate 2,143,836,889, forward strand.
ATAAATTCATATTCGGTTTCCAAAGGCTCCAAAGTTGACTATTCAAAGTATGAGGTGGGGATAGGTCGAAAACCACTCAACCAATAGAATTTAGACAGGTTTGGGTACTTATATTAACCTTATCTTTAAGTATTAACTCTAAGTTAATTAGTTTCACTTTTACAATGTCTCTTTGTATTTTTATATAATATGGTTAATAAACTTAATATATACATCCAAGCGACCCCCAAGTGGTCCATTAATGATTAACCTATCATAATATAAGTCTCTTGGCCGAACCTTAGATTTTTAGGAATTTAATATCAATTAATAATATAATATTTGTTTTAAGAACTCTTTTATGTCAATTTTGACACTATTCAATAGTTGATTTTTGTGAAACTCATAACAGATTGATTACTTTGAACAAAGTCAATTAAAGCAATCCTAATATATCATATTATCCTAGAAAATTAGTTTAATTCATTAAAAGTTTCATATTATATTTATTTGGGTATTTATAATATCAATTATGTTAATTTTTTACTATTTTAGTAATTACTGCATCATCATTGTGTCATAAATAAAATAAATTATTTAATGTCTAAAAATTATAAATAAAACATCATTATGTAGGAAATCTTTTTATCTTTCTAATGAATATTTATAATCGAAAATCCAACATGTATAACCCTATGTAAAAATTGTTCTTATAAAAGCTGTAAGCTTATGCCATTTTTATTTTTATTTTAACTTTATTAATATAATGTGTCCCTACCACATACAAGTGGCTCCAAGGGGTCCCCAAATTGACCCAAGGATGCCCATGGTCGGGTATGTATCCACCAATAAGGTTAGGACACGTTTTAGGGTAATTTTGTATTATTATAATATTATTTTTTAACCCTTATTTACCGGATTTACCCTTTAACCATGGTAAATAAAATATTTACCGCAGTAATTATTCAAAATGTCTAAAAATAAAAGTTAACTATTTACACAATTTGAACATCCTGATTCCAAATATGGAATCCATTTTCCTAAATTCTAAACACAGAAGTGGCAGAAATTAATTTAAAATTAATTCCCGCTGTCAAAACAAAAAGCGTGTTTTTTAAGAGATAATAACTATCAAAAGATTGACACTTGTTTATGTTCGGTTTAATTGTAAAATTATGTACAATTACCAACATTATATTAAATAGTAAAAATATATTCTAAATATACTTTAAAACCACTCAAATTCATAATTTATCACTATTAATTATTTTGATTAAAAAAGTTGTTTTTAATTAAAATTTAGTAATTTTCACTATTCATCAAAATATGAAAGTTATCCGAAAAGTACCAAAATTTCACCTTAGGCTAAATTTGATATTCCGAATCCAAAAATGAAGTCCATTTTAAAATATAAAATATATATAACTTCAAAAAGTAAGTATTACTATTCATAACAGCTAGTTTGATTGGTTACGGTATGTTAGAACTCGAAGTTGCGTACAACACACGCTACTGTTTTATTCAAAGGAAAGCGTACCGTGGAAGCTTGTGATGTTTCATTTTAAATTTTTTTTGATGTATCCATTTAGTAAAAAAGTTTAAAATATTGTATTTAAAAAGGTTTCACTATCAAAAAGTGCAATACTGAAAATGAATCTGTTCTTGCATTATGACTAAGAAACTCATAATATGGATTCTAAAATTATAAGGATTATATAAAGTTTAAAATTTAGTTAATACTATTCCTGACCTCTTTTAATGGATTTTTTTTTTGGTAAGTCATGGTGCAATTGAACTCGGTGTTGCGTGTAGTGCAAGTTATTAAATTATTTTGAAGAAATAACACACTATGAAATCTTGGGGTGTTACATTCTCCCCTCCTTCAATAAATTGCGTCCTCGCAATTTGAAATTGTTCTTCGAAAATAAAAGGTTGAAAGTAGAAAATATATTTGTGGGAAAACCCAAATCGGAAATTGGGTTACTAAAATTTAGTCTTAATATGAGGAAAAGAGAAATCAATGGGTCACCACCAAATTATGATCTCGATTAGGAGAACATTGGTGGAAATTGGAGACATATAATCGGAGGAAAAACGTAAATATTTATAGGTAGTGATTGAGGTCATCAATCGCAAACAAGTATAAAATTGAGGTCCTTAAATTCATCAATCTATGATGAATTGAAATACCATTGGTTCAACAAAACATAGGGTATTAGGATAACACATTTTTGACGTTTCAAAGTATCCTAGTTGAAATCCCACATCGAAAAATGAATTAATGAGGCCTCTATTTAAAATAAAGAGTCGAAAGTATGAAGATTACCGAAAATAACACATACTAGGGTTCCATGTAGGAAAATATGGATATGGAAGAAAAATCTAACCATCAATTATCTGATGGAGAGTGGTAGAGAACATGGCTATAAAAAGGCCAACAATCCCAAAGCCAAAAATTAGTGATGATTTAAGGTACCATCTAGGAAAAAAATTTTGTTCAAAGTTTCTTTTCTTAATATTGAGGAATTTATTTATGAGATTGGCTAAGATCATAAGGAGATATATTTACTTTATAATTAGAGTTTTATCCATTAATAAATTTCTACCACAAACTCATCTTTCACTCTAAAAGATAATAGAATGTAAAAAAAATTCTATTTACACTATTCGTATAGGGTTCTAAAATAAACGAATTTATAATTCATCTACATGATCTTTTAATAAAAACTACATTATTTAATCCAGGACATATCATGGTCCAGTGGTAGGTGATACACCCTTGTCGCCCTTCGGTTGAGGGTTCAAGTCTCGCAGCCTTGCCGGACGCGACGGGTTGCCGCCCGACCTCCGGGTTGTCCTTTTATGGAAATCCAAAATAATCCAAACTAGAACTATCCAAAATACTTCTGTCCAAACTCACAGTCTAACATTTATAAGGAAGGTAAACATAATATAGATCCTTTTTACCCCGTAATAGCATATGAATACCTTCATCATGTATTACCATATTCCTTATTGATTACATTCATGCTCCCTTATTCCATATAGAATACTGGATATACTTCATCAATCCAAAAATGTTTTAAACCCCAAAAATGATGGAATATACAAATCATTAATCAGTTCCAAGGTAGTCAAGAATATCCAATATATTTTTTTTCCAAAATAATCATGTATTATTCGAAAATCACTACCTCGGTATCAGAACTATATTATGGTTTATCATTCTCTCAACCATATATTTTCCAAAAATCTATCCTGCTAATGAGTCACTTTTCTTTGTTCCACACAATCTCAAGTCCTTAATGAAATAGTACTGCAGTACAATCCTTATATACTCCATAATTATTATAACAAGTACATTGTTGATACAACACTCAATTGACATAATCAACATAAGAACTCTAATCATTCCTCTTCATCTGTGGTAGTATCATAACTTGATTATTATCCAATAGCATCATTTGCGTCATAGTCTGATGACTGGGACATAGGTTCGCGTAGTGTCCAAACTCCTTGCAAATGAAGCATTGTACATTTGAAACCATTTTCTTACCCTTGCAGTCATGTACTTTGTGCCCTTTTTCTCCACACTTATAACAAACTCCCATTCCTTTCAGGCATGTTCCAGGGTGTTTCTTTCCACAGTTACCACATATGGGAAAATTCTTCTTTTCCCTCTTCCCTTTATCCATCTTTCTCTCTTCTATCCTTTTCTTCTCTTGCTTCCCTTCAAAGCCATAGGACTTAGTAATCTCTTTACTTATCTTATCAATACATGATATTATTTCTTCATATGATTATAATACATGGGATACTATTTCTCTTATAAATTCTAGCTTAATACCATGAAAGATATGATCCTTCCTTCTCTTTGTATCATGTGCATTTCTGGAGTTCTCATTCCTTCTACTGGGCGCCATTTCTAAACAATGGCATAAACTAGATCAGTTTATGAATCAAAATACATAATCCCATACTTATAAAACACTTAACATAAATTGAACTATTTATGGATATAATCCATAATCATAAGAATGTCTCCTTTGAGGATGTATATACACATAAACCCTTCATAATGATTTGTAAAGAAAATGAGAGTTATCTTAAGCATATCCCCCGGGAGTGTCGTAACCAAGAGTGCAGCAAGGCCCGTTGTCGTGCACCAGTTCCCGTTCGAGTCTAGCTCAAAGCGGTGTTTTCGGGTTTTACCCCTAGGTACATCTGTGCCAGAGCCGCCTCTACCTGCTCGTATCCAGACAGGGATGTATTGCTCGGAAAACTCACAAAATCTCTACAATACCAAAATTCTAGGAAGTTCTTCTATACTAATCCTCAAAGTTCATCTTAGGTCTACGTGCTCTAATCAGAATTTATCTAAATCTAGCTTCCAAGGTTTGTACTAAACTTCCTCTGATACCAAATGTAACGCCCCGACCCTAGTTTCCTAGAGTCGGTGCATTATTACATAACATTGGCATGATCACAAGAAAGATCAAATCTCGAAAGACCGATTGGTTTAGTAGCCTTGGAAACACTAGATATATTCATAAGTTTTACATTACATCATAAAATCAAAAACTACTACAACAACATAATGTTTCCACAGTCCACACTACAATCCCCTCATAATATCCCTGCAGGTCATTCATAACTTACATCTTCACTTCCTGGGAAAAATAAAACATAGAAAAGGGGTGAGCTCAAATGCCCAGTAAGGATAACAATATAGCGGAAACTTTCATCAATAAGAATAAACATTTAAGGCAATGTATAACTAAAACAAAAGCCTTTTAAACATGAACTTTCAACATGGTATGGCATAAATAAAATGAAATAATGCCATTTACTTATTCACATGGATATTCCACTAATCGAATAATCACATGCAAAAATAAATAACCACTTTCATAATGTTGGAATGCATAATGCCAGACTATCATAACCACATAGCCAAGGCCTCGTGCCAAGACTACAAATAAGATTTTGTCAAGGCCTTGTGCCAAGACACTAGTTTGTCTCATGAGACCTACCGATGCATCGAGGAGCTATAGCGGGCTCCACCCGTCACTTATTAAGTCCAATGCATTCCCATATGAAAAGGTTTAAACATAACATAAACATTCGTATTAAAACTAGCATACGAAATGTCAATACTTTCACAATAAACTATGAATGGTATAAAAATAGCACATCCACAGTCAAACATATCACAAAACCTTCAATACAATATAGAAGTTTTGTATCATAATAAATCAACTTCAAATAATCTTAAAATCCATCAAAGGATGTTGACATAGATGAAATCAAAATTCTTTTTAAAGAAATATCTCCTTTTATTTTGAAATCATTTAAAGTCCATATAAAATAAAACATTTTCTTTGAAAATATTCTTATAAGCTTGTAAGGAAAGCTTTGAAGATTTTATAACGGCGTAAAATAACCGCACCCGCCGTATAAGTTAAAAAAAACATTCTTACCTCAATTCTGTCGAAAAGGTTAAAAAGGACCTTGTTTTGAAAACGACGGAAAGATTCCTTTATAAACCTCTTATAAAAAGTCAAAAAAAGGTATAAATGACTTTAACCCATATTCTTGTAAATAGTAAAAATGTTTTGAAATACATTTTTAAGAAACATGGATGTGGATGATAAAGAGATCCCAGTAGATTATTACATATAAACAACCTCGGATAATGAAGAGATTGTGAAATAACCCTTACCTTGTACTTTTCCTTGGTTGGGGTAGGTTAACCTCCTGTATAATGGTGAAATAGTTGTTATTAAATTATACAAGAATCATATATATTAATATGATATCATATATGATCTTTTAACATTGATTTGTTAATAATATCTTAAAATTATCGTCGTTTCGGGAGTTAACTTACTCATTTTCTTTTATATGTTTTGTTACATAAGCCATGGTTGTTGTATCTTATTCATATCCAGAATGATATACAGTCCTTAAACATCATTTTTAAATCATCAAATGATAATTATACTTGAATGGATACGATGGAGAATGAATCTCATCGCGTTCGTGGAGACGGTAGTCCGTACGTACGCACGAGCGACAATATCATTCTTTTGATATTAAAATAATATATAAATGGATGGTATATCATATATACAGAATCATTAACATGTTATATTTATTATTTACATGAGTTACACATCATTATTATACCCATCCAAATAATATTATATTGAATAACAATTACACCACGACGTGGAGACGGTAAGCCATACGTACGCACGTATGGTGACATGTTATTCAAAGGGTGGATAGAATACTGAATATGATTGTACCATATTTATAATAACATCACAGTATATGTGAGATACTGGAGTTATTATTTCAGAATGGTAAGAACAAAGGAAGAAGAAGTGGAAGAAGAAATGAACTTAGAAAAGGGTGGTGAAATCATTACCTCTTCTTCGGGTTCTTCCTTTTGATTTGATCAAAAGGGCTCCTTAGGTTGGCTTTCTGATCAAACTAAGGCCTCTAGGTTGTAGTGAGGGATGTTGGGAGAGTATTTGGGAAGAGTTTGGCCGAACCAAAAGGCTTTGAAGGTGTGAAGAAATGAGAAGGAGGAGTGCCCTTTTATAAGAGGGGTGAGGGGCACTTTTGGAAAAGCTAGAAATATTAATTTATAATAAATTCATATTCGGTTTCCAAAGGCTCCAAAGTTGACTATTCAAAGTATGAGGTGGGGATAGGTCGAAAACCACTCAACCAATAGAATTTAGACAGGTTTGGGTACTTATATTAACCTTATCTTTAAGTATTAACTCTAAGTTAATTAGTTTCACTTTTACAATGTCTCTTTGTATTTTTATATAATATGGTTAATAAACTTACTATATACATCCAAGCGACCTCCAAGTGGTCCATTAATGATTAACCTATCATAATATAAGTCTCTTGGCCGAACCTTATATTTTTAGGAATTTAATATCAATTAATAATATAATATTTGTTTTAAGAACTCTTTTATGTCAATTTTGACACTATTCAATAGTTGATTTTTGTGAAACTCATAACAGATTGATTACTTTGAACAAAGTCAATTAAAGTAATCCTAATATATCATATTATCCTAGAAAATTAGTTTAATTCATTAAAAGTTTCATATTATATTTATTTGGGTATTTATAATATCAATTATGTTAATTTTTTACTATTTTAGTAATTACTGCATCATCATTGTGTCATAAATAAAATAAATTATTTAATGTCTAAAAATTATAAATAAAACATCATTATGTAGGAAATCTTTTTATCTTTCTAATGAATATTTATAATCGAAAATCCAACATGTATAACCCTATGTAAAAATTGTTCTTATAAAAGCTGTAAGCTTATGCCATTTTTATTTTTATTTTAACTTTATTAATATAATGTGTCCCTACCACATACAAGTGGCTCCAAGGGGTCCCCAAATTGACCCAAGGATGCCCATGGTCGGGTATGTGTCCACCAATAAGGTTAGGACACGTTTTAGGGTAATTTTGTATTATTATAATATTATTTTTTAACCCTTATTTACCGGATTTACCCTTTAACCATGGTAAATAAAATATTTACCGCAGTAATTATTCAAAATGTCTAAAAATAAAAGTTAACTATTTACACAATTTGAACATCCTGATTCCAAATATGGAATCCATTTTCCTAAATTCTAAACACAGAAGTGGCAGAAATTAATTTAAAATTAATTCCCGCTGTCAAAACAAAAAGCGTGTTTTTTAAGAGATAATAACTATCAAAAGATTGACACTTGTTTATGTTCGGTTTAATTGTAAAATTATGTACAATGACCAACATTATATTAAATAGTAAAAATATATTCTAAATATACTTTAAAACCACTCAAATTCATAATTTATCACTATTAATTATTTTGATTAAAAAAGTTGTTTTTAATTAAAATTTAGTAATTTTCACTATTCATCAAAATATGAAAGTTATCCGAAATGTACCAAAATTTCACCTTAGGCTAAATTTGATATTCCGAATCCAAAAATTAAGTCCATTTTAAAATATAAAATATATATAACTTCAAAAATTAAGTATTACTATTCATAACAGCTAGTTTGATTGGTTACGGTATGTTAGAACTCGAAGTTGCGTACAACACACGCTACTGTTTTATTCAAAGGAAAGCGTACCGTGGAAGCTTGTGATGTTTCATTTTAAATTTTTTTTGATGTCTCCATTTAGTAAAAAAGTTTAAAATATTGTATTTAAAAAGGTTTCACTATCAAAAAGTGCAATACTGAAAATGAATCTGTTCTTGCATTATGACTAAGAAACTCATAATATGGATTCTAAAATTATAAGGATTATATAAAGTTTAAAATTTAGTTAATACTATTCCTGACCTCTTTTAATGGATTTTTTTTTTGGTAAGTCATGGTGCAATTGAACTCGGTGTTGCGTGTAGTGCAAGTTATTAAATTATTTTGAAGAAATAACACACTATGAAATCTTGGGGTGTTACAGTCTTGCACCCCAGTGACCCTGTGCATGTAGGGGGAAGATGGTTATATAAAAATTGGTCAGTCACAGGGTGTCAGAGGTGAGGCTCATCCCGTTTCTAGCTTAAAAGAGCAAGAATCCCCCCTCTGTTATCGGTTCATGGAGGCGAGCGTTTCCCTTCTCGCGAGGTGAAATGTCTTCGAGGTTATATGCATCTAGGTATAAATCGTACCCTGCCCGTTTCCCCTTGGTGCTCTGCCTTACGCCCAGCCTCCGCGCTCCAGCTTTGTAATGACGCCCCTGCCTGGAATCCCTTTATTTCTCCTCGCGCAGCACACTCCATTCACTTCTCTGCCTCCCTTCCAGTCCAGTGTGCCCCTGCATCGCACCCGCTATCCGGTGAGCCCCCGTCGGTGCGACGAGCACATTTCCCGAATAGTGAGCCTCCTTTCCAGTGCCCGTCGTTGCCTTCTGAACATCGTGCAACCCCTTTGTCGTCCCTCGATCATAGCGCGGTGCATCAATACCCCCCCAGTTGATTCAACCAGGTCTATCATCAGCCACCCAAGTCTTTGCACCGCCGTTGACGACGTCGGTGACCTTTCCAGTGCACCGCAGCACCGCGCCCGACCATTCACCCTTTTGTGCGACCCTGTTGGTCAAAGCCGGCCCTGCACCGAGGTAATGTTTGTGCTGATTCTTCATTTGTTTATGGAGAGTTTGTGATTTTATTTATTTTTTCGGGTGTTTAAGTACATCAGCGACGTATTTCCGTTGTACTGTAGTCGCTTCCTTGCGCGTACTTGTGCGCGAGTGTGAGATGTGCCACATCGTCGTCGTAACAGAACTGCTAGTCGAGGTAGGTCCCCCACTGCACTTACCTTTAAATTTAGAATTTATTAATTCCTTGATGTTTTATTAATTTTAATAAATAGAAAATAATATAATATAATTAATTTTTAAATGATTATTTGTTGTAAAAAAGAGCTGTTTATTTTATACCGAAATCTTGAAATATTTTTATGGAGAGCAGAAACCCAGTAGTGAAAGAATGCAAGTTTGGCCTTTAAACATATTTTACGGAATTCCAAACGTGTTTCTGGTTTTAAAGATAAATGAATTCTTCTGAACAAGTGTTTCGGGTTTTCGTGAGAAACGAATATTTTCTTTAAAATTGGCGAGGTCCCTTTTGGCACATTAATAAAATAAATTATTTTGGAAAACCCACTCAGGGGTGACTCTTGGTGTGCATTGATTGTGTGAGCTGTATGTGATGGTTGTGCATCGTGACTGATTGATTTACATTGTGGTCGAACCCATGTTTATTGCATGTGTTGACATGGGAACCTGGCATAGTGATTGAATCTTCTGAGAATGATTGATGCACTAGTTTAGATTACTCACTGTCTAGTGGACCCATAGTAGGGGAATACTGAGTTATTGCTGCTATGGGGATTGGGCCCCTAGCTTAGGCCATGTAGGGCTATGCCGGGCGTTAGGGCGTTATGACGTCATCGAGTTAGCGCATACCTTCAGGATGAGTCAGATGTATAGTACGTTATGGATTTTTCACAATCTCCTAGGTTCGACCCATGTTTCCTTTAGAATTTATTTGTATGTGGAAGACAATTGAGTGGTCTAGTATGGTTGCTGGCACATGTGTTCCACTTTTTCCATTTCCCTTGGTGTGTGTAGTGTATTATGTGTGGTTTCACCATTTTTGATAACAACTGAAGTTTGGTCTTCTAAATGGTTTGCAGAAAATGTTTTAAAAATAAATATACATAATCCTTTCATACATTAAACTTGTTTTCAAATTAAAAAGGGAAATGGACAGATACTTGTTTTAGAAATTAAAGTGTGTGTGTGTGTGAAAACCAATATTTTTTTATATTTAGTTCAAACCTGTAATTGGTAAATTCTTCATCTAAAGGTAGTGCATTGGGAATAGTTTGTTGGGAATGCCTACTGAGTTTTAATACTAACACCTATAGTGTTTTCCTGTTTTTATTTTTGTTGCAGGTTGGGTCGAGCTTACTCGTCGTGGGCGAGAGTTGTTTTTGGTCTGGTGAGCGACTCTCAGAGTCGCGATGAGTTTTTTTTTCGAGACCAGGTTAGTGTGTTTTGTTGGCTGCTCTTTCGTTTCAGTGTCATTTATTTACTTCGTGTTTTAATTCTTTCCACTACCCTATTTATGTTTATTAGGCGACATCATTCCCACTTGATCCTTGTTGATTCCCTGGTGCTTGTTTCCAGCCTGGGAGGATCGAGAACGCCTCTCGGGTCATGTCGAGGACCAGATCGTGTGACCAGTTTAGGGTCGACCCGGGTTGGTTTGTGACAAAATGGTATTAGAGCATGTCGGCTCCTGAGCAGACCTTGTTTTTCAGAGCGCCCAATGCTATCTGGGGTTTTCATGGTAGAAGGTGTATTGTTATCGGGACTCTAGGCATACAGATGAGAAGGAATTCATAAACCCATGCTTGTTCAGAACCTTGGGTTGCCATCAGATGTTTGGGTTGTCGATGCCTTTTAATTTTTATGGTTTTTTTGGTATTGGGAAATTAAATGAGTGTTGGGAAAGTGACCTCTATGAGCTCTCATGGTCTGGCAAGCCCTGTAGAGAAGGAGACATTACCCTAGAATGCTCTCAGTGACGGTGGTGTGACTGGCGTATGTTCGCCGACCATATGGTCGAGTCATCCATCATAACTAGTTTTCCTCGAGTGAATCATCTTGGTTTTCCTTATTTCTGAAAAAAAATCGTTGTGAAAAGTGTTATTTTGGTATTTGAAAATTCAATGGCCATGTTTGACCCATATTTTTGTTTTCTTGTTCCTTAGTGTTTCCCCCATGAAGGTTCGATGGATTCCCAAGGTGCAACTTCAGGTGGTGCATCCTTAGAAAATAATCTAGTTGATCATCCCAAGGATTACGTCCTCGAGTTACAGAAGTTGAACCCTCCGCTGTTTTATGGGCAGGTAGATCCTCTTGAGGCAGAAGAGTGGTTACAAAAGATTTAGAGGAAGATCAGTTTCATTGGGTTCCCTGAGTCATTAAAGTTGAAGTTGGCTACCTTTATGCTTGAAGGTCCAACCTGGAAATGGTGGAAGCCTGGGTCTCAAAATAAACCTCGGAAAGATCTCACTTGGGAATTCTTCAAGTCGTCATTCATCAAACAGTACTTCTCTGAAGTGACAAAGGTGAGGAAGAGGATGGAGTTCTGCAGTCTCCAGCAAGGTTTCAGATCAGTGTTGGAAATCTTTCATCGTTTCCTGGACCTGGATCCGTATGAACCGTGGTATGTTGGAAACGATCCTGTGAAAGATTGGATTTTTGAGCTTGGATTACGTCCTGAGCTGCAGTCGGTGGTGGGAGAATTCAACATGATCACTTTCCCTGATTTTGTGAGACAAGCTTTCCTTGTCGAAGCTGAGTTCGAAGGAGGACATGAGATGAAGAATCCTCCTTTGGCATTGGTAGGTGGTGAAGAAGATATCCCTAAGAAGAATGGGAAGCGACATTATGGTGGTGGAACTAGTATAGGAACCAAGACGCCTTCAGAACATCAGTCGTCTTCCTCACGGCACAATTCCTTGATCTGTCAACAGTCCGGTAAGCAGGGGCACAAGAGGTCGATGTGCCCGAATGCACCGAAACCCTGCCACACTTGTGGACGTCTAGGCCATGTACAGCGATTCTGTCGAGGTGTTTTCATGAAGAGCGCTAAATCCATACCTGGCTCGTTGAAGGTCACCTCAACCCATCCGCAGGAGTAAGATGGTGTTTGGAGATCATTTTGGGGTTTTCTTTTTATAGTGTTTCTTGGATGTAGTAGTCGTCACCTGTACCGTTTTGTGGTGTTTTTTTCGTTTAGTTGTAAGAATGGTTGTGGCAGAACCTCTTTGAATCCTTTGTTCTAATGGATCTGTGTTTGGTAAAATTATTGTTCATGTGTTTTGATTTGGAATGTTTGAAGCCTGACTGCGAGGCAGGAGATGCTCCAATCATCAGATCTCCATCCATAGGTCCCGGAGTGAAGTTGGCGCGTAGTCAGGTGAACCCCAACGGTGAAGAAGGGCCTTGGTTTAATCTTCATCCTTAGTGTGGTATGGTTTGTGTTCTTTAGAGGTTGTGACATCGTTGGAGTGATGGTAGATTCGATGCTCTACCTGTAAGGCCCTTCCGTTCTCCCCTCATGGTGGGGTGTTTTTGGACTGTGTGGAAAATATTCAAACTCGGTTAGCCTCGTCAGTCCTTATGGTGGGGAGACCCATTTTGGGTCTCATTGAATTCATTTGGCTTGTCTCCTATGGTGGGGAGTCCGTTCGGGCCTCCCCGTTTCAGTATTAGAGTTTCATTTCGGGTTTTGTTTTGGTGGCGTTTAAATTGTTCGTGTTTTCATGATAAGTTGCATGTTATAAGAGTTTGTTGTTTGTGTGGATCGTCCAACTGGAGGAGCTTATACTTTTGGGGGTGAGTGACACTTACAAAGTTTCTTCATGAGTCTAGGTCTTGTTGTGGATTCCCAGGGACAGGAAGTATTATGTTTGGGAGAATTGTCAGGCCCTGAACTTTCCGTAATTTCTATTTTATTTTATTATTTTCTTGGATTTAAAAATTTCTTTCAAGGTTCAGGTTGATCACTGAACACCAATTTTTATGTTTTATCGAAAATGTGTGTTTTGGAATTGATGTCGTGGAGCGGTCGAGTGGAGCGCGTTTCGGAATCCCAGCGCGGCTTTGCGCCATGCAGCGGCACTTCCCGCCGGTCTTGAGAAAAAAAAATTAAACGAATAAGATTTTATTTTTTTATTATTGTTGTTATGGTTAATAATATTAATTATTATTATTTTTTATAATTAAGATTATTATTATTAGTATTATTATTAATATTTTATTATTTATTTACTTGTACTTTTATTTTATTCTTTCTTTTTATATATTCTTCTTTCTATTTTTTCCACGTGGATGTCCCCCAGGTTTTCCTTCTTCTTATTCCATTTTTCCTCCTCCCCTTCTTCCCATAGCAGCCGCGCCTCCATGCTGTTCTGCCTCCTGTGCAGCTCCCTCCCGCCTGGTTCGTTCCCCAGCCACAGCGGCCCATGCCTTCTTCGGGTCCCTCACACCCTGCCTCGCCTACGTCTTCCGCAAAACCAGCCATCTCCCTACTGGCTCCCCACGCACCGCCAGCCTTAGTGCGACGCCCCTGGCATCAGCGCTCCAGCAGCGCCCCCTCGCCCCCCGCCACACTGCACCGCTACACAGTGCCCTCTCCTGCTCCCGCTGGTCTCCCTCCTACTACGTGCAGCCTACAACCGTATCCCTTCTTCCAGCGCCACTTACCTCTCCGCATCCCAGCCACCATCCTTTCATGCGCAAGCAGGAGCACCTCTTCCACCGGTGCGCCCCTGCATAACAGGCTGTTCGGCCTCTGATGCACCCACATTCTGCACCAGAGCACAACCATTAGACGGTGCCCCTCCTTCAGCCACTCCCAGACGCGACCCTACACACCATGCTCTCCCCTCCATCCCTTGCATAGTAGCACCGCTTTTCCCCCTCCGCTCGTAGCAGCACCTTCGCCTACTTGAAGCACCCTCGGCTGTGTTTCCAGCAGCACCCGGATCAGACGACCTTGCCTTCCCAGCCAAATCCCCCTGCCTTGGACGCGCCTCACCTGGCTTCCCTATGTCTTGCGCCCCAATGACCCTGTGCGTGTAGGGGTGGATGGTTGTATAAAAAGCGGTCAGTCACAGTGTGTCGGAGGTGAGGCTCAGCCAGTTTCTAGCTTAAAAGAGCAGGAATCCCCCCTCTGTTAGCGGTTCATAGAGGCGTATGTTTCCCTTCCTACAGGGCGAAATATCTTCGAGGATATGCGTATCCAGTTATAAACCGTACCCTGCCCATCACCCCTTAGTGCTCTACCTTACGCCCAGCCTCTGGGCTCCAGCTTTTCAATGACGCCCCTTCCTGGTATCCCATTCTTTCTCCTTGCGCATCACACTCCATTCACCGCTCTGCCTCCCTTGCAGTCCAGTGTGCCCCTACTTCGCACCCGCAATCCAGCGAGCCCCCGCCTGTGCGACGAGCACATTTCCCGACCAGTGACCCCCCTTTCCAGTGCGCATTGTTGCCTTATGAACATCGCGCGACCCCTTTTCCGTCCCTCGATCATAGCGCGACGCATCACAACCCCCCCCCCCCCCCCCCAACTGCTTCAACCTGGTCTGCCGTCAGCCGCCCAAGTCATTGCACCGCCTTTGACGATGTCAGGGACCTTTCCAGCGCACCGTAGCACCGCGCCCGACCATTCACCCTTTTGTGCAACCCTTTTGGTCAATGCCGGCCCCGCACCGAGCTAATGTTTGTGCCGATTATTCATTTGTTTATGGCAAGTTTGTGATTTTATTTATTTTTGTGGGTGTTGCAGTACATCAGCGACATATTTCCGCGGTACTGTAGTCGCCACCTTGCGCGTACTTGTGCGTGAGTGTGAGACGTGTTGCATCGTCGTCGTAACGGAACTCCGAGTAGAGGTAGGTCCCCCATTGCACATACCATTAAATTTAGAATTTATTAATTCCTTGATGATTTATTTATTTTAATAAATAGAAAATAATATAAGATAATTAATTTCTAAATGATTATTTGTTTTAAAAAGGAGTTGTTTATTTTATACCGAACACTTGAAATATTTTTTTGGAGAGAAGACACCCAGTAGTGATAGAATGTCAGTTTGGCCTTTAAACATATTTTACAGATTTCCAAACGTGTTTCTGTTTTTAAAGATAAATGATTTCTTCTGAACAAGTGTTTCGGGTTTTCTTGAGAAATGAGGTTTTTCTTTAAAATTGGTGAGGGACCTTTTCTCACATTAATAAAATAAATTATTTTAGAAAACCCACTCAGGGGTGACTCTTGGTGTGCATTAATTTTGTGAGCTGTATCTGATGTTTTTGCATCTTGACTGATTGATTTACATTGTGGGCGCACCCCTGTTTATAGCATGTGTTGACATGGGAACCTGGTATAGTGAGTGAATCTTCTGAGAAAAATTGCTGCACTAGTTTAGATTACACACTGGCTAGTGGCCCTATAGCTGGGGAATACTGAGTTATTGCTGCTATGGGGATAGGGCCCCTCGGTTAGGCCATGCAGGGCTATGCCGGGCGTTAGGGCTTTATGACGTCATCGAGTTAGGGAATGCCTTCAGGATGAGTCAGATGTATAGTACGTTCCGGATTGTTCATGATCTCAAAGGTTCAACCCATGTTTCCTTTAGTGTTTATTTGTATGTGGCAGACAATTTAGAGGTCTAGTATGGTTGCTGGCACATGTGTGCCACCTTTTCCATTTCCATTGGGGTGTGTAGTGTATTATGTGTGGTTTCCCCATTTTTGATGACAACTAAAGTTTGGTCTTCTAAATGGTTTGCAGAAATTTTTTTAAAATGAAATAAACATAATCCTTTCAAACATTAAACTTGTTTTCAAATTAAAAAGGGCAATGGACTGATACATGTTTTAGAAATTAAAGTGTTTTTGTTTGTGAAAACCAATATTTTTTTATATTTAGTTCAAACCTGTAATTGGTAAATACTTCATCTAAAGGCAGTGCATTGGGAATAGTTTGATGGGAACACCTACTGAGTTTTAATACTCACACCTATAGTGTTTTCCAGTTTTTAATTTTTTTGCAGGTTGGCTTGAGCTTGCTCGTCGTGGGAGAGAGTTGGTTGTGGTCTGGTGAGTGACTCTCAGAGTCGCGAGGAGTTTTAAGTCGAGACCAGGTTAGTGTGTTTTTTTGGATGCTCTTTCATTTCAGTGTCATTTATTTACTTCGTGTTATAATTCTTTCCACAACTCTATTTATTTTTATTGGGCGAAATAATTCCCACTTGCTCCCCTGTTGATGCCCTGGTTCTTCTCACCAGCCCGAGAGGATTGGGAACGCCTCTCGGGTCATGTCGCGGACCGGATCGTGTGACCAGTTTAGGGTCGACCCGGGTTGGTTCGTGACAAAATGGTTTCAGAGCAGGTCCGCTCCTGAGCGGTCCTTGTTTTTCAGAGTGCCCATTGCTATCTAGGGTTTTCATGGTAGAAGGTGTATGTGTATCGGGTCTTGAGGCATACATATTAGAGGGAAGTCATGAACCCTTGCTTGTTCAGAACCTCGGGTTACCATCAGATGTTTGGGTTGTCGATGCCTTTTAATTTTTATGGTTTGTTTGGTATTGGGAAATGAAATGAGAGTTGGGAATGTGACCTCTGTGAGGTCGCATGGTCTGGAAAGCCATTTAGAGAAGGAGACTTTACCCTAGAATGATCTCAGTGATGGTGGTGTGACTGGCGTACGGCTGCCAACCATATGTTCGAGTCGTCTATCGTCACTAGTTTCCCTCTAGTGAATCGTCTGGGTTTTCCTTATCTCTAAAAAAAATCGTTGTGAAATGTGTTATTTTGGTATTTGAAAATACAATGAACATGTTTGACCCATCTTTTTGTTTTCTTGTTCCTTAGTGTTTTCCCCCGCGAAGGTTCGATGGATGCCCAAGGTTCAACTTCAGGTGGTGCATCCTTAGAAAATACTCTAGTTGATCAACCCAAGGATTATGTCCTCGAGTTTCAGAAGTTGAACCCTCCCATCTTTTATGGGAAGGCAGGCCCTCTTGAGGCAGAAGAGTGGTTACGAAAGATTGAGAGGATGTTCAGTTTCGTTGGGTTTCCTGAGTCGTTAAAGCTAAAGTCAGATACCTTTATGCTTGAAGGTCCACCCTGGAAATGGTGGAATTCTGTGTATCAAAATAAACCTCAGAAAGATCTCCCTTGGGATTTCTTCAAGTCATCATTCATCCAACAGTACTTCTCTGAAGTGACAATGGTGAGGAAGAGGATGGATTTGTGCGGTCTCCAGCAAGGTGTCATATCAGTGTTGGAATTCTTTCGTCGTTTCCTGGACCTGGATCCGTATGAACCGGGGTATGTTGGAAATGATCCCGTGAAAGCTCATCATTTTGAGCTTGGATTATGTCCTGTACTGCAGTCAAAGGTGGGAGAATTCAACATGATCACTTTCCTTGATGTGGTGAGACAAGCTTTCCTTGTCGAAGCTGAGTTAGATGGAGGACATGAGGTGACGAATCTTCTTCCGTCTTTGAGAAGTTGTGAAGAAGATAGCGATAAGAAGAATGGGAAGCGGCATTATGGTGGTGGAACTAGTAGAGGAATCAAGAGGCCTTCAGAACTTCAGTTGTCTTCTTCATGGCACAATGCCTTGATCTATCACCAGTGCGGTAAGCAGGGGTACAAGAGGCCGATGTGCCCGAATGCTCCGAAATCCTACCACACTTGTGGGCATCTCGACCACTTACAACGATTATGTCGAGGTGTTTTGAAGAAGCCTAATAAATCCATACCTAGCTCGTTGAAGGTCACCTCAACCCATCTGCAAGAGTAGGATGGTGTTTGGAGATCATTTTGGGGTTTTCTTTTTACAGTGTTTCATGGATGTTGTAGTCTTCACCAGTACCGTTTGTGGTGTTTTTTTCTTTCAGTTGTAAGAATGGTTGGGGCTGAACCTCTTTGAAATCGTTGTTCTAATGGATGTGTGTTTTGTAAAATTATTATTCCTGTGTTTTGATTGGGAATGTTTGAAGCCAGACTGCGAGGCAGGAGATGCTTCAATCATCCGGGCTCCAGCCATAGGTCCTGGAGTGATGCTGGCGCGTAGTCAGGTGAACCCCAGTGGTGAAGAAGGGCCTTGGTTTAATCATCATCCTTAGTGTGGTATGGTTTGTGTTCTTTAGAGGGTGTGACATCGTTGGAGTGATGTTAGTTTCGATGCTCTACCTGTAGGGCCCTTCCCTTCTCCCCCTCATGGTGGGGTGTTTTTGGACTGTGTAGAAAATATTCAAACTCAGTTAGCCTCGTCAGTCCTTATGGTGGGGAGACCCATCGTGGGTCTCATTGAATTCAGTTGGCTTATCTCCATTGGTGGGGAGTCCGTTCGGGCCTCCCCGTGTTAGTATTAGAGTTTCATTTCGGGTTTTGTTTTGGTGGCGTTTAAATTGTTCGTGTTTTCAGGATAAGTTACACGTTATGAGAGTTTGTTGTTTGTGTGGATAGACCAACAGGAGGCGCTTATACTTTTGGGGGTGAGTGACACTTACAATGTTTCTTCCTAGGTCTAGGTCTTTTTGTTGCTTCCTGGGGATGGGAAGCATTATGGATGGGAGAATTTTCACGCCCCGACCATTCCATAATTTCTATTTTATTTTATTATTTTCTTGGTTTTAAAAATTTCTGTCGAGGTTCGGGTTGAACACCGAACAACAATTTTTATGTTTTATCGAAAATCCCTATTTTTGAATTGACGTCGTGGAGCGCTCAAGTGGAGGGCATTTCGGAAACCCAGCGCGGCTTTGCGCCATACAGCGGCATTGTCCACTGGTCTTCAGAAATAAATTAAACGAATATGATTTTGTTTTTTTATTATTGTGGTTATGGTTAATAATTTTAATTATTTTTTAATAATTAAGATTATTATTATTATTATTATTATTATTTTATTATTTATTTACTTGTACTTTTATTTTATTCCTTCTTTTTATATATTCTTCTTTCTCTTTTTTTCCATGCGGGTGTCCCCCACGCTTTCCTTCTTCTTCTTTTTTTTCCTCCTCCCCTTCTTCCCGTAGCAGCTGCGCCTCCTTGCTGTTCTGACTCCTGTGTGGCTCCCTCTCGCCTGGCTCATTCCCCAGCCACAACGGCCCCTGCCTTCTTCGGCTCCCTCACACTCTGCCTCGCCTACGCCTTCCGCCAAACCAGCCAGCTCCCTGCTGGCTCCCCACGTACCGCCAACCTTAGTGTGACGCCCATGGCTTCAGTGCTCCAGCAGCGCCCCCTCGCACCCCGCCGCACTGCACTGCTACACGGCGCCCTCTCCTTCTACTGCTGGCCTCCCTCCTACTACGCGCAACCTGCAGCCATATCCCTTCTTCCAGCACCGCTTACCTCACCACATCCCACCCACCCTCCTTTCCTGCGCCAGCAGTATCACCTCTTCCGCTGGTGCGCCCCTACATAACAGGTTGTTTGGCCTCCGACGCACCCACCTTCTGCACCAGAGCACAACCATTAGATGGTTCCCCTCCTTCTTCCACTCCCAGACGCGACCTTGCACTCCCTGCTTTCCCCTCCTTCCCTTGAACAGTAGAACTACTTTTTCCCCTCTGCTCGTAGCAGCACCTCCGCCTACTGGCATCACCCTCGGCTGCGTTTCCAGCAGCACCTGCATCTGCCGACCTTGCCTTCCCAGCTAGATCCCCCTTCCTTGGACGTGCCTCACCTGGATTCCCTCCATCTTGCGCCCCAGTGACCCTGTGCGTATAGGGGGTAGATGGTTATATAAAAACCGGTCAGTCACAGGGTGTCGGAGGTGAGGCTCAGTCCGTTTCTAGCTTAAAAGAGTAGGAATCCCACCTCTGTTAGCGGTTCATGGAGGCAAACGTTTCCCTTCTTGCGGGGCGAAATGTCTTCGAGGATATGCGCATCGAGGTATAAATCGTACCCTGCCCATCGGCCCTTGGTGCTCTGCCTTACGCCTAGCCTCTGCGCTCCAGCTTTGCAGTGACGCCCTTCCTGATATCCCTTTCATTCTCCTTGTACATCACAATACATTTGCCGCTCTGCCTCCCTTGCAGTCCAGCACACCCCTACTTCGCACCTGCAATCCGGCGAGCCCCCGCCAGTGCGACGAGCACATTTCCTGACCAGCGACCCTCCTTTCCAGTGCGCGTTGTTTCCTTATGAACATCGTGCGACCCCTTTTTCATCCCTCGATCATAGCGCGACGCATCGCAAACCCCCAACTACTTCAACCAGGTCTGCCATCAGCCACCCAAGTCATTGCACCGCTGTTGACGACGTCAGTGACCTTTCCAGCGAAGCGTAGAACCGAACCCGACCATTCACCCTTTTGTGCGACCATGTTGTTCATAGCCGACCCCACACTGAGGTAACGTTTGTGCTGATTCTTCATTTTTTTATGGAGTGTTTGTGATTCTATTTATTTTTGCTAGTGTTATAGTAAATCAGTGACATATTTCCATGGTACTATAGTCGCCGCCTTGCACGTACTTGTGCTCGAGTGTGAGACGTGTCGCATCGTCATCGTAACTGAACTGCGAGTCGAGGTAGGTCCCCCACTGCACATACCTTTAAATTTATAATTTATTAATTTCATGACGTTTTATTAATTTTAATTAATTGAAAATAATATAACATAATTAATTTTTAAATGATTATTTGTTGTAAAAAATAGCCGTTTATTTTATACCGAACTCTTCAAATATTTTCTTGGCGAGCAGACACCTAGTAGTGAATGAATGTCAGTTTGGCCTTTAAACATAATTTACGGAATTCAAAATGTTTTTTTAGTTTTAATGATAAATGATTTATTCTAAACACGTGTTTTGTGTTTTCTTGAGAAACGAGGTTTTTCCTTAAAATTTGTGAGGGCCCGTTTGGTAATTTAATAAAATAAATTATTTTAGAAAACCCACTCAGGGGTGACTCTTGGTGTGCGTTGAGTGTGTAAGCTGTTTGTGATTTTTGTGCATTGTGACTGATTGATTTACATTGTGGGTGCACCCCTGTTTATTGCATGTGTTGACATGGGAACCTGGAATAGTGAGGGAATCTTCTGAGAATGATTGGTGCACTATTTTAGGTTACGCACTGGCTAGTGGCCCCATAGTAGGGGAATAATGAGTTATTGCTGCTATGGGGATTGGGCCCCTTGGTTTGGCCATGCAGGTCTATGCCGGGCGTTAGGGAATTATGACGTCATCGAGTTAGGGCATGTCTTCAGGATGAGTCAGATGTATAGTATGTTCTGGATTGTTCACGATCTCCAAGGTTCGACCCATGTTTCTTGTAGTGTTTATTTGTATGTGGAAGACGATTGAGAGGTCTAGTATGGTTGCTGGCCCATGTGTGCCACTTTGTCCATTGCCCATGGTGTGTGTAGTGTATTATGCGTGGTTTCCCCATTTTTGATAACAACTGAAGTTTTGTCTTCTATATGGTTCGCAGAAAATGTTTTAAAAAGAAATATACATAATCCTTTTAGACATTAAACTTTTTTCCAAATTAAAAAGGGCAATGGACTGATACATGTTTTAGAAATTAATGTGTGTGTGTGTGTGAAAACCAATATTTCAGTATATTTAGTTCAAACCTGTAATTGGTAAATTCTTCATTTAATGGTAGTGTAGTGGGAATAGTTTGTTAGGCACATCTACTGAGTTTTAATACTCACGCCTATAGTGTTTTCTTGTTTTTTGTTTTGTTGCAGGTTGGCTCGAGCTTGCTCACCGTGGGAGAGAGTTGGTTGTGGTCTGGTGAGCGACTCTCGGAGTCGCATGGAGTTTTTGGTCGAGACTAGGTTAGTGTGTTTTGTTGGATACTCTTTCGTTTCAGTGTCATTTATTTACTTCGTGATTTAATTCATTCCACTACTCTGTTTATTTTTATTGGGCGAAATCGTTCCCAATTGCCCCATGTTCATGCCCTAGAGCTTGTCGCCAGCCCGGGAGGATCAGGAATGCCTCTCGGGTCATGTCGCGGACCGACTCGTGTGCCCAGTTTAGGGTCGACCCGGGTTTGTTCATGATAGCCTGTTAGTAGCAGCACCCTCTAGTCTATTATCCATATCTAGATTTTAGAAAGAAAATTTAATGAGATAAAAAATTTAGAACTAAAGAAAATTTAAGATCATTAAATATGCAACTAAAATCACAGTTTAAAAATAGAGTATTTCAAAAATTGTTGAACAAAAACTAATCCTTTGATACCAAATGTTCGTTGGAGTGGACACTCAAGATGGGGGTGAATTGAGTAATAATTAATATTTCTGTTAAAATATTGTCTAGGTAAAATCCCCCGATTTATAAAATAAGTTAAACTGTAGTGAATTTATACAGATTGTAAATGTTCACTTATATTCTCAAAGATTGATTAGGTCTCAGTTAATTTAACCACATGATCAAACTAACATTTGAAGCTAACGTATTGATTTAAAATAAGTGTAAACACTTTCTAATTTAACTATCAAAGTAGCTTCAAAATAGTTTTTTTATTTCAAAGTAATAGCAGCGGAATAAATATAATATATGTAGTATACTTTAAACTTAAATAAAAGTTGTACAACAGATATTACAGTAGGTTCAGTCTCAAGCCGAGACATAGTCCTCTTAAATATATATTAATTTGATCCACACCCTGGATCGGGGTTAAAAACAGTTTACAAAACTGTCCAGGCCATGTTGGGACCTATACCGATGTTCTTCGTGGGAAACAAAACAATGACCCGGTCATACAAGGACCTCTTCCAAAGTTGACGTGGGTAAATAGAAGTAAAGAGAATTTGGGTGAGGATTTTGATATCCTCCAGTTCAGTGGAGGAGACAGTGTGTGTAAAGATATAAAGAGTACACCACAATGCTCGAAATTTAATAAATAAATCACGTAGAGAAGATATATGAGAGATTAGAAAGCTCTAGTGATTATCAATGCAGCTCTGGTCTCGTTGGATTCAGAAGGAAAGATTCTGAGTCCTTCTCTGGTTTTTCTGTTGAAAAATAGAGTTTCATAGATTAGCTTGACTTATTTAGGAGAGAGAACGATATCTTGATTCGTTGTGTGTTCTTCAGCAGTATTGGATTGCACTCATGAGAGTTCTGTGAAAGACTTGCAATATCCTTCTTGTTCGGATTGTTCTTCTTGTTCATCTTAGTGCACTCGGGTGTATGTAAGTTCGTATCGATGTTTCTTGTTTCTTATTACTCATTGCACGTGAACTACCTCCAAGTATTTCTTATATTCCATCAGTTCTGGTAGTAGGAATGATTCCCTTTTCATAAGTACGAGACAAGGTTTCCTGACATGCCAACTACTATAATTAAATAACATTAATTGCATTAAAAACTACAAATATGATTGTTAGCATTATTTAAATAATATTGAAAAAAACTTATGAAACGGTGTCATAGTGATTATGGAAATAGTGTCTTCTTCACGGTATGTGGTTACGGTATGAGCTTTATGGTGTGAGCATCACGGTGTCTGGTCACGGTGTCTGGTCACTGTGTCTTGTCACGGTGTCTGAGTCATGGTGTTTGATTCACGGTGAGTCCTTCACGGTGTCTGGTCACGCTGAGTAGTCACGGTGTCTGGGTCACGGTGTCTGATCACGGTGTCTGAGTCACGGTGTCTGAGTCACGTTGTCTGAGTCACGGTTTCTGAGACACGGTGTCTATGTCACAGTGAGTCCATCACGGTGAGTCTATACTTAGAAAAATATCTGTATTTGAACAAAGATAGTGATATGCAGAATATGGATTATGTTTAATCACGAGAGAGTAAAAGATCATGAATCATAAATATAAATGTGTGATAATATATGTGAGATTTAGGATCATGCATATGACTTTCCAATAATAGAGAAAGTAATTAACATTAATAAGATTTGTTATTATTAAAACATGATGTGTTGCTATTATTGAGATTGAAGAGCATTAGCAAGATGTGAAATGAAGATCGAGATTAATTAACAGTAAAGATATTTGTGATCATTAAAACATGATTAGCACATGAGGAGTCCAACAATCTGTTATACAGTGATGGTTATAGCATCTACAGATCTGACTATAAATTCTTATATGTGTGTAGTGATTTTTTAGTGTCCTAATTGGTATTTATATACTCACCCATACTTTGTTTTTTCTAGAATTTGTTCAAAAATAGGAGCATGATTCCACTTTTGAGGGTTTCCTAGTAGGAAAAGGTCTGCGTGGATAATATGCAGAGCATGTTAGATTGTGGTGTTTTACTAGGAGCTTTAATTTTACATAGACATCAACTTTGGGGTAGTTTAGACTCTTTATAGTTTTATTTGGGCTTCTATATAAAATATTTTTCTATTTTCTACACTATATAGTCATACAATTTTGAAGGATCTTATATATATGTATGTATTAATTTCAATAATTTTAAATTTCGGCATTATATGTGCTTGTAGATGTGTCTTTATGATCATGTACTTTTGGATAATTCCTCACGTTAATAGGATTTTTTTGCATGATGTAGCTTTCTAACCCTTAGCTTATTATAGGATTTATTAGGGCAGTCATGGGACACATCAGAGTGGGTTGGGTCATGGTAGAGTGGTATTGCTGGAGTCAGTTCAACCATAGGACAAGAGGAAGTGTGTTTGGTTTTTGGGAAACAATGTTTAGTTTTTCATTATCATATTTTAGGATAGGGACTCTAGTGTGTGTGCATTAGCTAGTGAATCCATACAACATGGGTCTTATCACCTAAATTTTGAATCAATACACATAAATTATGGTTGTAGAGAATATTTTGGTACATGAATAATATAGGAATGGGTAGTTATTTTCCTGTCCTTATTGATTCAGCTCCCTTGATATTACCTCTTGAATTTTTTTTGCATTTTTTCATTCAAGTTTCCTTCATATAAGCAACACACATAGATTCCCATTCCCAACCAATATAGTGATCCATCATGTAACATTGTACTGGTATAAGGGCTTGTATTGGATATTTCACATTCAGGTGGTTTACTAGATATAACACTACATGTTGACCAGATTCTTATGCCAGTATTACCATCTAAATATATATGTTTGATAGGTGTGTTGATTTTTTTTAGATGCAACAACTTCCAAGGATTTAGGGTGATCTGGACCCCCAGGTGGCATAGAAATAGATAGAAGTAGTCACTCACATTTTTCACCTTTTAAGAACACATGAGGATTAGATGGAGGTCCTCATGGTGAGTCTTCTCCAAGGATCTAATGATAAATGGTTGAGCTTCGTGACCCAATCACATGATGAAATATCTCTCTAATGGGTTGAAACTCTTTTCTGGGGGGATTTCTATCAGGCCACAATGTATTGGTTATTTGAAAAAGAGATTTTTAAACTACAGTAGGTATGTATAATTGTGGTAGAGTACTTAGTGAAATTTCATGATCTATCACATTATTTCATTGATATGGTTTGGGATCATTTATATAGAGCTCATAAAATTTATAAATGCTTTATCTGAGACATCAAGGCTTCAGTGGTATCCATTTTCATTCCCACCAATGCTCGTGTGATTTAGTGAGCCTTAGAGGTGGGGATATTTCTAGAAGTGTAGTCACTAACTGTGGGTACTAGTTGGGGAACCTAGTTACTGATACATCCACAGCATGTGGAAGACATCATTCCCATTGATCCAATAATGTTAGGAACATCAGTAGGTTATCCCATTATATAGGTTTAGTGATGCAGTTATCTAAGTGGGGATTGAATCTTCCAAGGGAGAGGGTTTGTTTGGATGTGACGTTCTGGGATATATGGTTTGGGATTGTCTGACTCGTCATAATTTAGATCATGAAATTTTCAATTGAAATCTAAAAATGAGATAGAAGAAAGAGTATAATGATCAGTATGGTGGGAGAAATTGATGAGGGTATGGTAGGACAACATGAGTTATTCATAGGATTGACATATGACTACCAACACCACCTTGTGGTTCGTCCTGGGCACAAGGATCTGTTGGAAACAAATTTGGATTGTTGTATTATATGGTGGACTATTACCCAATGGATCAATTTATGATACGAGCTATGATATTTGAATTTACAACATCATCTACTATATTTATTGACAGAATTTCATTTCATTCCTTTCATTCCATATCATTTTCTTGGGATATAGATATTCTATATGAGGCCATGGCAAAACCCTTGATGTTGGAGACTCTGAGAGATATTTAATTAGGATTCAGTGATTAATAAATATCCACTAATGATGATTAATTAACTATTTAATTAGTAGAGAATATTGTGATGATTATCAAAAATTTACCTAATGTTTTTCTATCACTAACTACTAGTACATGATGAGGAAATTATAATGAAAACATTATAAAGACCCTTTATTAACATTAGGTACTTGGTGATGTCTTTCGGCTTGAAAAATGCCCCAATAGTGTTCATCGGACTCAAGAACCGGATTGTTTCTCTATTCAAAGGTTCGTTCATAGTGGTATGTATTAATTAAATCCTAATGTATTTAGAATACAAGGAACACCAAACGAGACACATCAGGATGGTCTTGGACACATTCCTATAACACCATATTTAGGGGAATCTCAAAAGGTGTTTGGTTTGTATTTGAGTGTTCTACTTTTTGGAAAACATTACCTCTATTGTTGGAGAAGTAGTTAACCTGTAAAAGGATGAGATAGTTCATGATTTGAAGGCACCCAAAAGTATTAAAAAGGTGTTGGGTTTCCATGTTTTGGAAGGTTAATATCATAATATTGTAACCAATCTCTCTAGACAGATGGCGCCCTTGAAATCAGTGAATAGTAAGTCTATTCCATTCGTGTTTGAAGATACCTTACATCAAAGATTTTCGGAGCCACAGAATGTTTTGACGAGTTCTTCAATAACAGTATTTCAATATGAGGGTGTCAAGTATTTGTTTTTTTCAACACATTTGGTAGAATACATGTTTTTCTTCTTCTAGAGACATAGGATGTTATTAAAAAAATTTCACATCAACTAATACCACATGATAAGAACAATAGAACCAAAAGACTTGAGATATGAGAAGTATTCTTCTAACTAATGGTGTTGATACACTACCTGATTAGAGAGTGGTATATCATTTTCCCTAGCCACATGTGTATTAGATATATCATCTCACAAAATAGACATAACTTGAGATAGAGTTTATGGATAGAGTTTTTGTAGGATAATGATTATAACAATATGTATACTCATGGGATGAGGAATATAGTCTTAAAAAGTGTAATTGGAAGATATATTTATCATATGTTAGAGGAGGATTCGAATTAGTTAGACTTCATATATCTACTAGACATTCTCCTTATTAATATTCAAATGTTTGAGGGCATGTTTTCTTTTTCAGTTTATGGATGATCGTACCATTGATTTTATTGGAGGAGGTGATGAAGAAGTTATTTATATCCTATATGTTGGAATATCAAGGCATGGAGATGATGTACCATGAACAATTACAATAGATTTTATTTCAATGCATCAAAAATTTAGTTTCATAGTTTTTTTCTCAATGATTAAATTGATAGCTGATGAGGAATAAGCACCATGTTCATGATAGTTTATCTCAAACTCATGAGATTTCATAGTTGATGTTGGACAAGATCTTATTTTGCTTCATGAAGTTATTACCAGATACATCCATGGGACCCAAACCCATATATGTTATCATATACATATTCATAATGTTTTCCCACTTCCCGTATATTCTAGATAATAGTTTTGTAGAGATCATTAGATACCTCTAAATGAATGAGAGAGTCTCACTCTCTTGATTTCCCTTGATGGTTTTCTATGAACACGATTAATTCTTAACATATTAGTGGTGGATGGGATTGAGGGATGGTTTTTGGAATCATCTATTCTTTTTATGATAATTTCTCCCCAAGAAAAAATGCGAGACATATTGAACCATTCTAGACTCGGAAGACATATTATTGTTTATTATATTGTAATATAGACATAGTTGTGCGGACCACCAATACTTTGTGAAGTTTTTTAATGAAAAAAACAAACATTCTACCATTATCATGACACTATTTGTGGATTTTTATGAGTTACCCATTGGTTTGACACTTTTTTGCACTGATTCTTTAGATTCAACACCCATGGGTCTATTGTTGTTTGAGATACTATATTAATGGAATAGATCACCAAGGAGATGATAAGGACAGAATTGAGTTGTCATGATTCATATTTAGAATGATGAAGGAGACCTATGGATAATTAAGAGGGAGAAAATGTGTTCCTAAAGGTCTGACCATAATGTGTATTGGTTAGATATGGTCGTGGAAACATGTTATCTCCAATATTCAATAGCCTCATT
This sequence comes from Viscum album, assembly GCA_963277665.1. Taxonomy (NCBI): domain Eukaryota; kingdom Viridiplantae; phylum Streptophyta; class Magnoliopsida; order Santalales; family Viscaceae; genus Viscum; species Viscum album. Next base: position 2,143,865,340 of record OY728132.1, read on the forward strand.
CTGATTTATTATAGATTAAGTGAGGTAATGTACTACTTTTTCTTTACCACCATTATCAGACCAAGTACATGAAATCTTCAACATTTCAAAACTACGTGGGTAATTTAACAAAATTTCACATGTTATCAATAGGGTCAAGTTGGACGTCATTGATGGTGACAACAATGTTGAGTAACCAGTGGATATTGAGGATCGGGATGAGACAAACATTGCTGGGAAAGAGATTACCCTAGTGTTTTTGTGATAGAAGCATCAGAATATTCATGAGACAACCTGAGATAAGGAGGCATAGATTTGTTCATATTACCCTCATATTTTTCAGAATGTTTCAAATTATAAGGAAATAATACCTAATTTGGGGATTATGTAATGAATTTTATTTTATAGGTATAATTTTCTAATATTATATTAATGATTTTGGAGTCCATACTTTGATAAATAATATTATTTTGAGGCCATGTATTTATAGAAGAATTATTGAAATATATAAATCTATTAAATATCACACACATGAGGTTTTCCAAAAAAATCAAATTACACATTAATGGGGTCCCAGATCAATAATTTAATGACACTATTGATTTCAGAATGTAGTTTTCAACATATGAATGACATTAATATTTTTATGGATGATGTTTGTGAAAATATAATATTGGGAATAAATAAATAACATTAATTTACTTATTTACAAGGTTTTTTATTTATACGCATCATCAAATTAATCATTTAAGTTCAAAATTATTTGTTTTTTCTAGGGATGACCTCTTAACCATGGGGACCATGAGATTGAATGAAGAGATATTTCTTAGTGGAAAAAATAGACCATGATATAATCATGGATTATATGGGAAACGGTGTTCATGGATCTCTCTAATGATGGAAATGTAATATTTCTTCATCAAAAATAAATTCAAACTCAAGGATGGATGTTTGATTCTATTTTTTAATCCATTTTCCTAGTCCCATATAAACAAGAATAAATTCAATGAATACCACTAATAAATTAATTATAGATTGTATTTAATTTATGGAAATTCTTATTAGTTAGTTTTGATTTATCCCCCTTCTATTTCCATTTTCAACAATAATGTATCGAGGCCAAATGAATAATGCATGAGGTTTATTCATCATATTTTTTAATTTATGTATTCATATAATATATACTCATTTAATCATAATTGGTATCTATCTCGCCCAATAATTCAACCAATTCTTGGTTTCTAATCATTGCATGACCACTCTTCACCACAATGGATTGAAACCACATGTACAGAACGTGATAGGGGTGTGGTAAAGAATCAATGATGAGGATAGATAGATCATATGAGAACAAGACATAATTTGGTGTTATTAATTTCTTCCATGTGATACATGGAATAACTACATATGGTGTGCAAAGAAGACTCTCTAGTGTATTTTCATCCCAGAATCCAGATCTAATGTGACTAAGGCCTTGTCTAACCACTAATATATACAATTTTTTGAAGATGGTGGATTTGGTGAAGTAGTGGATGATGTGTTTGATAGACTTGTAGATATGTATTATATCACAATACATAGTGTGAAATGTAATGTTACGCATTGTGAGGACCCCAAACAATGGAACTATAGTTTAGAAATTATTTAAGAATAACATGTCTTATGACTTGATAACAAGAAATTTGACCCCTCTATGAAGGCATAGAATGTACCTAGAAAAGTACATAGACACCACCAAGATGTACACAAGTATAGGAACTATGTGTACTTGTAAATGGACATGGACACCAATACACATGATTAAACACATACATAGACAACAATAAAAGGACATGTCCTTGTGGCACGATGTTGGTGACATGTGTCTCTATAAGTTGTGTACACTTTTTACAAACTGTGTAATTGGAGACGTAAATTTCATGTGAGGATTTTCCACAATGTAATATTTGGGGTAGTTGTACATGTCATATGCCCATTTGAAAGGATGTGTACCCCTATTCTAAAGAGTTTTTAGCTATTTGTTTCGTTATTTTGGACAAATGTGGTTTGAGTTAGTCTATTGGTCTATTCCTTTGAGGGTACATTGTGGAATTAAATCCATGTCACATAATTCTGTTCCTATATACTAGATAATTCATAGACGGTGTCATAGGGTCCCTCCCAAACACTAAAGTGAGATCCCAGATCATCTAGGTCCCAAAGTTGGGGTTTGTGGAATCCATATGACATCTCTGATTGAGGAATTGATCCCCATCTAGTTTTTCTTATTTGTAAGGTTTGTGGAATCATTTTAACATGATCCTATAAATATTTTGTTGATCCAGATTTGGTTGGTATTATACCATAGAAGTTTGAGGTATGTCCCACAATCTGTGTATCTAGGTTATCTCAATCCAAGGAGAATTAATTGTCATGGAAAAACGAACTAGAACTCTCTGTTGACTATCTTTTATGATTACATGGACTGTGGATTGGGTTATCATTGAACAACAGTTTACTTGAGAAGAATCATGCATTTGGAAGTCGGTTATGACCACCTTATGTTTTGGGGAATTTCTGGATTATTTTGTTGTTATTATATTATATAATCATTTTTTTATATTTTAATGATCTAAATAAAAATGGCTCTTTAGGTGTAGTGTTATTGTGCTTTCTTACTTAGTATTAATATAAGAACCCCTATAAGGGATTTTCCCAAACATGTTGTACCTTATGAAAATGTCATCCCATTTGATGTTATTCTATGAAGATAGTCTGTGGGTGGAGCATTGTTGGATCTTGTCACACCGTGTTATTTTATAGAGAGTTTACATTTGATGTAGACTTCGTCCATATAAGATGTTTGACTCCTTTTAGTTTTTTATTAGTCTTGTATCTACCCCTATTTCTTATTTCAATACATTATTTTTATACCTCATTATTATATCATATAATTTTTTATGAATTTTTTTAGTTTAATTATATTTCATCATTTTTAGGCTTCAATATGTGTGATGATTACATGTTCTTTATACAAATGGGTCACATTTCTGGAATTTGTGTAATAGCCCAAAATCCACACATCCCGATTTGATGCTAAAGACATAAACATTTCAAATGTGACAAATTTTTTTCCCTAAAAACATAAAATATCTAATCTAAATAATATATCTCTAACATAACAAAGAACATTTTTTGTTTATAGTTTCATTGAATTAGGAAAAAATCATACATATCAAAGAATAATAAACAATTACCCGTAAATATATATTTTCTCCCAAAATTATTTCATGTCTAGGTCCCTTTATAGATATATCTCACTCATAATGTATATTTATAAACTATGGATAAAAAATAATAAGAATGGGTGAGCTCAGAATAATATTAAGTGTAAATAAGTGAGTTTTGTAGGAATAATAATGAAATTAAGGGAATATGAACATCAACATAACATAATAATGTCCTAACATTCATATCAAAAATCATATACATGATTATTACAAAATATATTGGCTGTTTATAAGCAATAAATGGAGAGAGATTGATGAGAATAGTCTATGAATGCATTCAATACGAATAAGACATATAATATGTGGAAAATGTATAAACATGTAATATCAATACCAATACGCCAAGGGTCCTTTCAAAACCATTTTATGGAACATCATGGGGGTCCACGTGCTAGGTGGGAAATAAAACCATACCCAACCATTGTCCTCTCTTTAATATGGATCAGGTTATTCCATTTTTACATAGTGGCGCAACCCATTTAATTTTTTCCATTTATCACCCAATGAGATACAAATCATAACTCTATACATTTGAGGGTGATATAGGTCCCAACCATAAAAAAAGAAATCCATACAATGCATTACAGTAGATAGTATCTCATTCATCATAAACCAAACATAACCATAAAGAGAATAAAGATATTATCCTTGAATATTAATCCCATAAAATCATCAGTAAAATCCAATTATTTTATGGTAAATGAATAATGATTTTGAATGATTATTCGAAATAATTTGGTAAAAAATATCTTTTATACATAAAAAATGGATTTATAAATCATAAAATATTTATAAAATTATTTCCACTGAAAATATACATTCAATATAATATAGAAATATTCTATATCCATTTAATTTATCATTTAAATCATTTCCATGAAAAATCATAAATGATCATTATAAACATGAAAATTTTATTTGAAAATAATTTTTTGAATAAATAATAATTTCTGACATAACAGAGAATAAAATTACATAAAACATATAATATAGAAAAAGAATTATATTTATGATACAACATTTAACATGGAATTATATAGACCTTATATAACAATATAGGGTAGTAACATAACATCTTTCTCAATGAAAGAACATTGCGACAATATTCCCATATCGAATGATAATGTTTGAACCGTAAACCCTGTGAAAGTGAGATAAAAAATTGATATGTAAATAATGATAAATTAATAAATAATGATGATATATTAATTACATGTTTTGTATATTAACTACATAAAATAAATGAGTGGTGAATATGGAAAAAGTCTCATAAAAATAAAATTGAGGATGAGAATCCAATTACATATAACATATCAATGAATTAGAAATTAATCAAATGAATAAATTATGTGAATTCACATTAAATATTTTTTTTTGTAAATATGAAATTAAAATATAAAATCTCTTTTCAAACATAATCATAGAGTTAAATATTCAATGAGGTAGTAGTTTAACCGAATGAATGGAAATTGAGATAATAATTCTATTACCTTTTCTCTGATTCCTTTAATACAAATATAAATATTTTCTACATTTGTTTAAATATTTTTATTTATATTTACCATAACCATATTAATATTTATTATTTCTAAAATTGTCCAATTATATGATATTACCATACATTTGTTTATAATATTTCTATATCACCCTTTGTTCGGGTGTTAACTGCTTCATTTTTCAATGCATTTTTTTCCATTCAAGTCTCACTTGAAGTGAATAGTATAATATTATATAATATAAAGAATGATATTGAGGTTATATATATTTCATATTTAATTTTTATATAAATTTATCTAATCATTCATTAATTATAAGGATGAAAAAATAATCACATCACTTCATGGACGTGGTGTTCCCAATAAAAGCACGAGCGATAAAATCATTCAATAAATGGTATAATACAAAGGAATTTTATGTTCAATTTTATTAAAACCAATATAATGATATAATTAATTTCAATAACTATTATTTTAATCAATAAATCAGTCTAGGTAAAATAGTGATAAAAAAAAGATTACACCACTGTGTGGAGATAGTTAAGAGAACATATCTATTTGTGGTGCTTTAGTTTTTCATAGGATAGATAAAAAGTGGAATATTTTTATACCCTTATAATTAAAACATCTATTAATATTTTTGTTATTATATTAGTATCATTCTAATGTAAAAATCATGTTAGTAGTTTTTGGAAGATGAAATAAACATGAAAAATGAGTAAGGATGATTACATCTTCATCAGTGAACATCCTTTAGATATCCTATTAGAAACAAGAAGATTATTCTTTTAAAAATTCCAATACCACAAGAATGTGGATATGTATTTTTAGAGGTGATGTTTTCTTATTATGGACATGTTTTATTTATCAATTTGAGGTGAATAATTGAAGGTGTACAAGCCCTTTTTTAATTTAGGATAGGGGTACAGTTGAAATGTTCCCGAAATATTAAATAATAATAAATTAAAAAAACACAATAACCACAAAATGTAATTAAGTCAAAGAAATAATCGGATATGGTTTTAATTTTATTAAAAAATATATTTTATTAATGTTCTGATATCAATGTAAACCATTTATTTTTCATTAACCCATAATTAACCTATAGCAATTTTAATTACGGTAACATCTTTTTTCACAATTAAAAGGTTTTAATTTTTACTAATGTGATTTAAATTAGACAATAAATTATAATTTATTAAATTTCTATACTATACATTAATTATTATTTTTATTTATTCAATACTTTTTCAAATAATTTTAATAAAATATAAAGTTGATAAATAATAATTAATATTAATTTACACAAAATTGATTACATGGATATTTAATAATTTCATATATACAAGTTATGTTATAATTTATTTTATATCCCTATGATGCCAATTTAATAAATAAAAATAATTGATCAAATTAATTTTCAAAAAATATATTCATTTTAATATTTTTGAAAACATTTATGTAATATTTTAATTATTAAAATAATTACTAGATGTACTTGTTGTAATAATTTAATATACATGTTTGTTCAATGAAAATATTTATTAATATTAGAAGAAAAATATAAGTAATATTTATTTATGGCAAATTTTATAGTATAATATATATTGTCTGTATACCAATATTACATATGATATAGTACTTAAAATGCGAAGATGACATCTTTGAAAATTTTTAAATAATATATTTTAAATATCATAATCTCATCTATGAATCCCAAAAATATGGAACCAATTTATCATGAAAATAATTTAATTTATTAAAAAATTTACATTTATATTCACTCAGAACATACCTTTTTCCCCAATTGAGCATAAGGGATATTTATGATAAAGAAAATGGTATTGTGTAAATTTCGTTAATTTTAATATTATATAATTAATTTTCACTAAAAAGTTTCCATTAAAAAACATATTATAGATACATATGTGTAAATTATTTAATCAGATTCATCAAATTAATTTTCTCCATCTATTATGGTCATTCTTTATCCCTTTATAATGACATTTTTAACCTATAGTACCCAATTTAACTTTTATCATAGTAGAAAATTTTAACAGTGTTACATTTCATATCGGAAAAAATATGAAAGAAAAATATATTATAAATTTGGAACTTATTATTATAAATGTGGAATAAATATAAAATATTCATTTCATATAATATGAAGACAATAATTTAAAATTAATCATGCAAACATGTTGAAACAAAATGTTTATAAAGAAATGTTCGAAAGTTTGAACTATTTTTTATATATTTCTAATGTGATATTTATGAAAATTTTCTAATATAAAATAAACTAAATAAAATAGATCTAATAAAACATTTAAATGAATCAAAAACATAATTTCTCACCATAACAATTTTACATTAAATATATATTTTTAATAAAATTTCAGTATTTTTACTATTCATCAATACCCAAAACATATCAGAAAAATACAAAAAATTTAACCAAAGTATATTATTATATAATGATTTTATAAAATCGGTTTATTTACCAAAATATAATATATAAATGTGTTAAAAACGATTTAACACAATATATATATCATGAGGAGGAAGACTGTCTTTTTAGAAAATTCACATTTTAGGAGTAAAATTGGAGTTTTTCTTATATCATGTAATGAAAAAATAAAATATGAATGCTCAAAATCACATTTATTAGATATATATATAGTTAATATAATCAAACAACTGTGTTTTCATATTTTTTTGTATAAAACACATTTGTGCGCATTTAAATTGTTTTAAAGAAACAAATATTTTTATTTTAGAAAGACTTTGATATTCATTTATAAATAAATGGTTCCTGGAAGAATATATTCTATATACATGTATAAATCATTTTTTTATAATTTAGTTAATCATTTTCACATCCAATATTAAAATGTATTTGTTTAATTATCTTATATAAATAATTAAAAATTTGTTTCTTTAAAGATAAATATTACATGTAACATAAGACATGAAAGGGAAAAAAAATTTATAAAAAATAAATATGTTTCATAAAAATAATAGGGTGTTACTACATTCCACCTCAGAACTGGGTTCCAACTACTGGCCAAATAGAGGCAGGATTAGGGTAGTCAGGGGTTGGACATTAATTAGTCAGTTCAGGGCAATTATGTTATGCATTCATAAATACATATGTAAGAACAAGTCATATAGAGATACAATATTTATGGAAAATAAAATTTTCCTATTGATCAAATTGAAATTAATGATCTTCATAAAATCAATATATTTTATTTATACAATGTTATAATATATTCGCATTAAATGTATTAAATTAATATTAGGGGGATTTATAATATGGTAGGATATAACACCATGATACTTCTATATATAATTATTCATTAAGGGAATATTATTTTTAATATCATGTACCACACAGAATATTGATCTTAAAGGGGCTATGATATAATATAGAAATGTTATAATTTAATTTAGTCCACTATGACTAGCATGTTTGTTTTGAAGTGATGAATATGAATAAAATCATTATGAAATATATACATATATATTTATCGTATATATTTAATGAATTTGATAATAAATCATAAATTTATTTTTAATTAGTATAAAATGAAGATACATTTTTTATATGAAAATTAGTTTTTTTCCAAAAAACCAGCTTTTTGTGTGATTAATTTTTTGATTTTACATATTAAATTATAAACTATTAGTAAATAATAATAATTATTAGATAATTAAATTATGTATCCAATTATATATATTATGATCCATTTGATTATAGTTAATTGATATGATATGAGAATAATGTTGTTTATGCTTCGAAAACATATATCAATCAAAGCGGTTTTCATTGAAATTTATCTATTGATATATAAATAAATATCATATCTATTGTAAATAAAAAATTATTAAATAGATATCAATTTTGAGTTTTTCTTGTCATAATAATCACTGAATTCATTCAACATATTTTTCTAAATATATAAATTTTTTTTGTCAATTTTAAAAACATTTGATTTTTGATAAATTATCATTTCTATTAATTAAATAATGTTTTTAAAAAAGAATCATTTTGTTTTTGAGTTTTTTTTAATTAAAACTTCTTCCAATTTATTTAATAAAATAAACATAATAACATATTAATAATCGTTAAACTGGATTATGTTTAAGATATTTGTTTTGTTGAAAATCAGAATTCACTGAAAACTCTTTTCCATTGTAATTTTAAAACATATAATAAAAATTATTTATTTTAATAATACAAATGAATTATTGGAAAATAGATTTTATATTGGTAATAATGGAGATTAATATTTTTAAATAGTAAAATTTCAATTTTTTTCATAATGAATAGAAACACTGGAGTACGTTTATCACTATGGTGATGGGTAAAACATGTTAATTATGGGTAATAATATGGTATATAGTTTAAAAATACCAAATAAGGCAAATATTCAATATTTAATTATATAAATTCAGCTATAAACATATGAAATTTTAATGTATTCTATTTTTCACCATTATACTTTTATTAATACATTTATATTATTTTATATTTAGAAAATTTTCAAAATGACACACTCTCTCTATCTATCATTCAAAATATTTAATATGTTTTAATAGGTATTAAAAAATATATTATTTATTAAAATAAATTATGTAAAATTTTAATAAATTATTTTTATGACATTAATTTATTTTTATTTGTTATAGATTTTATAATATTTGGGAATGATTACCCATCACCGACGTGGCTCTTTAGAAATTAGTACAAAATGAAATAATTGTTTTTATGAAATTTAATTATAATATATTTGGGATAAATTATGGCATCCAAAAAAATTATTGGAAATTTATTATTTGTAAGAGGTGGTTAAGTATTTAATATTCTTATTTTATTGTTAGGTTGATCCATTAAATTCTTGAAACGTTAATTGTTTATATAATGAAATTAATGTTATTTAATTTCAAAAAAAAAATTACAATCAATTATCAAATTGTAACAATATTATATTCCAACATTTGTGTTGGAATAATCAGATAAAATCATTAAATTTTTATATATGTTCCAATTTTTTCTTTTTAAGTTACTTTTATGACTCTCAAATAGGGAAAAAATTTTACCCTAGTTATGGATAAATGGGGATTAAATGATTTATCAGAAATGATAATTTTTAATTATCCCTAAAGAGATTCTTATATTATATTTTTTTATAATATTAATAACTTATCCAAATTATATAATATTATTTATCACTTTTGATCAATTTTTTTGGAGTAAGAAATATTTTATATATTAATATTTACAATATTTATACTATTTCTACCAACCTAACAAATAAAAAGGAACTAACTCTCCTATCATCATCACATTTCATGATAAATTTAGTTCACATAATCTCAACCAAAAAAAAATTCTGTATTAATTATCCATTTTGTAGGGATAATTGTCATCCTCAAATACTAACATATGATTTATTAAGGTGTAGTCGATGGGATAATTTCTAAAGAAGTGGTAAAATTTATATCTGAGGCATTTAAAATTATTTTTCATCCACCTGTTACATTCTATCCTAACCATTGTGATATAATAATATAGGTTTCATTCGTATATGTAAATGTTATTATTATTATCTTACAATCCATATTATTCTTTTTTCAATATAATTGAACATGAGAGTATCGATAGTGTGTACATACAAACCACCACTTTCCTGAAGTGGTGTATTTTTATTTCTTCACAATCTTTCATGGATATTTATTACAATTTTTTAATAATAATAAATATAATATTAATGAAATTATGATGATTTTATAAATATAATATATTACATAACTTTTTACCCTTGAACCTATTAGTAAATGATAATATCCCCCTTGTGTATGAAAAAAATATCAACTCCATGAAGTGATAATACTATTTTTTCCATTATAACATGTCATAAATACCAATAAAATTATTTCAAATTTATAAAAAATATAATTTTTTAATGTCGAATATTCAAGAGAATATCAATCCATGATCCCTTAAACCATCGTTAACCTCTCAATTCCATTTTTTCAATTATTAACTGAACAACCTCAAAATGTTATGTTTAAATTCAACATTTTAATAACTGAATAAATCATGGTAATGAATTAAATAAAAGTAATTATTATAATGATATAAAAAAGAAAATGGTTTAGTAATAATTTATAAAACTAATATAGTTATATTATTTATTAGATAAATATCACACACATTTTTTTTTACGTGAGATTAGGGATTACCATTTCACATTTTTTTATTTAATTCATATGAAATATTCCCCAATTATTCCTTCAATGTGGTGTTTATAACACACCGTGAATTGGATATATAATGAATCAACTTATATTAATGGCATTGAATTTTTCATTTTAATTATTTTATTTCTCGGGTTTATGATATAAATGTTTTCCATGTTGTAAGGGTTTTAGGTTACAATAATAGGTATTTTTTGGATAGTTTATTATATAATTTTGGATCATAAAATCATATGATATATATATCCAAAAACAGTTTTATTTTATTTAAATTTTTATATTTTTTTAAAATATATGTTTTCTTTTCATTTTTTACAATATAAGAATATAGTAGTTGGAAATCATTATATAATTAAACATTAAATTATTTTTTATTTAGTCATGAATAATTTAATTCCATATCCATATTTTTTGTGTGTTTTATATAATTTTTTTAGTAGTCTCTAATGAATTATTAAATTTTTTATCTATTATTTACATTTTATAAAAAAATTAAATGATATCATCCGGTTGTTTTCATACTAAGGTGGTTTTTACTAATGGTGTTCTCAAAATAATTATTATTCATTTTCAACATGAATATATTATCCCATCATAATGAAAATTCATTACATTTATGCATCATTTAATTTTTCATAGGGTTCTTATGAATGAAAATAGATTCCCTAATACCCTATAATGGATTTGATTTTATATAATTCAATACAAATTAAATAAGGTATTTTCCTCATCAAATAATACAATGATATATTAAAATTATTATTTATATTTAAACATAAATTGATGAATTTTATTATTTAGTGGGGAAATAATCTAATGACATCATACACCTTAAATAAACAAATATATTTTGACCATGTTGTTTTATTAATAAACAGGAAGAATATAACCATATTGTATTATAGTTTTCAATATGAATGTTTATGATGATTTTTAGGGAATTATTATTCAACAATTTCAAAGGGTGAATGAATTTGGAAAAAGTAAATAATGGAAAAGGATCATTATAAGCCCTTGATACATTGGTAGGTTTTATGAGGAAAACAATTATGGGTATATGTTATATATTTACCCAATTATTTATGACGTCATTGAATAAAACATTGATGTAATTCATATAATGTCATAGAATAAGGCATCTATGGCTTGATTATGATGTGAAACATCATAGATTCCATAAATTTAAAAACATATATTTAAATCATATGATTAATTATATTTCTATCATTTGATATATCATGTGTAATAGTTATTGATGGTATAATTATAATGTTTTTATTTCATAAGAAAATTAAATAACAATTGATTTAAAATATTTATTTTAACCACAATTGGGTAAATGTATATTTCCCATGGAATAAATTTTATGTTTTTTTAAGAAACCCTTAATTAATTTCATTTCTGATTTGTGATTTAATATTAAATGATTTATGAAAAAACTTATATAAAAAGAATAATTTCCACTTATGTGATTGATTATTTTAAACTAAAAATTTATTACAATAAAATTAAAATATTGTTATGGATTCTTATGATTGTAAAATGGATTAATGGGTTACCTATATTTTTTATATCCCTGATAATTAATTTTTGAACACATCCCATGTTTCCAAATATTGTTCACATGTCTCGAGTATGATATGTAATAATAAATAGTTACATAATTCATACTTGGAGTTCCATTAAAACAAAATGAAATATGTTATGAAGAAAATATGAGTTTAAATTTAAGAATCCATTTTTTTTAAAATTTGGAAATTAATTGGAATATTAAATTTTTCATTGTAAGGTTTTGATATTTATGAGTTTTCCTAAATCTCTGAAACACTATAAAAAATAATCCTCTAAATATAAGAGTGTTAATCCCAAGTTATAAATCATGTATTATAATTCGATTAAAATATGAGTCACTAAATTTTTCAATTTTTAATATTAGAAAAAAATGATATTTATTGTAGTTTTATAATTTATTGTCTTAATACTTTGATAAAAATGTTTTTAATCAATGTCAACATATTTTCATTATTTTTATGATTTATTTGTTGTACTTTCTAATAATACCTTACAACTACTAGTTGTGGATTTTTTATGGTGATTCATGATGAAAATTATAATTAAACCCATTTATTTTACATTGGTTAGTTATGCTATAAATGAATGATGAATTATTTTATATTCTTATGGAATACAGAAAAATTATTCATCATTATGTTATTTATGAGTCCGGTATATCCCTTCAATGCACTTGATAATGTTTTATATCTCTAGGGATGTTGATATTTCCATTGACATACTTAAAGGTACATATGTTCCCTTATATGATGAAAGGGTTAAACAAGTGGTAAACACGACCCAAAGGGTATATGTGTTGTTACCCCATGCCCAATAAGATATATGTGTGGTTTTCCCAAGGATATTATTAATTAATAAGCTGGCCAACAATGAGAAAGATTTTTTGAATTCATTGTTTTATATCATTGAAATGTGATATTATTTATGTGTATTTGATTATGAAACAATATTATACCGTATATTTTTGCATATTTTATGAGCATAAAAATCATTGTTATTCATTATCTTATAAATCTTGTATTACATTATGATGAAGCCTTATTCCATGAATCATAAATTATAAACCATGATTTTTTCAATTTGATTATCTCACTTTTTTTCCCTGAACATTGATTATTTTCTCATAACCATTTTCTCATCTTATACTTATTATATTTGGTTAATAGTGAATTGGATTACCCTTAATATGTGTTTAAGTTCACACTTCTTATGTTTCTATTTCACCAAGTTATGTGGAAGTGTTTTATTTACAAAAAGGACTGATGTGTCTAATGTCTGATTTTTTATAGTATACTAGTGATGATAAATTCAAAAATAAAAAATAACTCTGAGGGGATAACCAAATATTTGATAGAAGAAGGACTAGAAGGGCTTGAAACCTAGTTTAGTCCATGTGTATCTCTACATGGGCAATAAAAAAGTGGAATTAATCATGAGGTGGTGGGTTATGTGTAGAAATTCAAGATGAGTTTATATTTTTAGATTGAGTAAAGTATGGTTAAATGATATTGTATTTGTTCCTATGATTTTTTAGTTATTTATTATAATCTTATAAGTCATATAAATGGTCTATCTCAACCCAATTATAAATATGTCTTATTTACAAGTAAAAAAAATGGAATGTGTATGTAATATTAATGTGTAGATAATTATATTGGATATGTCTTAAAACTATATTAAATTGTGAAATTATCTATATATTGTAAAATTTTTCAATGTATGATACATATATTCGTTATTTTTTAAATGGTATCTCCATATTCTCTTAATATCTCAACCCAAAATTGTATTCGGTATGTAGGTGAAAAATATATTTATTAATTATTTAATAATTAATGGTAAAATTTCATTGGATTTAATTATTATAAAAGATATTATAAATAACAAAAAATTAGAAATGGATTTATGTGTATGTTTATAGGGAGTCATAATTGTTTTTAAATAATATTTTATATGAAATTAGATATTTTGATGTCATTGGATTGTGGAAATTTAAATCAGTTATAAACCCCTATTACGACATATGAGACTGGATTTTATTGTTGTTAATGATATTTTTGTTATTTTATTGGGTTGTTATGTATATATTTCATAATTCAGTTATAAAAACCCCTTGTGTTAATATGTAATTTGAGGGCGATATAATTTTATTATATTGTTGAAATGGGTTAATAGAGATTTAGAATATTATATTTTTTGAATATAAACCCATAAATGATGACATGAAATATTGTGATCATGGAATTCAGGTTAATTTTGAAAAAATATTAATATCATTTTGGGTGAATAAATTATTATGAAATATATTTTTTACAAAGTGATTAACATTATTTTTGGGATACAAAATTTGAATTTTTAAAATACTAGGATTCTATGAATTTTGAGATTAATATGTATTAAAATGGAAATTAATAAAATTAGGTATATTTAATAATGGTATATTAGACTACAATACATTATTTCAATCCCTAGGAATAATGCTTTATCTGTGAGATTTTTGTAAAATATTGGTAATTTATAGTGTGTGTGGTTAACACGACATGGAATCCATTTTTATATACAAATAAGTTCATTCAATCAATAGATCTAATACCTCAATGGGAAATAACTTAAAAAAATAATGATCGGAAATAACATGATCTTCACTCAATGCAGAACTGTAGGGTACAACCACGCACTTTGATTTACACATCTAGGGGATATGTTTTTTTTTATTTAATAAATATTTACAACCCAATATGAAGGATTGAATATATTATTAAATCACAAGTCATATTAATATTACGATTACCCCAATATATTTTCATCTATGAGAGAAAATTAAAATTTGAGTGTACATGTTATTCAATGAGATATATCATAAAATATATAATTTATAATTAGTATTTTCATAAAATTTATTTTTCATAATATAACTATGAATAATAATAGATTTATATTATTTTTAACTATATAATGAAAATATTTATACACATATATATCACTTATTTATTTATAATATATTCTTTCTAGATAATGTAATATTATTTATTATTATTTTTTGAGAATTATCCATTATATTGTTCATGATTCTTTTGACATATATAATTTTATAAATAAATTATTTTTATTAACAGATTCCTTAGTAATTCATTCCTTATAAGATAATGGTTAAAAATGTATGATGCATCATTTCATAGGCACCCAATTGTAAGATATATCCATCGAATGTAATACCATAAACTATTTTATATGGAACATATAATAAAACTTTGAATATCATTTTTATTGAAACATATTACACCTTCATGAATTTTTAATAGTAAATATAATTTAATTTCTAAATGTTTTTAGTACATTCTATGTATATATCATAATAGTAAAAAATTAATTTTCTAGACATTGAATAAAATAGTTTTTTTTAAATAAATTACAAAATATTTATTATTTTATTTGAAAACTTAATTACTCTTATTTATATTTTCATGTAATCATATAATTTTTATAAAAAAATTTATCATGTCTTTTTTATAAATGAAAAATTTTTATCAGCAAGTAATTTTGATAATTGTGTATGGAGTTTTTATAGTAATACTTTTCTCTAGGTTATTTATCTTAAAGTTAAATTTTAAATAAATTATATAATACTTTAATAAAATGTATATTTTTAAGAATAATATAACTATATAATCATTCATCTAATAAATAATGAATTATAAAAAATATAAATTAAATCCCTCATTGAGAAATAATTTTTTTTATAATAAATAATTAGCTTCCATATATTACATGATTTTATTGAAAAATTATGTTTGTAAATATATAATTTTTAATTTGATAAAATGAATTAAAATTTTTTAATCATCATGTAAAAATTATTTTATAACTAATTTTAGGGATTTTTATAAGAAGTTAATATTTTTACTAAATTGTAATGAAATAATATTATTTGAAATACCAATACTTCTAATACATCATAATGATATAAATAATACATTATTATTTTAAAACAACATAATTGATATAAAATGGATTAATGGAGTAGAATATAACTAATTATTATCATTACGTGAATTTTTTACCTATATTTTATGTTTTTTGGAACCTAAGTGATATTTTATATGATTAAGAACATATTTTATATATTATAATTTCCAAAAAACTATTATAATATGTCAATATATTGTGGAGTGATATCATTTTCAAATACCAACCCCCAACCCATTGACAATAAACAAAAAATTTCATTTTAATCATCCCAAATCAAAATTCCATGTCCTAGGGGATAAAATAAATAGTATTTTAACCATAAAAATACATATATCCTCAACTATAAATAGCCTCTCTATTTTACCTTAGTGTAAATTTTTCCATTAAAATATTGAAGAAAAATATATACAAATTTTACCTCAAATAAGTCACTCATTACCATTTGTAATGTTATGGTGGTACTCAACAATAATCCTTCTACGCCTTAAAATGAGGAAATAATTAATGAAAAGGTTAATATGATTCTCTAATCATTGTTTTTCCTCTTTTTCATTCTAATACACCAATATATTTTGATTATTATGATTTTATAATGTATATAACATATGATTATATATTATATTAATGTTATTATAAAACTTTTATAAATATTTTAACTTATTTATTATATTTACTCTATCCCTCCAACCACATTGAAAATACCCCGATTATGGCCATTATTAATCATCTATAATGACATTTTCATTTATTTTCATATCACTACCAAAAAAATCAAAACTTTTAATAATGAAATTTAAATTTATTTTAATATATTCCAATTTTTAGTTATAAATTATACAAAATAGTAAATTACGAGTAATCTTAATCATGAAATTAAATCAAATTGTATAAGTTAAAAATAAAACATGTATTCTACCCATTCTCTCATAGAATTAAATATAAATAAATAAATTTCAATTTTTAGAACTGATAAATAACGTAAATATAAAACAATTAACTTCTTTATTCATGTTATATAAAACAGATGTTTGTTATATAGGAGGCTCCAACGTGATGAAATAAATTAGGTCCAACGATATGGTTTTTTTGTTTGAATTTCAATTCCTTGATACATGTTTCTTAATTTGACCTAAATTTTATGTTTTATAGTATATTTAGTGACATAATATATTATGGTATAATAATAATAAATTATTTCTTGATATTTTAATGTTAACATAATTATAACCCTTTCTTAATTTTTTGATTCATAAATACCAATTGCATAAGGTTTTATAATATAAATATTTCTTTCATTATGTGAAGGATTGTATTAGGGAAATATTTTATTTCATATAGAATATATAGTATAAATTCTAAAAATTATATCGTGACTATTGATATAATAATTCTACTCAATTTCTTATTTCTTTTTCTCTCTTTTATGTGTTTTCTATTTTGATTTTGAAAAAGATGTAGGCTTATTAATCTAAATTTCCCATAATTTATTGATAAATATTATAATATAGTTTATATTTTACATATTATCTCTTTGATACATAATAAAATTACCCCCATTATATGAATTTTATTTTTTGTTCTTTTTTAATCTATTTCATTGAAGGGGGATTTGAATTTAATTTTGCAAATGGTTTAGTTGAAAATCATTTCTTAAAAATATCTAATTTATTTTCTCCATTTATTTTCACATAATCTAAATAAATTGTTTTATTTAAAAAATTAATTTCTATATAATTCAATGATTTATCTATATCAATATAAACAATCATTCAAATTATGTACAATTGTTTTAAAATTAATATTTTAAAATTTTTAATGGGTTAATTCTTAAAATAATTCTAAAGGGGTGAATATAATTCGTTTAAGGATAAATATTTCCTCAAATTTTACTATAGATAAAAATACTAGACAGTTTTCAAGATTTATTTAGATGTTTCCATTGTTTTTTAATAAAATATTTACTACCATTATTCGTAAGAATTTTTTTCGTTTCAATATTTCTAAAATGAACTGATATTTCTCTATGTTTTTTGAATATTATTTCTATTAAATTTTAAAAATACCTTCATTATATATTAGTATCCCTTAATGATTTTATGCTTCAATGGGAATATTATCTAATGATAAAATCAACCTTTTTATCAAGATTCCTTATTATTATATATGATTTAAATTAAAAAATTCTATGTCATTTTACATTGTTTAAATTATCAAGAATGAATGACAAATAATAATATGTTATTATAAAATAAATAAATATAATTTATCATTATATGATATGTGGGTCAGATATGGACCCTTAATTCATTAGTTAATATTTTATATATCATTATATTTGGGTATTTTTTGTGTAAATACATGTAGGTAGCTATGTTCACGTGAGAGATGAAAGGGTAACATAAATTATCCTCTTAAGACCAAAGGTGCATGGGTTTTTTGTCCTCTTCCATGAAGGTACATATATTTCTTTTTCAAATCCTATTACAAAATGGTATAATGTTTATCTATACCAATTATACGATGAATGCAATAGTGGTTATTAGTGAAATATTTATTAATTTTGGTTCCTATTGATGAACAAAAATATTTTTCAATATTAATATGACAATGTTATTCTCATATGGGACTTCGATGTGGATTCTCTTATGAATTGTTTATTATGATATGAAAAAACCTAAGGTTATAAATAGTGAATTATGATACAAGATTTTTCAGTTGTGATTCTCCTATATTATGACCATGATATTTTATTATGTTATCATATCTATATTTTCATCTTATGTTTAGCCTAACTGAGAATTTGTGAATAGCCTTATTCTATTAAATTTATCAAGGTTTTCAAGAAGGATATTATCTATGAAGTTTATAGATGGGTATCATGGTAAGAGAATTTCATAGGGGATGTGGAGTGTTAATGTAGAGTAATAAATTATTGTAATAGTGGGAGAAATGTTGATTATATGAGAATGATATGAGATTTATTAGTCATTGGTATTTCCTAATTATATAAAACTATAAACATGAAGGTATAATCAGTATGAATGTGAATTATTATTGCTTATTCATATTTTAATTATTGTTTTTTAAAAAAATTCACTTGAGTATGTATCAAATCTTGAATGTGATGAATTGTTTTAGACCCTAATTTGGTTGTGTAAGTGTTAAGTGTCTCCTGTTTAATTATTCTGAACTGATCTAATTCCATTCAGTTAAGTTACTAGGATTTCATTATTTTTTATTACGTAATTCGTTTATTTCTTGACTCAATAACATAATCCCAAATGCCTTATTAAATGTAACCCTTCTTTTTCTTAATTTGATATCTATTTATATATTTTATTTTATTTTTTAAAAGATAAAATTTTTAGATATAGAAATGATTGTTCTATATCTCAATTACAAATATATTTCCTGCAAAAAAATTTCCAGAACTATATTCCTCTTCATTTGTATAAATTAAAATACTTTTTTAGTGGATTATGATATGTTTTATTTTTAATAAATAATTATTTAATTTTATAGTGATTATAAATGGGTTTAAATGAATTTATTATTGTTTAATTTTTTGTAAGTCCTTATTTTTTTCATGATAAATGTATATTATTATGTTTTAATAACATTGAGGTATCAATTTCTAGTTGTTTCAAATATACATGTTATTATCAATATATTGTATTTTAAAGATATGGATTCAAATTAATGTGAGATTGTTTATATGAAAGAAGTTTTCAATTATGGTGAATTATATTTGATTTTTATTTTTATTCCATTATCATTTTTTAAAACATCATAGTAAGGTAAGGAATAGAGGAATCCTTGGATATATGTGTTACGTTAGTTAGTCATATATCATCAAGGCTACCTAGATGCCTCTGATAATGCATAGATAAGTTATGTTGAGTGAGCGAGTAAGAGGATATCACTTCCAAAATTGTGGTTACCATTATTGGAATTATAATTGGGTCTCTAAATCCAATTATTTCATTTGGTGTTTTTTTATATTTTTGTTAATTTATAGTGGGTAAGTTATATATTTTAAATATTAGGTTTTAAGAAGGATTTTTTCCATAAATTCTCAAAAGTGTATTTCTAATAGAACATAGTATATTTAAATAAAAAACATTAAAGTTATAAAATGTTATGTGATTTATTATGTTTTAATTTTTTTGTTATGGATTTGGATATTATAAAATAGTTAAAGGAATCCAGTAGTATTTAATCTCACACCCTGGAAAATTTTTATGTGTTCATGTTTATTTTTTTAATTTAATATTGGTAAATAACGATCTTTTAACTTATATGTTGTGGTTTACAGTGGTTAATATGTTGAAAGGTGATAAATTGTGATGTATAATCATGTGTCAAATGAAGGCGGGTTTAATTTTGGTCTTATTTTTTTCATGTTTTGGAGTTATATATTCAGTATTTTTGTCACTCTACATACTTTTATACTTCAAGTTTAATCAATTTTTATATTAAACTTTTTTACTCAATTTTATGATGTATATATTTTTTTAATTTCATAATAATTAGTATTACTATTATATTTTTTTATTATATCATTTATGGTTGTGTTTTTTATGCACCATTTTTATTGTTTTGTAAAAAATATTGTATCCATGATTATAACTATTCAACATATGGATTTCTAATTCCATATTTAATATATAAATATTTCATTTCTTTATCATTTTAAATGTGTACATTTATTTCCAAATATATATGTTTGATTCCCTTAAAACGTTTTCATACTATGGATATTAGGAACACTGTTTAGTCCTTCTAGCTAGTTGGCTTGTGTGTGGGTATAGGATAGGTAGGGATAATCCCATACAAAATATTAACAAGTGGAAAGTTTAAATATATTATTTTTTAAATAATGATAGATAATATATGATACAATCATAATTCAATTGATGGTTTGTAACGATGTGTTTTAACAAGAAATTTTATGATGGCCATTGAGTTAGAATAGTATTTTAGTTATGTAAAATTTGGTTAAATTTATTTTTTATCAGTTTAATTGGTGTTTTTAAAATATAGATAATTTCAATTTTTATTTTTATTTTTTTAAATTATATATTTTTAGAAATTACTTGTTTTAGAGTTCAAAAACAGAATAAATTTCTTGTTTCATTATCTTAGATTAAGTAATCACACTAATAATATGGGCCTTTTTGTTTTATATCATTTCAATTGATGGTTAAAACTATATATATTTATAAAATTTCCATCTCCTATTTTTTTATAACATAACTGTTTTTCAAAGAAGGACCATCAGGTCAATCATGAATTGATGGTACCTTGGATTGATGAAGGATAAAATATTTTTTGAAATCCATTATTCGGATTATTAATACCCAATTACTCATATCACCTATTCTTATTAAGTTCATTAATCTATATATAACATAAATATAATAATAGATATAGAATTAAAATTCTACTTTATATTCTTATTTACAAAATTTACCACGTAATATATTCAATGGGAACCCATCATATTTCATAACAAAAATGTTTATATATTTTATGTATTATTGTATTATTATTTTGAAAGAATCTAACAGTATGAATTTTCAGATATTCTAAATCATACAAACTTATGTTAAGTATTAACATTTTAAATGTTTCCTTATAAAAATTTATTTTTAGTTTTCTATTCCATCCCATAAATTATTATGTCCAAAAAAATATTAATTAACAAATCGTTATATAACTGATTATTTATATCACTTAATATAAAATATAATCCATTTATATTCACACATTACCCAAATAATCCATTTTATAATTTAATTACTCGTATAATTATATAATTTCATAATTATGGGATTAATTTCTCATTTATGAATGTCATTGAAAATAATGGAGTAGTTTAATTTTTTGGGATTTAGATCAAGGGAGAGTGATTATGTTTTTGAAATTTTCATGAACTTATTTTGAGATAATAATACAAAATATTGTATTTTTAGTGATTAAAAATAAATATATAAAGAATGTGTTGTAGATAAACACTCACCACAATGTTGACTTTTACTAGGTAACCAGTGGTCAATTCATAATGTTAGTCCCCATTGTTCATCCACCAGGTACCCAATGGGGTTCCACTATGTACTTGTACCCTAGGGAATTATATGTTTAAAAATAAAGGAATAATGGTATTTTATATATTTTATATATAAAACATTTGATGGGTATCATCAGGATAATTACATATATATCACAAATACAACAAGGTAGAGTTATAGATGGCTATCATTTTCCCCTCTTTTTACATATTTGGATGGATATGTTCAAAAATATATATGACATATATAATAATATTCATATATATATATCATTATCCTTGAAATGAATGTTATGTTCATTGAATATAATGAAATAAGGAGTATTATAAATAATGATATTAAAATATTATATCATATTTCATAACATTAGATTAAGATATATGATATTGTGTTTCATGAGAAACAACAATATCTACTGAATTAATTTCTCATCAAATATTTAAAAATGGTGATTCATTTATTTATTTGAAAATATATTATGACAATTTAAATAATAAACAATAATAATACAAAATTGAGAATACATTTTTTATATTATGGTGGTGGTCAATATGTTTCATGATCCCCTCATATTTCTTCATTAATTTTGGTGGTTCAATATAAAGGATATGATCCATCTTGTTTTATTTTATATCGATTACCAAGACTTGTAGAATCTCAATTCTTTCATGTTTTCCATTTTTATTTAAGGATATGGTTGTATAAATAATTTATAGATCTAGGGATCCTTTAACAGAATATATGTATACTTTTTTCCAGTACACTACCTATAGAAGAAGTACTCGGAGTGCTCTAACATATTAATCTTCCTCCAAAATTGTCAATAAATTTACAGAGCAATGAAATTGATATTAATAAGATTATATATGTTATCATTATTTTTTTATTGAATATACAATGATAAATACTGATTAATGTATTAAATGTTTTTTTATGAGAAAATAATGTTTGTGAAACATCGTCAATGGTATTAGAATCACCATCAACATGGAATTAACATTTTTAATTATGGATCTTATAAAGAAAATTAATATCTTGATATATTATTTTCTATATAGAAAATTATTATATGATGTGGATTTGTGTTAGTTATTTGTTTAATATGATTAAATTTATAACATTTGATGGCTTAATATTTTTTCAATGTTTTCCTACAATAGGTATGGTGAATCATTGCATATGATACATTCATACTTCATGTTTTGTACTCTATAAAAATATGTGGTAATCATTATTGTAGGATATGACCAACCACATGGTCTCTGAAAATTAGATGGTCGTATTATTACAATGATATATGGGATATTTCAAATTATAATATATTGATTAATACAATATGGTATAATATATCAAAATATGTAATTGACCACTATTGAGAGATTATTTATTATATTGTCATTAAAAGATATAATAGGCTAGATAACAACTATAAAAAATATTATAGAATTCAAAATATAAATTTATTATTTAATACATATATTTTATAAAATAAATATAAAATTTATGTGTCTATAATTATTATGGAAAATTTTAATTATAAAACAAATTATGAAATGTTCAAATTGGTATATTTTTTAAACAAATAATGATGTTTTCATTTATTTATTTTACTCAAATTTAAATATTAATTTTAATTAAAATTTAAAATTATAAGTGTATTAAGTATTAATATATTTAACATATAAAAAATTCATATAAATTATTCATAATAGTCATTAATTTCATAGTTCTTTAATTTATATTTTTTTACCATCATATTGGTTTGTTGTGGAATTTTGAGCTTCAAATTTTAGGACAATTGTATTTGATACATATTTTGTGTTATCATTTTGATGGCATTTAATTCTTCAATAGGAATTGAACCATGGGCAGTGGGTCATAGATTTAGAACAATAAATATATTTAGAGATTAATATCTACGTAGAAAATTGTTGGTTGGCTAGTGGTCACACAACTCATTCTCAAATTGAGGGTTTTAGTTTCATATAATTCGAAATAATTAAATGGAAGGAATTGAAATAAATTATACATGGTATACATTTTGATATGGATAAATATATTTACCATGTATATTTTGTGATTAATAAAAATTATGTGTAAAAAACGTTGATTATATATATATATTTTCTATAAAATTAATTATAATCTATTTGATAACATGACTTACATTAGACTATGATTCTATTTAAACAAAAAACTATTATATCCTACTTGTTAAATTTGATTATATTGACATTAATAACCTTTTTATAGAAAATTGGTAGTAGGGTTTTTATTAATAATAGTTACTTGAGGAAATTAAAATGGTTTTAGAATTTATCAAAAAAATTATTTCAAAATTAATAGTAAAAAATATAGTTTTTTTACAATTTTCATTTATTTCGAAGTAAATTCCCAATTGTGTTTAGAATTTTAAATTTTTTTACAAAAGTATAATTTTATTTTTTTAATATATATAATTATATATGAATCACTATTGTACTATATTTTGGTTTATTTTAATTTTTTTTCATAAGAACAAAATTTAAAAAATAACAATTTTTATAGTCCATGTGATTTTATAATAAAATATTAATTCAATCTACAATTATTAATAGTTTTAGTTAAATTTATTTCCTATTTATACAATATAATATTTTCAAATGAAAAATTTGGTAATTACACGGTATGTTATTGTTGTAAATTATGTGTAATTCTTAAAAACATTTTTGAAAAATTCATTTTCATTGATATTTATGAAATTAATTAAAAATAAATTCTCTCACTGGAAGAAATTGAATAATTTAAAAATAATTCTATAATTTTTATCAAAAGGGATTTTTAGGGAAGGTTAAACCATTAAATAAAGGTAATATTTCTTCCCATAACATCAATATTCATAATTTTTTGTATATTTCTCCAAATTATAATCTCCTAAATTAAAATTCCTAGACATTTGGAGCGAATTTCTTGTGATATTGGCCTCAAATAATTTAAATATTTTATAAAATTCCATGAGTTTTCCACTCCTACGTATAAAATAGTACCTCATATCGATTCTTGTTCACGCTATTATTTCCTTAAATAAAGTAAAATACCTAATCTAAAAATATTTCAATAGTCCTTCTATTCATCTTACATATTTTTTTCTTCCCCAAAGATTTATCCATAAAAGTTTAACAAAAAATCACAATGAGTTCTCTTAAATTAAATGTATATATCTTAACCAGGATTATCCAATTTCTTCAATATCTTAATTAATATAAAAATAATTAATTTGTAAAAAAATATTTAACATTTTTCAATAAATATTATGATGCTTTTTAATGATTATGGATCACCCATTTCACACTTATTTTCAATCTAATAGGAGATGAAACAATCCCTTCTGTGTATGTAAGGATTATAGCTTCCACATTACTATACAACACTTTTAACATGACCATAAATAATATTTGGTTAATATGATATAATTAATTTTCAATATTATATTTATGCTAAAATAATTATTTTTAATGAATAATTAGTGTATTAGTTTCTTTTCATTCACCCATCGAAAAATGGAATCTCACTCATATGTATGTATGGACTACTATCTCTACATATTAATATAATTAATTGTTTATTTAATATTTATATGAATGATGTAAATATGTATATAAAAATATAAAACATATTTATATAAATAATAAAATTATAGAGATGAATGAAAATAATTAAATTTGAAAATTCCATAAATGTAAAACCCATCTATAGACAAAAAATAATGCTGCTAAAACCCAAAAAGTTGAGAATAATGAAACATTTTCAATAATTGGGTTATAAGATGTTTTATGTAAACACATTTTCTTATAGGTATTATTATGGTTTCATGAATATAATCATAATAAATTTTAATTCATTACTCAAGAGGTAATATAACTTATTAACAATGTTGTAGCTTTGGTAAGTGTTTTATGTTTCATGAATTTTTTAATTGTGATTTTTAATGATTAAATGTTTCAATGATAAAATTATATTGCCTATATCTCCCAATTTATATTTATTTTATTATCATATATTTATTTGTCTATAATTTCTCATTTCCATTCACTTTCTAGAATTTACATTCTCATGAAATAAAAATATATTTTTTGTAAAATAGTCATTCCTTTTCTCTATGGATGAGAATCATTTCATATATTGATATATTTTCATTAATGTATTTTAGATAATCTTTTTAATATTATAAAAATATATATTATATAAATTTTTACCCATGTTTATGATTATATACAAATTATATTGAAATATTTTTATTAATCTCATAATAAGGTTCTTCTTCCTTTTGAAAGACAAAGTGAAAATATTTTTTTAATGTACAACTCATGAAATATTTATCAACCATATTGAATTTTATTTTATTTAAGGAAAAATTTTTATTTTCAAATAATATTTTAAAATAAATATATTTCATTAATATTTTATTCAATTGTAAGATTCTAAATTTTTTTGAAATAAAGTGTTATTTTCATTGAAAATGGTTCTGGTTGTAATTTAAATGTATTTTTATCTATAATAATATCATTTTAGGTTTATAATGATATATGAGGACATTATAAACTATTAAAAAAATTATACATTCTAGGTATGGTTTATGATCATGATGATGAAAATTTTATGAAACCATTATCATTTATATTTGATTTGAATTTATGACATGATGAATATTTTATATTCTTATGGAATTCATATATATGGTTTTCATTATGAGATGGGTGGGATTGTAAGTATATATACCCCAATTCATTGTTTATATAAGAATATCATGAGAGGTAATATGGACTAAAATGTAGATTAATCCAATTTTCATAAGGGACATTGTCAGTTATATAATCTTGGGAATAAAATTTAACTAAGGATATTATGGAATGTATAGAGAACATAATCAACTATAATAGTCGTGTTAGTGATCTATTGTCACACCTGTGGCTTATTTTTATTAATTTTTCATTTAATTTCCATTACTGGTTTGCTTTGGGGGTTTACCACTCATTTTGATGAAAATGGTGGGTTTTGAAAATTTGGGCCAAACTGTGGGCCCAATTCCACATTTAAAAACAAATTTCGTTTATTCTATGACTCCTTAAATTTTTATTATTTTATACCCATTCCACTTACCAATTGTCATACACTAATATATTAAAATCACCATACCCATTTGGACCACATAGAAATAAAAAATCATGATGGATTTTAGTTTTTTATTAAGGTAATGGGCATGACCGTAGGCCCATTTCCTACTATAAATAGTTTTTTAAATGTTTCCATATCTCATTAATTATTTATTGTTTTCTAGTAATTCCACCTACCACTCAAATCCAATATCCCTAGGATCACCCCTATTATCATTTTCGCAATTTTGGAGCTCAGTTGAACCACGAAGTATGGAGATCTTTCATACTCATTCTCAGATCGACCAGATTTGACGAGGTAAAATGAATCTTTCGTAACTCTTTCAATTTTCATCCTTTTTCCCCAATTTTGGAACCCACATGACCTAACATGACTCTTTCAAACCTCCATTCCATTTTTGGGTACATGGAGATTCATATTTTGATGGATTGGGTCCGTTTTCATCAAATATTTCAAGTAAGGAAATTCCTTCTTGGTTCCTGCCATCATCTTTTAATTTTATTTCCACTTTCATGAAGTTCCTCATGTCCAGAAGTTGGGGTTCGATCCTAAGGTCTGATTTGGTATCTTTTGGGTCAATTTTTTGTGCTCTAGGTCTGGATTTATATTCCTTGTGGTGCGGCGGTGGTACGCTTAAGGTTTCACCACATGTTTTGAAGGTTTCGACTCAAAGGTAGGTGATTCCATGTGTAGATCATTTATAATGAGTTAGATTGCCTGTTTATTAATTTAGCATGTTTATAATCTGTTTTTTTCACTGTGAAAATTGTTTTTGAAGGATTTGGTAAAACATTTAATTTTTAGTTGCATTTTAGATTGAAATTGGGTACTTTTCATGTGTGACTCTTGGGGTAATGTCTGGGTTTAGTTTAAAACATATGAAAGTGATTTATTAGTCTTAAAAGGGGATAAAAATTATAAATTTTTAATTCCTGATTGTCTGGTGGGCCTTGAAAGGAGGTTTTTGAGTGAGTTTAAGGTGTAAAACCATGTTGTACTTCTTGAAGGTGATTTGTGAAAACGTGTGTTTTTTATGTGTATCTTTGTGGTATTATTAGATATATTTTATAACACTTGGGGGTGGTTTAATACTTGTTTTAGGGATGAAAATTATGTTTTGGATTGGTATTGGTATGAATTTGGTCTTAATGAGGGTTTTAAAATGGGATTAGTGTGGAAACAATGGTTATACCTCTTGGGTTTGTTTTATAAATATTGCAACTATTTTATGTTGTTAAAAAAAGATGGAAAAGTGTGTATATGTACTATTTGGGTCAGTGTGTTCACCTAATGTGGTATTTTGAATGGTAATGTGGTGATTTTAGATGCCAAACATTTTTTTGAATGTTTTAAAATTGCTGAAATGATTTACTAAATTATGTTTTGTGTACGAAACATGGGTGTGGGATGATTCGTGTTAGTTTATTGATAAAATGAATTTTGAAGGTGAGAAAGGTATTATGAGACATATGTGTGTGTTTTTTGTGAGTTTAATATCTTGTAATAGTTTTATATAATTGTTTAATGGATTTATTGAAGTGTTAAAAAAATATTAAAATTAATGTGGGCAGCTTTGGTGTTTGTATGATTTTAAAACACATTTGAACGAGAATGTTGATTTTGTGACTTGTGTGATGTAGGTGCGGGATTTTTAATGAAATTGTAATTTGGAAGTGATATTTTCATATGAAAATTAAATTTCATGCCTTGTCTAACTTGTTTGAGTATAAGAGGGATACATGGGTATCTTGGTGGGTGGACGTGTACTAGTTTGCTAGTGATCTCGTGGCGTTTGGCCTCAGTTTCACATAGAATGATTGATGCTTAATACTATAACTAAATTATGATGATGATGATTATTGGGGACCACTAGGTTATGTGTATGTTCCTTAGTAGTGGCTCATTCACGAGAACAAATATTTGTGATGGTTAGTTTCACCGAGAAACGAGGTACCTGGAACCCACAACAAGCTAGTGCCTAGGGGTTATTTCACATTGCTTGTGCTCATTAGATCCTTTTTAATTACCATCGGTATATGGTATTTTTGGATGGAAATTTATTTATCTTTTGTATTTATTTTAAAATTTATGGTCCTTCAAAATTTTACCACATGAGAACTCTTTTCATTTATTATTGCATCCTTTAGAAAATTGTAACAAGCATTTCTTATTTACAAAACCTGCAATCCTTTTTGTCATGAATTTTTTATCACATTGAATCTCTTAGTGGCGGTATACTATTGGGATTTCTCTCAAACCCTACTTAAAACATTGTGAGTATGTAGACTTTCTTATTTTTATGTCACAGGTTTGGGTACAATTTTTATGCCTTTGTTTCGGGTTTTTAGCGGTCCATCGTGATGCAGTGTAGGGGAGATGGAATGACGGTGGTGACTCATTCCATGTGGAGGTTCATGGGCTATCATTTCATGAGTTTTTACCTTTTTAAGGGTCCTCAAACATTGTTTAAAATTTTTTAATTCATTTCTGAATTTTAGTAAAGTATGTTTTGGTTTGAAAAATCCTGATTTTATTTATTGGATTCATTTGTTTTTTTAAGTATAAAAACTCGGGTAAATCGTTCCCAATTTTCTGTAATTGATAACCAGGAACTTGTGCCAGCCCATGTGGATCGGGAACGCCCATTGGGACTTTCCACAGGTCGGGATGGGTTCCAGTTTTGGCAGCGACCAGATTTGGTTCGTGACATCTATGAATAAGGAAATTATTTAACATGATTAGGTGTGTGCAAAATATCTATTTATTTTTCTTATTATAAGTTTTTTTAGCTCATGTTTCATTATTGATGATTTACTGTACTGTTTTTCTTATGTGTTTCAATGAAAAAACATTATTCCACATTCCATGAATACAATTATTTAATTTATTGGTAAATTTTTTGATGTTTATATCATGTTATCAAAACCTTATTATTATAATATGAGAAATTATTACCATTTATAGATATCTTGAATATTTATCTTTAAAAATAATTTGGGATCACAATTTATTATGTTTCCCTTCTTTGTGTAAAGAAGAAATGATTTACGTATGTTATGTCTTAGAAGGGTTCTTATTTTGAAGAACTAAATTGGAAATCATGTTATACTTTTCTATTCAAGTTCACTACAAAACCATGTTTCCAAATATTGATAACCTTAGTGGTAGTCATAAACAAATTTTTATAATATTTTTTTAATTTTCATTTAATATGATTTAATATTTATGTATTGAATGTATAACTATGAACAGTTTGTATCATAGGAAATACGTATTAAATTTTAGAAACATAGATAAAGAAGTGTCTATCATAACCCACAGGATAATTCAAATTATATTATAGTGTCATTTGTTATGGTGAATAAAGGACTATTGTTTCACTAATAAAATTCATCCATGACTACATACAACATTTTGGTGTGGTTTTATAATAGAAACATCATGTGGTAATAAACCCGATAATGTTGGTTGAATATAAGTCAACCATCAATCTAGTGCATAGTTCATATAGTCAAACTATTCTACTGGTTTGGCAGAAATGGGGGATCGATTTTGGTTCACTCCCTTATTTATATGAGAAATTATGAAGGATTTTAATATATAATGACCATGGATGACCTAGGATAACATATGGATTCATATATTAAAAAGTTGTAATTGTATATATAATAATTGAGTGATTAGTAAGATTAAAAGATTAAGCAAAATGTTTACTGATGTTTGATGGTCACACAGACAATTATTTTTTTAAATAATGGATTGATGATTGGGTGAATAAATGGAGGTGTTGAATGGTACACTCAAATATTTAGGAATCATATTTAACATTATAAATGAAGCATTATTTATATCCTAAAAAGTGTCAGGGTATATTTATTCAAATCTATATTGATTATTTATTTAAATACTAGTGACACAATTTTATTTTTATAATGATCATATATCATGTATATGAATCATTTTTAAAAGATGGTTATTGGAAATTTATTTGTGTAAATGTTTTTCTTTTACCCCCATATTAATTTGAAGTTATTTTGTTCATTGTATATATTTATTTTTATAAAATAGATATCAATTACTATGAAAGGGATGTAACATTTCATATACTAAACTGACCTAAGGTATTATGTTAGTGTGTTGACAATAGTGAACTTCCAACATAATTTTCATTTAATGAATTAGTCTTTATTCATATTATTTGTTTATATTCATGATATATGGTTGTGAATAAAATCAATGTTAATGATATCCCATTTATTCTGGATTTTGTTAAATTATTTTCAAATTATTTTCTTTGCTTTCTTCCAAATAATGATGTTTAATTTTCAATATAATATATACAGAATTTCACACCCATTTCTAAAAATCTATCTATAATAGACTTGATCGAGTTAAAGGAATTGATGAATATAATGTAGGATGATTTATTTATTAGTTTGGTACCTCCTTATTTTAATTGTCCGAAATTATATTTCGTATCTTAATAATGTTTTTTATGATATTAAACAATTATTATATTCACAATTATAAAAATGATTATACTTGTGTGACCAGAATAACCACCATTTTGAAGATGTTCATATCGCCATTATGGTTTGGTCAATATGTCAAAACAAACTCATGTTAAATTCCATGTGACAAAATTAACAATATCATAATCATGTTATTATGAGAACATTTTCTGTCATGTCTTGAAGCATACCACAAGAAGGATTCATACTGTTGGATGAAGAAATGAAGTGACTATGACATCTGACTATTCCATGTTATAGGTGATGGTAACTATAGAAATAAACATTAAAATTCCAACAGAATAATATATGTGAATTTTAATTATATGTGTCTGACATAATTAAATATAAATATTCATGTCTCTAATGGATATATTTTTGTGTATTTAATACATGGAATTTATGGATTCCTGGTGATACTAATGAAAATAATGATTAACTAATTAATGTCCTACAATGTATATTTTATTAGGTTCACTGAGTAAAAATAATATAATTCTATGGTGAATATATATGTAAATCATTATATGTGGATGTCAAATATACTAACACTCAACTTAACTGAACACTTACACAACATGTATTATTTTTCAAACTCTTAGATAATACCTTAGATGAAGCCTTTCATGTATATATCTCAATAAAAATTGATTAAAATAATATAATAAGATTAAGCTACATTGTGTTGTTATTCTTTCATTATACTTCTATATATTTTGGAAAAAATGTTATTTGGTTTTTACATTAATTATTATATTTATTAACAATGTCATCCACACAAATATGAAGAGTGCTATATACACTACCCAATATTATATTAATTTTTTTATACATTTTATAATTGATTGAGAGGATATTTAATTCATTCACTACTTATATGATAAATTTTTCTATAAAATATGATCAATTTCATGGATCATTTTATTTCATTAATAAAATACTAGCTAGAATGTGATTTTCTTGAGAAAATGAATAGGTCTCTCATTGAGTGTAAACATATTGTTTTTATTTCACATTATCATTTCATGTTATGTTTACTATTTTTTGAAAACAAACTAATTATATTTTTGAAAATGAAATATATAGCCAATACTTCAATATGTATGTTAATTAATGGTTATATAAATTGTGATTAATGTAATTATCTTTATTTCAAAAGGGGATATATTTTTCTATATTGGTTCAAATGATATAGGAGAAAACTTTTGAGAAATATTTGGAAAAAATATTAGATTATAATTATTCTCCTTTTTAGTTAACTGGGATGTTCTAAAAATTTTTAATTTATAATATATTATTAAATATAACATTTTAATTAGAAACTCAATTCTCCCCATCATGAGTAGAAAATTATATTCAATATTATTTATCAAAGGTCTTTATTTCATTATTTATCATATAAGAATTATCTATGTTTTTTACAATATATATAACATTATATTTATACTAAATGTATATCTCTATGGATAATAATTTTCTATTTGGAACTAAAATTATTATACATCATTATTTTAATGGTATAAATCAATTCCTATTGAAATATTGGGAAGAAATAAATCTGATGGGAACGAGATTTGATAATTGGACTACAATAGAAGAAAAATACGGAAAAAATATAGTTGATATAAAAATTTAGAATAATTCCCCTAAGGCTACTAATGATTTTAACTATCAATATATAGAGGAATAATTTTATGAATGAAATAAGATAAAATTGAAATATTTTTTGTATATTATATAACATTAAAATTTGGGATACCCTTGTAATGTCTCATATCGGAGGATGAAATTATAAAGAAATAATCATGAATAAATAAATGATTAAAAATGATAAATTAAAGATAAAACATGATTAAAAAATTTATAACATATATCATATGATAAATGAAAAAATTTAGTACGATTCAGGCATTTGGGAATAAAATTGAAGGAAACTATCAATGTACAAGACTATTTTGGTGATTACAAAATCGATGGTGCCGAATCTCTGTCTCCATTTTAGAAACATGTGATATAATAATCTTACAGGTAAAATAGATGATCAAAACGTCCTGATGTATAAGAAATAATTTACAATGAACAAAGAAGATGATGAACCGTATTCAAATATGTTTCACGTAAAACATTTTACTGCATGATAAAGATAAAATCAATAAAGAAAAATCATGTGAGTTAAATTTATCCTATAAAATTGATGAGAAGATGAACAATATTTCTATAAAATTTCTCATGTTCTATAAGAATAAGAGATTCAGTAAGACATCAAACTATAATGGAATGAATGATAGTAGTGGAAATAGTAAAAAAGAAAATCAATATGGAGACGAGAATTGTTTTAATTAAAAGATGGAAGGTTATATGATGTTGAATGGAAAAAACTATAATAACGTGTATGATGAAAATTTGAGATGGTAAAAAAAGATTTGAATGAAACCTTGAGTGCTTATAAGTAATGTTCTAGTGAGTCTAACTCATGTAGAGATGACGAGGCAGTAGAGTAAACATGTTTTTTATGTGAAACAAATATGTGGTAATAAATTTTGTCTCCATATCACCTTCCAAATTTTTATTATATCATAAGAAATGATAATAATGATGAAAATATGACTACATGAGATTTATTTGAATGTTTTAATATAAAAGAGGAATCATTTAATGATATTAGAGATAATTTAAAAAACATAATGAAATTTCATGATTTATATATTCATATCAAATTTGATCTATCTGTAGAAAAAAAACCTCATTTATAAAAAGAAACCTATAAAATTAAAATTTGAAATTATAAAATAAAGAATTATCTTTAATTTTTTATAAGTGTTATAGAATCCTTGACCCTGATGCATGATATGAATTCAACACCCATCTATATAATCAGGATTGAATTCCGTCCCAGTCAAAGAATAATATATATGAATAAATGTATTCATTGAACAATGTCATCAAATTATGTTAATAGTAAAAATAACTTTAGAGTGAACAAACATTTTATTTATAAATTTTATAAATTTCCTTATGGTAAAATTTTAAACAATTATAGAATCTAGAGCCTCTTATTTATAACATATCTAGACCATAGAATGTATGGTTACCAAAATATTTTCTTATATAAATTTATTTTAATAAATATGGTTGAATTGTACTAGTTTGGATTTATGATATTTTGATATTTGATTATCCAAACAGATGAAGGAATACTATTCATGATTTAAGATCCTTATAATTTTGGATAAATTTTATGCCATTTTTATTACTAATTCAATGGAAATTTAATAATAATTAACGAAATAAGTAAAAATAGTTATTCTTTAGTTTTTAATTTCATATTTATTGATGGTTTAATGTAAATTTTCTTAAAATATCACAATGTTATGTAGATTATTATCAGGTTAAATGGGAATATAATGTTTAAAAATATTATTCAAAACATTATTTAGTATGTATAGATTTATGTATTGATATTTTTTACGGAGTTGACATAGAATCAATTTTCATTATAAATATTTCACCATTAACATTTATTGATCAAGAATATTGTTCATGGAATATGAGACTATACCACTAAAAACATCGCTCCTATAGAAATCTTACTAGTAATGTTTAGTTAAGGATTATTAAAAAGTAGAATTCCAAAATAATAATGTTATTTACCCTTTTCAAAATATAATATAGAATAATATATATATCTAAAAAAATAGACCTAAGTTTCTCAACCTCTATGGTGGTTTCTTATGACTTTTTGGTCCTTCTAGATTTTCTATATTATATGATATTCACCATTCCTATGTTCTTATAGACAAATATTCTAGTTATAATTTGGTATTCTATTCAATATACAAAATTGATTCTTATAACTATTTACAATAATATTCATAATTAGTATAAAATTACAGTTGACATACTATTATGGCTCTATGTTGTGAACTTATCCATGAATTTAAAAATCGTGAAATTGAATATTTATAATCAAAACATGAATAAAATCACAAGAATTATATTCTTAGGACACTCCAATAGAGTGGTGTTGTATAAATAAGAAATATGACTTGAAGAAATCTTTCATACCATGTTTATTGAGTATTACTTGCATTTTTATTTTGGGAAGGAGTCCATCATAGGGTATACTATATTATAAATAATGTTATTATAATAAATCAATTAATTAATAAACTATTTGAACTGGGTAATAGAAGAAAACCAAAGGTAAATAAAATTATATTTTTGGGTATAAGGTATTTAATATCAACTCAATTGAATTTATTGATAATTTTTCTCCATAATTGGTAAATTTCTCTCCTTTGTTTACTAAAACTCTTGTAAAGCATATTGAGTCTTCCATAAATGAACCCATCTTGTGGATAAATTATTATATGGTAAATTTTTTGAAGTAGATCAACATGAGGCTAATCCTTCGTTTATAAATTATTATGGTTATCCTTATAAAATTCATATAATTATATTTACCAAGAAAAGTGATTGTCCTATAAAACATGCTATAGAATATACACATAATGCATAGGAACTCTCTGAACCCGACTCTTAAAAATGAAAATGAAGTTCTATGTAATTCTATTCCTATAAGTATAGGAACTCATAAAGATCATCGATTAGGTATTTTTGTTGGATATTTAGATAGAGGTAGATAATGATGTGATTTTAATATAAACCTGGTAGAAAATCATTCATTTTTGTCAAATAGTGAACCTAAAAACATTACAAAAGCTATAAATGATAAATTCTAGGTGATAGTTTTGAAGGAGCCGCAGAATCATTTTGAATGATAATACTTTTAGAAACTAGTGGAATGAATTAAATTATTCCAGACCATTGGCACTAAATTGATGTTTATGAACAAGGTTAATGAGTAACAAATAATAATTTGAATAGATCATTAATTTTATTTAATTAATATTTTAAATTGGATGGTATATACTATAATGATTATCTTACATTGGTAAAAAAAATTCTAAAGTTATTATGATGTTATCCATTGAAGGACATATCAATTTCAAACTATATCAAATGGATATCATATATTATTTTATTATTTCTCATTTTATTGTATATATTCTTGTTGAACAAACCCCTACATTTCAAAAACAATATTTTATAAATAATGTTTTTATATAAAAAAAATATCATTGTTGTTTGAAAAAATATCTATAGAATAGTACAATTAGATCATCTTATTTTTACATATAATGGTTTTCTCAAAAAAATTGTTCTTCATCATTCATTATTCATAAAAGGATTTCTAAATATTTTTTCAAAATCCTAATTTATAAATATTTTATTATAATTAGATAATCCAAAAAAACTACATTTATAAATTTTCATAATTTTTTATAAATGATTTTCAGATGCTTTTAATTGGTTAGTTAAAAAATTCAAGAGGTTAATGATTTTTCAAAATTGGGAGGAATCCTATTAAATTGAAGATAATTCCAAATGGACATTTTATAACATTTTTGGATAGGAAAAAACCAATGGAAGTGATAATCCTAGGAGTACGGGTTTTAATTTGTACCACAATGAAACTGGGAAACTAGTATATCAAACCATCTACTTAGGTATGCTTGCAAGTTTACTATACATGGATTCTATCTGGCTAGATATTATGTTTAGTCAATATATGTGTGCTCTGTTTTAATAAAATACAATGAATTAAATTTGAATGTAGTAAAATGAATTTTCAAATTCCACTAAAGTAAAACATATATACTTGTATTATATTATAAATGATAAGAATTTTTCAATGAAATTCAGATGAAAATTTTTGTGATTCTATGTTAGAATGAAAAATAACATCGATAAGATGTCACATTTTAGTGGGTCTCTACTTTCATGATATAATAAGAAATATAACTAGATTTAATTTTACACAGTTTAATATCATTACACACCTACAATTAGTTGTCTTGCACATATTTTGTAATGGCTAGGGGAATGACTCGTTAAGGAGTTTTCCAAAAACTCAGTTCCATCAGACATTTCCACCAATGCGGTGGCACTGGTCATAGTATCACACCAAAATGGTTGCACCATGATGGTGGCACCGTGAAGGACTCACCAGGATGGTGGCATCGTGACGGTCGCACCGTCATGGTCTCACTCTAAAGTAGTGGAACTACTGACAATGACACCATGATAGTGGAACCATGTGTGTGGCCCCATGACTGTGGAACTATGACCATGTCCCCACTTACGGTGTCTCACCAAACGGTGTCCCACACTTTTTTCTTTTCCAGTTTTTCCCCAGCAATGTTTCTGTTGACGTAAAGGTATTTAAATACTCCATTCAATGCTTTTTAAAATCCCATAAATAATATCCAAAATCCCCCATGATTCGGGTGACCCTTGACATACCAAAACACATGGATTTTTCATGGTGTCACACCTTTACATATAATTTATAGTTCCACCACTATTTCATGTCTCCCTCTAATTAATGGAAGTGGTTTAATGCACAACAATTTTGGAAACCTCTCCCTTGATATTTTTTAAATGGAAATTAATTTTTTCATGTGTAACAACCCAACCATGTAGTTAAAACGCGATCCACATTTAAATCCATTCAAGATTTTGATATCCCGTAACTCTAGGATTTCACCTTTTTATCACAAGGGAATTATAATTCCTCTTGACTGGTCTCTTTTCTTTCTTCTCCTGGGATTTTATGGATCCCCCCTTCCCATGAAAAGTGGTGCGCAAGTGCTGGATCATTTATGCTCACTCTTGGAGTCCCCGGAGTTCCTACATTGCAAGTCACGAATCCCCAGTTCTTGGTGCGTGGAGAGAAACATATATCGTTGATCGTAAATTTAGGTTACTTCCTTCATCATTCATTAATGTGTATCATGAGAGGTTAGTATGATAATGTTTTTATGGCGATGGATGAATCAAATTCTTAATAAATATAAATAACTGACATTTAAAGAATGAAGGGGTGAGTTTTATGTTTCTGATTTACACATTAATATGTGATTATATGTTGTGGATTTGATGAGCTTATGTCCACTGAAAATTGTGGTTGTTGGTGGTCCTTCCATATGTACTAATGATTCTCTATTTTTATGGTCAATTATATGATTTAATATATGTATCATGGAAATTGGATAATCATGTAAACCCTATTGATTAAATGTATGCCTAGTGAATATGAATTCTTGTGTGGTCACCCTAGTTAACCAAACAGAAGAAAGAATATTAATGAATTTTTTTTAAAAATCTAAAAACTATCTTTCTCTATCATGGTAACCCCTGTGGTTGATCTTCATGATGCTTGTTGGTGACATGGGTGGGGATGGGATCCCCATTTGTAGTGCAGTTGTTGGTTTGTGGAGATATGGTTGAGTGGGGCCGTATGGTGGTGCTTGGTAATGTTCAAGTACATTGAAGAATCTCACAATTCCCTTTAGTTGTTATAAATTTACAAGAAAACCTGGTGTGAATGATTAATCTTATCATTTATTATTTATCCTTCCATGACATGTGGTAATGAATATTAGTATCCCAGTTGTGAATAATAATTTTAAATAGAACCAATCAGATGTGTTAACAATAGGGGGTTCAAATAGAAATTGTTTTCAGGGAATTTGTTGTGAGTTTTCTGTGGGAGGTGTTATTTTTAGGAATGAATATTAATGAGGTTCTTTGTGTATTGGTTGGTATTGTAACCCCTACATTGGGATGAGTTCTTATTCACTTATATGTATAATTTAGTTCTTATGTTTCTTTTTTACGCCCCAGCCACATTAAGAACATCGTGCTGAACACCGCCATTTTATGGGGGAGGGTGTTTTTTCTAACACTCATAAGAGTGGATGGTTATTAGCTCCTTTTATGCTCCCTTTATCGAGTTTCCCCAGACTCTTCGCGAAGGTTGTGATGGCCTAAGGTCCATTATAGGCAATGATTCATCAGGTAGGTTACGTTGCGGTGGTTGGATGAGGCATGTGTGGGAAGGTTATTTCCCAAGTATCTTTGGGATTAGGTCCAGGTTTCTTTGGGCATGGTAGTAGTTGTTCGGGCCCAGGATTCTTCAAGAATAGCGGTAGTCATTCTAGCCCAAGTG
This sequence comes from Viscum album, assembly GCA_963277665.1. NCBI lineage: Eukaryota > Viridiplantae > Streptophyta > Magnoliopsida > Santalales > Viscaceae > Viscum > Viscum album. The sequence continues at coordinate 2,143,905,699 of OY728132.1, forward strand.
TTTGTTGGTGGGCTGAGTTTTTGTGGTATCCTACGTGTGTGCGAGTGGGGTATCGTTGTGGGACTGCATTAAAAATGGCGGGGAAAGACTGATGCATAGGATTTCGTTAACAACCATTGGGAAAGTGTTGTAGGGTGCCCAAACATTGATTTGTTATCAATATGACCTTACTTGAATTTTGTTATTTGGGTAGTGTTCCTTGGTGAGGTTTGGGTGGATATTGAAACAACCAAGGTAAATAAGGAAAATACATTGTTCATATTTATTAATTATTGAGAATTAAATATTAACATTACATTAATGGGGTTTCTATGTTTGATAGTGTACCTGATACACATCAAGTGGTTTCTTTGAAATCTTATGTTGCACACTAACAATATAATATTGTTATTTTAAATAGGTAGTTAACACCTAGCTGTTATATTGGAAGGACAAGATAGAACTATCAAAAATATTATTATATATGTTTTTTAAAAGTTTTAAAATTTATCCTATAAATTTTGGTGGCTTAATATAATAAACAATCCGATTTTAAGCATAAATACTCTAATTTTCATTAAAAGGTCGATTTACCACCATTTGAGGGGGAACCCTTTTTAAATCTACATTCTGTCACTACTATATTTTCTATTTGAAAAAAGAAAAATTCATTTTTAGAATCATGACATAAAAAATTACTTTGTTTAAATTATTGGTATTTTTCAGATAATGTTTATTTTTTAATGAGTAGTGAAAAATGGTGTATTTTAATTTAAAACTGCCATTTAATATAATTTTTTAAATGTTTATGTTATATTTTTAATTGATTTTAATGTGTAAATAGATTATATTTTTATTATTTTATCCAATTTTCCCATTTGAAGTAAGGTCAGTTTAGAATTTCACATTAACAAGTATCAATCTTTTGATAGTTAATGTTTCTTAAAAACACGCTATTTGTTTTGACAATGGGAATTAATTTTAAATTAATTAATTCACCATCTATTTATTGAATATGTTAAAATAGAAATCATTTTTTTATTCGGAATATCAAATTTAGCGTAAGTTTATTTTTGAAAATTTTATGAAAACCTTCAATTTTTGATGAATAGTGAAACCACTATGTCGTAGTAAAAAACTAACTTTTTTCTTTAAAAGAAATATTATCGCTTCTGTGAACTAAATATAAAATACTTGACATACATGGTTGTCATTAGTAATTAAAATGTGGTACAATGGGATGAAAATAATTATTGGTGAATAGTATTTCTTACATATTAACCACGATTAATGGTAATAAGGGTAATTAAGGAAAAAATTGTTTTATAATAATATAAAATTACCTTGAAACTTGTCCAAACCTTATTGGTTGAATCATGGATGACCAAGAAAATACAAAGGTCAATTTTGGGACCCCATGGAGCCACTTGGGTAAGATAATGACATTAATAACCTTTTATTTAATGTAAAAATAAATATGCCATAAACATATATTGTTGTACAAAAACAAATTTAATGTGGTGTTAATCAGAAGACTCAGGAGCAAGCAAAGCCCACTCCCAAAAAAATTATTAATAAAAAAGTAAGTACATCAATAAAAAAGAAACATGGAATCAACAAAAACACGTGTACACATCACCACATGCATCAGCAGCAACCAAGTCACAATAGATGGTTGGAGTAACAAAGGACCATAATGAACAAGCCTCTTCAATATCACGATTAGACAAAGCATAAAAAACTGTATTTTCCTCCCTATAAACATGAGTGACAACCATACAAATCTTCTCCACAATCTGAAGACAATCATCACAGGCAGAAAGAATCCTCCAAGGGACATTCCTTGAATGATTTCTTAAAATGTCAACCACCAAAAGAGAATCAGACTCCATCCATATATTCAGCCAGCCATGAAAAGAAGAAAACCATATATCCTAAATCACATCCCATAATTTCACCTCAATCGCCAAACCATTTCCAAAAAAGTGGAAGAAACAACCTTTATCAAAGCCCATGTAATTGTGAAAAACACCCCCACAACCCGAAGCCCCTGGTGCAACTAAAGCCGCTCAATCCACATTATCATTCATGCATCAAGAGATCGGAGGAATCCACTGGATGTGTTTCAGCATAATCGGTTTCTTAAATATACCAAAAACACCCAAAGATCATAAAACAACTAGATCTTAAACATCATTCTATATGACTCCAATTTGAGCACGCGCAGTAGAAAACACACCAATATGCAGCTCCCGAATACCAACAGAAATTGAGTTAACTTGGTTCTCAAAGACAAGAGCATTAAATTCCCTCCAAATAAATGAAATCAATGCAGAGACTGCATAGAAAAGCATAGGCTTCACATGAGAACTGAAATCAGAACGATAGACAGAATCTATAAGCTATCCAAAACTCCCCAGATACAGATGACATCCAAAAATCCCTAGAAAATAATCCCATTAACCAGATTAAGAGTAGCAGGAAATAAATAAGTGATCAATAGTCTCATTAGCAGCAAGACAATGAATGCAAACATGTGCAAGAGAACCTCATCTCCATTATAAAAATCTCTCACTTCCTTCCCATATCTCACACTTCCCATGCCCTTGACTCGTCCAACATCTTCTCCAATAATCTCCCAATATCCTTCTATTCATCCTATAATTCTTACTTTAGGCAGAAAGCACTTCAAGAAACCATTGTTTTTCAAACCAAAGGGAGGTAGAAGATTTTAAGGTAACGTCTTCTCTTATGTTCTTTGGTTTTAATTTACTTCTCCAATGCCCAAAACACTTTTATACAACTATTTTATAACAAAAACAATATCCTAAATATACTAGGTTGTTTTCTGGTATGAATTGAAACTAAACTTACACACACCACCATCAAATGGTTAAAGAACATACTGTTAATGTGTAAGACGAACTACTGCCTCACGAAATGATGATTGATCAATTATTTTATATCGCCTCTCTTGGTGGGCATTATGATGGAACTATATTTATATATTATATATATTATTTTTATATTTTCTCTATGGATCTTTATTTAACATTAATTTCATACTTTGATGGTTTTCATAATAGGTAAATGTGATAATTTCATTTTAGGAAGTGCAGACTACCACCCCCTCAAAATGATATGAATCGTTAATGCCTTGTGTGGGATGTATAATGGATTGAGTTAATGATATGATATATGATATTATACAGGAATTATAATATACATATGTAGAATATTTTTTAATTCCATCAGAATACAAAATGTAAATGAAAGTAGTGTTCATGCATACGTACGACTTACTTTCTCCATGAATGGTGCATTTCATGTCATTCCTCCAAATGTAATGTACAATTATAAATACATGTATATACTGGAAATATATGATATATATGATATCTAAATAATAAATATAATTATGGATATAATGAACTTTTGACCACATGTACATGTTGTAGTAATAAGAGGTCCGTTTTTGACTCAATATCCAAATATCGACAAAACAACCATTATTAACATAAATTATTATAAAATGTATATAACATGGTAATAAGTGATATAAAAGAAATAATACACATGAAAAAAGTTCTTAAGAACGTATGAATTAATTTTTATTATTATTTAGGAGATTAAAGAATGAACTTGTCTAGTTGGACATGAGGTAATGGACATCGTCTCAATATCCATTCATTGAGGTATATTTTGTTTTAAACATGAGATTATTTTATACAGTGTATAAACGCCTTTGAATTTTAATTTCATTTAAAGGGAATATATTTTGATGAAGTATTTTACTAAATCAAAAAAAAAATGAATGTTTTTATATCATACATGGTGACAACGACCTTTCCGCAACCACGAGTGTTATTTGATCGTTGGATTCCTTAACAAGTAGAAATGTTTTTTAAAAGGAAAATAAATACCATATACTCCTTTATTTATTTTGGTATTGAATATGGTTTTGATAATGGATTTGTTCTATCAATAAATTTAAAGGATATATTGTGATAGGAATGTGGAAATTTTATCTTTTATGTTATTTTTGTTATATGTGTTATAAATATGTTATGGTTCTTGTGCATTGATTATGTATACTGGTGGTTCCATGAAAAACCTAGGGTGGGTGACCCGAGATAGCCCTCCAATGCATTGGATAACGTGATGGAGGTAAGCGTGAATGTTTCTCCTAAGAGAGTTAGGTAATATATTGTGATGGGTATCCCAAATGTTACTCCCTACATATCTGTGATTTCTACAATGTAAGTATGATATGAATGCACAAGTTACCTTTATGAATTTGGTTTTCTGTTTGTTATTCATAAATCAGATGATTTTATGAGGTATGTTAAAAAGCATATGTTATGTATATAATGATAAACTAATGTATTCATTCTTTGTTTTATAACCCTTACTGTGCTTTTTATGCTCGTCCAATGTTTTTTTTTGAAATGTTTTTCATATGGAATAAAGAATGGAATCAAGGATGGGATCTGGGAAAAGTCATGATGTCTAAAACATGGAACTAGACATGACTATTTTTCTTGAGAGTTGTTATTTTGTTAAAAAAAAGGAAACAGAGTAGAAGTGTATACATTTTATTCTTTTGAGATGTAATAGTTCTGTCCTAATTCTCTAAAACTGAAAACATATAAAGAACCTCAATCTAAATTATTCATTTAATTTAATATTATGTAAATTTTTAAGGTCATGACCATATAGTTGGTATTAGAGGTTGGTTTATAAATCTTTATGAGTTCGGGTATTTTTAAATTAATATCAATAAATTCATATATGTTAAGATTGAAATGATATAGCATTTAAAGATTACGATGTTTCTTCACCTAAGATATTTTTGTGTTCCGAATGGTTTTCCATATAGGAAACATGGCAGCTATGTTTGGAAGACATTAGGAGGAAGACAACCTTCCAAATTAGCAACCTAAGATGGTCAGAATCAAAACTGAATAGTTTGTTGTAGTAATGGAACAATTGAATTAGGCTATAAATGGTGGTGGTATCCTTGCACGAGATTAGCCAGAACAACCACAAATGAACATGTTACTAGTGGAGCATTTAATGAGGCAACATCCTCCATCATTCAAAGGATCATCTTACCATGTGCTAGATGAATGGTGAATTAAATCACTAGAGAAAATTTTTGTTGTCATGGTGTGTTCGGAATATCAAAAGTGTAGTATCAATATTTACCATTTCGAAGGTGAATCTAATCAGTGGTGGTTAATGGTTAAAAATATCAGGGATAGTGAGGATATTGATGCACATGATTGGGATGAATACAAAGGTATGTTCTTTGAGAAATATTTTCCTATGGTGGTTCGACATAGGATTTAAAACAAATTCCTTTATTTGAGGAAGGATGGTGACTCAGTGGCTTCTTATAAAGAAAATTTACTCGACTGGAAAGGTATCCTCCAAATTTCATACATGATCTTGATAGTAAAATCAACCAGTTTTACTTAGGATTAAAGCCAAAGTATCTAAGAGATTTTTGTTCTTGTGAGTTAAAAAATTTAAAAAAATTGTTCGTTGTGCTGTGAAGGTGGAAATAGAGATTTCCGATGATCAGGTGTTTTTTTGAAAAACATCTGAATAAGAGTTCAAGGTTGTTGGAAAAAGGGAAAAACTATTCAAAAAATTATGAAGGTATGAAATTGAAGATTAATGTTTATGAAAATTGTGGTAAAATGCATGCTGGGGAATGCCTTTTGAATTCTGGTAAGTGCTACTGATGCGGTAAAATGGGACATAAGTCTCATAATTACACTAAAAAGATCAATGTAATGGTAAGACAAAATCTGATTTACAATCAGTAAGATGCTTTATTTTCATTGAAATGTGTCATTATGAAAATGAGTGTCTGATGAAGAACTCAATTGAGGGAAATCAACCATACTACATGAAGAAATGGGTTGTAAAATCTTTTGCAACAAATTCAGTAGATGTTGGTCAATCAAATGATGTGGTATTAGGTACACTATTTGTTTGTATAGATTATGCCAATGTGTTATTTGATTTAGTGTCTACACACTCTTTCATTTATGATTAATTTTCATGTAAATTGGTAATTCCATATCATGATATAAATAATGAACATATTGTAAGAACACTTGGAGGAAATGTCAAGATAAAAATAATTTATAAGAACCTTACTATCCTTGTGTGCGGAAAAAGTCTACCTAAAAACCTTATTTTTTTCTTCTAGTAGATCTTTATGTTATTCTAGGAGTGTATTTGACTTGGGTTATCATGCTAAGATTGACTGCAGAGATAAAGAGGTTTCTTTTATGAAATATTTTATGTTTTTGTACAAGAATGAACCCTTACTATTGAAAAAATATGAGGAAGCCAAAAAACAAGTAAAATATTGAAATGAATATTACCTTGGACATATTGTTGAAAACAAAAAAAATAGATTAAAGATGTGCCAGTGGTAAAAGATTACCTTGATGTTTTCATGATGAGTTTCATGGTATTATACCGAATCGGGAAGTGGAATTTACTGTGGACTTAGTTCATGATGCTAGCCCAATTTCAAAACCCCCTTATCAAATGGCTCAAAGTGAACTTTTATAATTAAAGATCAAATAATAGGAGTTATTAGATTAATGTTTCATTACACCTAGCACATCAACATGGGTGATCTTGTCTTGTATGTTAAAAAGAAATATGGTTAAATGAGACTTTGAATTGATTATAGAGCATTGAATTACATCACTATTAAGAAAAAGTTTCCTCTGCCTCATAACGATGATTTGTTTGATCATCTCTAAGGAGCTAAGTATATTTCGAAGATTGACATGAGGTTGGGGTACCATCAGTTGAATGAACAAGAACCAGACAATCCTAAGATCACGTTTCGTTCTAGATCTGCCCATTATGATTTTGTTGTCATTCCTTTCTGGTTAACCAATGAACATAAGATATTCATGGATCTTATGAATATAATTTTCCATGACTTCTTGGATAAGTTTTTGGTTGTGTTCATTGACGATATTTTGGGTTTTTAAAAAAGTAATGAGCATCATGAATGTCATTTAAGGGTTGTCTTGGAAACCATGAAATAAAAGAAACTGTATGTAAAATTCAGAAAATGTGATTTTTGGTTACAAAAAATTTCTTTTCTTGGTCACATTGTTTCAAAAATTAGCATAACTATTGATCATGCTAAAAAAAAGTTGTTATAGAATTTCCATACATAAAAATATAACCGAGATTCATAGTTCTCTTGGTTTGGTAGGTTATTACCGGATTATTGTAGAGAATATTTCCTGGTTATCTAGTCCAATGAATAAATTTAGTCGAAAAGATGTTATGTTCATTTGGAAAAAAGAATGTGATGATTGTTTTCCAAAATTGAAAAGAAGATTGGTGAATGATCTTGTTTTGGAATTACCTTCCACAAATGATGAATTTATATTCTACAATTATGCTTCTTTAAAAGTACTTTTCTATGTCCTTATGTAGAATGATCAGTTCATTTGTTATGCTTCCTGTCAGTTGAAACCTCATGAGTTAAATTACCCTAAACATGATCTGGAATTTCTTGTTATTTTTTTCTTTAAAAATTAGGAGGCATCATCCGTATGGAGTAAAATATGAAATATATACTAACCAAAAATGTTTAAAGTATATATTTACTCAGAAATAAATGAAGATTAGTCAATGGAGATGCGTGTAATTAATCATGTATTATGATTTCACAATCCTTTACCACCCGAAAAATGAAAATAAAGTGGATGATGCTTTGAGTCAAAAAAAGTAATGCTTCATTAACCATGCTACGTTTAGAACAATTTCATTTGGTATTTAATTTGATGAACTTTTGAATAGAAATTTTTGGTGTAGTAGGTTCTTCTATTTTGTTTCAGGTGTTTGTGAGATCATCTCTATCAGATAGAATTAAGGAATCACAAAAGAAAGACAATGAGTTATAGAAAAAGGTAGAGTTGGTACAAAAGGGTAACTTGCTGGAATTTAACTTTGATAATAATTGTTTTTTGAGGTTCATAAATAGATTATGTGTGACTTGTGATTCATAATTGAAGAATGAGTTTTATGTGAAGTGTTTAACTATACAATAGGATAATGAAAATCAGAAGTGACTGAAAGGGATGCTTTAGTCTTTATCGATGCCAGAGAGGAAATGGGAAAATATATCCATGGACATTATTGTGGTATTACCAATGAAATCTCAAGGAAATAATAAAATATGGGATATTTTTGGTCTTTTGACTAAATCTACTCATTTCCTTCCTATTCCATATAAATTTTCCGTAGATCAACTTTATGGTTGTATTTTAAGGAGATAACCAGATTGCTTTGAATTACCCTCTCCATTATATCTGATCATGATCCCATTTTTACATCTAACTTTTGGAAAGGCCTTCATAAGAAAATTGGGTACTGAATGATCTTTTATTATTAATTTTCATCCTTATCAGAAGGGAAATCAGAATGAACAATTCAGACCTTGGAAGATATGTTGCGTGTTTGTATGATGGATTTTTAGGGATGTTGGGACCAACATCTTTCTTTGGTTGAATTTTTTTATAATAAAGTTTTCATTCTAGTATACAGATGGCTCCTTCTAAGGAAGTATATGGCAAGCTGTGTCGGAATAAAACTTTTTGTGATGAAGTAGTTGAAAGGAAACTAATTGGACCAGAATTGGTGGAAGATATGGTCGTGAATGTTTAGTTCATTCAGAATCACATTATAATAGCACAGAGTCGGTAGTAAATTTGTGCAGATAACCAATGGATCTATCTTTCAAGGTTGGTGATCATGTCTTTATCAATGTTTCTCCACGGAAAATTGGTATGTGTTTTTGTAAGAAGGGAAAGTTGAGTCCGCGGTTCATTGAACCATAGGAAAATCCTTGAGAAAGTTAGATCAATTTCATACAGAGTGGGTTTACCTCCATTTTTATCTCAGGTACACAATTTTTTTTCAGGTTTCATTGTTGGGAATATAAATTCTAGATCTATCTCATGTTTTTAGTCCAAAGGTAGTTCAGTTGGAAGAGAATCTCTCTTATAAAGAACAACCAGTCAAGATTCATGACCATAGAGAGAAAGTGTTGTGGAATAAGTTAATTCATCAGTTAAAGGATTTGTGAAAACCTCGTATGGTTGAAGAGGCAACATCAGAATATGAAAACGCTATGAGGGATAAATACCCCGACTTATTTTAAAAGTGAATAAAATTGTGAGGACACAATTTTCAAAAGGCGGAAAGATGTAGCATCCCAGTTAAATAATGATAATACATTATAAATATTTTTTAATATTTGTGAATTAAATATTAACGTTACTTTAAATGGGTTTCTATGTTCGATGAAGTACCCGATACACAACAACGCGTTTCTTTGAAATCTTACGTTGCACACTAACAATATAATATTATTATAATAAATAGGTAGTTAATGTCTAGCCATTGTATTTTCATGAATGGAAAGAACTATCTAATATATGATTATACACGTTTGCTAAATTTTATACATTTATCCAATTAATTTCATAGGATTAAAATAAGAATGAATCTAATTTAAAGCATAAATACTCTAATATTCTTTAAAAGGTCCATTTAGCACCTTTTCATAGAGAACCCTTTTAAAATCTAGTTTTTTCATTCTTATGTTTTCTATTTGAAAAAATAAAATTATTTTTTAGAACCAGGACATCAAAATTTACTTTGTGTAAATTTTTTGTATTTTTTTGATAAAGATCATTTTTAATGAATATTGAAAATATTGTTTTTTAATTCAAACCCGCCTTTAAATCTAATTTATTTATATGGATAGATTACCTTTTAAATTGGTTTTAAAGTGAAAATAGATTATATTATTACCATATAATCCAATGATGGACATTGGAAGTAATTTCACTTTCAAATTGGACATTAACTATTATCAGTCATTTGGTAGTTATTGTTTCTTAAAAACATGATATTTGTTTTGACAAAGAGATTTAAATTTAAATTTTTTAATTCACCTTATATGTTTTGAATGTTGTAAAATAGACACCATTTTTTATTTCTAAATATAAAATTTAGCTTCGGGAGAAATTTTCATATATTTATGAAAACCTTCAATTTTTTATGAATAGCGAAACCACTAGATGATAGTTAAAAAAACTGTCTTTTTAATTTAAATGAAAATTTAACACTTTTGTAAATTGAATTTCAAGAATCCAACATAAATGGTTGTCATTATTAAGTAAAATGTTGTTCAATGGGATGAAAATAATTTTTTGGGAATAGTAATTTTTTACATATATTAACCGTGATTAAAGGTAATATGGGTAATTAAGGTAGAAATAATGTTATAAAAATATAAAATTACTTTAACACTTTTCCTAACATTATTTTTTTAAGTAATCACTAAAAAATAAAATCCATGAGTCAATTTTGGGACTCCATGGAGCCACATGGTTAAGATAATGAAATTAATAACTTTTTATTTAAAGTAAAAAATAAATATTCCATAAACATGTATTGTTTTACTAAAACAATTTTAATACGGGTCTATATAATTTATATATTTAAATGTAAATATTTTTTACATATATAAATATATTTCTTACATCATTTTAATTATTTTTATAATTTTTAGACATCAAATAATTAAAATTATTTATGAAACAATGATGCTGCAGTGTTTATATCATTAATGAATGATTTAAATAAATAAGAAGATAAAATTTTAAACAATATCAAAAACTTTCCCAATTCTTATTGGATGATTTTATTTTGATAATGGGATACCTTATTTTTGACTTTAATGTTTTTGGGACCATTAGAATCTAAAAAACATTATATAATAAAATAATATTTTCAAAACCTTCCAAATGAGATCTTCCCCTCCCTTATAAATAGCCCGCAATTCCAACCCATTTCTCAACCATATCAAGATCTTTGATCATCCAACCTCTTCCCCAATAATCTCCCAAGATATATTTCTTCAACCTAGAAGCCTTACCTTAAACAGAAATCACTTCAAGAAACCCTTTTGGTTCCAACCAAAGAGAGTTACCAAATTTAAAGGTAATGCCTTCTCTTAAGTTCTTTTGTTTTATTTTACTACTCGATCCACATTACTCTTTTATAAAATTATTTTATCACAATAAAAGTAACCTAAATATACTATAATGATTTTATGAGAAATATTCTAACATTACATACACAAACTTCCATCAAATGGTTAAAGAACATAATGTTTCTCTGGACGTCGATCTACTGCCTCATGAAACCATGATTATTCAATTATTTTCTACCACCTATCATGGTGGCCATTATGATGGAACTGTATTAATATATTATATATATTATGATTATTTTTTCTTTATTCTTTTTTATTTTTCATTTATACCACACCTTTATGCTTTCGTTAATAGGTAAACACTATAATTTCATTTTAGGAAGTGCGGACTACCGCACCCTCAAAATGATATGAATCGTTAATCCCTTATGTGGAATGTATAAAGGATGGATTTAATGATATTATAGATGATATTATAGTTGAATTATAATATACATATCTATAATTATGTTTCCAATCAATCAAAATCTGAAATGGATATGAAAGTAGTGTTCATCCGTACGTATGTCTTACCGTCTCCATGAATAGTGCATTTCATTTCTTACCTCTAAATGTTATGAACTTTTATAAATACATGTATATACTTAATATATATGATATATATGATATCTAAATAATTAATATAATTCAGTATATAATTATCTTTTGACCACATGTACAACTTGTAGTAATAAGAAGTCCATTTTTGACTCAAGTACCAAATATCGACAAAACGACCATTATGAACATAAATTATTATAAAATGTTTATAACATGGTAATAATAGAAATAAAAGGAATAATTAACGTGAAAATTTTTCTTAAGAAATTAGAAATTATTTTTTGTTTATTATTCTGGAGAATAAAGAATGAATGGCTCAAGTCGGACATGAGGTTGGGGACATCATCTCAATGTCCTTTCATTGAGGCATATTTTGTTTTATAACCATCTTTCTTTTATACGTTGTATAAACAACATTAATTTTCATTGTGTTCAAATGGAATCTTTTTCTATAGAGTATTTTAATAAATTTCAAAATTAATTTTTTTAACGTATGTGGTGACAATGACCATTCCACCACCACGAGTATTTTTTTATCATTAGATTCCTTAACAAGATGAATTTTTTTTAAAAGGAAAATAATTACCATATACTCTTTTATGTATTTTGGTATTTAATATGGTTTTTATAATTTATTTTTTATGTGAATATATTTATATAATATTTTTTGATTGGAATACAGAAATGTTATCATTTCAATTATATTTGTTTTATTTGTTATAAATGTGTTATGGTTCATGGGCATTGTATACGAATTTGGGTGTTTCCATAAAAACCCTACAGAGGATGAGCTTGAGATAGCTATCCAATGCATTGGGTATCATGAAACAGGTAAAAATTAATTTTAAACCTAAGAGATTTAGAGAATATATGTGATGGGTATTCCAAATGTAAATACCTAAGTAGCTATAGTAGCTACAATGTAAGTATGATATGGATGCTATAAGTTACCTTTATGACTTATGTTTTCTATGAGTTATTAATAAATCTTATGATTCATGATGTATGTTAAATAGCTTATGGTATGTATGTAATTATGAACTAATGTTTTTATTCTTTATTTTATAACCCTTACTAAGATTTTTAATCTCCTCCCATATTTTTTTTGAAATGTTATTCATAGGGATTAAAGAATAGGGTTAATGATGGGATCCAAGAAATGTCATGATGTCTAAAACATGGAACTAGACATGGCTCTTATTCTCGAGAGTTTTTATTTTTTTTAATGGAAACTGTGTAGAACTGTCTTCATTGTATTCTTTTGAGATGTAATAGTTATGTACTAATTATCTAATACTCTAAACCTAAAAAGATCCTCAATGTGAATTTTTAATTTATTTCAATATTATTTAATGATTTAAGGTCGGGTCCTAATGATTGTTTCCTTATTATGTTCTTGATTATAAACTTTATCATGGGGTATTATAAATCATACCCAATTGTGCATGAATAATTTTGGTTTTCCCAAATAAGTATACATGTATACTCACCCTACATATATGAAATTGATTTCTGGTTTCCATGGGGACATTGAGGAACATGCGGGATAGTACTAGTTCAAACATTGGGACAATTGTTGTTATTTATTTCTTTTATCTAAAATTTTCCTTTTGTGTTTTCTTCTATTATTGAACATATTATTTGAAACATTCATATTGGGAAAAGATTTATTGGGATTTACTTTTACATCCATTTTTTGTGTGTTTTGGGACTTAATATCTTATCTCCAGACCCTACTATATAAAAAAATGTAATGCCTTCAATTTTTTGGCTGATTATAAACCCTTGGTTCTAGTCACCCTTATAAGACCTAATAAAGGACCATCTTATGGGGACATTATCTCTTCTTCATCTAGAAGAAGGATGGGTATGGAAATCTGTTGTCCCATCCCTCAATATGGTGAAGGCGGGTCACGAAATAATGGTATCATAGGTGAGGTTGAGAGATAGGATGGGGATCGAGGTTTGGAACAGTGTAGATTTCATGGGATTATTGGGAAACAATGTTAGACAATCATGGAACATGAAATAGACCAAGGAATTCTTGCTAGGACATAGAATTTTAGGGCCCCATGATCCTAAGCAAGGACAATGGACCTACCGAACGACTATGTGAGGCCCCATCGATTGCAGGGTAGGGACATAGGAAAGGTACATGAATCGTTATGACTTGTCTTCATGTGTTTCTTGGATATTTTAGGGATTTAAAATGGATAAAAGTATATGAAAAATTAAAAGCAATCTTCTACACTACTCAGGGTTAGACATTCCTTGTTTACCTTTGAGTTATGGCTCCTAGATGATGACCATGAGTTGTGGGGGAGATCGATGCCTAGGAAGATGATTTTGCTGATCGTTAGAGGGCTGAATGAGAGGATGAGGACCGTCAGTGGTAGAGAAGCATCGTGACTTTCAGTGGAAAACCCTCGGGGAGTAGGAGGGCAACATCTCTGATATAGAGACAGAGAGATGGCTCGAGGTGCTGGTGATAAATTTTATATTTATTCAGGATTCAATGGAGTACATGGTTCTTTTGGCTGTTATCCAGATTCCGGGAGTACCGCATCAGTGGTCGACACTCTACCATGGGGAGAGGAGGAAGGTTGAGTTCTCGTGGACTAACATTGAGAGGCACTTCTATGTTTAATTCCTCTCATCCCCAATGAAGGCTATGAAAAGCCCGAAGGAACTCTCCCATCAGTAGGAGAGTATGTTAGTGAGAGAGTTGGGGATCAAGTTCATGTATCTACTTTTCTTTTATCTGGACCTCTTTCTGGATGAGGAGTATTGGGGAGACGTTTAGAGAAGGAACTCTAACCTTCTCTTTAGTATGTTGTCACTACCTTCACCCTACCGATGTTTGTGGAAGTCCAGAAGAAGGTAAAGGGGTGGAGAGGTTTCACATGCTAGGAGGTGTGCCAATAGAGGGGAGACAGTTGTGCTCGTCAAAGGGAAAGGTCATCAGCAATAGTCCTCATGCTTTGGGGCCATCTATGTTTTGTCCAGTTGGGAGAAGGCCCCAGTAGTTCCAGTTTAGATCTCCCAGACCTCACCCTTTCCATTCAAGACTATGATAAAGATTATTTAACTATGGTAGTCGTTGGCACCCTCAGAATAAGTTCCCAGACCAAGTGTAGTATAGTGGGAGTAGGCTGATTCAGTGCCCACATCTCAAGCAACAATTTCTAGACACGCCATTTCAGCAGCAGCAAGGAAAGCGTGCTCCAACTCCAATAAGATCAGGCATTGCAGGAGTAGGCTGACCATATGTCACACCTCAGGGACCTTTAATTGGGTGTGGTCAGGGAGGTGGCTGACAACCGAGGGGTAGAGGAGTTGGGCATGTCGTATTACACACCATGAAGGCATCAGTTCTAGTAGGGCCAGAAGTCGTTAGAGGTACAATTAGCTTGTTTAGTACTCTTAACAATTCCTTTTTTGATTATATATCTTCACACTCGTTTGTTTCACCCATAATATCAAATGTTTTGACCCTAGATGTAGAGAATGTTCCTATACCACTAGTTTTGATTATGTTAGTCAGAGGTCACACCAATTTGTCTCATATTTTCCGAGGATGTAGACAGATTTTGGGACCACATCAGTCGAGTGGGGACCTTTTTTTTCAATAGATGGAGCTTTATGATGTCATTATAGGAATATATTTACTATCCCCCATATGTGTTGTCATTTACTATTTCCAAAAAAGGATCATGTTTTCAAATATTGGTGGAAAATGTGTGACTTTCATCAGCTTGAGGGCTTGCCAAGAGAGTTGTCAGTGAGTGGAGCCCCTTCATTCCTTGTTATCTGAACACTCAGTATATTCATAAGATAAAATTATGGTGGATGTCTCAGATATTTTCAGTTTGTTCATTGATGTCATCTTTGAAGAGGTGGTGACTCTACCCCCAGGACGTGATGTTGAGTTCAGGATAGACTTGAAACCTGGTTCATGTCCAATTTTGATGGCTCTCTATCAGATGGTGCCTTTTGAGATGTCGGTGTTATGGATTCAGATTGATGATTAGATGAAGAAGGGTTTTGGTCAACCAAGCACATCACTATGGGGAGTTGTAGAATTGTTTTCATAGAAGGAATATGGTGGTGTCAGGATGTGCATAGACTACCGGAGACTAAATCGGGTAACGGTCAAGTCCCATTACCCTCTCTTGAGGATATAGGACCTCTTTTAATAATTTAAGATTTTATGATTGTTTCCCATGAATGAAATACGGTCAGGATATCACAATTTGAGGGTGATGGAGGGTGACATCTTGAAGGTGTCCTTTTGGTGAAGATATGGGCACTTTCAGTTCATGGTCATGTTGTTCGACATTACAAATGTTCCAGTTGTATTCATGGGGCTCAGGAACATCGTCTTCTGAGAATATCTAGACTAGTTAGTAGTTGTGTTTATTGATGACATCCCGATCTATTCAATATTAGAGGATGATCATTATTAGCATCTGAGGACAAATTTAGAAGTACTCCGACATCACCAACTCTATGGGAAATTGTTCAAGTGAAAGTTATGGACATGATAAGTTCACTTCCTTATGGATTTGGTGTCTGATAAGGGGATAATAGTGGACCCGTTGAAGGTTAAAGCGGTTCATTCATGGGTATCACCTAAGAACATGGAAGAAGTTCATAGTTTCATAGGTCTCATAGGTTTCTACCAGTGGTTTGTACACAACTTCTCCTAAGTTGAAGCACTTTTTACAACCACGACCAAGAAAGACCGGGCTTTTATATGGAGTGACCAGTTCCAGAAAACAGTCAATAATCATAAGGGGAGGCTAATTAGTGCCCCAGTACTGATGTTTCCAAAACAAGGAGTAACTTTTAAGGTGTTCGGTGATGTATCAGGCCAAGGCTTGGGGGTGTGTGAATGCAGTAGTTTGGGGTGATCTATTATGGGTCTAGGTAGATATGTCCCCATTAGTGTAACTATAACACTCACTATTTGGATCTTTCAATAGTTGTGTTTGAACTAATGTTGTGGTTTCACTACCTAATTAGGGGACACATTGGGGATTTTGCAGATCAGAAGATCTTGAGGTATATCATCTCCCAGTTGGATTTCAACATGCACAGCAGAGGTGGGTGGAGTTTCTTCAGGACTATGACTTTGAAATATCTTACTCTGAAGGTAAGGTGAATCTGGTGGTTGTACGTTGAGATGGAAGTCACATAATGATAATGTTCAAGAGTCAGTAGATGCTTAGAAGGAAATGGGAGAGATGGATTCCCTACACCTAGAAACAATTGTCAATGGTGGTTGAGGTTGTCTATTCTAGAAGACAATTCACTCCTCTCTGTTTCCAATGGTGGAATAGTATTAGTGGGGAGACATAGAGTGTGATGTAATGAGTGATCGTGGTAAAAAAGTAAATGATATGGATGTATTGTTGAAGGATGGTCAAAATCCGATTCATTTCCGAGGGATGGTGTTTGTCATAGAGACTATGTGAGAGATAGTTCTTGGAGAGTTCAAAAAATCACCCCTGGCAGTACACCATGTAGTTTACAAAATGTACCGAGGAATTAGGGGTTATTTTTAGTGGCCTAGGGAGAATTAGGTTGTAGTAGTGTTTGTAGTTAAGTGACTCATGTACCAAAAGGTTAATGCTAAACACCACATCATAGTGGGTATGTGACAACCATTTGATGCACCCGAGTGGATGTGGGATGAAATCTCGAAGGATTTATTCACAAGACTACCCAGAGTTCAAGGATTTCATGATGCCATCTGTGTAGTGGTGGACCTACTGATGAAATCAACTCACTTCAGGCAATCAATGATTTGAGTAGGGTGGATTCCCAAGAAAATCAATATCTGGGTGAGGTGTTTCTGTTCCACGGTGTTCTGAGGTCCATTGTCTTTGATCAAGATACCCGGTTTACCTAACAGGTCTAGAAAGGATTGAAACATGCTTTTGGCACCAAACTATGCTTGAACACTACCTTACACCCCCATACATATGGAAAAAGAGAGTTCACCATCCAGACATTGGAGGATATGTTGTGGGCATGAGTTTTGGAAATTGGGGGATCATAGGTGCAAAAATTTCCACTGTTAGAGTTTACCAACCACAATAGATATCACTCTACCATTGGCATTGTACAGACCCGCAAATTTCAAGGAAATTTTTTTTTCTTAATTTTCTTTGGAATTTTTCAAGAGCGCAGCTTCAAACGGCACCTGATTCCGAGGCCCGGTGTGCCCGGAATCAATTTCCGAAGTTTGGCTCGGGTACGTTCAGTGAACGGACGAGCGGGTTTTTCTATCTTTTGAACCGGTGCCCGGAATCGAATTCTGAGGGCACCGATGAAATCGCAGCGCCGGTATTTGCTTAGAAACGCCTCTTCCGGAGTTGCGTTTGCTCAGACGGGGTTTTTAAATTTTGCGGCTTTAAGTCAGAAATAAAATAAAGTTTGTGCGACAACTTTATTTTATTTCACTTAAGATGCTTGGAAGCCACTTGAAGCCACTTAAAGGCGGCTTGAACTGAGTTGAACTGGATAGGATGCTATCCAGAAATATCCTACCCCTTGGTAGGATATTTGTGAGGCAGGGCCCGCACGAGCCCCGCCGTTTCTTTCGCTAAGTAACGCACCCGCGAAAACCCGTCAAGTAACTGAAAAGTCAACCGACGCGTTTTCTTTAATTCTTAACAGACCATTTAATTTGGGCGGTTTATTTCGTGAATTAAATGGGCTGTTTCCTTCGTGAATTAAATGGGCTGTTTCGCTCGTTGAATTAATTCAACGAACTGATGGGTCGTTACTTACGCTTTTGCGTTTGTTGGCATGTTTATAAAATAAGACCAACCTAAAAATCCTTTGAAAGGATTTGAGAGAATCTTGTTTCTTCGGCTCCCCGCGAAGAACGTGAAGAACGCGAAGAACGCGAAGAACGCGAAGAATGCCGGCGACCGGAATTCGACGACGCACACCGAGATCTGCGACGTCGACGAGCTTTACCCGCGACGTTCTTCGGCGACGCCTCTTCTTCCGCGGCCGATCCTCGTTCGGCAACTAAGGTGAGAATCGGATCGTTAATTCTCCCTTTTTAAATTTCATGGCAACGGATTTAATTAATTAAATCCGTTTGTTCTTGATCCGGAGTTTGGCGACGCGACGCCGGATACCGCGACGACGCAACGATCCCCCCTTCTTCCGCGACGAGCGATTCCGCGACGACCTCTCGTCCGACGACGACGACAAGGTAGGGGTTTATTTCTTTGATGATTCATTCCCGTGTTCTTATTTCTTTTAAATAAAGAACCGGCATGAATAATTTTCAATTAATTAAAAATTGAATTGCCGTTTAAAAGAAAAGGAGTGAACAATTTTTATCTTTGATTAAAAATTGTTGTAACCTTTCCTCCCGTTGATTATGACTAACGCGGAGGGTGCGGGTCTAACGAACAAGACCCGGCAACCCTCCGCCGATCTCTTTTGTTGTGCGGATATGGCGGACGACGACGAACCGCGCGGCAGGGGCGATCTGTTGATCCCGCAGTGAAGATCGGCCCCCGGGAGGAGCATCGGCGCAGACGGGAGGCAAAACGGGCCACCGGAGCAACTCCGGCGGCCCGCGGAAGGTGGCGGCGGCGCGGGTCGCCGGCGCGGCGGCGCCGGCGCCCGGCGCGCCGCCGGAGGAGTCCGCCGCGGCCGAGCCGCGGCGACGGCGAACCGCCGGACCGCGTCCGCGGTCCGGCCCTCCAGCACGCGGCACGCGCGGGCCGCGTTTCTCCAAAGCCGCGGGTTTGACCCGCGGCGGCTCCCTCGGCCGCTCGGCCGAGGCCAAGCCGGCCGGTCCGGTCGGCCGGGCCGCGCCCAGGCCGGACCGACCCGGTTCGGGCCGACCCGGTTCGGCCGACCCAGGGGGGGGGTTCGGGCCGGGTCGCCCCGGGCCCAGAACCCCCGTTTCGGGCCCTCTTCGGTCTTTCGCCCATATCTTGGGCCTGGGAACTCCGATTGACGAACCGTCAGCGGCTACGCGATCCTTGGATCGAGACGGTCGTTTCGGTATATTATACTCAAGGTTTCGGAAGACTTTGGGTTCGGCCGGGTTGGTTCGTACACGAAACCAACCGGGCCCTCGGAGCGGAAACGCTCATAACTTGAGCTACGGACGTCCGATCGACGTACCGTCAGCTGTGGTAGTTTCCTCTAAGTGAGACGGAACTTTTGGCATACTCCGCCCGAGGATCGGATACAGGCGGAGTACGGTCGGGTTGGTTTTGCCCTGAAAACCAACCGGGCCCCTGGGACGAAAATGCCAATAACTCTCAGACCGGGCGTCCGATTGACGCGCCGTCTGTTGCGTTGAGATCCTGTTGTCGATACGGAACTTTTGGATACATCAACTTCGGACTACGTGTCAGTTGATGTATCAGCCTCTCGGCTCGTGGAGCGGACCCTCCTAAACGAGCTCGCTAAGTGCGGGAACCCTAGTGCTGGCTGTGGCTTCGACGACAGAGCAGAGATCCTCCGTGGACTGCGACGACGACAGAGCAGAGATCCTCCGTGGACTGCGACGACGGCAGAGTAGAGATCCTTCGTGGACTGCGGCGACGACTGTGCAGAGATCCTCAGTGGACTGCGTCGACTACTGCACTCAGCGATCCTACGTGGAACAGTGCTACCGAACCTGTGTGAGCTGAATCTTCTTTTTACCTTGAGCGGTGGAGCGCTTGGGTGTAGCGGCGGACCCGTGGTACTTGACAGTGGTGGTGCGCTTGGATGCAGCAGCATACCCTTGGCGGTGGAGCGCTTGGTTGTAGAGGCGGACCCGCGATACTCTACGGAGTGTGTGCGCTTGGGTGTAGCGACAGACCCGCGACGGTGGAGACGCGCGTGCGGAGTACGGAGACCGTGTAGATGACTGAGACCTGACGACTGCTTGACCGACTCGACTTGGAGTGAGTCGACTAGCCCAGTGGACGGAGCGCCCAGTAGTTGGCAGCAGACCCACGGCGGACGGAGCGCCTGGTAGTTGGCGGCAAACCCGCGGTACTCGACAGGAGGAGTACCTCAGTAGGCTAACTGGGTGAGCGCCTGGTATTTGGCAGCAGACCCTCAGCGGACGGAGTGCCCGGTAGTTGGCAGCAGACCTGCGGTACTCGACAGGAGGAGTACTTCAGCAGTCTTAGGTTAGTGAGCAGTACCTCGGAGTCGTGACAGGACCACTGTACACTTCAGAGATGGGGCTCTTCAACATTTACGGTTTCGATAATGAAAATCCTGGTTGAGCTGAATCTTATGTTACTATCCTTTGTGGATTTACTGTTTACTCTCCTTGTGGATTTGAGTCTTACTCTCCTTTGTGGATTGTGTTGAACTATCCTTTGTGGATTTACTGTTTACTCTCCTTGTGGATTTGAGTCTTGCTTTCCTTTGTGGATTGAGTTGTTCTTGAGCTCGTGAGCAGAGCTAGAATTGGGGACTTAGGTCTATGTATGAGCATATACCTAAGTCGAGTCAGATGTTACTTCGTGATTGCATCTTTCTTTTGTGCTATATCCTTTGTGGATTTTGGGAGACCTTCGGGGGTCTCGGGGTCCTTACTGAGTAGCTTGTACTCACCCCTGCACGGGCTATTCCCGCACCTTGTTGTGTTGGTTACAGACGACGGACAGCGCTGAACACGGTTGGGCGTGGAGCAGGACGGTACCTGGAGGTGGACCACTGGGCGGGAAGTGCTCGGAGCGGACGTGGGACCCGAGGAGCCTGGAGGCTATCTGTACCCACCCTTCAGGTGGGATTGCCAGTGGACGACACGAGGCCGCCGTCTTTTCTTCAGTTGCTGTTCTTTACCTTTTCAGTTGTACTTTACAGTTGGGCTTGTATTTCCGGCCCCCTTTACTTTTCTGCACTTTACTTTCCGCTTGCTGACTCTGTGTGGTTGTTACTTATAAAGGCAATGCCTTCCCTGTTTACTGGGATTTTACGCCTTGGTGCTAGTCGCCAGCCCCTGGCCTATGGAAGGCGGGCTTGGGGTAGTCACGACACGGGCCCCGAGGACGGGTCGTGACAAATTGGTATCAGAGGTGGTCGGTTCTACCGCAGACTCTGATCGTCCTTTCTTTGTATATGAAGCAATAGTGTTTAGTGTATTGAGTGTGGTTATCAGTTCAGGGAGCCCAGTGTTGGTGCGGCGGCCGACGTATCCATACACCAGGACCCTGACTCCTGATTTCCGACTTAATGCATGAAAACATTGATTGCGTGTGTGTTTCAAGTTTCTTTGTGATTACTTGTGTCAGCTCACCGGGTATACTGACCTGCTTTATGGAAGTCTCAAGTTTTCCTTGTGATTACTTGTGCCAGCTCACCAGGTATACTGTTCTGACTATGGTACTCTTGTTCTCCTTTTCAGGATGGCTCCGCGATGACAGCCAGCTAGGGTTCCAAGTGTAGGGCGCGACGGCAGCCCACCGAGCGACGAGGCCTCGGTGCAGGGCCCCCTGCCAGCAGTGGCACCGGCGGTAGCTTTACCCGCCGAGCCACCGATGCTGCCAGTACCAGACGCTGACGATGCACGTCGCCTAAGGGCACTGCATGAGTTTCAGAGCCAGCGACCGCCCAGGTTTCGCGGTGAGGCGGACCCCCAGGCCGCCGAGGACTGGCTAGAGGCGGTGGTAAGGATCTTTAGGCTAGTGAGGACACCAGCGGATCTCATGGTGATTCTCGCGGCGAGCCTCCTGCAGGCGGCGGCAGGACGATGGTGGAGCCTGATGCTCCAGGTTCACGATGAGACATCCCTGCTCTGGGCGGACTTCGAGAGCCTCTTCCGCTCTGAGTTCGTCCCGGCCACCCTCCGAGCGGTGCGCATCCAGGAGCTTCTCCAGCTACGCCAGGGCAGCATGACGGTCGCTCAGTACGCGGCGAGGTTCACGGACCTATCTCGCTACTCGACCGACATGGTACGGGACCCCTTCTTCCGGGCCCGGACCTTCGAGCAGGGCTTGCGACAGGAGATTCGGGCGTCGCTGATCTCCCTCAGCATTCCGACCCTGGCGGGAGTGCTAGAGCGGGCCCTTCTGATCGAGAGCTTCCTTGCTGAGTCTACACCAGCACAGAGACCCACCGCAGGGCGGCACGTAGCGGAGTCTTCGGTAGCAGGTAGCCGACAGATGACTCAGGGTTCCAGGCAGACCAGACCTACCAGTGGCCGACTGCACGACTCAGGCTCAGTTGTGCGGGGAAGCCGGGGTGGAGTCAGAGCCAGGCGTGCCGAGAGTGGGCAGTGTTACTCCTGTGGCGGAATTGGTCACATGGCTCGTGACTGCCCGACCCGCCATGCGGGGGAGCAGCAGACGGTTGAGGAACCACCTAGGCATAGGCAGAGGTTCAACCGTGGCGGTCCGCAGGGAGGAGACGGACGAGGTAGAGGAGCTGGCCGAGCAGCAGGTGGTGGACGACGCTTTGAGGCTCTACCACCACCACCACCAGGAGGTCCACCCCGACCGCAGGGGAGAGCTCAGCTTCAGGCAGCCGAGGCCTTCGATCATGGAGCCCTGGGAGCTGATGGACAAGAGCAGAACTAGTGGATACATTCTTTGTACTTCTGGTTCCTTGTTGCTTTTGTGTAGCGTCTTGTAATATGAGCTGCAATAATAAAAGACGCATACCCTTGTGATATTTTTCGTTCCTGTCCTCTTTCGTGATGTTACTAGGAGATTCCGGTTTTGGCTGTTGACTTGACCCTCACTTGTGAGACGTCTACTGGAGGAGACCCAGTTACCACACACTAATGCCGACAGTGTGACTCAACCCTTGGAGGCGAGAGTAACGGTTGAATCTCTTAGTAGTAGCGTCGAGGCCTTACGACGTCATCCTTGGTATGGATTAGTATCATCCATGTTAGGATTGACTGTTTTAGGCAAAGAATGTGGTTCATCCAGGGGATGAGACCAGATTTCTCTTTTCGGCAAAGAAGAAATCTTGCAGCTCTTGAGGGACCTGTGATGGTCCAGGCCACGACAGAGAAGGTCCAGATCATCCAGGAGAGGATGAGGACAGCTCAGAGCCGGCAAAAGTCATATGCTGACAGGAGGCGGAGGCCACTGGAGTTCGAGGATGGCGACCACGTCTTTTTGCGTGTCTCACCTCGACGTGGTTTACGGAGATTTGGCCGAGGCGGCAAGTTGTCTCCACGCTTCATCGGGCCTTTCCAGGTCCTCAGCAGGATAGGAGAGGTGGCTTATCGCCTGGCTCTACCACCTCAGTTGCACCGGGTGCACGACGTCTTCCACGTGTCTCAGCTGAGGAGATACGTGCACGACCCGACGCACATCATCGACTTTGGGGAGCTGGACGTGGACGATGGGGCGACTTTTGCGGAGGTCCCAGTGGAGATCGAGGATCGACAGGAGCGGGTCCTACATGGGCGGTCGATTCCTCTTGTGCGCGTCAGATGGCAGCACGGGAACCTCCAGGAGAGCACTTGGGAGCGGGAGGCTCAGATGCGTGCTCAGTACCCCCATTTGTTCCCCTAGTTTTTGATGTATCTTTACGGGGACGTAAAGCCCTGAGGTGGGAGTAATGTAAAGACCCGCAAATTTCAAGGAAATTTTTTTTTCTTAATTTTCTTTGGAATTTTTCAAGAGCGCAGCTTCAGACGGCACCTGATTCCGAGGCCCGGTGTGCCCGGAATCAATTTCCGAAGTTTGGCTCGGGTACGTTCAGTGAACGGACGAGCGAGTTTTTCTATCTTTTGAACCGGTGCCCGGAATCAAATTCTGAGGGCACCGATGAAATCGCAGCGCCGGTATTTGCTTAGAAACGCCTCTTCCGGAGTTGCGTTTGCTCAGACGTGGTTTTTAAATTTTGCGGCTTTAAGTCAGAAATAAAATAAAGTTTGTGCGACAACTTTATTTTATTTCACTTAAGATGCTTGGAAGCCACTTGAAGCCACTTAAAGGCGGCTTGAACTGAGTTGAACTGGATAGGATGCTATCTAGAAATATCCTACCCCTTGGTAGGATATTTGTGAGGCAGGGCCCGCACGAGCCCCGCCGTTTCTTTCGCTAAGTAACGCACCCGCGAAAACCCGTCAAGTAACTGAAAAGTCAACCGACGCGTTTTCTTTAATTCTTAACAGACCATTTAATTTGGGCGTTTTATTTCGTGAATTAAATGGGCTGTTTCCTTCGTGAATTAAATGGGCTGTTTCGCTCGTTGAATTAATTCAACGAACTGATGGGTCGTTACTTACGCTTTTGCGTTTGTTGGCATGTTTATAAAATAAGACCAACCTAAAAATCCTTTGAAAGGATTTGAGAGAATCTTGTTTCTTCGGCTCCCCGTGAAGAACGTGAAGAACGCGAAGAACGCGAAGAACGCGAAGAACGCCGGCGACCGGAATTCGACGACGCACACCGAGATCTGCGACGTCGACGAGCTTTACCCGCGACGTTCTTCGGCGACGCCTCTTCTTCCGCGGCCGATCCTCGTTCGGCAACTAAGGTGAGAATCGGATCGTTAATTCTCCCTTTTTAAATTTCATGGCAACGGATTTAATTAATTAAATCCGTTTGTTCTTGATCCGGAGTTTGGCGACGCGACGCCGGATACCGCGACGACGCAACGATCCCCCCTTCTTCCGCGACGAGCGATTCCGCGACGACCTCTCGTCCGACGACGACGACAAGGTAGGGGTTTATTTCTTTGATGATTCATTCCCGTGTTCTTATTTCTTTTAAATAAAGAACCGGCATGAATAATTTTCAATTAATTAAAAATTGAATTGCCGTTTAAAAGAAAAGGAGTGAACAATTTTTATCTTTGATTAAAAATTGTTGTAACCTTTCCTCCCGTTGATTATGACTAACGCGGAGGGTGCGGGTCTAACGAACAAGACCCGGCAACCCTCCGCCGATCTCTTTTGTTGTGTGGATATGGCGGACGACGACGAACCGCGCGGCAGGGGCGATCTGTTGATCCCGCAGTGAAGATCGGCCCCCGGGAGGAGCATCGGCGCAGACGGGAGGCAAAACGGGCCACCGGAGCAACTCCGGCGGCCCGCGGAAGGCGGCGGCGGCGCGGGTCGCCGGCGCGGCGGCGCCGGCGCCCGGCGCGCCGCCGGAGGAGTCCGTCGCGGCCGAGCCGCGGCGACGGCGAACCGCCGGACCGCGTCCGCGGTCCGGCCATCCAGCACGCGGCCCGCGCGGGCCGCGTTTCTCCAAAGCCGCGGGTTTGACCCGCGGCGGCTCCCTCGGCCGCTCGGCCGAGGCCGAGCCGGCCGGTCCGGTCGGTCGGGCCGCGCCCAGGCCGGACCGACCCGGTTCGGGCCGACCCGGTTCGGCCGACCCAGGGGGGGTTCGGGCCGGGTCGCCCCGGGCCCAGAACCCCCGTTTCGGGCCCTCTTCGGTCTTTCGCCCATATCTTGGGCCTGGGAACTCCGATTGACGAAACGTCAGCGGCTACGCGATCCTTGGATCGAGACGGTCGTTTCGGTATATTATACTCAAGGTTTCGGAAGACTTTGGGTTCGGCCGGGTTGGTTCGTACACGAAACCAACCGGGCCCTCGGAGCGGAAACGCTCATAACTTGAGCTACGGACGTCCGATCGACGTACCGTCAGCTGTGGTAGTTTCCTCTAAGTGAGACGGAACTTTTGGCATACTCCGCCCGAGGATCGGATACAGGCGGAGTACGGTCGGGTTGGTTTTGCCCTGAAAACCAACCGGGCCCCTGGGACGAAAATGCCAATAACTCTCAGACCGGGCGTCCGATTGACGCGCCGTCTGTTGCGTTGAGATCCTGTTGTCGATACGGAACTTTTGGATACATCAACTTCGGACTACGTGTCAGTTGATGTATCAGCCTCTCGGCTCGTGGAGCGGACCCTCCTAAACGAGCTCGCTAAGTGCGGGAACCCTAGTGCTGGCTGTGGCTTCGACGACAGAGCAGAGATCCTCCGTGGACTGCGACGACGACAGAGCAGAGATCCTCCGTGGACTGCGACGACGGCAGAGGAGAGATCCTTCGTGGACTGCGGCGACGACTGTGCAGAGATCCTCAGTGGACTGCGTCGACTACTGCACTCAGCGATCCTACGTGGAACAGTGCTACCGAACCTGTGTGAGCTGAATCTTCTTTTTACCTTGAGCGGTGGAGCGCTTGGGTGTAGCGGTGGACCCGTGGTACTTGACAGTGGTGGTGCGCTTGGATGCAGCAGCATACCCTTGGCGGTGGAGCACTTGGTTGTAGAGGCGGACCCGCGATACTCTACGGAGTGTGTGCGCTTGGGTGTAGCGACAGACCCGCGACGGTGGAGACGCGCGTGCGGAGTACGGAGACTGTGTAGATGACTGAGACCTGACGACTGCTTGACCGACTCGACTTGGAGTGAGTCGACTAGCCCAGTGGACGGAGCGCCCAGTAGTTGGCAGCAGACCCACGGCGGACGGAGCGCCTGGTAGTTGGCGGCAAACCCGCGGTACTCGACAGGAGGAGTACCTCAGTAGGCTAACTGGGTGAGCGCCTGGTATTTGGCAGCAGACCCTCAGCGGACGGAGCGCCCGGTAGTTGGCAGCAGACCCGCGGTACTCGACAGGAGGAGTACATCAGCAGTCTTAGGTTAGTGAGCAGTACCTCGGAGTCGTGACAGGACCACTGTACACTTCAGAGATGGGGCTCTTCAACATTTACGGTTTCGATAATGAAAATCCTGGTTGAGCTGAATCTTATGTTACTATCCTTTGTGGATTTACTGTTTACTCTCCTTGTGGATTTGAGTCTTACTCTCCTTTGTGGATTGTGTTGAACTATCCTTTGTGGATTTACTGTTTACTCTCCTTGTGGATTTGAGTCTTGCTTTCCTTTGTGGATTGAGTTGTTTTTGAGCTCGTGAGCAGAGCTAGAATTGGGGACTTAGGTATATGTATGAGCATATACCTAAGTCGAGTCAGATGTTACTTCGTGATTGCATCTTTCTTTTGTGCTATATCCTTTGTGGATTTTGGGAGACCTTCGGGGGTCTCGGGGTCCTTACTGAGTAGCTTGTACTCACCCCTGCACGGGCTATGCCCGCACCTTGTTGTGTTGGTTGCAGACGACGGACAGCGCTGAACACGGTTGGGCGTGGAGCAGGACGGTACCTGGAGGTGGACCACTGGGCGGGACGTGCTCGGAGCGGACGTGGGACCCGAGGAGCCTGGAGGCTATCTGTACCCACCCTTCAGGTGGGATTGCCAGTGGACGACACGAGGCCGCCGTCTTTTCTTCGGTTGCTGTTCTTTACCTTTTCAGTTGTACTTTACAGTTGGGCTTGTATTTCCGTCCCCCTTTACTTTTCTGCACTTTACTTTCCGCTTGCTGACTCTGTGTGGTTGTTACTTATAAAGGCAATGCCTTCCCTGTTTACTGGGATTTTACGCCTTGGTGCTAGTCGCCAGCCCCTGGCCTATGGAAGGCGGTCTTGGGGTAGTCACGGCACGGGCCCCGAGGACGGGTCGTGACAGGCATGGCTCCATTGAAAGCTTTGTACGATAGGTCATGTCTCTCACCCATGTGCTAGAAAGAGGTCGGGGAAGTAGGTGTTCTTGGTCTGAAAATGGGGAAGAACATGATGGAGACGGTTCAGCTTATACCAGAGTGGATGAAGGTGGTTCAGGACCGGCAGAAGTTGGATTCCAATAATAGGATGAGTACCTTGTAGTTTGAGGTCAGGGACCATGTGTTCTTGATGGTCTCTCCTCAGCATGAGCTACCGAGGCTTGACAGGGAGACTAAGCTTTCTCCAAGTTTCTTCGGACCATTTGAAGTGTTTTGTCAGGTCGTCAAAGTGGTTTATCAGCTAGTGCTACCACCACTGCTACTGAGAGTTCATAACATCTTCCATGTGTCTTAGCTCTGTCGATATCTACACAATGATTCACACGTCATTGATTGTGGAAAGCTGGATATCAAGGATGATGTGACATTTTTTGAGAAACTAGTGAGAATCGAAGGTCATGTGGAGAACGTGCTTCATGGATGAACCATCCCATTGGTTTGTGTGTTATGGAGTCATGGTAGCCTCTAGGAGAGTACCTTGGAATGAGAGACACTAATGCACGCCTAGTACCCATAGTTGTTTTGGGTTTTGTTTCTATTTTGTTTCATACTTATTCGTGATGTAGTGATTACCCTTGTTAACTATGAATGTGTCATTTTCCTTGTTCTATGAATGTGTGTGAAGGGTCCTCACTATGGGGAAGGGATGACCCGATCCTGAATCATGATGCATTAGACTGGATATGATTAAACCTGTGCGGGAAAGTCAGTGCTGCCAAAAGCGGATAGTTTCAAGACATGGGGGAATTGACTCACTAATACATATGTCTGTACATTGACACATTTATTTGTGTGTGTGGTAACTTGTGGAAGGGGTGTTCCTAGATGTCGATGTGGTTTACTTATGAGAGGTATATTTAGAGGAGGTTGTTAGGTCCCCTCTTTTCTCTTTGGGTCTAGATTTATTTATCGAGGTTGAAAACACATTGAGAGGTATTTGATTTAATGGCTTGGGAAATGACTAACTAAAGAGTTTCCCAAAACATTTTTCAATCAAACGGTTCCACTAAATTGGTGCAACCAGTCACCGTATCACACTGAAATAGTGGCACCTTCATGGTCTCACCGTCCTGGGAAGACACCGAAGCAGTGGCACTATTGATATTGGCAGATGGACGGTGGAACCATGAGGGTGGCACCATGACAATGGCACTGAAACGGTCGTACTGTCATAGTTACACACCGAAACGGTGTCACCACATAAAGTGGCACCATGACGGTGGAACCGTGATAGTGGCACCACATACAGTGTCTCACCAAATTGTTTCCCACCCTTGTTTCTTTTCAAATTCTGCTTCTACAATGTATCTTTTGACATAAAGGTATATTAATACCCCATTCAAATCCTTTTAAAATCCCATAAATGATATATGGAATTCTCCAAGATTTGGGTGACCCTAGACTTACCAAAATGTGTGGCTTTTCCTATGTGTCATAGCTTTACACATAATTTCATGGTCCTCTCCTGTTCTGTGTTTTCCTCTAATTAAAGGAAACCATTTAAAGTAAAAATATTTTGGACACCTCTCTGATGTGAATTATTAAATGGAGATTAATTACATCATGTGTAACCACCCAATATAGGGGAGAAACTATGATCTTCCTATAAATCCATTTAAGATTTTTATATCCTGAAACTATAGGATATCACCTTTTTATCATATGAGAATTATTCTTCTTCGGGGCTGGTCTCTTCTCATTATCTTATTGGGTGATTTTGGATTCCCCTTCCCGAGGCAAGTTGTAAGCCTGTTCTGGTGAATTTTTTAATGCTCTTGGAGTCCCCAGAGATCCTCCTTTGAAAGTTGTACATCCCCAGTTCCTGGCATGTGGAGAGAAACATCTATTGTTGATCAACTTTTTATGGTTTTACCATCAACTCTCTTTACTGTGTATCATTTGGGGAGGGTATTTTATTGTTTCTATGGAGATGGATGTAACCAATCCTTATAGATGATAATAAATATACTTTTAATGAATTTAGTGGTGAGTTTTATGTTTTTTTTATTCTCCTTTGTCCTTGATTATATGTTTTGGATCATATGTTCTTATGTACACTGGAAATCATGGCCATTGGTGTTCCTTCTTTGTCCACTAATGATCGTCTATTTTTTATAGTTAATTCTATGATTGAATGGATATAACATAAAAAATTTAATCACATAAACCTGGTTGATTAAATTTATGCCCAGTGAATAAGAATCCTTCTGTGGTCATTCCAGTTACCCTAACAGAAGAATGAAAATTAATGAAAGATTTGTTTGAATCTAAAATCTCTCTTTCACATTCATAGTAACATTTTTGGTTGATATGCATGATACTTGTGGGGTAACATGGGTGGGTATGGGATCCCTTGTTGTAGTGTAGTTGTTGGATTGAGGATCTATGGATGTGTTGGGAAGTATGGTGGGGCTTGGTCTAGTTTCAGTAATTTGAGGGATCTCATAGATCCCTTTAGTTGTTATGAATTTATAAGAGAATCGGGTGTAAAGTTTTAATTTGCTGCTTAGTTGTTTATCCTTCCTTGTCTTGTGGAAATGCTAGTTAGTTACCCAGTAGGGAAGAATTGTTTTAAATAGAACAAATCAGATGTGAAAACAAGATCATGTTCAATGGGATTTTTTCTATGAATTAGTTGTGACTTGGATGTGGGTGGTGTGGTTTTTATGAATGAATTGAAACGATGGTGTTTGTGTATATGTAGGTTTTGGAACCCCCTAAGATGGGATGAATGATTAATTACCTCTATGTATAATTTAGTTTAATATTTCTTATTTGTGACCAACCCACATGGAGAACTTCATGAAAAACACCCATATTTCATAGGGGAGGGTGTTTTCCCTGCACTCATAAGAGTGGATGGTTATTTTCTCTTTTTAAACTATCTTTCAAGAGTATCCCATGACTTGTTGGGTAAGATGTGATGGGCTGAGGTCCATTATAACCCACGATTCATCAGGCAGGGTACATTGTGGTTGTTGGCACAGGTATGTGCGGGAAGGTTGGTTCCCTAGTGTCTTAAGGATGAAGACTAGATGTCTTTAGGTGTGCCAGTAATTTTTTAGGGTTACGTGTCTTCGGGAGAGGAAATAGTTGTTCTACAAATGGGGTTTGTGGGAAGTGTTAGTGGTTGTGGTAGCCCAGGTGTGTGTGGACGATGTATGGCAGTGGTATTGCAGTGAAAATGGTGGGGATGGTTTGATGCATAGGATATCTTTATTTACCAGTGGTAATGTGGTATGGGGTACCCAAATATCTATGTGTTATTACTATTACCTTTCGTGACATACATTATTTGTGGAGTGTTCCTAGATGAGGTTTGGGTGGAGAGTTTCCTTATTAGGTTCTTGGATATCTCCTTTTCTAACAGAGAATTAGAATGCATCTACACGTGTGACATGAGCTTTTGGTTTTCCCTACTGAAAAAACCGATATACTCACCCTATGTATATGAAACTAATTTTAGGTTTCCAAGAGGACTTTTAGGACAATGCGAGACTGTTCTAGTTCAGAGGTTGGGCCAGTTGCTATTGTGGATTTCTTTTCTTTGGTATTTAGCATTGGAGTTTTCTTGTATTGTAGGACCTATTATTTGAAACTTTCATATGTGGAAGGGATTGTCTGGGATTTACATTTACATTCAGTATTGGTCTGATTTGGGACATATTTTTTTATCTCCCAACCCAAATAATTTAAAAGGGAAATTCCATCTATTTTTCATGTGATTATTTTACCCTTGGTGATATTCTCTACTATGTGACCTATTGAAGGTACTTATTGGGGGTTTTTATCTCTCCTTCATCATAAAAAATTACGGGTTTGGAAATTTAATTTCCCTTACCTATGCTTTGTGTAGGCGGGTCTTGACATATTATTTGGATCAAACATAAATTTCATGATTTTTAGATCAATATAGAGAAGTCTGTATAAAATTTGGTAATATAAGTGCAATAAACATTTATATTTATCTTTTGTCTCACTCAAGAAAAAAAAGTTGACAATATACTTCACCTATTGAAAGTATCTTTTCAAAAGTATGATATTACTCCTAAATTCATTGTTACAAGAAATCATCATGCTGGTATCTTTAACATCCACTGAATATTGAGAGAATTAATAATATCAAATAAAAATTAGAAATGACTAATTATTCCTAAATATTCAAATTCATTTCTAAATTTTATTTTTTTTATAAATTCAAATTATAATGATTAACATCGATAACATACTCATATTTTACAAATCTTTTTTAAAATAAATTTAATTTTTTATGGCTTGCAGTACATGTAACACTCAGTTGAAATAAATAATGATTTGTTACTAAATTAATAAAATTTATCAATTTTTTATTAGTCATTCGACTTTAGGAAATGAATATAACTAAATATATTATGAAAAATATATGTTTTGAATATGTATAACATAAATTCCTTATTTACCAATTTAGTTTATTTGATAATAAGAAAACATTTTAATGAAAAATAAATATTTTATTGAAGAACGTTATTCTGCATGAATTTAATTTTTAACATATTAAATTAAATTAGTCAACAATGATGATTAATTTTAATAAAATGTATGTATTATATATATTTTTTACTTTTTTAATTTTAATTTAATGTTTTCCAAGTCATTGTATAATAAAAAATTTCATAGATGTTTAAATTGTAGTTTTTTTAAAATATGGCTCTGATCACGTTTTTCACAGCCTTTTTAATAAAAATTTATTCTACTAATAGAAATGTAATTTAAAAAAATGGATTCAATATATTGAATTAAAATTTTTAAATATTTTAAATATTTTCATTTTATTTTCTCTCAATATGAATATTATGTATGAAAAATGTATCACCTTTGAAAAGGGTAAATGTGGATAACGTATATTAAAACTATGTGATAAGTCCATAAATTTTCTTCCTAATTAATATTAAATCATAGTAATTAAACCATTATCATCAT
The DNA here is from genome assembly GCA_963277665.1 of Viscum album. NCBI lineage: Eukaryota > Viridiplantae > Streptophyta > Magnoliopsida > Santalales > Viscaceae > Viscum > Viscum album. The sequence goes on from OY728132.1 coordinate 2,143,938,875, forward strand.
ATTATCAAATTTAAATTATGTAATGGTCAACATTCCATGAAAATTCAATATATAATATTTCAAACAATGAAAGTTACAAAATCGAACATCCTTAGTATAAAATATCTCTTATTTTTCCATGTTAGTGAAAAATAAATTTATTAATAAATATGAGTTTATATATTGAGATAAATTAAATTATTTTAATGATTAAAATTTATTAATAGTTTTTATTAACTATATATGGACCATAATTACTTTTACAACACCAATACAATATTTTTCAATAGAAGACAAAATAATATGAAATATATTGAAATTTATATAACATGATTGAGTTATTATGTTCCACGAATTTTGGAAAATAATATTCCATATTATAAAATATTAAAATTATTATATTCTAATTTAATATTTATATCGGTTTATTTAATTTCTAATTAATATAATTGCGTTAAAAATGAAATTACTGATATTTTATAATGAAAAATATTTTATTATATGATATAAAATACATAAAAAAATAATGTCCATCAAAATTATTGGGATATTTTTTTAATAATAAACAATGGCCAATTCATTGGACTTTTTTATTACCATAATAACTCCATAAATGATAGAAAAATGTAATATTATGATAATTTTTTGTAAAGTTATGAAGGGTAAAATGAAAATGATATGGATAAAATTGAGATCTATACATATAAAAACAATATTAGATGATATTATTTCAAATGATCCTCATATTATCATATAATGTCTGAAATTTTGAAAAATTTTGACATCAAAATTAATTTATGTTAATTTAATATTTTACGAAATTCCATGGGTTCCCCTCACCTCAATTATATAAATGTAACCCCTCAGTCCTCTTAATCACAACTAAATAAGCCTTATATATCTCCACTAATTTGTTCAATGATATCTTGTGAAATTACATGTCCCAATTTTAGAGTTTTTTTTCTTCACATAATATAATCCCATGGGACATTTATAGAATATTTAAAGGATATATTTGGAATAATATGTGAACTCATTAACCAACCACATTCTTTTAAATTATTATATTCCATAATATAAAAAATATTATATTATTCATTAAATAATAACTTATGTATGATAAATAGACAATAATTTTAGTATGGATATTGAAGAACTATTGTTAACCATATTTCTATATCACATGATGAGATAATATCACTCATTCATATGCATGACTTACCATCTCCTCATTGAGATACAATTTATTTCTTATCAACATATTTTATAGATCAATATTATAGAGGTTTAATTTCTATATATGATAATAATTACACAATTTTACTTATTTAATGATAATATAATATCTACCTTTTTACATTTAAACCAGTTGGAAGATGTCAACGTTAAATGTGTATATCTGTGGACTATCACCTCAACCAAGTGATGTGATTATTTTTTTCATTATGTGTGGGGATAGTTATAAAGATGGATTTAATGTATATATATTATATATATTATATAATAATTTCTCTTTAAAGGTTATTAATTATTTACCTTTCCTTCAATGCATCTATCAAAAAAATGAAAACAGCGTTCACGCATTTATATGTCATACCATATCCATAAACATTGCAATTAATATCTATATTTTTTTTGTTCAAATCATGAACTAGGATGATATTCCTTCAAAAATGACATCCAATCCTATCTGATACATGGCCCGATGGGTGTTCTTGAACCTCACTAGAAAGAAGCAAGTGTCGTGCATCACAATGAGTATTGTGGGGGGAATTTTTCCAAATTAACCGGGATCAATTAAATAAATTGAACATGTTAAATAACTAATAATAACTAAATCTCAATAAATATACAAACATATCAATGTACAATAACTAAAAAAATACTGAAAAAGAAAATAAAACTAATATTACAATTCACTACAAGGATAGACATGTGAACCCTAGGTCACCACCAACCATATGGAAAACCTACTAAAACATTGAACACATGAACCTGAAACCGAAAAAATAAAAAAGAACATGTCTAGAAAAACATAATTTCACAAGTTGTGTGTATGATTAAAATATCTATATGTAATCACCACATAATCCATACATTTCATATCCTATAATTGGGTAACTTTCTTAATTAAATATATAAAATTATTTATTCTCATATTAATAAACAATCATGGATTTATATCACTCAAAAAAATATACACAACATCCCTATTTTCAAATCAAATTAAATTTTTAAAAATATTGCCTCAAAAAAATATCCATAAAAACAATACCTAGACATACTGAAAATAAATGATTAGTTTAAATAGAAAACCCAGTGCAATAAAATATAATAAAAAAATCATACTTATAGTCATCCATGGGAATTTCAAAAAAATTCCTAGAGAGATCCAATTATGTTCTCAGTTCAGAAACCCCTTCCGAAATATAGTGCAGCTCCGTAAGCAAAAACTAACTGGAAATTCTAACTTCCAACTAGTTGTAAAACACACCTACCCTCTAAAACATCAATGGGGTAACAATCCATAAAATCATGTTTCATATGTAATTATAATTGGACACTCTAATGTCCCCCAGGAAATCCATGGTAACAACATATAGTGAATGGACGAGTCACGTTCAGACATGAATCTACTCACCTTCCACCAACACTCTTTCCTACCCAAATCACTCACACCACATAAGTGATAACCAACTATCATGAATTCCTTTATAAGGGATATCATCACCCAAAATGCCTTTCACCTTTTTCAAACATGCCATCACATCTCACGATATTCTTGAACATTTCACATATCATGATAAGATTCCAACATGGAGTTAGTGCCTCCAAAACTGATATTTAATTCCAAAACATTATATGCTTTCTATTATTACTCGTACATTATCAATTCCAAATACATTAAAAATTGTTTCCAAAAACATTTCAAAAACAATGTAAAACACCACATTAATGTTTACCATGCCAAATATGTGTTTATACTTCAAATCTAATTACATTTACAACAAAATTTCATTCCAATATTAAAACCCATATCACATTAAAATATGAAAAACTTAATTTCAATCCATTTGAAACCATCCATATTTTCTATGGTATAAAATATGCCATAATATTGAAAATAACATTCAATACATTTTCATTTGTGTTCCTGTAAATTTGTGTGTCTTGAAAGACATAGATGTGACCAAATATAATGTCAATCCATATGTATTCAGGAAATTTCCTAAAAACATTTTTAAAGAAACTACACATGTTCTACCACCAACACAATAATATATACAGATGAACCACTCCATATAAAATTCACTACAATCCACACATCACGCTTATATAAAAATCAACTGTAAAGACCCATAATTTGAATGTAATTTTTTTAAATTTATGGTAATTTTACGATTTTGTGAAATTTTACGGCACATGATTCCATGGACAGGGGTTCCCAGAATGATATTTCAATTTTTTTTTGAGAATATGATAACGTACGCAAGCAGTTTTCCTAAAAAATTTGAATAACTCTTAAATGGTAACTCAGATCAAAAATCTGAGGGCACTATTGGGCTCTGAATGGCGGGATTACCCTAGTCGTGACATAATATTAGACGGTGTGAGCCTCATGTGATAAAACCCAAAAATGGCATAATGGTAAATAAAATAATTAAATAAATTATTTTATTTTTCAAATGCTTATAACTCACAAACAGTAATCCAGATTAAAAATCTGAGACCATCGATGAACTTGTGAGGGTATGCTTTCTTTATGTAGACACTAACTTTGGCCAGAATGGGCCACCAGAGAAAGTTATTTTTTTCGTGCAAATAAATTAATTAAGGGACAATTATTTTATTGTGAAATTTATAACATCTAAACGGTAACTCGGATAGAAAATATAAGAGTACAGTAGGGTTCTTTGGGATGTGATTCACCTAGGCAGAGCCTAACCTCGACCGGCATGGGTCAAAGGTGTCTGATAATAATTTTCTGAACTTTTTTTGGGTACATTCACTAAACGCGTGAGGGGCATTTTATAAATTATGAACCAGTGATTGGAATTGAAAAATGAGGGCACCATTTAACTCACATTGCTAGTATTTTCATAAGGATACTTTCACCTCGACAGAAGTGGGTCGAGAATGAATGTTATTTTTTTGTTGTTTTGATGAAAAATAACAAAATAAGATGATCTACACTTTATTTTATTTTGAGCTTCCAAGTGTATATTTCAGGTGGGGTCCAACGAAGTGAAACATCCACAGGGATGTTTTATGTGGGTACCACCAGAACTTAACCTCCCATGAGTGGTTATGGTGGTGGGGACCAACCAAACCAGAACCTCCCATGAGAGTTTATAGTGGTTACGACCACCAGAGTATTTTATCCTCCTTGAAACCTCACATTAATTGGGAGAAACCTCTCATGTCCCAATTAAATGTTGGGGGGACCATTTAGAATCCTCCAAATAATTATATCCAATGCACCTCTTAAATTGTGCCAGCGTAATTTAATTAGCTTATTCATTTTAAATTTAAAAAAAATCCATTTTTAGAATTTAGGAAGGTTCCTAATAAATGAACCATCATAAATATCAATGAGCGTTACCTACCTCTCTCCCTCTACTATATATAGGAACCTCCAGAGGTGGTTTTGGGATGGCTTCACCAAGCGATGAAGCACTGGTAATGTGAAGCGATACCCAATACTAGGGGGGTTATTCTTCCTCCATGAAATAATCATTCTTCTAATGACGAATGTTGGCGAGGAGAAACTTCGAGTTCCTTCCTCACAACCTACTCCGATGTAGGAAGTCTTCGACTACAACGAGCTGGGACACAAGCCGATGATTGAAGAAAAAGCCAACAACACCGATGTCCTTATTTTCCCAACGACCGGTCTTCTTCTGCATTCCAATGTTAACAAACTTCGAAGAATTTTAGGGGGTTATTTTCATTTTATGTGTCATGTTATTCCTTTCATTCAAAACGAATATCGAGGTTGTTTTCCTTTTTGTGGGTGGGTTTCTGTGCTTCGTTTTATGAACTGATTTCTATCACCAAGAACGTAGAGGGTGCCGACCAAACTAACATGGATCAAATCCCTCTGTCGATCACTTTTTGTGATGTTCTTCGGCTTGGAGACGAAACGATGAGGCAACCAAGGAGAAAGGCAATGACCACGATCCCCACGATCTCCAAAACCCGCACCACCCTCACAACACTTCGTCCGAATTTGTTCTCGGTCTCCACCGTCCTCTCGTGTTCCCACACGCCACTCGGCCACCCGCCGGCCTCCCGGCTCCCACCGACCCCCCAGCATCCAGCCTCTGCCAGCTTCCCGTGCACCCGCTGGCAACCCGACCGACCCCTCGGCCGACCAGATGTTGGCCGCCTCCTACCTCCCGTGTGCCCACCTGTCTCTTGGATGCCCGTCGGCCACTCAGACACCCGTTGACCTCCTGGGCCGAGATTCCCGAGCTGTGACCCTCACGGTGTTGGACGAACTAGCCCAACCATCCGGGCGAACCCGCCAAGAAACAACCCACACGCACCTGGCCATGCCGGCCTTCCGCACCCACCGCAGTGCCTCCAAGTTGAACCGCACTTACACCGATGTATGACCGGTCCGCACCCTCAACAACAGTCAGCACCCTCGCGACCGGTCCACATTCTCATTCTACTCACAACCTTCGTGTCCTGCTGGGCTGGGGCAGACCCAATATGTCAGGCCAAGCGACCAAGTTCAGGTCGTTCCAACCGGATCAGACTGGACCCTGGCCCACTTTGACCTTTTTACGCTCCTTCGACCGTATCTTTAGCATCGAACGTCCATTTAACGATCATCGACATTGGAATTCATTGAGCCTCATGGTCACTTAGAGTATACCCCACCTGAATTTGGGGTATATTTGAGATATGTTCGAGTTGGATCGTGCACAAATCCAATCGGGTCCCCGGGACTAAGAGGCTAACAACTCTCAGATCGGGCATCTAATTGATATGTTGGCTATTGATATGAGACCCCAATGATGAGGATAACCTTTGGGTTTTTTTTCATGGGAATTCATGGAAGAAGATGTATTGACACTTGGATTTAGGAGTGGGCCCTCTCAGAATCAAGTGTGCTTGTGCAGAAACCCTATTGTTAGATCCTCTCTGACTACTGTTCCTGGATCCTATGTGGGTTTGACAGTTCTAACTACTATTCCTAGATCTTGTTTGGGTTCAAAATCTCTGAAAACTGTTATTGGATCATGTATGGGTTCAATAGTTCAAACTGATGTTCCTGGATCCTGTGTCGGTTCGACAGTTTTTACTAGTGTTCCTGGATCCAGTGTGGGATTGATAGTTCTAACTGATTTTCCTGGATCCTGTTTGGGATCGACATATCTTACTTCTATTCCACAATCCTATATAGTTTCGATAACTCTGACTACTATTCCTAGATCATGTGTGGGTTCGATAGCTCTGACTCCTATTCCAAGATCCCACATGGGTTCGAAAGAATACATGATTTAGTGGCTATATCTAATCATATCTAACTATATACAAAAGTCTTATACATGTGTGATCTGAGTCAGTAACGTTTGTGTTTACCTCATGATTGAGATGGATTACTTGATAACATAGGTATATTCCCATACATATACCTATGTTTGGTTAACTATTAATTTCATAAATTGTGGTTTATCCTTGTTGGATTTTGTGAGACCCTGAGGGTCTTGGGGTCCCTACTGATTATCAATATATTAACCCATGCATGGGCTATGACCGCACCTCGTTGTGTTGCAAGAAGATGACAGACAATGCTGACTGGGGCTGAGAGCACCCAGAAGTGACGGTACACGGAGGTGGACCAGATGGTGTGACGATACCTAGAGGAGATGGATGGAACTGGACTACTGCGAAGGCGATCTATACCTACCCATCAGGTAGGAACCTCAGAGGATGACCCATCAACAACTTTTCTTTTTTCAGTTGTACATTCCATTTCTTTGTACTTTACATTTGGTCTTGTATTTCTGGCCCCCTTTTACTTTTAGTACACTTTGTTATATAGTGTTAATTAGTGTTTAGTTTCCATATTGTACTCTGTTGTGTTCCTATTCAGGTTCTAAAAGATATTCCTTCACATTTTTATGAATTTACACCTTTGGTGCTTGTCGCTAGTCCCTGGCCTAGGGAAGGCGGTCTTGGGGTAGTCACAACACGAGCCCTAGGGGACGGGTCATGAAAAATTGGTATCAGAGAAGTTAGTTCTTCCACAGAACATAAAATTTTGATCTTTTTTTTGAAGAAATACTGTTACGTATAGTGAGTGTGGTTTTCAATTCAGGGAGTCTAGTGTTGGTGCGACGGCTGGGGTATCCATACTCTAGGACCCTAACTTCTAATTTCTGATTTAGTGCACGAAATCACTAATTGTGTGTGTGTTTTTTTTTGTGAATTTATAATTCATCTGACCAGGTATAATATTTTGACCGTGTCACATCGATTTCTTTTAGGATGCCTCCATGAAGACAACCAGTTCATGTTCCAATATTTGTACACACTAATAACCCACCGAGTGACGACGCTCCCGTGCAGGGACCTCTTAATAAGTTTTCACCTTCAGGTGGTGTACCAGTAGCACCACCTCTAGTTAGGCAGTAGATACCACCAGCCACACTTTCAGATGGTGCACACTGACTGAGCACATTTCATGAGTTCCAATAGTAGAGGCCTCTGAGGTTTCGATGTGAGACAGATTCCCATGCAGCTGAGGGATGGCTGGAGGTGATTGCTAGAGTTTCTCATCTAGTTGATACAACAGTATAGTAGAAAAATATCTTATCTACTAGTATTTTTCAGTGAGTGCCCATGGTTATGGTGTTCCGATTGATGAGGCTTCGGTCCATGGACCATTTCCCGAGATAGTACATATGGGTAGTGTGTTATCTAGATCAGTAGATGTTGGTCAGCAGTTACAACTGGAAATACCGATAGAGGAAACATGAAGGCTTAGTGCCTTACACGTGTTTGAGCATTAAATTCCCCACATGTTATGAGGTTAGATCGACTCATAGGAGACTGTGGAATGGTTCAAGGAGGTGGCTGAGAGTTCCCTGTAACATCTACAGCTTCGGAAGTACGACATGTCGGTAGATGAGTATTCATCAAGGCATACTGATATTTCTTAGTACTCGATGAATATGAAATGATATGCACATTAGAGATCGATCTTCTGAGAAAGGTGTGTCTAAAGGACATTCGAGATAGAACAATTCCTCTATGCATTCCTACTTATGCTATGGTGCCAGAGATAACCTTTGTGGTTGAATGTTTTTTGGCTGAAAAGATACATCCAGTGAATGATAATAGTGGGAAATCAAGGAACTGGCGCCAGTCTCAGAGACTTGGGTGTGTAAAATGTGTCCGGAAGAGGATGTATTAGGGATAGATGATTTTTCATGGATGTACACATGGAAGAAGAGATAGGATATCAGAATGTGGTGCTATACTTTTAGACATGTTACAACCACCATCTTTTGTGCACCCCACCCGGCTCAGGGAGCTAGAGGATAGGGGAAGAGAGTTGTTGCATGCGGTCATGGAATGCGACATAAGGGCTCTAGTAATGATTCATGGTATGGAATATTTATTGTACTAACTTCTGTATCAATAGACATAAGTACCAATCATTCCATCCTTCTTCTAATATTTTCCAGGACATAGTGTTTCTACATAAACCATTGACTTGTCCCTCAAGTCTGGAGATACCATTATAAGGAGACTCGATAATCACACTTACGTCGATGGTGTGATATAACCCTCAAGGAGAGAGTTTCGGTTGGAACCTCATGATGGTTGTGTTTAGGCCTTTTGAGATTAGTTTGATTTTGGTCTTGTCATCCACAGTTCACACTCAAATTGAATGTATTAGGCAAAGAGGTTTTGGTTTATCTAAATAGTTGGGATGGGGTTTTCCATGATCAGTGAAAAATGAATCCTAGGAAGCACAGGATAAACTAATTCATAGGAGGGTGTACCCAAATACTCATGAGTCGGAAAACCTCACTCTCATGGAATAAGAATTTGACATTGAGATAGTCTATAATCCTAGGAAGGGGAACATGGTAGTAGATGCACTCAACAGGAGGTATGGATTGCATCTGCAGAGTGAGGCGATAGTGCAGCTAGTATCTTTTCAGGTATCCTTTGTGGATAGAGATGATGATGTTTTTCTACACTCTCTTACAGTCTCTCCCCCACTTCCTTAGTGATTTAGGGAGGCACAACATGTGGACGCTGACATTGAGACACGACGTGCTTAGATATCCATAGGACATACTCCTAATGAATTTTCTAAAGGTGGGGAGAACGTCATCCTCTTCAGAGGATGTATAATATTACACGTGTCACTTCAAGAGGAAGTGTTGATGGATTTCATCACATCCACTCTAGCGGTAAATCCAAAAGTGGAGAAGATGTACCAGGATATCTAACGACAACACTGGTGCCTAGGAATGGAAAATCATTTGCAGAGTTTTCCTCTCAATGACTCACTTGTCAGCAAGTGAAGGAAGAACACCAGGTACTAGTAGGCTTGGTTCAACCGTTAGAGATCCTCAAATAGAAGTGGGATGGGATGTCTATGGACTTCGTGATAGGACATCCACATATATTCAGGGTTCACAACTTGATTTGGGTGATCATTTACCAATTCACTATGTCGGCCCACTACCTACCGATCAGAGAGTAGGGTTCAGTAGAGAGCTTGGGATGCCTCTATGTGATGGAGATTGTGCGGTTTCATTGATTACCATTGGAGATTGTCACCGATCGTGACACACATTTTCCTTCCAGGTTATAGAAGGGGTTTCAAAAAGAATTCTAGACACAGCTTCGTTTGAGGACCGCCTTCCATCCTCAGACGGATGGCCAGACCGAGCGGATCATTCATACCAATGATGACATTTTTTGTTCTTGTTTCCTCGACTTCGGTCATAGATGGAATGATCACTTACCTTTGGTGGAATTTGCATAAAATAACAGATATCACTCCACCATTGGGATGTCACCTTTTTAGGCATTACACGGGCAACCTTGAAGATTACCTCTGTGCTAGACTGACCCAAGGGAGTCACCACTCATGGGACCAACGATGGAACATGATACCATAGAGAATATGAATATCATACAGGAGCAGATTAAGACTACAAAAAGCATGCATAAGTCATATGTAGGAAAGAGACATTGACCTTTAGAGTTTGAGTACGTCGTCCATGTCTTTCTACAGGTCTCACCTCGACGGGGTTGGTGACAATTTGGCTAAGGCGACCAGTTATCTCCGAGGTTCATCAGAACTTTTTAGGTCCTCAGCCAACTTGGTGATGTGTCTTACCACTTATATCTTCCACCTCAGTTGCACCTGGTGTACGATGTCATCCACATATCCCATCTGAGGAGATAAGGGCATGACCCTTCTCATGACATCGTCAATGGTGAACTAGAGGTCGAATATGTGGTGACTTTTAAAGAGGTTCCAGTAGATATTGACGATCAACAAGAGCATGTTCATCGTGGATGGTGGATACCTCTGGTGTGTGTTCGTTGTAGCACGAGAACCTCCATGAGAGCACATGGGAGCAGGAGGCTCAGATCCGTGCTCAGTACCCTCTACGTGTTCCCTTACTTATGAGTTATGACTTACGGGGACATAGAGCCCAGAGCTGGGGAGAATGTAAAGACCCGGAATATCCATGGAATTTTTTTAAATATATTGGATCTTTATGAGTCCACGAAATGTAATGGCACATGATTCTAAGGCCCAGAGTGCCCATAATGATATGTCAATGTTTATTTTAGATTATGTTAACACACATAAGAATTTTTCTGGAAAAAGAATAATAACTATTAAATAGTAACTCTAATCAGAAATACAAGCGAACCGTTGTGCTCAGAATGGCGATTTTACCCTAGGCGTGACTTAAGATTAGTCGGTTTGGGGCTCCTGTTAGAAAACCAAAAAATTGCATAATCGCATATAAAATAATGAAATAAATTATTTTTTTCATATGATTATAACTCCCAAATAGTAACTCAGATGAAAAATCTGAGACCACCACTAAACTCATGAGGGTAATATTTTTTTAAGTAGTCACTAACTTTGGCCAGCGTGGGGCACCAGAGAAATTTAGTTTTTGGTAGAAAAAATAATAATTTTGTGACAACTATTTTATTTTAAAACTCATAACTTCTAAAAGGTAACTTGGATTGAATATTCAAGAGGACCGTTGGGTTTTATGGGATGTGTTTCACCTTGGAAGAGCCTAACCTCGACCGATGCGGGTTGAGGGTGTCTGATAAAAATATTCAAAACATTATTTCAGGTACATTCAGTAAACGTGGGAGCAACGTTTTATAACATTAGAACTGGTGTTCGTAATTGAAATCTGAGGATACTGTTGAACTCGTAGCACCGATATTCACATAAATAGACTTTTACCACGGTGGCAGTGGGTCAAGAATGAACGTTATTTTGGGGTTTTTCTTGGAAAAATAATAAAATGAAATGATATTTAATTTATTTTATTTCAAGCTTCCACATGGATATTTTAGGTTGGGTCCATCAGGGGTAAACCTTGACATGGATGTTGGATGTGGGCACCACCACACCTTAACATCCCAGGACAGGTTATGGTGGAGGGTACTACGTGAACCATAACCTCCCATAAGAGGTTAAGGATGTGGGGAACACAAATGTTTTTAATCCTCCTTGAAACCTACGATTAATTGAGAGTAACCTCTCATGTACTTATTAAATATGGGTGGAGCCTCATGGTATTCTCCTTATATTTATATCCAACACACCTCTTAAATTGCGCCATCATAAATTAATTATCCTTCTCCTTTTAAATTTAAATAACCACATCATTGAAATTTAAGAAGGTTCCTAATAAATGAACGATCATAAATTCAAACAATAGTTACCTACCCACTCCCTCTCTTATATATGATGATTTGGAGGTGGTTTTGTGATGACTTCACCCAGTAATTAAGCGCTGGTATGTGACTCAACACCCCACATTTGGAGGATTTCACTTCCTCCATGATGAAACAATTCTTCCAATGATGAACGCCGGTGATGAGGGACTTCAAATTCCTTCCTCAGAACCTACTCTAATGTAGGGAGTCTTTTACTACGACGAGTCAGCGCACAAACTGGCGATCAAGGAGAACGCTGACCACACCGACATCCGTCTTTTCCCAATGATCTGTCTTCTTCCCCGAGCCAACATCGACAAACATCCAAAAAAGGTATGGGTTATTTTCATTTAAGTGACATGTTCTTCATTTCTTTCAAAACTATGAATGATGATGTTTTCCATTTTTCGGGATGGTTGTTGTGCTTCGTTCTTATGAACCGATTTCTATCGCCCTGAACACGGAGGTTGTTGGATAAACTTACATTGCCTAAATCCCTCTGTAGATCTCTTTTGGGATTTTATTCATCATGTTTATGAAATGAAGAGGCGGTGAATTTGACATGCACCGACCATGCACTATGCGGTCTTCGCAACTCGAGTCGCCCTGCAGGCACATCGGCCGAATCAGCTCTCGGCCTCTGTCGGCCTCCCGTGCGACCGTCGGCCAGCTGACCACCCGTCAACCTCATGGATCCCGCCCATTGCCGACCTCTTGTGCACCCGCCGGCCATCCCTCTGGCCACCGGACACCCTACATTTGGCCGCCTCCGGCCTCCCGTGCGACCCTTGGCCACTCGGCCGACCCGTCGGCTTCCCAACTTCTGGCCGCCTCCGGCATCCTGTGAGCCCACCGGTCTCCCGGCCACTCGCCGACCTCCCTAGCCGAGCTGCCAAAGACATGACCCTCACAACGTTGGCCAAACTGGCCTCTTCCATCCTAGTCAAGCCACCGAGTCGTGCCCCACGCACGCCTGGCTGAGCCGGCCTTCTACGCCCCTCAAGGGGCCTCTCAGCTGAACCGCCTTACACCGACGCACGGTCGGTCCGCACCTTAATGACCGGTATACACTTTCGCCCTAATCATGGACTAAACATCCTATTGGGAAGGGCCAAACCCAATGGGTTCGGTCGGGTCCACCCATTCTGCTTCGCACTAGACCCAGGCCAACTTCGACCCATTTATGCTCCTTCGACTATTTCTATGGCACCAGACGTTCGATTGATGAACCGTCCACGGTAATGGAAATCATGGAGCATTATGGTCCTTTAGAGTATACCCTAATAGATATTGGGGTGTAGTTGGGATACGGTCCTGTTGGATCGTGCACGAATCTAACCGGGCCCACAGGACTAAAAGGCTAACAACTCTCACACCGAGCCTCTGACTGATGCACCATCTTTTGCATTGTGGCCCATATGACGAGGTGGACCTTTGGGATTTTTCATTATGGGACATCCTACATGTTGATGTATCAACACTTGGCTTAAATAGTTTACCCTCTTGAAATCATGAGTGATTTTGTGGAAACCCTGTAGTTAGATACTCTATGACTACTGTTCCTAGATCCTCTGTGTGTTCGATAGTTCTGAATAATGTTCCTAGATCCTATATGGTTTCAACAGTTCTGGCAGCACTTCATGGATTCTATGTGGGTTTGAAAGGTCGAACTACTCTTCCTAGATCCATTGTGGGTTCGACAGCTCTGACTATTGTCCCTAGATCTTTTGTGGGTTCGACAGATGTAACAACTGTTCCTGGATCCTATCTGGGTTCGACTGCTCTGGAAACTATTCCTGGATCCTGTATGGGTTTGACAACACTGACTAGTGTTCTTGTATCCTGTGTGGGTTCGACAGATCTGATTCCTATACCAGGATCCTATGTGGGTTTGACTGAATAGATGATTTAATGGCTACACTAATCATCTCTAACTCTCTACAAAAGTTGTATACCTATGTGATCTGAGCCAGTAAGTTTTTTGTTTTCATCATGATTAAGATGGATTACATGATAACTTAGGTATATGTATTGGAATATACCTACGCAAGGTTAACTATTGATTTCATACCTTTTGTTTTATCCCTGTTGGATTTCTTGAGACCTTGAGGGTCTTGGAATCCCTCATGTGTATCGTTATACTCACCTCTACAAGGGCTATGCCTGCACCTAGATTTAATGGATGCAGATGATAGAAAACGCTGACTCAGGCTGGGAGAACCCGGACCATACGATACCCGAAGGTCGACCATAAGGCGGGACGATACACATAAGAGATGGACAGACCTGGAGTGCTGAGGAGGTGATCTTTACCTACCCTTCAGTTAAGAACCTCGGAGGATGACCCAATGGAATCTTATCTTTTCTTCAGTTGTAGTTTCCATTTCCTTGTACTTTATAGTTGGGCTTGTATTTCCAACCCCCTTTTACATTCAGTTTTCTTTGTTATATAGTTTTACTTAGTGTTTTTTTCTATCTTGTACTCCGTTGTGTGTGTATTCATGTTATAAATGAAAATCCTTCCCAGTTTTAGGGATTAACGCCTTTGGTTCTAGTCGCCAGTCCTTTGGCCTATGGAAGGCAGGTTTGGGGTAGTCGCCCAACGGGCCATGAGGGATGGGTCGTGAGAATTTTCTATTAGAAGAGTCAGTTATATAAAAGATCCTAGAACTCTGATCTTTTCTATGAAGCAATAGTGTTAAGTGTAGTGGGTGTGGTTTTTAGTTCAGGGAGTCCAGTGTGGGTGCGGCGGCCGACGTATCCATACACCAGGCCCCGGCCTTCTGATTTCTGACTCAGTGCATGAAAACACTAATTGCATGCGTGTTTTCATTATGATTTCTTATGTCACCTCACCTAGTATAATATTTTGACCATTTCACATATGTTTCTTTTAGGATTCTTCCACACAAATAGCTAGTTAGAGTTTCGAGAGTTATAAGCACAGATAGCCCACCGAGCAATAACGCTGCGGTGCAGGGCCCTCTTACTATGTTGGCACCTTTGGGTGGTGTACAAGCAGCCCCTCCACCCGTTGGGAAGAAGATAGCAACAACTAGACTGGCGGAAGGTGCACGCCGACTGAGTGCATTGTGTAAGTTCAAGAAGCAAAGGCCTCTGTGATTTCGAAGCGAGACCGATTACCATGCAGCTGAGGGTTGGTTGGAGGCGATTGCTAGAGATTCCTATCTAGTTGCGACAATAGTAGAGCAGATGGTGATCTTAGCTACTAGTCATTTTTATTTAGTGACCAAGAGTATGGTCTGCTTACTGATGAAGATTCGATACGTGGACCATTTCCCGAGATAATACCTTCAGGTTGTGTGCCCGCTATATCACTACCCATTGGTTAGAAGTTACAACTGATGGTACCTATAGAGGAAACTTTTAGGCATAGTGCCTTACACGCATTTCAGCATCAGATGCCCATCTTATTCTGAGGCCATCCCGACTCACAAGTGGGTGAGGACTGCCTCGAGGAGGTGGCTGAGAGTTCTCTCGAACATCTACATCTTTGGTAGGATGACTTGTCAGTAGATGAGTATTCATATAGGCATATCGATCATTCCTAGTACTCGATTAATACGATACGATCAGCACCTCAGGGATAGAAATCTTGACCGATGTGTGTTTAAATTAAATTTTTTCTAGAACTATTCCTCTATGAATTCCTACTTATTCTAGGGTGCTAGAGAGGACAATTGTGGTTGACTGTTCTTTGGATTAATGGATATAGATAGTGAATGTTAGCAGTGGGATAACAGAGAATTAATGCCATTATTAGAGACTTGGCCATGTAAAATATTTCAGGAAGAGGATGTGTTAGGGATAGATAAATCATCAGTGAAGTAGACATGAAAGCAGAGCTTGGAGAGCAGCATGTGGTGGTGTACTTTTCTACATGTTACAACCAACCACTTTTTGTGGACCCCGCTAGGCTTAGGGAGCTGGAGGACATGGGAAGAGAGTTGTTTCATGCGGTCAAGGAATGTGACCCAATGACATTAAGAATGATTTTAGGTATTTTATATGTTTAGTACGTCCTACTATATTAATAGTAATAGGTACCAATCATTCATTCCTTCCAAAAATCTTTTCCATGACATATAGTTTCCGGTTAAACCGTTGACTTGACCCCCATGTCTGGGGATACCTTTTTGAGGAGAATCGATAATCACACTTATGTAGAGGGTGTGATATGACCCCTGAGGTGATAGTTTTGGTTGGAACCTCTTGGTGGCAGCATCAAGGATGTTACGATGTTAGTTTGGGTTTGGACTTGACATCCACAGTTCACACTCATATTGACTGTATTAGTTAAAGTGGTTGTGGTTTATCTACAATGTTGAGATGGGGTGTTCCTTGGTTGGAGAAAAAGGAATTCTATGAAGCATTGTGTAATATCATGCATAAGAGTGTGCATCCAATCACTTGTTTGTTGGCCAAACTCACCCTCGTGGAAGCATTAGTTGACATTGCTATAGTCTATAATCCTGGTAAGGGGAACCTGGTAGCAGATGCACTTAGCATGAGGTTTGGCATGCATCTGCTGACTGAGGTGACAGAGAAGCTATCTTCTTTGTAGACTTTATTTTTTTGATAGATATGGAGCAGTTTTCTAAAGTCTATTATAGTCACTCCCCCACATCATTAGCGAGTCAGGGAGGCACAACAAGGGGAAGATGACTACGAGACACGATGGCCCAACTCCCTCTGTCTATCACTTTTGTGATGTTCTTCGGCATGGCGGTGAAACGATGAGGCAGTGATGTAAAAAAGCAATGATCGTGCTCCCCGTGGTCTCCACAACCTGTGCCGACCTCGTGGCGCTTCGGTCGAACCGGCTCTCGGCTGCCGTCGGCCTCCCATGTGCCTGTCGACCACCTACCCTCCTATCGGGCTCCTGACTTCTAGCCCCCCACTGGCCTCTCGAGCACTCTACGGCTACCAGGATGACCCGCCTGCATCCTGGTTCCCGGCCACCGCCTTCCTCCCATGTGCCTGCCCTTCTCCCGGCTGCCCGAGCCTCCCCCATCGCGGCATTGGCCGAATCGGCCTTTTACTTCTGGTTTGATCCTCCGATTCATGAACCATGTGAATGTGGCCGACCCGGCCATCTAAGCCCCCCCACGACACCTCCAGGACGAACCACCCATACACCAACACACGACCGGTCCTTTCCCTCATGACCGATCCGCGACCTCGAGCTCCTTGCGGCCTGCTAGGCCAGGCCATACCCAACGGTTCAGGTAAGGTCGACCCAAAACAGGTCGGACCAGATTGGGTTAGGTTCGGATGGTCCGACTGGGTTGGCCCGGACCCAGGCCCACTTCAGCCCATTAATGCTTTTTCATCCAAATCTTTGGCACCGTACGTCCGTTTGATGAACTGTTAGCGGCCCCGGAAATCCTTGACTGTGGTAGTCCCTAGGGTATACCCCACTATAGTTTGGGGTATAGTTTAGATATAGTCAGGTTGGATCATGCACAAATCCAACTGGGCGCCTGGGACTAAAAGACTAATAACTCTTAGAACGGGCGTCTGATTGATGTGTCGTCTGTTGCATTGAGACCCCTAAGATGAGGCAAACCTTTGATATTTTCATTGTGGGAATTAGTGGATGTTGATTTATTAATACTTGTATTGAGGAGTGGACCCTCTTCGAATCAAGAATTCTTGTGTGAAAACCGTGTGGCTGGCTTCTCTCTAACTACTGTTCCGGGATCCTGTGTGGGTTCGACATTTCTGACTACTATTTATGGATCCTATGTGGGTTCAAAAACATTGACTACTATTCCCAAGTCTTTTGTGGGTTCAACAGTTATAACTGTTGTTCCTGGATCCTATGTGGGTTTGACAGCACTGACTATTGTTCATAGATCCTATGAGGGTTCAACAGTTCTAACAGTTGTTCCTAGATCCTTTGTTGGTTCAACAACTCTGACTACTTTTCCTGGATCCAATGTGGGTTCAACAGCTCTGAATACTATTCATGGATCATGTGTGGGTTTGATAGCTCTAATTTTTGTACCAAGATTATACATGGGTTTGGAAAAATAAACGATTTAGTGGCTACATCAATTCATCTCAAACTCTCTACAAATTTTGTATTCTTGTGTGAGCTAAGTCGGTAAGTTTTCTATTTACCACATGATTGAGATGTATTACTTGATAACATAGGTATATCTATGGGAATATACCTCAGTGGATTTAACTAGTGATTTCAGACCTTGTGGTTTATTCTTTTTGGATTTTGTGAGGCCTTGAGGGTCTCAGTGTCCTTACTGAGTATCGTTATACTCAGCCCTGCATGAGCTATGGCCTCACCTCATTGTGTTGGATGTAGATGACAGACAGCACTGACTAAGGCCAAGATCACCAGGACCGGACGGTACCCAGAGGTGGTCCATATGGTGTGATGATACACAGAGGAGACGGGGAGACCGAGAGTGCTGATGAGGTGATATGTACCTACCATTTATGTAGGAACCTCGGAGGACGACCCAACAGAATATCTTATTTTCTTCAGATGTTCTTTCCATTTCCTTATACTTTATAGTTGGGATTACATATCAGGCCCTCTTTAACTATTAGTACACTTTGTTATAGTGTTCTACATAGTGTATTTCTTCCATCTTGTACTCGGTTGTGTGCATATTAAGGTTATAAAGGATGCGCCTTCAAATTTTTAGGGATTAATGCCTTTGATGCTAGTCACCAGCCCCTGGACTATGGAAGGAGGTCTTGGGGTAGTTGCGAAATTTTCCCTGGGGGACGGTTCGTGACATCAACCCTCGCCATCAAAACATAACGTGTACAAACAAATTTTAGATATACTAAAATTCACTAAAATTTATACATTTACTTTACCGAAGAACTTCAGTGAATATATATACTTAATTATATTTAAATTATAACTTTGTAAACCATTTTTAACTAATCACACCAACATGAAAGAACCACCCAAAAGCCAAAAAAACACATCACATGCATGAGAAATACATTTATTAATGATTTTTGAATAACAAAGCAAAAAATGGAATGCATCTGAAAGGAAATTGATGTAATTCACTACATTAATTGAATTTGAATGTGATGAAACATAAAGTTAAGTAAGAACTAATCCTAATAAAAAATCCTCACACCCAATATCTGAAGTTTGTATGTCCCAATATATAAACCGTAGATTATATGGTTCATACAAGAGAGATACCACCATAGAAATACCATTAAATAGAGACATGATAAAAATGAAGAGAAATTTTACAAAAAAAAACATATAACCTCACCTAACATACTAAAGAGGTGAATTCATGGTGTAGATGATCCATAAAGAGGGGTGGGGGTGGTAAGACCCCATCATGTGCCAAAAATGTCCCAAGGTGATGAAATACTGAAATGGACTAAAAATAGGGGATGCAAAATAAGGAATTTTTTTTTAGAAAAGTAGGCCATCTCGCCTGGTTTGGTCGAAAAATTTTCTAATGTATGGGAAAACCATATATTCACCCCTTTCCATATGGATAGCGAATCATTCCTAGTTTTCATAGGGTATCTCGAACCACCAACAACCCTAGCACCTTCCATCTGGACCCAAATACAAGCGAGGTGATTACCTGGTCAATGCTACATAGTTTTCCAAAACAGTACTCTAACCCTGAACAATCCAAAAATTTATCCCATACATAACGAATTAAAAAATTTAAATTGTGGATCAACCCCAACCTGAAACAGATTATCCAAATTCAATAAAATAATAAAATAAATGATTTCCAATTGACATGGTTTGAAAATAAATGTCTATGAAAATATATAATTAATATATATATAATATTAATATCATGATGTAATTTATTTGTGATTAGGGAACCATGATCAATTAATAATTTCTGATCATATAAAATAAGAACATATATTTAAAAAAGAGGATATACTACATACATTAATTTGAGTAATCTAGTTTTAAAAAAAATGTTATAAAATAATATTATTAACTCACATATGATAATATAATATATTTGTAATATTGAATTATTTAATATTTATTATGTTCCAATTCATACCAAATATTTCAGAATTATAGTAAGGGAATTTCAGCTCAATTTTTTTATTTCTGACAGAATCATCATTTAAAAAAAATTTCTTTTTTTGTGGTGTATATATTGAACATGAATGAATTTTATGTTTATTATTATGAAATTTATGTGGATTAAAAAATCCATCTAAGGTTACATACATCATGGGGAATTTGATTCAAATGTTCCCAATGTTGTAAATGGGTTTATAATACATTATTATAGTTTGTCATGATTTTTAAATATTAAGGGAGATATAATTAAATAAAATTATATTCCTCCGTATAAACACCGTAATTTTATAATTCATTTTATATTTTTTAAAATATATGTTTCATAATATTTTCATAACTTTACTGCTATCTAAACTAAAAATATATTTCTATAGGAGATTGTATTTATTTATCTCTTCGGTAAAAACACATTTTCATAAATATTAATGTTTTAATAGAAATGTTTTAAAGGAAATGACTATTATAATACCATGTTTGATGTAATTTTTATTCATTTAGGAATTCAAAAAAATTTATGTTACTTTTTTACCAAAAATTTACATTTAAAAAACAGTAAAATGAATGTTTTTCGTCTAACATACTTCTTATAGTTTGATTTTCATTACATTATGACCACTCAATGATTTGAAGTATACAATATACATTTATATTTTTATATTTATTGTATCAATTTCACATAATATTTTCCAATATTTTATATTTTAATGAAATAATTTTAAAATGGAAAGAATATTTCATTAATAATGTTTTAATGATCGTTGAGTGGTGGGATTCTTTTTCAAAGATAATAACCCATGATTTCAGTTATAATTATCTGGGGATATGATCATTGGATATCATCATTATTCATTGTAAGAATGTTTTATTATTATTATTACATGATTTATATTAAAACCATTCTATTTCCAAGGTTTATACCATGATAAAATAGTGAAATATTTAAGCAAAATGTTTTATTTGAACATGTTTTTCTATGAATAAATATTTTCAAATCCCATTTATTTACCTTAGGTATGATATGAAAAAAGATTTAAAATTTTTATCACATATAAATATTTATTTCATTATGTTATTGTTGTAATTTTAAAAGACTGGATTGTGTTTATGTTATAATAATGTTTTGTGGTAACGTTATAACCGTGGGTGGTGGTTACCATATAAATGAGGATGTTGGTTTTGTTATAACCAAGAGAGATGATCGTGTTAAACAAGAGATAGTTGGAACATATATCAACCTCCAATTCACTAGTTATGGATTGATATCTAATTAGTCAAATAGTAATTGAATGGGGATTGAACCAAGTTAAATAATGGACTTTCTCCACTAAGATTGTATTGGGTGTGAACCTCGACAAAAATGATGGTTTGGGGAGCAAACACATTCCACTATAATAGATTTGGAAATTTTCCCTTACTACATGGGAGATTATATTATAATCTTATTTGTATATCAGAAAATATCTCGTATTCTATTGTAATACTCTCATATATTTTTTTATTTGATTTCTCTATAATTAATCTCTAATTAGATTCCATGTGATATGCAATGACACATGATTATGATCAATGATAATATGGTTACAATTATAAAATGGTATGAACATGTTCTCATACCATTATGTTTATGTAATGTTCATGGATCATTAATGGATTTTATGTGTCCACGTTTCTAAGGTCACTAGTTGATGATGCTAATTTTGTATGTACTAGTCTATTATGTGTCCATTTTTCAAATATCACTAGAAATATTTGCTTCTATTAGGTATTGTTTTGTTAAGTAATGAATATTCATCTGTCAAAATGTAATATCAATGTTAGAATATTATGTGGTGTTATTGATGTTTCAAGAGCATGGATTAGTTAACATTTAAATTATATGATGAGAAAACATTTATGAGATCACTTTTGTTATTTCTAATGATATGTACAAATAAAAATCTAATGAATATAAAAGTATATGGATGTATCCTGTAATTATGGAGAGGAATAAAGAGAGTGAATTCAAATAAATTATATCCTTATTTGGATACTAATTGTGGATTTCGATCTAGAACTGATATACCATAGTGTAATAATATTGAAATGAGATCATTTGTATTTGACTCTATCTTCAGTTGTTTCATTAAAATGATCCTTGTTGCACACATGGATTGATATTCTTGTGGGATATATTTTGAAATTAAAATAACTTTATAAACCACCGTGAAGAAATTTAAAAGATGATCACCATTAATGGAAAAATTTAATATCTTTTATTCATTGACTAAATTGAAATTATCATTATTTTGACATTAAATGAGTTAATTTTCATGATTAAATGTGTTCGAGGCTCATCATAAATTTTTTCTACTAATGTATTGAAAAATAAATGATGAACATGAGGTGGTAATAGGTAAGAAAAAAAATTAATACCCTATTTTTCATTTGATGTGTGAATTACAATGTAGTGGTAAATTTCTCAATGAATGTAAATCCATAACCTCAATAGTAATCTTTTTAATTTGTAGATAAAACTAGTAATGGTACGATGATCAAATCTCAAGATTGTGATACATAGCTAATCAAAATATTTGTAAATTTTCAAAATAGAAATCTTTTTATTACCACTCTATTTTATTTTATTATTCAGATGGACAATGATTTTATTTCTTGTAATAATTCCCAAATCAATTTTCAAGAAGGGATGTCAAATTTAACGTTCCAAACCGAACTATGGTAGTCATTTAGTGTGAATATAAATATTAACCTCTAATGTATATTTCACATAAACATTGATCTTATGTATATTTTTTAGAGTTTCTAGATGTATTATGTCTATATATTACAATTCTTCTATTAAATTGTGATGTTGTGTTTTCAAAAGAACTCATATATTTTATTATACTTATTTCGAAAAATCCTTATACAAGGGACTCAATTGATTTATATGAGTTGAATTCTTGCCCCAGAAGAATCATGAAAAAGGTTTTTATTCATCCATGTGCATCACCATAGAGAATATAAAATCTTTTTGTTAAGAAGGAATATATATCAACTCGAATCTACATTAATTTTCACAAACATACCATGATAATTATAAATGAATAGTATCCTATACCCTATATTTATTATTTTTATCATCTTTATGGAGATCAATACTTTACTATGATTGATATCTAATCAATACGACATTATTTGAGGTTCAAGAAAAATTATATACCCAATACAACATTTAGTATAATATATCGAAGATATAAATTATTTGATATTCCATTTAGTCTTACTAATTACATTCTATCACCACATGTCTTATAAATAGATTCTTCAGAGAATAACATAATCAATTTTTGGTATTCTTTATAAATTCTATTCATAAATATTAATATAGAATGTATGATAATGAAGATCACCTTAAAATTGTACTGAAGTCCCCAAGGAAGGGTAATATATTATAAAAATTTACTATGGTCTATATTCATAAACTATCAGTACAATGTTATATTATCTCATGTGAGGGGGTATCAATAGATCCTTTGATAATATAATTTATTTGATAAATATCCTAGACCTACAACAATGAATAATATTTAAAAATTTATTGGGATTATTATATATTATCGATGCATTGTGGACTATTTTTCACTACTATCTATTACACTCACCAAGATAAATAGAATGACCGAAATGTATATTTGGATACTTGAATGAGAAATTAAAATTAAAGGAACTATGGAGAAGGATAGTAAGTTAAACATCTCATAAGTTACCATGTCGTGTAAAAGTGTTTTAATCAATAATTATGCATTCAAGGAGGTATTGGGATTCATCTTCATTAGGAATGATATATTAATATATTATAACAAATTTTAACTGAACTTTCATGGGAAAATTACCCAAATCAAGCTTTCGTGTTATCTATAAATTTTTATTTATTAAAAATAATAACAAATTGTATTTTTTGTGAGTGGATTCAGATATATACTGATAATAAAAATTTATAATGTACTATCTCAAATAAATAGTTGAATATGTTTCATATAATGTGGTTGGATCTGATTCTAGATTATGACGTCCCAACACATTATTATCATAAGAAAATAAATAAGGAAAAACATGATTAGAACCAAAAAGATAATTCTATATTATCTATTATTATTATCGAAAAGGATTAACTATTTAGATATTTTTACAATGTGGAGAGAGAAATTATAATGTAAGGGGAAAGATGAAATATTTTTGAAATGTGTGTTCACCCATCTATAAAAATGATGATTATAGAGATTTATATGGAATATGTGGAACTAAAAAAGATTTTTTGAAATATTCATTAGTATAATATTAGTTGTGAAGTGATATTAAGTATATGGATTAATGTTTTTATTATATATACACTATATTTGAAGAATTTGATGTTCTATGAGACTTAAAATTCATTATTTTCATATTAATTCAAGAAGTATAAATTTTCATTGAGATATGAACGAGTATTAATAATTCAAAAAAGAGAAGAGATATATTGTTTAGTTTTTATCTTGGGGATTTATATGTTAAATGTTAATTCTAGGTAACAATATTCTAATTGGATGATACAACCATAACCCTTACATGAATGGAAATGGGAAAACATCACTATATAATTTTCCATTAGGCTCCCCAAAACATCTGAAGTGATAAATTCTATATGGGTTATATTTGATCACATTAATAATTCATCATACATTAATTACATTGGATTAAATTTCTCTCAATATTTTCTATTCGTGATAAACATCAATGAAAATGTCTTATTTATTGGAGTACTACACCCATTAAATCATATCGGGACCTAATATTTACCTCAACGTTCTGGAAACATCTTTAGTAGAAATTGGATACATAGTTGAAATTCAGTATGTTGTATCAACCTCATATTGATGGTATGTTTGAGAGAATAATTCAAACCATTCATGATATTTTTTTCTTTTTATATGTATTTTAATGTTTTTAAGGATTAACATCATCATATAGTTGAGTTTTCCAACAACAATACATTTCAAACAAGAACTAAAATCGATCATTGTGATGAACCCTACGAATATAAGTAAAATTATACCACAATCTAGAATATTATAGGAAAATTAGAGATATTATGTCCTGGGAATGATAAATAATTGAATTTTTTTTCATGCAGAAATACATCATGGAATCTATGAGTCGACCGAATATTTATACTATGAATCATCGGTTCCATCAAGAATATAATATTCTATAGAATGTTTTTTAATTAAGTTGTCTATGTATTAATGATATCAGATTTGGAATCAAGGAATAAGTTGAGCCTAATGTATATTGGCAACTTCCAGATTCTTGATTTGGATTGGATTATAGTTTATTGCCTAGTACATCCTTCAAAACACTCACATGTTCATGATGCAGTCAATATATCAATCATAAGGATATATATATATATATTAAATTATTAAACAATGAGTTCATATAAATAAAAAAATGATATTTATAATATTAATAAACAATATAAATCTTTCCACATAGAGATAATGTACAACAAAGCAAGACAACTCCGTAGGGGGAATTTTTCTGTAGAAAACAAAATTTCTAAGAAGATACATGGGAACATGATGATGTATTGAATGGGAGATATTGGAATATATTAATAATATAATGATGAAATTTTTTGGGGAAAGTAATATTACCAAGATATAATTTATTAGATGGACATGTTAGGAAATAATTTTTATTTAAATAATAACCATTCTTTTGATAACCATCATTACCAGCAAACGATGAGTTTAAATGAACCAAGATATAAAATAAAAATATTATTATATGTTATTTATAATCTAGATATTGGATGAAATTGTATTAATTCTACTATATAAATTATTAAAACATATATTTTTTGTAGTTATAACCTAAATTCCATAGTTTTCAATTTATAATAAATGAAAATTACAAATCATTCAAAAAAAACAAAAAAATAATAATAATATTTTAGTCGCACAATGCATTGTTAACATAACAAAAAAAATTAATCAATATTAATGATATATTTTAATGAAATTTATATATTATATATTCAATTATTTTTTATATCATTAATTTAATAATTTTATGACAATTAGATATAAATAAACCATGTTTTGTGCTTAAAAATATATTTTTCAAAAAACATTTTTTCATCACGTTATGGACTATTATGTTGAAAATATATTTCCCCTTTTTAAAAAATGAATATGATAAAATGTATTTCCTTATTTGAACATAGGATTTTATAGTTTTCTAAAAATATTTCATTTATTTATTTCCAATATAAATTGAAACTGTGGTTAAATTTATCAGCTTGGTAGATGGTAAATCAGCTTAATCTAGCTTAAAACTATGTGACAATATCATAATATTTCCTTAAAATAATTATTTTATGTATCTAATTATTCCCTAACACCTTATTCAATAAATTGAACTATTTAAAATAAATTTATCCATTAAAATAATTTATGTAATATTTAATGAAAGAAATGTTACAAAATGCCACTCTCATATATTTTGGTATCTCGTATCAGTGCACCTAGTGAAACAGAATTTGATAATATAATAAAAATGACTATATTGATTATTTTTAAATTATTTTCATGATATTAATTTATTTCTAATATTTATTAAATATTTAATGACCTCAAATTATTCTACGACAATGATGTATTATTTACCAATCGATAAAAAATATAAATTGATTTTAAAAGCATTGAAATTAAAATAATTTGAGTGAGAGAATGTGTACTATGAATTTTTCATATTAGTAATTCATATAACGGTTATGTTGACTAATTATATTAAAATTCACATCTTATTTGGATTTATTGAAATTCAAATTAAATGAATTTTGTTAAAAATGACATTAATGAAATTTTATAAATCATGTTTTATTATCAAATAATATAAAATTATTAATGACTATATATTTTAAAAAATTAATTGGATAAGTATTTAGACATCAACCATGTTCCATTTAAATATCATTCTTCATTTTATAGTTACATTTTTACACAATAATGGTTATAAAACTTTAATATTATGTTAATTCTTAAAATGGCTAAATAAGTGTTAAAAAATTGTAAAAATGTTTTCAAAACATTTCGAAATATAATTTACTAGTATTTGTTGACTCATCATAATATTACACTTTACTATTGTCAATTTGGATCCACGAGAAAATAAAAATTAATTTATGGTAATTTTATATTATCTGTGTATCTCAGGGTTCCCCTCTGCGAAATTATATAATGTCTCCACTCCATTATCTTCTTCACACCACAATGAAATATATTTCTCCACTGCCCTCTAATAATTAAATTTTATAAATTCCTTGAGACAATCTATTGTTTTTTCTCATATTATAATACCATCAATGTATCCATTAATTTCATATATAAATATTTTATTTTAAAGAAGTGGTAATCTCCCTAACCAACAGTTTATTTTTATTTTTATTTTTTTATATTAATTTTTTATATTCATTTTACAATTATAACATAAATATTTGAATAAACTAAAATGTATTTAGGACTATGAAACCACCATTATTCACTTGAACTGTGCATATGATCCCACCCATTATTTAGTTTCATTTCCCTGGATTACGATGAATGGTATTATGTATGATATATGTAATAAGGGTTCTTGGGATTATGATATTAGTAGAAGAAATTTTAGATATTTTATGAACCATTGTTGTATGGTTACGTGTTTCTAAATTCACTAGAACTATATGATTCATTCATGGGTCATAATATAATGTTAATTAATACTCTTCTATTAAGATTTCACATCTATGTACCAAAAAATAAGAGTCATTGTAACACAATAGTTTATTAATAACATTCTGAATCATATATTTTTTCTAATGTTGTTACTTACCATAATATAATGTAATTAGGACTCATATATAGCATGGTCATTTATGTGACCATGATCCTTTTCCACATGGCCAGAAAAGTGACTGTGATATTTTATTCACATGGATAGTCATGTGAACATATGTTTTATTCATATAGACTAATATGCAAATGTGATATTTTCCTATGTGGTTATTATATATATCATGATAATTTTATCATTGGTATAAAATATTTAAAATGAGTTATCTAAGTAACTATAAATAAAATGTTAATATACTAGTCTTGGGTATTGGTGTACAGAATCAGAATCATTTTGTTTTGTCTGGATTGTAAATCCGTATGAAAATAATTTAACACTAAATGATTGAATTTAATTTAAAATTAAAAATTATGACCTTTATAATATATTCATTAAATTATTTTTTAAATCTATTCCTTATCTCTCTATCTTAATTTTTTAAAAACGCTTTTCTTTCTCAAGAACACAAACCCAAAAATTATGATTTTTAATTACAGTGTAATAATGTTAATGAAGATATGATGATGTTTCATATCTAGATGCATCACCTCTATTGAAAAGAAATGAAATACCAAGTAATATACAGTGATATGGATAAGTCTTTAATCCCATATATATTAAACCAAAATTATTGTGATGAAATGGAAATTGATATATAACATATTCAGTTAAGAAAATGATTAGTGTGTAATATTATTCAAAGGACACGATGAAGTAAATGGTTTATTAAAAATGATAATAAATTTTCACTATGATTATATTAATAGATTTATGACCATTTAAAATTCAGTTGTAGTGATAAAATAGAAACCACAAGAATAGTTATGAATGGATAAATATTGGTTTCTTTTCAATTATAAATCTAAATTATTTAGTGCACATTAAAATGGAGTGTATGAATATTATCAAATTTCATATATTATGAATCACTCAAATTTAATGTTTTAGTATTCTATTGATGAATTTATAGAGATCATAACTCCCATAAGGATTTTGATATTACTGGAGAATGTTTAGTACTAGTAAATTTTTCCAACATCTTATCATCCTTAGGTAAAATGATTTCAATACATTAATGCACTATGATTTATTCATTATTTTCTTGATGAAGAATAGGATTCTGATAGGTTTTTAAGGTATGTCATTAGACATATGGCTAATAAGTATAAGCCTTAATAAAATTTTAATTATATCCTTATAACCAGTATATATCTAAAATATTGTATTTTAATAGATTAGTGTATGTGGGGAGGAAAAATTTATTTACTCTAATGGTTTTTAATTAAATCAAATAATCTATAAGAACATGAATGTGAAATTGAATCCCTAGAGAAAATATTGGGTAGCTAATAATGAAAACTTTTATAACAGATTAAATCAAGTTAAGGATTAAGATAACCAAAGATCTAATATTGGAAATAATTCATCAAAATAAATGATAACATTATAAGAAATGCAATTTATCTCTATTCCCTAAAAAATTAATATTTTATTAAAATTGAAAAAACATCACCCGATGAAATTACTGATATGATGATTAAAAAAATTCAGAAAATTTTTAACATTAAAATTACTAAAAGGGGAAATAATAATTTTCATTTTTCATAATGGATGAAGTAAAAATTTAATTTTTTGATGATGTTTTATTTTTTATGATGAAAATGAACCTGCAAAAATTTGATATATTGGTTAAAATGAATTTATAAATACGTATATATTTCATAGGTCCATTATATAAAGTTTCTGAAATATTAAATCCTATTAATTCCAACCAATTTAATGGCTACGTTAAAATTATATAATTTAAATAATAATATTTAATAATCCATTTTTTATCAGTTCATCTTATTGTAAAGACTATTGAATATAACGTTCTCATTTTAATTTATTTTTAAATAAAATAGGATTGTTTTTTAAAATTGCCTAATTGATTTTTAAATTATATTATGATAAAATCTACCATGACCTCAATATGTTCTGGGAATAGAAATATTATATTATTTTAGGTTTGTGTAACCTGTGATAAGGGAAATAATTGAGATTATTAATCAATCAAATATCATGAAACATATTAAGCTATAGAGGTTTGAGAGAGTTAATATTTATTCAATAAATGAAAAATCCTATCACTTTGTCATTCTGGTAGGAATAAACAATTTTAATCATTTTTCAAATGGAATCCTTGGTTTTATTCCCTTAAAGGTGAATTGGCTGAAATTATATGTGTATGATTGAGAAGTTATTAATGGGAAGATAAATTTTTTATTTCACATCTTGTATTACTCAAGATTAGGTTTTTTGTTGATGAATTCCAAGATTCCACCAAGATACTTCTGGATGATAGAGGCTGAAACATGTTCATCCTGCACCATCCCTAAGAACATTACTAAACACAATTATTTAGTAAAATGGGAAATTATAAAATATTTCAATCCTTTTCAGTATGAAAATTATACAATTAATATTCAATAATACATTTACAGTCATTTGGGGAGGAATATCACCCTAATCCATTTTAATATGGAGGTGAACTGATAAAGGAAATTATTATAGAGATAATCCAATGTTGTGGTGGATCATAGTTCAAATGAATACACCATAAATGGAAATGGACTTCTAAAATATGAATTATTCAATAGAGCATGGGTAACTCTTCATAATCTATAGTTCCATGAATTGGTCAAAATATATAAAAAATTTGGAGTAATCATCTCCTATGTCACAAGATTTATTAAACTAAGTGAAAATGTGGGTTCTATCATTTTTTAATAGATGATTATAAACATTCCATGACATATATCGATTTAATATGGGATTCAACATGGATCTATGTGTCTTAACAAATTTTAGTTTTTAGTGATATCTCTAACAACATCATTATGGTGGGTTCTCTTTGTAACTTATACATGAATATTTTAATGCCTCTTCAATTGAGTTTTTCATTACCCAATATTGGGAAATCAGATTGTTCAATTCTATAACCAAACAGTATGAATATAAAATTTTATTTGAGTGGAAGGAGACATCTGCTTGAACCCTAGTTGTATGAGATAAACAACCCACTTCATCGCTTGTCAACCAATATTTGATTATCTATAATTAGGATTATAGAGGTTTCATGGGGGTGTTATCAGGAGCACACCCATTCTCAAAATTATACCCTTTATGGATCTAAATACTATGATTCTTTTATCCCAAAAATACTTAGAACAATGACATGATACTTTCATCTACTTCAGATCCTAAGAGGTCTTGGGAACACTAAAATATTCATAAACATCTTTGGATTTGTAATGTTTTTCATCAGTGGTTGGGAGTTTCTCATTGAGAAATATGTGGTAGATCACATGAATTTTTGACAGGTATTAGCATTTATTGGGGGGATTTGGTGATATTTTTTACCCTCTAAATTTTGTATCACACTCCTCACACATCACCAATAAAATCATGATTTTTTATTAGTATGGTAGTTAAATGTGATGATATTCACTATGGTGTAGGTATGTGAAGGATAGACAGTGTTATCATTCATCATGTGTACTTGAGGATGTTTTATCACTATGGGAGTGCAAATAACTAAAAGGAATCATACAACCTCCAATATCAGATATATATTGTGAAATAACTTGTACTTGTTTTGATGATGCAATAATTGAATCATACTTCATACTACAAGAAATAATGAGTGGTTCATAAAGTATTAAGGGGTTTATGATACTATAATCATCATGCTATTTAATGTACCACACTAATGATGGACTGTCATTAGGTGCTCAAGAATTTATAATAATGTCAAATAATGGTCTTAAACGATGTTTATTTTTTACAAAAAAATATCCTAGAAAAATACTAAAAATATTTGAGAACAATATTGGGATGGGAAAATGAATAGTCTCTAATTTAAAAACACTACATGTAACGGGATATTGGAAACAATTTCCCACATTGTTTTTCAGTCATCATTTTACTAGGAGGGTATTTCTACTCTTGGTATCGCCAAAATCCCATATTATATAGTTGTGATGTTCAATACTCTGGTTATACATTTCTTCTAAATATTACATATTCATATAGGAGATGTGTCATCTAGAAAATCAATATGTTTAAGCAAGTGATATCCTATATAAGAAACATAATCTTCACCCCCATTTCCAAAGAGAATGATGTGTATGTTAACTCCAGTTGGTAGTGATTTCATCAATATTTATTTTTATTGAAATTATATTTTTCCTCATCATAGAACACAAAAGTAGACATTGAAGTCTCCCTGATAATCATACTCGTAGAAATTAGATATGTCAGTGGTGGAAAATATGGATCATCAGTATGTTCATGGATGGAATTCAGGATAATCTTTATGTAAAGGTATTTTTAGAAGGACCTACGAATGTTGTGGAACTTATCTTTTGGAAGGTACATCTATAGTTTATTTTTTTATACACCACGATATGTTGGTTGAGGTGGAAAAATATATCCAAACTCATAAAGAATTTCTAACTCTAAAATATCATTATTAACCTATTGTTTGGTCCCCATTCCCTACCACTGGTTATGATATTCGAATTCACTGAACAATAAATTACCGGTGGTAAAGGAATTTTTTACATTTCTCTTCATGATGGAGATTTGTGAATGGATTTTATGGTTACAATAAATTCCTCTTTACATGGGATGAACATCAGGGTGTGGATCGTTGTCCTCCCAAGGAGTTCCTCTTCTCCAATTGCTAAGTGGGCCATTTTTTTTCATATTCAACACTTTATACCTCAATGGAGGCTAGGGAATTTTTCTGAATCAATATAAAACAACCCTTTATGTTGTGATAATTATTGAAGGTTTTTGTTGATAGATATTAGTGCCACCAAATATGTATTAGTTTTTTTTTCGTCATATAGGTTTTATAGAATAGTCTCTTTATAGATATTATATAATCTTTATTAGGTTCAAAAAATAAGGTATGGTATCAACCTTTTCATCTTACAATTAGTCTACCTGGATTTTTAATTATGTATGATGGGTGGGGGTCCCACCTCAGTTACACTATGGTGGTGGTTAGATAAGGTGCATCTTATACATTCCCTAACTTCTAGGTGGTGTTATTATAGGGTGTTATGGAGGGAGGTAATCATAGTGGGTTGTAGTTGTAATGGGTGAAATTACCATTGAATTAACCCTTCTATAAATGATATTAGGATGTAACCATGGATTATATGTTTTTTCCTACCATATACATTATTGGAATTACACCACCATAATTATTTTAGTTGGTAAGGACATTTCCAACCCTCCACTAAATTATATTGGATTTTAAGATGATGATAGGGGACCCAAAATCAACAGGGGGAAGCAATTATTTCTTAGAAATATGTGTATTGGATTCCAACACCATTGGATATCATAAATATAATATTATTAGTGGGGGTTAGGGACACATGTTGGGCATTACTTGAGGCTATAATTATTTAACAAAATTGCATCCCATATTGAATTTATATCTGATTATTATGATTCCCAACATCGAAAATGTTAGCTATGTCAATCAATGTGAATCCCAAACATTACTCACTCTCTCACTATCAAATGTGAGCTGATTTATTTCATAATTACTACTATATTTTTGGATTCATTCTAACATGATCCACATTCATGTGACTTAATCATCCATTAACTAGTTTGAGTTTTATGGTAGCTCATTCCAATATTGCAAAGGATAGTGACATTCACCGCAAGGGGTGATGCTATTAGATCCTCTATCAAAATAGAATGATATGATGTCTAGAAATACAACAATTGATTCTTATATGGATACAGTTTTCTATCCCAGGTCACCATAAAATAATAAATACATTGTAATGAATCCTATATTCGATCCAATATTTAAGTGGAAACACTTTAATAAAATCACTAACTATCTTATTAGGTTGATCAGACAATCATGGAATGATTTTAATCATTGGTATTTGATGGAAATAATTGGGTACATTGGGAATGAATAAATGTTTCCATTAGATTCACCCTAAGGGAACCTGTACTTTTCAAGCTTCAAATCTAATGATTCATCCCTATGAAATCCTATGTTAAACACATCATTAAAAATACAGTCATTTCATAACAAAACATATGTTTTTTGGCAAGGTAATCTATTCATAATCAACATAGGATACTAATGATTCAAAATTTATGCATTATAGGGTTATCATATATGGAATAATATGATCTTTGCATAAAGAATACATGGATCATCATTATAGGCATAAAATACTCGTCACATGTGGTATGAAGAAAAGGTTGATCACCATAATATAATGTTAAGAGACCCCATGATCATTTAATAATATTCTTATTCTCATCATATTATGTATTACATAACCATATAATGATGCATCTATTTCTCACAATATAGGATCCTTATTCATGTTATATAAGGCTTCTCATTCTATAAAAATGATGTTCTCTGTGCTCATCACGTTGGATCAGTTTCTAATGAATATTTTAAGTGTATCCACAGATTATCATAAATGACACATTGGAATCATCAATGGAGTGAGGTTCAGGGATTAATTTCTAGTGAGATGCCTCTAATATATTCTTGTCGCATATTAGACTAATCTTAGTTAACATCTAGTGGATGTTAAAACACATATATTTAGTATTATTGGTTAGAAGCAATTTTTACATCATATGGGGTTTCCATATTGATTATTGTCCTATATAGAAGTTTTTTGGGGTTTATATTTGGAATCATTTTGGATATTTTATAGTATTTAAGGATACTTCCTCCTTTGTGTAATAGGGTATAGTACCACATTCATGATTCAAAATATATTTGTTATCTTACGTACCATGAAGGAGGTGTCAGTTAAAAACTAAAATAGTATAAGGTACACTATTTTAGTTCATCTGATGGGATTTTACCATGTAGTTCAACAGCAATTGGTATGGAATCTAACATCATAAAAGGATTTAAACACAAGGATGGTTTTGGAATTACTCATTAATCTCATCTCAAGATAGGGGTAATCTTATTCTTATCACAAGATAATCTTGTACTCACCATATAAAAAATTTTGGTTCATCAATGAGGGTATTATGTGATTATTTTAATGTGTAATTACTATTTTATATCTTTTTTTATTGATAAACATGTTCTAAATATGGAAAATGTGTAATTGAGTGGGTCTTATGCATTTCTTCTTCCCTATTTACCTGTGGGGGGTACAAAATTTAGAGCATGGTATTTTCATGAGGGATTACCTAGAGATGATAATTAAAAAAATGGGTATACATTAAAATTAAATGAGTTCTACATGAGTTAGTTTGGAAGTAGAAAGGGTATACATGTGACATATGTTTGGGCTTCCTCAGTGATACTATTGAGATACATGACTCTATGAGGTATTTACACATGGGAATCCATGAATTGAGGGACTATAATTAATGTTGTTATCATGGATCTTGCACAAATGATTTTATATTAAAAATATGTTGAATTATTTGGCCATCAATTTTCATAAATTATTGTAGGGATGAATTTTATATGAAAACGAATATTCTGACCACTATTATGATCAAATTTTGAGCTGTGTATAATTTATTCATGGAATCATCACATACGAGCATGAGATTAGTACAAACAATTTTATACAATAAAATGTTTCCATATGAATTATAATAAAATTAGTTATTTAATAAATTTTAAATGGATGTTCATCATGAAAACTATTTTTCAAAAATGATTTCATATTCATTGAATTTTATTGATGTACATGTGTGGAAGGGAATTGACATATGTTTATTAAAATCCCATGATCATTGGTCGGGTTTCAAGAATCCCAAAAATCAAGTATCATGGGATAGTAATATTTTCATCATGTTGTATTGAATATCCACAACTGAGGTTCTAATGGGGTGTTTATAGCTCTCAAGGAGGGGTTTTCCCATTTTATTGATATTCGTAATACATAAAACATGAATAGAACATTGACAACTTGATCATTTAAAAATTAGTTGTGGGACACTCTACAATGTATTAAGATGTACATGTAATAGTATAATGACATTGAATTTATTTAAATTACTAGAACTCCTAATTTAGGTTCACACAACTCTGTGTTTTATGATAAGATGTGCATTGGTCTATAAGAATTTCATAAAAAATTACAATATCGGTTGATCTTAAATTTCAATAATATTTTTTTAAAATCAATGACTGATAAAATTAAATACTATGAAATTAGATACACCCGCAGATATATTTTCTTCTATGTTCCATGTGTTTTTCCTGTTAATATTCTTCCTAAGAGAAGATAAAATATAGTTGTTTTGTTTCTGACACCATCGAAAGAAATTTCCCATTGATAACAATCTCCTAATTCATAAATTTAAACTGTCTTGATTCACATATAAATATCATTTATTAATTAAAATTAATATAATTAATATAATAAATTATTCATATATATTTAATTCATTGTAGTGGTAAATGGTCTATGGATGGGATGGTTGTTGCTAGTTTTCATATTATTGAATTAAATTTTTCATGGTGGATATTTTCAATATTGTATTTATGTTGATCTCTATGATATTATCTAATATATATTTTTCTTCTAAATTCATAATTTTTTTAGGAAATTTAATTTTGTTTTTATATTTAATGATTTATTAATCAGTTTAGTTATGTATGTATAATTTTTTTGGATATTGGTTATAAATTTTGCAGCTGAATTTTATATCTATGTAATGTTGATATAGACTATGTATACCATATATATTAATTAATTTATGGTCTTACTCTCGAATCCCTAAATTATTATATCAAGGGATTCGGTTAAACACATAGATTAATATTTACCAAGTTGGGGGGCCTTTTCAGTTGGTTCATATAAGAAAAACATTTTATATATCGAAATTTTCTTAATATTATCTAAAAATATTGTAAACAAATCTTTACCCAATAGATTTTTGTCTCCTAATTTATAAAAACATTTTGGATTCTACGCACATTCCAATATAAAGCCTCGTATTTCTTCACATGAATATTAAAATATAAATTGTAGGTTTATGACTACATTATTATAGGAATACATTGATATAAATATCTATTAAAATCAATAAAATTTTATATCAATATATCTAATGGAGTTTAAATGTTTCTATCAAATTTATGAATAGATATAGAGTGATGTGTATTCCTAAATATCATAATTATAGTAATCTTTTGAAGAGAAATTTTCATTAATTTCAAAGAAATAATCATAACATGATCAAATAATATTGAATTATTTACACTGTGTATCCATACCAAATAATTAATATGAATACAAGTTAACTAATTTAGAAATATTCAAAAATAGAAATAATATAGAACAAATTTTTATAGTGATGAACTAAAACCCAATGGAAATTGTAACCCTGAGAATATTTTTGAATACTTATCCAAAAATACATGTTGATTTTTTATAATTTAAATTTTTACTAAATCATCCATCTAATTTATCTTCAATCCTAAAATACATGTTGGTATACTGACCATCATTATATATACTATATATTTTCCCTCATCATGTTTTCTAATCATGAATTACCCTTGAGATCTCTATACATATTTTTATTTATTTATTGAAAGATAACAATAAAATTGATGCATAATTAAATATACATTTATCTAATTTGGGTATTAAGTGACACATATTCAATTCTCTATTCTTTTAACTCCACCATTTTCAATGATAAACTATGGATTACACATTACTATAATTGTTATCTCAATAAATTTCATGAACCTTTCCCTCTAGTGATACCCCTCCTATGATGGATGTGAAAAAAGGGATATGATAACCCCCATGTGTCTCCTTTATTTGGCCTAGAGGTGGTCATGAGCACCAACGGTACACTAGTCACACAAAATGTGAGGCGTTTTTCTTTTTAAATCACCATTATTGCGATATAATATGGTTCTTCCAATCCAAACCAATAAATATATATATATATATAATAGAGAGAAAAATCTATATCAAATACTTTTAAAAAAATTAATGGATACCAAACTAAATTCTTCAATGTAAATTCAAAAAGAATATCTTTGAATTGACACATTTATTGCAAGATCTGAGATAGTAAATTATATCATTGTCAGAAAAAACCTCCTAAAAACCTAAAAAAATTGGCATACGGTTTGAATTAATATATAATCCATAGGAAAACCATGGTCTCTCATGAACATGTAAAATAATCTAAAAAATTCCCCTATGAGAAAATAGCATAACCAAACAAACCCTAAGAAGGTATACTAACAACCCCAAACTCAAAAACTCACACTCACTATATTATTAAATTCTTGTAATTTAATATAATGAAAATTTATAATATGGTACCCCACAACACATTCCCTCTAATTTGACACTCTCACTCCCTAATGAAAAATATAATGGATCTCCCACATCTTCTGAACACACCACATACATCCCACCCACCCACACATGGGCCTCACAACCACACCACGTCCCAAAAATGGGATACGAGCCACAACATATCTCTTCTGTGGACAAAAGTTCCCCATTCCCCATCACATCCTACCTGCACGAACATGTTTCACAGACCATGTAACATCCCAAAAACATAGGGTAAAACATAAAAAATGTCAATCCTATAGACTCCTCTGAAAAGTCAACTCACCCACTCAAAAATGCACACCAAAAACCATAACCTTCCTAAAGAATCAGGAGCTACCACTACCTAGAATATGAAGTAGGGAAGAGAGGGTGGATATCCATCCATTCTCCTATCTGGATGTTTTGGAATGACACCCTCCCCCATAAAATGGGGGTGTATTGAACATAGTGCTCAACTCGAGTGGGGTGCGTATAGAAGTAAAATAGTAAATACTTGTATATATTTATATAAAACCAAACACTCCTACTCAACCTATGGGATCTCAAAAAAGAAACAAACTCTCAATCCTACCAACTTCCCTACTACCTCTAAGGAAATAACCACACAAAATGCCACATCTTCTCTCCAATTTGTAACAAATTTTTTTAAACCATCAACATTATTTATTCAAAAATAATTTATTAATTCTAATAAAAAAATTCCATTATAGATCCAAACTATATTATTCAATTAATTATTCATCTATTCTATTTATTTCTCAGAAACTATAAAGGACAACACATAATAAGAACCACAAAAATACATCACCAAACATCCTGATCCAAGCCTCACAGCCCAACTCTTCTCAACCATTACACAATAAAACAATATAACAACATAAGATTACATTACATGGTCAGGTAGATGAATCATATATATGTTCATTGACCACATCACCCAGACCAACCAATGTCACATAACACTGCTTCAAAAACATACTACACGACAAACAAGATAGTGTAAC
This sequence comes from Viscum album, assembly GCA_963277665.1. NCBI lineage: Eukaryota > Viridiplantae > Streptophyta > Magnoliopsida > Santalales > Viscaceae > Viscum > Viscum album. The sequence continues at coordinate 2,143,978,195 of OY728132.1, forward strand.
GACCCAATGTATTTCAATAGAAAATTCCCATCTTATATCTATGTCATAAAAACTCCAAATAATGAACTACTAAGTGATAAGTTACCATTAAACATATTTTTGTCACCCCTATGTTTGGAATTTTAAAAATCCAATATACACGGTTGTGTTCAAGATAGTTTTTGGAGCCTAATGAATCAAAAATAATTTTTGGTCAATAATAACCTACCCTTATGAAAAGTAACCTACCCTTATGAATAGTAATATGACCCTTATGAATAGAATATAAGAGTAAAATTACCTATGAAAAATAAAAAATAATTTAGACATCGTTGAAAGTGACAATTTGACCTTAATAAACCTTTTTTGGTATTTTATAAGTCATAAATAATTAATTATAATTAATTAATTAATTTAAAAAGAATATTTATTTCCCTAAAATGTATTAATAAATTATTAAATCAGTTTCTAATAGTTTTTAGATAATTTTATAAGACCCTAAGTAATTTTTGAAAGAACAATAAAATCAGTTTTAAACTAAAAACTGTTTTTTAAGTAAATTGTGATTTTATTTAAATAATAAATTAATAATAATTATAAAATTATTTTTCAAAAATTGAGTTCATTTTTGGATTTTACACGTCGAAAAATGGTTGGGGTAAATTTTTTGGAGTTTTCTGAGATACTTTAATTTTTTGTGAATAGTAGAATACATTAATTTACCATATAAATACATTTTAATTAAAACCCACTATTCCTGACATCACAAGTGATGTAGGCACCCAAATCCCGAACTCACATGCCTTTTTACTATTCATGGTCATCCAAGACTCACTATTCCTTGTCTTAGGTGAAATTAATAAACTAATCAATTTTATATTAAGGAAACCCCTCTCCCCTCCACTATAAAAGCCACCCTTCACTCTCTCTTTTCCCCACACCTCTCAAGCTCCAAGCCTTCTTTAAACTCTTCCCAAACACCTTCCCTATCCCCTCCCCCACGTCCTAGAGCTTCTAGTATCATCAAAAGACCAAGCATAGGCCCTTAAAGAGGTTCTCAAGAGGAGGATTCTAAAGGTAATTTCTCTCCCTCTTCTCCTTTAATTTCCTTTCAAGTTCAAGTTCCTTTCTTGATCTCCCCATAACTATCTTCCGGAAAATTGTTTTGTAAATACATTATAATATATATAATTTAATATTATGATTCTAATGGTATATTATATCACCCCACACCCTTTCCTCTTAATTTTATTTTATTAAAGAGAATGTTGTTCATGAGGTGTTAAATTTATCACCTTCAAAAACGACATGTTATCTTCTTCCATTTCTACCCTCAATATGGTCATGAAACCATTTTTATGGTTGAACCAGAATATTTTATATGTACTATGTTCTATCTTATGTTCTGGAAATAGCCTATGGCAATATTACTAAGTGGAAAGTTAAAACAAGTTTGTTGTGATCCAAAAACCGCCCTAATTTACCCAAATAACCATCATTAAAATCTTATCTAATGATTCGTCCTCATGGATATAATATAACCCATTATAAAATCATTCAAGCTTCTGTAATATCATTAATAACATGTAATATCAGTTATGGATGTTTACCGACGATCTACCCAAACATCAACTTAAGAATACAAGTGGACCGCTCAAGAAAACGATGAAAATGAACATCCCCGATCAATGTTTTTAAACTCTATAAGTCATCCAAAGGAACATAATATAACATAATGAAACCAGAATGAACCCTATTAATGTACACATGGTCTGGATTTCTAATTTATGAATATAATTTCATTATACAGGACATTAATTAGAAGGAGTCATTCGAGTACAAGTTAAGGGGAAATCTCGAACCCAATTTTCTTCCTTTGGGTTCTCCCTCTTTCACTCCATTTTTGAAATGGTTACTCCTCAAAGATCACTTTTTCATAATTTCCTTTACTTTTCTGGGATATACATGTTTGTCACTGGTTTTTATGTCCATCAAAATGTTTTCCAAAAGAACTCTTCTTTCAAGATTTCACCCACCTTTTACCTCTCATTCAGGGTTGATGGTTCTTATATCAAGTATGTTGTTTCCACTTTCTTTTGGGAACCCAAAGCTTATGAATGTGTTATTATGAGATGAAACACATTACTTTCCATGGTTTATTTATGTACATGTTTGATATGTGTTCTATGTGGAAATAATGATAAATTTAATGTTATTATGTGACGGGTGCGCCCGGAATTATATAGTGCAATATGAATGATTAAATGTGACGTGTGTGCCCTGAATTAAATAGCACTCCAATGCATTGGGTAAAGTGATGAATCTCATGAGTAAATGTGAAATGATGGGTGAACATGATGATAGATTTTTTCACATGTATGTGTGGTAGTTAACCACTAAGACATGATGTTTCATTTTTTATGCATTTCCAAATTTCATGTTTATTATTTATACTGCTCTCATGTTCATGATCTTTTTCCTATGCCATGATTATGCTCACCCCATGATATATTGTTCTTATCTATCCTCTTACTGGGATTTTAGCTCACTCCTTTTTATGTATATCCTCAGGTGGCTACATGTACTAAGGAGAGGACAAGTGCTACTAAGAAGCTATAGAAGAAGAAATTAATAGAATGTTTATGCTCGATGTTGTACTTGTTATGTGTAGTCCTAGTTTACCCAAGACACTACACATATGGATCCACAATGTCTAATACTATTATGTTGTTTATCTTTGAAATGATTTAATAGTAATGTACAAAAAGTCGGGTCGCTATAGTTGGTATAAGAGTAATGGTTTAGTTAATTTGGGAATTAGGATTAGTAAACCCCATAGAAAACCTCTAACATGAGAATAAGTTCAAATATGTACACAAGAATATTTACCTATGGATCCCATATGTTATGTTTTTGGTATAATTGTTTAAATGAATAATTTATTCACGACTTGTGTACTTATGTTTGTTCTATCCTTTTCTATTTTAGAAAATGGTGGGAACCAGGAGAAATCCGGCCAACAAATCTTGCGAGGGCCAATGCAACGATTGCCCGAACGACATCCCCAATGATTTTAGAGGTGGAGTTCAAAAATTAATGGTGATGCTTACCCAATTATCTCAGGTTATGAATAATAACCATAATAATAGAGAACTTCCTCCTTCACCATAGAGGGAGCAACTAGCTATCGAATGTTTTATGCGGCAACGACCAACGACGTTTTGTGGATCTTCTTATCCACTAGTTGCAGAACAGTGGGTCAAATCCATGGAGACGATATTTTCTGTTCTTCATTGTTCCGAGATGGAGAAGGTGACTCTAGCCATTCATCGTCTAGATGGAGAAGCAGATCAATGGTGGTCTTGGATTTAGAACACCAAGACAAGGGGGAAATTGAAGAGATGGAATGGGAAGACTTTAAGATAATGTTTCATAATAAGTACTTCACATGAACTCTTCGCACAAAGATGGAGAGAGAATTCATAGAGATCAATCATAAAGAAGGAGAATCTTTCAAAACCTATGAAGCATATTTCACAAGGCTCACAAGGTATGCTTTGGGTTTTGTTATCAACAATGATAGAAAAATTGATAGATTCTTTTGTGGATTAAAGCCACATCTTTGAAAGGCTCTTGCAATCTGAGACTTTGGGAGTTATGAAGAAGTTGTTCGGTGTGCTCTCAAAGTTGAGATGGAGTTTCGAGAATGGTCCCATGGCTATGGTGATAAGAAAATAAAGATGGAGTTTCAAGCTGGTGGATCTAGTGACAAAGGTGGGAAGAAAAATCAACGTCCCACATGCCAAAAATGTAGGAAGTTGCACCATGGGAACTGCCTCAAAGGTATGAGGAAATGCTTTAACTATGTGATGGAAGGACACCAAGATCAAGAGTTTCAAAAAGACTAGAAAAGGAAGGATAATGTAGCCGATGAAAGGAGAGAACCACTTGTGGTTCAATGCTACAACTATAGTGGGCAAGAGCACTAGTCATCCCTGTGCACTAAACCTCGAGCTCTCGAGGGTAATCAGTGCCAAAAACCACTAAAGCCATAGGAACAAGGGAAGGCTTATGCCATCATTACTGCAGATTTGGAACATGATAATAAAGTTGTACAAGGTACACTTCCAATTCACTCAATAATGGAAAATGTTTTATTTGATTCTGGTTCTACGCATTCCGTTATATCTTGCAAGTTTGCTATAACTATTGAATAGAAGCCCCGAATACTTGAAGTAGAGATATCTGTAATAACACCAAGTGGTGAAATCATTGCATCCCAAGTGTTTTATTCTTCTCCTTTTGACGTATGTGGGAAGATTCTTCTGGGAAATCTCGTAATACATCCCTTGGTGGAATTTGACGATATAATGGGAATGTATTGGCTCTCGTTATATAGAGAACATATCAACTATCGGGAAAAGGAAATATATTTTCATATTCCAAACCATCACATGATCCTATACAAATTCAAGGAAGATCATGAATATCCTTTGAAAAATACTTCAATGGTGTGAGTGTTGATTCCCTATGAAGAATCATACGTCACCCAAATGGTTGAGTCGAAGGAAAGTGCCAACCTTGAGGAAATGCCAATCATGAGGGAATATAGTTATGTATTTCCCGAAGAGTTACCCGGAATTCCCCCGTATCGTGTGGTAGAGTTCTCAATTGAACTCATACCTGGAGCTACTCCTTTCTCGAAGTGCCCCTATAGGATCGCTCCTATCGAACTGGAGGAGTTAAAGAAGCAGCTGCAAGAGCATCTGGACAAAGGGTTCATATGCCCTAGTGCATCACCTTGGGTTGCACCAGTGCTCTTTGTAAAGAAGAAGGATGGAACCATGCGGCTGTGTATCGATTATCGGGAACTCAAAAAGATCACCATAAAGTACAAGTACCCTCTCCCAAGGATTGATGACTTGTTTGACCAGTTAAGAGGAGCTTAATAATTCTCAAAGGTGGATCTTCGTTCTGGATATCATCAAGTTAAGGTGATGAAGGAAGATATTCAGAATACTGCCTTCCATACAAAGTATGGGCACTATGAGTTTTTGGTGATTCCCTTCAGACTTACTAATGCCCTTGCAATCTTCATGGATTTGATTAATAGAGTCTTTATACATTACCTCGACAAATTTGTGGTAGTGTTTATTCATGATATTCTCATCTACTCCAAGAGCAAGGAGGAATATGAAGAACATCTAAGACTTGTGTTGGCGACATTGAGAAAGGAGAAGTTGTACGCCAAGTTCAGCAAGTGTGACTTTTGGATGAATCAAGTCACGTTCTTGGGACATGTGATCACAAGTGAGGGAATTACTGTGGACCCTTCAAAGACAAAGGTAATTAAGGAATGGCCCAGGCCCTCTAGTGTCACAGAAATCCGTAGTTTTCTTGGATTAGTTGGGTACTATCGACGTTTTGTGAGAAACATCTCACGATTGTCAATCCCACTATCTAAGTTAACAAGGAAAGGGGTAATGTATGTATGGACGGAAGAATTTGAGGGAAGCTTCATGGAGCTAAAGAAAAGGCTGATCACCGCATCTGTACTCACACTACCGAAAAGTGGAGAACGTTTTGTGATATACAGTGATGCATCAAAGAAAGGCTTGGGTAGTGTACTCATGCATAATGATAATGTGATAGCCTACGCCTCACGACAGTTGAAGATCCATGAGCAGAACTACCCGACGCATGATCTAGAGGTGGCAGTCGTGATTTTTGCCTTGAAAATCTTGCAGCACTACCTTTATGGCAAGAAGTGTGACATATACACCGACCACCGGAGCCTAAAGTATATATTCAAACAAAAGGAGATAAACATGTGTAAAAGGACATGGTTAGAGATAATCAAGGATTACGATTGCTCTATTCACTATCATCCTGGAAAGGTGAACCAGGTAGTCAATGCTCTAAGTAGAAAATAACCTGCTACTCTATCCATGTAGAGGATTGAGAAAGACCCTATCTTCTTGGACATGAAATGGATGGATTTGGGAATCGTAAGGGCAGGGGATACATCCTACCTTGCCCAAATTATTGATAAACCATTCATCCAAGAGAAGATTAAGGAAGCACAAAGGGATGATGTCGAGATACAAAAGAGGGTGAATGAAGTAAAGGAAGCGAAGCTGCAAGAGTTCCATATCGACGATGATGGTGTGATTCGGTTTGGAACGCAGATTTGTGTTCCTTCATCTCCCGGGATTAAGATGGAGCTATTGGATAATGCACATAACTCAACTTTCTCTATCCATCCTGGAAGTACCATGATGTATCATGATCTCCAAGAGAACTTCTGGTGGGATAACATGAAGAAGGAGATGGAGGAAAATATATCAAGGTGATTGGTATGTCAACAAGTTAAGGATGAGCAGAAAAAGTCCAAAGTTATGATATAGGCATTTCCTATACCCATGTGGAAGTGGGAAAATGTTACTATGGAAATTTTCACGGGTCTCCCGAAGACGTCAAAGGGAAATAATGCGATATGGTTTTTAGTTGATCGACTCACCCAGACTGCCCATTTTATCACTATTCGGGAGGACCTCTCACTTGAACAACTTGCAAGTATATATGTGAAGGAATTAGTGAGATTGCACGATGTTCCACTTTCGATTGTCTTTGAACGTGATCCAAGGTTCACATCTAAGATCTAGAGGAACCTTCAACATGCTTTGAGTACTGAATTAAATTTCAGCACGGCCTATCAACCCCAAACTGATGGCCAGTCTGAAAGACCTATTCAGACACTTGAATATATGCTATGAGCCTGCTCTCTTGAATTCAAAGGTGGTTGGGATTAGCATCTACCATTGGTTGAGTTCTCATATAACAATTGCTTCCACTCGACTATTCAGATGGCCCCGTATGAAGCTCTTTATGGGAAGCGATGTAGAACTCCAACATGTTGGGATGAAGTTGGAGAACGAAAGCCACTTGGTCCCGATCTTGTTCAAGAGATGACATAGAAGGTTCAAGTCATCCAGAAACACATCAAAGCTGCTCAAAGTCGGCAAAAGAGCTATGCTGACAACCGTCGAAGGGACTTGGAGTTCGACGTTGGAGACAAAATCTTCCTTTGAATATCTCCATGGAAGAGAGTCATGAGATTTGGGATGAAAGGGAAGCTAAGCCCAAGGTACATTGGACCCTTTGAGATCCTTGATCATATATGAGTCGTGGCATATCGTCTGGCACTTCCATCAAATATGGCTCATGTTCAAGATGTGTTTCATGTATCACTACTGAGGAAGTACATACCAGACCCCTCACATGTACTAAACTTAGAGGTGGTACAACTAGATGATGATCTCTCCTATGAGGAGCAACAGGTAAAAATTTTGGACCGAAGTGATAAGGTTCTACGCAACAAGACAACCCGCCTTGTCAAAGTGTTGTGGAGGAACCATATGTATGAGGAAGAAACTTGGGAACCATAAGAGGAAATGAATGATAAGTACCCATACCTATTTGTGTAAAGTAAAATTTCAGGGGGCGAAATTTCTTAAGGGGGGAAGAATGTAACGACCCAAAGTATTTCAATAGAAAATTACCATCTTATATCTATGTCATAAAAACACAAAATAATGAACTACTAAGTGATAATTGACCTTTAAACATAATTTTGTATCCCCTATGTTTGGAATTTTAAAAATCTAACATACACGATTGTGTTCAAGATAGTGTTTGGAGTCTAATGGAAAAAAATAATTTTTGGTGAATAGTAACCTACCCTTATTAATAGTAACATACCCTTATGAATAGTAATATGACCCTTATGAATAGTAAGTAAGAGTAAAATTACCTATGAAAAATGAAATAAAATTTAGACATCTTATAATGTGACAATTTGACCTTAGTAAACGTTTTTGGTATTTTATAAGTCATAAATAAGTCATTATAATTAATTATTTAATTTAAAAAGAATATTTATTTCCATAAAATTTAATCATAAATTATTGAATCATTTTCTACTAGTTTTTAGATAATTTTATAAGACCCTACGTAATTTTTTAAAGAACAATAAAATCAGTTTTAAACTCAAAAATTATTTTTTGAGTAAATTGTGATTTTATTTAAATATTAAATTAATAATATTTAAAAAATTATTTTTCAAAAATGGACTTCATTTTTGGATTCTACACGTCGAAAAATGGTTGGGGTAAATTTTTGGGATTTTTCTGAGATACATGAATTTTTTGTGAATAGTAGAATACATTAATTTACCATATAAATACATTTTAATTAAAACCCACTATTCCTAACATCACAAGTGATGTAAGCACCCAAATCCCGAACTCACATGAATTTTTTACTATTCTTGGACATCCAAGACTCACTATTCCTTGTATTAGGTGAAATTAATAAACTAATCAATTTTATATTAAGGAAACCCCTCTCCCCTCCACTATAAAAGCCACCCTTCACTCCCTCTTTTCCTCACACCTCTCAAGCTCTAATCCTTCTCTAAACTCTGCCCAAAATCTTTCCCTAGCCCCTCCCCCACATCCAAGAGCTTCTTGTCTCATCAAAAGACCAAGCATAGGCCCTTAAAGAGGTTCTCAAGGGGAGGATTCTAAAGGTAATTTCTCTTCCTCTTCTCCTTTAATGACCTTTCAAGTTCAAGTTCCTTCTTGATCTACCCCTACCTATCTTCATCCAAATTGTTTTTTAAATCTAGTATAATATATATAATATAATATTATGATTCTAATGGTATATTATCTCACCCCACACCCTTTCCATGTTCCTTTTATTTTATTAAAGAGAACGTTGTTCATGAGGTGTTAAATTTATCACCTTCAAAAATGACATGTTTTCTTCTTCCATTTCTACCTTCAATCTGGTCTTGAAAAAAAATTTATGGTTGAACCAGAATATTTTTAATTTATAATTTTCTATTTTAAGTTCTGTAAATATCCTATGGCCATATTACTAAGTGAAAAGTTAAAACAAGTTTGTTGTGATCCAAAAAACCGCCCAAATTTACCCAAATACCCATCATTAAAATCTTCTCTAATGATTCCTCCTCATGGATATAATATAACTCATTATAAAATCATTAATGCTTCTGTAATATAATTAATAACATGTTATATCAGTTATGGATGTTTACCGAAGATCTACCCAAACATCAACTTAAGAATACAAGTGGACCGCTCAAGAAAACCATGAAAATAAACATCCCCGATCAATGTTTTTAAAATCTATAAGTCATCCAAATGAACATAAAATAACATATTGAAACCAGAATGAACCCTATTAATGTACACATGGTTCTGGATTTCAAATTAATGAATATAATTTCATTTTACAGGACATTAAAGAGAAGGAGGCATTCGAGTACTAGGTAAGGGGAAATGTCGAACCCAATTTTATTCCTTCGGGTTCTCCCTCATTAACTCCATTTTTGATATGGTTACACCTCAAAGATAATTTGGTCATAATTTCCTTTACTTTTCTGTGATATAAATATTTTTCACTAGTATTTATGTCCATCAGAATGTTTTCCAAAATAACTCTTCTTTCAAGATCTCACACTTTACCTCTCATTCAAGGTTGATGGTTCTTATATCAAGTATGTTGTTCCCTCTTTATTTTGGGAACCCAAAGCTTATGAATGTGTTATTATGAGATGAAACCCATTACATTCCATGGGTTATTTATGTACATGTTTGATATGTGTTCTATGTGGAAAGCATGATAATGATAATGTTATGATTTGACGGGTGCACTCGGAATTATATAGCACAATATGAATGTTTAAATGTGACAGGTGCACCCAGAATTATATAGCACTCCAATGAATTGGGTAAAGGGATTAATCTCATGAGTAAATTTTAAATGATGTGTGAACATGATCCTAGATTTTTTCACAATTATGTGTGGTAGTTAACCACTAAGACATGATGTTTCATTTTTTATGCATTGCCACATTTCAGGTTTATTATTTATGCTCCTCTCACGTTCATGATCTTTGGCCTATGTCATGACTATACTCACCCCATGATTAATTGTTCTTATCTATCCACTTACTGGGCTTTTAGCTCACTCGTTTTGATGTATATCCTCAGGTGGATACATGTACTAAGGAGAGGACAAGTGCTACTAAGAAGCTATAGACGAAGAAATTAAAAGAATGTTTATGCTTGATGTTGTACTTGTTATGTGTAGTCCATGTTTTCCCAAGACACTAAACCTATGGATCCTCAATGTGTAATACTATTATGTTTTTTATATTTTAAATTATGTAATAGTAATGAATGAAAAGGTTGGTTCCCTATAGATAGTATCCACACATCACAACATGGACACTTCCCATCCCATCTACCACGCACAGATTCCCACACTATCCAACGAAACACATCACCCCACATTCCAAAGAATTAGACATATCCAGATATAAAAATGCATCCCTTAGTAAATTCCACTGGTTTATTTAGGGTTTTTCGTATAAACTTGATAATCACAGTGCATCCGTTTATTATCCATGTGTACATGATTTATAAATGTCAATATACAACTGTTCAACAAAAAACCAATAAAAGATATCATATTTAGTGTGAAACCAAGAAGCAACATAACCAAAACATTAGAGGGGAATTTGTATGGTATAATTAACAAAATCAACCAAAAGTAAAACAAGAATATCATACATCACATTCCCCATGAATATTGATCTTAAACTGAATCAATTATTTTAATTTAATTTGGATTAAAAAACATTATCATGGGAATCATTCGTAAACCAAACCCAAATGATAAATAATTAGTAGGGACAAAGGAAATATAATTTGATGAATAAATCATTAGAACATTCTTACTATGAAAAAATAGTGGGTGCACATGCAGTAAGAAAAGACAATTAAGAAAAAATAAAAAAAGGTTAATCCTGGAAACATGACCCTAATGGTGATAATGGTTTTGGGAACCTCAAACCAATAGAAGACAATGAGTAAATAAAAATTATAATTCTGTTTCTCACATTGGAAGATCTAAAATAGTGTCATTATTTAGAAACATTATTAATTTTTTATTAATGTCGGATCAAGTCATGATTACGCACATTGGCTAATGAAAATCCCTCAACTATAATTAATTTATCTATATGACTCTTATACCATGAAATGGATCCACAACCAAATAAATATGGAATTAAAATAAATTTATGTTAATGAATGTCAATAAAAGGGAAAAATAATAAAATAGGAAGAACTGGAAAAAGGGAAAACTATTGGAATGACTCACTAGTAGATGAGGCACCATTTCATCTCACTAGTGTGAGTAAACATTTACAGTCATGAGTGATTGTCACGGTTGGATATTACCTTCATAGAGAAACCATTGTGATTCACCATCAATAGTCTTTGGATATGTCACTATATTGTGTCACCATTACAAGTCACCATCGTGAGTCACCATCATCAGTCGTCATCGCAAGTCACCATCGCATGTCCCTTTCATTAGATATAGTCCCTAGTCACCATTGTGAGTCACTATATAGATTCACCATCCTGAGTCACTTTCATGAGTCACCTTGGTGATTCACCATTGTGAGTCACCATAAATAGTCATTGACATGAGTCACCATCCAATGTCTCCATCACAAGTCTCAATCAGAATTCACTGTCATGAGTAACCTTCATGAGTCACAGTCACATGAATCTTTCATGAGTCACCATCGCGATCCACCTTTGAATGTCATCGTTGGATAACATGAAAATTTGTGAAGTTTTGAATTGTGTTTAAAAAAGTCACCTTGACCACCCAAAACACATCAAATACCAGGTTCAGACATGGTAATGGACCTGGGAGGTCAAGTCCATTACATTAGATACCTCTCAAACTATTCGCATCTAGCAGTATTTAATACCAACTCAAAATAAATGATTGGAGTCTTCTGACCAAACACCATATGAGATACATCCCAATAATCTCATCTCTCATCAAGAACTATCACCATATGAACACACCAACCTAAATGATGAAAATACACACCATGTAAGCCCAACAACCACATCATCTAAAATACACGAATCAAGGATTCAGATTTTCCATGTTAATATGATATCCACACCGGGTGGCACTAACTCACCCACTTGGGTTTTATCACATCCTAGTTAATGTATCTCAATTTAGAGTATATTCATAACCTATTCAGAAGTCATAACATTATCAAAAATTACACCACACACATCAAAACCAAAGTGATATCTAATAATTTTTTAAATATGGGGATGAAATATAACATTTCCTGAAAAAATAGAAGAGTTAAAAACACAAAACAAATATGGGTATTGGGAACATATATGTGTTCCTCACTACCTTGTAATATCTTCCATGAGTCCAATCCTCCCCAACACGTGAACCAAAAGGAACGGTACATACACACATAACCTTCTCTAAAAGACCATGGATCTCAGTCATCCATTTAGGTATGTATCGTCATCCTTGATTTCTATCTCTACCTAGTATAGGACATCAGAGTCATCGTTAAGATTCCAAAAATGTTGAGAGATGTAGAATATGTCATGCATCCTCTCAAAATATGGTATGAAAACCAACTAATATTCCACTTAAATAACACATCTAAACAACTCAAAGGACCTAAAAACCCAGGGATAATTATTTCATGGCCTTACACACCTCTTCTTCCAACATCAATTGGAAACCATCAAGAACATGTGGACCCAACCCTCATACTCCAAGGGTCTCCTCCAGTAATCAACATAATACCTCTTCAAGTCATGCAGTAATATCATTTTCGTACATAGGAGTTTAACTTTCTATGTCGTGTTTTTTACTACCTCATGCAAAATTATAGTTGTCTTCCCAACCTCCTTCTAGAACAACATAGAATGAAATGATCTCCCATTAAATTCATCAAAGTGATCCATTCCAGTGAATGATTGATATTTATTTATATAAGAGAACTCTAACAAGTGAATGTGTTATACCCAGGATCCAAAAAATTGTAATACACATGCAAGAAAAAATCCACTAACTTATAGATAGCCTCTATGCCTTCCAATCTATCTAATGGTGGAATGTATTGCTATAATGTATCTAGGAACCAAAACCATGTTTTAATCCCCTCAAGACATGTGTGGATAACTTGAAATATCATTATGATATAGTAGATATAATATATCCATCCAACCTTATATCCTCATCAATATATCACATGGAAAAAGTATCCACTATGCACGACTCCTTTGTTATTAAGAAGTGAGATGATTTCTTCGTATGATCCACTTCTACCAATATAGAATCATTGACTATTTGAGCCTTGGATAACCCTATGATGAAATCCATCAATATATCACCCTGATTCCACTTAGGAACATCCTAGGGCTACAACCAACAACAATCCCATGGTTCTCGGACTTTACCTACTAGTAGAGAATGCATCCTTCCACAACCTCATCTACCGCCCTCTTCCACCTGGGCCACCAAAAATGTATCTTTAATCCAATGAACATTATATAAATTCCCTCATTTACAACTAACAGTAATTTATGACACTGAAAAGGAACTCCCTCATGTGTTGAAAATAGAAAAAAAAATTCATGGAAGAGAATATGATTCTAACCATTCTCTCATAACCCCTCTAGATCATCAACACAACCAATATGACATCACATCACCTCTGTCTTAGATTCTCCACACTGATATTCCTCCAATGCTGCTTTATAGAACACATGACTATCATCTAAAACAAACATCCCCTATTACCATCCATTCATTCATCTATGGAAAGGCTTCCAACACCTCCATTGCTTTCCAATCATCTTCAAATTCCAAAATAACCTCTTTCAGGGACATTGTTCCCAATTAATTGGTTACAAAATTATTATTTCATGATGTAAAATAGTTCATAAATGTTTATTCCTAAAGAAACACCATCCACTACCACATCCCCATATTCAGATCATGATTGAAAAAGATATACCTCATGCTCTTTTTGTTACTGAAGACCACAAAGCTCTCCCAAATTATATAATGCATCCATTGCTTCAGTGAAAAAACATTAAATGATTACTCTAGATCATGGATGGTGTATTAATGGATGTGGGTTCATAAATACCGTGAAATATAAAGGACCACTAATTGTTTCAACATTAGCACACATCCCATACCAATATGGTAAGCATCACAAATCACCTCAAACATCACTATTTCTACATTATACATAAGCATTGTTGAACTAATCAACATCTCGTTCGTGTAACCAAAAATGTCTTAGAACTTATTGACCCTCACAATAGATTGTTTCTTTCTATAAAAAGATTTAAACATGGAAGGAACTCTGTAAAATCAGATACAAACATCCGATTATAGCCTGAGATACCATGAAAACAATGAAAATATACCGCACTATTGGGTAATCCAAGGAAATTTTTTTTTCATCCTTCAAAGAGTCCACAACTACACCCTGTTAAGACAACACATTTATGAGAAAATGTACATCCCATTTCTAAAATATACACGTAGAAAAAATTCTATTGAACCAGTGGCATCGATTATCCTACCAGATGGTTTTGAGATGTTCAGCATCCTCCTCGTATGACATAGACTAAGTCGAAATATCGACAAAAAATACAATGAAGAAATAATATTAAACTAAAAGAATAATGGTTTATTCGGTCCAATGATTTTTTGTTCTTTTTTTGACATTGAATTGAATGACTAAAATCCCAATGTGCCCATACCTACATCTGAATGAAGGTTCTAGAATATCAACCTATTTCAACCTTATCTAGTGAAATAATAACTAGAAATCACATATATAAACCCAAATTTCCCCACTTAGCTAGTAGAGAAGACCTTCTATCAACATAATATGGTAACAGTTCTTGACTATCACCTAATTCAACCCCTATTAATCTATGTACAACCTCATACTACCATCTTCCATCTTTTATAACAACAATGGAGGACCCCTTGGTGACATAGTTGTCCAAATAAATCCCTTATTCATTAGATCATCTATCTGATTGATCAACTCCCATAATATAAATGGTGACATCCGATAATAGTCTATCAATAATGGATATTCCATAGGTAGTAAGTCTATCCTGAACTCAATTTCACATCAAGGGGGTAGAGTCACAAACTCCTTTGAAAAAACGTCCATGAATTATCCCACAACCCATGGGACTTCCACCATCATAGTGGTCAGATAATCAACTGAATGATTATCCAACAATGAAATTGGAGGATCCACATACTAACATCTCACATGAAATCATCACTTTCCATTGATAGATACACATTGAACATCCATATATGAAAACATAACTCCTCTCTGGGGGGGGGGGGGGTTGATAATAGAATACATAGAATACAACCAGTCGATGTCGAAAACGATTTCATATGGTTCCATATTTTTTATAAGGATATCCCTATAAAGCTAACGTGACCCCATAAACATAATACATCTACCAAACACAAAAATAAAACTAGTTTAACCTCTGATTGGTTTACAAAACTCTAGGGGTATGGGAATCCTCTTTACCTTTAATCCCCTAGAATGTGATTGAGAGGGAGAAACAAAGTATTGTAATTCTCCTAAATCAAAAAAATAAGAAGAAAGGGTACTAAAAAAGATAATCATACCCATAATTATATCTGGTCCTACTTTAAATCATTAATCTTCTATACGCACCTAACCATGCATGTCTCTCTTACCAAGTGTTGATGTCCAAATCAATGATGATTCCTGAGTTAATGTCCTTAAAGTACCCCTTATGATAAAACCCAACCATCTCATTCTCCCCTTGGTAAATAAAAATCTTTATGTACCTACTAATGGAACTATATGATTCGAAACTAATGATGAGTTTTTCACTAAACTCGTCTTTCTTGACAAAACAGAGCTCAATTAGAAAATGTTCATTAGTTCATGAGATGATCGTAGACCCCACAGAAGAAACAAGATTTCACCAATCACATATAAATGGAATGGGAACTAATGGAACCATAATTCTGGAATCAAAACTGCTAAGGCCAACTGCCTATCGGTGGAAACCTTAGAGGTCCTACCACCTAGAACCGTACACTGTCAACCCTTCCACTTAGAGAACATTATTGGATCACTCTTCTTGGTTTACATCATCGTGATTTAATCCACTCAATTACATCATCCTTCTTTTGATCCTCCAAATATATTGGAAACATATAATATGTACTATTGTTCTTGATAGAAGGGTAGAGGGCCTCCTCATTCTGTCTCACATGAGAATCATATTTAAGAAAATAATCTTGGGGGGAGAGAGAGAAAAAAAACTTGAACATGATCCCATGTTCCCAAACTGACATAATTTCCTTCTGAAGGGACAATACATGCTGCCTCTACTCAACCTCTATAATTGAATAATATAACTCCATCCAAAACACCATTATAAAGATAACTTACTACATGTCTACCCCATTCATCTCCCAATATAAAGTGTACACCATTGATGTAAAGCTCAACGCATCAGACTAACCTCCAAAAGAACTTAGTACTATATCAGATACCATATAAAACCAAATATTATCTCATGATCCTCGAGACATATCTATGTCTCTGTGTCTAAAACCCTACCCTCCTACATTATTAAGGATTACTTTTGGAATGTATGTAGTGTTCCCTTCCCCTTGTCAAACTCGTCTACTTGATCATCCCTCGATAGATCAACAACATAAGCCAGTTGAGCCTAAACCACCATATCCTCACACGTACAAGGACTGGATTCGATATCATAAAGTTCAACAAGTAATTCTCAAGCATAATTAGTATGTACTTTAATTTCAGATTCATTTTAATTATTTATTTTTATATTATCCATTTTATCAATCCAAAAACAACCCATCTCTGGAAAAAAACACATGTTATTATGATTCATCTACATTTCCTAGGTCACAATCCAAAAAATGGTGGCGCCTCACATGGTCGTTTGATATGACCAAATTCCTTACATTTGATTACATGGTTCCATGAAATAATGTTTCCTAGCAAGACATCATTGGTCTATGTCACACAACATGATCACCTGCCATAGTTTTCCTACAATCTGAAGTATTCGAAAAGGTACCTAAATCAAACTTCCATGCTATCACTCTACTATCTCCACTGATACAGTTCTACCAAGAACCCCTCCCTTTATAAATAAACATAATTGGCTAGATGTTTATAAAGGGGGATGATTACCACTGAGTCTCACCTCCAGTGGTCCCCGAGGTGGTCACAAACCACATCAGTATTCAAGTCTCACAAAATGGTTGTCATTTCTATTTTTATAGAATCAATATCATTATATAATATGATTCATCAAAAAAGAAACCATGTTATATTTATAAATTAATGATAAATTTATCCCACATGCATGTTTAAAAAAATTTATTCTTATGATACATACATCTCAAAAGTAAATACCAAATCTATATCTTTTCAACAACATAAAAACTATCAATATCTGAGCTACTAAAGCCTAAAACGGTTAATGAAATCCTCATTGAATCAAAAATTGTATAATATACCTTGAGTGATCATACATGTATAATATTTGGAAAAAACATGGTCTCTCGTGAACATGTGGGAGACACATAATAATTCTCCTGTGAGATGACCGCAGAACCAAAAAATACCTAAAAAGTTATACTAACCACCCAATCCTCTCTGGGGCATTCTAAAAAAATAATTCAATTCAAATAATGTAACATAATCCACATCGATAATATGGTACCACAAGACACTTTCCCACTATTTATCCTCTCTCACACCCTAGAAGCTAACATCTTGGTGCTCCCACCTCTTGCAAACAAACCACATCATAACACTCCCACTAATACAAGAGCCTCAAAAGGAAAACTTGTACCATCATTGGGGCCATGAGTAACTTCACATTCCACCTACAAACACCTCATCCTTATACTAGATCACATATTATTCACATAATCCTAGGTGAAAATCCATATCACCACTTAGAAACACCTTGGAAATCCCAATACATCTCATCATGAAGAAACGTTTAAAAAAAACCTCCAACAAAAACCAAGTCCCCAAAAACATAATTATTCTTGAAGAATATTGGTCTGCTGCTTCCTAGAAGAAGGAGAATTGAAGAATCGATATCCTTCAATCAGTCCACACACTAGGATGTTTGGGAAATATACCATCCCCCATCACGATGGGGGTGTTCATAAGACAACTCTCAACTAGGGTGGACTGATTAAAGAAATCCCAAAATAAATTAATTTTAATATAGATCTAATAACAAACATGTAACCCCAACCAATGGGTTCTTAGGGAAACAACCCACTCAGAATACTATCATATTTTCTGTTATTTATACTGCAATAACCACACTATAAACCACAACATATTTCTAATTCCCAACCAATTTTGTTAAACCATCCCCATTATTTATTAATAATTCATTTATTCATTTATTTAAACAAAAATAATCAATCCAATTTGAAATTTTATTAACCAGTTAGTTCATAATCTATTCCATTACCTTCATAGAAACTACCTAGTAGTGAAAATAACAAGAAACACAACAACCTATCATCACACAGCCCGATCCCAGTCCCACTACACAACTTTTCTCATCCATTAAAATGTAAAATAATCTCTCAACTTGATATTACATTACATTGTCATGTTGATGTATCCTATATATATTAATCCACCACACCACTCAAACAAAAAAAAAGTCATATATATACATTAATAATGCACCACATCATAAACCAAAGCATATCCACTCATCACAATATGGATAATTCAAACCCCATCTTCCCCGCACAAACAACCAAACTATCCCATACAACACATCACCCCACATAACAAACCGTAAAAAAAATCTAGATTTAAGAAGGCATCCCTAATTAAATTCAACATGTATATTTTGGTTTTCTCATAGAAACTAGTTAATCATGGGGAATATGTTTATTCTCCACATTTACATCATATAAAAAAATACATATTCACGTCATCAATAGAAATAAAAAACATGTAACTTTTTTAGAGTGAAACAAAACATCAAAGATGACCCCAATTTAATGTGGAGTGTTTAGTTCTTATAATTCACCAAATTAACCAAAAAAATAACAACTATAACATATGTCACCTTTCCCCACCCATACATATTACTATTATCTAATTCAATTATTTTTATTTAATTTTTATTCAACTATCATCACATGTAAATAATTCAAAAACCCACAATTCATGATACAAAATTAAAAGGGGTGAAAAATATATAAATTAATGAATACATGATTATCTCATTCCATTTTCACCAAAACAAGGGGAAAACATGATGCAAGAAAAGCATCTAGTGGATAGAGAACCAAAATAATAATCCTAGACACATGAATATGATAGGGATAATGGTTCTGGTCTCTTAGTAACTAGTGATAATGATAATTAAATAACAAGGAGAAATGTGTTTCATCCCATGGATAATCTAAAATAGGGCCATGAATTAGATACATCTTTAATTTTCCATTATAGATGGATATAGTCAATATTACACACTTTGACTAATTAAAATCACATAGACTCATAGGAAATTATACATATGATTAATATCCCATTAAATATCCCATAATACTCAGAAATATTGTATTAAACTCGTATTACCTCAACAATATTTGTGAAAAGGGAAAAAATTGATAATAAGTATAACTGGGGAAATGGAAAACTATTTAAATGAGACACCCTTAAATGAGTAATTATTGTAATTTATGGGTACTTTTCACCATTAAAATCCACCATTGTGAGTCAGTGATATTATTCTCTATTGGTAGTTGTCATTAGTGTTCTACCATTATGATTCACCATCACAAGTCACTATTGGACATCACCGTCGTGAGTAATTATCATGAGTCACTGTATCAAGTCACCATCATGAGGCACCATCACGAGTCTCTATCATGAGAAACCATCATGATTTAACATTAAAGGTCACCATCATGGGTCACTATCATGAGTACATGTTTTGGGTCAATATCACAATTCACCATTGGAAGACACCATTTGAGATCTTTAAAAACTGATAAATTCTACATTGTGTTGAAATAAGAAACCTTGACAGCCCATAACAATTCAATCACAAGATTTTCACAATGTAATACTCTATAGAGGTCCATGTGATTCAAATAAACACTTCCTCAATCTATATCATATTAACTTGGATGGATTGTTCAGTAGATCTTTGGAAAGAAGTTATTTATCTCTTTACATTATTATTTATATATCCATGCATTTATATTTTGTTATTAGAAGGTATATTTAAATCATTACCATGTATAAGGTGACATGATATTTCCTTCCCACTACATCAATAATAAGGTTTTCATTCCAAAGGTAATAATATATTGAGTAGTTATAGTCCATGATCAACTACTAACATCCCCGTTGTAAAATTGATTGATCATGTAGTTGAATATATATTTTATGCATTTATAATAAACTTATATATAAAATATTACAACTTATATATAACTAATATATATCATTAATAATAATTTTAATGTTTCAAACATCAAATCAAACATCATGGAATTTGGATCACGCAACATTAATCATAATGAATAATTATCTAGTTTTTTTTCATTTGGTTTAATGATAAACTCCAATACGATATTTTATGTATCATTATATATGAAAAACCATTATCCACTATAGTGTTGTGTGTTTAATAGTACAGTAACAAATAAAAAATTATGATCCATGGTTTTATATTTGTATTACTCTTTCCGGATAAACATAACACCCTTTTATGTTAACATGTATAATTTATTTGATAAATGAGGAAAACTTGTAACAATGTGTACCCAAAAATAAAATGAAACTTTATAATATTGTAAATGTGATTTATATAGTACAATTTTCAACAAAAAATGATAAAATGATCAATATATTTAACTTTATTTTTTATTTCATAAAACTACAATATTACTTTTTTATTCCAAAATTTACATCGTCAAAATTTTGGTTAAAAAATATCCTTCCAAAATGTATTAATCATTAAATTATATTCATATTATTCCGCACTATTTGAATATATGAGAATTTCATATTTAAAGGCACAGACAAAATGCTAAATGTAATATTTAAAGGCTTTATTTATTAAATCTATGAATATAGTTGGAGAATTTGATATTTCCAACGGCATTAATATAAATTTAAAATTTCCATGTTTTTTTAAGAAAATAGTTCGGCGTATACTCCCATATCCATACAAAATAATGGTATCTCTATTGAAAATATATATTGTATAAGTTTTTAACAATTTAAATATGACAAATAAGGTAATAATAATTTGGTATAAGACACCTTTTCATAATTGGGATCTAATTATATTCCTAAACATATATACAATACTGCATTTGTCTACCCCTCTTTTTAATGAAGTGTTCTAGTGTACCAAATAATAAAACATATGGGTTTATAAAATGGTATAATATATTATATTGTAGTTAAATAATTAAATTACATAAAAACCATTTGATTCATTATATATGTACTCATTGATATAAACCTATAACTAATTATGGTTACGATTGAAAACTGACCCTCATGATCTATAGGATTACCATAAAACTATTTTAAAAGTACATAAATAATTTCACATATTAAAAATATATGTTTAATATTCAGTTTTTCCCTAACCATTTACAATACAACGTTGTTATTTATCCAGATCCATATAATTTAATTTAATTTCCTTTGGGAGTTAATTTTTTTCCTTGAGATGATATATGATCATGGGATGATTTGGGATATGAAATTTTACATGCATATCATAGAGATTTATATTTTATATCTATATAGAGATAAAATCATATCCAAAAATCAAAAAAATAGAATTAATTGATAATAAAAAAATAGTTGTTATGAAAATTCCCACAAAGATTAGAAGGATAATATTTTACTAAAATTGATTATATAATCACACATATTGTTTTTAAAAAGAATTAATTTTTTATTCATTAGGTATGGACCATTTAATATTTTAAAACTTTCCTAAATTTATGGAGTAGGTAAAACCAAAATCACATATGAAATTTTTAGATCATTATTGGATGATAATTAGACATTTTACTAATTTTTTTTTGATAACACACTTCATCATTTATAATTAATTAGAATTTCATATTCACATAGGGATTATGATTTTGTTCGTGATGATATTTAACATTAAAACATTGGTTGGTGAATGATAGAATCAAATTTTCGAACTTCTTACAATCGATGTATTAAAGTGTGGGTGTTTATTTGGAGGTAACGTCATCTATCCCATTGTTTTCTTGGACCTCTTTAATTCCCTTTGTATTTCATAGTTTTAATGGTTATCTTTTCCATGCATTACACACTTTCATGTGATATTTAGTATATTAATCCAGTGATCCTTCCCATATATTCAACATGTTGCAATATGATTCTGAATTCAACTGTGGATTTTATGATTTGAGTTTACAAAAATTACCTCATGTTTCACTATTAATATAAAAACCATTTGAATAATGAAAGAATAGAATTTTTATTTCTTTATTTAGATCATGTAAAATAATTTATTCATATCTACTAATGTATCGTATATAATACACATGTTGAAGACCATATAGTCAATTTATATTTTGGGTTTATTAAAATAATAGGACACATTACATGAAGGACTCATGTAGGTTTCTAAAAAGGGTTCAGTAGATTCTTCCTCATTCATTTTTGGATAAATGACTCATATCTCCATCAAAAATTGAGGATTTAAGTGAAAATATTTGTTAAATTATATTTTCTAATACTCCACTATTTCCATAGTTTCTTTTTATTCATTAATATTCTTATTGTTAATGTTATTACACCATTTATTGGAATCACCTCATAAATTATAAAAATAATGAAAAATTCTCACGATCTCATCACTAATGAATATAAAATGTCTTTTCAATTTTATTTATCCATTACTAAAAAATGAGTGGATTAGAAGACCCATATAAGGATAGCGATCATTGTTAGGTGAAGGAATCAATGATGAGTAGTTTCATCCATAGTGTGTTTTGGAGCTTCACAAGGTACATTTTCATATTAATATCCTAAGATTGATAAGTGAGAATTGATTTAACATTTTACTCACCATAACATATTATATTTGTTTACTCGTGAAAAATATATCAGCATTGCCTATTATGTGAAGTGGTTACATAGTTATTATTGGTTCTATCCATTGAGTGAATCTAAAAAATTTAGTGTTTGTATTAAAGACAAACATATATAATAATAAATCAGATGATAATGAAAATAAAAATCATATGATGTCCGAATTTATAAAACCATCTTTTCACCTGATGGAATTTTAAGTTCCAATGATATAATATTTCGTACAACCAAAGTTAATTAGAGTTTTATTATATTATTCACCATAGCATAATCCCCAAATTATCATAAACCCACTGTGATCCTATCTAAGATAACTAAATCATAAATACATACAAACAAAATAATTATATTTAATTGTTCATTAAAAATCATAATAATTCACCACCCCAAAACTACTGGTTTTATGAATATTGAAAATAAATATTTAAATATATTACTAAATAATAATGCATTAATATTACACCAAAAATTAACAACACATTCTATCATCATAAACATATTTATTTATATATCCTCCTGATGAAATGGGAATTATAGGAATATGTTAATCATAGAAACACTATATGAGGTAAAACATATGCCATAATAATTTAGATAATAATACATACAGTTGTAAATTTCATAAATTAGTATAATATAAACATGTGTATATGAGGACATAATCATGTTTCATCAAAATAACATAATAAAGAAATAATAAATAAGAAATGGATTATTAATAAGGAAAAAAGTTGATTTGGAATATAATAAGAAATTATTATTATGTATATAGAATGAGACAGATTTTTTTTCAAAACCATTTGAATACAATATCATATCATATTTTAGGTATCATTTCCAAAACTATCACTTCCTAGTGGAAAAACATTCTTCATAAAAAAATTATTAGTATGACCTAATATTCCCAATACTATAAAATATCATGGAATTGATGATTTATCCAACATACTGGAGGGCTGTAAAATTATTTATCATTGAATTTCATAATGATAAACCAATTATATTTTTTTATATTAAAATATTCAAAAAATACATCATTGTAGAATTATCACATTGTAATGAAATTGGTGTCACGTGAATATAAAAAATAAATATAAATAAGTAATGCATATAAATAAATTAAATCATTCAATTATAAATATCCCAAATTAATCATACGAATGACTAAAAGATAATGACATAGGAGAAAAATACAATTCATGAATCATAGATAATGATTTATGAAAATAAGTAGAAAAAAATAATACATTGAAGTTATTTTGTAATTAAATAATTTCTAAAAAATAGTAAAAATAGTACGGTGATAAAAATAACTATTAATAATCCTAAAAATATGGAATGAATTACCTATTAATAAAATAGAATAAAAATTTGTTAGAAAATGATCTACTATGAAATGTAATTGCTGATAGATAAAAATATTATTTTCAAAAATTTATAATAAAAATAAAAATCATTTAAAAGTTTACCTATGAAATCATAGAATGATAGAAATTTATGATATTGAAATCACATATATAATATAGATATGGGGGATAAATGTATCGAATATTAAATAATTTATAAATAATAATTCATTTTCAAATGACAATTTGAATGAATTGTGAATCAAATGGTGACTAAATTTTTAAAAATAATTTTAATACCCAACATAACCAGAGTAGATTAAATTAATTGTAGTTTATAAATAATTAAAATAAAAGTTCCCCATTGTATATTTAGACATAAAAGATATCATTTTTCAAGAGACATTGGGAAATGAAACCCTTTACTTTACTTTTGATTCACACAAATACGTAGTAACCAATAGTATAATAAACTAATTCATATTAGGAAATTATTTATTAACAATATTTATATCTATTACCATATTTATTATTAAATTATATTAATTTATAACATATTTGTTAGTAATTTATAGTTTATCTTTATCATCAAATTTCAATTGTTTTGATTATGTGGTAAAAGTTTTAGTATGGAAATCTCAATCGTCATTCATTGCTAAAAATTTTATCATTATCAAATATTAATTTTATGGAAATAATAATATTTTATTTATTTATATTAAAATATTAATTTAATTGATGATACATATATGGTTCCAACAAATGGAATTCATGACATCATTGTTTTGGGTAATTTTACCGACAACAATGTTGTGCGTACTAATTATACTTTATGTATTAATCATTTTTAAACAATAATTATAAATAATCATGAATTTATCTCATCAAATATCTTCCTTTAAATTTTCATACAAATCCATATTGGAAAATATGAATACAGTGTAGCATTGTTAATTTAGTTGGTCAAACCAACCTAGACAAAAAACATGTAATACTAATCAATTGGTATGAGTATAGACTTAAATTATATTAAACTAATTATTAAAAAAAAAAATTATAATTATAGTACATATTTATTGTGGTCAAATAATTTTCTAAATATTTTATATTGGAATTTGAATTAAAATCATAAATATGTACATGAAACATTGTATAATGAATTTTCACATACTTGAAATGGTTCCATATTAATAAATGATTTATGTCTACATTATTGAAAAATGATATTATAAGTGAGATATAAAATTTTTGGATGGAATATTGGAATCTATATTGGTGGAAACTAAAGGAAATGTGGGGTTTAGTATAGGTAGAGGAGGGATCCATTCACATGATTGTATAAGAGATGTTTCCAAAAGTGCCCCATTTATATGTGTAAGGAATGAAATTTTACAAGGAAAAATGATTACTAGTAGAAAAATATTTGATATAGGTCAAAAATCTCTAAAAACATATAATTTATAGATTCGTTTATAGATATTTTATGCATTAAAAATTAAATGATAACCAAACTACATAAATTTACCTTTTACTGCGATAACTCACTTTTTAACATAGAATCTTTTTTTATATTAAAATTTAAATTGTTTCCCTTACATAATTTCAATTAAATGATAAAAATATATGTCCATTTTGAAAAAGTAAAATTTTAATATTTACTAAAATGATTTTTTTTAAAATAATTGAAAACTCATAAAAATTTACTTGAAAATTACATTTTAATCATAAAATGACCTTAACAGTATTCATTGAAAAGTAATAAAAATTATTGAATCTAACATTCTTAAAAAAAATATTATATTATATTTCATCATTATATAATATGAACTTTATATTTTTCAAATATATTTATTATTTAAAAAAATCTTTAATTGAAATCATTTTTTCATGACAATGAATCACTAAATTTTGATTCCTCAATACTCAAAAATTCATTGATGAATGCTATTTAATATTTAAAAGATAATTATTAAATTTTATAAAATAATTATATTATTATCATTATTCTAAATAATTAATTTAATAATCATTCAAATTTTAAATAATAAAAATCATTAAATTAAATGTATTTTTTTACTAGTGAAGTAATATATGATTATTATAATTAAATAATAAATATACTATATATGAAAGATTTAAAATTATATATCCTTATTATAAACCCATTAATATTTCAATTGTATATATTTATAATCAGAGAAAATACATTTTATGACCTTATAATGAAATATATATTACATTCATGTTAAATTCTGATATATTATATTTATTGATATAAAAAATTTAATTAAACTTATTTTTTTATTTATGATATAAAAATTATATTTTATGTTTAAAATATTTCATTATTTCACTATTTATAATTAGTTGATTTATTTTCTTAGAAACCAAGAGGGTGAATGTTTTCCCCCATTCCCATTTTTATTTACTTTTTAGTTTTTTTAATTCTTAGAATTTCATAATGTTGTTTTGTAACTGTTAGAAAGTGGTTCATTCATTGATCTAGGGATCTTTCCTTTAATGTTTTTTACTTATTAATATGGGGGAAATGGGGTCGATTAGTTGGTGGTAGATGTGTTAGACAATGTGATTGGGAACTACAGGTCATGTACTTATAGTTACGTGCCTTGTATGTAAGGCTAAATGCCATGTAATCCTGGTATACATACACTTAACAGTTGGGGCAGAATTTATACGGATAGGGTTTATTGTCTCAAGTACACGTCATGTACTTTTTTTATTTATTAAATCAGGATGTAGAATCAAATTTTTTTTGAAATGGCCAGGGGCTCAAACGGGATAACGAATAACAATGCTTATATATGTCTTTCTTATTGATTGAACATCTGGACCATGATTAGTTCTATGTCAGATGCGTTTAAACCCGATTCATAACATATCTATTCACATTAAACATTATTACATATTTATAATCTTGATATAGTTATTTAATGTTGAATGATTGTACCTGTTTTGTATATATACTCTATTCTACAACGAATCAATGCCCAACACCAGACAAAGTGAATAGTGCTATGATGAAGTATGTGGCCTTCTGCCTTATTTTTAATGTTCAGTTGTTTATATGTTATGTATTTCCATTCTCCCGTGTTTAAGGGTAATCATAATTTGAAATGGAAATTTGTTGTTTCCTAATGATGATTAGGTCATGAATTAAGTTAAATTAAGCATGTTTGATCTTGTTGGTTTGATTAAGTGCCACCTCATAGGTGTGTTCTGTTGGAATGATCAGTCATGTCCATTTGGCCATGGATTACAATGAGGAATGCTTTTTCACTTTTTGGATTGTTATGTATAAAATTATATCTATTATAATAGTTAAATTGTGGAAAATTTTTATTGATTTGATTAATGGGTTTAGATTAGTGATTTCCCCTTTGCCCAATGATATGGAAATTATCAATTAAGCATTGTGTTATTTTAATTCACTAGTTTTTGGATAAGTATGAAGGCCACATATGTTTTTATATGTTAACCATGTAATTGTGTTACTTTAATGTGTTGTTTATTATGATGAAATGTTGATAAACAAGGCTTTACTATGACTTATTTTTTATGAATGTGGGAAAGGATTTTCTTTTCATGGGGGTGGGGATTTTTAATGCATGTGGGAAAGGATTTGTTAGAATTGAGGGAGAGGATGTGGTTATCCCATCGACCAGGGTTTTTCTATGCTTTCGGGAAATATGATGAGTTTAATATTAAAATGAAATGACTTATGGCACGTTAGCCAATCCAATGCAGATGTTTGAATGAGTACTTTACTTCTAAATGTTTAGATTGCTCATTGAGGAATCATTTGTGGATGCATTATATAGGGGGTTGACAAGCTTAGTCCAGTAACCGTGACTTATAGAATTCAATGTAATTGAATTAATTAATGAACATGAATAGAAAATATATGCATGTTAGTAATAGTATGATTGTTTAAATAGAGTACTTCCTAGCTTACTAATTTTTCTTTTTGTACAACACATTATGGATATTCTCAATGATATATAAGAATAGATATATAGTATATTCATACTAGGATTTATTTATCACGAGCTTTTTGGGTCCGGGTTTTTCCCAAATAGATTATATTGTTGTCGGTGTCGATAAGGAGAAGTTCCATTCTACAGGTACATGAAATGATTTTTAGGAGCATGAGAGCATAATAGCACCTAGTGTCTTGCATGATTTTGTGATAAATCTCATGCTAATTATGCATGGTATTTTGATATATATTTTGACATACATGCCTAATGTTGTGATAGGTGTACTGGTTCGCATTATGGTAAAATTGGATGGATGTCAAACATTGATCCCGGAAGAGTATGGGCCCTCTTGGATAATAGTTTCTTGGATATGGTTTTGGAAATGGGATATAAATTATGTTGTTATGTGCAATATGTGCATGTCATGTATTCATCCATGGAGAGTATGGGCCCCAAAGATCATAATTTGGAAAACAATTGCTTTATTTTTCCAAATCAATGGTTCTTCGGAATATTTAGATGCATACTATTCAGATACCCAAACTACACGATGTGTGGTTCAATGAACACACACCATGAGTTCATCTATTCTGGAAGAAAATATCCTTTCCATTTATATGTCCTGAACTCTGAGTACATGACATATATTATATGACCATGCCACAAGTTGTGTGAGGTAAAACAAGGGTTATTGTCTTCTAATCTGAATACGGTGTTTTCCTTATGTACACCTTATGTAGTTTTCTATATACTGACCAGTGTAGCATTGTAAATGTAAAAGTAAATGGGTAGGAGGGAAGACCTGTGTATGAGTTGGGTGTATGCCGGCCACATAGTGTACCTAATACTTTTAAGCAGCCAAAAATAACAATTTACTTGTCCATGTGAGAGTTTAACGGGACATGTCATGTGTCGGGATGACCCTCTATCTACCTTTTGTGTTTACACGCCTTGGCCGATAGGTGTAATCGACAGTGCAAGGGATTATGTTTACACATCGTTTATGGTTACTACAAGTCATGTAAACATCCTTTGTGATATTTTGAAGCTTTTATTCTCCTAATTAGTTTTTTTAATCTTGGATTGTGTGCCTTTAGGAATAATGATTATAAAAATGTGTATGTTATGGAACTTATAGATCAATGCCTCCATGAAGACTTCATGTTTTACATCATGAGAGAGGAAATGGGAATATCTTAGACGTGGTTAGACATAGGCTACCAATGGACCCTCTTGATATTTCATTTACAGAACCAACTATTATAATAGACATTGTTGTGGATGCATAGTTCCATGAATGAGATATGATTTTTATACATACATTCTAGGAAAATCGCCAGCCATCACCATTTATAGTAGAACTGAAACAAGTATTATAGCTACATCAATTGTTAATGTTTTTAGAGGACAGTAGACCAGCGGCTAATGATTCATGGATGGAGTCCATGATTACAATCTTCGAGCAAATGGAGATGCCTCCATTGTGGAGGGTCATGATCACAAATTATATTCTCCGTGATTCATCCAAGAGGTGGTGGAATGTTATAACAGACACAGAGTGTCATTGGAAAATGGCATGGGGATATTTTCATACAGTCATCTATGTGTACTATTTTCCCATGATGCTGAGGGCCAATGGAGCCTGACAGTTCATGAATCGAGAGCATGGTACTATATCAGTGATGGTCAACTCTACCTATTTCACTAAACTTAATAGATTCACACCTATTCTGATGAGTTAAGTTACATAGAGAGATAGGTTATTCGAGGATCATCTCATGTAAAAAATCTGATCATAGGTGAAAATTTTCATGTGGCCTTCTATATATTCCATCGTAAATTATGTGCTGATTACCAAGCATAATCATTGGGATGATGAGGGTGTCATCTAGGGAAATTTCGCACTGAGATCTATTGCTATCTCAACAGGGAGAAAAATTAATTATATGTAACATTCTCATTGTGAGGAAATAAATACGGGTTTTCTTTTCAGTATCTAGGCATCGTGATATCAGTTGTAACACCCCATGATTCAACAGTATGGTTCCCTTTGAATAATGTGATAGCTTACATTGTACGCGACTTTGAGATTCTAACACACCACATCCAATCAAACTAGGCTTTATGAATAGTAATACCCACATTTTAAAATTTTATAAATTTTATCTCTCAAAATGGACCTCATTTTTGGATTCAGAATACTGAAATTATCCTATGGTAAAATTTTGGTACTTTTCGGATAACTTTTATATTTTGAAGAATAGTGAAAATTACTAAATTATAATTAAAAACAAAATATTTATTCAAAATATTTAATAATGATAAATAATTAATATCTGTGGTTTTAAATTATATCTAGAATATATTTTTACCATTTAATACAATTTTGGTCATTGGAAATTATTTCACAATTAAAACGGACAAAAACATATGTCAATCTTTTGATAGTTATAATTTCATAAAAACATTGTTTTTGTTTTGACAGCGGGAATTAATTTTAAATTAATTTCTTCCACTTATGTGTTTTTAATTTTGAAAAATGGATTCTATATTTGGAATCAGGATTCCCAAATTGTGTAAATAGGTATCTTTTATTTGTATACATTTTGAATAATTACTTCCCTAATATATTTTATTTACAATGGTTAAAAGGTAAATCTGGTAAGTAAGGGTAAAAAAATAATATTATAATAATACTAAATTACCCTAAAACGTATCCTAACCTTATTGTTTGATACACATCCGACAACGGGCAGATTAGGGTTGATTTTGGGACCCCATGGAGCCACTTGTAGCTGATAAGGACACTTTATAATAATTAAGTTAAAGTAAATACAAAAATGACATAAACCTATATCTTTTAGAAAAACAATTTTTAAAAAGGTGTATATATGTTAAATTTTCGACTATAAATATTAATTAGAAATATAAAAATATTTCATACTTAATGATATTTTATTAATAATTTTTATACATTAAATAATTAAATTTATTAATGACACAATAATGATACAGTATTTTAATTATTAATGAAATAATAAAATAATTGGTATTATAAAAGTTAAAATAAATATAATTTGAATGTTTTAATGCCATAAAAAAATTTATTGGATAATATGACATGTTAGTATTTCTTGAGTGAATTTTTTTCGAATTAATAATGTTGTTAAGACTTTATGAAAAATCCATTATAAGATATTGTCAAAATTGACATAAATGAGTTTTTAAAACAAGTATTATATTATTAATTGACATTCTATTCATAAAAATCTAAGTATTATACAAAGGACTTATATCATGATATTTTTATCATTAATGGAACACTTGGTGGGACAATGGGATTTTTATAGTATGCTTATTGACTATATAATATAAAAATACAAAGTGACATGGTAAATGTCAATCTAATTAACTAAGAGTTAAAACTATAAGATAAGGTTTATATAATGATCCAAACATATATAAAATATATTGGTTGAATGGATTTTTACCCATACCAATCATATACTTTAAAAAATACACTTTGGTGCCATTAGAAACATAATATGAATTTATTATAAATTAATACTTTATGTTATTCCTAAAGAGCCCCTCCTCCCCCTTATAAATGGACACAATTTCTACCCAATTCTTCACATCTTCAAATACTTTTAGTTCGGGAATAATTTGGTCAAATACTCTTACAACTTCTCTCAATTCATCGTAGAGGCCCTAATTTGGTCAGAAATCCAACTTAAGGAGCCCTTTTGATCAAATCAAAAGGAAGAAACCGAAGAAGAGGTAATGATTTCACCACCCTCTTTCAAGTCCCTTTCTTCTTCCACTTCATCATTCATTGTTATTTAAATTATAAATTAATAACTCCTGTATATTATATATATTGTGATGTTATTATAAATATTTTACAACTATATTCAGTATTCTATACATTCTTTGAATGACATGTCACCATACGTGTGTACGTATGGACGACCGTCTCCACGTTGTGGTGTAATTGTTATTCAATATATTATTATTTGGATGGTTATAATAATGAAGTCTAATTAATTTAAATAATAAATATATCATGATAATGATTCTATATATAAGATATACCATCCAATTATATATTATTTCAATATCAAAAGAATGATATTGTTGTTCGTGCGTTTGTACGGATTACTGTCTCCACAGACGAGATGAATTTCATTCACCCATCATATCCATTCAAGACTAAATTTCATTTTATGATTATAAAAAAAACTTAAGGACATGATATTATATGGATATGATTAAGATACATCTCATACATAATAAATATGCCTCACATAACAATTAATATAAAGGAAAACGAATCGGTTAACACCTTAAACAACGATAATACTAAGATATTATTAACAAATCAATGTTAAAAGATCATATATGATATCATATTAATGTATATGATTCTTGAATAATTCAGTAACAATTATTTCACCATTATACAAGAGGTTAACCTACCCTAATCCAAGGAAAAGTACAAGGTAAGGGGGTTCTTATCTCACTTTATATTCCGTCAGATTTCCATTGTTCACCACTTATTTATTGCATGTGGTGTGTGTACTACCCATTTTTGTATTAATTTTGTAATATACATTATTTCATGGATATTTTCATCATAATTTTATGATCCTTATTTCATGAGTGTATGTTTCGTATGTTATGAAATCTATAAGGGAATTTGAAATTTCAATTTCCACCCATTCGACTTTACGAATATTTCATTGATTATTTTACTCAAAGATTAAGTGTGGAATCACTATTCATTTACTTATGTCATAATTTACACTCCCCTTTCTATGTATATACTTTTTATACACATAATCATTCCATTGATAAATTCTCAAGTCATCAGTATGAACTTGATAAGAGTAATTTTTACTCAATCTCGATTTGTTGAGTTAAACATCCAATTCATTGGTGTTGTTTTTACAAGAATATGTGTCAATGTCCGTTGATTGTTTTACTATCAATATACAATAATATTGAGTGTATTTATATTTTTCACACAAAATTATTTCGTTGATTTATGCTTAACCTAAGGATATGGGCTTTATGAGAGATTTCATCTCAATTTACATTCCATTGAAACTCATTTGTTGTTATACACCAAATCACTTTCATATGGTGTATATAATGTACTTTGATATAGTATATCATGAACCCCATTATTTTTCTGATATTTCAAAATTTATATTACCTCAATTATTTTTGTTCAAGTTTCTGTCTTTTGGTTAGGAACTCTAACTAAAATATGATTATAAAATGTTTTAAAGATTTATTATTCTAAATGTTTCTCATTAATGTCCATGTTTTAAAAATGGTTTTAAGGAGTTATTTATATGGAAATTGAAGTTTTCAAATCAATATTCCTTTTAAAATATTCAATGTGTTATGAGAAACTTTTATTAAAAAATCTTGTTTAAATGGATTCTTGACAGATAGTGATACTTTTAAATGTTTTCATGAAAAAGGGGGACATTTATCTCAATAGTTTTAGGATTATTTTAGTCTATGTCAATATCCATAATTATTATCGATTGAGGTTAATATGAATCAATAAAATCATACATATTGTATCGAATGAGTTATGTTTGACTGTGGATGTGCTATTTTTATACCATTCATGGTTTGTGGACAATATATTTACATTTCATATGGTCGTTTTAATACGAATGTTTATGTTATGTTTTCAAACTTTTCATATGAGGAATGCATTAGACATAGTAAGTGATGGGTTGATCTTGCTATAGCTCCTCGATGCATCGGTAGGTCTAATGAGACAAAGTAGTGTCTTGGCACGATGCCTTGACAAAATCTCATTTGTATTATTGGTATGAGGCCTTGGCTACGTGGTTATGATAGTCTGACATTATGAATTCCATCATTATGAATGTGGTTATTTATATTGCATGTGATTATTTGATTAGTAAAATATCGATGTGAATAATTTTAAGGAATTATTTCAATTTAATTTTCCCATATTATACAGATGTTCAAGTTTAAAAGTCTTTTGTTTTAGTTATACACTGCCTTAAATGTTTATGTTTATTTATGAATGTTTCTGCTGTATTGTTATCCTTATTGAACATCTAAGCTCACCCCTTTCAATGTGGTATTTTCCCACGATGTGAAGATGTATTTTATGATTGACCTGCAGGGATGGTATGAGGGGATATGAAGACAAGATGTTTTTGTAGTTTTTTTACTTTATGATGTAATTTAAAACTTATGAATATATCTAGCGATTCCAAGGCTAAAAAAATAATTTTTCTTTTGATACTTGATCTGTTGTGATCATACCAATGTTATTTAATAATACACTGACTCTGGTTAACTGGGGTCGGGGCGTTACAGTTGGTATAAGAGGAATTTTAGTACAAACATTGGAATCTAGATTTAGATAAACTCTTATTAGAGCACATATCCCTAAGAAAGACATTGTGGATTAGTATAGAAAAACTTTCTATAATTTTGGTGTTTTATAGATTTTGTGAGTTTTCCAAGAAATACATCCCTGTATAGATACGAGCATGTAAGGGAGGCTCTAGAATAGATGTACCTGGGGGTAAAACCCGAAAACACCACTTTGAGATAGACTCGAACAGGAACTGGTGCATGACAACAGTCTTTACTGCACTCTTGGTTACGACACTCCTGGGGGATATACTAAGGATAATTTACATTCTCTTTACAATCATATTTGATGTATTATATATAAGATTAGAGTATTTGACCTTGGTTAATCCTAATGTGTTTCAAATTGAGAATATGGTGACATGATATTATCTAAATGATGTTATGTCTACTTTCACTCACACAATGCTTTCTGGTTTTAGTCAATGGCTGGATTCCAAGGAAGTCATAGTTATATTGAGAATGATGTACAAGGTGTAACGGTGGTGGAAATGAGCAAAAAAATGGATTTTTGATAGTAGTAAAAGATATCGTCTTCATGCCAAATCAGTTTTCCAAAAATATGATAAAAAATATATATATTAACCAACTCCCAGACTCAACAATGAAGATAAAGGTGATGAATGATAAGAGCTCTAGTAGTGGAGACCATGGAAATAAGATTCCTAAATTTCCATAATGAAGGAAATGTGGAAGGAGAAACCCAATAAAGTGTCTCTATAGAACAATGAAATGCATTACATTCAGGAAATAAGGACATAAAGTTATGAATTTTCGAGGAAAAATGATGAGTACTATGGAAGAAAATAAAAATAGTCCCAAAAATTCATTTACTGTCATTTTCCATAAATATAGGGGACCTGAACATTACCAGAGTGAATTCCATATTCTATTGGATAACCTCTTGGTCAAGGAATAACCTATGGGTAAAAAATGGATAGAAAAATGTTTAAAGGTAATAGTACTCTTTTTTCTTGAGATTACTTTTGGTAAATTTATCTTATATGTGTAACCCTGAAATTTTTCTTTTGAGAATGATATTTTAGGAAGACGTATCTTTTCCATTATGGATATAGTTTTAAATAACCAATTGGTTTTATAAGATCATTGGGTTTGAGGTAATTACAAGTTATTATATTTTTGGATGAAAATGCAAGGTATGAGATATCATTTGTGGTTAAATTATGTTATGGTTATTTTGAGGAATTAATCTCATTTTGGTAATGTTATAAAATATAGTTTTTGAAAAAGGACAACATGCATACCGTGTTATATCCCATCGCGTCATAAAAAGTTGTGGGAATTGAACCCACAACCAAAGTGCAATTGGGATTTATCCTCTACAACTAGACTATGTGAAGTCCCTGGTTAGTGTGACAAAATATTTTTAGTTAAATGATTTTATTAATAAATAATCTATTGATTTGGGATCTTATGCCTTATCATGTGAATACCCTTAGTAAACGAAAATGATTTGGTGATCATGTGATAAATGATATTTTGGAAGATGATTACTTTTTTGGGGACACTATATGCCCAAGGAATATAGAATACTATGATATTTCATTTGAGGAGTAATGGTGAATTCTTATCTATGTTTTTATTGTGGATTTATAGTGATTTATCTTATTTATGGAAATGATTAACATATAATAGAGAATATGTGATTAGGTTGATTAATTTTAAGTATTTGACTTTAAGAGTAGTTGATGTCATTTGGAGATACAATTTAATGTGGAAGACTACTAAACCAAATTATTCTATGTTTTGGGTTTCAATATTAGTTTAGAATGTATTGAATTACTTTAAGGAAAAGTGTTTATCGAATGGTATTTATTTATCTTTGGCGTATTGTTGGTTTAATTTTAGAAACTAAGATTAGTGTTTCTTTCTCTAATGTAATATCCTTTTGGGGGATCATCATATCTTGTACTAACCGTTTTTAATTTTGATTAATCACTAAAGACAAGATAAATATATAGTTTATCCTTCATGGAACATGTGATTCTATAAGATGTTTATTCTATCTCTTCCAGTGTGACCAAGTAATCTTGAATAATAATCATTTAAAAATCAGTTTGTAGTAGAAATTTATTAACGAATGATAATTACATAAAATGTAAGTATATCTCTTAATGTCCTTAGTCAATCCTAGAAATGAATTCATCGTTCTTTATGTAATGTAACATAAAAATAAAAAAATAAAAATGTTGTCCGTTTACTTTTCCTACTAGGAACTAATGACTGTTTGTCCCATCACAATTTTGTGTTTTTCTTATTGTTAAATTTCACCTGATCATGATTTCTATCCCTCTTCATACGAACTTGATACTTACTTTATCATCTATATGCATGTTTTTCTACATGGAATCCTAGTATCGGTTATCTCAGGTGACCTTTGTACTTCTCTTTCTTTCATTTAATGTGATAGTTTTATTGACCCTTTTTCCAAGGTGGGACTTTACATTATATTCCAAATCCCAATTTTAGAAATTGAGAGGATGCAATTTATTGAAGTAGTGGAGAATGTTACACCCCAAGAATCCACAATATGTAACCCTTTGAATAATGCTATAGCTTGAATTGTATGTGACTTCAAAATTCTAACACACTACAACCAATCAAACTAGCTGTTATGAATAGTACTACCAAATTTTTGATATTTTATAAATTTTATCTCTCAAAATGGACTTCATTTTTGGATTTTTAATATCAATATTAGCCTAGGTTCAAATTTTGTTACTTTTCAGATAACTCTTATATTTTGATGAATACTGAAAATTACTATGTATTAATTAAAAACAACTATTTTAATTAAAATAATTAATAGTGATAAATAATTGATTTTAGTGATTTTAAAGAATATCTGGAATATATTTTTTTCATTTAAAACAATTTTGGTCATTGGAAATAATTTCACAATTAAACCGGACATAAAAAAGTGTTAGTCTTTTAATAGTTATTATTTCTTAAAAACGGGCAATTTGTTTTGACTACTGGAATTAAATTTATATTAATTTCAACAAATTATGTGTTTTGAATTTTTAAAAATGGGTTCCATATTTTTAATTAGGATTTCCATATTGTGTAAATAGTTAACATTTATTTTTAGACATTTTGAATAATTACGTCGGTAAATATTTTATTTACCATAGTTAAAGGGTAAATCCGGTAAATAAAGGTAAAAAAATATTATAATAATAATAAATTACTCTAAAACATGTCCTAACCTTTTTTGATGATACATGTCCGACAATGGGCATCTTTGGGTCGATTTTGGGACCCCATGGAGCAACTTGTAGGTGATAAGGACACTTTATATTAATTATGATAATGTAATACAAAAATGACATAAGCATATATCTTTAAGATAAAATTTTTTTTACATAGGTTTATATATGTTATATTTTTTACTATAAATATTCATTAATAAGATAAAATTATTTCCTACTTAATGGTATTTTATTTATATGTTTTGGACTTTTAATAATTAAATTTATTTATGACTTAATAATGATGCAGTATTTTCCTTATTAATGAATTATTCAAATAACTTAAATTATAAAAATTAAAATATATATAATATGAAGGTTTTGATGCCATGAACGAATTTTATTGATTAATATAAAATTTTAGGATTTTCTAAATGAATTTTTTTAGAACTAATAATTTTTTTATGACTTTAAAAAAAATCAATTATTAAATATTGTCAGAATTGACATAAATGGGTTTTTAAAACAAGTATTTTATTATTAATTGATATTATATTCATAAAAATCTATTGTTTGACCAAAAGACTTATATAATGATAGTTTAATCATTAATGGACCACTTGGGGGACTCTTGAAGGTATATAGTATGTTTATTGACTTTATAATATAAAAATACCAAATGACATGGTAAATGTCAATCTAATTAACTAAGAGTTAAATATAAAAGATAAGGTTAATATAATGACCCAAACCAGTCTAAAATCAATTTTTTGAATGTATATCTAACTCTCCCCACCTTATACATTGAATAATTGACTTTGGATCCATTAGAAACCGAATATGAGTTAATTATTAATTAATACTTTAAGTTTTTCCTAATGATCCCCTCCCCCCCCCCTTATAAAATTACAAAAATTCTAACCAATTCTTCACACCATAAAACACTTTTGGTTTGTCCAAAAACTTACCAGAAACTCTCTCAAATTCCCTCACTTCATCATAGAGTCCCTACTTTGGTCAGAACGCCTATTTAAGGAGCCTTTTTTATCAGATCAAAAGGAAGAAGCTGAAGAAGAGGTACGGATTTCACCACCCTCTTTCAAGTCCCTTTCGTCTTACACTTCATCATTCTTTGTTATTTCCATTATAAAATAATAACTCCAGTATCTTCTATATACTGTGATGTTATTATAAATACAGTACAACCATATTTAGTATTCTATCCATCCATTGAATGACATGTCACCATACTTGCGTACGTACGGCCTACCGTCTATAGGTCGTGGTGTAATTATTATTCAATATATTATTATTTGGATGGGTATAATTATGTTGTGTAACTCATGTAAATAATAAATTTAACATGATAATGAATCTGTATATATGATATACCGTCCAATTATATTTTATTTTAATATCAAAAGAATTATATTGTCGCTCATGCGTACGTACGGATTACCTTCTCCAAAAACGCGATGAGATTAATTCCCCCATCATATCCATTCAAGAATAAATTCCATTTTATGATTATAAATAATTTTTAGAGACATGATATCATTCTGGATATAAATAATATACAACCCTTACATAATAAATATGACTCACATAATAAATAATATAATGGAAAATGAATTCGTTAACACCTGAAACGATGATAATACTAAGATATTTTTAACAAATAAATGTAAAAAGATCACATATGATATCATATTTATGTATATTATTCCTGTATAATTCAATAAAAAAAATTCACCATTATACATGAGTTTATTCTACCCTCAATCAAGGAAATTTATAGGGTAAGGGTTTTCTTATCTCACATTTAATTCCTTGAGATTTCCATTATTCACAAATTATTTATTGCATGTGGTGTGTGTACTAACCATGTTTTGATTAATTGTGTAATATATGTTATTTCATGTATATTTACATCATCATTGTATGGTCCTTCTTTCATGGGTGTATGTTTAATAATTGACAGAATCAATAAGGGAATTTGAAACACCAATTTCTACTCATTCGGCTTTACGCATACTTCATTGATTATTTTACTCAAAGATTACATGTGGAATCACTATTAATTTTCTTATGTCATAATTTACACTACCCTTTCTATGGATATACTTTTGATACACATAATCACTCCATTGATAAACTCTTAAGTCATCGGTATGAACTTGATAAGATTAACTTTTCATCAATCTCGATTTGTTGAGTTAAACATCCAATTCATTGGTGTTGTTTTTACAAGAATATTTGTGAATGACCTTTGAATGTTTAACACTGAATATCCAATCATATTGAGTGTATTTATATTTTTCACACATAATTATTTTTTTGATTTATCCTTAAGCTAAGTATATTTCCTTTATGACAGATTTCATCTCAATTTACATTCCATTGAGACTTCTTTATTGGTATACACCAAATCACTTTTATATGGTGTATATAATTAACATTGACATAGTATATCATGAATCCCTTTATTATCTTGATATTAAAATGTTTTTACTAACTCAATAATTTGTATTCAAGTGCCTCTCTTTTGGTTAGGAACTCTAACTAAAATATCATTTTAAAATGTTTTAATGATATATTATTCTAAATCATTCTCATTAATGTCCATGTTTAAAAATGGTTTTAAGGATTTATTTATATGGACATTGATTTTTTCAAATAAAAATTCATTTTAAAAGTATCAAATTGGTATTGGACACTTGGATTCAAAATACTATTTTAAATGGCTTCTTGATCAATAGTGGACTTTTATGTGTTTTCATGAAAAAGGGTGATATTTGTCTCAATAGTTTTATGATTATTATAATCTATCTCAATATCCATCGTTATTTTCAATTGAGGTTAATCTGATACAATAAAATCATCGATATTGTTTCGAATGAGTTATGTTTGACTGCGGATGTTCTATTTTTATACCATTCATGGTTTGTGGGTAAAGTATTGACATTTCATATTCTAGTTTTGATACGACTGTTTATGTTATGTTTCAAAATTTTCATATGAAGAATACATTGGAATTAGTAACTGACGGGTGGATCCCGCTATTTCTTCTCGATGCATTGGTAGGTCTCATGAGACAATCTATTGTCTTAGCACGATGCATTGACAAATCTTATTTGTAGTGTTGGCACGAGGCCTTGGAAATGTGGTTATGATAGTCTGGCATTATGAATTCATTAATTATGAAAGTGGTTATTGATAATTCATGTGATTATTCAATTAGTAAAATATCCATGTGAATAATTAAATGTCATTATTTCAATTTATTTTTTCATATTATACGAATGTTCATGTTTAAAAGGCTTTTTTTAGTTATACACTACCTTAAATGTTTTTGTTTATATATGAATGTTTCTTCAATATTGTTATCCTTTCTGAGCTTCTATGATCACCCCATTAAATGTTTTATTTTTCCCAGGATGTGAAGATGTATTTTATGAATGACATGTAGGTATAGTATGAGGGGATATGAAGACAATATGTTTTTTAGTTTTTTCACTTTATGATGTAATGTAAGACATATGAATATATCTTGTGATTCCAAGGCTACTAAACTAATCGATCTTTTGAGACTCGATCTATTCTGATCATGATAATGTATTGTAATAATACACTTACTCTGGGTAACTGGGGTCAGGGCATTACAGTTGGTATTAGAGGTAGTTTAGTACAAACCTTTGAAGCTAGATTTAGATAAAATCTGAATAGAGAACATTTCCATAAAAAAGACTTTGAGGATTAGTATAGAGGAACTTCCTAAAATTTTGGTATTGTATTGATTTTGTTAGTTTTACAAGAAATACATCCCTTTCTAGATACGAGCAGGTAGCGGTAGATCTTGAATAGTTGTACCTTGTTGTAAAGCCTGAAAACACCGCTTTGATCTAGACTTGAACAGGAACTAGGGCACGACAACTGGCCTTACTTCAATCTTGGTTACGACACTCCTGGGGGATATGCTTAGGATAATTTAAATTTTCTTTAAAAAACTATTTGAAGTATTATATATAAGTTGAGATTAAATGACCTTGGTTAAACCTAATGTGTTTCAAATTTAGAATATGGTGACAATATATTCTATAAATGATTTTATGACTACTTTTACTCACACAATGCTTTCAGGTTTTATTCAATGGCTGGATTACAAGGAAGTCATAGTGACATTGAGAATGATGTACAAGGTGGAACGGTGGGGGAAATGAGCAACAGACTGGAATGTTGATAGGCATAAAAGATATAGTCTTCATTCCAAATCAATTTTCCAAAAAAAGGATGAGAAATATAAATATTAACCAACTCACGTACTGAACATTTAAGAGAAAGGTGATGAATGATAAGAGATCCAGTAGTAGAAACCATGGAAGAAATAAAACTAAATTTCCATCAAGCGGGAAATTTAGAAGTAGACACCTAGGAAAGTGTCTCAATGGAACAAAGAAGTTCTTTACGTGCGTGAAAGAAGGACATAATGTGAGGAATTGCCAAGGAAATTTTAGAGTACGATTG
Source organism: Viscum album (assembly GCA_963277665.1). Lineage (NCBI taxonomy): Eukaryota > Viridiplantae > Streptophyta > Magnoliopsida > Santalales > Viscaceae > Viscum > Viscum album. Next base: position 2,144,020,853 of record OY728132.1, read on the forward strand.
ATGAAAAATAAAAATGGTCCCATGAATCCATTTACAGTCATTTTCCATAAATGTAGGGGACCCTGCCATTACCCGAGTGAATGCCCTATTTTATAGGATAACCACTTGGCCAAGGAAGAACTTATGAGTAAAAAATGGATGGGAAGATGTTTAAAGGTATTAATACTCTTTGTTGTTGAGATTACTTTGGGTAAATTTTCTCTTATATGTGTAACCCTGCAATTTATAATTTGATAATTATATTTGATGAAGATTTATCTTTTCTCTTGTGGATATAGTTATAAATAACCTTTTGGTTTTATATGATCATTTGGATTGAGGAAATTACAATTTATTATATTTTGGGATGAAAATGCAACGTATGAGATAACATTTGTTGTTAAATTATGTTATGGGTATTTTGAGGAATTCATCAAATTTTGGTAATGTTATAAAATATATTTTTTGAAAAAGGATAACTCGCATACTGTGTGACAACCCATCACGTCGGAAGAAGTTGTGGGAATCAAACCCACAAACAATGTGCGATTGGGATTATCGCCTACCACTATACTACATGAATTCCCGGGTTAGTGTGACTAAATATTTTTAGTTAAATGATTTTATTGATCAATAATAAGTTGATTTGGGATCTTATGCCTTTTCAAGTGAATACCCATGGTATAAGAAAATTATTTGGTGATCACGTGATAAATGTTATTTTGGAAGATGTTCTCTTTGTTGGGGACACTACATACCCAAGGAAAATAGAATACTAAGGGATTTAATTTGAGGAGTTATGGTGGATTTTTATCTATGTTAATATTGTGGAATTATATTTATTTGTTTTATTTATGGAAATGATTAACTTATAATATAGAATATGTGATTAGGTTAATTACTTTTATGTGTGTGACTTTAAGGGTAGTTGATTTCAATTGGAGATACAATTTAATGTGGAAGACTACATAACCAAATTCTTCTACGCTTTGGGTTTCAATATTAGTTTGGTTTATATTGAATCATTTTAAGGACCATTGTTTATTGAATGGTATTTATTTATCTTTGCGTTATTGTTGGATTAATTTTAGAAATTAAGATTAGTGTTTCTTTCCCTAATGGAATATACTTTTGGGGGATCATCAGATCTTATACTAACCGTTTTGGTTTTGATTAATCTCTAAAGACAAGGTAAATATATAATTTATCCTTCCTGGATCATGTGATTCTATAAGATGTTTATTCTCTCTCTTCCAGTGTGACCAAGTCTTCTTTAATAATCATCATTTAAAAATGAGTTAGTAGTAGAAATTTATTAAAGAATGATAGTTTACTTAAAAAGTAAGTTTATCTTTTTATGTTATTAGTCAATATCAAAAATTAATTCATCATATTTATGTAATGTATGTAAAAAATATAAAAAATAAAAATGTTGTCCGCGTACTTTTCATACTAGGAAACTAATTACCATTTGTCCCATCACAAGTTTGTGGTTTTCTTATTGTTAACTTTCTTTTGATCATGTTTTCTATCCCTCTCCATAAGAATTTTATAATTATTTTATAATCCATATCCATGTTTTTCTACATGGAATCTTTGTATAGGTTATCCCGGGTGACCTTTTTACTTCTCTTTCTTTCTTTTAATGTGATTGTTTTATTGACTCTTTTTCCGATGTGGGAATTCCATTATCTTCCAAAGCCCAATTTCAAAAATTGCAAGGAAGAAACTTATTGAAGGAGGGTAGAATTTAACAGCCCAAGCCTCCATGGTACATTTCCCTTTGAATAATGCAATAGCTTGCATTGTACGTGACTTCGAGATTCTAACACACCACAACCAATCAAACTAGCTATTTTGATTAGTAATACCCACATTTTGAAAATTTATAAAATTTTTCTCTAAAAAAGGACTTCATTTTTGGATTCAGAATATCTAATTTTTCCTAGGGTGAAATTTTGGTACTTTTCAGATAACTTTTATATTTTCATGAATAGTGAAATTACTAAATTTAAATTAAAACATTTTTTTTAATAAAAAAAATTATTAGTGATAAATTATGAATTTAAGTGGTTTTAAAGTATATTTATAATATATTTTTACCATTTAATACAATTTTGGTCATTGGACATAATTTCACAACTAAACCGGACATAAACAATTGTTAATCTTTTTAGAGTTATTATTTCTTAAAAACACGTTTTTCGTTTTGACAGCGGAAATTAATTTTAAATTAATTTCTACCACTTCTGTGTTTTGAATTTCATAAGATGGATTCCATATTTGGAATCAGAATGTCCATATTGTGTAAGTATGAAACTCTTATTTTTAAATATTTTGAATAATTACTTCGGTAAATTATTTATTTACCATGGTTAAAGGATAAATCTGTTAATAAGGGTAAAATAATAATATTATAATAATAATATATTACCCTAAAACGTGTCCTAACCTTATCTTTTATACATTTATGACCATGGGCATCTTTTTGTCGATTATGGGACCCCATGGAGCCACTTGTAGGTGATAAGGACACTTTATATTAATTAAGTTAAAGTAAATACAAAAATAATATAAGAATATATCATTTAGAAAAACAACATTTAAATAGGTTTATATATGTTATATTTTCAACTATAAATATTTATTAGAAATAAAAAATTATTTCCTACTTAATGGTATTTTATTTATAATTTATTGAAATTTAATAATAAAATTTATTTATGACACAATAATGAGGCAGTATTTTCCTTATTAATGAATGAATCAAATAATTGGTATTATAAAAGTTAAAATAAATATAATTTGAAACTTTTGAGGCCGACGAAGAATTTTATTGGTTAATATGACATGTTAGGATTTCATAAATTTATTTTCTTCGAATTAATAAATTTGTTAAGCTTTTAACAAAAATCAATTATTACATACTTTAAAAATTGACATAAATGAGATTTTAAAACAAGTTTTATATTATTAATTGATATTCTATTCCTAAAAATCTACGGTTCGGAAAAAGGACTTATATCTTTGAAGGTGTATCATTAATGGACCACTTGGGGGACTCTTGGATGTATATAGCATGTTTATTAAGTATATAATATAAAAATAGAATGTGACATGGTTAATGTCAATCTAATTAACTAAGAGTTAAAATTAAAAGATAAAGTTATTATAAAAACCAAAACCTATTTAAAATCTATTATTTGAATTGATTTTGACCCATATCCACCTTATAATTTGAATAATATCCTTTTGAACCATTATATAATTAATATGAATTTATTATAAATTAGTACATTAAGTTTTTCCTAAAGAGCCCCTCCCCCCTTATAAAAGGACACAATTTATAACCAATTATTCACACCATAAAAGCCTTTTGGTTGGGCCAAACCCTGCACAAATAACCTCTTATCATCCCCCACATCATCCTAGAGGCCCTCCTTTGGTTAGAAAGTCATCTTAAGGAGCCCTTTTGATCAAATCAAAAGGAATAACTCGAAGAAGAGGTAATGATTTCACCACCCTCTTTCAAGTCCCTTTCTTCTTCCACAACATATTTCTTTGTTATTTCCATTATAAAATAATAAAGCCACTATATTCTATATATTGTTATGTTGTTATAAATATGGAACAACCATATTCAGTATTTTATCCATCCTTTGAATGACATGTCACTATAGGTGCGTACGTACGACCTACCATCTCCACGTCGTGGTGTAATTGATATTCAATATATTATTATTTAGATGGGTATAATAATGATGTATAATGCATGTAAATAATAAATATAGCATGAAAATGATACTCTGTATATGATATAACATCGAATTATATATTATTTTAATATCAAATGAATGATATTGTCGCTCGTGTGTACATACAGATTACCGTCTCCATGAACGCGATGAGATTAATTCCCCCATCATATCCATTCAAGACTAAATTTCATTTTATGATAATAAATAATATTTATAGAATGATATAATTCTGGATATAAATAATATACATCCCATCCATAACAAATATGGCTCATATAACAAATAATATAAAGCAAAAATAATATGTTAACACCGGAAACGACGATAATACTAACATATTATAAACAAATCAAAGTTAAAAGATTATATATGATATCAAATTAATGTATATTATTCTTGTACAATTGAATAAAAATTATTTCACCATTATACAAGAGTTTAACCTACCCTCAACCAATGAAGAGTACAAGGTGAGGGGTTTCTTTCCTCACTTTTAATTCCATGACATTTCCATTATTCACCACTTATTTATTGCATGTGGTGTGTGTACTGCCCATGTTTATATTAATTGTGTAATATAAATTATTTCATGGATATTTACCTCATTATTGTATGATCCTTATTTCATGGGTGTATGTTTCGTAAGATACCAAATAAGTAAAGAAATTTGAAATAACAATTTCCACTCATTCGACTGTATGCGTACATCATTGATTATTTTACTCAAAGATTATGTGGGGAATCACTATTCATTTTCATATTTAATAATTTACACTCCCCTTTCTGTGGATATACTGTTGATACACATAATCACACCATAGATAAATTCTCAAGTCATCGGTATGAACTTGATAAGAGTAATTTTTACTCAATCTCGATTTATATAGTTATACATCCAATTCATTGGTGTTGTTTTTACAAGAATATGTGTGAATGTACTTTGATTGTTTTACACTGAATATCTAATAATATTGAGTGTATTTATATTTTCAACACATAATTAAGTCATTGATTTATCCTTAACCTATGGATATAAACATTATGAGAGATTTCATCTCAATTTACATTCTATTGGGACTCCTTTGTTGTTATACACAAAATCATTTTTATATGGTGTATATAATGTACATTGAAATAGTATATCATGAATCCTTTTATTCTCATGATATTACAATTTTTTGATTACCTCAATTGTTTGTATTCATGTGTCTCTCTTTTGGTTAGGAACTCTAACTAAAATATCATTTTTAAATGTTTTAATGATTTATTATTCTAAATATTTCTCATTAATCTACTTGTTATAAAAATGGTTATAAGGATTTATTTATATGGACATTTATGTTTTAAAATCAATATTCCTTTTAGAAGCTTCAATGTGGTTAGGAACCATTGATTCAAAAATCTAGTTTAAATGGATTCTTGACAAATAGTGTTACTTTTAAATGTTTTCAAGAAAAAGGGGGATATTTCCCTCAATAGTTTTATGATTATTTTAATCTATGTAAATATCCATAATTATTCTCAATTTAGGATAATATGATTCAATACAATCTTCCATATTGTATCAAATGATCTATGTTTGACTGTGGATGTTCTATTTTTATACCATTCATGGTTTGTGGTTAAGGTATTGAATTTTGTATGCTAGTTTTAATACGAATGATTATGTTATGTTTCAAAACTTTTATATGAGGAATGAATTGGACATATAAAGGGATTGGTGTTTCCTGCTAAATCTCCTTGATGCATCAGTAGATTTCATGAGTCAAAATAGTGTCTTGGCATGAGGCTTTGACAAAATCTTATTTGTAGTCCTGGCATGAGGCCTTGGCTACGTGGTTATGATAGTTTGGAATTATGCATTCCATCATTATGAAAGTTGTTATTGATAATTCATGTGATTATTTGATTAGTATAATATCTATGTGAATAATTAAATGGCATTATTTAAATTTATTTTTTCCTTTTTATACTGATGTTCAAGTTTAAAAGGTTTTTGTTTTAGTTATAGACTGACATAAATGTTTATGTTTATTTATGAAGGATTACTCTATATTGTTATCCTTATTGAGCATCTGAGATCACCAATTTCGATGTTTTATTTTTCCCAGGATGTGAATACGTATTTTATGAATGACTTGTAGGGATAGTATGAGGGGATATGAAGACAAGATGTTTTTGTATTTTTTTTTCACTTTACGATGTAATGTATGACTTCTGAATATATCTAGTGATTCCAAGGCTACTAAACTAATCTTTTTTTGAGACATGAACTTTTTTGATCATCCCAATGTTATGTAATAATGCACCGACTCTAGGTAACTGGGGTCGGGGAATTACATCATTCATCCAAGAATTATAATATAAGACCACAATTTTTGATAATCCTAGTCAAGTGCTGAGCATGAAGAAGGATAGGCTATCTACATCGCTATTTTAGGACGTTTCCAATAGAAACTAGTGAGAGAGGTTCTACACATACTCCAAGTTAAGGAGAAGGGTTAGCAGCTTCTCATCGGTCAAGGAATTAGAATAAGTCAAGCTACTTAGGTTGTGGTGGTGGTGGTTATGGTTGAGGTATCTAGACTCAGAGTTTTTGCGGACAATAGATTGATCAGCTTATGGAATCCATGCTATTTCATAGGTATATGGATGGTAGGTGTGCATCAGTGAAAAGTGTGTTTCTATGAAGTTAGTGGGTGTCATTTTTTGGGATATTTATGTCTTTGATATTACGGCTTTGACGTCATAATAGTAAATGTATGGTTAGTCTCATTCTAAGTATTTTCTTTATTTCTGTTATTGTAGGGTGATTTTTACATCACCAGAAGGTGGATCATTTCTATAAAATGGAGAATGGGATGTCTAGGAAATCTGAGGTAGACCAAATCATTCTGGGTTCAGTGGGATGAAATAACATATTTCCATTTTTTATCAAGATGATCTGAGATCAATTCAAATAGATTTCCCTCTATTTGGTAGATCATTTCATGGATGTTTTCTTAAGAGTCATTACAGGATTACCACTAGTAAGAGAGGTAGAGTTATTTATTAATCTAGTTCGAGGAGTTGCATCGGTATCCATTCCTCCTTACAGGTAGGCTAGGACGGAGTTGTAGGAGCTAAAATGTAGCTATAGGATTTAGATTAAATAGGGTTTATTCAACTAAGTACATCTCTATGGGGTTCACCAATCCATTATTCATAGAAGGTGGAAGGTACCATCAGGATATGCATGGACTTTCTCAAATAGAACATTCTAATAATTAAAAATAGATATCCCTTTCTACGTATAGATGACATGTCTGATCATCTTCGAGGAGGATTGGAGTTGTCAAATTTTTACTCTTTTTCATGATATCACCAGGTATGTGTTAAATAGTTAGACATACCTTGTGCCTTGTATTATAGTATTTTTTGTCTAAAAATTATATGGTTATACCATTCAGACTCACAAAAGTCCCAATGGTTATCCTGGAACTGAGGACATGAGTGTTGCATTGTTACATGGATATTTTTGGGGTGGTTTTCAATGATTATATTTCTTCCTATTCTCATACCTAGAAAAAAATTCCCCCAAATCTATGATTGATTTGATTAAACTGCAAGATCATTTGTTATAAGAAAATCAAACAATAATAATGTTATTGATGGATCAGATTTACTTATTGGGTCACATCATATTGGAGATTGGAGTATCAATTGACCACGAAAAGTTTAGAAACATAGTTTCTTTGGAGCATCCCATGAACAACATTGAGGTGTAGAATTTTCTAGGGATGGCTAGTTGCAACAAGTGTTTCATACGAAACTTCCCATTCTTATAAATTCCAATGATAGTCCTGACAAAGAAGGGTGTCATGTATGTATAGTCATATTCTTGTGAGGCAGCCTTTTAAGAGCTAAAATAGAGAATATCGTTAGCACTAATACTAATTTTTCTAGATCTGGGTTTGAGTTACGCTGTGTACTATGATCCATTAGATATGAGGCTTGGAGAAGTGATTATGTAGGGGGATTAAGACATTGTATACGAGTCTTGGAAATTGAGGCTGCATTGGAAGAACAATATGATGCATGATCTCAAGTTAGTCGTGGTTGTTCCTGCCTTAGACAGTAAGAGACACTACTTATTGGGAGAGTGTTTTGTTGTGTAAACTATCCAACAATGTATCATGTACATCATTACTCATCTTAATAAAAATTTGAGGTAGTGATGTTGGGTGGAATGCCTTCAGTTTGTAGACATTAGTCTTACCTACATGCTTGGAAAGGGAAATGAATTGGCTGATACTCTGAGAAAAGGGAATCAGATACAAGTAGTGCACAAGACCAGTAGCGAGTGACATATTATGGTTTTTTTCAGTTTCATGCATTTTGAGGATCACGAAGGAAACGAAAAAGCATTCCGTTCTTCATTAGATATGACTTATACCCTACAAGATAGAGTGAGGATGAGACAACTATTAGATATTTAGGGGCTAGTCCTGTGGAGGAGTGTAGAAGGGAAGGATCCACCACCTCAGTGTATGGTAGTTGATGATGAGATCCTGAGGAACCATGGTTGGGCCTGGGATTCAGTGTATAAATACAAGGTGATGATGTGGGAGTTTCATTATTCATCTTGTGCAATACATCTTGGATTTACCAATATGTACTTTGACATGGGTCATCAGTACTGGTGGTTATGTATGAGTAGATAGGTGGCTTGTTCTGTTACATGATGTACCACCTGTTAGTAGGTGAAGGTGGATCATCTATGGCCAGAAAGGATTTTACAGTTGTTACCTATTAGAGAGAGTAAATGGGATAATACCATGATTGATTGAGTGTGGGTGGTAGTTTATAGACATATAAAGGACCCTCATGTCAAGATCGTCATTGAAGGCATCGGTGTTGATGAGCTAGGGAATTTGTAAATTCATGAGGTGGTACGACTACTTGGGTCACTCTTCAATCATTTTAGATTTAGAATCCGGCATTATGATTCATTTCTATAAGTGTTTTTATAGGGAGCTAAGTACAAATGTGCTTCTGAACACATCATACAACCTTTATAAGATTGTTTAGTTAGACTGTACAATACTGGAGCTAGATGGCATGTTGCATGCATGCATCCATGGCATGGGGGATCTTTGGGGAAACTTATTAATCTAGTTGAATTTGCTTAAAATAACAATTTCTAGGTGACTATAGAAATGGAACCTCGTGAGGATTTTTCTAGTAGGCCATCCCGATCACCCACGTGTTGGATGGAGGAATGCGAGGTAGCATTAATGGGACAACCTCTCATGAAAGAGAGTTCTTAGGAGGTCTATTTAATTTAGAAGCAGATGGGTACTACACAGTCTCATTATAAAAATTATGCCAATCGGCATAGATGACCTCAAGAGTTCATGTTTAGGGATGATGTTTTCTTATGTGATTCACCAATTTTGAGGCACAAGAGAATCAGAAGATAGGGCTAGCATTCACCAAGATACATCAATCCGTTAGAGATTATGGAGTTGGTTGAGCTAGTTTCAAAACAATTGTTGTTACCTCAGAGGTGTGGTGCTATGCATGATGGATTCTAAATCCCTTTACTTCCTTGTTCCATATTATTCTACATTAAATATAAAATCATCACTATTTTTGAATAATTATCCTTAATTCAGGGCAACATAATTTCTAGTGGATTGACGACTACTATTTTGTTCGACTGCTCATTTAATTACATCTTTCCCACACTTATTATTGCTAATTATTTCTAATTATTCCTAATTATTCCTAATTATTTCTAATTAATACAAATTATTAAAAATTCTTACTAATTTTTACTAATTTTTACTAATTATTAGAATTTATTACTAATTATTACAATTTATTACTAATTATTACAATTGATTAAAAATTATTACAATTTATTACTAATTATTACTAATTATTACTAATTATTACTAATTTAACAACACTTATCAAAAGGAAAACTGCATGAATAATGAAATAAAATTTGGTAATCGTCTTTGTGGAGATTATTACAAATTTTCCAATCATTATCCAAGAATATTTCATTGTCTAATTATTAGTAATAAAAAAAATTATTATCAATATTTACAAAAAAAATCAATATTAATATTAGTAAAATAATAAAAAAAATTTATCAAATATTAAAATTATCAATATTCACAACAGACTTTGTTATATTCTTAACATGTTCAAATCTCACAAGGTCGTCAATTATCAAGTCATGTGCAATAAAAAGTTTGTTTCAGTCATGTCTAATGTAAACTCTATAATTGTACATGCATGGTTGATCACCTCGCAAGTATTGTTTCAATTGGATGACCAAATTAATGATATTCTCATCTTTAAGAATCATCTCACATGACACTTTACATAGATCATTCATCCTTAAAATTTTGAGGGGATATCATTATTTTTCCTTTAAATTTTCAAGGAAAAATGGTCTATGTAAAGGTTCATATGAGATAATTCTTATAGATAAGATGGGAATGACTAGGTTTGTCCAATTGCAACACTACATGAAAGGTGATCAACCATGCAAGGACAATTATAGAGTATACAATGGACATGGCTAACACAAACATTTTATTGCACATGACCTAACAATTTTCGACCCTTTGAGATTTGAACATGTTAAGAATAGAGAAAAGCCTGTTGCGAATATTGATAATTTTAATATTTTATAATTTTTTAATTATTTTAAAAATATTAATATAGTTTTTTCGTAAATATTGATAAATTAATTTTTTATTAATAATTATTGCTAATTATTTCTAATTATTACAAATTATATATAATTATATATAATTATATCTAATTATATCTAATTATTAATAATTATTATTAATTATTAATAATTACTACTAATTATTACAAATTATTACAAATTATATCTAATTAATACTAGTTATATCTAATTATTATTAATTATTACTAATTATATCTAATTATTACTAATTATTACCAATTATATCTAATGTTTCCTATTTATAGCTAATTATTCCTAATTATAGCTAATTATAGCTATTTGTAGCTAATTATAGATAATTATTCCTAATTATGGCTATTTAATTGTATTTATAGCTAATTATTGCTAATTATTACTAATTATAGCTAATTATTACTAATTATAGCTATTTATTACTAATTATTCCTAATTATTTCTAATTATTACTAATTAATTCTAATTATATCTATTTAGTACTATTTGTTACTAATTATTACAAATTATTACTAATTATTGCTAATTATTAGTAATTATTTCTAATTATGTCTAATTATTCTTAATTATATCTAATTATTCCTAATTATAGATAATTATTCCTATTTATAGCTAATAATTCCTAATTATAGCTAATTATTTCTATTCATTTCTAATTATTCTAATTATTGCTAATTATTGCTAATTATTGCTATTTATATCTAATTATATCTAATTATATCTAATTATATCTAATTATTACTAAATATGTCTAATTATTAATATTTATTACTAATTATTCCAAATTATATCTAATTATTACTAATTATATCTAATCATTACTAATTATTACTAAATCTAATTATTACTAATTATATCTAATTATTCCTAATTATAGGTAATTATTCCTAATTATAGCTATTTATAGCTAATCATAGCTAATTATAGTTAATTATTCTAAATTATATCTAATTAGAGCTATTTATTACTAATTATAGCTATTTATTACTAATTATTCCTAATTATTACTAATTATTCCTAATTATTACTATTTATAGCTAATTATTACTATTTACAGCTAATTGTTCCTAATTATAGCTATTTATTCCTTATTATAGCTAATTATTCCTAATTATAGCTAATTATTCCTAATTATAGCTAATTATTCCTAATTATAGCTAATTATAGCAATTTATTGCTAATTATTCCTAATTATTGATAATTATATCTAATTATATCTAATTATATCTAATTATATCTAAATATATTTAAATTTATCTAATTATTACTAATTATTACTAATTATTAATAATTATTACTAATTATTACTAATTATATATAATTATTCATATATATAGCTAATTATTCCAATTTATAGCTAATTATAGCTAATTATAGCTAATTATAGTTATTTATTCCTAATTCAACCTAATTATACATAATTATTCCTAATTATTACTAATTATTTCTAATTATTCATAACTATTACTAATTATTAATAATTATTGCTAATTTTTACTAATTATTCCTAATTTTTACTATTTATTCCTAATATATACTAATTATTCCTAATTTTTACTACATATTCCTATTTTTTTACAATTTATTCCTAATATTTACTAAATATTATTAATTCTTACTAATTTTTCCTATTTTTTTCTAATTATTCATAATTTTTACTAATAATTCCTAATTTTTAATAATTATTCATAATTTTACTTAATTTTTCCTAATTTTAACTAATTATTACTAGTTTTTTATAATTTTTCCTATTTTTTTACTAATTATTACTTATTATTACTAATTATTTCTAATTATTCCTAATTAATACGAATTGTCCCTAATTATTACTAATTATTATTAATTATTACTAATTATTACTAATTATTACTAATTATTACTAATTAGTACTAATTATTACAACTTATTACAAATTATTACCAATTATTCCTAATTATTAACAATTATTACTAATTATTACAAAGTATTACTAATTATTACTAATTATTACTAATTATTATTAATTATTTTTAAATATTACTTATTATTACTAATTATTAATAATTATTCATAATTATAGCTTATTATATCAAATTATATCAAATTATATCTAATTATTCCCAATTATATCTAATTATTACTAATTATTCCTAATTACTACTAATTATTTCTAATTATGTCTAATTATTCCTAATTATATCTAATTATTTCTAATTTTATCTATTTTTTCATAATTATATCAATTTATTCCTAATTGTATCAATTTATTCTTAAATATATATATTTATTCCTAATTATATCTATTTTTTTATAATTATATGTACTTATTGCTAATTATATCTTTTTATTGCTAATTATATCTATTTATTGCTAATTATTATATTTATTGCTAATTATATCTATTTATTCCTAATTATATATATTTATTCCTAATTATATTTAATTAATATTAATTATAACTAATTATTTATAATTATAACTAACAATATCAATTTCGTAGTAAAACTGAATATAAATAAAAAACAATTGAAATCTAATTAAATTAGAACTATTAATGAACAATTAAATTTAACATAAAAAAAAAAATATAAAAAAATATAATATAATTACCTTAAAAATTGATATTCTGATGATATTGATGCCCTCAGATTGGTCACATAAAAAAACCTCAACTAAAAAGAAAATTTCTCTTTGAAACTGAAGAATGAATAGAGAGTGAGAGCAAGGTCTGAATGATTTGGGGAAAACGGATGGGGGTATATATAGGTTAGATTAGTTGCAGCGGGATTATTTGTAATGGGATTCCCGTCACAAATGGTGGTATTTGCGACCTGTCCTGTCACAAATACCCTTCCCGCATTAATTACACTGGGCAGTTAAAAGGTTATTTGCGACCGGTCCCGTCACAAATAGCACCTGCCAACAGTCTTTTTGCTACGGGATGAAATCACGTCGCAAAAAGGTATTGACTGCCACCAGGTATTTGCAATGGGTCCCATCGCAAATGCCCCTACGCGGTTGGGCGAGCAAGCCGCACGTTTTGGTGTTCAAGTCGCGCCAAACTATTTGCGACGAGAGACATCTCCCCGTCACAAATAATATTCATGTGGTTTGGCATGCAAGTCGCACAAAACTATTTTCGACGGGAGATGAAATCCCATCGTAAATAATTGTTTATTTGCAACGGGCTACTTACCCTGGCGCAAATAGCTTCCTGGACGGGTAATTTGCGATGGGATTTCTTCCCTTCCCAAATAACCCGTCGCAAGTAGTGACTTTTCCCATAGTGAAGATAGGTTATTTCAGAAGGAACTCATTCGTATTGTGGATTATTGCACGAATGTTCTCCATGGCTAGTCTATTCCATTGGTATGGGTACTATGGAATCACAATCGGGTGCATGATAAGGATTGGTGGAGGGAGGCTGATGTATAATCACAGTGGCCAGAGTTGATCTCTTTTTTTTCTTTTTCACACATGGAAGTGAAATTTGAAGAAGAATTACTTTAAGGGGGATTTTGTATGAACTCGGTTCTTCCTTTGATATGCGGGTCTTTCCTTTTCAGTATTTACATTAGAATATGGAGGAAAATAGGTAGAAGGGCTGGCTATAGGCACATTAGATGATGTGACTAGGAACTACATGGCATGTATAGATAGTTACAGACTGTGTATGTAAGGTAACACACCTAAAAATCATAGTTCACTACAACATTATGTTCATGAATGAATTAGTATGGACATGGTGTGTAGTCTCAGGTACATGTCGAGTATATTTTTTTAATGATTATATTGGGTAATAGAATAGTTTTTGTGAAAACGGACATGGGGTCGTCCAGGTTTGATAACAAAAGTGTCAAGATCCATCTTTGTTCCCGATTAGTCATTCGAAACTTGAGTGCTTCGTCGTCGGTTTTGATTGAACTCGATCAGTAAACTCCTAATTCATCTTGAGCCTTTAATCAATATTACTTTTATCAATCTGGTTTTTAGAGTTTAATATTTTTTACTCGTACTGTAGATCTAATCTTTTCAAAGGATAATCAAATTCTGTTATAAGATGTGGAGAGTCGTACTATGATGAGGTAGGTGAATTTTTGGATTTCACTCAATGTCGAGTTGTTTATATGTGTTGTAGTGTCGTTCACTCATGTTTTTGGTGTATCCATGAATAATAATTAACCCTTTTTGTTGCCTACTAAGGATTAGGTCAGGAATTCAATTAATTTATACATGTTTTACCTTATTGGTTTGATTAAAGGCCACCTCATTGGTCTACTCCCTTAGAATGATTGTTCATAGTTGTTTTGTTGTGGTTGATTTTAAAACATTCTTGTTTTCATTATTTGAGTTGTTAAGTAAGAATTACATTTACTATTGAATTTCAATTGTTGTAAATTTGGATTTATTTGATTAAATGACTGAGATTACTGATTTCCCCTTTTCCCCGTGCTATTCCAATTAACGTAAGCCTTCTGATTGTGTATTTCAATTTTTTATTGATAAGTATGATTCGCATGTGAGTTGTAATATGTTAACCAAGTAATAATTTAATTTACATATGTTGTTTATTATGATGAAATATAGATGTACAGGGCTTGACCATGAATTATTTTTATGCATGTGGGAGAGGATTTGTTATTCCTAAGGTAGAGGAGTTTTTACGCATTTGGGAGATTACATGTTATTCCAGAGGGCAAGGATTTGTTTTTGCCTACTGGAAGAGTTTTTCAATGCATGTGTGAAATATGATGAGTTAAATATTAAAATGGAATAACATATGATGTTTTTTACATGCCAAAGATCAAGCGTGGATTCTGTGTTCACTTCATTCTATTTAGATAGTCTTCCGAGGTAACATTGGTGATTGCATTATAAAGGGGATTGATAGGATTAGGACAGATCCCAAGACTTATAGAATTCAATTTAATTGATTTAATTAATGAACATGAACAAAATATCAATATAATTATGTACTTATAGTTTATTCTACATTGAGTACGTCGATGTTTAATACTTTTACTTTTTCTACACTACATGTTGCATATGTTCACTGATAGATAGGCACAATTCATTGATGGGTGACTACTAAAATTATTTCTCCCCCCTTGTTTGGGTCATTGTTTTAGATACAAAAACATTATATTTTGATGGTGTTGATAAGGGCAAGAACCATTCTTCTTGTACTTGTTATCCTGTTTAGGAAAATAAGAGCATGAGAAAAAGTTGTGGCTTCCGAGACTTCTTAGTTACCTTTGATTCTATTTCTTTTGAAACTTTTATTGTGGATTCTAGCATTGTACCTTATTGGGATGATTTCAAAGAACATGTTACATGCTGCATCATATTTTGTATTGAATAATTCTTTGTTATTTATCATTATTAGTCATCCACTATTTATATTAGTTATATGTTGTTTACTTCTTCCGCTATTGTATGTTGGTATTCCATTGTGCTGCACTCTACCAATGATGGCATATTTTCTCCAATATCACATAGTAGACCCTCGTTGCTAGTATAATTCCTCTGGATTTTGTGGAAATACATTGAGGTCGTGTGTACAACCATGTACGTGGCACGAGTAGAGTGGGTTTCAAATCCATGATGTTATAATATTTTTTTCCATAATTAAAAGATGTGAAAAATTTTATGAAAAATTATATATATAAAAAATTGTTCATAATTTCAATTTAGTTCAGTGTTTGGTGTGAACCATGTTATTTAACATGTTCACGGAATACAAATGTGTGGTGTCAAACTACCCAAACTAATTTTTTAAGAGACCACATTCAATTCTATGTCACACCCCGCAAGACTAGACACCAAATCTCACTCGATTCCCTAGACATATAACCATGAAGTTTGGAAATAAATGGAACTTCCTATTATTTAATCAAAAAATAATCACCCTTTTTCTCCTTAAACAGAATAAATTTATAAATGGTCCTAACCCATGCCCATTTTTTGTTTCCCCATATATGGAAAAGTCATACCATGAAACAATACTTCATTTCCCTATCAGAATTCTGAGTTTTTATTATAAGAGCCACACATTTGTTTAATTTCTATTTTATATAATATAAATTTAATTTCTTAATAACCATCTCTATATTTCTTGTCCAGTGTCTCACAAAAGAAATTCCCAACTCATATAAGGAATACATGATCATAATTACTAATCATAATACCATGAAATTTCATTTAAGATTTAAATCTCCTAAATCCTATGATCACATGATTATTGAAATAAAAAAACTTTTTTCATATTAAATTTATTAAACAAAAAATATATGATTATTTTATTTCCATTAACTATGTGAATATCCAAAGATATAATACACAAAATTGGATTAACATTTAATATATAATGGAAATCAGAACCCAAATTCGTCATAGATTATAATTTTACTCTAATTTCATTTAAACATACACATGATACCAATATCTCAAAAAGTTACTTTTTAATCATTATCAAAAGGCATCATGTAATCAATTATCTTCCCTTAAATTAAATCTATCTTGTTGAGGAAGATCATGCCAATTGTGAATGCCATCTCAGATAGACTCTGTATTTATCGATCTTAACCCAACGAATAAAAATCATGAACATAGACATTAATGGTTACCATAGAATAGATGTGTTTTAATAACTATATCATCATAATTAGAATATAAAATAAAAAACCATTATATTAGGTATTCATTAAGTAATGGTGTGGATATAATTTATTTTGAAAATGATTGAATAAATTTTTATTGAAATATTAAATAATCAATACCCTTCTAAAAAAATTTTCATTTAGATTTTAACAATGTTTTTATAAAACTATTTTCCCTTAAAAACATTTCATTTTACTCGATGGATTTTTTCATGAAAATAATGAAAATAGAAAACATTGATTAAGGGAAAATTCATATATACACTCTAAGATAATATTAAAACCATAAATTAAATTAACAAATCATAATATCAAGAATTTATAAATACCACCACTACAACAACATAAAATAAAAACAATAATCACTCATTGATTTTGACAGGGACTACCACTATGCCAGTTTTCATGATGTATATGCCTCATGTCAATAAAAATATAAATTTTTATTTTTCAACATTTTTGAAATCTTAAATTATTAAAAAAATATTGGAATTTGAAACCATTTTTTAGTTCATTATCCAAGAAAACCATCTTTGAGGCGAATTAGATGTAGCAACGTGATGTTTCTTATGAATCATTGTTACATAGGATTTCAACTAAAAATGAGAGTATTTAATGAACATTTTGAATACGACACAATCAATATAATAACTATAAAAATTATATAATAATTTGAGCATCATCCATTATTGATAATCAGAGTTGACATATGGAATAGAAGTAGAATATAAAACATTAAATAAATCACAAAATCAAATTATATAAATAAAAATAATTAATTAATAAAATCATATATCCAATTAATATCACTCATTATTTTAATAATATATTCATAAAGGAACAAATAAAATTATAGTAGGGGATTAATTATAGCCCCTCACCATACATCAATCTCATCTACAATCTAGTTTGATAATTTGAAGTTCGATCATTAGTACAACATATACTCATGAATATATATATATTATTCATAAGTTGTTCACATGTACTAGGGTGAATATGTGGATTCATTAGATATATTACCGATTATGGAACCACTATTTATGATCATTTAATTTTTGATAAAAGTCCTTTTTATAGAAATGAATGTGTAATATAGTTTAAACACACGTGTTACGAAAAAAAATATTTTTGTTATGAGGTATTAACTAGAAAACCAAGATACCAGACCATACAATAGGGTTCACATTTGGTTAATTGTTGCCATTATATAATTAATGTTAATATAATATTTTATGGGAATCTAAAATAAAATCTATACAAACTACAAACAATAATGATAATTTGAAATTTTGTCTCATGTTCTCTACTTTTATAAGTATGGGTGAAAAAATGTACACAACATCCATAATGCTCGACTGATAATAATATTGGTGTTATATAAATTATATGACATCTCATTATCTATATTAGAATGAACATGGTTGATAAATTATATATTGCTCCCCAAAATCTGTTTATATATTACAATAATTAGTAAATATTGGATAAAATCCAAAATAGTCTGCATGTTTTAAAATGGCACTAAATACTAGTCGGAATCCCAGTATGTCTAACACTCGGACCATGGATATTTGAAGGTGAAGAATTTATATATAAAAGATACACTAAAGTGTAACTCTATACCCACAAGTCATAGGTACCAATTCCACCATCATTTCATTATACGTATCATCACAGTTATGTTAAATAGAAATAACATGATAGTAGAGCCCAAAATAAATGATATCAGCTAGTTTCCCACTTATATCATGAAACCCTCCTACTAACACAAAAAATTGATTCAATTACCAATTAAATACCCTGATTAGAGACATATAAACACATATGGCACTCATCCCCATATTCTAACCCATTATTTTTTGAAATCTACAATTTTATTTTGAGAACATTCAAGTTATCCGTTTAATCAATCATCACTATTTTAGTTCAGAATAAAGTTATGAATTATGGTCATAGTTAAAGATGGAGCCTTATATTCAAAATACTCATCAAAATCTAATGAAACATCATCTCATGCTAAATAAGGCACTCCAAAATTAACTTATTAAAGTAATTAAATTTATATTTATTCTCTTAATAGAAAAGGGTCACATGTTAGAACATTATATTTTTCATCATATTGAACACTAGTAGTCTTCTCTAAGGACACTTACAAATGGTAAACTGACCAATATTTAAACTATCCAGTTTTCTAAATTTTTAGAGTTTTTATGTTCTCCCCTACATGATACATATATTCATTAGCATAACCCACCTACACAAATATCTATGTAGGACCATCATCAATTGTTTTTTCAAATTAAACTATAACAAATACACTATGTTACTATATACTATATTAGTAAATAGGTTGATCTAATTCCCTAACACCTATATCCAATGAAATTTACCTAGGAAATTATCTCCAACTAGGTATTAAAACTAGAATATCACTACATTTATCACATTTAGATTATTCAAAATATCAAATGAACATAATAAATTTCTCTAAAATATTACTAATATTTGAATACAACACCCATCTTCTACTTGAACATCCAGGAATGGTGGTTGCAACAAATAACTCAGCTTTTAGGCCGATTTCTTCTAAGGTAGTTCTTTAAACATTAGATTATCTAATAGCTTCATTGTGAAATATTTATAAATTAGAATATTTTTAACATTTATAACCCCATAAGAATATCATTTTTTTGCTCGTAATTTCATGAAACAACAAGAATAAACATTCAGTTTTTTGTTACAAAGAAAAATACAAATTTATTCATCCTTCATGAACATAAAAAAATACTATGTTGAAATCTTTTGAGTTTATGGATATTACATACAATACATATCCTCTAATGAAAAAGTGAAACTATACTTCCATATGGATAGAATAAAATCCTGACATCTTTTTGAAAAAAAATTATTTATTATCCTTAGCATGAATATATATAATTTTTTTTCATTTAACATCTAGAACATGAAATATATTTCTTTGAATATGATTTTCTCATTTTTTTACATACTTAGAACTAATAATAGTTCATTGAATTTGACTAACATGTTATGGTTAGTATGTTTTTCCTTTAGATACATTTTTTTAATTTGGAAGGTCAAAAAAAGAGTCACATTATGTTCTTATATTTAAGAACTACATCCATTTTTATCCTTTTATTGTTATGGAATACAAATTCACGTCATGTCATAGAAAAACCTCCCAATTTTTGCGGAATAATTTAATAAATTATTATCTTTTGCATTTGATAAAATGAAAACCATTGTATAAACAATTATAATCTAACCAGGATTCTAAAAATATTTTATTTACATCATAAAAATTGGAAATGTCATATTACTTTTAGAAATGAACTCTAATCCTATAAATCATGATTCTATACAAAATAGATGGTTTATCTAAATGAGATAATTGAAATTGATTCCTTTCCCTTATAAAAATAATCCTTTTAGAATATATAGTTTATTGTTTCTTAAATATTCTTGGTTTTTCTTTATTAGTTCTCTTCGTATTCATTGTTTCATAGATTCAAGTGTGTTTAGAATCATATAAAATTGATCCATATAGAATTAGAAATTATGTGCTTTAAGAATGATAGGGCACCATATCAAATGTAGGAGACAAAAAGGGAGAGGGGAAGTGAGAGTGATTTACTCTAATATATTTATATGTCGTTTTGGTTTCAGAATCCATAATTAATGGGTAATCATTTGGTTTATATAAATTGAAATGATATAATAAAAAAATTAATATTTTATTTAAAATGTTTCAATAACTAAATACAAATTAATACATCTGAATAAAATAACATCAAGTAAGAAATAAAATTTTTAAAAATATGTTTAAAATTGTGGAAAAAATAATTTATTTGAAATTATATAGATCTAAATACCCCTTAATAAAATCAAAACAATAATTTAAGAGTTATTTAGAGAAAATTTAGACATATTTATACTATTTATTAAATAATTAAACTTAAATATGATTTTTTTTTATATACAATCCCATAGAAAATTTTCCATTTTATCAATATGTTTCTTCCTAGATTGGATCATATGATAATTTGAAGTATTAAAAGCATTAGTATGGTCACATAAAATAATAATATGATTAAAATTTTGCACAAATTCAAAAGAGTGTGTTTCATCCACAACACTTATTGACATCAACTCCCATAAAAAACTATTTTATCCTTATATTTTTATAACTCAAGAGCATTTTATTATTTTTTGACCTAGAAATTGGGGATTTAACTAAAAATTGAAATGCTGCAAAAGTGGTTTTCCTATATAACCTAAATCATCAAAAATTTATATATTATTTTTATATTAAAATAAAATAATTGTTATTTGTTAAATAAATGATAGAAATATAGAATCATTAAAAAATTTAACATTTCTCTTAGTAGTAGTGTGATGATTTTATTTAGGTTTGTTAAAAATATTTCACAAACATAAATTGAAACAAATAATGTCTATGATAAGACTCGTAATATATAAAATAATAATAATCATACCATTATATAACTTGTAAAAAATTGTATTTCCATATTCATCGAAGTAATTATATATATATAAATATGGAGGTTAATTTTTTCTCATATTTTTATGTACAATCATTTCTAATAAATAATTAATATATTTAATTTGACTTAATTAATATAAAAAATAATAATGAGAAATTTTAAAAAATTGAATGAAACTAAATTATCCCATTATACCAATATAAAATTATTTATTCAAGTGTTTTTAAAATTAATTATAAATAAATTCTTTTGCTGATCTCAAAAAAAATAAACACCTATTTTTAATAATAAAATGTCACAACATAAATATTTCATTAAAAGTGTATTATTTTTCTAACCCCACTAAAAACATATTTTTTAAATGAAAATAAATTAATTTCTCTTGCTAAGCTCTTATTGTTCAATAAATACCAAAAAGTAATTTAGTATGGTAAAAAACATAATTCATTAAATGAAGGCTCTCATCACCTAGAGGTTGGTCATTAGGAAGTTCCACAACAATATTTTATTTTAAATCATATTTATCATCAATATGTTAAAATTTAAAATCCATATAAGATTCATATAGTGAAGGATTATAAAGGATTTAAACCTTGCTACTAGAGAATACGATTCTTTATAATATAATTTTATTCTTGGATGAATTATTTTGAAAATATAATATCTTTAATCATTATATTTATTCCATGATGATATTTGTTGTTTCTATAGACCCATTTTTTAATAATGATAGATGGCTAGTTAAACTATTTAACAATTATATATCATTATTACATATATACTTGTTTAGTTTTTCTAAATGGATACCATCCAAATCTCATCATCACATATAGTTTTTTCTTTATGATTACGACGAAAGTGTAAAATAAATAAATTAAAATTGGAAAATTTTCTAAATTTATTATAGTTCTAAATATTGTATCATTTTCTCTTATAATAGTATCTATTGGATGTTTCCATAAGGTTCTATGATTATATAAAAATATGTTTTCATTATTATATTTTTCGTGTTCTTATAAATTTTGTTGAAAGTAATAATTGTCTAGATCAATTTAAGAATAAAAAATATTTATATGATTGAAGAATGAAATTCCTTAATGAATAAATATATGAATATAGTTGTTATTATTTGACCTAAAGGACCACATTCATCAAACATTCAGAATCATATTATTCAAATATCCTTCAATTTTTATTATAAAATCTAAATTAACTATATGTATAATATTTCCTAAATATATTCCCTCATAAGTATATTGATCAAAATATATATTGTTTTACTTAGTATATAGAGATACACGTTGCAAAAAAACACAAAAGATTCAAACATTATGTTTTATATTATTACATATCATATGGGATCTGTTTTTTGACATACGACATGATTAAAACCCATTGTTGGTAGAATTTTTCCAAGGATGGGTATGAGGAATCTATTAATTTATCATAGTTTGTTCGATTTCTTAGAAAATATCATTTCCTATTTACAATTTTATTTGTTACATTGTTCTTAGAGAGTATAATGTATGTTTAATAAACATTTCTGTGAAAAAAATTGAAATTTATTATTATCAAATACTTATCATGATAATGTCTCAGTGAAAATTTTATAAAACCTATTTCTATAGGAATAGTGTTTTCAATATAATAAAATTCTGATTCTATTTTAAATTACTTAAAATACACAATTTCATTTCAAGAAATATCATCTAACAAAATAAAAACATGAAATCTTAAATCGATGGATGATAAACCTGATGGTACAAAAAAATAAATTTGGTTATGTTATCAATGAATAGATTTAGAATACTTGTCAATATATTAAATGAAATAATTATAATTACTATCTATTTGGAGTGGATACAAATTTATATTTTAAGAAAATTTAATACACGATAGGTAAAAAAAATCATAAATTGAAAATATAGAATATAAAATAATACTAAAATTCATATTATATTATTACACATACAAAATTAGAATATGTAACCATTTTAACATTTAATTTTTTAAAATAATAAATGAAAATCCATAGATGAAACATTCTTAGTTCATTGTGCTTTTAAAATAATCAATATAACTACAAAAAATAATCATTCATCTTTAGAAAATTCATTTTAAAATTCATCATCTTAGTGATCTAAAATTAGTATCTTATGTTTCTATAGACCATAAAAATAAAAAAAATCATGATCATAAATGCTTTTGAATCTCACATTAATCAAACATTATTCATCATCCATTTATCATTTTCTACAACGGTGACTATGACTCAATAAACTTTTAAAAATTTATCAAAAATTTAAAAGTCTCAAATCATATTCCTTGAGAATATAGTTTCCAAATTACATATATTGAATTATTCATTGATGATGTATACCTACAAACCATCGTGAAAAAAATTATTTGGGTAACCAACTACTTTTGGTTGCAATTATGTTAGAGAGTAATGTTTTAGAGAACAAGAGCTGAATATCTTTTTTTGAAATAACATATTTATCTTTTGATGATGTTTTAGAGATATATGCATCCATTACATTTCAGATATGGGGATTTCATATGAAAAAATTATTTTTATATTGACCAATAGTGATAAAATTAATGAAGGTATGATTATACATATTCTTGTTTGTTGAAGTATGTACAAAATAGATTTTATATTGTTTGGGATTATTATCAATATTTATAATTTTTTAATCAATCCAATATTATTTTGTAGAATTTAATTAATGATTATTCTCCATTATTTTACATACCATGAACACATTTATAATATTTTACATCATCCTAAAAAAATTTAATTCTATTTTAATGATATGTTATATTTTCGAGAATATTTTCTTAATTTTATTTTAACTATATGTACTATATTAAAATAGATTTTTTTCACCTAGACCGTCAATATATATATATATATATATTATTTAATGATATACTATTTTTTACTACGGATTATCTTATCTCTTTAATAATTGATCATAATGATAATATCTTTCCATTAAAAACCATTATAAAAACATGTGTGAGACTTATAGGATTGATCATAATCTTCATTACTTATAAAGCACATTTTGTCATTCAGTTTTGATGGAACCCTATCAAAATATGATTTACAAGTGTTTTCAGAATCAATAATAACACCCTATGTATCCATCATAGCTCTATTCCCATATTTCTCATAACCAACATTTATTTTCTACTCAATTTATTTATTTTCAAATAATATTTTTTCTCCTTTTATCCTTGGGAAATAAGGTCTAATATGACCCATATGTTTTCATTTAAAACATATATCTTATTTTATTTCATGAATCCTTATCATGAAATTATAGATTGACATACTGAATCATTAATTTTTCTTAATATTTTTATTGAATCGTCTAATATTATGATCAATTTATATTCATTAATATAAATATATATAATTTTTCTGGTAATGAACATCATCCATGGATTTCATTTCATTTTTATGTTAATTGAAATTTATATTACAATTTTCCCTTTTATAACCGATAATCATGTTCTTTGCTCTCATATAAGTTTCATAAATTCTTAAAGTTTGAATTAATTACATCAATGAATGATTTATAACTGAATTTTATTTTGTAAAATGACAAAAAATTATATTATTTTTTTGGTGAAACACAATAAGAAATATTAATTCTTATTCTATTTCAAAAATTGGGGCACCCATGACAGTAAAATCAAAGAAAATTTAATTAAGTAATATCTTAATTCGAATTGTCCTTGAAGAATAATTTATCCTTAAGATAATAAATTTTAACTTTCTCTAGTTTTACACTAACTATCATACATTCATTGATACATTATATGAAACTAAATGTTTCTTCCACATATTATAGGAGGTTGCATGTTGTGATATACGAATGAATTCTTCAGTACCATATACACATATAAAAATCATTATAGTAGTATTATTTTTATAATATTCATCTTTATTTATAGAATCTCACTTAGATTTTTCTATAATGATTTCATATGTTATAAATTATTAATATAATCTTGAAAACAAATATTCATAAATTAGATTATCCTTATTTAATTCCATAATCTATGTTTTCTCTATTGATTTATAGTGCTCTAATCATTTACTTTTCTTTTTATGAGTTCAGTAATATAAAAATATCCATTGAATACAAAATTAATTCAATCATGAAAGACATTAACTAAATTCAACAAAAGGAATCCTTTGATTCAATATTTTTATCATAAAAATCTCCAAGATATAACTGCTGATGAATTGTGTCAATTTAAGAAAACATTCATTAAATAGATTTCTTCTCCCATTGATGTTATAATTGGAAAATAGTGTTCTTTAAATGAAAAAAATTGTATGTGTAAAATAAATAATAAAATAATAAATACGTTTTTATAATTTCACTAGGTGTATAGATCACTGAATCTACCACACCAATACACTCTCTTCATGTATAAGTATTTTTACAAAACATGTCCATTTTTTATAACCTCTAAAACATTGTGAATACCATATAACAAATCAGGGTAATTTTTTGGGATCCTTGATATCCAAATATTAGAATGATAAGATTACACTCCACCTTGACTGTGTTCATGTAGTGGACACTTGTGATATATAATTTATGGCATGAATTTTTGAAATAGAAATAGCTTAATATTGTCGTAGAAATTGAAAAATAATGTGATCTTCAAAGAGAAACTGTCAATAATATTTAAATAAATTTTTTTATTAATATATGATCTTTATATTGGAAATATATATTCTAAATAACATTTTAAAAAAAGAAATACTAATATATTCATAGTATGATCATCACATTAATATATGATTAACATGTATGTCTCTAGTGTCTAACCATAATAATGACTTTTGATAATAAAAAATCATCAGAAAATCCAAAAAAAATGTTTATATCTATTGTGAACCTTAATAAATATATAAAAATATATATAGAATCTGGATATCTTAGTTTCTTCAATGTATTAAATTTTTTTCATTTGTAAAATATGGATCTAACAAATATATGTGTAAGATATTTGATTGTAAATATTTTTTAAAAATAAGATCATTACAAATTATTATAGATAAGAACACCATTAATTTCAAATCCTAGTATCTTAGTATCATAAGAAAATATGTAATAAATATATTTGATAATAAATAAAACATCAATTTTATCACTGTCAAATAGGGTCAAAATTATCATTACATAATTTGAAATTTTCAAAAATGATTTTTTTTTAAAATATTTGAATTTAAATGTAAATATAAAATTATAAATTCATTTATATATAGGAATTATTTAACATAATTATTAAAGTAATTCTAAAATGTCTTTGAATGTCTTTTTATAATATATTTATTGCTTAAAAAAATTTGAATAAATCTTGGAAAATATATGGAACTCAAATTCCATAATGGACTAATTCAGACGTATGGATTATTCTATATTAGTCAACGTGAAAAGATTAGTTTAACTAATTAAAGTGATTAATAATTTTCTATTAACTAAAAATAAGATTCATTATTGAATATAGTGATCTTCACAATGTTTTGGTTCCCAATCCAAACATTCATCATAATTATAAGGCACAAAATTTCATTCCTTTATAGATGTTAGGTTCCCAAAAATAATATTCTATTAATATTTTGGGTTTAGAAATTTGAATACATAGCCCATAAAAATATTCACAACATATATAAAAACTTCATCATTTATAAAATTAGAATTAAACAATCATTTACAGAAACAAAATTCAATAAATAACATAATTTAATATCACTATGTAAAAAAGATAAGGGTATTTTCCAGCAATAAAATCAATTATTAATTAATTAATATTAATGTATCAATATATTAGGATGAATATTTATCGTATTTTTTATTCATTTTTAATGAAAGTATGCTACTATTTCCTTGTTCAGCAATATAATAATTAATAAGAAAGGAATGAACCAAATACTCCAAACAAGTTTCTATAAATACAAATACTAATTCATAGCCATGATTTATAGTTATTGGCCCCACCACTGCCATAATAAGCCTAAAAAAATATTATATGGAATATTTTGTCTATAAAAATATTTAAAAAATTTCTAAAATAATCATTTATATACACATGTATTTGTATTCAATACTTCATTTAATATATATAATTAGTATATAGATTTCCTAGGATTTCTCAATCAATTTACAATCATGGATATCTGAATGTATACACATAAATATTGTTTGATTTATATGATATTCAAATTTAAAAATATATTAAACATAATTATGATATATTTAACGTTGATACTTTCATCATATAAGGGAAGCATACGAATTAGTCAGTGTAGTATATTGGTAGTTACCAAAGGGATGAAAGAAATAAAATTCTCGGTTGGGAAAATGGATATTATTAAATGTTTTTTATAAATAGAGGAAATTGAAATATAATGTTAATAATATATTCATGAATTTATAATAATGAAACAAAACATCAATCAAGATGATATTTAATGGAATTCAAAATTAATTCGATTGAGAAATGAATACAATAGTTTTGAAACACGTACCATTTTATCTCCCCTAATAATGATTTAAAATGAACTCCTTTTAAACTAATTGTTTTCTGTCCCAAAGGATAAATGTATATATGAGATTAAAATTAATTAAATCACAATGTACCTTGAATAAAAATCTTATGACATGATTTGAGAGATAAATAGAGATAGTTTTTGAATCTCTTATCTGCATAGATCCCTTTTTAAATGTTCATCAGTAAGAAATTAGCGGAATTCAAAAATAATTGGTTTTGTAGTAGTGTAAATTAAGATATTTCTTAGTATTTATAAGAAATTATGGGATCTTATTTCTCCACATATGAATTAGAATTATGGTTCTTAAAAAATTGAAATTCATTTTACTTATCATGGTTTAAACAAGAGTATTGGGAATTTTTTTATTTTATTTTTACATTAACAGCCATACATTTCAAACTCCATTAAATTATTTTATTTTGTACATTTTTAGTTTTTTTCATAAATTTTTTAAATCAGATAATAGAAATTACAATTCTAAATCATATTTATAGGTTTTTAAATTTAATAATATTATTTTTAATCACAATATTTATATTATCAAATGCATTTATTTCAATATAGACTATATAATATTTATTAAATCAATTTATTATTATTATTACTTCATAATAAATATCATATATTTAAATAGTATTTTACTACTTCCCTAAGATGATTAATGTCTATGAAAATTATCAAATAGTCACTAGTTAGAAAATTCTTTATTGGTAATCTTAAATTTGAAGTACCTTTAATGTAAACAATTTATTGTATATAAGAAATTTACATATAAATTAAATACCTTATTGTATTATAGAACCCTGTATAACGAAATGATTTTTAAAAACTATAATTTATTAAATATAATTTTTATTCTAATATATAGTTTGGTAATTTTATTATTATTTATTGATTTATATGAATTATTATTAATTATTAGTTATATTTTTAAAAAGTGATTATAAATATTTTATTGGACACTTATAAGTGTATGGGATACATTACTCTTATAATATATATAACAAGAAGTTATTATTCTAACTGTATGATTTCTAATGGTCAGATTCAAATATTCACCAAACACTTCCAATGATCATATTAACCCTTATATATACGCTTCATTATGGCATCTAAAATAAATAAAATATTAATTTTAGTTATTATACGATTTATTTTCTACGACATGTAAATTTCATATAAAATTTGTATATTATATAATTTTCATACTTTTTAGAGTTTGATCATATGGTGTTCAAGATTATTCGATATACATACGTTTTATGTTATTGTAGCAGGAGTTTTGTTCATTATTTTAAATTTAATTTTCATGTTTTGTATATTTAAGTATATGGATAACTATTATGATGAAATAACAGAATGTGAATTGTGTAATAGTATTTAAGATGACGTATTTGTTTTTAATTTTTAATACATGGGTCATTAAATCATTTTAAACAACCCATAAAGACATTAAAATTGTAGTTTGAATTTATATATTACCAACCAGAATATCATATATTCCCTCTCATTGTACATTATAGGATTTATTAAAAAAAATAAGAAATCATTAAATCACACATAAAAGGCTAGTAAAATTTCTTTTAGAGAGTAATGAATTCATGAATGAAACCAATAAAAGTTAAGAGAGTGGTTCTCATCATAAAATTAGTTATCAAAAAAGAAAAATTGCTGATTAATTGAAGGATGTATGAGAGAAAATTTACACATATAAGGGAGAAAATTGTTGTATATGGGATAATTTATTGTTTTTCATTCATTGGGAATGATAGATCCAGTTTATAACCTTAATATTAATACAAAATTTATATAATTTCTGGATAAAAATAATTGGATACCACAACATACCTACTGAACCACCATCTAGTTACTAGTATCTCACTAGCCACCTAGCCATGTAAAATAGGCTAGTTGGGGATCCATCGAGGATTATTGTACCACTATTTTAGTTGATGTAGATAAAATATTGTACTAGTTCCCTCAAATTCATTTCTCTAAACTCTGTTAGCAAGTTTAACAGTCTTTAGACTATAATTCTACATATGGAATGACTATAATAATATTTAATTCATAATGACACGTATATATCTTGGTACAGAATTGTACATGTGTCTGGGTCACCCCTAGATTGTGTAGAAATTTAATATAATAAATTCTACCTAATTGATTCAATAAATGTGACCCTATATTTTAATATATAAAAATAGTTTATTATATAAAAAATAGATATTATTATATGATTGTGTGTTTTGGATTTATATATTAATACATAAATCATATTATATATTAACTTTTGAATTCTATTTCAATTGATCATAAATTTTATTTCATTATTGTTCTAAAATGATTCATTCATTTTATGACGTTGGAATGGGGATATATTAATGATAGAATGTTCTTGAAGTGTTTCAAGATTTTGTAATAAAATTAGTCCATTAATTGAATACCACACACATGTTTGAGGTTGTGTGATTGAAAAAGATGTCAAAATGGAATAGTTTATGCTAATACTATGGTGTTATTATGGCCATCATGCATTGATAATGATTATATAAAAAATACCCAAGGATAAATTTGTCAAAAAAAACCAAATGGAAATTTTTTTGTGTTACTTTTCAATCCAAACATGGTAAAAATGATTGTTTTTATTCTCATGGTTTATTTTAGGCCTTCTTGAATAAAATGGAAAACCAAAATATAAATGTGGTGGAAAATGACCATGTTCATCATTTTATATTACAAATCACAATATGGTGTGGTAGATGACAACACATATAGTGAACCAATCTATGGATAATGATAAATTTAATTGATCAAAGTGGATAGATCCAGAAGGAATACACCCATGATGGAATTATTTTCAAAGGGAAAACAACTATTTTTAATACGATTTAATGAAAATCATTTTGGTGAGATTTTTATAGATTCATGATGTTTTGATGATATGTAATTTAGATGAGTCAAGGGATCTCAAATCATGACTATGAGTATTTTTATGGATGGAATATTGGACTCTATAATATTCATTAAGATGTAATGGAAAAAAAAATTGGAGTACTTTATTTTCTTACAGGAATTAGTTCGTTTGAATTAAAATTTCCTAAATTGATTTCTCTTTAATGATTTTATACTTTTTTTGAATAGTATGGAAATGGTGTAAGAATAATAATAGAATTGATATAAATTACATAATGTGAAATTAAAAGAGGATGTATTGAATTGATGTGTAGTTAAAGGATGATTTAGAAATTTTCATTAAGTGATGTGATTATAAAAGTGTTTATAGAGGCTAAAGATATATAGGAATATAAAAATAACATATATAAATAAATGTTTTGTTTTATATATTTATTATTTTTTATATTATGCCTTTTCTCATTATAATTGTGAAAAAATCACTATCACTATTTGGATGATTTTTGAAACATGTTTACAAGGATAAACCCCACCCTTTGTACCTATATGTTGAATATATTGGTTTGTATGTTCATGGGGTTATTAATATCATGCCATGGAAAATTATTCACATTTTTAGTAGTTTCACTTGAATTTTTTTTCTCCTCATGTGTGAATGTTGGGTAATGATCGAGATTCACTCAAACCTGTGATAATGGTTTATTTATTAAGGTAACATAAAAAAATAATTTTAATCACTAATTCATTCCCTAACCCTCTCTTTGATTACTAACTGATCATATAGGTTCCATTTCATGTGTTATAATTAATGTTTCACCTAATTGGTGGTTTTTTGTTAGATTTTGAAGGATATTATCTCAACTCAATAAATTTTTCCATGAATTTTCTATTTATGCCATTGATAAAGATAAGTTATAATATAAAAATGGTATTTTTAAATTTAAATGGAAAATTTATACCATAATAAAATACAAGATTGTTAAATACTTTTTATCCATCCATTTAAATGTATTATCCTAAATGTTGAGATTGTTCCATAATCTAATGGGTTTTCATTTAAAATAGAAAATAAGATGAATTTGATGAATGATTGGAGAAAAATATATTCAATATACCATCCCTCTTAGAAAGTGTGTTTTTTAAATTTAAATTACTAAAGACCACTAATGTCATGAGGGATAAATAATAGAACATAAATTGAGAAATGGAAAATGTGATGTTCTATAAATTGTTGTTTTGGAGATTATTATTTTATGATATCTCAATGTATGATAATGAAA
Source organism: Viscum album (assembly GCA_963277665.1). Classification (NCBI taxonomy): domain Eukaryota; kingdom Viridiplantae; phylum Streptophyta; class Magnoliopsida; order Santalales; family Viscaceae; genus Viscum; species Viscum album. The sequence continues at coordinate 2,144,053,260 of OY728132.1, forward strand.
CTATTGATAGTTTCTTCCCTATGGTCAATGAAATTGTATACACAATTAGAGTTGATGATCATAATTTTTGTAATGATCATATTATCTGAAACATCTTATTTATATATTATTAGTTATGAATGATTCTATAGTATCTGCTTCAAAATAAAATGTCCCATGTTATATTTCTATACATTATTATCATATTGTTGTAACATATTATTAAATATGTAATCAAAATTCTATCAATATGAAGGTGAAATATGAAAAATATTTCTATTTAAAATCCCATAGGAATGGAAAGTTTAGGAAGAATGTTATAGTGTAAGAATACTAAAATTTTCATATGTTTGATTTTTAATTGGTTCTGAATTTTGTTAATATGATGTCTTTAATATATCAAAATATTGGAAGGGACCTGTGAGGGATTAAATATAAGGTTACAAATATATTTTTTACATCTGAAGAAAATTATTATTTTTCTACAAATATTCCTATGTTTTATGAAGTTCATGTCAGTGGTGAAAAGGAAGAAGCACCATGAATATTGATTAAGAAAAGATCATAACAGAAGGAAAAGAAAAGGGTTTATATGAAAGGTATGAGATATAATTCTGAAAAATTCATAATGTTAAATTTATTACTTTATAATTAATTTTTGGATAGAATTTATGAAGTAGAAGAGACAGTTATATCAAGATATTTTTATGGAAAATATCACATGCGATAAGTGAATAAAGAAGACATCACTAGTGAAATATTTATAGTAGTTGTGGAAAATGATGAATCTAAGATAGAATAAATTATTATAATAGAATTAATATTATTCCATTTAAAAAAATTCAATAATGTTATATAGAATAAATAATTGATGATGGAAGATGAATTTGACATAACAAAATAATATTCAATGACTCATCGTGGGATTAAACAGTTGACAATTTCTATTTATAATGAGAAGACTCTCAACCTCATGATGTAGGATATATTTAAGGAGAAGAAAACATGGATTATAATTTAAAAAATTTAAAAAAAAATTAAATAGGATATTATGAATAGAAATTCAAAATAAATGATTCATATTTCAAAATTTAGTGACTGTTAAATGAAGTTTTAATAAAAAAAATGCAAATAAAAATCAATTCATAATGATTCGGAGAATGATAAAACATATTTTTAGTGACTCAAAAAATATAAATCAAATCAATAAGAATATTTCTAAAAAAATTCTGTTCATGATTTATAAAATTATACGTGAATATATTTTAATGTAAAATAATAAAATAAATTAAATGAGGGAAAATAATTATGAAAAACCTGGATATGAAAACGAATATGGCATCAGTTCATCAAAATTATTTTTTTGCATTATTTTTTCAATATTTTTTGTTAATGGAAGTATCAATAATATGATTTTAGTGTTGGATAACAAGATGTGTTTAAATTATAATATAAATCGTTGGTATTTTTTGAATTGTGGATATTTATTGACATGAAAAGGATATATATGTATAATTACTAATAAAATGATGTGGTTAGGTGGTTTGGATGATATAAATTTATGTTTATTCACCCTATTCTTTGAATAATATTTCAGATATAGGATATGAAATATGGATTGATAATTGATACTATATTTTTACAATTGTATAATGATTATTAATGATGTGTTGAGAAAGTTTATTTTTTAATATTTTTTTATGATACTAGGATAAATATATTAAATATTGTTTAAGGAGATGTCTCAATTGAAAATGAATAACAGAAATGAAAAATCAATTATTCATGAAGTTTTCTACAATGAATCTAAACGATATTTCACAATGATTTAAGGCATCCATTACTCCTCACTTATGACAAGAGATCTGAATCTACATATGTATTTTGTGTAATTTAAATATGAATATATGACATTTGAAAATGATGTGACACAATACATAAATTTTCTTGAATAAAAAATGATTGGAAAATTAAAATTAATATTCAAGAGTACATTTTATGTCAAAGGATTAAAACACTATCTTTTTAGTGTGTCTTAGTCCTATGATGAATGAAATAAAATGAACCCTTTTGATGATGAGTATTCTATGAAGACCATGAATGATGGATTTATCTCGACATGGGGACATGTCAAAGAAGATGTTTTTAGATTTGTGAATACATGCAATATTTTTTACATGAACATTATATTATAAAATCAATTTTGGAATTAAAGAATTGGAAATCACTTCCAAAAAAAAGAATGTTAACTTTGTTCATGGGATATATATTTCATGGTGTTCATATATTTAAAATATGAATAAATATGATGCATTATATATTTAAAAAGGGGATTATGATGAATAATCCATATAAGAATATAGAAATACAATTTACTCATCATGTGGATGTAATTCACTCTATCATTTTTAATCATGTTGGGATGAAATAAATAAATATAAATTTGTTTTTATCCACTATTGATGAATTTACACACAATACATTTATTTTGTTTATAAATTATAAATAAAAAGACTCTAAAATTGTCCATGATTTTTAGCAGAAGTTAAGATAAAAAAGCATGTTTACTCTGTATAGGACAATGCAATAGAAAAATTCGTTGATTCTGAAAATGGAATATTTTAACTTATCAAAAAAACATGGTATCAATAACATACTTATTGCATCATACAGACCATAGCCAAATTTTTTTCTGAATGAAGGAGTATAACTATTTTATAGATACTATGATCTATGTTATTAAAACATGACACATCTATTTATTTATAGAGGCAATACAATAGTTTAGTGGATAGTATTCGAAATGATTTAATTTATATTAAAAACTATGATATGTAATAATATGATAATTATTATAGGAATTATATATTAGTTATATAAATAATATTTTTTTAATCAATATCATTATCATGGATAACAGTTACACTTTTTGTGAAATTTGAATGCAAAGGGCATGATGGAATACTACTAGGTTATCCAATAGAAAATGGCTTATCATAATAATAAAAGAAAGTATAATGATTGATTATTTTATTCGTGTGAAATTGTTAGAACATATAAATAAATGAACTATCACGAATAATCATGATCTAGGAGTGATAATAATGAATTTATTTTTGTGAATTAACAATATTATGTTTTTTAAAATTAGTAAAACAAGAAAATCATGATGATGCAGCTAATAAAAAAATAATGTGATAAAAAATAATAAATATCATGTCATTAATGGTTGTAAATTTAATATCATGTTCAAAATATAATTTAAAATCTAATAAAATATATTAAACATGAATTACCTTGATGATATCCACTAATATCACACTATTTTATCCATATGATCAACAAGTATGTAATGATATATCAATAGTGGATTAATTCGATGAATATAGAATTGAATGCAAAATAAGTGAATACAAATTCAGAATATTCACTTAATAAAATAAAATATGATTGAAGGAATCATGTTGGTTTTATCAAATAAGAATAATTAAAAAATTGATTTAGTGAGACATTATGTAAGATTGGTGTGTAATGGATATTTAATTTTTCATGGAGTAAAATTTTATTTGACCATTTCACCAGTTTCAAGGCATAAAACCATACAATGTTTTCATTTCATTGCAGCTCCATGGTAATGTATGTTCATTCAAATGGGTTTCAAGTCATCCTATCACAATTGTGAATTATAATATGAAGTTCATATAAAATTTTATTTTTTTCATCCTTGGATAATTTAATAATTTTCTTTTTCTATTAAGGAATGATTTATAGTGTCTAAAATATTCCCCATAAATTCATTATTCAATCCATGAATCACACTTTTAAAAATTGAATATTATGAATGGAAACATTGTAAAAATATCCCCATTAAATATGGTAATGTTGTATTTTTGATATTTTTTATAAATATGATATAATTATATCTGTAAATTAAGTAATAGTTTTGGATATTTTGATAAGTATGTGAATTATATTATTGAAATTTATATTCTTGGTGTGATGAAATACATTCATGGCTTATAAATTTATCATGAAAAATATCATATTTTCATATCTTAAGTAAATTATATTAACAAAATATAACACAATATTTTTATGGATGATTCCAATACATTTTCAATATAAATTATTTATGAAAGTAAAATTTCAAATGAATAAAAATGAAAACATGCAGATCCTAAGGAAATATGGTGTCCAATTGGTAGTCTAAAATACATAACAACTAAATAAATAGATTTCATTTATAATCTTATAAAATTTTCTATATATAAACTTATCTAGAAATCATTATTTTTATTAATGGAAAGATAATGATTTGGAAAATTAATTTAAATTTTTACTATGAAATGATATATAAACTAAATTGGAATCATTAACTATCTAAAATTTATATACATATTAGGAATTATGCTTTTCAGATAATGAGTCTCTATCAGTTGGTGTTTTTTTCAGGAGAAATAAGTGTTTGTATTCATTCAAAGAGACAAAATACGTCCCCTTGAGGAATGGGGAGGCTTAAAATGTGGGTTCTACTAATGATTCATAATAAAAATTGTTGATGAATATATAATTTGCATATTTTAATGTAAAACGGATGCTTCCACTAATACATTGATGTGATAAAAATAGTGTTATTACAATATAATAAAATCTAATTCTTCATTCAATATCAAAATATATTGATATTAAATATCTATTTATTAATGGTTTATTTGAGATGAATAATTTAATATTTGAATTTGATCAGAAAATTTAAAAGATGAAAAATGTGTTCACCAAGTCACCTTTAATGGAATAATTTCATAAACTAAGGTTGATTATGGGTGTTAACATCAACAATTACAAGTCTATCATATGGTATTGTTCTAATATCCCTTGATTGTAATATAACACTATGTTTAATAGAGTATACAAAAAAACAATGGGATTAAATGACACATGATATATTGTTATAAAAATATTAATGTTATAACCCGACTATATAATTGAAGGGTATGAATATGAATAAAAATATTATATATATATATCCTACTTAGAATTATATGTATTGATTAATTCTTAAAAAATATGGGAAAAAATTTATTGAAATTCATTTTATGCTTATTAAATATATTTTCTTCAAAAATGGTATTTAATTCATTTTCAATGAAATTAATATAATTATTTCCTAGAACAAATAAAAAGTCATGAAAATGTATAATTTTATCAATCATCATATCAAATTTATCTTTGTGTGAAATCTTTGGATTTTTATGAACAAAATTATTTTTATGGAAGATTTAAATAAACCTATTTTTAAAACCTGCTATATATTATAATTAAAAAGCCCCATTATGAATACTATTTGTACGTAAGGTTTAATTTTATATCCTTCAATATGAAATAATCTTATTAATTACATAAAAATAATTATTATACATGATTTTTGTGTATGTTCATTATTTAGATTAAATTTATTTTATAGTAAATAATTTTTATTGTATTTATAATTTTATTCATAAATTAATTTTTTATAGAACTATAAATATAATGTTGGAACATAGATTCCATATCTGGTTTAAGGATTTCCAAATTTGATAATTTTGTCCCTTCTATTTTTGTCCATTGTGAATTCTAACTACAATAAATAATTATCACCCTGATATGGTTTATGTTAGGTAATGAGGGAGAAGAAATAATATTTGAGGCAATCTAAATATCCCAAAATTATCATTTAATATATTGGATGGGTGTTTTTATTCCATCCTAATATAATATTGCAATTTATTGATATTTTATTACCTTTTTTTAAAATTATTTATATATCATTTTATGTAAATACTAATATAAAAATGTATCTCTCTTCTATTTAATATATATAATACATTTTTGATGGGGATACAAATAACATATGTTCCATTATAATTGTTTATTTTCGAATATATATTATATTTTTATCATGATAATTGTTTCTAAAATTTTTATTAATGAAATAATTACGTTAAATTCTGAGGATACACTTGCTCAGTCTTTGTACAAGAAGTCAAAAAATATTGTAATATATTTTAAAAATTCAAATTGTACATATTTTTGGTTTATTTATAGTGTCCCAATAAATTTGATGATACATATAAAATATTATGAATATGTTAATTTTTTATATTGGAAATAATTTTTTTCATCTTGTTTTCAATGTCACAGTTAATAAATAATGTCATACTGATATTATTGGTGTTTTATTTTTGTTAATGTTTTATTAATTTTTTTAAAAATCCTAATAACCATTAAATAAGTTATTTATTATAATAAATAAAATAAAATATCAACACATTTCAATTTATGAACAAATAATCAAAATCTATTGAAACTTAAGACTATTTAATATTAAAATGGCCATTTTCCCAGTTAAGGATAATATTTGTAAGCAAATGGGTTAAAGAAAAAGATAAGTTCCAAAATTATATTTAAAATTTTAAAAAAATTTATTTATGGTAAAATTAATTTTGTATCCTAATCATATTATAATATATGTAATTTTGGAAAAAAATATACTTGATATAGGCACATATTATATAATAATTTTCCATTTATTTCACAAAATTACATAAATGATATTTTAAAATAAAAAAATGTTTTATAAGATGAATTATAATTCATAAAATACCTATATTCATAAATTTTAGTGGAATATAGTTGAAAGGTTATTCCATGGTCTTTTGAATCCTATGTTTATCTTATATTCTAACACTGTTGACCCTTGGTTAGTAAAATACATTGACATCATATTAATTTTAAAAATGGTTTATAGGATGTTAAAATAATGAAATAAGAGTATCAAAATAAATAAAACATGTAAAACTTTTTTTATATGATATAATATTGAATCATAATTGCCTTATATTATACATATATCAATTATCATCCTATTTAATAAAATATAAATTTATATTAATTGAATACACTATGAAATTACAAGAATTCCCCTTCTCTCACCTATTAAAGTGTACCCATATCTAATCAGAATCCCTCATTTTGAGAACTCTTTCTTTAAAAAAAATACCAATAGTATTACATAAATTCCCCCACCAAATTACTATTATTTCTAATTTGGACAAAATACATACCCTATAGGTATTATGGATTAATCTAAATGCATTTTTTAAATGAAGAGGTATAACATTTAACATAATGTTATGTTTTATTATTATTCCAACTCTGTTAAATAATTTTGAAAATGGATACATAATAAAACTACTATGTTTCATTTATTAATTTGTAATTTTTAATGTAAAAATTTATGATCATCAATTTATTCCATAAAATGAAAAATCAATGAGTCGTTCATTTTTACTTAGGATAAATTACTAATAATATTGATGTAATTAAATTTTTATCACTACGTCTCATAGATTTTTTTTGTCACAAAAATATCATCCACCACCTCCACAAGATTTTTATACTAAACAGATATTTTTATAGTCTCTAATGGTGTGTTCAATGGCCAATATATTGGTTTCAGACACCATATTGTTTGTAAGGGAAAATAATAACTTCTGCACACAATAAGATTGTGTGTTTGGGTTAAAACATAGTTCTGCGAAAATTCCACTGGTTGATGACTTGACTATGGTCACATCATGCAGCATGTCCTTTACAACTATATGAAGGAAACTATAAATGGAAAACCAATGTGTAAATATACACCTTCCATGAAAAATATGATTAAAATTCAAAAGAGTTTATGTTATTCTATGCACAACTCCCCATAATTCATGACATTATGCAAACAATACAATTAAGGACCCCCAATAGTAGGTCATCTGTGTGATAGAACTCATATGGTTCCAAGTATGACTCATCATGTGGTAGTGTAAAAGCAACTATATTTATAGAAGAATACATTTTCATGAATATTATTTTTTAGGAATTTGATATTAATTTAACTTAAAAATGGGATCTTTGTCTAATAGTGTACCAAACATGAAACAACGGGTTTCTCTTAAATCTTATGTTGCACAGAAAACTGAGTTATACAGAAAAGATAAATTATTAATATTATTAGTTTAAATGGTAGTCAAATCAAAGCCATTATACTGGTAGTAATGAACATAACATATTAAATTAAGTTTTCACATCTTTTTTATATTTTTTTCATTCATCAAATAAATTTTAGAGCATTTAAATGAGAATAAATCCAATTTGATACATAAAATAATCTAATATTTTTTAAAAAAGTAGTATTATTGATTTTTGATTAAGAAACCTTTTCAAATATAGTTTTGGTCACTTTTATATCTTTAATTTGAAAAAAAAAGAACTTCTTAATTTGAATCAAGGCTTTAAAATTTTATGTGGATTAAATTCTGGTATTTTTTTGATAAAATTAATATTTTAATGAATTTGGAATACTACTAAATTTTATTTCCAAAATTCCTTTTCATCTAAATTATTTATATAGGTATAAATGCTTTTTTAAATGTGTTAAATACTATTTGAATTATTATTTTTTCATTTAATCTTATTTTGGTCATTGAATGTAATTTCACATTGAAATTTGATATAAAAACATGTCCATATTTTTATCATTTAAACCGTAAAAAACCGATGTTTTATTGTCCTAAAATTGGGAATTAAATTTAAATTAATTAATAAACCTAATTGGTTTTGAATTCAAAAAAATAGTATCCATATTTGAGATTAGAATTTGTAAATTATGTAAGCATTTCTCTTTTATTTTTGGGCATGATGAATTGTATCTTTGGAAATTGTTTTTATTTTATAGTGTTAAAGGGTAAATGATTGTAAAATTAATATTATAATAATATAAAACTATCCAAAAACTTGTTTTAATACTATTTGATGAGATATTTCTGACTCAGACAACCAATGGGATGAAAATTAGTTCTTTTTGAAGCCACATGGTTGTGATTATCCCACATATATTTTTTAAATTAGTGTATAGGAAAATATGATATAAACATAAGTATTCTTACTAAAACAATTTTAATATGGGTTTATATAAGTGAAATATTAGAGTATTAAAAGTTATTATAAGTAATAAAATATTTATAACATCCTGATATTTTATTTAAAAATTGTATACATTAAATAATTAAACATAATTATGACACATTGATGGGGGAGTGACTTACCTATTAATAAATGAATCAAATAAATGATATAATAAAAATTTAAATAAAACTTATTTGATATAATTTATTTTATACATGATTTCCATAGGAGAATATGAAATTCTCAAATACTATTAAATTCTTTTTTTCAATGTCTTCTCTATGCTTAGATTATATTTAATTCAACAAATTAAATATTGTTAAAATATTTATAATTGATGTTTTCTAAAAATAGTAATTTATTAAATTTTTTTAAAATAATAAAAATATTTTAAAATTAAAAATTGATAATTATATGTTATAAAAGTTCATTATGTTTCTAATTATAGTAAATTTAACACATATTATTGAAATTTAAATCCACATCATTTTAAATCTTTTGTCACCACAGAAAAAAATTAAATAGAATAAATAATGGTTAAATGAAAAGATAAGGTTTAAAATGAAATCAATAAAAAGTAAAAAAATTATTAAATGAAATTATTTAGACCTATCCTACTCTAATATTTTACATATCTCATTTTGGGATCATTTGGACTAAAATAAGTAATTTATATTAATTTTATATTTTATGTGTTTCCATGGGTGCCCCTCCCCTCTCTTACCAAAATTCCACCTCTCTACCGTAATATGCACACATTCAAAGCATTTTTGTTGGGAATATATCTACCAAGAAAACATTATATAATTCCTCCCCACATTATTTATGTGTTATTTTAGTAACCACACACTTCTTTGAGGTGTTAAGGTGTTCATATAAGATGATTAACTGAATAAGAGGTGTCATTTTTAAGATGTTTGTCAATTTAATTTCTTCTTCCACTTCCTTCACTTCTTTTCCAACCATGAATAAGTAATAACTATTATATTCTAAATAAATATATATATATATATATATATTTCTTAATATTTTCACCTAAATAAATATCTACATCTCTCAAATGAGAAAGGAATTAATCATTTGTGGGTATGTGTGAATTTTCACCTCCACGAACTGATTTTGTACATTTTCTATTATAGTCAATATAGGTCAGTGATAATGATGTAATAAATATTTATATCATAAATTAATTAAATATTTATCAATTTAAAACAAAAATATTTCAATTATTTTCATAACTTCCATGAAAATAAAAATAATAATGATATTCATGCGTACATGCGAACTATCACCTCCATTAAGTGAAATGATTCGTTTTTACTCACCACGGCACATATATGATATATGTAAATATATTTCAAATATTATTGTGTTGGTAAAAATATTAGGATCATTTTGTAATGATAAAATAATAATTTCATTATTTCCACAATGATACTTGAAAATCGAAACATTACTCAAGTGTATCTACAGATTACCATCTCTATGAATATACCATTATTCATTTTTGAAAACCATTATTAATGGTTTAATTAAAAAAGTATAGATAATTCATAAATCTGATGACAATATAATGAATATTATTCTGGAGATGATGGAATTATGACTTGATGGACTAGTAACATCATAACCATGTTTAATTTTTCCTCAAGTACTGCATATTGAAAAAACATCCATTATAAACTTACATAATTAGGAAATTTTTATAACATGATAATAAATGATATAAAAAAGATAATAAACGTTTTTTAGGTTCTTCCGAATGTTCAACATAAACTACGGTTAAAATTCTGGAATACAATGATTGTACGTGACGTGTTAAACTCAATGTAAGAATCTTTTACTCAATCTCCCTTCATGGAGTCGTATTTTGATAATATACAACACCTAATATTATATGTTGTTTAATAAAACCGTTTTCCTTTTATATTATTTCAATGGTTTTCAAAATTAATCATTTGTACGAAGCATTTTAATAAATGTTAAAAAGTGAGGGTTTTTATCGTACGTGGTGACAACAACCTTTCTGTCGCCCATGCCATTATTTGGTATTTGGATTCCTTGACAAGTCGTATTAATTTTTAAATGAAAAGTAAATATCATATTCCATATTTTAGTATTTTTTATATAATATGGTTTTGAGAATGATTTATTATATCAATATCTTAAATTTATATCTTATGATTGCAATGTACAAATGTTATTTTTTCCGTGATAATTGGATTTTGTGTTATGATTATGTTATGGTTCTTGGGAATCACTTCTAAATATCGGTGGTTCCAGGATAATACAAACGCAAGTGAGCCTGTGAAATCTCTCTAATGCATTGGGTAATGATAAAAATTCAATTATTATGTTTTATCCTATGTTGTTTGGGTAATATACTGTGATAGGTATTCCAAACGTAACCATGATGGTTACTCCCTATGTAGATGTGAAAGATAAAATGTAAGTATAATATTAATGATGCATGTTAAATTTATGATTTATGTTTTCTATGATGTTTTCATGGTTTCTATAAATTCATGCGTTTATAAATACTCATGGACTAACGTTTTCTTCCCTTATTTTATCCCTTACTAATATTTTGTACATATTTCATGTTTTTAAATGTTTTTAACAAGTATTATGGATTAGTTAAAAAATGATGAAGGAAAGAATATTATTATCAATAAAAATAAATCATGTTTTCTTTTAAAATATTTATATATTGGAAGAAATATATAATCTTTTAGTGGTATCCACATTGTGTAAATTATTTAATTATGTATTTTTTATGTCCAAATTCTTTAAAACTCTAAACCTAAAAGGACCCTCAATTTGAATCCATGACTTCACGCATGGTTGTGAAATGTTTATTTATGTGTCTATATAGTTGGTGTCAAATTTCAGTTTAAATAGCCTCATGGGTTAAGATATTGTTAATATAATGTCTATATATTATTTTCACTTTACAGTCAAATTGAAATTTCATTTTATGATTACAATGTTACTTTGCCTATGATATGTCTCTTCAGAATGGTTTTATGTAGAGAATCATCGACGTTTTATATGGATATAATCAAAATGGAAACAACCTTTCAAATCAGTAACATGAGATGGTCAGAAATAGAATAGAACATTTTGTTGCAGAGTTGGAGTAGTGGACATGGGAAATAAATGGAGAGGGTATCCATACACTAGATCATCGAGATCAATCAAAGAAGAAAATTTGGGTAGTGTATCATTTCTTGAGGCAACTTACTCTATAATTCATAGGATCATTAGAACATATTCTATCTAAAGTGTGTAGTAAATCCCTAGAAAATATTTCCAATGCCATGGGGAATTCAGAAAATAAAAAGTTTAGACTTTTTATTTAATTTTTTTATGGTGATTCTAATCATTCATGGTCTACGGTTAAGAAAACTTGTGATAATGAGGTCATTGATGATCTTTATTGTGGGGAATTCAAATGTTTGCTTCTTGGCAATTATTTTCCTATGACATTTCAACTTAGGATGGACTATAATTCATTGAATTGTGGTAGGGAATGACTCAGTGCCGGCCCTGGAAGAAAAATTCACTCAACTAGAACAGTATGATGTAAATTTCATCTGAGAACTTGATAGTAAAAACAATAATTTTTACTTAGTATTAAATCCAATGTATCAAAGGAATTGGGTTCTTGTGAGTTAAAAAGCTATGAAAAACTTTTTCTATGTGCAGAAAATGTTGAAATGGATTTGGCTGATGATAATGTGTTCTTGGAAAACATGTACAATAAGAGGCCAAGTGGGTAGGTTAAAGTGAAAATTTACTCAAAAAAATACGATGGTATAAAAATTTAGATTCAAGTTTGTGAAAAGTGAGATAAAAAGTACATTAAGGAATTCCTTTTTAATTTTGGTAAGTGGTTCTGATGTTGTATTATGGTAAATAAGGCACGTAATTTCTTTAAAGTATATAATGATTGTGGTAAGACAAAATATCATTCATAATACGGAAATTGTCTTCATTGAAATAGGATGGATTATTATTAAAATTATTGTCCGATAAAGAAATAAAATGTGGGAAAGCATCCAGACTATAAACAAAAAGGTGTGGTGACATACTTTGCAACTAATTCAGAAGATATTGGGCCATTAAATGATGTGGTATTAGCTATATTTTTTTTGTTCAGATTATGCGAATGTTTTTTTATTCTAGGCCTAGACCTTTGTTCATTTGTGAGAATGTTTCTGGTAAATTAAGAGATCTACATCTTGTAAAGAATATAAAACTTATGGTAAAAAATCTAGGGGAAATTTTGTGAAAAAATTCAATAATACTAATCCAGTAATCCTAGTATATGGTAATAATCTACCTAAAAACATTATTTATTTTTCACTAGTAGAGTGTGACGTTATTCTGGGTATTGATTGGATTTCTGTTTTCAATGAAAATATTTATATTAGAACTAAAAAAATGAATTTCATAAAGTATTAAAGTTTTTCTCAAAGAATGAACCATTTCCATTGAAAAAATATCATAATTATATGAATATAGTAAAATATGTAAATTGATGTTACAATTCAAATATTATTAAATACAATGATACAATACAAATTAAGGATTTGTTAGTCAAAAATGAGTATCTTGATGTTTTAATTATGATTTTTCTGCAATTATAACAATTTGGGATGTTGAATTTGATGTTGAATTAGTTCATGGTGCTACTACAATTTCAAAACCCCCTTATAGAATCACTAAAATAGAAATTTTTGTGTCAAAGAAGCAATTGCAGGAGTTATTTCATAAAGGTTTCATTTGACCTATAACATCATCGTGGCGTTATTATATCTTATATGTTAAAAAAATATGGTTCAATGTAACTTGGAATTCATTATAGATCCTTTAATAACACCACATTTATGAACTTGAATCCTTTGCCTCATATCGATGGCAGGTTCTATCAGATCGAGGGAGATATGTATTTTTTTAATGTTGACATGAGGTCGGGGTGCCATCAATTAAATGTAAAAGATGTAGAAATTTTGAAGACCATGTTTCGTACTAGATTTGGAAATTATGAATTTGTACTTATACCCTTTTGTATAACTAAATAACCTATTATATTCATGGATCATAGGAAAAGATAATTTCATGAGTTCTTTAAAAATATCATGAATGTGTTTATTGATGATATAATAGAATATTTTAAAAGAAAATTGGATCATAAATGTCATTTAGCAGTTTAACTGTAAACCATAAAATAAAATAATCTATATGGGATATTAAAAAATTGTGAGTTTTTGACACAAAAAAATTATTTTCATTATCACGTTTTTCTAATGCTGGAATAACTATGGATCCTGATAAAAATAAACATTTTAAATAATGTCTTTGAACAACTAATGTAACTGAGATTCATAGAGTTCTTGAATTAATAGGATATTATCAAAGGATTTTTGAAACATTTCAATGTCTATCTAGAACACTGGCTATGTTGAAATGAAAAGGTGTTATGTTCATCTAGAAAAATGAATGTGATTAATATTTTCATGAATTGAAAAGAAGATTAATAAATACTCCAGATATGGATATGGCTTCCATAAATGGTGAATTTTTTTATTTCAATGTTTTTTGTGGAATGTACATAGATTTTTCCTGATAAAAAATGATCAGGTAATTGTTTATACTTTACGTCATTTGAAAACTCATGAGTTAAATTACCGTAATCATGATTTGGAATTAGATTCTGTTATTTTTTATTTATTAATTTTGAGGAATCTTCTAGATGGAGTAAAATGGAAAATGTATATTGACCATAATAGTTTGAAGTTCATATTTACCCAAAAATGACTGAACATGAGAAAAAAAATATTGATGCAATTAATTAAGAATTTTGAATTATCGATTCATTACTATCCTGTAAATGTAAAAAATAGTGGTTGTTGTTTTGAGTCGGAAAAGTATTACAAAAGGAACTGTGTCATATTTAGAACATGATCCTTTGATTAAATATATAATGGACATTGTTAAGGAATTTTTTGTTGCAAAAAATTCTTCTATTTTTTTCTTGTTTTAGTGAAATCATTCCTTTCACATAGAATTATTGAATCACATAAGAATGATAGTGTGTTTAATAAAATGGTAGTGTTGGTTCAGAAATGTAAGTTAACTTAATTTTACATTCATAAATTTTTTATTTTTTATTTTTTAAAAAGATTATGTGTGTCATCGAATTCATGGTTGAAGAATGAGTAGTTATATAAATCTCATTGTTCCCATTTATCAATTCATCCTCGTGGTACTATGATGTAATGAAATTTTCAGGAGTATTACTTGTGGGATGGAATGAAAAGAGACATAGATGATGTTATTGTGAAGTATTTGAATTTCCAATACCAAAGTGGAAATGAGATTTATATATCCATGGATTTCATTGGGGGATTACCAATGACATTTTGTGGTAACTATGTCATTTAGGTCATTGTTGATAGATTGAATCAATCTTCTCATTTTCGTCCTATTTGAGATTCGTTGTCTCCAAATCAAATTTCTCAGATGTATCTTATATAGATAATATGTTTACATAGGATTCCCCTATCTATGGTATCTGATCATGATCCAAGGATCTCTTATATCTTTATGAAGGTCCTTCTAAATCGATTCAGATGTGGATTAAATTTTTGAATAGCTTTGTATCCTCAATATGATGGGAAATTTAAATTTACAATTTTGACCTTGTATGATATACTAAGTGAATGTTAAATGGATTAAAATGGAATTTGAGATAAACATATATCTTTGGTTTAGTTTTCATAAAATAAATGTTTTCATTCTACAATACAGGTGGCACCATTTGTGGCATTATTTTGAATGTTGTGTCAAACTCTAGTTTTTTGGGATTAAGTAAGAGAAAAGATGTTTATAAGATCCTAATTTTTAGAAGTGATTGACAAAAAATTCAATTGATTCAGAAAGACATCAGGACATCTCATAGAAGGTAGAAAAGTTATAAAAATAACTGAATTAATGATCATTATTTTGAAGTTGGTGATCATGTCTTTATCAAATATTCACTATTGAAAATTGTGAAGAATTTTGGTATGAATGGAAAGCTGATTCTCAAGTTTATTAGCCCTTATAAAATCCAACAGAAATTTGTATTTATTTCTTAAATAGTGGATTTACATCCTGATTTATCCTAGGTACACATATGTTTTCATGTTTCAATTTTGAGATATTATTTTTCAGATCCATATCATGTTTTGATTCCATAAGTAGTTTAGTTGGAATGAATCTTTCTTATGAGGAACGAACCATCGATATTCTTGGTCATAGAGGGAATGTGCTATGGAATATGGTGGTTAATAGGGGATTATTTATCTAATAACATACCCAACATGAAATAATAGGTTTCTTGAAAATGTTATATTCCACTAAAAACCAAGTTATACCTAAAAATAGTACATTATTAATATTATCGTTTTAAATGGTAGATAAAGCCATGTTTTTGCAGTTATAATAATGAATATAAATAACTAAATAACCTTTACACATGTTTGTTAAATGTTTTTACTTTCATCAAATAAAATTTAGAGGCTTAAATGAGAATAAATCCAATTTTCTCCATAAAATACTCTAATATTACTAGAATTCAATTTTACAATCTTTCCAAGAAGAATAAACATTAAATATATTTACTATCACTTAAATATATTATATTTTAGAAATGAATCATCTTTTTTGGAATCAGGTAATCAATATTTCCTTTCGTTATAATTATGGTATTTTTATGATTAAATTCATATAGGAATGAATAGTAAAAAATACATCATTTTAAATCAAAACCGCATTTTCATCTAATTTATTTATATAGTTAGGTTATCCTTTTTATTGGTGTTAACTTGTCATTGAATTTTCTTTAACATTTATTCCAAAATAGGTCATTGGATATAGTTTCACATTTATATTGTAAATAAACACATGTAATCCTTTTGGTGTTTTTTATATAAAAACCCATTTTCTCATTTTTAAAATGGGAATTATTTTTAAATTAATTACAACAACTTATATTTTTTGAATTTATAAAAAAGGATTCCATATTAATAATTAAATGATCCAAATTATATAAAAAGGTCCTTAGTATTTTTTGACATTACAAATAATAACTTTGGTAAATATTATTATTTACCATGGTTAATGGGTAATTCAGCTTAATAAGGGTAAAAATAACATTATAATAATGTAAAACTACCCTAAATAATTTTTTAAACAATTTTATTATATATTTTAGTCCATGAATACTCATGGGAAGAAAATATTACCTTTTGAATGCAAAAAAATGAAAGGAAAATATGTTATAATCATATATCATATTACTTATACAATTTTAATATGGTTTTATATAAGTGATATCATTATATATGAATATTAAATAGAAATCTATGAAGTGTTCCTACATAATGATATTTTATTCATAAATTTTTTATATTAAATAATTAAACATAATTATAACACAATGATTATGAATTGATTTCAATATTAATGAATGAATCTCATATATGATAATATAAATATTAAAATAAATATTAATTGACATAAATATTTTAATCCATGATTTTCATAAGTGAATATGACATGTTATATAAATATTAAATTCTTTGGTTATAAGTTATCTCTATGTTTATATTTTATTGAATTTCAATATATTTAATAGTGTAAAATTTTACATAATATAATTTTTATAAAAATAATAATTTTTTAAATTTTTTAAAAATCCAAAAAATATTGAAATTAATGCAGGCAATTGATAAGTTCTAGGTGTTTATTTTGTGTCAAATTATAGGAAATTGACCCAATATATATTGATTTTAAATCATCTTCATTATTAACATGTCATTACAATAATTAAAATTAAAAGTGAATAAAAAATGTTCAACCAAAAAGATGACATTTTAATTAAAATCAATACACGTATAAAAATTATTTTATGAGATTATTTAGATATAACCTCGTATTTTCATTTACATATCTCAATTTTGAATCATTTGGAATAAAAATTTAATTTTTAAAAATTTACTATTTTTATTGTTTCCAAGGGTGACCCTCCCCTCTCCTATGAAAAGGTATCCTATCGTTTCAAATAATTATTCATACAAATCTTTTTGGATTGTAAATTCTCTGCCATAAAACATTCTTAGAATCCCTCCATACATTCTTGAGGCCTTATATTTTTCAGAAGACCCTACTTTGATTTTTTACGTTGTTCTTCAAGGGAAATAAACCGAAGAAGATGTATCATTTTCATTATGTATTTCAATTTAATTTCTTTTTCCACTTCCATTATGTCTCCTCAAACTATGATAAAATATAAAATACAGAATCCTCAGAATAATTTTATTTTATTATGTTAATTTCATCACTTAAATGTCTCTCTATATCCATCAACTGATATGGGATGTAATCATTCATGTGTACGTGTGAATTATCACCTCCACGAACTGATTTAGTTTGTTTTCCACTAGAGTCTATCCAGATTAGTTATAATAATGGAATTTAGATTCATATTTGATATTAATGAGATATTTATCATTTTTAAAATATTAATTTTTAATTATGTTTTTTCCTTCCATTCACATAAAAACAAAACATTGTTCGTGTCTATGTGTGAACTATCACCTACATGAAGCGCTATAGAACAATTTTATACACTGAATCATTTGTAATATATATATATATATATAAGTATATTAAATTATTATTATTATTCAAATTATATTACAAAATTTCTGTAATTATAAAATTTTAATTACCTTATTTTGATAATGATTAATGAAAAATGACAACATTACTCATTTTTGTGTATGGTCTAGTGTCTCCATGAATATAACATTGTTAATTTTTCATAAACATAATTAATTGTTTCCTTTAGAAGACGTGATTATTTTAAAAAAATTATTATTATATCATGAATACTTTTTTAGATGATGTTCTTGTGACCACATGGGCAAGAAAGAAAAAAACACTGTTCATTTTAGACTCAAGTAACAAATATCGATAAAACGTCTTATATGAACATAAATAATTATGTAATTTTTATAACATGGTAAAAAGTGATATAAAAGGGGTTATAAACATGAAAATGGTTCTAAATAACGTAGAATTTAGAAAATGATTTTTATTCATGAATATAATAGTTGTACATAATGAGTTAGACTCAGGTTAAGGGACATATTCTCAATCACCTTTTAGGGAGGAATATTTTGATAATCCAAACCACCTTCTTTTATATAGTGTAGAATAAACACCATTGAAATTTAATTTTTTCTACGGTTTTCAAAATAAATCTTTTTTATGAATCTTTTTATGAAATGAAAAATTGTAATTTCTTAACGTATGTGGCTACAATTACCTTTCTACCACCATGAAAACTATTTGGTATTTGGATTCTTATACAAGCCTTAATATTTTTAAAAGGAAAAGTAAATACCATATTCCATTTTTTTTGTATTTTGGTGTTGAAAATATTTATTAGAATGGATTTATTATATCAATATATTGAAATAATATCTTATGATTTCTACATTGAAATGTTATTTTTCCTTTATACATGGTTTAATTATAATTATTATTTTATGGTTCATGGGTATTACTTTTGTATATGGGTTGTTCCTTGATAAACAAAGGGAGGGTGATCTCATGATAGCTCTCTAATACATTAGGTAATGAGATACAGTCAATTAATATGGATTCTACTAATAGATTTAGGGAATATACTATGATGGTTATTCCAGATGTGGTCTGGAAGGTTACTCACTATGTAGTTGTGAAAGATAAATTGAATGTATGATATGGAAGACAAAGTATACCATTATGATTTAGGATTGGTATTATGTCTTAATGATTATTATGAATTCATGGGCTTATAAACCCTCATGTACTAACATTATCTTTCTAGATTTTATATCTTACTGAGTTTTTGTGCTCAACCCATGTTTTTGATATGTTTTCATAGGTTATAATGACGTTTAAAAAAAGGATGACATCAATAAGATTTTTATCAGAAAAAACTCACGTTTACTTTAAAACATTTTATACTATTGATGAAATGAATACTATGTTAATGGTATCCACATTATGAAAATTTGAGTTTTTATATATTATTTATTTCTTATTTTTCTAAAACACCAAATTTTAATAGATCCCAAATGTGAATTCTTTACTTATCTTAATAATATTCAATGTTTAAGGATATGTCCTTTTATAGAGAATGTTATTTCATTGCTACCCTTCCATCTAGTTGTTTGTGAGAACAAAAATCTATATTTTTGGAACCCTAATATGCAGAAAAACTCAAAAAATATTTTTGACAATCCAAAATAACCCCGTCACTTAATCAAATTATAGAATCTTCTGGTTACAAAACATCATTACGATACCCTTCCCATCTTCAGGAAATAGTTTCCTGATCTGGTACTTGATGTTCTATCTACCTCTATTACTTGTTTTACCCAAAATGTTTCTTCTAATAATGGGTTCCCTATCAACTTTTTCTTCTTTGCATGGGGATTCTATTTTTGAACTTATGAATGACCCGTCATCCATAGTCATTCCAACCTCTTGTCTCACCCAGAGGAACATAAGAGATGGTCATGTATTCCATAGGCATAAGGATATAATTCCACATGTCCATGCATCATGATGTAAAACTATATAGTTAAATATCCTAGACTTATGAAATTATACTACAAGAAAATTTCCATATAACATGAAAAAAATATAACATCACCATGTGTGAGAAAAATATGATGCTTCTTGTATGATCATCAGGAGTTCAAACACTACACCCATGTGATATGATCCACTCATAGAGGGAATATTTCACATATAAGGACATCCATTTCCCATTATAGATATACTGTTGAAAATGGAATCGACCAAGAATGAACCCCACACTATTCCTCATCGATTCTCATATGATGACAGAAGCATCCATTCCACTTGATGTTAAGAGACATGGATTGGTATCTTCAGATTACCTTACACTGTAGTATTAAACTACAAAGGGTTTCAATCAATTTCTTCTAATTAGTGTATGTTTGAAACCACATTTATATTCAATTTGATTATATTAAACTCTCATGATCCCCCCAGTGATTCACATATCAGATCTAAATTCATGGGGAGTTCTAATCCAAAAACTATGGATATACAATTATAGTACTTTTTGAATAAATATTAAACATCTTGCGGTGAAATCTTCCCTCTAAGAGATTTAACTCCATGGTCTATCTATAAGGTATTTTATTATCAAGCCTACCCATCTCGACAATACATTAATCTCATTCACTCATTTGTCTCAACCAATAATTACAATCCATCTATATAGGATGTAGGACTTCTGACCTGGCCCAAAACACACACCTCATATAAATAATTTCATTCTTGAGAAAAAAATTTATTGTACACATATGTATTTGTAATTAATTACCCCATTATTGACATAGGATTTCTAATGTTCTACAATAATGTTGTGTCATGTGAGATTCTCTCCCAAGGGAAATGATTACATGTTCCTAGTGAACCTAATTTACAGACATATCCAGTGATGACCAATGTGACTACTCTCTAAACTGAATATTTATTCCCAATCAACATTGAAGTATAATAATCAATTATATTCAACAAAATGAATTAAATAGAAATATGTTCCATGAACATGACTTAATCTATGGGGGAGACATGTATAAAGCAATGTGCTCCAAGGTGGAATCTATTGATGGAGGAACTAACATCCCATACTCCCTTATCAATCATGTTATAGTAATCATTAAGGAGTGTGGAGGAAGATTCTCTACATTGGAGAGTGGGAATGTGGGGAAACAGAAAGCCATCACATGTATATCGTGACATGTATGATGGACCTAACAAAAGTATCACCAGTAAATATTTTGAACCCTATGTGAATCTTTTATCCACAACGTGGGAACTAATATTATTATTTCTCCAGTTTATTATTGTTTCTCCAAATTAAATCATCCAAAAATAGGTCTCACATTGTAAATGATGGGCCCTACATTAATCTAAATAGCTAAATTGGGAAATTATTAATTGGTAATATTTGATATGTAATATTTATATCCTCCATCATTCTCTATCATCGGATGATTGGACGATGTTGGGGAAATATGAAACATTTTCCCTGTACTTATTTAGAAGGCTGAATAAACCTACCAAATACAATTCTACATAAATAAAAGAGTAACTAAATTCTTATAAACACTTGGGAAGATATTCAGTGATGTAAAAATCCATAAAAATCATTATTCAACCTAAAAAACATCTTCACCTATGAATACTGGGCACCCACATCATGTTCGAACCTATGAGATCATCCCTATGTGTTTGATCAATGTACTCCTATATAGGTATGAGAAGGATGTGGTCATTCTAAAAAGGTACGTGGATAGCTATTATATAGAGACATCCATGTATCATTGACACTGCAACCACATAGGGTAGCGTTGGGGGAATATACACCTAATCAATCAATAAATCACATTAAGAGTCTCTTCTCAGTTAACTCGTAGGACTTTCTTCATCTATACTGAGGTGGTGGGGTAGTTTCTATATAAACTATCTCTGACTACATCCTAGGATCCACCATGGAGGCCTCTCAAAAGGCCTGGTCAATTCCTTCAATAATTGTTCCCTCTTGACAAATAACACGTGGAATTTACTAGTCCTACTCGAGCCTTGGTCCAAAGCACCAGACACTGACTCTATGTGAAGGATTCTGATAATTCCCAACTATGAACATATATAATGACTGAGGTGGCCCCTTAAACCAATAATTCATCTCACCAGATCAATATAACATATGAAAATGAAACTATATTTTATCATTTGTTATCGAGACCTCATCAACCTCAAAGGAATTCTGGGTTGACTATTTCAATCATTGGTAGCAATGCCAACCATTGTGGGATTAACACTTATATATTAGACATAATTTGGAGTTCCTCCATATACCGACATCAGCCTAGGAGGATTGAAACACCCCAAAATATTATGAGAAAGAATCATTTTAATTTTTTTGGATATCTTATCTTTTGTGATACACTATGATCATCTTGGAGTATAATCACAGATATACATGGCTTGTGATACACATAATAGTGACCTTCCTCGATAGCTTTCATGGTAAGAAATTTCAAGTTTCAAAAAACAATGATATATTATAATATTATTATTAACTAGACATTATGATTAGTATTAACATAATTTTTAATTTAATAACATTATAAAATCATCTAAAACATTTTTTATAACATGTAATGAGAACAAAACCAATTATTCGTATAAAGAAAGTATTTTTCAAAAAAAATGCAGTTTTGCTGCCTTTTGATGGTGCACCTATTTTATATCTAATTTTTTTCATGTTTATAAGTTTAATATGAAAAAGTAAACTAATTATTTTTATTCATGAAATAAAAATTTACTTTGGATAAATTTTTTATATTTTCATGATAACTTTCATATTGTGATGAATACTGAAAATACAATAATTTTACTTAAAAGAATTTTTTTTCACTAAGATCATTTATATCATTAAATTATAATATTGAATAGTTTTAAATTATAAACAGAATATATTTTTACCATTTCAGATAATTTGTGTCAATATTATTAATTTTACATTTAATTCATAAGTAAAAATATTTTAATATTTTGCAATGTTGTAAATAAAAAACCATTTTTTCGATAACATGATTACTTTTTAATTAATTTCGGCATCTTCGGTGTTTTAAATTTGAAAAAACGGATTCCATATTTATAATCAGTAGGTTAAAATTATGTTAATAGGATACTTTTATTTTTGTCCATTATGAATAATTACTATGATAAATGTGATTTACCATATTTAAAGGTAAATCGGGTAATTAAGGGTAAAAATAATATTATAAAATTAACCAAACACTTGTATTAATATAATTGGATGATTATATTTAATCCTAAAATATACATGGGTTGAATGTTTATCTATTGGAACCCAAATGGATGAGATTATGATCTTTAATTTATTTTATTTAAAGGAAATTTATATGTGTCTCTTTCAAGCTTTAATAAGTAAATTATTTTTAATATAAGTTTAAACAGAATATAATTTGATTAAAAATACTCAATTGAAGTATAAAATGTTTTTATTTATCATGCTTATTTATTTGAAATTTTTAGGAATATATAATTACCTTAACATGTTGTACATTAACGATGAAGAAATTATTTACAAAGTGAAAAGTCAATAATATAGTTTTTATTAAAATAATATTACCAATCAAAAGACCCAAAGACTTGATTAAAACATACTTTTCAAGTATATCTACACCATAATTATCCATGTGTCGACTTCTGGAACATTTGGTGTCTTATTAAATAGATTATTACATTTATATTATTTAATTTTAAACAATGTCAAAGTGGTCACCATCATAATTTAATAAACATAACATTTTAAATGTTTAGTGTTTTAGAAGATATATTTGACTAAAAGTATTCTGAGGAAATATATTATATTTATATTCATTATAGAACTTTATTTATAATTTTTATGCCACAAATAAGAATATTAAATAATTATACAAAATTGATATATTAAATATTTTATTATGAGAAAAATGAAATTAATGGTTTTAAAAATATTAAAATAAGTATTATATGAACGAATTAGTGTTCTATAAATATTTTATCGATTTTTATGACATGTTAGAAATATATTAAATATTTTTCTTCAAATCTATCATATGTTTGTATTTTATTTAAATTCAAATAAATAAATAGAATCAAAATTAACACTGGTGATATTTTATAAAATAACATATCACTAAATTCTTTAAAAATCAGATAAAAATTTAAAAATTGAAAATTGAAATTTATATGGTCTTAAATTTCATAATGTATCCAATTATTGAAAATTCACAACACATAATTAAAAATTTATAACCATTTAAAATGTAGAATATTATTATCAAAAAAAATTAAATAGATTAAATAAGGATAAATCAAAAGGTTAAGGTTTAAAATAATATAATCACATGTGTAAATTTGATTATATGATGAGGTTAAAAACCAATATTATCTCATATTTAAATTTGAGTCACTATAAATATTTTTAAGTGTGGATTGAGTTTATTATAAATTAATATTTTCGGGGATTCCAAATGTTCCCCTCCAATATCTTATAAAAGGGAACCTCCTCCCTATTCTCTTCACTCCATTTTGAGGATTCAAAATCAGCCAAAACCAGCCCATTTCACTTATAAAAATATATATAAAAATATTATAGGTTATTTTCTTCTTTAATGTACAACTTTAGTGCCCTAACAAAGGGTTTAAAAGAGGCTCATCAAAGAAGATGTAATATCCTTTACCGATTCTTTCAAAATTATTTATTCTTCTACTTCCTCTATAATATTTTTTATAATTATTGATTAATGAATCCATTATAAATTCATATTGATATGATAATATGAATATGAAATAACCATATTTCATCTTTTATCCATCCTACAAAAAATGAAATCACCGCACGTGCGTACGTACGGCTTTCCGTCTCCCCAACGAGGTGTAATCTATTTTTCCACCACCACATTAAATGGTTTGGTAAAATGGTGGAGATAATAACTATATATGATTATTATAACATAATACTGATTATGAAAGATTATTTCATCCAGTCCAATTCCAATCAATAATTATAGAATTGATATCATTGCTTGTACGTTCGTACATATTATCGTCTCCACGACGCGATGAGATTCATTATCCATGATAACCATTCCAGAATAATTATAAAGTATATATAATGAATAATATTGATATATATGACATAATAATTATACTAGATTTATATATATATATATTTCTTCTATTTACTTCAATTCATGTAAATAAGGAAAGGAAAAAAACGTTCATGCGTACGTACGGCCTACCATCTCCATGAACAGTGTATTTCATTTCATTTATCTATCTCATATATATATATATAATGAATATATATATATATATGATATATAAATGATGTTTTACATTCTGGATGTATTTAAATCATGATATAAGTAATAATATCATGAACAAAAAGTCCAAACACGTACGATAAATGAAACAATTATTACCCAAAACCTTGCTTCAACATGAAATTGACAAATGAATAGGTAATATAAAGTCATACATTAATCATATATTATATCATAAAAATTTATATCATTTTTTAATAAGTTAATTTCATTATTTAAATCAATATACCCAAGGATTGGACACATAAAGAAGAAATTAGAGCTAAGGTAAGGGTTTATTTCGTCTCACTTTTATTTTTTGAGACAGATGCCTTAATCACCATTTATTTATTTTGTATGGTTACTATGCTTCCCATGAATGTTTTATGATTATTAATATGAAGGATATTGTATTTATATATGAATTTAATTTTCTTTTAGTTATGAAATGTATGATTCCACCGATCATGTATGGTAAGGCGTAACTTTACTAATCTCATTTCTATCCGAGATTATTTATTCGTTAGTATTTACTGGGGTTATATTTATCATAAATGTGCATGTCTTCTGAAAATGATTTCATAAAATGTTTACTATTATTCCATGTATTTTTAAAGTCATTTTTACCCTTTTTTTAATTTTACCACAATGTATGGAAGTAATGTTTCTTTTTTTACCATACGAGGTACTTTTTTACTTTTCCAGTAAAATTACGAGGTGCATGTTTTTTAACTTATATGGAATGAATGTATTTTTTTTGTTTCATAAAACCTTACTTCAATGATTCTTATTCAATAATATTTCATAATTATTATTTTTAAAAATTATTTTCTTTTAAAATTTCATGGATTTTTGAGTAAATGTAATGATTTTGAAGAAGAAAGGATATTTTCCCAAAGAATTCATTTTATATGTTTTATCAAAACTATTTTCTAAGTGAGATGACCTTCATAAAAATTTATATGATTCTTGTATAATATAACTATTATTTACATGGTCTTATTTTTCTAATGATCAATTTATATTCAATGTTTTATATTGATTGTGTTATGATGGGAAGATATATATGAAACCCATTTTATTCATTGGGATAGGATGAATGATTTATGTTAATATTTTACAACATGAAAAAATGGTTTCATTATGAGATAGCTGGGACCTAGATTTCCCTCTAATTCATTGGTTAATTATTTATATCTCATGAGATAGACATGGCTAGAATGGCATGTAAATATAGTTCAGTAATATAGGGATGGAACAACATGTAAAACCAGTTCAGTAATGGACATTGTCCACTATGATGTTCTTGGTAGCAATGCATTGGCTATTATGGAAATTGTATCATGTGGTTAATGGTTTTCCACAATTAAATGTCTTATCCACATGAAATTTATCATGATTAATGTTCCTTAATGATCTATGTCTTATGAACGGCCAAGATTTATTTCATGTCTCATGATTTTGATAATTAAACATTATGCTCATGATTTTATATTCATATGTGTATGGTTTGATTTATTTTATACTGGCTGACCCTTACTGAGTATTTAAGATCACCCTTTATATGTTTTTCACTATAATTTAATGAAGGGTTTTATTTATGAAAACAATATGGGTTGATATTTATGAGATATTTTGAATATCATTCACCATGATTAGATGATTATGTTATGAGTTTCCAAATACACTAAACTAATAGGGTCTTTGGGGGTCTTTTTTTGTTAGTTTTTAAGTATTCTGAAAATGTAATGCAATGTCCTTGTACGTCAATATTGGGTCTATTAGAAGGATGACCTTCTTGATTCCATGAAAACCAAGGTGATGGTCCCCCTATAAAAACAACAATAATGGTCGATGCGCACCTGGATTAATCAATATCCAAGGAATAAGTCAACACTTATCCAAGACGATGGTCTTCCACAAATCATCGATAACAATGGGGGAGTCCTCCCCCCATCTTCGACAACCAAGGATGAGTTCCTCCCATTTCTTAAACAACTATGTTATAGTTCTGCCCCGCTTCATTAATAACCAAAGCGAATGTCCACACTTATCATTTCAAAACTATCATGTTGGTACTCCTCTTACACCCAATGTGCAATGTGGAGGTTCTATCCATGTTACTACAAACCAGAGACGATGTCTTAGAAAAACATTACCTATCAAAGTAGAATTCCTTTGTAACTCCTCGACCCTAGTTACCCAATGTAAGTGATTTATGACATAACATTTGAATGATAGAAGGAATCATGACCCAATAGACAAATCAGTTTAGTATTATTGGAAATAAGATATATACATAATATAACCATTACAACTTCAAATGAAATAAAACAATAACGTATTCCATTACAAACATCAAGTCCTCCTAGATTATGCCTTCAAGTAACTCATAACTAACTTCTTCATATCCTAGGAAAAAGTAATATAAGAAAGTGGGTGAGCTCAAATGCTCATTAATGGTAATAAATACAATGGAAGACAAGAAAAACATTAGGCCTGGTGAATAATTAAAAACACATGTCATTAGAAATGATAAAAATGATCATTTATGAGAGAAATATGTTCTGGGTAAATAATGAAATAATAAAACATTACCATGGGAATTCTACTAGTTTGAATAACCAAATGAACCGCAATTATTATTTTCATAATGAAGGAATGTATAATGCCGGACATTCTGAAACATTTTTTCACGGCATCAACCAATATGTATAAAAATGATTTAAGCCTCAGCCAACAACATATATCAAATTGGGAATGGCCTCAGCCAATTCTATGTCTAATTATCCCATGATACATACCGATTCACCAAGGAGCTATAGAGGGCTCCACCCATCACATATTATGTCCAATACATTCCACATTTCAAAATGATGAAACATAACATAAATATTTGTATTAAAACTATAATATGAAATGCCAATAAATTAACCATAAAACATGAATGGTATAAAAATAACACATTCATAGTCAAACATATCACAAAATCATCAATACAATATGGAATATTTTTATCATAATAAATCAACTTTAAAAAATTATAAAATCCATCCATGAATGTTGACATAAATGAAATGATAACTATTTTAAAGAAATACCTCTTTATATTTTGAAACCATTTTAGAGTAACATAATTATAAAAGAAAACCTATATTTGCAATATATTCTTATAATCATGTAAGTGAATAATAGATGATGTTATAGTGGGGAAAAATAACTACATCCACTGTATAAGTAAAAAACATTCTTACTTTAATTTTGTCGAAAAGGTCATAAAGTACCATGTTTGGAAAATGAAAAAAGGATTCCTTTCAAAAAAAATATAAGTTAAAATAAGTGTATAAATGACTTTAACCCATAGTCTAATAAATATTAATGTTTTTTGAAAAAAATTATTAATAAAAAAATGGATTTTGTTGATAAATTTGTCCTAGAATATACTTAAGTAAAAACAACCATGGAAAAGAATGAAATTGTGGAATTAACACTTACATTGTACATTATTTGGTCGAGGGTCTGTTAATCTTTTGTGTAATAGTTAAATTATTTTTAATAAATTATACATCAACTATATACATAAATATGATATCTAATATGATCCTCTAATATTGCTTTATTAATAATATTTTAGTAGTATCATCGTTTTGGGAGTTAACTGATTACTTTTCCATTATATGCTTGGTTACATATTCCAAGCTTGTTATGGATAAGATTTATTTTATTCATATAACGAATAATATTTTGATCATAATTTTTTCTATTCTTAAAATGATAATTATTCATGAATGATTATGATGGGGGAATGAATCTCATCGCGTTCCTGGAGAGGCTAATCCGTACGTACACATGAGTGACAATATAATTATATTGATGGTGACATCATATGTAATCAGATGGTATATTATATATACATAATCATTAAAAATTTATATGAATTACTTACAGTAGTTATAATCATTATTATACCAATCCAAATAAATATGTTTTTGAATAACAAACTACACCGTCATGTGGAGACGTTAAGTCATACCTACACACGTATTGTGACTCTGTCATTCATATTAGGGAAAAAAATGAATATGGTTGTACCATTTTTATAATAATATCAAAGTATATATATGATATCGGAATTATTATTTTAGAATGGTAAACCCAAAGAAAGATAATGAGTAAGAAGAATAGATCTTGAAAGAGGTGATGAAATATTGACCTCTTCTTTGGGTTCTTCATTTTGATTTGATCCAAAGGGCTCCATTAGATGGATTTCTGAGCCAAGGAAGTCCACTAAGAATATGGGAGAAAATTGGGGAGGATATTTTGGTAGGTTATGGATGAGCCAAATCGATTTTGAGGTGTTAAATTAAGAGAATGTGAAGTACCATTTTCTAAGAGAGTTGAGGATCATTTTAGGAAAAGCATGAAATACTATTTTATAGTGAAATAATTTTCGGTTTCTAATGTCACCACATTGATTTATATCAAGAATAAGGTTGGTATGAGATGAAAAATTCTAGAAAAAGGTTTTATACAGGACTTGGTCACCATATTAACCATATCATTTAGATTTAACTCGTATTTAATTAGTATGGCATTTACCATGACTCTTTGTATTTTAATATTATATGGTTAATAAACATACTATAACAAGTTAGGCGAACCCCAAGTGGTTCATTATTAATATATATAACCTTATCCACATCCTTTGGTCGATCCTTAGATTTTTATGAATATAATATCAATTAATTATATAGTATTTATTTTAAAAGCTCAATTATGTCAATTTTGACACTATTTAGTATTTTTTTTTCTTTAAAAATCCTAACCACATTATTACTTTGAAAAAAAATTATTTAATCAACCCTAACATGTCATATTAACCTATAAAATTATTCAAATTCATAAATAGTATCAAATTACATTTATTGGTATATTTATAATATCAATTATTTTAACCATTCATTATCAAGGTAATTACTGCATCACCATTGTGTCATAAATAAATTAAATTATTTAATTTTTAAAAATTATAAATAAAATACCATTATGTAGGAAATCTTTTTAGATATTAATATATATTTATAGTTGAATTATTTTTCTATATAACCTATATTAAAATTTTTTAGTTATTAAACATTGAATTTAACTATTTTAACTCTTCTTTAAATTAAAAAATAATAAATGTCCTAATATAATCTATATTGACCAAAAAGGATCATATTTTATTCCTAAGGTTGTTTTTGGATGAATTATACTTATCCAATATAATTAGGACATGTGTTAGGGTAATTATGATATCGGTTTTACCCTTAATTCCCCAATATAGTTTTAACTCTGGTAAATTAATGTCAAAAGATTTTATTCACCCAAAAAAATTCTTCTTATTAAACTAAATTTTAATTGCTGATATAAATATTTTTTCTCAGATTTTTTAAATTCAACTTCTATAAGTGGTTAAATTATGTTTTATGCTAATTTACAAATGCTCCTTGGAGGTGGGTAAAACATGGTAAAAACTTTAATAATATTTTTATATAACTAAACATATTATAAAATAACTCCAATGAATTAAATTGAACTTATATATGTATAATTTATCTATTTAGAAATAAAAAAAAAAATAAAAATATACATAAATATTTCAATAAAAAGTCGCTTTTAACTAATCACACAACGTTTTTCACTATTCATCAAAAATTGAAAGTTTCAAAAAAAAAATACCAAACATTCACCCTAAGCTAACATTGGATTTTTGAGTTCTAATATGAAGACCATTTTGAAAAATTAAATTTATAATATTTCTAAAAGATGGTATTATTATTCATAATGGCTAGTTTGATTGGTCATATTGTGTTATAATCTCAAAGTTACGTACAAGGCAAGCTATTTCGTTATTCAAATGGAAACGTAATGTCAATTCTTGGGGTGTTACATTCTTCCCTCCATAAAATAATTTTGTTCTAAAATTTTCTAGATGACTACAACATAAAAGGATTCAGGTTGTTCTTCATTATATGTTCCTCTTCTTCCCACGTTGCCTCTTCCATCTTATGGATTCCCCATAGAACTTTTACCAGATGAGTCATCTGGTTTCTCAGCACTTGTTTGCTGGTATCAAAAAACTTGAGAAGCGCTTCAAAATAAGACAGATCAGGTTCCGATTCAATTTTCTCATTGGTGAGTACATGCATGCGGGCCAGGAATGTATTTTATCAATTGTTATACATGGAACACATCATGAACATTGGGGTGACTTTGAGGCATTATGAAACGACAAGCTAAAAATCTGATTCGTTCTAGAATTTATAAAGGTCTGATGTACTAGGGACTAATTTTTCTGTTATTACTGAAACGTGTAACACCCTTCCATGCCGATACCATCATGAAAACATGTTCTCCTACTTGAAATTCCAAATCATTCCTTCTTTTATCAACATAGCTCTGTTTCCTACATTTGGCTGCTTTGATGTAGGTTTAGATAATCCTCATCTTTTCTATTATTTCCTCAACATGTTTTGAGCCTATGAGTTTTCTTTCACCAAACACAACCAAACAAGTTGGTGTGCGACATCTCTTTCTATATAACACTTCATATGGTGCCATATGAATACTTGAATGCAAGATATTTTTATAGGAAAATTCTACCACAGGTAAATATGGATCCCACATACCATGAATGTCATGTGATCAAGATATCAACATGCCTTCTAAGGATTTAATAGTCTATTCTGATTGTCCATCAGTTTGAGGGTGGTTGGAAGTGCTCAAACGAAGTTTAGTATCATGTGATTTCTGAAAACCTTTCCATAATCATAATGATAAAGGGGGGTCACGATAAGAAACAATATATAGGTGTTCTCTATGATGTCTTTAAACTTTGTTAATATAGAGTCTTCCTAAACGTTCAAGTGGTAAATCTTCTCTTATAGAATGAAAATGTGATGACCTGGTAAGACGACCAACCATGACCCATATGACATCATTCCATCTAGATGTCTTTGGTAGCCCCATGACAAAGTCCATCGTAAAATCCTCCCATTTACACTCGGGCATGGGAAGAGGTAGCATGACTCCTCCAGGTTGTTGCCTTCCATCATTCACTTTTTGAAAAACCATACATCTTGAAACAAAATCAACAATATCACTCTTCAAGTTGTCCCACCAAAAATGTTAGCTCAAATCTCTATACATCTTGGTGCTCCAAGGGTGTATAGGGAAATTAGAGCTATGAACATCATCCAATAATTATTTTTTTAAATTAGGTATATCGCGAACACAATGTATCTTCCCAAATTTCAAAATTCCATCTTCATATAAAAAATCACTCAATATCACATCATTTAAAACATTAATCTTCATTTGAAATGCCACATCATGAGTGTGCAAATTTTTTTATCCTTTCTACAACAGATGGTTTTGGAATCCATTTGAAAAATTATTGATGTTTCACCTTCCATGGTTATTCCCATATCCATCATTAATATATCATAGAAAATAGGATCCCTTTCAACTCTCATCTTGTTCAAAACTCCATGATCCTTTCTACTCAATGCAAATTCAACATTATTTACCTTCCCCTGGTGGTAGTGGGTAGTGAAATCAAAATCTATGTGTAGTTCAAGGAATCTTCTGTTCCACATGTTGAGTTATTGCTATGCGAAAATATACTTCACACTCTTCTGATCAGTATAAATCACAAAATTTTCACCATATAGATATTGTCTCCATATTTTCTGAGCAAAGATTACTTCTACTAACACGTGTTCTTGAGTATGATAGTATTTATCATGAATTATTTATTGTCGTGATGCATAGACAATAACTAAATCATTTTTCATAAAGATACATCCATGTCCTCTCTTTGAAGCATCATTATAAATAACAAACCCATCGTTCCATGATGCTAGGGTAATGATTGGAGAAATTTCTATTATTCTCTTCAGTTATTCAAAACATTCTTCACACTCTTTTTTCCAAACTAATTTACCCCCATTACATGTGATATTGGATAATGGGTTATCCCACAAGGAAAATTTCTTGACGAAATATCGATAATGACCCGCTAAACAAATAAAACTATGTACCTAAATTATATACTCATTGGTACTAGCCAATATTGTATTTCCTTGGATTACAAATCATCAATATAGATTTCATCATTGAAGATAATATTGCAAAAAAAAAAAGAAATATCCCGAAGCCATAATTCATAGTTGATCAACTTCCCATATAATTCATTTCTTCTAAGATTTATTTGAATAATGCGCAAATGATTTTCAAGTAATTTATAGCTTTTTTATGTACACCAAGATCTCAGCAATAAATACCACTACAAAGTCATCAATATATTCCTTGAAAATACTATTCATTAGATCAATGAAGAAAGAGAGTGCATTCGTCAATCCAAAAGGCATTACTGTAAACTCGTAATGCTTGTACCTGGTTCAAAATGATATTTTTAGAATGTCATTCATTTTACACACAACTAATGATATGAAGATCGAAGGTCAATCTTGGTAAAATATTGATCTCTATGATGCAGGTTGAGTAAATCATCAATGTGAAGTAGCTGATATTTTTTCATTATTGTTACAGCATTGATCTCCCTATAGTTAATGGAAAACCTCATAGATCCGCCTTTCTTCTTAATAAAAAGGTCAGGGGCTCCACATGGAGAAACACTAGGGAGAATAAATACCTTATTACACAATTTTTCTATTGTTTATTTAGTTACACTAATTCCACAACGGCCATTCTACATGGGGTCTCTGATATGGGCCTTCAATAAGGAGTTAAATCAATGAAAAACTCAATTTCTCATTTTGGAGGATGTCTTGGTAAATCCATTGGAAAAACATCAACATATTCTTGGAAAATAGATATGTCCTATATTCAAAAATTATTTTCCTAACCCATAATTATTTCATTTTCTTCCTCCCCAATAATTGAATTTAGTAGAGCTACTGGAGGTGCATCTAGATAAGAATTAGATAGGGATGTTTCTTCTCTAATGATAAGTTACTCTTTATCATCACAGAGAATTGTAACCTCCTTATTCGTATAATAAATTTCCTCATCATGGTCAGAAATCCAATCCATACCGAGGATTTTATGAAATTAAATCATGGAAATGACTATTAGATAAGTAGATAAATATCCTTTATATTCCTTAATGGGGACTTATTCACAAAACATTATTACAATGATATTTTCCTTAAGAGTTTTGACTGAAAACTCCTTTGTTAAATAAAATTTTAAATATCTAATTTTCATAGCAAACTAGGATGATATAAAACAATGAGATGATCAAGAATCCAATAAAGCATTGGCTAAACATGAGGAAACCACTGAATTTCCTTCCACTATGTCTTTTGGAGCTTCAACCTTTGCCGTAGTGATCGCAAAAGCTTGGCCTTTATCTGTTGGACTTTTCTGAGTTATGTTTTCCTGACACTTAGGGAATTTATTTGCATAATGTTTCTTATCTATGAAATTATAGCACTGAACATCGGTAGCTTCATTCTTAGACATACAATCACTAGAAAGACGGCCTTTTCTCCACATTTTTAGCACAATCCTTTTCCATTTAGACATGCAACAAGGTGATTCCTTCCACAATTATCATACGGTGGTTATTATACTCTTACCTTCTTCAATATTTCCTTATTTCCATTCTTTGAGTGTTTAGTAGGTCTCTTCTTCTATTACTTTTCATTAAATTTGTAAGACTTATATAATTCATTTTATGTCTTGATAACACATGAGACAATATATTCGTGTGATTAGATGGATTGTGAGAGTAATTCTCCATGAAGAAATGGGTTTAACCCTTGAAATACATGATAAATCTTACATTATGGGTTAGGTATATAATATGTAGAAAACCGTTCTATCCTTGTAAAATTAGCCTCATACTTTGTGACATTTGCATCCACCTTTTTCCACAGACACATAAATTTTCATTCAATACCCGCTCGATGGTCATGAGGAATGTATTTTTCTAATAAAATCAATTTAAACTCAATCCCTTACATGCTTTATACTTATTCGTCTTAATTTTTTTTGAATCTATGAGCTCCATTGATCTACATATTTTTTTGAGGAGATAACAACCATTACATCTTTTCCCATTCGCTACTCCCCAATGCATGAAATATTTTCTCTAAGGAACATATCTATTTGTCACCTTTTAATGGATTTTTACTCCCATTGAATTTTTGTGGTTGTTTCTACGTGAATCAGTCTAACATTGATCCTCTGTTTTGTGGATCAGGGTGCTCTTTATGGGTAAGGTTATTATTCATAACCTTAGTGAGTTTTTTCAGTATCGTGTTAATATGATCTATACCTATTGAATCACAATCTCCACTATAATTACCTTGAGTATGAGGTAAATCCCTACATGGATTATTTTCTTTGATATGGATTCCATTCCTTCCATTTGGAGATATTTCTAAACAATGGCATATAATAGATTAGATTAAAAATCACAATTCATAATTCCAAACTTGTAAAATGCTTCAAATAAATTGAATAGTTTACGGATACCATCTATAATCATAAAAATGTTTTCTTTGAGGAGGTATATACTCATAAATCATTCATAATGGTTTGTAAAAAAAATTAGAATTATACTAAGCATATGCTCTGGGAGTGTCGTAACCAAGAGTGCAGCAAGGCCTGCTGTCATTCACGAGTTCCCATTCATGTCTAGCATAATGTGGTGTTTTCTAGTTTTACACCTACGTACAACTATGATAGAGCCGCCTTTACATGATAGTATCCAGAGAAGGATTTTTTTCGTAGAAAAGTCACAAAATCACTATAGTACCAAAATTCTAGAATGTTCTTCTATACTAACCCTCAAAGACTATATTTGGGTTGTGTTCTCTAATCATAATTTTTCTAAATCTATTTTCCAAGGTTTGTACATAACATTCTCTAATAATAATTGTAATGACCCAACCCTAGATTCCCAGATTCAGTGCTGTATTAAATAGCATTGGAATGATACAAGTAATCATTCCCTGAATGACTAATCAGTTAAGTATTATTGGAAACAAGATACGTACATATGATCAACATTTCAAATTGAAAATAAATAAAACCCCAATTATTTCAATTAGAAACGTCCAATCTTTCTAGATTATGCATGAAAGTCACTCATAACTAACTTCTTCATATGATGGGAAAATGAATCATAATAAAGGAGGTGAGATCAAATACTTTCTAAGGGTAATAAATAATATATAAGATAACATAAACATTAGGCACGGTGAATAATTAAAAATACATGCCTTTAAAAATAACAACCACGAACACATTATGGTAGGAATCTTCATAAATAACGCATTAATAAAACATAGTCATTGGCATTGTAATTGTTGAATAACAACATGAACCATCATTATTATTTTCAAAATGAGGTATTGTATAATGTTGGACATTCAGAAACATCTTGCTAGGGCATCAGCCAAGACATATAATTAACTCTTGAGATCTACCGATGCACCGAGGTGCTATAGCGGGATCCACCTATCACCAAAAAGTCCAATGCATTCCTCATATGAAAAGGATGACACATAACCTATAGATTCGTATTAAAACTACCAAAAGAAATTTCAATACAGTAACCGTAAACCATGAAGGGTATAAAAATAACACATCCAAAGTCAAACATATCACAAAACCTTCAATACAATATGGAGTATTTTTATCATAATAAATCTACTTCAACAATGTTTAATATCCATCATAGGATGTTCATTTATAATAAATGAAAATTATTTGAATGAAATACCTTATTATATTTTGAAACAATTTAAGAGGCACATAATTATAAAAGAAAACCATAATTTTGAAAATATTCTTATAAGCTTATATGGGAAGCATCAATGATTTTATAATGGTGAAAAATAGATGCACCCACCGTATATGTTAAAAATACATTCTTACTTAATTTTTTGAAAAAGGTCATAATGTACATTGTTTGGAAAATGATGGAAAGATTTATTTCAAATACTTATAATGTCCAATAAGGCTATAAATGACTTTAAACCATAGTCTAGAAAATAGTAATTTTTTTTTGAAACACATTATTGAGAAAACAGGGATGTGGATGATAATGTGGTCATAGTCGATACTTGCATAAAAATAACCTCGGAGAATAAAGAGATTGTGAAATTTACCCTTAACTTGTATTTTCCATGGTCGAGGGTATGTAAACCACCTGTATAATATTTAAATATTTTTTTTAATTATTAATTAAATATATACATAAATATTATATCATATATGATCCTCTAATATTACTTTTTTTAATAATATTTTCGTAGTATCATCGTTTCAGTTGTTAACTAATTCATTTTATTTTATAAGATTCATTATGTAAGACATGTTTGTTTTCAACATTATGTATTTTATTCATATAAATAATTATATTATGTTAATAAAAAGTATTTTTAATCATTAAAATAATTTTTTTAATTAATCAATGGGGAATGAATCTCATCGCGTTTGTGGAGACAGTAATCCGTATGTACTCACGAGCAACAATACCATTATATTGGTGGTGAAATATTATGTAATTGGATGATATATCATATATAAATAATCATTAATATGTTATATTTATTATTTACATCATTTATACTGATTATTATACCCATCCATATAATAAAATATTTGAATAACCAACTACCCAATAACGTGGAGACGGTAAGCCGCACATAAGTAGGTATGGTGACTTTTTCATTCATATGATTTATATAATAATGAATATGGTTGTAACATTTTTATAATAACATCACTATATTTAGAAGCCACTGGAGTTATTATTTTAGAATGGAAACTGTAAGGACCAGGCCCTAGTTTCCCAGAGATATTTCCTTGTTTGATTACATTGGCTTACATTCAAGGAATATGAATCCCGAAGGACCGAGTAGTTTAGTATTATTGGAAACAAGATACATACATATGTTCAATATTACACCTTTAAGAGAAATACTACATGAATACTCCTTAGAAAACACCCATAACTCCAAGGTTATTTCATCATGTCATTCATAATAAACTTCATCATGTCCTGAAAAAATGATACATAAGAAATGGGTGATATCAAATGGTCAATAAGAGTATGAAATATAGTGGAATATGGTATTAACGTAATACATGGTGAATAATTTAAAACACATTCCATTAATAATAAAATTGAACATATTATGATAGGAAAATGAGATGAGTAAATAATGCCGCAAAAAACATAGTCACGGGTATTCTATAAATCAAATAACCACATGAAATAAAAATAGCTGAACTCATAATTATGGAATGCATAATTTTGGAAATTTTGAAACATTTTTTCAAGGCCTCGACCAAGGCGTCTAATGATTACGGCCTCGGAAAAAATTCATATCACATTGGGAAAGGACTCGACCAATTCCACGTCTATTTGTCTCATGAGACCTACCGATGCATCGAGGGGCTATATCGGGCACCACCCATCACATAATAATTCCAATTCATTATTATTATGAGCGGGGATAAACATAAATAACATATACATTCATATTGAAACTATATTATGAAATGTTCCTAACTTTCCCCAATTATTAAACATAAACACTAACCATTCAGAATAATATGGTGAATCGTTTTAGGATAGATCGCCCACAATAAATTTAGTCATAAATAATTAAATAAAATAAGGTATATGACATCATAAATATTTATCCCCAACAATACATAACAATTAATATGAGTGTTGAATCAAACAAGAATAATCTTCTAAAATCATTAAGCAATTCTTGTGATAAATAATATTTTATTTTGAAAATCAGAGTTCTTTTAGAAAAATATTTGTATAAAACCAGAAGTTAAGTAAGATAGTATTTCAGTATAAAATTACTGTTTTTAGAAGTATTGTTGTTTCCAAAAATAGATTATATCTTGCCCCTAAAAATAGATATGAATTTGTGAAATTCCCTTGTATCGGGCTCGTATTTTTGGTAATAGTTTTGAGAGATTCTTTTAAAACATGTAACTATCCAGAAAATAGTGAAGGATTCTGGTTGGTGTACATATATATAATACTCAAACAGAATTTATGAACAATACATAACAACACATAAGAATTTTATCGAGGAAATTAGAAAATAAAAGTAACATGAATGAAAATGGATGTTCGGGTAAAAACCCCTTACCTAAACTCTGAACGTGTTCCGCTCTTTTAGTTAAGTTCATGAAATATGAAATTATACATATTAATGACTTAATTAAGAACCTATTATAAATGTATTTAGTTTATCATAATTCTGGTTAGTTCATTTATGTCTTTATTGATTTGTTATTGTATTGACTTTTGTCGTTTCAGAGTGTTTGTTTCTCTTATTTTCATTTTCGATTCACTTGTTTTTAAGTAATGAAGTGGAATGGATGTAAATCTCTTAAATTGAAATTATATATTATTTAAGAATATAAATATGTGTTATTTTTCATTTATATAACATGTCTACATGGAAGGGGGATGAATTATCATATAGCACTTTAATGATAATTGTTTTGGTTAATTTGTGGGTTTTGATTACAACAAAGTCATTTTTCATTATAACCTAACACCAATTGAAAAAAGGTATTATAGAATCTTCAATAGGTTATATTATATATAAAAATCTGGTTCAACCATAACAATAATTGTTTCATGACAATAATCTAGAATGATAATAGAAATAGAAAGTCCATCATCCCAGAATGTGTAAAATTGACACATCTCGGATGGTGTTCTTGCTACTAGTATAAAAGAAGGAAAAAAGGGGGAGATGATAATAACTTATTACAATATCATACAAACATTAAAATACTTATAAGGTACTGAATTCATTAAAAAATTGGATAATAGAGGTAATTGTAAAATTAAACAAATGAACATCAAAGTAAACACAATGAATTGAAAAGTGGAATTTACCTTTTGAAACAAACTTCCTTGAGAACCTCCATAAGAGAAAGGTTATGGTTGGTAATTAAGACCAATGCTTACTGGATGTGGGAGAGGAGGTTGGGAGGGTATTTGGTAATAATTTGGAGAACGGTCAATGCTTGAGAGAAGTGATTGGAAGAGTGTGTGAGAGGGGGTTTTATAGTGGAGGAGAGAGGGGATTTCTTAATATAAAACTCATTAGTTTATTATTTCTTCACAAGAAATGTTTATTAATTATAACAAGACCAAGAATAGTAATTTTTTCACGTGAATTCGGATTAAGGGTGGTGACATCATCCATGTTTCAAGGAATAGTCTATTTAGCTTATAATTTATGTATACGATAAATTACCGCATTTTAGTATTCATAAAAAAATAAAGTATTTTAGAGAAATCCAAAAAGATCACCCTAACCATTTTTCGACATGTAGAATCCAAAAATGCAGTCCATTTTTCAAAAATAATTTTTTAGATATTATTAATTTAATATTTATTTAGAATCATAATTTATTATCAAAAATCATTTTTAAAACATTCATTAACATATACTAAAATATAGATATATAATACTTTAAATGTGAATATTATTTATATATTATCATAGGTAAGGTCATTATTTATTTGGGTATGTCACTATTTATAAGGGTATGTTACTTTTCATAAGGGTAGGTTACTATTCACAAAAAAATATGTTTTTCTTATTGGACTCTAAATAACTTACTGATCACGACAGTGTATGTCGGATTTTTTAAATTCACATCACAGAAGTGACAAACATATGTTTTAAGGGTCCCAAATCACTTAGTAGTTAATGTGATTATGAAATATTTATTAGAAAGTAATTTCCTTTAAAAAATATTGGGTCATTATATTCTCCACTCCATACAATAATTTCTCCCTCTAAATTTCATTTAAAATCTAGGCCAAGAAAAGGTGGGGTACTTATCCTTCATTGATTCCTCTAGTTCCCAAGATGCCTCTTCGTACTTATGGTTTCCCCATAGTACCCTGACCAGATGAGTAGTCTTGTTGCTTAGAACATTGTCACTACAATCCAAAATTTTCACTGACTTCTCATCATAGGAATGATCATCCTCCAACTGTACCACCTATGAAGAGTGTACATGTGAAGGTCCTGGTATGTACTTCTTTAAGAGGGATAAATGATAGACATCATGTACCTTCAACATGGTTGGTTGAAGTGCCAGTTGATAGGCCACATCTCTGACTCAGTCAAGGATCTCGAAGGGCCTGATATACCTGGGACATAACTTTCCATTCTTCCCAAACCGCATGCCCTTCTTCCATGAAAATATGTGTAGAAATACCATGTCTCCTACTTTGAACGCCAGGTCACGTCGATGGTTATCCACATAACTCTTCTGTCAACTATGGGCTTCCTTTATATGCTGCTGAATGGTTTTGACCTTCTCCACCATTTCCTCAACCAATTCAGGTCCTAGCAGCTTTCGATCACTGATTTCATCCCAACAATATGGTATTCTACATCATTTCCAATAATGGGATTCCAATGGCCCCATACGGATGCTGGAAAGGAAACTATTGTTGTAGGAGAATTAAACTAGTGGAAGACGTTGGTCCCATCCTCTTTTGAATTCCACAGAACATGCCCTCAACATGTCTTCTAGTGTCATAATAGTCCACTCAGATTGGCCATCAGTTTGAGGATGATATGTCGTACTGAAGTTTAGTTCAGTGCATAAATCATGTTGGATACTTTTCCAGAACTTTGAGGTGAATCTAGAATCACAGTCGGATACAATAGATAGTGGTACTCCATGAATCTTTACAACTTCTTTGATGTAAATCTGTTCAATATGATCCATTGTGATGTCCTCTCAAATCACTATGAAGTGAGAAATCTTTGTAAGACGATCCACAATGAGCCACATATCATTGTTTCCTCCTGATGTCCTTGTGTGTCCAGTGACAAAGTACATGGTACTGTTCTCCCAATAACATGATGGTATGGGTAGTGGTTTCATCATCCCCTTAGACTTTTTCTTCTCAGTCTTCAGTTTTTGACATACCAGTCACTTTGACGTATATTCTAGATTATCCATTTTCATATTGTCCCACCAAATGTTCTCTTGGAGATCTCGATAAATATTTGTGATACCAGGATGTATAGAGAAATTAGAGATATGAGCATCATCCAACAGTTCCATCTTTAGCTCAGGAATAGCGGGAACACAATGCCTCTTCTAGAATTTCAAAATTCCATCTTCATATGAGAATTCAGTCACCTTCACATCCTTTATTGCTTTATTTTTCTTTTGAAACTCCTCATCCTCTGCCTGAGAACATTTTATCATCTCTATTAAAGAATTTTGGGAAACCATTTGAAAAAGTAGTGATGTTCTACCTTCCTTAATAATTACCATATCCATATTTACTAGATATATTAACGTAAGCTCCCTTTCAACTCTCATCTAGTTTCAAATTCCGTGGTCTTCTCTACCCAATGCCTCTGCTACCTTATTTTCTTTCCCCAGGTGGTAGTGTATTGTGCAATCATAATCTTTGTCTAGCTCAATCCTCTTCCTTTGTCTCGGGTTGCATTATTTTTGTGAGAATATATACATCAAACTCTTATGATCTACATATATATATATATATATCACATTCTCCCCAAAGAGGTAATGTATCCAAATATTCTGAGAAAATATTGCCGCTACTAACTCAAGATCAGGGGTTGGATAGTTTTGTTCATGAATTTTTTGTTTCTTAGATGCATAGGAAATCTGTCGATCGTTCAAAATAATGACACAACCAAGTCATTTATTTGATTCACCACTATAGATAACAAACCCATCATTCCCCGATGGTAGGTTTATGAATCGAGCATTCACTAACCTTCTCTCCA
This sequence comes from Viscum album, assembly GCA_963277665.1. Classification (NCBI taxonomy): domain Eukaryota; kingdom Viridiplantae; phylum Streptophyta; class Magnoliopsida; order Santalales; family Viscaceae; genus Viscum; species Viscum album. The sequence continues at coordinate 2,144,097,115 of OY728132.1, forward strand.
TTTCATTAAAAAACTCTTCACATTCCTTGTTCCATAAAAACATAACCCCTTTTCATGTGATAATGGCCATTGTGTTGGATAAATGGGAAATGTTCTGAATGAAACGCTGATAATATCCTGCTAAACCAATAATACTACGTACCCCAGTTACGTTCATTGGAGTAGTTCATTCTTTCACAACCTTAGCTTTTGCAGGATCTACAGATATTCCATCCTTAGAGACAATGTGGCCCAGAAAAGAAACAATTTGGAGCCAAAAATCAAACTTGATAAAGTTTCCATATAATATAATTCGTTTCTTTTCAGAGTCTTCAAAATAGTGCGCAAGTGGTTTTCATGTTCTTACTATCTTCTAGAGTACACTAGGATATCATCAATAAACACCACCAAAAATTCATCAAGATATTCCTTGAAGATTGTATTCATCAGATCCATAAAAAAATATGTTTCATTTGTTTGTCCAGAAGGCATTAATATAAACTCATAATGCCCATATCTCTTTCAGAATGTTGTTTTTGAAATTTCTTCCTTCCTCACAAGTAACTGATGATATCTAGATCGAAGATCAATCTCTTGTAAATATTGGGCTCCATGATGTTGATCGAATAAATCAAAAATTCTTGGAAGATGATATTTAATCCTTTTTGTAATAGTATTGATTTATCTATAATCAATGCATAGCCTCATGGATCCATCTATCTTCTTAACAAAGAGGACATGGGCTCCCCATGGAGAAACACTAGTTCAAATAAATCCTTTATCACTAAATTATTCTAGTTGCTTCTTTAGTTCCACTAATTCTACAGTGGCCATTCTATAAGGGATATTTGATATGGGTCATGAACAAGGAATTATGTCTATGGAAAACACAATTTACCGCTCTGGAGGTTGTCCAGGTAAATCTTCTTGAAAGACATCAATATACTCTTGAACAATAGGTACATCTACTAATTGAAAATTATTTTCCTCACCCATAGATATTTCATTCTATTCCTCCCTAATAATTGAATTTTGTTGAGCTACTGTGGTTGGATCTAGATAAGAATCATTTGGTGATGATTCTGCTCTAATGATAAGGTGTTCTTTATCAGCGTCATCAGAAATCGTAACTAACTTATTCATAGAATAATTTTTTGCATCATGATCTGAAAGCCAAAACATACCGATAATTATATCAAATTCAATCATGGGTATGATGATAAGATCACCAGATAAAGAACATTTATACGCCCCAATGGGAACAGATTGACAGAACTTTGTAGCAATGATACTTCTCTTAGGAGTTATGACTGACAACTACCTTGTTAATTCAAATTGGATATTTCTAATTTTCATAGAAAACAAGGTAGATAAGAAACAATTTGATGATACAAAATCAAATAATTCATTGTCTAAGCTTGATGAAACAATCAATGTACCTGCGAACACGTTACGCGGAACTTCAACCTCTGCAGTTGTGATCGTATATGCTTATCCTTGCTCCCTTGGACTCTTCTATTACATATTTCCTTGAGGTTTTGGAAAATTATTAGCATAGTGCCCCATATCCTAACAATTATATCATCAAACATCATTGAATTAATTCATTCTTTTGCAATCACCAGTAAGATAGCCTTTTTAACACATTTGTAGCATACTCCTTTCCTTTTTAAACACACGCCAAGGTGTTTCCTTCCAGAATTGTCAAATGGTGTAGATTCAACTCTTCTCTTATTCCCTATTTTCTTATTTCATTTACCATGGTTTTGAGAAGACCTCTTATTTTATTTATTTCCCTTACTATCATAAGACATAAATAATTCTTTTTCAGTCTTGATAGCACATGAAACATTTTCCTCATATGATTAAAATTTTTTGGAGACCAGTGCATGCCGAAGGAATGACTCCAGGCCATCAAAGAATTGATCGATTTTTCTCCTTGGATTTCATATTTTGTCCACAACATGTCTTTACATCCTTGTAATGTTGGATTCATACTTTGAAACATTTTCATCCTCCTTTTGCCTCAGATTCATGAATTTCCACTCAATATATGCTCTTTGTTCATAAGGGAAATATTTTTCTAAGAAGATTTTCTTAAAATCACTCCATTCCATATCTTCTATTTCTTCCACCTCCTTTGTGTTTTTGATTAATGACCACCATTGATCTGCATCTCCCGATAGACGATATACTTCCATGACAACCTCCTCTCATTCATTACATACAAAATGGAGAAATATCTTCTCATGGGAACATATCCTCTACTCTACTACAAAAGCGTTTTTAGTCCCATTAAACGATTGAGGTTGTTTTCTCATAAAGAGATATAGCGTAGCTCCTCCATGTGATGGATCCGGATGCTCCATACAGGTAAGTTTATTATTCATAACCTGAGAATATTGTCCTAGTATATTTATCAGTTTCTTAGCACCAGTCGCAACACCAGAGACAACATCATTATCTTGCATCGGAGGAAAATCCCAACAAGGGACACGTGTGTTTGTGAAGTTTCAAATCCTTAAACATGGATCCATCTCTAGATAATGGAATACACTATATTAGGTTATGAATCATAATGTATAATCTTAACTTAAAAGAATACATAGAAAGAAATTGAGATCCTACGAATGGATAATCCCATATTCACAAATATGGTTCCTTTGAGGAATATTTTACATTTAAATCCTTCATAATGTCTTGTAATGAAAATGTGAATTATCCAAAGAATATCCCCCAGGACTGCCATAACCATGAGTCCAGCGATTCTCATTGTTCTGCACCAGTTCCCATTCGAGTCTAGCTCAAAGCGATGTTTTCGGGTTTTACCCCTAGATTCATCTGTGCCAGAGCCACCTCTACATGCTCGTATCCAGACATAGATGTATTTTTTGAAAGATCCACGTAATATATTCCTTACCAAAATACCAGGAAATTATTGTATGTATATCCTCAATGGATAACTTTGGGACTCTTCCCTAATTCTATGTTTTCTAAATCTAGTTTCCATGTATTCTAATAAACTTCCTCTGATACCAACTTTAAACACCAGACCCCAGTTGCCCGGAGCTAGTGCCTTGTATGATTACATTGGCACACATTCAAGGAATATGAATCTAGAAAGACTGATTAGTTTTGTATTATTGGAAAGAAGATACATACATAAGTACAATATTACAACTTGAAGAAAATACAACATGAAAACTCGTTAGACAACATCCATAACTCCTAGGTTATTTCAGCATGCCATTCATAATAAACATCTTCATGTCCTGAAAAAATGATTCATAAGAAATGGGTGAGCTCAAATTCTCATTAATAGTAAGCAATACCGAAGATTTTATTATAAAGATAAGACATGGTGCATAATTTAGAACACATGCTTTTAATAATAAATTGAACACATTATGGCAGGAAAATGAGCTGATTAAATAATGCCATAATAAAACATAATCATGGGTATTCTACTAATATAATAACCACATGAAATATGAATAGATGATCCCATAATGATGGAATGCATAATTACATACACTCTGAAACATTTTTTCAAGGGCTCGGCCAGGACGTCTAATGATAAGGCCTCGGCCAAAATCCATATCACATTGGGAAAGGCCTTGGCCAATTAAACGTTTATTTGTCTTATGAGACCTACTGATGCATCTAGGGGATATAGTGGGTTGAACCCATCACATAATAAGTCCAATGCATTCCTCTTATGAGAGGGGATAAATATAAATAACATATACATTCATATTTAAACTATCATATAAAATGTAACAATCTTTCCCCAATTATTGAACATAAACACTAACCATTCAGAATAATATGGTGAATGGTTTTAGGATAGATCATCCACAATAATGTTAGTCATAAACCATTCAATAAAATATTCTATATGAAATCATAAATGATTAACCCCAACAATATATAACAATTAACAAGAGTGTTGAATCAAATGAGAATCATCTTCTATAATCATTAATCAATTCTTGTGATAAATACTCTTTTATGTTGAAAAGAAGAGTTATTTTTGAATAATATTTGTATAAAACCAGAAGTGAACTAAGAAATTATTTCATGATAAAATTATTTTTTTTAAAAGTAAAATAGTTTCCAAAAGTAGATTTTATCTTTCCTTTGAAAATAGATATGAATTTGAGAAATTCCCTTGTATCGAGCTCTTATTTTTGGAAATAGATTTGAGAGCTTCTTTTAAAACATCTAACTATCAAGAAAAAAGGCACGGAATATGGTTGGTGTACATATATAGAATACTCACAATGTACTTATGAATAGTACATAAGAGTACATAATAATTTCTTCGAGGAAATTAGACAATAAAAGTAACCCGAATGAAAATGGTTGTTCGGGTGAAAAAACCCATACCTTAACTCTGATCGTGTTCCAATCTTGTAATTAAGTTCCTAGAATATGAAATTATACTTATTAATAACTTATTTCAGAACCTATTATACATTTATTTAGTTTATCAAAATTCTGGTTAGATCATTTATGTAATTATTGATTAGTTATTGTATTGACTCTTGTCGTATTAGAGTGTTCGCTTCCCTTATATTCATATTCGGTTCACTTGATTTTATGTAATGAAGTGAAATGGATGTAAATATATAGAATTGAAATTATATATTATTTATGAACATAAATAGGTTTTATTTTTCATTTATATAACTTGGTTACATGGAACTAGGATGAATTATGATATAGAACTTTTATGTTAATTGTTTCGGTCAATTTGTGGGTTTTGATTACAACAAACTCATTTTTATTAATAACCTAATACCAATTGAAAAAAAGAATTACAGAATATTAAATAGGTGATATTATATATAAAAATTTGGTTCAACCATAACAATAATGTTTTCATGACCAGAATCTTGAATGATAATAGAAATCAAAAGTCCATCGCCCTTGAATGTGTAAAATTTACACATCTCTGATGGTGTTTTCTTCTACTAGTATAAAACAAGGAAAAAGGGGGAGATGATGATAAAATATTACATTATCATGAAAACATTCCAGTACATATCAGGTACTGGAGTCATCACAAAATTTGGATAAGAGAGGTAATATAAAAAGAAAACAAATGAACTTGAAAGGAAAGAAAAAGAATTGAAAAGAGGAATTTACATCTTGAACAATACTTCCTTGAGAACCTCCTTAAAGTAGAGTTTTGGTATTTTAATAAGACCTATGTTTTCTAGACGTGGGAGAGGAGGTTTGGAAGGTATTTGGCCATAATTTGGGGAAGGCACAAGGCTTGAGATTAGTGATTTTAAGAGGGGTGAGAGGGGGTTTTTATAGTGGAGGAGAGAGGGGATTTATTAATATCAAACTCATTAGTTTATTATTTCATAACAAGACATGTAATAGTAATTATTACATGACCAAGAATAGTATTTTATCATGTCAATTCGGATTAATGGTGGTGGCATCATCCATGATTCTAGGAATAGTCTTTTTAGCTTATAATGTATATATACAATAAATTACCGTATTTTACTATTCATCAAAAAATAATTTATTTCATAAAAATCCAAAAAATTCACCCTAACCATTTTTCAACGTGTAAAATCCAAAAATGATGTCCATTTTTAAAAAATAATTTTATATATATTATTAATTTAATATTTAATTAAAACTATAATTTATTATCAAAAATCAGTTTTAAAACATTCATTAACTTATTCTAAAATATAGTTATATCAAACTTTCAACTTGAATGATATTTATATATTATCATATGTAAGGTTAATATTCATTAGGTTATATCACTATTCGTAACTGTATGTAACTATTCATAAGGGTTGGTTACTATTCACCAAAAATTATGTTTTTCTTATTGGACTGAAAATAACTTACTGATCACAACTTTGTGTGTTGGAATTTTGAAATTCACATCACAGAAGTGATAAACATATGTTTTAAGGGTCCTATATCACATAGTAGTTTATGTTATTATGACACATTTATATGAAATTAATTTCCTTTAAAAAATATCGGGTCATTACAGAATCCTCAATGAAAGAGGAAGTGGAAGAATAAAACAATTTGAATGTGGTGAATAAATATTTACCTCTTCTTCGGGTTCTTCCATTTGATTTGATAAAAAAGGCTCAATAACATGGCTTTCTGACCAAAGAAAAGCCTCTAGGATGAATGGAGAACAGTTTGGAGGATATTTGGGTAGGGGTTCGCTGATCAAAATGGCTTTGGTGGTGTGAAATTAAGAGAAGGGAAAGTACCCCTTTATAAGAGAGGTGAGGGTCACATTAGAAAAATCATGAAATATTATTTTATTATAAAATCATTTTCGGTTTCCAATGGATCCAAAATGATTTATTTAAAAGATAATATGTGTATGGGTCTAAAAACTCCCAACCAATAGGTTATCAACTGGTTCAGGTCACCATATTAACCTCATCATCTAGATTTAACTCTTAGCTAAATAGTTTGACATTTACCATGTCTCTTTGTATTTTTATGTTATATGGTTCATAAACATACTATAAATAGCCAAGAGACCCCAAATGGTTCATTATTAATATATAAAACGTTATCTAAGTCATTTTTATGGTCTGTATATTTTTAGGAATATTATATAAATTGATAATATATTATTAGTTATATAAACTCAATTTTTTCAATTTTGACACAATTTAGTATTTGGTTTTTGTGAAACTCATAACAACATGATTAGTTAGAAAAAACATTATTTAATCAACTATAACATGTCATATTAACCTAGAAAATTACTTTAATTCATCAAAAGTTCCAAATTACCTTTATTTAGATATTTATAATGTCAATTATTTTAATCATTCATTAATAATGTAATTACTGAATAATTATTGTTTCATAAATAAAATAAATTATTTAATGTCTAAAAATTATAAATAAAATACCATTATGTAGGAAATAATTATAGATTTCTAATTAATATTTATATTAGAATTTATCTTATGTATTGACAAATATTAAAAATGGTTTAGTTATTAAACATTGATTTTAAATTATTTAACTCTTCTTTAAATAAAATAATAATAAATGTCCTAATGGAATCTAAGTAAACAAAAGGGGATCATATTTTATTCTTAAGAATGTATTGGTATAATTTTAATTATCCAACAGAATTAGGACATCTGTTATGGTAATAACGATATCATTTTTACCATTAATTACCCTATTTACTTTTAACGTTGGTAAATAAAAGTCAAAAGATAATATAAAAAAATTATTTTAATCTTATTGAACCACATTTTACTTACTGATATTAACTATTTATCATAGATTTTTGAAATTATACTCACATAATAGATAAGTTATGTTTTATGAAAATTTTAAAATGCTCTTCAAAGTTGGGTAAAAGATTGTAAAAAGTTCAATAACATTTTTATATATCTAATCTTTTTATAAAATGAATCCAATGAATTAAATTGAACATATATAGGTATTATGTATCTATTTTTATGTAAAATAAATTTAAAAGAAAATAAATATTTTTTTAATGAAAAATTTGGTTTTAACTAATAACATAGTGTTTTTCACTATTCATCAAAAATTAAATGTTTTCAGAAAAATACCAAAAATTCACTAAAAGATAATTTGGATATTCTGATTTCAAAAATTCTGTCCATTTTCAAAAATAATTTTTTTAAAATTTCATAAGTTGGGTATTTCTATTCATAATGGCTAGTTTGATTGGTCGCGGTGTGTTAGAGTCTCGAAGATGCATACAATGCAAACAATTGAATTATTCAAAGGCTAAAATATTGTGGAAGCTTGGGGTGTTACATCCTCTCTACATTTCAACAAACTAGAGTAATGGATCTCATAGATGAAACAATATCACATATATAGGCCCTATCCAAATCCTATCCAACCAAACTGGAGTCCATCCCCATGTTACCACCCACGAACACATTGGTCCTCCCACAAAAATGAGTTGTCCTTCCTTAACAAGTCACCCCAAGTAAAAAATGTTGAACATTATCCACCATATGTGAAATGAATGGAATCAACACATTTTCATCTCCCCCATTAATCATTCTAGCATATATGAGAAATAATAATTGAAAATGGAGTATTTAGCCCAAACACTAAAGTCATAGTAAGTCGAATGACAGATGTTGTTCACATTACCATAAGATGAGTTCCATAGGATCGATTGATTTTTGTACAGATATATGATGGTGGTGGATGTTTTGGAACCTTTCTAAGGGTTCAAAGTGAATCCATCCATGTCACTTCTAGGTTCCCTCCTCTATACATCTACACAATATATAGGAGATCCATTTTTGAATGGGATATCTCCTTTAGATAGTAAGAACCCTTCTATGTCATAGATGAGTTATGTTGCCCTCACACATGAAGAAGTGGTAAAAACATCAACCTATATGGATGTGGTGATATGTTTGGTACCCCATGATGATATATCAGGATTTACATAGAATAAATGGCTCACATGGTGACTCCAATACTTATCTTTTATATGTTGAACTGATATATTACAATGCCATATCCTATCACTAGGCTGGTGCCAATAAATGTTTGGTCTGACCATGAACATGACCCTTCCTCAGAGTAAGATGGTATGTGGGAGGCTCTGGACACTAATCACCTTTCAGTAGTGCTTTGGTACCATGTAACATCAAACATATACATCTTGGTGTCTCTTATTAAAGTATTGACTTTGTGTTTCTACATGATCTACTGGGCAGTGTTCCACCATCTATGTGATCATCAGTTTTCCTACCTAGTAAACATGGAGCCAGTAAAGTCTTTCAATCAGTAGTGCTAAATGGTTACACGGGACGCACTATTAATTGATTAGTCTCATGATTCATCTAGATACTAGAAGTTACTACAATAGGGATGACGCAATAGCCTAGATGTTCTCTATCATTTTATGGAAGAACCATCTTGGAATGTTAATATCATTGTATTGGGATGGTATTCTACTCTCCACTTCATCAATAGCTTGCAATAGCCACACCCACCCACTAGTGATGATTTTTCAAATATGGGTAACACTATGTTAAAACAATTCCTTATATTCCCATGATTAGGGTCTCTTGTGTATGTATATATACAATAAACCATGAATATGGGTTTTCTCATTATGAGACAAACCTTTAGTCTGTGATTGTTTCTCATCACTTAAGAAAGGAACATGGCTTGGGGGGTACCTACAATGATACATTAGAAACCATTCGACATATAAAAAGGTAAAGGGGAATGTTTAACCCTATAATACATTTGTGTATTCCCCATACATAGTTCCTGAGCCAACAATGGTCCCCTTTCTCCTAGATCATACAATGAAAATAAAAATATTCACACTATTTTCATTGTTGTTCACCAAACCAAATTTTCACAATGGTAGACAAGACATAATTTCTCCTCTAGAAGGGAAAATTCACTCCTTAGAAACCTTCCCCCAGTTTTTATCATTTTCCAAACAAAATATTTGATCCATGAGTATATGGAATGTTACAGAGGTATGAGTCCCCAAAACATCACAAGCAGTGTTATTACCCACATTGGGAAACAGACCTTGCTACTCCTGAATTTGATGACCCCACCACCTGAATTGATGAGCCTTCCAAAGAAATTTTTATTAAGGATCCTCTCTATGATTGATAAAAATTATTATTTTTTACGTTGTCCACTCTCTCCACTATCCTCACATCATTGAATTTATGACATTTGGTGATCATACCTGAAGTAAAATCATTCTCGGCATGGGTCAAAGAAATATTATCACCCCTAAATGTTGGGAACCCCATATTAACCATGTTCAATGGTACGAGTAATTTACTACATTATTTAGTCCACTACATCTCAATATGAGGACCATTATTAGGAACCCCAAAATAGTATGAGGCTTCCATGTTTCGTTATTTTGTATAGCCCCTGGAAGGACCTACGTTTATGTGGTATAGCTAGTATCTTAAAGTGGTCATCACTAGTAGAAAATTCCTTTTAAAAAATCCAATACAATTTCATATTTATCACATTCTTTAGTAGTATTATTGAACTATTCAAGTGTAACAAAATTCATAATGAAGAAATGTCACTTTTTGCAGTGGAAATGTCTCACATTATTACTTGACTTGATTATTCCTCAACAGAAGCTACTAACAATACGGATGTGGAATTTTAAGACTGAAATTGTACCTACCATTTTCAGTCAGAATATCCTAGATCAGTTCTAATAAATTTTTGATATGGTTGAGCATCGGGAAGAGTATATTTATTATTAAAAATAGGCTCATTCATTGAAACATCCTAATCCCATTAGAAGGACTACAAATGTAGAAATTGTTTCCACCATAAACATAGATCCCCCCATAAATAATGATTTATTATCCCCTTTAACTAAATATCATCACTATTTTCATAATCCTTAGAAATTGCATCCTCACCTAATGTAAAACCATCAAGTGAAACCACACTAGATATAATTTCCCAAAAGGGAAAATGTGGCTCTATCCCCTCATGATTCATAGACCCAAAATGTTCCCTTAATAGATGTAAAGAAAAAACTAATTCCATAGGTATTTTTATATCATTTTATATTTCATATGTTTTTATGAGAATGGATTCTTAAGCTTCCATACATCAAGAATCTCGTAGAATCCACACACACTTTTTAACTTGGACATTATTTGTACTGTAATATCCTCCAATTTACCATCCAATAAATATATATTTTCAAAAATTATATCTAGTTCAAGGAGTATTGGGGTTTTCTCTGGTTGGGGGAAATCTCAACATAGGTATCACATAACGCATCTAGTATAGGTAGTGATAACAATGACTCAATTGAATGGAAAAAGTCCTACATCCATGAGGTAATGATTTATGACAGTTGGATGGATTGTAGAGTATTCTTTCTCACCCAAAGAATCGGATAACTTTTCTTATGATGGGAAGATCATCATATGGTCATTGTGTATTACTTGATCACTTCTTCTTCATCTACATCACAACCTTCGGAATCTGAGAAATCAATGAATCAATGGTGAAAGGGAAATAAGATTCTCCACCCAATATTGTATCCTTCTCACACTCTAATTTATTTCATGCCTCTAGAGTTGAGAACCTCCCCCATGATCATCTCAGCACCGGATGAACTCACTGATGATGTGAAGGTCTACACTTATATTATTTTAATTTTTTTATTGGGCTAAATCAAGATGACTAATGATGTGGAATTCCATACAAACACCCTAAATATCTCTATCTTATGTTTCCCAAGAAAATATCAAGGACATTCAAATTGGTAGGATCCGGAATATTCCCCGGACCAAGCCATTCATTCCACTCACAATATAAATTTTTTTGATTCAAATACTAGTAGGCACTACATTCAAACCCTATGACATATGTTACACCTCCATAACAAATAGTTATAGTTGATCTTGTAGATACTCTATAAACATGTTTTGAATGGATGCGTACATCTAGAGAAACCCCTCATGAAACCAATATTAACAAAAAAATAGCTCACATAGGTTTATCTAGTCAGCATCAGGATATTTCAAGTACAAAAAAGACCCAGCGGTACCCCTAGTAGTATCGATTGTACCCCTCGACATATATTTATCCGATTTCGGAAGAAATGTTTTTTTAATGGTTATTAATTATGTTTAAGCACATCATTCTCATATATTAAGGGATCATGAACCTTGATTCCCATCTCCTATTAAGATAAATATAGGAATACCTTATAGAAACCTTCAAAGTCCACATCCATCTTGATACAGAGGTTTTTACACTAGTGTCATACTAAGAAGATGAGGTTTATTGAGAGGAAATATATGTCATCATATCACTATCTAGATTATATTTGGGTTTCCTTATCCATTATACAATTTGACCACTATATATCATAGAATAATTCAATGGCGTGGAATTCTACAACTGTCTCGTAGACTTATGTTATATAATTAACATTATAACATCCTAGTTTCTCCATAGGCTAGGACTAAACGAATCATATTATCATCACAATAACCTGAATTGTTTGGGTGATGATAGGAAATAGAAGAATCAATGTTGATTTTTTGGATTGAAGACCAAGTTTTTAATGTTGATATCAATCAATGAATTAGTTTTAGTGTTTTTAGATATAGCCAAAAATGTGTCATTGGTTAGAACATTGCTTAATTTCAATGTGGTAGTATCTTATTTGTATAACAAGTCCCTCAAGTATTACCTCAATTGTTATATAGGGGTACACTAGGGTGATATGTTTCCATTAAACACCAGTTAAGTCAAATATATTTATTTTGGATACATAATGGGAAATGAAAATTAGATTTGGAACTATGAGATTGAACATACCCATGATCTAATTGCCACAATAGAGAATCCATGGGCAGACATAGATGAACATTTTTTTCTACTGGTTTATCAAATGGAGCCTACATTATTGGATCTTGGATGGTTCTTTTTCATCTCTAATATTAAGGGTTTTAGCATCCCAAAAAAATGACTGTGCACAAATAACCTCATACATCAACACAAAACAAGCCCAATTAGTACCATAATCCCCTACATCTATGATGTATAGAGATTTTTCATGATGGACACTATTTCACAGAACTCTCGCATATTCCATAATGAATTTTTGGTTCATTAGTAGTTGAATCGTCACCATTTCTCAAAAATCCAGAATTGACCCTGCATTTAGAGGATCTATAGAAATAGTTTTAAATTATTTATACATATATTTTTAGTAGATAAATAACACCTAAGGGGTGATTATGTGTCCACCAAATAAGGCACAGATTTTTTCCCTATGTAATGTGACCTAGATGAACCACTTTCTCTTAATTATTCTTCATTCTTGGATAATGATTATTATTTTTAGGTCCCTCATACCTCATTTTGAAAAGGTGTATCCCAAAAAATAGATGTGATAATTCATGAGATCCTTATAATTGAGTATATTAAAAGCCATACAATAATGTGTACATTTATTTCTCAAGAGTAGAAGCAACATTATGTGATTTACTAAATTATAATTGTTATGCCTTTTCTTGGAGATTCGATGACATGAATAATAGAGAGGCTTTGGAAAAAATCCACTATCATGTCTACCAAATGATTCATATTGTGTTTAAGGAACCTCCCATAATATTCAAACATCTCATGGTTCTATGGTCACGGTTGAGGTTGAAAATCAAACAAAATCGATCGTTTAAAGGGGATTTGATTAAGCAAGATGGATTTCAAAATTCATCATAGTTTTGGAGAAGAAAATTCATATAAAAGTGAGAATTGAATTGAGGGGCCTCAACCTATATAATTGGCCGGATTATTTCCACATCTAACAAATGATATATTGATTGATTCTATTGATGGATTCCTATAAATCTCATTTATGGATTGATATTCTTGGTACGACTAGATTCATATGTATATTATGGATGAAGAGTCCACCACATTAAGGGTTACCCAAGGTACTATCTCCTATAAGAAGATTCCCATCAGTATAATGATTTATATATTAAATTCTAGTCACTATATGCCTCAAATATTCAAACAGATTCTTCTGCCATGGGTGGAATGCTACCAGGATGACATGGTGGTCAATACCTCCATGGTCATGATCATATTAGGTTCCTTCATAAGGTGTTAGACTTCATATATTGTGTAATTTTAAGACGATATCCTTGAATTGAATATTCATGGTTATCTATGGGATGTTTCTTATCTTAATAGTGAGATATATAGCCATTGAGATCATCCCTAGGAAGAAACATTACATCATCTAGATGCCACCAATAAGAAACCCTTATGAGTTATCAGACCTCTAAAGATGTATATCCTATATACAACGATTCATCAAAAATCTTTCATGAAAGTGTTATATAACATCATGGATCGTAAATAAAGGTACCATCTAAAATTGGGATGTGGATTCTAGATAACCTTTATAAATTCAAATTGTAACTTCTACGACCAAGGTTTCTAATGGTAGTTATCTTTGGGAAGCATTTGATCATATATCTTACCACCCTAGAAAGGTCCCTCGGTTCCCTTCATACATAGAATAATATTATGGTATGAGATAACACATTATAATATATTAGTCTCATGATCCTTAATATGAAGAATAGATAATCCCGTTTGGAGAATATTTTTCATGTTTTGGTTTTTTCTATTTAGAAGATACAACATATTCTCTAGGTTATTAATAGACATCTACTATCATGAGTGAGGCCATAGAAGTATATCCAAAAACTCCTGATGCTGGCAGAATGAAATTCAGGATGTATAATGATCCATCATTAGTTTTACAACATTTTAGTTCTATAGAAGGCCAAAAAGGGATAGGCATTAGATGATTTCTTCATCGTCCATCCAAAACCTCAGGAACTGCCCCATGATATTATTTATCTAGATGTGTATATACACATAGTGGATTATTATATGCCATTTTGGGAGATTAAAATTGATGTTTCTCCCTGGAGCATAATCAGTAGGAGTCCCAATGACCCAATGAGAAATAGATTAGTTCATGGGATCAACTTCATAACTCCTACAAAAGTTGTTCTACCATACCCATTCTTGCATTCTTATGGTTTCTCTAACAATGTGGAAGATTATCAGTCTCTCATTATAAGTATCCAACTTTGTCCACCGAAAAATGTCGCCCTCTAGATTATGAAGGGTTATTCTAACTTATTTATCACATTGTTTAATGGTTTTGTACATCATCAACAATCTAGGGGATGTTCCTAAATTTGAGTTCACTTGTCAGCTAATGGTGTAGTTCTGTGCTCATCTAGAAGTGACTCAAGTACCCCTCTTGTCAACATGCAAAAACGTTCTCCATGTAGAGGAGGCCTAAAATATATAAGTCTCTCTGTAGTCATTGTTTTATGGAATGTTCCTATAATTAATTTAAGGAAATTAAATTACCTAGGTTAAGATAGAATTCCATGATAGATCAGGTGATTCCCATAAGGTTGGATTAATGATCTCTCGCAAGATCCAGAGACTAGGATACTTCATGACCACCATTGTATAGGACTTCATTAATTATGACAAGAGGATTAATGTCTGTCTAATTAATTCAAACATTGTTCACCGACCAAAAGTTATCCTCCAAATCACATTGTACAAATTGACATTTATTTATGGGTTTTCAATGTTCCAGGTCCATATCTCACATGTGTAAATCCATTTAATTGCAATAGATTTCATCAATTCTGGGGAAAAACTGATTCCACTTAAGGAATTTTAGTCGTGATCCATGACTGAGGTCATGTTCAAACACATCATTCATAGATTTATATTTATACTTTCTATTCTAACAGATTATGTCACTGACTTATGAGCTAGTGATCTGGATAGATTGTATACCCATTATAATACCTGGTTAAACCATACATTCTACTATCCTACCCAAAAAATCGATATATTGAGGAGTTAAAAACAGAACCTCACTAAAGTTATATAGAATATGGTGGAATAGAACCTTATTATTTGGTGGGAAAGATGACCAAATGGACTCTAGAATTATTGGAAAACATCATGAAATTCATCCCAAATGATCACATACACCCATTGTTTGTAACAATGGTAGTACTTCCCATTGAGATTTAGTTTCCAATACTCTATGAAACACTCAAAGTCTACATCAAGTGATAGAAAATGGTAGATATATATCCTTATATTATAGAACCCCTAGAAATAAATATTCTTCTAATCCTTCATAATTGAGAGAGGCAGAAGAACATTAAATAGTGTGAGTTCAACCAGAAGGTTAACATCACATTCTTTTTATAAGGTGGCCTACTATAAGATATGAGAACAACAAAGATACTTAGTATGAATCCACTAAATTTATAGCCCATGATGGAAGGACAATACATCATTCTGAATTTTTATTCCAATGGTGAAATGAATTTGATCACCATGGATGGAGAGAACATCATTCCTCCCACTAAATACATGTTCCTCAAGAAATACATCACATTAGGATAAATTTGATTAAAAATTGGCATCTTTAAATAACGATCCCATGTATAAGAATCCAAATATTAAACTCCATGAATTCATTTACAATACTGTTTTGATGGGAATCAAGCATCCTTTGGCTCCATTCAAACTATGTTTTTTATTCTGATATACTAATAAAATAGTGTAGATATTCACATTGGATGGTCTGACCATTATGACCACAATCTATGATCCTGGGGTATCAAATCGAGGACCGTAATTTAAGAGGATATGGTTTAAAAATATGACCATAAACTATTCATCACAGAGTAAAATTTATACTACCATAAAAAATGAGTCCAAATACATGAATTATGCCTATAAACTATGAAACAATTTACCATGGGAATATATTGTGCAGTGTTGGGCCCTCATTGGACTCTATTCATGTTGGGATACTCACTCTACCCTTGTAGAAATATCATTATGTAAAAATTACCCCTCTAGTCTATGTGAAATGATATTAAATTTTTTGATGTAGGTATAACCATTATGAACATAATTTATTTTTAGTCCCTATACTCTAAATTATAAAAATTTAAATTATGATGTCTTACAATATCAACATTAGATGATAATGTGTGTTCAAACATCTGTTGAATCTATGACTCCTCGTAATAGGATATGATCTTTTCCACATGTGAAACATGGATTCCTCATATGATATTTATGGGATGGAAATAAAACATTACCCCTACCTCAAATATCTTCTTTTCCCTAATATTCATGGGAGGCCTCAATTCCCATTCTAGAGGGGATTTCCCTTACCAATGTGTGTATTCTACAAAACCACGTTCTAGTACTATATATGGTATGATTCTTAAACTGTTGAGAAATGTATCAACACATATAATATTATTCCCCAGGAAAAAAAATGTTTATCAACCCTTTTACTATTTGGCTTCCATTTATAGTCCAAGAATCAAGACTGAAATTTAGTTTCCACCCTTTTATTTGTCCAAGATTTAAAACCATAAAATATGTATTATTTACTTCTTGGTACTACTATCATAAGAATGATTCTTTTGGTACCATTCACATTTGGTTTTACCTTCTTAATTTTTCTCATATTTCGTTGGAACAAACATTCTCCCCTTAGACCAAGAAGCTATAAATTAAACATTTTACCATGGACTGTAACATAAAACCTATAAATTATATGAAATAGTCTTCAGAAATGATTCACATAGTTCAAGGACTCCTTGAATCCATTCACACATGGTCATACCTCTTGCGCCACAATAAGATCCCTTAAGCCCCACTCCCATGTTCCATGAATCATTATGAACCTAAACTATATGAATCCAATAAGTACATATGTCTTGATTCTCATTCTCATGGGATATGTAGTGATTCTTAGTAATTACATGTTTTGGGATTTACAAAACAATCACCATAAAATAACATATTATTTGGGGTTTTATCTACCTAATATGATACTATGGGCCTCATTTCTCATTAAAATTCACATTTTTGTTATTTGACCCATCAATATGTAGAGTTTCCCTCCTAGCCAATTATTGGGAAGAAAATAAAAAATAGTTTAATTCATGACATCCCATACATTCTTAGTACATGATGTTATAATATTATATTACCCCACAAAAGACTGTGATAACTCTTAATGAGAGATGATTGTCCATTTATCAGGATAGGATGCCTCATTTGACAAATAAGGGATGAAAAAGGAAACTTAAAAAAATGTTGTTAAAATGTATCCTTACCAAGGTGGTATTTCTATGCTTGGTAACATCATATTAGAGGAATCAATATCATCTAATGAGAGGGTATCCCCAATTGTGTTAGTTTCCTTCCATGTTGTGTTCTAGAACTATGTGCATCTTGATTCCGATCCTTATAGGATACTTAGTGACACAAAGAAATCGTATGAAGGGTCTATCCCCATTTTTTGTATCGTTGTGGGGTCGTTTCATCACCAATGCCTTGATATCATCACACAGTATGGTATTCAAAGCATCATCTGGTAGAGAGACACCTTGACCCATATTCCACATTAAAATGTAACTATTTATTCCACAAAAACCACTTTTTGGACACATATATTCTCATAATGGTCTATGAGTCATTATCATAATTTATTCTACATGCCCATATGTTTATAATGGCATCGGGCCTCTAGATAACTGAAAATTGGAAAATATATCCATTGTTTCACATCATACAAATTTGGGTGCCCATGGTTTGAAATCTATGACCTTAAACTAAGAACATATGGTCCAAGAAATGAAGAATGTAATATAAATTTTATTTCATTCAGGGTTGTATTATGCAGAATTAGGTGTCCTTATAAGACCCTCTAGTAATGTGAGGTTACCTTTTTTCGATTCCTTACATGTTTCTTAGATACACAACAGTCATTGGCCAAAACTATATGACCTTAAAATTGGAGTAGATACCAAGTCCAAACATTATGACTCTAAACTATGTACAAGACTCCTACGTAACGAGTTTTATAGTCATGGGTATTCATGGGCCTCCATTTATGATGGGATTGTCAAATTGACATGAAACACATGTCTCATAAAGTTTTTTCTTAGTCTATGATTCATGAACAAAATATGATATCAATTTTCCATGAATTATGGGCATACAAAATAATCCCCAGGTCCATATTTAATGAACATATAATAAAATACGTGGTGAAATCATCTGGTTAATATATTATGTGCATACAAGGTGTCTCCAGAATATTCTTTGTAGTAGTGCATCCAAGGAAACACATTCATGAAATTTCACAAATCCTTTTTACATGACATTAAATGGTTAAATATATCTTCCTAACCATATTATGTTAAACGTTTAATCAAATGTCCTCAACAAATATTGTTAAAATGTGTGTCCATATACCTCATTTTATGTCATTAAATTACATCATATATTATGGTTTCTCACATGAAACCCATCACTACTATGTTAGTCACCCACCATATCATTCATGTACATTAATTTGTATCCATCATCTGAGATGAAGATCTCCAAAAATATATACTTTATTTTTTAATAATTAATTACAACCCCACATTCATCAAGTTGTTGTTTCATATTTATAGATTTGACATAATCCTTTATAACAATCCATCAATTAAACTGCATGATTTTTTTTCCTCTCATTTGGAAGCTGATACTAATCCACTACTAAAGGGAACCACTAACATAATGGTGTTTCTCCACATTGTATCACCTACCTTCATGGACAAACACCCATAAATTCATTGGATGAAATCATGAGACAAGTTACTTATTTTCTAACATTTTTATTGGACAAATGACATTTGGATGTCCCTGTTATCGAAAAATGTTGTGGATGTTGTGTGTCGAACAAGGTCATCAATTATCCTTTATCACCATACAACTCCCCTTGTGTTTTATAATTTGGGAATTGTGATTCACACATTCCCATCCCATTTTTCTAGTAGAATTAGACTCTTGTAATATTATCCCATTTTAGTACTAGAGAATGTAAAAAATTCATGTTGGGTATTCCAAGCCCACATTCTTCATCTAAGTACCCTCTCGTCCAAAACTATCCCAATGGTTAGTCAATAATAGCAGTCCATTGAGTATTTGATGATTAATACTTATCTATGATATGATGATAAATCCTATGATTTTCCCAAGTTTGTCACATTGATCATGACTCACATGATGTTAGGAATTGGTAATTTTTTATTTCACAATGTTAATTGATGTCCATTTGTTGAATGAGATGAGAGAATAATATCCATTATTGCAAGACTAATTAAAATAATTACATCAATGATAGGAAATTTTAATAGAAATGTTGAGTCATGCCTCATGTCCTAGAAAAGTACCCTATAAATCCATCCTAGTGATTGAGACCTCCCTTTCTACCAGCCTACAGATTGTATCTTCATGGACCTACTATGGTCTCTCGGGATCATCTTCTTCATCATTATCCACATGATAATGCTCGTTATCCTTGATCATCACCCGATCCTATTTATATTTTAGAATATATATATATATATATATATATGATAACACATACATCAATTAATTATCAACCTCCTATAGCTAGTTTCTCAATTAGATCAAAACCACTTCTTGAGCATAATTGAAGCTAGTACACTTATTCTACCGATCCTCTAGATGTTTAATTTCATGGATCGCCCCTGGTTCTTCATGGTTCTTCTAGGATTCTAAATATTCTAGGAAATATTCAGAAATTTAATTCCTTCATGAACCCTCTAATACAGGATGTCACATTTAAGATAATAAGTTGAGGAAATATTCCCATCCACCAATTCCTAGGATGAACAACTAATTGATGATATGACCAGTGAGGCTCACAAAGTATGATTCATTATTTTTAGATATGAACAACTATATGTTATTAAAATAACTAAAATAAAATATGTGATTCATAAAATCAACATAAAAACCATATCCTTCAATTGCATTGATGGGTGAAAGAGCATACATTGGGAAATCTATGATAATTGTAATATCAGGGACGTTTTTTGGGATCCTCTCAGTCAGGATGGTCTCTAAATAAGGAGGATAATCATCTTCACGTGGAAAATCCTAAAAAGAATATCCTCCTCCAGCCTCATGTTCTCCCCCATTATTGGTGTCACCTATTATTGTTCCAGACTATTCCCAATGGAACACAGTGGGTTCATGTTGAATGAACAATTCTTTAGGGGTTAGTGAATCATATAGGGAAGAGACCATGGATTAACCATCAACAACCACATACTATGAATTTTACAGTTTCAGTCACTACATGAAATGGGATCATGTCATTCAATTTTATTAGAAAAGGACTGTTGATATCATGTAAGTGATATGGAATTATAGAGGCAGATAATCTGTAGGAATAGTCATAGAGTTTCATAAGGGTTTCCCCAAATAGAAGACCACATAACTCTAATCGGTACCTTGGAGGCTAAAAAATAACCTCTTAGGGATGGTTGAGTATAAACATATTTAAAACAGAAGAATCTGCAGATGTTAAACTCCATTAGTTGTTTCGAGGTCCTAGGTGAATGAAGATTATTAATTTCTAGGTTCTATCGGGATCCTTATGATATCACTACCTGAATGCATGGCTTCACCTGTAGTGGTTCTTGTAATTGAAATACTAGGGAATGGTCACCATTAAATGAAATGGATGGCACATCGCTCTAAGGTATCCATTGTAACCTCCCAAAATGACAAACTATATTCTTCCTCATTGGGAATAAGACTAAGGGTACACAAATAAGTTTCCAATAGAGATATGTCACTACATCTAGAATGGCCCACATTTCCATTTTATACATGATCTTGTATAATATGTTTTTTATTTAATACATCTGGACCAAAAAGATTGAGAACTAGAAGACACAAATAATTTAACATGATTACCTTGAGAAGGAAGACTACACCATTATTTGAGGTGAAATTTTCCTACTCTCTCAATGATTTTTTAATTGGTGTCTTACCCCCAATATTCCACATCACTAGAGCAATGTGTGTCCTCATCCACATATGGTTCCTCATAGGAGTAATAAATTGGTGGGGGTATCCTCACATCTGATCTCTCCACTAATCATTATGAAAATAGGTATTGTAAGAAGATAATATTCCCCTAGTTGGAATGGACATGTATCCATGGTCATTATGTACACCTTCCACTCACAAGAGTTATGCATGTCCATACTCTAGGAAAGCCTATCCAAGGGTAGCTCATCTTCATCCCATATCAGCATCTTCCATAAGTCCTTTTTCATCATTAATGCTGGCAATGGCCTTTAAGACGTCCATATCATGGGAAATAAAGGCTCAATGGCTTGTTATAATTGGTACTTTAGTTATATAATATGAGTATCTTTATCCCTCCTCATCCCTACAAGAATACCCATACATTCTCCTAAGAATGATTCATAGATGCATCCCTTTCATTGTGTGTGGTTGTAGAAGCATATTTTTTATCCCCAAAAATATCTCCAGCTTGAGCCACTCCCAACATCTGGATTTACCCTCAGAGAGCATCCCACCTATCTATGTGCATACCTTGAACCATTCCCAGGGGTGTAATCACCCATATGATCATCCATAAAATTATATTCATGTATTCTACCACCCAATAGTTTGTATATCCTATGGAGATTCTAGCAATAACATTGGTGGGAAGAAACATGATCATCCATCCAAATCATTCACCTTGCAGCATCCACCACAAATAAATAAGGATTTAATGATGGCTTAAATTAAAACTCCCATTTTTACTCACATCTCTAAATTATAGAGACATCCTAATTAATTGCTAAAGTGGGATGGTGTGTATC
This sequence comes from Viscum album, assembly GCA_963277665.1. Taxonomy (NCBI): domain Eukaryota; kingdom Viridiplantae; phylum Streptophyta; class Magnoliopsida; order Santalales; family Viscaceae; genus Viscum; species Viscum album. Next base: position 2,144,119,449 of record OY728132.1, read on the forward strand.
TTAGAAGATGTGGTTTTCAATCCATTCCACTAAAACTCCACTTGAGAGAGGATCGATATCCCACATTTTCACTATTTTTCACTACAGGGTATCCAAATTTTCACTAGTTTTTACTAGAGGATTGATATCCCACATTTTCACTAGTTTTCACTATAGTTACCCCATTCTGATTTTTAATCCCTAGAATCACCCTGGTAATATTTGTAATATTAGACCATTGACAGGCATTTGGGAATATAATGGAAGTCTAAAACTAATAGTCTCTATTGTGTTTCATGATCAAGCCAGATATGAACTTTAACATTAGAGAGAGACTCATATTCTTATCACTCTCTCCATGTGCCCTACTCGGATATAGAGCCAATCAATCCCATGTACCCCCAGGTTCACCATGTTGTCAATGACCATTGATTTCAACCCTCACTAGCAACCCTTGGGATAACGTAAATGTGTAAATAATTGGCTTAATGAAACTATATGCTAATGTATGTGGATAGAATATTTGTGTAGTGGACTAGTAGCTACAACTCATCAACCATGTTGAAGGCCCACCGCTCATATGATCCCTCTATCAGATTCAGTCAGTATCACCATGGATTACTCATTTGGTGTTCTTCAAGAGAGTTCATTGGTTATCCTTGAATATTCATATCCACATCCCACATCAATATAATTTCCTAAAATTTCATGAATTCTATATATTTTTAGGAGGGAATCATCACCATTTCATTCCTTAAATAATGTAAAAATATATTACACTTTCCATGAAGTCTCCTACATTTTTACCATTAATTTACCACTAGAAAATATAAATTATATTTTAACGCATATTGTGGGATTCCAACGATGCATCACACATCCCAGAAGATAATTACCACCTCTCGGTGTCGGAGGTAGAATGTGTTATCTTCGGGAGTCCAGTAGTTGGGGAGATCTAGAAGCAGCTCATGTTGATGGTACCAATGAAATTGGGATTCCTTGACTACTTTATATAAGATGAAATTAAATAAATCAACCCCATATTTCATGTAGTTGTACCTTACCCACTGTTCATATACACAAACATTAGTGATTTCACCTCCAAACAGAAATATTTTTCATTATTTCATTCATTGATTTCATCTCTTGTGGTTCTCTAGAATATGATATAATATCATCCCGAGAATTATTTGTCTTCTCGATTCACCAATATAAATATCTACATTAAACCATAGAATTTTAATGTTGATGTTTCCCAATGATCTACGGTAGGGTCTCCAGGAGTAGTAATGTTCTAGTGGGTGAGGCCATGTCCACATGCGAACCAAGAGTGTGCATGGTTGACATAGATTCCTGGGATGTTCACTTAATCCACAAATCTCAAATTCCCTAATGGATGATAGTTTATAAAAATGTATTTCATTATCTCAATGGTTAGTATGTTCAAATGAATCTAGTCATCCAGGATGACCATTTATTTCTAGTAAATATCATTATTTCCTGCCATTATGGCCATATGGTTGGTGACAAATACTTAGATCTAATCATTACAAGGATTATTGAAAATTTTTAGTGAATTTGGACGTACAATGGTAGATGAACATATGTGTAATTTTTTGGGGCATAAAGCAAGATATGGAATGAATCGCTGGAGACATGTGCGTAAAATTTCCCCACTATTATTGATATAGGTGCTAAGCAGGTCGAAATGCATGAATGATGAAGAAGAAAGATCATATTTTTATCACAAATGATTTCCATGAATGAGTGTGGGGGATTATCATTTGATATTTCAAGGTGTTAATCAAGGTAACCCTTCACATTTTTATTAGTGATGATCAATAATATTAGGAATCACACAATTCTGGTTTCATGTCTCAATATAAATGTTGCGTGTATTGATGGAAATGGACCACTCTCTTCAATGTTACACACATTTCATATTCATATAGATCCAAGAAAGCTTAGATTTCTAGTAGAGAAATTTGTTGGTTCAAAAATCCCTTCATGGTAATCTCACAACAATTTTGGTCAAACTAGGGTAACTATAAACCCTAATGTACAACTCTATGTCTGATAAATAGGTCGCACAAAAATTTTGGTTTGCTCTTTGAAATTTTCACATCTACATGAAACATGCATCTTCACGAATGGCGATGTATAATTACATTTATCGTACACATTATTTGGAAATTACAGTGTTTGTGAAGAACAATATAACCTTTTTTTATTTAATAAGGAAGTATTCCATGATAACTCACACACATATATCACATTTTAATGAAAAATAAAATGGAAATATATAGGTGTATCAAAATAAAACTCCATATAAAATGAAAAATTAGAACACAAATCTAGTTTCCCAACCATAGGGCTTCAGACATTATTTCTAGATTTTGTTTATAAATAAAATATCACACAGATCTTTTGGAATTATCTCTAGATGATGATGGGATTCTATGTTGTGCATAACCCCCAAACATCCTTGACAACATGAAAACACTTCCAACATGGAACCTCAGTGTATGAGATTTTATCGATTGTGCTACAATGTTCTTAGATATGACTTGGCCTACTATTGATATATCTGCACCCAACTATCCCATTTGATTTTAATTTGGATGAAAATAATTGGTATGGTTGAAACTATGTTCTCTGAAAAACATCAATACATATGTGTTACTATTACTCTTGACACCATATGTTTATAATTTGATAGATCCCTTGTTGTCAGAAATTTTGTAAGAAACCAATCTCAATTTTATGAAACAATTTCTGGACCACCTACATTATCTTCCATATACCTCTATTGAATCTATTGCCCTTCTTTTTAAAAAAAATAATGTGCACTCAAATACATTATTCATAATTTAATGAAGAAACTAATTGGAACCTCAATATAGACCACTCATTTATGGAGAATCTAATGCCATGTCCCTCCCAAAGACGCATGAGTTGTGGAAATTTAATACAATGGGGATACGAGTGAATCCCACAATGTGTGATATTAATGAAGTAAATATTACCAGTTCCAAATTCTAGATGTAGGTCATTAAATTGTATGACAACACTACCATTACAAAACATGAATATATAGCCATACCATGTGTGGAAAATTGTAGCAACACAATACTAGAATGCTTGTAGCTATTGTATGCTATCATTTTCATTGACGTGATTTCAAGGATTCAAATCCAGATAAACCAATCTTATAGGAATCCTGGTAATTCATATTCATACATGAGTCTTGTATTAAAAATAATTAATGTAATTAAAACATAGAATTTTTTCTAAACTAATAACATCAATGATAATAACTTTTCTCTATCTATGATATCCTTTCATATTTTCACTATACAATTCATAGATTCCTGGGTAGAGGAAACAAAATAATGTTAAGATGAATTGTTTAGTAAGGCTAATTTATATTATAAATAATAATTAATCAATTAGAATAATTAAAATTCCATTCTAAATAATTTTAAACACATTCCATGTAATCCAAAAAACTGAGAAGGTTGTTCACAAAAAAATATTGAATTTTAATATGATGTTTAGAAAACTAGATAATGCCAAATAAATATTGCAAGGTAAGAAAATGAAACTACTTCTATTTAATCCCGGTAATGAATATTAAATCTATCAATATATACATTAACATAAGATATCATGGATGAATAATAACTGAAACTAAATGAGGTAAATACATAATTATTGGATTCCATTTTTCCAAGCTACATGGAATCATTACTGTCAATATCAATTCTCAAGATAGTTTAAACTACTCTAATTTGTCCAAATGATTCATCTCATGAGACTATAGATGCATAAAGGGTCTTTCAAAAACCAATAAACAAACCATATCTTTCCATTTTATTCTTCTGAGAAATAAACGTGATGGATTTGACTTAAAATTTTTCATTACATGATACTACCAATGCATTGAGGGGAACTATATAACCAAGACCCACTTATAAGTATTTCCATAAGTGGTCCCTAACACGTATAGTGAATATTCAATGAAAATATATAAACAATGTGACTTATCAAATATCGGTATTCAATAAAATATATGTATTTATCAATATTTCTCCAAATAATAAATTAGATTTCAATGTAAACACCATATTGAAAATGGTGTATGGTTTATTCAAAAATGATATCCATGAAATATTATATGGTTATTTAGTGGTAATAAAATGTGAAGTGGTCATTGGAAATTGAATATTTCAAGGGGACTAAATCAAATCCAGGAATTGAGTATAAATATTTTCTTGAAAAAATCAGTCATAAACCATATAAAAGTGGAATAAGGATGGTATTAATAAAACATATACCATGTGGTGTAAAAATAAGTGGTTTTTGACATTGATGAAAATAAATAAAATAAAAATATCCTTTAACAACATTTTTGGGGAAAATTTTCTTCAATTTGGAAATGCCTTTTCAAAAACCATAACAATGAAAACCAAATTTTAAAGCATTTTCTCAAACAATTGACCATATAAACATTAAATTGAAACTTCTATGAAATTATATAGGTTAAATATATACATTCCATACATTGTAAAAATAAAATTCCCTTTTCATAGTAACAGGATAGATAATTTCTTTATTCAGATGATCAAAAGAAGATTCCATTGAAAAATATTAAATAATAAAAAGGTTTAAAATGACACTAACAAATAATTTTTAAATTCTTTTTGAATTTTTTTATAACACATGTTTTTTAGTTGAAAATTGGTTCTTTGACTAAAGAGACAAATAACGTTGGGTTTTCCAAATATCATTTTCAAAAACACCTCTTTTAATAAAAAGTTTAGAAATGGTTCAAGTATTAAAAACAAGTCATGATTAACCATAATATAGGGAAAAGAAATTTATTATTGAATAATGGTCATATAATTTCCTAGAATATAAATGAAAGGTCTGTAAAATTATACTTGAGGGAAAAAATCATAATGCATTACAATGTCTTCCATATCAATTTGAAATATTTTAAACCATTTGACTCATGAAGAAATGATTTTAAATGAATATGATATTATCATGTGAGTAATTAGGTTCATTATATATCATTTAAACATTAATTATACACTACATATAAAATAAACATTATTTAAAACAGAAAATTATTTTCAATGGAATGTATATTGAAGAGAAATCTCATAACTTGAATTTGACTTGTCTCATGTGTCCTTATATTCAGCTGTAAAAACCCATAAGTAAATTAATTACACCATTGAGATAGTTTTTCATTTTTATTATTACTATAATTTAACTTATTACTATGTTTTATACAACTAATTAAACAATTTTTATATGTCGATCATTTGGACCAAATATGGTTTTTTTGCATAAAAACATTTGTTGGTCAACGATGGTAAAAGTTTAAATATATATCATCTCTATTATAATAATAATATCATAATTATTGTATTGGTAAATCAGTTGTACTTTTAAAAACTATCATTAAATATCATTATTAAAGAATGAATCAGCATTAAAATCATCGAGATGGTAGGTCGTGCGTACAAATGGGTAAAGTTCAAATTTTTCAATAATTAATATGGAAATTAGGTATATCGAATAATATCTTCACATAATTATCATTTTATAATAAATACCATGTTATTTAATCATATATAGTTATAAAATTTATTTAAGGGATTTAAAAGGAATCAAATCATCTTTGGGATGCGATAGTCCACCCGTCAACGAATGGTGTTATCTATTTTCAAGTCATTGAAATGGTAATAAAGAAAATTAAATACATTATATATTCTAAAATTTATTTATGTCATGAATATTATATATACATTTTTTATGTAATATAATTTAAATTAAAACCATATTTTATATATTCCATGTATATTGTGAACGAATCACATAAAATTGATGAGGCAGTGTTCCATAATTCCACAAATGATGTTATTGTATTTATAATATATGGAATTTTTAAGGGTATGTTTTATAATAAGAATTAATGAAGAATATATAAATAATAAATATCATATATAACTTATAAAAATATATTTTCTATCATAATGACCACCAAGAGTTCTGGTTATGGAAAAATGAACAATCATCATTTTATGAGGTTCAGGTTCGTAGTACATTGTAATAACATGTTTGCTACTCATTATATGGATTTATTTGCATGTTCAGGTTGAAAGGTAAGCATAAAAACATCCTAGTATATTGGTTATTCTTCTATTTTTCTAAAAATTATAATTATAAGGGATTAGGTTTTGGATAATGGAAATAAATCTAAATAGATTAAGGAATCATGTTACATATTAATGGGTTATCTTATTTTGGTTTGTACCAAAATAATTACTTGGATGGATTTAGTCCAAAGGGGATATTTCTAATATTAGGGTTGGATGTTTTAGTATCTAGCTGGGTAGATATTTTTTTGACACATAGTGCTTAAGTTGGTGTGAGGACGTGGGAGGAGAAGATGCCAATTTAAAGTCGACAAGTGGAACTCTTGAAATATTTTGAAAAAAGAATTACATATATTTTTAAAACATTGAATTTGGCTCCAATAAGGGACCAATATATTTAAAATAGGTCATATTGTATGAATATGGAGATAAAATGTATTTTATAGATGTTTCTATGTAATTTGGGCACTGAAGATAATGGTTTAGTCCTTTATTAAGATTAATTTCCCTAATAATTGTATTTATTATTAATTACATTCACTAATATTTATGGTCAAAAAATAAGAAAAAATTATTTGAAATTATAAATTATTCAGATACCAAATATGGAATCCTTTTTTCAAAATTAAAATCCCATAAGTTTCATAAGTAAATATAAATATTATCCTGATAATGAGATGACAAAGTAGGTTTTTAATGTAAACAATTTTTAATATTTTCTATGTTTTTATATTGAATTTTAAATATATAATATATTCCAATTACATAGGTCGCATAAATTTTATAAAAACAATTATCTAAATAAACATTAAAAACAATTTAAAATTTTAATTATCCATAAAACTAAATTATTTGAAGACAATGCTTTGAGTTAAAATTCATTATTATACAAAATTCATTAAAAATTTTACTTCACTGAAAAATAAAACAAATTCCCCACAAGATAATTTTTTTGTTCTTTTTCAAATATAATGTTTAATTTTACAAAAATAATGTAAAATCATTCCCTAAATTTTACTTAAAACCTGTTCTACATTAAACAGATGTAATGGTGCTTTAACAAAAATATAAGGTTCAATGTGAAATATTGGGGTTGCTCTTATAAAATGATTATCAAATAAGTAATTTGAATATCAAAAATATTTTATTGTAAATACTAAAATATAATAATATAATATATATATATATATAATACATTAATTTCACCCACTAATTATAATTAATTTAATTTATTAGTGTAATACAACAACTTTAGTAGATGAATAGTTTTCTGTAAAATATTCAATTTATTTTATATTTATGCCTATATTAATTTGAAACGATGTTTTCACCAATGAATTATTTTTGTAAACCATATATTTTTCTAATTTATTTAATTCTATAAATAATCCAAAATTTATCTTCTATGTTTTGACTTATTATATTATATAATAATATTTCAATAATATATTGTTGTTCGCTTAATCCTTAGTGTTGTGTGTAAAGCATTTTATTGCAGAAACATATTTTAGAGTATTTTGCATGCTAACTCATTATCATGTTCATTAAAAGTTATAAAATATGTATAATTGAATTAAATTATAAAATATATCATATGTTCTCAGGATATTATATTATCTTATTATCATAGAGTTGTGTTTCATACATGTTATCGAATACAATGGTCCTACATTAGATTTCTAGGTTGTTACATTCTTCCCACATTAATTAAATAGCATCATCACTATTTAAACATGATTATTGTGATATATTGTTTGATATTTCATATGATCAAAATGTCATATCATGATGTGGGTTCCTAAAACATGAACTATGAATTAGATAAAACCATAACTTTTTCATGATTTAAACCCCCATCGGTTCAACAAAAATATATATAATTCAAAAACATGATATTTCTATTTCATTTTCTAATTATTGGTAATTATTTTACATTCTATGGATACATGTAACTTTTCTTACCTGAAATAAATATATATACACAACTTCATCTTTTTTAATTATTTGATCTATTTTATTCTTCTTACAGAAAATAATTTTGATTCTTGAAACATTAAAATTATATTATAAAGGACCTTAAGTCCCATTAAAGTGTGACATGTCTTACTATTTGTCATTAAATATTTCTCAAAACTAATATGTTTATGAAATAAATCATTCAAACTAATTTCAAAAAAACTTGTTTATAATTAATATTTATTCATAATTTGTTTTTCAAAAAAAAAAATTTTTACCAGGTCATTGTGTAGGTTAGTGGTTGGTGTGAAACCCATATCATCCTTCATGCATCAGTTCAGAACTTGTATCATTACTTGACATGATTGGTTGTCACCCTCTATATTGGTCTTCCATTTATAGAATCTTATTTATATAATTTATAAAATAAATCTTATATAAATATTTGATATATGTTTAATATCAAAAAAACCTCTTAAAAAATGTTTTCAATTCAACCCCAATACATAAAAAATTCATGTATTAATTTCCATGTAGGGATTTCCTTGGATGTGGGTTTCTCTATAATAGCATTTGAGGATTTCTAACCCACAACACCTTATCATCAATATATAACACCATAGGTTTGAAAAAATTTAATTATTTTTATAAAATTTTCAATGAATTCACACAAGAATGCAGATAAATTTTTTTATTATTATATGTTAATCCACTAAGAGTGTCAAACTAGGTGTGCAATAAGGATCGTTGTCATGCACCATGTTACTTCGTTCTAGGCTCGAGAAACAATTTTAGTGTTGGAACTCGAAGGATTATTTGTTTCTAAACAACGTCAACTTATAGAATCCATACATGTATGTATTTCAAGGAAAAACATATAGTCCTTATCGAACAAAAACATTATTATGTTATTATAATCATTTCCTGAAATTCTACCTTACAACTATGATCTATATTCCATGTTTTCCTAATTCTAGATACTAAAGTAGAAACTAAACTTTCACTAATACAAAATTCTCCACCCCAACATCGGAAATCCAGTATATGGTGTCTTCTATCAGTTAAATTGGCATTATTACAGAAAATAAAATTTAAAAGGACCAAATTTTTAGTAGTCCACATAAACCAGATGCATAAAAAAGTATATTATTAAATATTAATATAATAATTACAATAATTTTTTTCAAATTAAATAACTTCATGTATAATAAAATTATTCTATCTATGATATCCTTGATTATCTTTGTTATTACACTTCCAGGATTTTAGTATAATGGATACAAATAAGGTTGAGCTCAAATACTCAGAAATGGTAATGTATAGAAGAAGAAATAATGAATAATAGACAACAATAATTATTGAATTGTATATAATTGAACACACATAACGTTTATTTAAAAATATTTAATGAAGTTCACAAATCATATAGAATGGTAATAAGAATTTCAAATAATTAGGTATTTCAGAAATAAACATGAAAAAAATAAACATAATTTTTTTTTCATTTACTAAACTATAAGAAAATGTATTGATTCTATAAAGAAGTCAACAAAAAGATCTATAGGATGAATAATAACTAAAACTAAATGAAAAAAAATGACTAATTATTTGATTACATGTTTCCTAGGTGAATTCAACCATTATCATCAATATCTACTCCCATGTCAGTTTAAACAACTACAATTTGGCTAGTTGGTTAATTTCATTAGACTACATATGTATCAATGGGAATTTATTAACTGGTCATACATTGATATCTTACTAGTAAATTATTCATTGAACCAAACATGATGGGTTTGTCTCCCACTGATTCATCCCATGAGATTACTTATGTATTAAGGGGAAATCTGATTATCATGCCTGACCGATAGGGCTCTCCTTAAATGTTCCTCGACCCATAAATTGCATGCCTAAATATTTTAAATAAAAAATGTTCCTTATAAAATTTATATATAGAATAAAGTATATAGATTTACCAAATGTTCCTAAAATTAAAAATTATCTTTCAATGTAATCACCGAATGAAGAAGTGTATATTGTTTAGGAAAAAATTAGTCCCCCGGAATATGATATGGATATCGAAGGGAAATTAAATTTAAAATGGGCAAAGGCAATTTAATATTTAAAGTGCACTAAAAGGAATCAAGGAATGTAATATTCATATTATCATTCAATAAATAAACCATTAACAATTTAGACAAAAAATAAGGATAGTAGCAATGCACATATCCCAAGTAGTGTAAAAATGGTGGGTTATTGTCATTGATGAATATAAATACTATAAAATGATCCTTTATAAACATTCATCGATAAAATAAACATTTTTTTGTAATAACATTTCCCAAAAAATAACATTTCGAAATGTATCCATTAAGAAGTAACAATTTAATCATGAAAAGAATTCATAAATGGAATGAAAGTGGGTAAATTTTTTAATTCCATACAAGGAAAATAGTAGATTACATTTGGATGGTAAAAGGATATAAAAATTTTATATTAAAAAAGATAAAATAATATTGCATTGAACACATTGATAAAATAATTTATGGGTAAAAAATTATTTACTGATTCATTTTAAAACCATTTTTTAGTATTTTTTTAATATAACCTTGTTTAGAAGAAAAAAATATCTCTGACTAAAGATGGAAATAATGATGATTTTTCATAAAAAAATTACAAAAAATATTGACTAAAAAGGAGTAGAAATATTTTAGAAGTACATGAAATTTTCATGATTATATAGAGTATTTTAATGTGAAAATTTTTATTGATTGATGGTAAAATAATTTTATAAAATTGGAAAAAAAAATTAAATTTTTTTTACATGAAAATAATTTATAACATTCCAATGTGTCGCTTGCCACTTTGAAAAATTTTAAATCATAAACATCTAGAAGGAATAAAAGTAGATAAATGTTATATTATTATTAGAGTATGTACATTCATGATATATCATATAAAATTATTGTATATAAAACATATATAAAAACTATGTGAATAACATCAATTATGTCTCAATGTAATATAGATTTTGATGAAATCCATTTCCTTTCTTCTGAATTGTCTCGCCTGTCATTATATTAAAGAATGTAAAAAATGTGTTTTATAATTAATTTATAGATAACCATTATCATGATTATCATTAGATTAATTTTTTTATTACTATATTGTATATAAATAATTTAAAAAAAAATTTAGGTAAGTTGTTTTGACTAAATTTAGTTAATGTGTAAATAAGGAACTTTTGTTGGTCAACTATGGTAAAATGGGTAAATATATAACACATACATGTTAATAATCATAACATAATAATCATATTTATACATAAATTTTTTCTTGGAAAATAATAATTAATTATGGTTAGAAAAAAATGAATCAACATTACAATCCTAGATATGGCATCCCATACATATGCCTGAGTAATGTTCTCATTTTTCAATGATCATTATTGAAAGTAAGAATTGGGATATTATGCTTTAAAATGATAATTACATAAAAATTTAAAAAATATTTAATGATATATTTATAAAAAACTATATTTATAAATATATTATTGATAATAAATGAAATAATTTCATCACATTGTGCTCAATATATCTATTTATGAAATATTTTTGATTAGGTCCTTCATTTGAAAATTTGAATAAAATTACAGTTTTACGATTTTATAATGAACTATAGTATGTAATAGATAAATATTTTAATATGAATTATCTGAACTTATATTTTTGTAGCATGGTTCCTCACTTAATCTTATATAACTTTTATTTAGGACACTAGGGCTAAAGAATGTATTTGGTTGCTGCAAATGGGCCATCAAGTCCATGTTGGGATAGACTCTCCAGAATGGACATGGGATTTTTATTTGGGTAATATCCTCTTCATCCGTGCTTGGATTAGGACCAAATTTTGGGAGGAGATCAAGGATTCATTTTATCACAAATAATACTTCTGTAATGAGAGTTTTTTTCATTCATTTTAGAGGTAAAATGGAGCTGCAATTTATATAAAAATAAGAGTGGTATCTCTTGAAGCATGTATCCCATCATCTAAGACTCCTTCTCTTCTTCATGTTGTAATATATATTTTTTGTATTGAACTTCATTTTTCTTCATTTATTTCATATCCTTTATTAGGATTTATTCTATTTTATTCATCTCTTAATCTTCCACTTTGGACTGTAATTCTTGAGTAGAATCATTATTGGGTTATACCCAATATAAACCATTGTAAATGAAATTCTCTTCTATGATGATTATGCCACCCATGGAAGATTAGTATTTTTAGTAATCGATCTATCTCTTACAAAATTCTTTCATTTATTTTAAATAAATGAGCTACTTTAATTCACTTAATATGATCTGTTATTTTTTTTTGAATTTAAATAGTACTAAGCAAGAAATTAAACAATAAACAAAAGACATGCGAGGTCCAGAATTGTCTGAATTGTGATAGCGTGAACTTAATTGGTAACTCAAAACCACATGAGATCAATTTTTAGTGTATAAATATAAACCCTAAACTCAATTATTTCTAATTTCTAGAGAATATTTGTGCCTTAATTTACCACTGAACATATGCTAACCTAAGAACATCAATCATTGCAGAGTGCTAAGATTGAATGTTCCGATGTTTGCCTAGGAGAAAATTCACTTCATCTTTGTGGTAAAGTTAATTATCAGAGGGTTTGGTATTTAACAAATTAAGGTATAATAATTAAGTTGATTTTAATTTAAATGATAATTATTAATTAATTAATGAAGTTTTAGAGTTAGATCGATTACACTTTATAAAAATAGTTTCTTAAAAAACATCTTCTGGTTATAATTTGTTAATCCACATACATTTTATAATTAATAACAAAAAATATGCAATTTTTTCAAGAAAACTTCATGTAGTTATATAAATGATAAACAACCCCCATAATTTGAAGTAGTTTTCTTAATTACTTTTATTTTATTTTTAATATACTTCAATAAGTTGTTAAACATACTTCCATGTTTGACAGACTACCTTGGTCAGCCACTCTGTTTCACCTAAGTAACCCAAAAACCACTAATATTTTGAGGGTGCCCACGACATCGCTCTTTCAAATTGGCTCCATTACCAGGGAGTCATGTAATTTATTCCTCAAATTATAGGTATTTATTTTATTTTTCATTTAATTTTTTTGTTCTCCTATTTCTTTCTTATTTCCACTTTCTCATGTATTTTTTGTCTTACCCTCTTATTTTTTTTATCGAACCAACTCAAACTTATTTTCATTTTATTATGGTCCACATTTATTTATTTCTTTTTCATATTTCATGAATTTATGACATGAAATAATGATGAATATCTCGTATATATTGACCCTGAGATTGAACATATCTTCAGGGCACAAATCTGACATTATCAATCTATGGGATGTATCAGTATTTAACAGGTTGGAGAATTCCACCAAGTTAAGAACTTTGAAATTGAATGAAATTCACATTAAACCATAAAACAATAAACAATGTATGACAATATTGGAAATGAACTTAATAGAACTATTTATGAATTATCATCACTTGATAATAACTAACAACAAAATTGTATTTCTTACAGAAATCTTGAATTGGACATTAAATTGAAATCTCGATTAATTCAACTTCTTCCAAAATTTCTTGGCCTCTCAGGTGAGGATACCATTAAACACATTAAGGAATTTAATGTGGTTTTCTCAACCGTTAAACCATGAAATTTATCTGAAGACCAAATTAAATTAAAATCATTCCCATTCTCACTTGATGGAGCTGCGAAATATTGGAAGTATTATTTACAACCTGAAGATGTAACTTGTTGGAGTGATTTAAAAAGTCTTTTCATGTAGAGATTTTTGTAGCATAATTATCCAATTCCTAACGTAATGAGATCTCTGGGATCAATCAAGAACATGGGGAGCCAATGTATGAGTTCTAGGAGTGATTCAAGAAGTTGTGTGCAAGGTTACCACATCACCAAATTAGTGAGAAACTACTCATCTAGTACATATATGAAGGACTCACACCTATAGAGAGAATAATGGTGGATGATCCAGCTGGAGGAGCATTTGTTGACAAGACAATAGTAGTTTCACGCGCGTTAATTGAAAAAATGTCCAAAAACTCCCCACAATTTGGTGATTGAGGTACAACACATGTTATGGAGTACATCATGGAAGTCCATATTCTCTTGAAAGTCATTTGATTGATACCAAGTTGAATGATTTGAAAATTATGGTGAGATAGATTTATTTGGCTCAAGAGACATACCAACCCCCTCCTTCAAGGCCTTGTGGCATTTGCACTGAGATAATCCACCCAACTGTCTCTTTCCCCAAACTATAAAAAATAGAAGATTACGCAGTCGTGCTTCCTTAGAGACCTTATCAACAACAAAAACAATATCCCAAAACTAATATTGATTCCATTTCACAAACATAAAAAAGGGTGTAAGGATCAATCATACATGAGGTATGGCTCTAGACAACAACAAAGGCCACCATTTAGAAAAAACGTCTAGCAGCCCTCGCCTTACCAGCAGGGATTCCAACAACCCCAAAAAAGATTTGAATCCCAAACATCAACAAGCCAACAACATGGGAATCCCACACCAATGGCAGATTCCAATACAGATGATCTTTTGAAACAAATTATTCTTAATCAATAGAATGACCTAAAAAGTAAAGGTTCAGAGGTGAGTGAGTTGAAGACTCAAATGAGACAGATTGCCACCACCCTCCATGAACATATAAGTATGATTTATGGAAATCATACTTACCAACCCACTCCAAATACAAATGGGAATGTCATTGCCATCACTTTGAGAAGTGGGAAGCTGAAAACTGATGATTCTCTACCTACCGTTCCACAGAAATTCACCTCGACTCCAAGAAAACTGAATTCCACATCAACTGATGATAAACCCAAGGAGAAAGATAATGGTATGAAAATGATTAATGATGTTCCTCCTAATCCCCTTCTTTTTCCAAACAGGGTTGTTCAAACCAAGAATATGGCTGAATATTTAATGCAAAAGAAGGTTTTGGACACATTCAATAGTGTTGAAGCCATTAAAACAATTTCAAGGTATGCAAAATTCTTAAATGAACCTTGTAGCAATCAAAGATACCTTATGGGAAATGAAAGGATAAATCTTGGAAGGAATGTATCAACATTCATTACACCAACTTTAGCAATGCCAAAAAAGTATAAGGATCCATGGACATTCACTATCCCATTCACAATAAGAGAATTTCACTTTTCTGTTGCACTATGTGATTTAGGAGCTTCCATAAATGTGATGACTCACTCTACATTCTCTTCATTGCAGGTTGGTGATATTTAGACGACAAGATTAGTGGTTCATTTGGTGAATAGAGCTATAAAATATCTAGCAGGATTCCTTGAGGATGTACTTGTATGGGTAATAGACATGGTCTTTCTAGTAGATTTTGATGTGCTTAACATAGAGAATGATCAGGTACGTTCTCATGCTCCCATTATCTTCGGTATACCCTTCCTCAAAACTGGAAAACCTATCATAAATGTCAATGAGGATACACTTTTCATGGATTTTGGAGATGAAGATGTTATATTTAATCTTATGGACATAATGAAGTACCCTTTAGAGGACTATTATTCTTTTGCTATCTCAAATTTTGTAACACCAAGTAAAAACCACAGTAATTTTGATTGTCCTATGCTTAGGGAGATTATGAGTATTTGTTCTAGTTTGATGTCTAAATTTACTTCCACACATGTTTCTAATGCAAGATACTCTCTTATATTTGATTTTAAAATGGAATCATATTCTGAAATTGATCATTTCCACTATAATTATGTCAAGGACATTGAGTATGCTAATGGATTTGATGCTTTATCCTCTAATTTTGAGGACGTATATTCTGATACTGATTCAATTTGTGCACATATTTCAGTTTATCTATATCTCCATCCATTCACCACCACCTACACTGGAACAGAATCCATATCCACCAAATCTCAAATACTCATACTTGTTATGTGGTGAGAAATTACCTGTTATCATTGCTAATTATATCCCTTTTGAACATGAAGAAAAAACTTCGAATATTTTGAGGGAGAACATCATGGAAATCGTGTAAACCATGGATAACATACCAGGTATTATCCCCTCTATTTCAATGCATATTATTTTTGGAGGACGGGGATAAACCAGTGAGGTAACCAAAATAGAGACTCAATACAATCCTTCTAGAGCTTGTTAAAAAAGAGGTTGAAATATTTCTCAATGTATATATATTCTATCCCATTTCAGATTCTAAGTGGGTAAGTCCTATTCAGGTTGTGCCTAAGAAATGTGTGGTTACGGTTGTTAAAAATGAGAAGTATGAGTTAGTTATAATGAGGAAGCATAACAGTTGGCATGTGTGTATTGATTATAGGAAACATAAATCAATCTACTCACAAGAACCATTTCCCCTCCCATCTATTGATCAGATACTGGAGAGACTTTATGGGAAAATATATTATTGTTTCATGGATGAATTTTCTAGATATTTTTAGGTTCCCATTGATCTGGAGGTTCAAGAGAAGAAAATATTCACTTTTCATTTTGATACATTTTCCTACCGAAGGATACCATTTGGACTTTGAAATTCCCCAGGTACCTTCAAGAGATTCATGGCGACTATTTTTTTTGATTTTATTGAGACCTTCATAGAGGTATTTTTGGATGAATATACAGTGTATGGTTCTTCATTTGATTAATGTCTATGTAGTTTAGGAATAGTGTTGAATCATTTTATTGAGAAGAATCTGGTCCTAAACTTTGAAAAGTGTCATTTCATGGTAGAGCATGGCATTGTCTTAAGGCATGTAGTGTCAAAACATGGGATAGATGATGATAGATCTAAGATAAACATTTTTTCATCCTCACCCTATCCTTCATGTGTCAGGGATATTAGATCATTCGTAGGGCATGATGGATTGTATTGCTGCTTCATCAAATATTTTAGTAAGATTTCTCTTCCTATGTCACGATTACTTCTAAAGAATTCTGTTTTGTGTTTGATGAATCTTGTAGGGATTACTTTGATGAGCTAAAACAATGTCATACCATTCCACCTATCATACATCCCCCACGGTGGGAGCTTCCTTTTGAGCTTATGTGTGATGCTTATGACTTCGAAATTAGATTTGTCTTATCACAGAGGGTGGAGGGACGGTCACATGTGATCACCTATGCTTTGAAGACATTGGATTAAGCCTAATAAAATTACACAACCAAAGAAAAAAAGTTTTTTCTTTCATATTTTCTTCATATATATTCAATTCATATTTAGTGGGCTCTAAATAGTTGTTTTTTCTAACCATTCAACAATGAGGTACCTCTGGAAGAAGGCAATGTGAATCCCAGGCTGATCCAATGGATGCTGCTTCATCATGATTTTGATATTGAGATACAGGACAAAAACGGGTCAAAAAACTATGTGAAAACCCACATGAGTAGTCTTACTCACAGACTAGAGGATGACACATTGGATCAGGTACTACTTCTGGAAACTTTCCCCAATGAGCATGTTTATTCCATCTCAGGTACGCATCATTGGAATTCATATTTAGTTAATTACCCTATTGCCTTTGAAATCCCTGCAAATTTAATGAATCATCAAGTCCAAAAATTATAAATTGATTATTAGTATTAAGTTTGGGATGATCCATACCTCTGGCGCATGTGTAGTGATCATGTTATTAGGAGTTGTGTTCTTGATCATGCGTTGGAGTATGTTTTACATTTTTTTCATACACTTTCTTGTCGTGGGCACTTTGGACCCCCACTAATAGCTAAAAATATTTTGGACTCTGGATTATATTGGCCTATCTTATTCCATGATGCTCGTGTGTTTTGTAAGACATGATCTCATTGCCAACACTCTGGGAACATTTAATTGAGACATGAGATGGCCCAACAAACTATACTATTCTGTGAGATTTTTTATGTATGGTGCATTTATTTTATGTGTCCACTTCCACGTTCATTAGTATTTTTATATATTTTGGTTGTTATTGATTATGTGAGTAAAAGGGTGGAGGATAAGGACACCAGGACTAATGATTCTAATGTTGATGTGGAATTTTTCAAAGCATAGATTTTTTGCAGGTCTACTGTACTGAAGGCCTTTATCATTGACCAAGGGACACACCTCTGCAATCGGAATTTTTCTTCCCTTATTCAGATGTATGGGGTCACACACAAAACATCAACACCATACAACGCGTAAACAAATGGATATGATAAGGTTTTAAATAGTGAAACAAAAGAAATTGTTGAGAAAACTATGCATCCCAATAGGAAATATTGGAGAAAGTGCTTGGGTGATGCATTTTGGGCTCATAGGACAACATTCCAGACACCCCTTGGTATGTCACCATTTTGGATTGTTTTTGGGAAAGCATATCATCTCCCCAAGGAGGTTGAGCATCTGGGTTATTAGGATATAAAGAAACAAAGCATGGATTTGGCCTATGTAGGAATCCAATGGATTCTACTAATTCAAGAGATTGAGGAGATTCGATTGTCTTCATATGAGAACATAATTCTCTATAAGGAAAAATCCACAACAGCTCATAATATAATGATCCAACAAATGGAGTTTAATGATGGAGATAGAGTACTTCTCTATAGTTCACGACTGATGTTAATGACCATGTAGATTACATAAGAGGACACCAGAAGAAGATTTACAGTCAATGGGATAGGTTTTAAGAGATACATTGAGTTACTTCATACTGATTCAGTGGATTTTATCACACTACCTGACCCCACCATCACTTGAGCACATCAAGATATTCCTAACCCTTTATCTTTTTTTTATTATTTGTTCAAATTAAAATTATACATTTCATGTGAATATATCATCACATGGGTTCATATTGAGGATAATGCAATATTTTATTTGTGGGGGAGGGAACCTTTTAGTTTAATAATATCAATTTTTTTCCTATTAAAAGAACATAATAAATTGTGTGTTTTTCAAATTTTGTGTGTTTATTTTTAAATTTTCTGTTTTTTTTGAAACTTTTGATCTGAAATTATGTTCATAACCATTTTTAAATCCATATCAATAAGTAAAAAAATTTATCCCTTGAAACTAATCATAAATGAATGTTGAAATGACTTAGTTTCATGTTCATGTATTTAGTAATTTCATGAAAAGTTCACTGAATTTCGAATCCGATGCAAAATATCAATGTTTTTATATTTGAAATAAATTTCATGTGAGTCTTATGAACCTTTATTTTCATATTCTTTACATTCACTTCACTTCTTAAGATAACCAAACCATGCTTGATTTAACCAGAATTTGATTTATTCCTGTCAAAACATGAGGGTTTGAGGTACTTATTTTTAAATTATTAAGGCATTATTTTTTTGTATTAAAGCCCCTATTTCAAAAAATCTTTTTTATAATGGATTACAATGAACATTTAATCTTTTTATCCCTTATAATACATGAACAGACTGTTAGGTTATACACATTAAAAGCCAAAGTTCCCTATCCAACCAACTCTTGAAATGGAATTGCATAATCAGGTTGAACCTAAGTGTGGGGGAAGTTATCTTGTGTTGTGCTACAACATTATATGATACTTTGGGTGGAACATTAAATTCCCAAGAGATGTGTTTTTTGCTAAAGAAAATCATTATATTTAAAGTGGTGCCTTTTCTGGAGCTTTCATGATAAGTGATGTTGTTCCTTTTATGGAGCTTCTAATAGAGGTATAAAGTTGTTCTTATCTAGAGAATTCCAAAAAAATCATGTTTGACAAGATTGATATTTTTATTGCTGAATGATGAATGGTGTAATATTTCCATTACTTTTCGCGATTATGGAGCTTAATTGATAATATGGGGATTTAATAGGAGATCATATTTAATCAAAAATTAGATTAATGCAAATTTTCTTCAAAAAGAGTCAAGTCCTCCTCATTCAGCCTCAGAGTTTTTCACTTCAAAATCCTACAAACCAAAATCCACAGAACAACATTGAAATGTCCTCATGAAAAACATATGTCCCTGACTCATATCGGGTGGTGGTGAAGGAATTTATCTACCCTATGGTGACCCTTGTATGATTTTGGATGACAATGACATTGCAAAAAAAATAGACATTTGTGTGATAAGAGAAAATTCAAGTGAGGTAAGTGTTTTGTTCGTGGGAGGAAAAATGAAGTGGAAATATACTGAATTATATAAATGTAGAACATCAAATAATGCATTTTATGAGGAATTATATCTTCTATTTCTTTTTTTGGAATTTTTGGATGTCAAGGATATGTGTTTTAAAATTATTTTGATTTAATATTGATCTTTACTTGAAAAGAGGTTTTTCCCAAGAGTGAAAAAGGGTAATTGTGGGGGATTTGATAAAGAACTATTTTTTGAATATTTTATTGATAATAAATGACATAATTTTCACACATTGTTCTAAATATGTTAATTTATGAAATATTGGGGATTAGATCATTCATTTGAAAATTTGATTAAAATCCCAGTTTTACCCTTCTAAAAGGAATTGTAGTATTTCACACATAAATATATTAATATGAATTATTTGAACTAAAATTTTTGTAACAGTGTCCCTCACATAATTTTTCACAACTTCTATTTAGTAAACTTGAGAAAAAGAGTGAATTTGGTTGGTGCTAATGGGATATGATGTCAATGTTTTGCTGGACTCGCTAGAATGGACATCGGTTCTCTATTTGGGTCATACTTTCTTCATACTTGATTGGATTAAGGCCAAATTTTAAGAGGATCTTGGGGATTCATTTTCTCAAAAATAATTCTCCAAGAAGGAGAGCTGGTACACACGTTTGGGAGGTCAAATGGGTTGTGCAAATTGTATTACAATATTTGGCTGATATTCCCCATTCACACTTGAAAACATTTGAAAACTTTACCTCACCTCTACTCTATAATAACTCTTCTATAAAAAACATTGTGATTTCTTCATGAAGACATTTGTCATCTGGTTAAATCTTTCTTCTCAAAAAGTATTCTTCCACATGGTCGTAACTCCCAATTCCATTTTTTGATCCCCAAAATTGAGAATACTGATGGGATACAGAACTTCAAACAAATTAACCTTATCAATTCTTTATTCAAAATCAACGTTAAATTAATTTCCAATAAAATGACTCCCATTTGTAGAAAAATTGTTTCATAGAACCTATTTGGGTTCATAAAAGTTTGATCTATCCAATACTACATCTGTCTGGAAAGTGAATCCACTAATCTTTTTTTAACAAAAATAGTAGAGGTGGGAGTGTTTATATCAAACTAAATATTTAGAAGGCCTTTGATACCATTGATTGGAGATTTATGTATATATTTATTTCACAATTCACCATCAACCAAATTTTCATAAATAAAATCACATATTTATTTAGCTCTGCTTATATCAAAATCCTCATTAATGTCTCACATATACGTTATTTCAACTGAACTAAAAGTGTGAGATAGGGTGAGACTCTCTCTGCAATACTCTTCTCTGTTGTGGTAGATTACCTGAGTTGGATGATCTCCCAGGAGATTTCTAAAATGACAATAAAACCTTTCTCTACCTCAAGAAATTTACATGTCCTTTTGTTTCTTCTTTATGGAGATGACATTATTCTCATTACCCATGGAGACAAAAGAAACATTATTAATCTTCAAGATATCCTTCTACACTATCATGAAGTCTCTGTTCAACACATCAGCTCGATTAAATCGTCAATCATTTTCAGTACAGACTTTCGTCAGGGGAGAATAATTTACATCTCTAATATCTTAGGTATCAAATATGGTTCTTTCCCCCTTACATACCTTGGTGTGCCCATATTTTGGGATAGACCAAAAGAGTATTATTTCGCTCAAATTGTGGACCATACGCTTTGACATCATTTCTCCTAAAAGGGTAAGACCCCTTCAATGGCTGGAAGAATTTTTTTGGTGTAATCCACGATTGTTTCTAAACTTGTTTTTTCCATGATGATATATAAATTTCCAAAAAGTCTTTTAAAATGAATTAATGTTTCTATTAAATATTTTTTTTGGACTGGTAGTAATGCCCCGACCCCAGCTACCCGGAGTCGGTGCAATACTTCGTAACATTGGCATGATCACAAAAGATCAAGTCTCGAAAGACCGATTAGTTTAGTAGTCGTGGATACAGTAGATACATTCATAAATGTTACATTACATCATAAAGTGAAAAACTAAAATAACAAAGTCTCCATAGTCTACACTCATATACTCTTCAGACTATCCCTGCTGGTCATTCATAAAATACTTCTTCACATCCTGGAAAATATTAAAACATTGAAAGGGTTGAGCTCAGATGCTCAGTAAGGATAACAATATTGCGGAAGATTTCATTAATAAACATTAACATTTAAGGCAATGTATAACAAAAACAAAAGCCTTTTAAAAATGAACTTCATCATAATATGGAAAAAGTAAAATGAGATAATGCCATTTAATTATTCACATGGATATTCTATTGGTCGAATAATCACATGAAATATCAATAACCACTTTCATAATGATGGAATGCATAATGCCAGACTATCATAACCACGTAGTCAAGGCCTCGTGCCAAGACCACAAATAATATTTTTTCAAGGCCTCATGCCAAGACACTAGTTTGTCTCATGAGACCTACCGATGCATCGAGGAGCTATAGTGGGCTCCACCCGTCACTTATTATGTCCAATGCATTCCTCATATGAATAGGTTTAAACATATCATAAACCATAACATAATCATATCACATAAAACATGCATAAAGGAAAAATAACATTTCCACATTTCAATCACAAGATATCAATAAAACACATTGATATAATAAAAACACTTTCAAAACCATTTTCAATACCAAAATAAAAGAAAAGTAAAACATGGTATTTATTTTTCTTTTTAAAAAATTATGGCTTGTAGAGGAAGTCAAAACTCAAATAATGGTCATGGCGGCGGAGTAGTCATTGTCGCTGCATACGTACGACAAAAACATCCCCTTTTTTAGTTTAGTAAACGCTTCGTATAAAAAGATTCATTTTGAATAAACGTAAAAGTAAAAGGGGTTTATACACCGTATAAAAGAAAGTTGTGTATAAAACCAAATATGCCTCAATGAAAGGAGATTGAGATGAAGTCCTTAAAAAGATAATTTTTAAAATAAAATAGATCTATTATGTGTATTCACTATAGGTACACATAAAGAAGTAAAAATACAAAATAGGATATAATAATATCATTACATAATTTGAATGTAGGAGATTAACCCAAAGAATGGAAGTTGGGTTAAGAAATTTCCTTACCTTCTGTTCGACATGATTCGACCATTCATTAACATCCTGAATAATAAACTAGAGTTAATATCTACCATTTTCAATTTCATTATCATTTTTATATCACTTATTACAATGTTATGAACATTATTTAATTATTTAAGTTAATAACGGTCATTTTGTCGATTTTTGGTACTTGAGTCAACAATAAATTTCTTATAATTACAAGTTGTTTATGTGGAAGAATATCCATTATATCTAGAATTATATTCATGATTTAGATGTCATATATATCATATATATCCAATATATACATTTATTCATAATATTACGTAATATTTAGATGTAAGAAATGAAATGCACCGTTCATGGAGACAGTAATCTGTACGTACGCATAAACGCTACATTCATCTGTATTTCATATTTAATGGAATGAAATCATAATTATATAAAGGTATAATATAGTTCCAGAATAATATTATATATAATATCATTTACTCCATCCTTTATTCATCCCACATATGGCATTAACGATTCACATCAGTTTGAGGGGGCGGTAGTCCGCACTTCCTAAAATTAAATTATCACGTTTACCCATAATGGAAATAATAAAGTATGCCATAAATGAGAAATACAGATGCCTAAGGAAAACATAAACATAATATATATCATATATACAAATAGTTTCTTCATAATGGCCACCATTATAGTTGTTATATGAGTGTTGAACAATCATCATTTCGTGCGGCTAAAATTCGCCATCCATAGAAACAGTATGTTCTTTAACCATTAGATATAGGTGTCTGTAAGTGTAGCTCGAATACTTATGATAACAACATCCTAGTATATTGAGGATTCTGGTTTTGTAACAAAAGAAATGAATAAAAAGTTTTTAGGGGGTTGGAGAAGAAAAATAAAACAAAACAACATTAGAGAAGACATTACCTTAAAATCGGGTAACTCTTTTTGATTTGAGCCAAAGGCTTCCTTGGGAAGTGTTTTGCCCAAAGTTAGGCTTCTAAGAGTAAGAGCAGGAAGTTGGGAGAGTATTTGGGTAGAGTTTGGCCGACCCAAATGGCTTGAATGTGTGAATGAGGTGGTAGAGGTGGGGGCCTTTTATAGGTGGATAGGAGGGGCACCCTTGGAAAGTAAAGAAAAGTCACTTTATTATAAAATGCGTTTCAGATTTTAGAGGTCCCACACATATATAATTCTAGGTTAAGGTGATAAGGGTTCTAAATCTACTCATCCAATAGGTTTTTGACAAGTGTATGACTTGTATTTTACATTATCTTTTTATTTTTTTTTATTGTTAAATAATGAGGTCATCACTGCATCATCATGATGTCATAAATAATTTAATTTATTTAATGTCTAAAAATTATAAAAAAATACTAAGATGTAGGAAATCATTTTATATTTCCAATGAATATTTATAGTAAAAAAATATTACTTGTATAACCCCATGGAAAAATTGTTTTAGTAAAACATTTCATGTTTGTGTCATTTTTTACTTTAACATTAAATAAAAGATATTTTTGTCATTTTCCAACTAAATTGGCTCCATGGGGTCCCCAAGATGACCCATGGACTGTCTTGGTCGGACAGGGCATATAAAATGAGGTTAGGATATGTTTCAAGCTCATCTCATATTATTAAAACATTATTTTTACCTTAAACTACACTAATTACCTCTAATCGCGATTAAGAACTTAAAAGTTACTATTCACCGAAAAATTATTTTAATCTAATTGAACCAAATTTTACTTCTTAATTACAACAATGTATGTTGGATTTTTAAAATTCAAAACATAGAAGTGGTAAAATTTCATTTAAACGAAAAATCAGTTTTTATAAGTACCACTTAGTGGGTTCACTATTCATCAAAAAATGAGGTTTTTCAGAAAAATCCCAAAAATTCACCCTAAGATATATTTGATATTCTGATTTCAAAAATGATGTCTATTTTACAAAATTCAAAACATATATGTTTCATAAATTAATTTTATAATTAATTACCGCTGTCACAACAAATAGCGAGTTTTTAAGAAACAATTTATGTCAAAAGATTGACAATTGTTCATGCCCAATTTCAATGTTAAATTAATTCTAATGAACACCATTGGATAAAATGGTAAAAATATATTATTATTATAATTTAAAACCACTAAATAGTATAATTTATCACAATAAATTATTTTGATTAAAAAAGCTCTTTTAAGTATTTTTCACTAGTCATAAAAAATTGGAATTTCTTAGAAAGTTAAAAAAATTCAACTTTGGATAATTTTGATATTACGAATACAAAAACGAAGTCCATTTGGAAAAATATAATTTATTAAATTTCACAAATTAGGTATTACTATTCATAACGGCTACTTTGATTGCTCGTGGTGTGTTAGAACTCGAACATGCGTACAATGCAAGCTATTGCATTATTGAAAGAGAGGCGTATCATTGAAGATAGGGGTGTTACATTCTCTCCTCCTTCAATAAATTGCATCCTCGCAATTTGAAATTATTGCTTGAAAATAAATGGTTGAAAATAGAAAATACATTTGTGGAAAACCCACATCGGAGATAAGGTTAATAAAATTTAGCCTTAATAAGAGGGAAATGGAAATGAAAAAGTCACCACCAAATTATGATCTCGATAAGGAGAAAATTGGTTGCAATTAGAGACATATAATTGGAGGAAAAACTTAAATATTTGTAGGGAGTGATTGAGGTCATCAATCACAAACAAGTGTAAAATTGAGGGCCACAAAGCCTTCAATCTATGTTGATTCAAAATATTATCAGTTCAACAAGACATAAGGTATTAGGATAACACATTTTTTTGTTTTAATATCCCTTTAATAAAGTTTAAGAATTAATTTATTCATAGAATAAGATATAGGTATATATATATATATATTTATGCTTGACAAGTATAGTTTCAACCTTCAACTAATTCCTACCACACACTCATCTTTCACTCAAAAAGATAATAGAAATAAAAAATATTCTATTTATCCTAATTGTATAAGGTTACAAATATTAACACATACCATTTAGATTATTAAAACTATTTTGTAATAACCAGGGACTTACTATAGGCTAGTGGTAGGTAATAAAGGCCTGTCGCACTATGGTTGTGGGTTTGATTCCTACAGCTTTGTCCGACGCGACAGGTTATTCCCCACCCTGCAGGTTGTCCTTTTCTTAAAACTATAGTATTATAATATTCCAAAAATAATTTTCAGAAATGTTTTAACCTTAAACAATACTATCCAAAGATAAACTTAATCCATTCCAACTTTTATAGTTATCCAAAATACCTCTGTCTAGACTTTCTCTAAAAGATCTCTAAATTCCAAAATCAATTGTATCATCAGATTCCTCAAACAAGGTAAAGTTTCTCTTATTGTCACATAAAAAAATATGATTACCTTCATCATATTAAAACCTTAATGAAAGCAAAAAAGTACTATATTACAATACTTATATACTCCATAATTATTATAACCAGTACATCATTGATACAACACTCAAATGACAGTGTTATTTAATAACAACATAAGAACTCTAATCATTCCTCCTCGTCTGTGGTAGTATCATAACTTGATTATTATCCAATAACATCATTTGGGGAATACTCTGATGATTTGGACATTAGTTTGCGTAGTGTCCCCAGTCATTGCAGATGAAGCATTGTAAATTTGAAACCTTTTTCTTACCCTTGCAGTCACGCACTTGGTGTCCTTTTTCTCCACACTTATAACAAACTACCATTCCCTTCAGGAAAGTTCCAAGGTGTTTCTTCCCATAGTTATCACATATTGGAAAATTCTTCTTTTCCCTCGTCCCTTTATCCATCATTCTCTCTTCCATCCCTTTCTTCTCTTTCATCCCTTCAAATCCATAAGTCTCAAAAAATTCTTTACTTATCTTATTAACACATGATACTATTTCTTCATATGTTGAGAACACATGGGAGACTATTTCCCTTCTAAATGTTGGCTTAATACCGTGAAAGATATGATCCTTCTTACTCTTTAGATCATACGTATTGATGGAGTTCACATTCCTTCTACTGGGCGCCATTTCTATAAAATGGCATAAACTATGTTAGTTTATGAATCGAAATACATAATAACAAACTTGCAAAACACTTAACATAAATTGAACTATTTATGGGTGTAATCCATAATCATAAAAAGAAATGTTTTCTTTAAGGAAGTATATACTCATAACACTTCATAGTGGTTTGTAATGAAAATGAGAATTATCCTACGCATATCCCCCGGGAGTGTCGTAACCAAGAGTGCAGCAAGGCCCGTTGTCATGCACCGGTTCCCGTTCGAGTCTATCTCAAAGTGGTGTTTTTGTGTTTTACCCCTAGTTACATCTATTCTAGATCCACCTCTACCTGCTCATATCCAGACAGGGATGTATTTCTCGGAAACTCACAAAATCTCCATAATACCAAAATTCTAGGAAGTTCTTCTATACTAATCCTCAAAGTCTATCTTTGGTCTATGTGCTCTAATCAGAGTTTATCTAAATATATCATCCAAGGTTAGTACTAAACTACCTCTGATACCAACTGTAACGCCCCGACCCCAGCTACTCGGATTCGGTGCATTACTTCGTAACATTTTCATGATCATAAAAGATCAAGTCTCGAAAGACAGATTAGTTTAGTAGCCTTGGAAACACTAGATACATTCATAAATGTTACATTACATAATAAAGTGAAAAACTACAATAACAAAGTCTCCATAGTCTACACTCATATCCTCTTCTGACTATCCCTGCAGGTCATTCATAAAATAATTCTTCACATCCTGGAAAATATTAAAACATTGAAAGGGGTGAGCTCAGATGCTCAGTAAGGATAACAATATCGCGGAAGCTTTCATAAATAAACATTATCATTTAAGGAAATGCATAACTAAAACAAAACCCTTTTAAAAATGAACTTCAACATAATATGGAAAAGGTAAAATGAGATAATTCCATTTACTTATTCACATGGATATTCTACTGGCCGAATAATCACATGCAATATCAATAACCACTTTCATAATGATAGAATGCATAATGCCAAACTATCATAACCACGTAGTCAAGGCCTCGTTCCAAGACCACAAATAAGATTTTGTCAAGGCCTTGTGCCAATACACTATTTTGTCTCATGAGACCTTCCGATGAATCGAGGAGCTATAGAGGGCTCCACCCGTCACTTATTATGTCCAACGAATTCCTCATATGAATAGGTTTAAACATATCATAAACTATAACATAATCGTATCACATAAAACATGCATAAAGGAAACATAAAATTTCCACATGTCAATCACAAGATATGAATAAAACACATTGATATAATAAAAACACTTTCAAAACCATTTTCAATACCAAAATAAAAAAAAAGTAAAACATGATATTTATTTTTCTTTTAAAAAAAATTATGGCTTGTAGAGGAAGCCGAAACTCAAATAGTGGTCACGGCAGCGGAAGAGTTGTTGTCGCCACATACATACAACAAAAACATCCCCTTTTTTCTTTTAGTAAATGCTTCGTATAAAAAGATTCCTTTTGAATAAACGTAAAAGTCAAAGGGGTTTATACACCGTATAAATGAAAGTTGTGTATAAAACCAAATATGCTTCA
Source organism: Viscum album (assembly GCA_963277665.1). NCBI lineage: Eukaryota > Viridiplantae > Streptophyta > Magnoliopsida > Santalales > Viscaceae > Viscum > Viscum album. The sequence continues at coordinate 2,144,148,532 of OY728132.1, forward strand.
ATGAAAGGAGGTTGAGACGAAGTCCTTAATAAGATCATTTTTAAAATAAAATAGATCTATTATGTGTATTCAATATAGGTACACATAAATAAAGTAAAAATACAAAATAGGACATAATAATATCATGACATAATTTGAAAGTAGGAGATTAACCCAAAGAATGGAAGTTGGGTTAAGAAATTCCCTTACCTTGTGTCTGACTTGATTCGATCGTTATTTAAACTCTTGAATAATAAACTAGAGTTAATATCTAACATTTTCAATTTCATTATCCTTTTCATATCACTTATTACAATGTTATGAACATTATTTTATTATTTAAGTTAATAACGGTCGTTTTGTCGATTTTTGGTACTTGAGTTAACAATAAACTTCTTATAATTACAAGTTGTTTATGTGCTAGAATATCCATTATATCCAGAATTATATTCATGATTTAGATTTCATATATATAATATATATCCAGTATATACATTCATTCATAATATTACGTAACATTTAGAGGTATGAAATGAAATGCACCGTTAATGGAGACGGTAATTCGTACGTACGCATGAACGCTACTTTCATTTATATTTCGTATTTAATGGAATGAAATCATAATTATATAAAGGTATAATATAGTTACAGTATAATATCGTATATAATATCATTTACTCCATTCTTTATACATCCCACATATGGAATTAACGATTCACATCACTTTGAGGGGGCGGTAGTCCACACTTCCTAAAATGTAATTATCACGTTTACCCATAATGGAAATCATAAAGTATGCCATAAATGAGAAATATAGAAGCATAAGGAAAACATAAACATAATATATATCATATATAAAAATATTTTCATCATAATGGCCACCATTAGAGGTGTTATATGAGTGTTGAACAATCATTGTTTCGTGAGGCAAAAATTCGCCATCCATAGAAACAGTATGTTCTTTAACCATTAGATGTAGGTGTGTGTAATTTTAGCTAGAATACATGTTATAACAAAATCCTAGTATATTGAGGATAATGATTTTTTTACAATAGAAATGAATAAAATGTGTTTATGGGGTTGGAGAAGAAAAATAAAACAAAACAACATTAGAGAAGACATTACCTTAAAATCGGGTAACTCTTTTCGATTTGAGCCAAAGGCTTCCTTGGGAAGAGTTCTGCCTAATGTGAGGATTCTAGGGGTAAGAGAGGGAATTTGGGAGAGTATTTGGGCAGAGTTTGGCCGAGAAAAATGGATTGAAAGTGTGAATGAGGTGGTAGAGGTGGGGGCCTTTTATAAGTGGAGAGGAGGGGCACTCATGGAAAGTAAAGAAAACTCACTTCATTATAAAATGAGTTTCTGATTTCAGAGGTCCCAAACTTATATAATTCGAGGATAAGGTGATAATGGTTCTAAATATACTCATCCAATAGGTTTTTGACAAGTGTAAGCCTTGTATTTTACATTATCTTTTTATTTTATTTAAATCATTAAATAATGAGGTCATCGCTGCATCATCATGATGTCATAAATAATTTAATTTATTTAATGTCTAAAAATTATAAAAAAAATACTATGATTTAGGAACTCATTTTATATTTCCAATTATAATTTATAGTCAAAAATATGACTTGTATAATCCCATGTAAAAATTGGTTTAGTAAAACATTTCATGTTTGTGTCATTTTTCACTTTAACATTAAATAAAAGGTATTTATGTCATTTTCCAACTAAAGTGGATCCATGGGGTCCCCAAGATGACCCATGGATTGTCTTGGTCGGCCATGGAACATCCAATGAGGGTAGAAAATGTGTCATGCTCATCTCATGTTATGAAAACATTATTTTTACCTTAAACTACACTAATTACCTCTAATCGCGATTAATAACTTAAAAGTTACTATTCACCAAAAAATTATTTTAATGTCATTGAACCGCATTTTACTTCTTAATGAAAACCATGTATGTCGGATTTTTGAATTCAAAACACAGAAGTGGTAAAATTTTATTTAAACGAAAAATCAGTTTTTATAAGTACCACCTAGTGGTGTCACTATTCATCAAAAAATGAAGTTTTTCAGAAAAATCCCAAAAATTCACCCTAAGATATATTTGATATTCCGATTTCAAAAATGATTTCTATTTTACAAAATTCCAAAAATATATGTTGCATTAAATAATTTTATAGTTAATTCCCGTTGTCACAACAAAAAGCGGGTTTTTAAGAAACAAGTTATATCAAAAGATTGACAATTGTTCATGCCCAATTTCAATGTTAAATTAATTATAATGAGAACCATTGGATAAAATGGTAAAAATATATTCTAATTATACATTAAAACCACTAAATAGTATAATTTATCACAATAAATTATTTTGATTTAAAAAGATGTTTTAAGTATTTTTCACTATTCATAAAAAATGGAAGTTCTCAGAATGTTCCAAAAAATTCAACTTATGATAATTTTGATATTACGAATACAAAAACGAAGTCCATTTGGAAAAATAAAATTTCAAAAATTTCAAAAATTAGGTATTACTATTCATAACTGCTACTTTGATTGGTCGTGGTGTGTTAGAACTCGAACTTGCATACAATGCAAGCTATTGCATTATTGAAAGAGAGGCATATCGTGGAAGCTCGGGGTGTTTGACTGGTTGCACTTTAGAGAGAATGCTGGTCACATTACCCTGGACCACTTGCTACAAACATGTTGATAAAGGGGGGATTAACATCAAAAATATCTCTATGTTCAATGATGCTCCTCAAGCTATAGTTGTGGGGAACATTATTCACAGTACATCCTCCTCCATGAATTTTTACAGGGCTCGTTTCCTTGACAAGATTATTAATACTCATTCTTACTCCCTTATGTCCTCTTTTAGGTCCTACATCAAAAGTACTTTCATTTCTATAATGACTAACTCTAGATGGATGGCCACTAAGGAATCCAACTTAAAATTTTGGATTTAAAACTAGACTGGAGCTATACTGATCTCGTTGATAGATAACAACTAATCCCCTCCCTACCTTTAGGATTCAATTGACTTAATCATAAATATGCATAACCTCGATCTCCCTGAGAATATTACTCAAATTTTTAATAATTATCATTTTCCTAATACTAATGATTTACTTATTTTGGAACCTGTACACAATGGGATTCTTAACTCCAAAGGATTTTATAAGTACTCTTTCAACAATGTTTACAATAATCACACCTGTATAAATAAACTCAAAAATTCAGGGATAAAACCCTCAAGATTTACTTTAGTCTGGCAGATTTCCCATTGAAGAATCCCCACAGAAAATTTCATACAACCTTTTAGGATTACTCATTCTTCTAAATGATGTATGTGAAACAACACAGAGAGGATATTAGTCAGCCTTGTATCTTCAGTGGCATAGAAACCGCTCTCTATATTTATATTCATGACATTTTTAGTGAAGATGGATACTTTATGATACCATTAACATGCAGATCCAAAGTTTGTTAGAGTTGCCTACTTCAAAAAAAATCATGAACCTTTTGGTTGCGGCTATCGCGGAACATATTCATATTATTTGATATGGTAGAAATGTTTTAATTTTCCGAAATAATTTTTTTAAAATTAATGCAGGAAAACCAAGAATCCTCATGGCTATTCAAGAAGCGCATTCTATCCAAAAATCACACTACAACAATTTGTTCTATGACTTTGGGATCCTGAGATGTGTTGGGGTGGAGGGGATCTAACCTCGCACTCAATCCACTCCTGATGTGTTTTGTCTCCCTCCCCCTCTGGGATGGATTAAAATCAATGTGGGTGGAGCCTCTAAAGGAAACATGGGACTAGATGGTTGTGGTGCCATCTTATGAAATCACCTGGACCTGATTCGTGTATGATTTTATGGATTTTGAGGTTCCTCTTCCACTTTCTAAGCTGAGATGATGGGCTTCATACATGACATCACTTTTACCAGATTACATAGCTAGAACAGTATTTAGATTGATAACGACTCCACTACAATCATTCAGACCATTTGGAATGGTACCATCAACCATGCTTGGCCTATTACTGCCCACTGGATGGACTGTTTGAACTTTCATTTTGGGGATTAAATTCAACGCCACTCACACATTCCGAAAATAAAACATGATTGATAATGGTCTTTACAATCTTGGAGTTACTCATGATATACATTGGATGGATGATCTCCCTTCTGAATTAATTTCTTTTTATACTCAGGATGATAGGAAAAGACCATACTTTAGACATGTGTAATATTTTTTTTATCAATAAAATTATTCTACTTTTCTAAAAAAAATCACATAATATGATATATTTTTGTTAACATAAATGAGACCATGCAAGGAATTGAACAATAAACACAAATCAACCGAGGTCTACAATTGTGTGAAATGTGAGAGCGCAAACATAATCGGTAATTCAAAACCACAAGGGAAGAATTAGTAGTGTTCAAATATAATCCCTAAACTAAATTAATTATATTTTCCATTGAGGGTATGTGCCTTAATTTTCTACTGACCATAATATATCCATATAACATCAATCAAATCAGGGTGATACGATTCCATGATCTGATGTTAGCCTATGGGCAAATTAACGTCATCTTTGTGGTAATTTAAATTCTCATAGGGTTCCGATTTTAACAAATTAATGTATCATAATTATGTGGATATTAATTTAAATGATAATTATTAATAAATTATTGAAGAGATAGAGTTAGATCGATTACACTTTCTAAAAATCGTTTTCAAAAAAACATTTTCTTGTTGTGTTTTGTTAATCAACTTACATTTCAAAATTAAAAACAAAAAAATATGGTTCCTTTCATCCATAAACCCTCTTCTGTTTTTTATAAATGATAAAAAACCCATATCCTTTCATGTATATTTATTAATTCATTTTATTTTATTTTCAAAATATCTTTAATATGTTGTTAAATTTACTTCCACTTTTTGAGAGATAACCTTGATCAGCCACTTTGCTCCATCTATGTAACCCAAAACCCACTAATCATTAGAGGGCTCCCATGAAATATCTCATTAATTTAAAACTATATATTTTATTATTACTTGGTAAATTTAATAAAATCTTGTCGAGGAGGCGGTACTCCACACATCCACAAATAATATTATCAATTTTTTAGTGATATGAAAGGGTAATAAAGAAAATGATATATATTATAATAACAGATTTGTAATTATGTCATTAATATATTATAAAGGTTTTTTATGTAACAAATAATTAATCAATTCCATGCTTTATACAGTCTATATATAGAGTTAACGAATCACATCACATTGATGCGATGATAGTCCACACTTCCAAAAAAGATGTTTTCTTATTTATACGAAATGGAATGTATGAGGGTATGTGTTATAAAAGAATTGAATAAGAATATATACATAATAAAAACCATATATAACATGTGAAAATATATTGTTCATCATTATTTATAGAAATAGTGGTGGTAAAGAAAAAATAAACAATCATCATTTCGTGAGACAATAATTCTCCATACGAAAAAATAGTATGTGTGTTACCCATTTAATGGATGTGTGTTTGAGTTTAGGTAAAACCCATAGAATTAAAAAATTATTTTATATTGAGGATATAATTTTTATTACTCTTATAGAATAATAAAATTTCAGTGGTTGTAAAATGGAAATACAAATAAATATCATAAGAAATGATGTTACCTCTTAATTGAGTAACTTTTTTTAGATTGTACCAAAAGGATTCATTGGATTGATTTCATAACTATTTAATCCTTTTAGTATTATGGTATGTATTTTTTGGATATATTGTGGATTTTATCAGTTGATTATTTGTGGATTCAGATGTCCGAGGATGTGGGAGGAGGAAGGCATTTTTATATTAGGGGAGGACTGTCCCTTTTTTATTATTTTGTCAAAGGAATTTCATACATGTTAGTCACATATAATGAAGTTAACATAATGTCAAAAGAGATAAAAAGGAGGATATTGTATAAATATGTCCAACCAATGGATTTCAATAGTTTTATAGCTTATTTGGGCTCTTATTTCAAAGGTTTATTCCATTATTAATCTTAATTTTTCCTTAATAATTATAATTATTTTTTATTACTTTCATTAATATTTTCTGTCAAACACATTGTTGACTATATTATAAAATAAATGTTACAATAAAAAAAATATAATTAATTATTCCAAATCATTTTCATTGAATTTGAATAAATTATTATAAATTTAATATTGTATATGGAACAATAATGTAGAATTTAAAAGTACAATCATCTGATAGTTTTCTTTATTTATATAGTCAATTGAAAAGTAAAATTGAGTCTAATGACCTAAATTTAAGTAATTTATAAAAATGAAAAATAAATAAAAATTAAAAACAATTTAATGTATAATCTATCTATTTATATAAATGAGATGAAAAATTATGTTGGAGTTAAAATTCAACGTTTTTCACAATTCATTAGAAATGAATTTTAAAAAAAAAAATCAAAATGATAATCGTAAGATAATTTTTATGTTTATAATTAAATTTTTGTTTACATTTAAAATCTTTAAAATTTCCAAAATATGATTATAAAATTTCTTCTACCTGAATAGGCGTAAATAGTTCTTTAATAAAAATATAGGATTTTATATGAAACATTGGGTTTGTTCTTATCTTATACATATAAAATCAATGGAAATAATAGAAAAATATTATATTTATGATATAACACATATAATACACTAATCTCTCTCTTGAATTGTTATTAATTACAATTAACAAGGTAAAATAGCTTTGTCATCATAATAATAGTTTTATATGAAATATTCCATTTATTTTTAATTTGTCCTTATATTAATTTAAAATTTAATTATAACCATTGAATTAGTTTTTTAATTCTTAATTTTTTATAATTTGTCAACACTATTCATAATTTTTAATTTATTGACATGTTTACAACTTAATATATGAAATTATTATTTTTAATAATATGTTATTCTTTGGTAAAAACTCAGTCTGGTGTGTAATAGAAACCACTGAAGAATCACATTTTAGGTTATGTCACATGATAATACAGTATCCTGTAAATTTTATGAATAATAATATAATTAATTAATTTAAAATAGTAAATATATCATCAATTTATGGGATATTATATTCCCTTATGCTCTTGGTGATGTGTTTTACACATGTTATTGAAAACAATGTTCCTACATTGAATTTTGGGATGTTACAAAACATGGGATTAACCATGTGAGACCATTATGAGATAAAACATTATACCACCATGAGACATGAGCCACCCACATAGGTGATTTTCATGACAAACACCGACACAATTTCTTGTAATAGAAATCAACATGTAATGATATTCTTCCAATTATAATCCATAATCCATCCTTCATTGATGATCACTTCGTGACATGACCATCTGACCACATGATGTTAAACTTGATCAATCATTCCCATAACATGAAAACAATCTATAAAATTGAATTATGTCAGTTTTTATCATTGAGTTCTTAAAAGGGTATGTAGAATGCCTCCATCATGATCAGTCCATATAATGGTAAAAACATGTTCTCAATCCAAGGGAATCACTACATAGATCTTCCTGTATAATAAGTTATAATACAAAACAAATATATTTTCCTCTATAGAGAATTATGATACAGATGTAAACATATGGGTTTGACGTATTCTAACCCAGGGACGCACCTCCATGATTTTCCCCCATGGGGTGTTTTATTCAACCAATGTCCTTGTAAAAATATTGTTATCTCAGGAACTAATCATTTTTAACTATCCATTTTGATAAAATTCAACATGAAATAAAAGTAATTAACATATCCAAATCACCTACCTCATCACAAAAAATGGATGGATAGGGTAAAAATACATGGAATGGTTATTTTCACAAAAATCATTAACTCCTATTAGAAACCTGATCACTTTTGTTAAATGGCTATGATGATTTAGATGAGATTCCTTTGCAATATTAAAAATTAGAAGTCACCAATGCTCCCAATTTTCAGACATGCGTAAATATACCTTGTGTTACTATTCTTCTAAACGCATGTTGATGCTCTATCAACAGAAAAACTTTTTAATTAACCAGCAACCATAATTTGATGGAATCATGAATGAGTTAAATGAAAAAGAATTAATTTATGATGGAGTCCTAGAATAGTAAATGATTACCAAGGAGGAATACATAGAAGGAATAACTAACATTCGATCATCTCATTTCCGACAATTAGAATACATTTCCGATGAATGTGATAGAAGCCTCTCTCCTTAGGAATGTTTTAAATCATGGTGATTGATATCTAGTGTGACTTTTTTTGAAGAGGAAGTGGGACCCAAAAATCCATAATTTTATTATCTTGAAGGATTTACTGTTTCTATATGATATTCAGATAATAATGATAATTCTAGAAATATATGTTAGTATCTATTTTATTTCTATTCTATCCACTGAAAAATAAGTACATCATTCATTTCTACATGTGGATTAACTCATATATGAAATGATGAAATTTTTTTTTAATAATGTAATCCAAAAAATTGTATATAGATTATTTAAATAGTAAATATAAAATTTATGATATAATAATCATTATAGAATGAAAATTTAATACATTCCTATGTTCCCTCATTTTCACTAAATCATTAAAATGTTACTCATTCAGATGTACATATCATATTCCCTATGTATCAAAAAATTTATTTTTCATAAAAATATATTATTCTATTTTTAATTAATATTTTTTATATTATAATAATTATTATTATATTTTTATTATACAATAGACTATGGAATAAGGATACTATGGACCATGGTCAATACATTGAATATATTCTAAATATATGATCATTATTTCATCAAAACTCATAGTGTCGATGTTATTTATTATGTAATTAAATATATAATTAAAAAAATTAAATAAATGGTTATAATACAATGAATAAATCATTGAAAGGGTTTTTGAATAAATAAAATAATTGATAATAGGTTTTTATACTAGCAGCAGTGGTTATACAATGAATTTCTCGACTCGAGGTATGCGATTTCATCTTCATTAAATTCATTGAGGAAAATTTTTAATGTTATGAAAAAAATTTAATTTATTTTCTTAATATAATTTCTATATTTTAGTTTATATCCTAAATCCTTTATAATATTTTGTTTTTATATTATAACAAAAATAAAATCATTAAAAGGGATTTGACATAATTGTTTCTATATGGAGAAGGATTTAATAACTCAATATACATTAATTATATTATGTACCACATAAAGGATAATATTATTAATTGGTTATGAATAGAATAGTGTTTTTATAAATTATATTTTTCAAGTTTTTTGTTGATTTCCCTTTTTACACATAATCCCCCCATTGATAAATTATTAGTATATTCAAGTTATCTTGGTAACAGTTATTTATCTTCAATTCTATTTCATTGGGTGATGTGTTTATAATATGAATATATATTGTTTAATGAGGTGTATTTAATTCCCCTTTTTGCATGTTATATAGTGAATCTTTATATGTTAATTGTATTAAAATTTACATTTTCTGCTATCCCTTCATGGGGCATAGAAGTCCATTGTTTCTAAAGTGTTAAGGGGTTTATGTTTCTATCTTATTTAACAAAGAATTATTATTATTTAAATTACATTTATGAAATTATATAATCATTATTTGAGAAATGATCACCTTATTTCTCATATTTCATTTGGAATTTTTTTTCTATATCCATGTTTTCAAAAATATTTTGAAAATTATTTTTCAAAAGAATTATAAGATATTTTAAAGACATATTTAACCATTTATTAATATTTACCATAATATTTTAGAATAATATCCTTATAATTTTATTAAAATGGTTCCTTTTAAAGATATTATTATTGGAATACTCATTTTAAGGATTTGAAAATGAATAGAATTTCATAATGCAACAACCAATCACTGATTTGTACAATTTATTAAATGTTTCATTAGTTCCTAGAGAATAAAATGATTTTCCGAATATTATGGATGAATTATCATTTAAATTTGTATTTCTAAAATGGAAGGTCCATTTTCATGAATAATGTTTTAGAGATCATTTTATGATATTTTTATTCATCAAAGAAAACAACACATGATTTTCATTATTCTCCAATTATGATATATTATAATTATAAAGTTGTATTTATTTATCTTTTTGGATAATGTTTATTTATAATAGATTATATAGGAAAAATCACTTATCTGTTGGGTAATTAAGGTATGAAAATAATAATTATGGTTTCTTTATGTTTTGTGATGAAATAGAACTTGAATGATATTTATTCAGGTTATTATTGCGTCATTGTTCATGTAAATTTTTAACGATGATGGGTGAGCCCAGTATATCACATACTTATGGAAATTCCTTATATAGATCATCATTGAATTGTTCAATGATCATAGAGTGGAATAAAAATTAGTAAATAATAAAATGATAATGTTATCCTCCTGAGATTAACTCCTAGGAGATAGTACGTATTCAGCTAGTATGTTAATACCACTTTTAAGGGTTCATGATATGGTTCTAAAACAATGATATTCCATGATACATAAAACATTTTTATTCATTCAATTAGTATTTAATGGTTCATTTGACCAATATTTATATCACATGGATCAAGATTAATGAATTATATGTCTTATAAATTTATTATATCTTTTTTATATACATCATGAAATGTGATCTAGTTTTAGATGGGTATAATTTCACTTATTTAGTGATCCTATACTTTTATTATGGCATCATACCCTTATCGTCTGATTATTCTCAATGATCAAATTCCATTTTAAATTCTTTGGATCACCCTTATTGAGAATTCATCACACCATTTTAGTTTTTACTATTCTGAAGGTTTGGAATAATATTATAATGTATGATATGCGTCATAATATTACTAAAATTGAATAACATAGTGGGAGATTACATATATTTTTAGAAACATTTTTTTAATGAATCCATGTTGTTATATATCAGTATATCCTAATTCCCTATAACTATAAACAGAAAGTGAAATTATTTAGGTAGGTGATCTAATATTTAGGTTAAATTTTATATGTTTTTGGTTGGTTAATACTAGTTTGGGTTTGTTTAAAAAAAATAGAAATTTAACTAATATATTTTCAGAACATGATCTAAATGATAGGGCCATTGATATCATAGTTTTTATTAGATCATGGGTTATAAACATTTGAAATTGTGATATTTTCATGTTTGGCTACCTTGAGAATTATGGATACCATAGCTTTCATATATTTTTAATGTTGTATATAATTCCAAAAGGGTGAAATCCTTTTAGATTTTAGGTGTATGGATTTTAATATGATGGTATGTATTTTCAAGGAAATTTACCATAATTCATTTAATGTGATTTTTATGTGTTTTAGTGATAATTTTAAATGGGGAATATTGATATTTTATATTATGAAAATAATTATAAATGTTTTGATAACCTTAACAGTTTATATAATATATTATATTGAGATAATTGTTTGTAATTTTATTTTTGATGAATTTTTTTTTCATATAGATACCAAGGAGATTGAGAATTGGTTTGATGATTAAGTGATAAATTCTATTCAAAAAAATTACATTTTTTGTTCGATTATATGATTATGATAAATGACATTATTATTGTATATGGTGGGATTTTACATGTGGAATAAAGATTTATTTATATTTATTAAGCATATATGATTTAAACATTCAATTAAATTGATTCTAGTATTTATATTAACTGTTAGTACATATTTATAATTAAATACATGGAAATAAACATTTTTGGAAAGATTATGTAAGCGTTATTATTAAAAAATATATTTATCTTGGAATAATATGTGATCAAATCATTCAAACCACCAGATTTCATTCTCAGACAGGATATCATGATTAATTTTAGGGTTATTTATTTACGAAATGATCGATGTCATTAAATTGTTTGTTATTGATGAGGATTTTGAAATTAATTGTCTAATTTCTCATTTGATGGTTTAATAATTTCAGGGATTTATCTTACATTCTGATTACTATGTTAGTTATGGTTAAAATCTAAATAATGGAGGGATATATTGTAATATTTTATTTTGTTATCAGAATGAAGTAATTTTTTGTCCCTTAGGAACGAAAAATTTATCATCAATACTCATCCCCTAATGAAAAATAATTGATTGTCAAAGAAGTTAATTAATTAATTAAATTTTAGATATTAATTATGGATATTTTAATATGTTCATCATCTGTAAAATATTTTAAATCCTCACAACTATAAAATTTATAATTGATTAAAAATATTATTCAATTACATTTATTTATGATTTATCGATAAATTTTTTTTCAACATAATTGATTTACATATTTTTTGTTACTCACACTATTATTTTCATTCAATTTCTTATAAACAATGTTCTCCTTCAATCTCCATCATCATTAGGATACTAATTTTCACTCCTTATAGATATATTAACTTCCCAATAATGTTTTATTATTTATAAACCTATGTTTTTTTAAGATTTAATTATCAATTATCCTACCCAATTTTTAAATAGAGGATTGATTAATTCTTTGGATGGTGATGGTTTTCAACAATGGTATTTAAAAAAGTAAAAACCATTATCACCAAGATCTTGTTAAATTATTTTGTATGGAATTTTTTAAAGGGGGATAATTTAATATACCCATTTTTTTAAAATAACACTTTGTACAATATTGTGTACAATACGCAAAAACATTATTATTTAAATCATTAATTTTTTTTATTTCCATGTTACAGGTGTATGTTAGACAATGAATTATCATTTGTGAGTAGGGTTAACTAAATTATTAAATATAAATATATATATATATACTAGTAAATAAAAAAATATTTATTAATTCTTAGGAAAAAATCAATCATTTATTTTGTAAATTGGTTTTTGAAATATATATTTCCTCCCAAATAGTTTCTATTAAATTTATGATAAAAATACTTTTAAATTTTTATAGAAGATTATAATATTATATTTTATAATTTATTTATCAAATTTTAATCCTTTATATCAATGTAATGATTAGGTGAACATTTACTATTTTTTAGAAAATATTGGAATTTATGTGAATAGTGAAAATTCAGGTTTTTTGTACAATTGTATTTTATTATAATTAAAATGTCCAAATATGATTTAAAATTTATCATAGAGTTACATGATTATACATTAAATAGAAATATCGAAATTAATTATAATAGGATAATCAATATAAATAATTTTTGTATAAATATATTTATTGGTATAAAATTGACTTTTTCTAAAATCATTTTTTCATTTCCTTTTGTATTTTATTATTAATATAATTTTTTATCAACTATATATTAAATAAAATTTATGGTTTTCTATATATTGAACCTGGAGGCCCAAAATTGTTAAATAATTTACATTTATTTTTTGTATTTTTGAATAGTAACCCTAACAAATATTTATCACCATGATAGTGTTTAATTTTGGAAATTATGGTTAATAATAGTATGATAGTGACTAAAAACACTAAAAATTTAATTCAATAAACTGGATTACTATTTATTTACCATTTTCATCCATGATGATAATTAAAGGAATAGCCACTATATTTTATTGAAAATGTAATATATTATTTTGACTAATTAGGTAGTAAAAAATGTAAAAAAAATCTTATTGGTTATAAATACTTATTTTAAAGTTAAATATGTCATAATATTGTAATTTTATATATAATTTTTATTGTTAATATGGTTTTCATAAATTATTGCACAATGCTGACTTTGACCCTTTGAAAGTTGGAGAAAAACTCTGAAAATAATTATAAAAACACTAAAAACATATTTTGGGTGATTTATATTGTCCCATAATATATATATATATATATAACATATGAAACATATGTTAATTTTTTATTTTTTTAATTAATTTTCTTCTGTATTTTATTTGAATTCAAATATAATGAATTTTTTTAAAAATAAAATTTATTATATTTTATGATAAATAAAATGTTGATAAATAATTTTAATATGATAAAAATATTGAAAAAGGGAATTTTTAATTAGAAATTTAAAAAAATTTCAAACCCTTTTCCCTTTCTGATAAAATTTGCAATGTATAAGTAAATTTATAACCAATTAATATTGAAAAACACATTACCACATATGAAGATAAAATCTGTTAACTAGGGGGTCAACCACGTTGAATATGCCTTAAATAATATATAATCATTTATAATTATTTTAAATTTATAATGTGATAGTATCATTTATGTAAATTTAGAATTAACGGACATCAGTTAGACACATAATCTATTAAGAAAATCATATATTTAAAAAAATTAAAAATATTTTGTAATAAAAAATATTTTATTATTTGATATAAAATTTAAGAAATAATGTATTTATAAAATTAAATATTATATGGATGAAAGTATTAGTAAGGATCAATATTTGTGTTAGTTTGCCTTTTTTTTAATTTCTTTATCCCCTAAACAGTTACATACTTTTATATCGTGGTAATTATAAAAATTGTTAAATAAGGGTTAAAATAAATAGATAAGGGTAAAAATATCACTAATACATGTAAATTTTTTATTATTTGGGAGTTTTGAGATAAATTATAATATTATATTTTAATTATAACAATTTTATTCCTTGGAAAATTAATAATATATTATATTAATGTTATACATTATGAAATTATGAAAATTCCCATCCCCTCTATTATAAAAAAGAACCATCTCTTCTGTCTTAAACACACCATGTGAGGACTATATATTAGAAAATAACTAATCAAATGAAATACTAACATCAATTCCAATGTTCTGGATGTATTATTTTGTTTGTACAACTAACTGTACAGTTCTTTTTTGTGTAATGAAGAGAATGTTTTCTAATAATGTATAGATTTAAACAGAATGTTTTAGATATATTTCGTCATATAATTCTTCAAATATTCTTTTAAAATGATCTAAATATAAACACCATTATATTTTACATATTGATATGTTATAATTTTAATTTTATAACAAATATCCATCTTCTTCATCCATCAAATGAGAAATGATTCTACTATTCATGTGTATGGAGTACTATATCATCAAAAAAATTTATGTCATTAATTTTATTTCAATACATATTATGGATGAATATTCTGATATATTTAACTTATATATATGATTATTGGAAATATTTTTATTTATATATTGATCATATATAATAATTTCTCTTACACCTATATCCATTGAATAATGATAATGTTCTACATGCAAACATATGTATTATCACCTCTACGAAGTGAAGTGAATTTATTCCAGAAAATCATTACATTGATAGAATATAATTTTTTTGATGATAAAATATTATAATTATCATATTTAAATCATTTTTTAATGATAATTTAATACATACCATCATTTCATTACGCTCTTCAAAAAAATAAAAAATCTATTCATGTTTATATATGAATTACTATCTCCATAATTTTTACCTAGTTAATTTTTCATAATGATCATTTACATATGGTTTTAAATATATATTTTATTATATGAAATGATACAAGTTTCGAAATTATTATTATATATATTAGATAATAATGAACCCCTTGACCATGATTATCACTCTGATGCCGTTTGGAAAATTTATACTAATCATCTTTAAAAAACCCATGTGGAAATAAATAATACTGAAATTAAATATTTAATTTGATAAATATATCATATAGTTTTAGTACAATGTATTAACCTTGGAGAATATTCATTTTAAATGAATTAATTTATATAATTTCATTATTTATCTATTTGTGAACAAACATTGAATGTGTAGACTCACAATAAATGATTTCTTATAAATTTTCTTTTATTTGAAGAATATGTTAATCTTATGACCCAAATTTTATTTATTTTTTCCAAAAAAATCATCTTTTAAATATAATATCATTAATCCTTTTTAATTCATTTTATTTTATCATACAAGTTTAATCACATAACTCGAATAGATATGACATTAATGTTACCATTAGGTAAATCATTTCTTAAATAGGTTTTGATTATGTGGGTTATTCACTATTTATTGATAATATTATGACCTAATTATGTTTCAATTGAAATTTAATATTTATCTATTATTTAATTTTTATATGGATTTAATTTTTTCCACAATAATTTACCCATTGAATAATTCCCAATTCTGAGATATGATTTTAACAATATCTAATTCTCTATTCCAGGACTTACATTTATGTTATAAACCTATATTATATTATTATTATTTTATAATACCTATTTTACGTGTTATATCATAAATATCCATTTATAAATTATTTTTATTAATATTTTTAAGTCATTTAGTCATGGAAATTATAACTTGAATGATACCAAATTAGTAATGTGTTTGTGATTCAATCCCATTTTAAATGTGATATCTTCTTCTTGAATTTCCATAGATATAATTATATGATCTTTAATAATTTCATTTTTATTATCAAATATATATTTATAGTTTTTTGATACGTATGTACAACATTCCTCTCTTTAGTATTCAATGTGGGTCAGAATTTGTTTGCACTTAATACATCATTAATATTCCGCTTTTAGTCATTGAGAAATTTTATTTCATAATCATCCTTACTAAAATTTCTTGAAAAATGATTTTCAAAATTCATCAAAGACTATATATTATAATTTTTACTCATGTTTTACTTTTTGGAAAGTTTATATGGTATTTAAATTATGAATTTATGTAAAATATACTTTTTAATAATGGTATGAAAGGACTCCTCATTTTTTAGATTAGGTATAGGATAAAATATCTGACAGTAAATACCTCTAGATATTCAAAAAAATACATTATTGTGTTAGATGGACATTTTTAATCAATAATTATTCATAATATTCTAGATATTTTTTGTAAAGGTTAATTTCTGTGCCAAAATGGCACTAACCTTTAAGTGGTTTTACCGATATTTTTATGAAATATATATTCATCAATGAATAGAGGTCGTGTTTTTTAATGATACACTATAGATATATTATAATGATACCTTCATAATCATTTATGTGGATGGATTGAGATTATTTAAAATTAATTTAATGGAAACCATTTTTCTCTTGTGTGAATAAATTAATTAATGGGAAAATGGATGTTGCTTGTATTATTATAGAGAAATCTGATCATTATGTTCTTAATTGATGGTATGGTTTTGTTAAGGTTCACTAAAATTAATTTTGATGACCATAGTGCCTGATATACATCTATAAATAAATTTTTATGACTGTTGAGTTGAATGAATATATGCAAATCCTAGCAGATGACAGAGTTAAGCAATTAATAAGTTTCTCGTAATAGATTGGTTTTATTAACCAGTTTTGTTTATCTAATTTCAAGAAATATTTTAATGAATATGTAATGTTATTGTTATAGGATACAAATATGTTATCTTTTTTAATTTTATGTGTTTTTTATTGTTACATTTGAAATGATTGATATCATGATGCTCAAGAAAATTTATTCTATTTCATAATTCCATTATTTATAAATTATTACATAACCCTTGTTTTATGATTCAGGTTTTTAAGTGTATATGTTCTCTTTTGTTATTATCATGCACATTGATTGTTTTCATCACACCCTTATGCTCATCAAATATCCATCAATGGTAGTCCGTTGTTAATTATTTAATTTACCCAAACAATTAATTTGAGCTAAATATAATTTTGTTTACATTTCCCTATGTTTTGAAGAATGGGTTTATGTATTTAATAAATAATAGGGAGAGTATAAATTAATAGCATTATGGGAGATGACATTAAATTAAATGAACTAATTTTTTTATGATTCCACGTTGTTATGTATGATTTTATTAAAATTATCCAAAAGTCCATTATTAAAGGTTATATTTATATATAAGTGGTCTAAAATTTCAATTTTAGGATATATGTTTTCGATGGAGAAAATTAGGAAAAAATGGTCAATATAAAATATATAATGGTAAATATGATTTTTTTCTCACTAGATCTAGATGTTTGGGTCAATGATTTTATAGTGGTAACTATTTTCAATGGTTTTTGTTCAAAATATGAGAAAAAATGAAAACAAAAAACACTTATATATTTTAATATTTGTAATTTTTATCAAAATGGTGAATATACATTGTATGGGGTATCCATTAATATTTTTACCTTGGGGGGAATAATCTCTTTAATGGAAACAAATATTTGGCAAGATTTATTAAATGATATAATTATTGGTTTCAATATATGTGAACTATATAAATTTTTTATTGTAAATTTTTATAGAAATATTAATTTTTGAAATATTAATTAATGTCTAATTAATGTAATTAATTTTCTTATTAAGAAAACTACATCTACATGAAAATTTTATGTAAATATGGAATGATTTATATATCAATCTTGATTCATTCATAATTGTTCCCTCTATAGGAATAGAATTATTAGATGATGAACCATTGAAATGTTTTTCATAAAGTAAGAGTTTTTTATATTCAATAGATGATAATAAAATTATGGGTTTGTTGATCCAAATAGGTATTGCGGTGTTTATTGAGATAATGGGGTAAATGAATTATTAAAAAGGATATAAATAATTGTGTTAGATTTTGTTATTAATATATACATCATATTATATGTTAAATTATATTATTCTAATTGAAATTATCTTTAACTATATAACTTTTTTTCATATAATTATTCATGCCTTTTAAGAAGATAAAATAAACATATGGGGAAAAGAAAAATGATCCTGATATGTCCAAGGATTTTGGGACAAATTTTAATGATGATTGGAAAATAATACCCATTTTAGGGGGAATATTGATGAGAAAAAGGTACAAAATACATTTACCACATCCATTGTATGGATTTTAGATTTTTTTAATTTCCTCTGCCATTTTACACAAATTAGTCATGATATTTGTTCTATTAATCCCGGAAATGAAAACAAATGATAAAAAAGTCTTGTCACATTTGTAGACAATGTACATAATTTTAAAAAATTAAACTAGAATGAAGAATATATTATTAATCCCTATAATGAGCTACTAACCTCAATCGAGCTGAAACAACTATATAGGATAAACTATGTAAAAATTAGTCAAATGGTATTGTATAAAAATCACAATAAGGTAGTAAATATGGGAAATGATTCAATTAACATGAGTAAAAAGTCATAGCATGGTAACATAAAATGAATGGATCGTGAAAAAATAGGTAAAGAAATATAATAATTAACATGGAGACATGTGATTATGGAAACCTAGCGATGTGTCATCAACTGATAACATGAAATAGACATGATTAATGGATAATTATAAATAATATATCACAAAGTATAAAAATTCCCATAATCGATTAGTTATACTACCAAGTCGCATATATAACATCTCATAAAAAAATCACCCAGTTAGTTGCATAAATATCTGGGAGCATCTATCATGGCATGTTCATATAGATTTGTTCCATATAATGAATCAAACACAATTAATAATAGTAAGGGTTGTGCAAAAAAATTATATATGGTCTATAATCATGTAATATGGAATAAAAAATTTGTATCAATATTATATCCATGAAAGAAGATATTAAATCATTTCTATACAATCATAAATTCAATATAATAATAGATTCCAAATAACTATGTCCAACTTAAGATATTATTTGAAATAAGTGCTTAGGAAACTATATAATTGAGCCCCATTAGTGTGGTTTATGTAACACCCCAACCCCAGTTACCAAGAGTCGGTGCATTATTACGTAACATTGCAATGATCACAAAAGATCATGTCTCAAAAGGGCGATTAGTTTTAGTATCCTTGGAAACACTAAATACATTCATAAATGTTACATTAAATCATAAAGTGAAAAATCACAATAACATAGTCTCCATATTTCACACTCATATTCCCTTTAGACACTCCCAGTAGGTCAGTCATAAAATATTTCTTCACATCCAAAGAAAAATAATACATACAAAGGGGTGAGCTCAGATTCTTAGTAAGGATAAAAAAATAGCGAAAACATTCATAAATAAACATAAACATTTAAGGAAATGAATAACTAAAACAAAATACTTTTAAAAGTTGAAATATAGAATAATATGGCAAAAATAAAATGAAATAATGTCATTTACTTACTCACATGGATATTCTACTAGTCGAATAATCACAAGAAATATAAATAAACACTTTCATAATGATGGAATGCATAATGCCAGACTATCATAACCACATATCCAAGGCCTCGTCCCAAGACTACAAATAAGATTTTGTCAAGGCCTCAGGCTAAGACACTAGTTTTTCTCATGAGACATACCGATGCATCGAGGAGCTATAGCAGGCTCCACCCTTCACTTATTTATTCCAATCCATTCCTTATATGAAAAGGTTTAAACATATCATAAACAATTCCCAAGAACAATAACAAAATTTTATCACATAAAATATGAATAAAAGAAAAACATAACATTTCCATTTTTGAATCACAAGTTATCAATACAAAACATTAATATAATCAAAAAATTATCAAAACCATTTTCAATATCAAAATAAACGATAACTACAACTTGGTATTTATTTTTCGTTTTAAAAAAAAGTTATTGATTGTAGAGGATACCAAAACTCAAATAATGGTCATGGCGGTGGAGAAGTCATTGTCTCCACATATGTATGACACAAAACATTCCCTTTTTTCTTTTATTATAATGCTTCGTATAAAAATATTCCTTTTGAATAAATGTAAAAGTCAAAGGGGTTTAAACACCGTATAAATGAAAGTTGTGTATAAAAAAAAATATGCCACAATAAATAGATATTGAGACGAAGTCCATACACTGATAATTTTTTTAAAATAAAATAGATCTATTATGTGTATTCACTATTAGTACACATTAATAAATTACAAATACAAGATAGGACATAATAATACCATGACATAATTTGAAAGTAGGAGATTAACCTAAAGAATGAAAATTGGGTTAAAATTTCCCTTACCTAGTGTTCGACATGACTCGATCATTCTTTAATCTCCTGAATAATAAAATAGAGTTAATTTATACTTTCTTAAGATCCATTTTTAAGTTCATTATTCCTTTTACCTTACTTATTACCATGTTATGAAAATTATGTAGTCATTTAAGTTAATAACGGTTGTTTTGTAGATCTTTGGTACATGAGTCAACAATAAACTTCTTATAAATAAATGTTGTTCATGTGGTAAAATATCCATTAGCTCCAGAATTATACTCCTGATGTAGATATCATATATATGATATATATCCAGTATATACTTTCCTTTATAATATTACCTAACATTTAGTGGTATGAAATTAAATGCACCGTTCATGGAGACGGAAAGCCGTACGTATGAATGAACGCTACTTTCATTTCTATTTCGTATTTAATGGAATTAAACCTAAATGATATATATATATATATATTATATTTAATGTATAATATATATTTTATATAGGTCACATTTTTTTATTAATTTCATTCTTTATATATTCCATGTATTTCATAAACGAGTCACATCACTTGAGGGGGCAGTAGTCCACACTTCTTAAAATGAAATTAACACATTTGCACAACAACAAAAGAAAAATGGTATGTTTTAAATGTAAAATACATAATCATAGAGAGGAAATAAATATAATATATATCATAAATAAATATAGTTTCATCATAATGGCCACCATGAGGGGTGGTAGGATAAGATAGAACAGTCATCATTTCGTGAGAAAGTAATTCTCCATCAACAGAAACAATATGTTCATTAACCATTAGACCGAGGTGTGTGTAAGTGTAGCTCAGATACATATCATAAAAACATATTAGTATATTAAATATACTGGTGTTTTTACCAAATCAATAAATAAAATGTGTTTAAGGGGTTGGAGATGCAAAATAAAACAAAAGAGCATAAGAGAAGACATTACCTTAAAATCGGGCAACTCTTTTTGATTTGAGACAAAGGCTTCCTTGGAAAGACTTCTGCCCAAAGTGAGGCTTCAATAAGTAAGAGAGGGAAGTTGAGAGAGTATTTGGGCAGAGTTTGGCTGAGAGAAATGGCTATGAAGGTTGGAATAAGGTGGTAGTGGTGGGGGGCCTTTTATAAGAGGAGAGGATGGGAACTCTTGGAATGTCATGAAATGTTACATTATTATGAAATGATTTTCGGATTTTAATGGTCCCACAATGAAATATTTTGAGGATAAGGTGATAAGGGTTAGAAATACACCCATTAAATAGGCTTTATACAAGTTTAAGTCATAAATTTTACCTTGTCATTTCATTTTATTGTAATTGTTCATTAATGAGGTAATCATTGCATCATCTTGATGTCATAAATAATTTTTTTTATTTAATGTCTAAAAATTATAAAAAAATTAACATGTTGTAGGAAATCATTTTATATTTCCAATTAATATTTATAGTCGAATGGTTAACATATATAAAACCATGTAATAATTTTTTTAGTAAAACAACACATGTTTGTGACAATTTTATTTTTACTTTAAATAAAAAGTTATTAATGTCATTTTCTTACCCAAGTGGCTCCATGGTATCCCCACGTTGACCCATGGGGTGTCTTGGTCGGTGATGAATCATCCAATAAAGTTAGTACAAGTGTAATAGTAATTTCATATTATTATAACATTATATTTACATCAAATTACTCTAAATACCTTTAATCACGATTAATAAAACATAAAAGTTACTATTCATGAAAAATTATTTTCATTTCTTTTAACTACATTTTACTTACTAATTCTAACCATCTATGTCGGATTTTTTAAATTCAATTCACAGAAGTGATAATGTTTCCTTTAAATGAAAAATTAGTTTTTTAACTACCACTTAGTGGTTTCACTATTCATCAAAAATTGATGTTTTTCAGAAAAATAACAAAAATTAACCCTAAGATATATTTGAAATTCCTAATTCAAAAATGATTTATATTATAAAAAATTTAAAACATATAAGTTGAATTAATTAATTTAATAATTAATTATCGTTGTCACAACAAATAGCGTGTTTTAAAAAAAACAATATATATCATAATATTGACAATTGTTTATGTCCAATTTCAAAGTGAAATTAATTCTAATGACCACCATTGGATATCAAATTTAAAATATTTTATAATTATAATTTAAATACTTTCAATCTTATAATTTATCACTATAAATTATTTTGATTTAAAAAGTTGTTTTTTAGAAAATTTCACTATTCATCGAAAATTGTAAGTTCTCATAAAAATTCAAAAAAATCAACATATGCTAATTTCGATATTCTGAATCCAGAAATGAAGCCCATTTTGAAATATAAAATTTATATAATTTCAAAAAGTGGGTATTACTATTCATAATGACTATTTTGATTGGTCCCGGTTTGTTAGAATCTCGAACTTGTGTACAATGCAAGCTATTGTATTATTGAAAGAAAAGCGTACCATGGAAGCTTGGGGTGTTACATTCTACCCTCCATCAATAAATTGCATCCTCTCAATTTGAAATTGTTCTTTGAAAATAAAATGTTGAAAGTAGAAAATACCTTTGTGGAAAATCCATATAGGAAATAAGGTTAATAAAATTTCACCTTAATAAGATGAAAAGGTAAATGAAAATGTCACCACCATATTATGATCTCGATTATGAGAATATTGGTTGAAATTAGAGACACATAATTGGAGGAAAATTTTTAATATTTGTATGGAGTGATTGGGGTCATAAATCACAAACAAGTGTAAAACTGAGGGCCTCAAAGCCTTCAATCTATGGTGATTTAGAATATCATAAGTTCAAAAAAACCTAAGGTATTAGGATAACACATTTTTTTGTTTTAAAATCCCTTTTCTAATGTTTAAGAATTAATTTATTCATAGAATAAGACAGTGTTATATATATATATATATACTTGACAAGTAGAGTTTCAACCTTCAACTAATTCCTACCACAAACTCATCTTTCACTCCAAAAGGTAATAGAATTCAAAAAAAAAATATTTATCCTAATCGTACAAGGTTCCCAATATTAACACATAACATTTATATTAGGAAATATATTTTTTTAATATGCAAGGACATCATGTTGGCTAGTGGTAGGTAATAAAGTCATGTCACAATATGGTTGTGGGTTTGATTCTTGCAGCTTTTTCCGACACGATGGGTTATCCCCTGACCAGGAGGATGTCCTTTTCCTAAAACTATAGTATTATAATATTCCAAAAATAATCATCAGAAATTTTTTAAACATAAAAAATACTATCCAATGTTAAACTTAATCCATTCCAACATTTATAGTAATCCAAAATACATCTTTCCAGACTTTCTCTAAAAGGTCTCTAAATTCAAAAATCAATTCATAAAATCCCCCAAATAAGGTAATGTTTCTCTTATTGTCACATTCTATAAATATGATTACCTTCATCATATTAAAACCTTAATGAAAACAAAAATTACTGCAGTAAAATACTTATATATATCACATTATTCTTATAACCAGTACATCGTTGATACAACACTCAAATGACACAATTCTTTAATAACAACATAAGAACACTAACCATTCACCCTCATCTGTGTTAGTATCATAACTTTATTATTATCCAATAGCATCATTTGGGTCATACTCTTATGATTTTGAAATTGGTTTAAGTAGTGTCCCCACTCCTTTCAGATGAAGCATTGTAAATTTGAAATCTTTTTTTAATCCTTGAAGTCATGCACTCGGTGTCCTTTTTCTCAACACTTATAAAAAACACTCACTCCATTCAGGAATGTTCCAAGGTGTTTCTTCCCACAATTATCACATATTAGAAAATTCTTCTTTTCTATCTTCCCTTTGTACATCTTTCTCTCTTCCATCCTTTTCTTCTCTTTCATGCCTTCAAATCCATAGGACTCATAGAATTCATTACTTACCTTATTAACACATGATACTATTTATTCATATGTTGAGAAAACATGGGAAACTATTTCCCCTCTAAATGTCGGCTTAATACAATGAAAGATATAACCCTTCTTACTATTTGGATCACAAGTATTGCTGGAGTTCACATTCTTTATACTAGGTGCCATTTCTATAAAATGGCACAAACTAGGTCATGTTATGAATTTCAATGAATAATTCAAAACCTGTAAAATACTTAACATAAATTGAACGGTTTATGGATATAATCTATAATCATAAAGATGTTTTCTTTGAGGAAGTATATGCTCATAAACCCTTCGTAATGGTTTTTAAATAAAAGTAAAATTATCCTATGTATATCCCCGGGAGTGTCGTATCCAAGAGTGCAGTAAGGCCCATTTTTGTGCACCAGTTCTCGTTCGAGTCTAGATTAAAGCTGTGTTTTCGGGTTTCACCCTTAGGTACATCAATGCCAGAGCCGCCTCTACCTGATCATATCCAGACATGGATGTATTTCTCAGAAAACTCACAAAATCATTATAATGCCAAAATTCTAGGAAGTTCTTCTATACTGATCCTCAAAGTCTATCTTAGGGTTATGTGCTCTAATTAGAGTTTATATAAATCTACCTTCTAAGGTTAGTACTAAACTGCCTCTGATACCAACCATAACGCACCGACCCCAGTTATCCAGAGTCGGTGCATTATTACAAAACATTGGCATTATCACAAAAGACCAAGTCTCAAAAGACTGATTATTTTAGTATCCTTAGAATCACTAGATACATTCATAAATGTTACATTACATCATAAAGTAAAAAATCACAATAACATAGTCTCCATAGTCCACACTCATATCCCCTTCAGACTATCCCTCTAGGTCAGTAATAAAATATTTATTCACATCCTGGGAAAAATAAAACATAGAAAGGGGTGAGCTCAGATGCTCCGTAAGGATAACAAAATAGAGAAAACATTAAAAAATAAACATAAACATTTAAGGCAATGTATAACTAAAACAAAAGCCTTTTAAACATGAAATTTAGCATAATATTTCAAAAGTAAAATGAAATAATGCCATTTACTTACTCACATGGATATTCTACTAGTCGAATAATAACATGAAATATCAATAACCACTTTCATAATGATGGAATGCATAATTCCAGACTATCATAAACATGTATCCAATGCCCCGTTCCAAGACTAAAAATAAGATTTTGTCAAGGCCTCGTGCCAAGACACTAGTTTGTCTAATTAGACCTACGGATGAGTAGAGGAGCTATAGGGGGCTTCACGCATCACTTATTAAGTCCAATGCATTCATAATATGAAAAGGTTTAATCATATCATAAACAATTCCCAAGAACCATAACATAATCGTATCACAAAAAATATGCATAAAGGAAACATAAAATTTCTACATTTCAATAAAAAGATATCAATAAAACACATTAATATAATCCAAACATTATCAAAACCATTTTCAATACCAAAACCAATGAAAACTAAAACATGGTATTTATTATTCATTTTAAAAAATGTTGTGGCATGTAGAGGAAGTCGAAACTCAAATAATGGTCATGGCGGCAGAGAAGTCGTTGTCGCCGCATACATAGGAAAAAAAACAATCCCTTTTTTCATTTAGTAAAATGATTCATATAAAAATATTTCATTTGAATAAAAGTAAATGTCAAAGGGGTTTATACACCGTATAAATGAAAGTTGTGTATAAAACAAAATATGCCTCAATGAAAGGAGATTGAGACGAAGTCCCATACAAAGATAATTTTTTAAATAATATAGATCTATTATGTGTATTCACTATAAGTACAAATAAATAAATTACAAATTCAAGATAGGACACAATAATATCATGACATAATTTGAAAGTATGAGATTAACCCAAAGAACGGAAATTGAGTTAAGAAGTTCCCTTACCTCGTGTCTGACTTGACTCGATCATTCATTAATCTCCGGAATAATGAACTATAGTTAATTTATACTTTCTTAAGTACCTTTTCAGGTTCATTATTCCATTTACATTACTTATTACCATGTTATTAAAATTATGTAGTCATTTAAGTTAATAACGGTCATTTTGACGCTCTTTGGTACTTAAGTCGACAATAAACTTCTTATAAATTTTTTTTGTTAATGTTGTAAACTAACCATTATCCCAAGAATTATATTCATGATGTAGATATCATATATATCATACATATCCAGTAGATACATTCCTTTATAATATTAAATAACATTTAATGGTATGAAATGAAATTCACCTTTCATGGAGACGGTAAGTCGTACGTACGCATGAACGCTACTTTCATTTCTATTTCATATTTAATGTAATTAAAACTAAATGAGATATATATTTATATTATAATTATAGTATAATATATATGTTATATAGGTCACATAATTTCATTAATTTCATTCTTTATACATTCCATGTATTGCTTGAACTTGTCACATCACTTGAGGTGGCGGTAGTCCACACTTCTTCAGATAAAATTATCGCATTTGCACAACATACAAAGCATAAATTATGTTTTAAATGTAAAATATAGAATAATAGATTGGAAATAAATATAATATATATAATAAATAAATATAGTGTCATCATAATGGCCATCATGATGTGTGGTACGAGAAGATAGAACAATCATCATTTCGTGAGGCAGTAAATCGCCATCCATGGAAATAGTATGTTATTTAACCATTAGATGGAGGTGTGTGTAAGTGTAGATAAAATTATAAACATAACAACATCCTAGTATATTTAATATACTATTTTTGATACAAAATCAATGAATAAAAAGAGTTTAATGGGTTGGAGAAGCAAAAAAAGAGCATAAGAGAAGACATTACCGTAAAATCGGGCAACACTTTTTGATTTGATCCTAAGGATTCCATGGGAGTAATTCTAACCAAAGTGATGCTTCTAGGAGTAATAGAGGAATGGTTGGAGAGTATGGGGGCAGATTTTGGGCGAGCCAAATGGATTTGATGTTGTGAATAATGTGGTAGTGGTGGGGGCCTTTTATAAGAGGAGAGGATGGGCACTCTTGGAGGTCATGAAATGTTACATTATTATGAAATAATTTTCGGATTTTAGAGGTCCCAAAATGATATATTTTGAGGATAAGGTGATATAGGTTCGAAATACACCCATATAATAGGATTTAGATAATTTTATGTCTCTTATTATACCTTATCTTTTCATTTTGTTTAAATTGTTCATTAATGAGGTAATCAATGCATCATCATGGTGTCATAAATAAATTTATTTATTTAATGTATAAAAATTATAAAAAAATTACCATGATGTAGGAAATCGTTTTATCTTCCCAATGAATATTTATAGTCGAAATTTTATCTTATATTACCTCATGTAATAATTGTTTTAGTATAACAACACATGTTTGCGACAATTTTATTTTTACTTTAAATAACAAGTTATTAATGTCATTTTTTTTACCCTTGTGGCTCCATGGGGTCCCAAAAATTATCCATGGATTTTCTTGGTCTTCCATGACACATAAAATAAAGGTAAGAAAATTTTAAAGGTAATATAATATTATTATAACATTATATTTACCATAAATTACACTAATTACCTTTAATCACGATTAATAAAACATAAAAGTTACGATTCACCAAAAATTACTTTCATCTCATTGAACCACATTCTACTTACTAATGATATCCATGTATGTCGGATTTTTGAAATTTAATTCACAGAAGTGATAACAATTCATTTAAATGAAAAATTAGTTTTATAACTACCACTTAGTGGTTTCACTATTCATCAAAAATTGATGTTTTTTAGAAAAATACCAAAAATTAACCCTATGCTATATTTGATATTCCTCATTAAAAAATGATTTATATTTTAAAAAATTCAAAAAATATAAGTTGAATTAATTAATTTAATAATTAATTCCCACTTTCACAACAAATAGCGTGTTTTTAAGAAACAATAAATATTAAAAGATTAAAAATTGATTATGTCCAATTTAAAAGTGAAATTAATTCTAATGACAAACATTGGATAAAAAGGTTAAAATATATTCTAATTATATTTTTAACCACTCAATCGTATAATTTATCACTATAAATTTTTTTTATTAAAAAAATCTGTTTTTATGTATTTTTCACTATTTTTCAAAAATTGGATGTTCTCAGCAAAATACCAAAAATACAACATAGGATAATTTCGATATAATAAATCAAAAAATGAAGTCCATTTTGAAATATAACATTTATATAATTTCAAAAAAGTGGTTATTATTATTCATAACGGCTATTTTGATTGGTCGCAGTGTGTTAGAATCTCAAACTTAAGTACAATGCAAGCTATTGAATTATTGAAAGATAAGCATACCGTGGAAGCTTGGGGTGTTACAGTTTACGTGAAAATAAAATAAGGTATATATATAGGACAAAGTAAATGTTGTGTTTATAAAACAAAAAAAATATATAAAATTGTTTTTACTGATAAATTTTTATATTTTTGAAAAAATCATGTTGTCTTAAAATTGATTATGGACTGACCATGAAAATGTGTAAGAATTTGGGATGTTCACTTTAATCATGATTTCCTATAGAGAGTAATTGATATGGGAATAGAAATCATGTACTTTTTAACATTATTTGTTTTTTATTATGGCTCATGACTACCAATAGTATTGATTCATATGAACAAATTTTGTATGTTTTTTGGTGAGCTTAAAAACATAGTTCTTATAGAATTATTATATCATCCATGGATAATAAATTCATGTATATAGCTAATAATGTAAAATACCATTTTTTTATTTCAATATTAAAAATATCAACACATTTAAAAAAAATACTTAAGTTTCCAAAACAATTTATGGACATATTGGTTTAAAAAATGGAATCTATTTAAATAAAATTATCATATAAATAACAATTTTTTTAACAAAAAACAAAATTTTATTGAAAAATACCAAATCAATATGATAAATGATTTTATATCTCATTGAAAAATTAATTAATATCTCAAAAAATTAATCTATATTTATAATAAAACATATTATTAATTTATGAATAAAATTAATTAAAATAAACTTAACTATAAATCATTATATAAATTATAAACTTTTATATCAATAATTACATTATACAAAAAAATCAACACATAACATATCCTTTTTTTTTTTAAATATTTACCTATTACATTATATAAATAAATAATTTATTATTCATAAGATACCAAAATTTATATTATACATTCAAATGTGAGGTTACTATTCTTAAAGGAATATTACTATTACTATCTGTCAGATTAATATTCCAATGGTCATATTTATAAAATTAATATAGGTTCATTAATTTTTATAAATAACTGTTATTTTATTCTCTATTCATTCAATTCTACATTTCATTAAGGTTATATATGTGAATTCATCATAAAAATGAATAATATACCCAATAATTCGGGGGACATGATAACATGGTCCTATGTGAAAATATTAATATAATAACATTCACATGATAACAAAATCATGTAGCAACACTGCAAAGGTAGGTAGAGACCTCACCACAAAGATAATTCTGGACAATATAGTTATAGATGTCAGGTAAAACAAAGGACCAACTAGAACTATCCTCCAAAATTTCCCTCCTAGAAAGAGATTCAGTGACCTGGTTTAAATCATAATAAATATTTATAACATCATGGGAAATCCCCTCCACATGCTAAAGAAATTCAATCCACGAAGGCAGGATCTTCCATGGCACATTCCGTGAGTGATTGCAAGACAGTTTCCAATAAAATAGAATATGAAACCTTTTAAAAACCACCGATGAGATTGAAATACACCAATGCATCTTGAAGGTCCCAGTGAACCCAGGGACACTAAATCAACATTGACTTTAAGACATCGAGAGATAGGTTGTATCCATAGAAGATACATCATCATTAATGGATTCATTATCCTACGATTCACACCAAGTGATCTCAAAAGACCAAGGTCATAAATATCATTATCCATAGATCATCTTTGAATAAGGGAGGTAGTCTGAATTAAAAGATTCCTAAACAAAACACATTTCTGAAAAGAGGGATTTATGATGTTGGAATCAAAATCATTTCATTCCATCCATATGAAATATATGAAACTCAGAGAGTTATCCAACAAAGGAAATGGATCTTCTCCCTTTTCTCCTTGCTACATATGGATTTCGGGAGAAACTCCACGGACTAAAAAATTCTACCTCGTGACAAAAGATCATAGAAATATGCATACAGACTGCAAGTGAATCTGGATGAAGTAAAATGTTGCTGATAAGTATCATCCTCCTTTATACAGACGACATATACTAGAGAAAACAGGACACCAGTTCACTATTTGAAATACTGCATTGCGATGTTTTGTTTCTAAATTTTCTTCAATTGGATAGATAAAGTAGTAGGAATAAAGTAATTATGCACACTCGTGATCCATGATGGAGGGTAAAAGGAGGGACCACAAAGCATTTTGTATCAATATATATTGGAAAATATCCCATTCCAATATGTCATCCAAACCAAGGATTCAGAATCCATAGTCATGTATCAGGAACTCTGCATACAAAGGTGTTTAGGTAGTATCCCATTAACAATCATTATACATGAATGATTGTCAATAATAAGGTTTTACAAAGATGGAGGGATAGAATTATCAAAACAAATGGGGTGGGACATCCATGGTTTTTCCAATAGTTCAGTGAAGATTGTTCATAGACCATCTATATCAAATTTACCATAAGTTTAGTATAAGAATGCTTGACGGATAGCCAAACAGAGGAAGACAGATGATAAGAATACCCTTGGGAAAGATTCACCACAAACCTGGAAGACAGAAAATTGATAGAGGGATCAAATTTAAAGATAAGAATCTAGAAAAAACGTATTAATAAATGTATCATTGATCATTCTTAAATTACCCACCCTCATTAACCCCATTTGGTTATGTTTAATGCAGTCATTCCAGGACACTATGATTAAATTTTTTCTCATTAACTGATCCATTCCAGATAATGATTATTGATCATACAAATCAATTATTTTATATGTTCCTTTTCCATCTAAAAACAGAGAATGAATAAACAAACATTGTGGTCCTCATAGAATTGAACAAGAAAATTATTCCATCTTGAGAAATATTTATTCATTCCAATTCTATAAGTGATTCGTAATATTCAGGGAAATATTTTCATGATGACATTATTTCACTCTTCCCCAAAATAGAGACACACCATGATAAATGATATATAGGGTTACCCTACTCATTCCAATATTCAAAAAAGTACTATTCTTCCCCAAAATGGTGATACCTTCACTGAAAATAATAATGTAATCTCCCAAACTAATGATCTAACCTACAACTACGTCATAGTGTGAGAAAATTCCCTTGATATAAGAAATGCTCTCATTTTTTGCCCTTACAAGGAGAAGAATGTCATCAACATAGAAAAATTGAGATGGACCCAAGATATTCCTCTCAATTCTAATATTCTAATACCAAAAAAATTAGCAATATCATTTAATAACCGACTCAAGTAGTATTATTTATAAGAAAAGAGATATCTAGAGAGAGGTTATTCCAACCTTATGTCTCTTGTAAATCAAAATAATCCTCTAGGATATCCATTAATAATAATATAAATACTCACACTTCCCAAGATGGAGACAACTAATCCAATAAATCTCTACAAAAACACATGCATTTGAATAATTTTGAAAAGAAAACTCCATCTAATATTTTCAAATCCATAGAGTTGTTAATCATCAAAGCCATGTTACCTAAAGTTTTCCCCTTATTCATGGAATTTTTACAATTAGAAGCAGTTAAAAGATAGTTTTGAATGTTCTGTCCATGGACAAAACCAAATTGATTTCTAGAAATAAGCCCCTTGGAAAAATCACAGAACCTTTGAGTTGTCATTTTACTGATAATATTGGGTGCGGTATTCCCAATGGACCCATGTCAATTGTCCTTAATATCAATACCACAGTCCTTATTTATTAGATAAATAAAATTAGAATTTATTCCAAAATGAAAAAAAAGTGGATCTATAAAAACATCTATCCACATTTGTGGCATCATGATGGAAGATATCCTAGTAGAACATAAAAAAATGTTGGTGAAACCATCCAGACCAACCACACTATAAATTTTAAAATAAATGAGATAATAATATATTACCTCAGAGTTGGTAATTTGAATAAGTCTTTTATTTTGAGCATCATAAATAGATGGATCAATGAAATGGTTAATTTTATCAGAGTTTTCAGATCCATTATGGGAATAATGCTTCTCAAAGATGTCTGTTACAAGTTTTG
The DNA here is from genome assembly GCA_963277665.1 of Viscum album. Lineage (NCBI taxonomy): Eukaryota > Viridiplantae > Streptophyta > Magnoliopsida > Santalales > Viscaceae > Viscum > Viscum album. The sequence continues at coordinate 2,144,181,840 of OY728132.1, forward strand.
AAATATCATTCTCAAGGGAGAACATATTCCCTTCAATATTGAAGGAATCAAGGATACTCCTAGATATATTTTCACTATGAATATAATGAATGAGTTTAGAGTTATTGCCTCCCTCCTTTAACCATACCATGTTATACTGATTCTGATTTAATCTCTCTTTATGATTCATGAGCATGTATAGATTTGAAGTAACATGTGTCTCTTCCTGGGAGGGATCATCATGAGACATATTATCATGCTGTTAATTTAACAATGAAATTTCATATTCCTTAATTTCATTATAGATGTTGGAAAAATAATCTTTTCTCCATTGTTTTAATCATTATTTTACTACGTTCAATATAAAACACAAAATATGGGAAATGCATCCCAAGAAATCAGTTTTCCAAGAATTAATTAATATTTTTCTTAATACTCAGATTAGCCATTAAGGAATTATTGAATGGAAGTGAATCAGAGATTACCTCACTCTTTTGACACATACATCAGTAATAAATGGGATTATGATCAGAATGAAATCTTGTTAAGGTGACTCCAGAGACATCCATTTCACTATTCTTATTATCCACTTTCACAACAAATCTATCCAAATTTCTGGAATATTGTGAATTGATAGTGTACATGCTCCATGTAAATTCATCTCTAGACAGAGGGAACATGAGTCAATCGAAACCTATCTATGCAAGAAGAAAAATCATAAGCAGAAGTACAACAGAAATTATGAGCAGTTTTTTTCTCAAGTGTCATAATGTTGCTAGAATTACCATGTAAACCCAACTATTATTCATACCATCAGAAATATTTTCTAGAATACTCCACAAAGACTGTTTCCTTATATACAATTTGAAATCATATACAAAGGTCATAGAAAAAGTGATACCATTGATGCTGCATTAGTTAGTCACAGACTGCAAATCATTCATGTGGGTAGTAATCAAAACACTTTGATGCTTCATGAACCATAATTATTCATCACTATCAACTATGTGGTTATTAAAAAAAATCAATTACCCAATGAATACCACATAAAGGCACCCCTATTCTCATATTTCATACGTGTCTATGCCATAGAAACAAGTTGAGGATTATTGGTTAGATTGAGATGCCTAAGGTACTTGGCCATGGGAGAGTTCACATTCCCCCCCGCAGTTCTAAAATAAGATATTCATTTCATTGACATGAGCCAAGTACTATTCCCATCATCCCTTTGTTTCAATTTTTTAGATAAAATATGAACCCATTCATTATGGGAATGAATACCAAAATCCCAATTCAGAGTGGAAGATTCATTACCATCCCCATAGGTGGTCTTAGAATTGAGAGATGAAAATATATTTACGGAATCAATAAGTGCAGGTAAACTAGAAGAGATCCTTCTCCTCATAGAATTGTTTTGATGGACCTGGTAAAATTCCCCCTAATGATGTCCGTGATTTGGTCCAGCACATATAATATCAAGAGCATAACCACTATGATGGAGAGTCATATCCTTTGAATCATTAGATATAACATCAAAATAGGCAGTGTTCACCAACATATATCCAACTTCTGGAGCCACGGTTGCATATTTAATATGATTATTTAGGCCTCTTAACCCAATTGAATCAAGAGCTAAGATGTCAAGAGAATCATGACCAAACAATTGAGATGATGGAATAAAACCACTAGTAGATATAATGATATAAAAAAAATCACATGATTAGACATGCCTTCCAGAGTACTGTACAATAAAGGGGCCAGATGAGAAGACCCACTTAGAGTAAAAGGGGACATAGCATGATGAAGAAAATGAGGAGGTGATGTAGCTAGATCCTTACCATCAAAGCCATGAGTATGATCTCCCATAGTGGCTGTGATTGAGTTCCCCATATTGGAGTCTTTATCAGTCTAAATATCTTTTTAACCTTTAGAGTTAGAGGGATCATGCCCATCAGACATTTCATTATATATTTTTCAATTTGAATCATCATGTCCTCTGATTTTGAAAAATCCATAAGGCTTCTTCATATTGAAATCGAAGTTCATATGTTTGCGGATGTGTCAATTCAAAAAAAAAATGATTGGATTCCTCTCTTAAATAATATCACGAGTAACACTATCATCCTTAGCGTTCAACACGACTTCTTTCACAAGGCCGGCTGACATATCAACTTCAACCAAACTCTTCATATAGTACCAGAAATGGGTTTTCAGTTGGCCTATATATCATAATTTGATTACCAATTGATGAATAACTATCCCATTAAATTTTTGGGTGCCATTATATAAAGTTAATATTTCAAAACCATATCCAATATTGAGCATATATGTTCTTGACATTGTTCAAATCAAAATTCATGTCCCATTTATGAATCAAGAGGAAGCTAGGCTTTAGAGAGTTTGAGCCCAGTCTCTATGAACGCCTCTTCATTTCATTAGATGGAAAACAATATGATAATACCCACATCCCATCGTTGTCATATTATAATCCTTGAAGCACTAGATTGCTAAAATTCTATTAATAATATCATTGAACTTCCATGGATTTACCCATCTATAAATCAAACCCATAGAAATTATTGACAACATGTATAATTTCAAACATTATTAAAAAGCACATTGATTCATCGCAACATTCACAATGCGCACTTTTCTAAAAGTCTTTCTTAATGGAGTTGATTCACAATCCAAAAATTAGATATTACCATCACTCTTCGTAGAATCCTCAATGCTTTTCCTTGTTCAATCTCTATCCCAAAGAGCATCTAGTTTAGAACAACCCTCTACACAATGGCTGAATAATTCATTAAGTCCAACACAATCTTCCACATCTGTTCTATTACCAGAGATCCTTTCCCATTAAAAAAATCAAACTATGTGAAAGATAATTTTAATGTATCAATAATATCTAAATATTTAAATTTTTTTATTTTATATTTATTTTCCCAATGTAGTATTTTTCAATCTTATTTATTTAATTTATGAATAATTTATTATTTCTAATTTATGAGATTAATGTTATTATTGTGTTATATATGCTATTTTTTTCATTTATTACAATATTCGAGGAATTAAATTAAAATTATAAAATTTAAATTCATTACATTCACCCCCCATATGAAATTTTCCCCTTGAAATTTCATTTTACAAACCAATGAGAAAACATGTGATATTATTTCTCAATAATAACGTCCTTCATTTCACAGGTCTCTTGTTCATGTTTATGGTTCCTTGATATTAATTTTACAAGGATATTGGTCCTTTATATAAAACATTGTCTCAACTTTTCAAAATTGTCACTGCATTTTCCTTATAAGTGTGATCGTTTTCCAGTTGTACCACATATGATTTATTTACATGTAGAGGGTCTCGTAATTAATTCCCCAATGAGGTTAAATTTTAACTTATCATGTACTAGATACATTCTTGGTGGAAGTGATAATGATAATCCATAGATCTAACATAAAAAAGAATATCAGAGTGGTCGATTTACATGGGACTTATCATTCCCTTCTTTCAAAATATCAGGACTCTCTACCATGATGATATGAAAAGGAGTACCTTGTCACCAACCCAAAACAAAATTTCAAATCAATGATTATATTCATATCTCTTATACCAAATTTTGTATCCTTGAATATGTTATTCGATGGTCTTCACATATTCTTCTATTTCTGTAAAATGTTTAGGTCATCGCAGCCTGTGTTCTCAAAAATCTTCTCATCGTGTCATTGTTCTACATACTTTCATATAAAGAGAATGACGTTGGTCAATTTATATAGTTTAATTTAAAATCATTTTGTAATAGTACTCGACCATTGTAATATGTTTTTCACATTCTCTTTTGAAATATACTGTGTATGATCACAACGTTTCATCCGTTTTCAAAATAGTCTTCTCTAGTTTTCCATTGGTTTTATAGTGGTAAGTCAAAATGAGCTTCAACACATTATTTTAAGGATGTTGTATACTTTTCCTTAACGTGTTGGTAAATTTCAAAACATAATCAGGTATAATATATAATGTCCTTATATGATACATTACCACATAATTGATTAATACCTATGCATGTTGGTTTAGTGACAAGTTATCTAGAATCATAATAAATTGAGCACACAATGTATGATGATCAACAATAATCCATATACAATTATTTAATCTTCATTTCTATGAAAATATAATGAAAATTTATATAGTTTTTTCCCATTTCCATTTAGGATTGTATAATGGTACCATATTTATCATAGACTTTTACACTTCATACATCACTTCCTAACATACTAGATATATTAATGTTTATTCAATGATTTCCTTCTTCACATTGTCTGACAAATATTATGCACAAATATTTTGCTACATCAATGTGGTCCCTCGTTTGATATAAGAGTTTGATCTATGTGAATCATAAATAATCTCCCTATTTATTGTATAATTTGATGGTACCCATAGTTTTGACCCATCTTTTGACTCCCTCTACATCAATAATGAACTATGTTGATTTTACCTTTCATATATCTTACACATTTTTTTAGAATTTCACATCATTTATTTTATAATCATTTATTTTCCCAGTTTTTTATGGTTGAGAAATCATTTTTCATATCAATGATGATGTACCTTCCTTTATTATTTCCTCACATACAATTTTAAATTAAAGGAATATTGGACCCTTATCAATTCTCATAATTAATAAAATTGTTGGATCATTTTACCTTAGGAAATTATCCACTTGATTGACTTTACAAGATTGTAGAGGATTGATATTTCATAACCCATGATGATATCAAAGCATCTTCCCTAGTGAATATTAAAAAAACACCAGTATCAATATATATTTTAGTTTTTAATGATCAATATATACATCACACTTCTCTTGTTAGAGAAAATGTTGCATAATTTTGAACCCAATGATCATTGAAACCTTCTCAAAATTATTCATGGTATAGTTTTTATGATGAAATTTTAACGTTCATTAGGGTTTGGATATTTATTTAACAATTATCATCAATACATATTGTAATATCATTATCTAACTAGCATTGACTACCAAAAAGTGTTCCCCACATGTCAGTAGTTTAGGTACTGATGTAGTGAAAAGCATATTTTTTGACTCTTTGATGCAATTTTCAAAGTCATTATTATAAAATAACTTTAATCCCTACTGAGATATCATTGTTTCAATGATTTAAATTCTTGATATCATACTAAAAAATTCTAGGAAATACTAAAATATACCATGGAAGAAACAGATATTTGTTATAGATTCTTTTCTGGGCCAATCCATAATTTCCTTTTTTACAATGGTCTGTAGGTATTATTTTCCTAGTGATATCATGGAATAAGGATGATAATTCCCATGTAAGAACAAAAATATTATTTTTAGTAATGAATTTCATTCATGGTTGTTTTTTTAGAAAAAGTGTAGTCTCTGGAAATTTCTGGAGTACGCTCCATGTATATATAACTATATGTCCTTTACGCGATTGCAGCAGGTAGTCGTGTTCCTTCCATTTAATGGCTAACTACATAGTCATGTGGGGTGACATGGAGACCACCTAAAGAAAAGGACGGTTAAGGAAAGAAAATTTCATGTACTTTTAAATAACATGTCATGTACTCTTTTTATTTCATTAAACAGACTCGGATCAAATTTAATTGACAGATCCCCTATCTTTTCGACCCGTCTCATCCAAGAGCTTCTGTAGCTGGTGAATATCTTTTGAGCCCTCAACTCTTCATTCATTCTTAATTTAGACTGTCATCGTTTGCATTGGAATCACCAAGGTAAGCTCTTCCACCTTCTTAAATCATTGTTTCTGAATTTCTTATCTTTCATGAGATATCATCAGTTGAACATTTTTTGCAGTTGTATAGGTCAATAGTGAACTAAAGGAATTAATGGCCTATGATTCATGTATTTCATTCGTGAAATAAAAAATTAGGTGGTTTCTGGATTTCTATAGTTATTATTTTTGTTATATGTGAAAATGTGCCTAGTACCCTTTTTTGGGGTATTGCATGTTTATGGTAATTATCCCTATTTTTTCCTGATATTCCGTGTGTTGTTGAGTAGAGGTTTTATGACTGATAATATGTTCATTTACCTTGTTATGGACGTGTTTCCCCATGTTTTCATGATAATGATGGTTTGGTATATCTTTTCCTATAAGGTTTTTTTTCTATGATTTGTATTGTTAGGATGGATTGATTATTAACGTACATGTTGTGATATCATGTAGACTGATTATCCTAGTAGTTATTGAGGATTACATGGGCTACCATATATCATTTGTGAACAATTGACTAACACTGGATAGTGGGAACCTGGAGTAGTGGACCATAGAGAGAATGGACGTTGAGGGATTCTCCAGAGTGTCTATTTACATTTATGTTGCGAGACCATAGGGGGGTGGAATTTGGTTTCTATTAGAGTGTTTGTAGTTTCATCATTACTATACCATATAGTAAATTTTAACTGAGTAATTCCAGAAAGAGTTTTTCTAAAGATGAACCAGAGGGGTTAGAATGTGAGAACTTCTCGGAAGGATTCATGTATTTGATTTGTTGAAAAGGATGTGTTATGCTAGGAGTACTTCCCATAGGGTTACATATTATTGTTGGTTGCATAAATAATAAATTAAAATGGATGTAATTTAAACTGTAGTATTGTTTACATTGAGTACTTCCTTTTTTATTGCGTCATTTTGCATATTGCCTGCCATATATATTCACTAATTGTTAGGCGTAGATCATTTGTTGGTTGCCTACTGGGATTCATCCCACACCCTGTTTGAGTCATTCATTTGGGCCAAAATGGATTATATTATTTTTTGTCTAGATAAGGTGAGAACCCTTCAACATCATGTACTTGATTGTGAGCATGGGACCAAGTTGAGTCTTGCGGTGCTGATTGAGTTTATTTGATAATTGGTACACTGCTTTATTATTTCATTCTATCATTGAGAATTGTTTGGATGTTTTCCTATATATATGTGTATCATGCATCATTTCTATTTGTGCTCTAGTTTCTTATTAATTCAAGTCTTCCATTGTTTTCTATTGTATGGTATTGTTTCTACGTTCTCTATTGTTATCTATTAACTTCTGCTGCTTTATTCTTCCAATGGGGGCATAGTTTTTCCAGTATCACACCCAAGGCCCTCACTACTAGTTGTCAGCCTCTGGCCTTTGGGGAAATGTGATTGAGTACATTTGACCATCTGAGTACGAGGTGCCTTTGAGTGGCTCCTAAAACCATGAAATTACAAAGTTGTATTAGATGGGTTATTTCCTTATTGACTTACAGTTTGATGCATATAGCTAGGGTTATGAAGGAATAGTATGTTGATAATTATTTGTGTGCAAAATTAGCTAATCTGTGTATTGGGAAAATCCAATTTACCTCATATAATGTGATTTTCCTTATTTTTCAATTATTTCAGTTGATTTGGATTCACTGTTGGGGGACACACATGTTTTGTGATGTTATCATTGATATTATTGAGGTTCTATTACTATTGAAACCCTCTGAGATTAGGGTATTCCTTCTCATGCATCATATATGCACTTTGTGGAGATCACATGTCATGCATTCCTTCCATACCATTTAGGGTGCATTACTGATTTCATGCTTTTGCAATAGTTTTTGGGCTATATATTCATGATATTAGGATATATTCCTTAATAGAATACCAATTGTTTTATAGGGAATTGCTAATGTTTAATGTTCACTTGAATGAATGCAAAAATATGGTTCTTGACGTGTTATGGGACCTCATGGATCAGATTTTGGGGGATCATTTCACATTTATTCTGGTATATGACATTTATAAGATTCGAATTTTTGATTCGCGGGGAGTATGTGCCCTCAATGATCATAATTGGGCACATTAACATTCTTTTTAGTGTTTTATTGGTTCTAGAATAGATTTGGAGGCTTACTGTCCGATAAAACCCAGAATACAAGGAGTGTTATAATTAATACAAGCCATGTGTCCTTCTATTCGTGAAGGAACTGTTTTCCTAAATTACAAGTCATGTACTGTATATACACACCATGTAGCCTCTAACCATGTCACTGGCTTTGTGGAAAGAGACACGGGGTTGGTAAATATTTTTTTGAATAGGCCGTGTATATGATATACACGTTGTGTGTATAGACCATGTGACTATCTTTGTAACTAACAACATAGATGGATTATGGATAGTTAGTACACGTCCTGTCTGGAAGAAACAAGATGTGTTGAGTCAGGCATGAAACCAGCTACGTGACTAACAACACGAGTCGGAAATGTTCTTCTAGTACATGTTGTGTCTGGCACAAACATTTTGTGTAGCCTTTTTCATGGGGAACCATGTGGAATAGTCGTTTAGAAGAGATTGGGTAGGGGAACACATTTTTATTACATGCCATGTTTTAGGAGAACACACCGTGTGTTTGGGGTTTTACCTGACCAATGTTGGAAATATTACACACCCATGTGAAAGCATAAAGAAAAAATCCTTGTAAAAGTTGTACAAGTCGTGTATCCACCTTTTAGAAATATTTATTGGTTTCATAATAAGGAAATATTATTGAAATTCTATGTTTCATTCCTCACTAATGTTGATCTAAGGTGTGCGCTTGACCTTGCAGAGTCATGCCACCGAGAGGTTCTTCGGTTGTGCTCCAGTTGCAGGGTATTGATGAGATACAAGAAATGGATAATCAGGGACTACAAATAGATCCTCCTATTATGTCACTCTTGGGCACAAGACATTATTGTTGAAGTAGGTACGGACACAATGTTCTAAGAGGGCTTTATGAGGTTCATGCAGACCATCAAAAGAGTAATGCATCCTATCCCTTTTAGTGAAGAACTGATTTTTTTTAACATCAAAATCCTCCCACCTTATTAGGGGAAGGAGGACCTCAAGATACGTAGTATGGATAGAATCCATCCCATTGAACTTCATGAATCTAATGATGCCTCTAGAGTAGAGGGTGATCCTTACTACGTACATGCTATGAGATTCTGCCAAGAGATTGTGGGATGTGATCTCTTAGGAGAAATGCCAACAGGTTATGGATTGGGATGAGTTTCAGTGTTCCTTTTATGATTATGTTTACTTGTAGTATTTTAGGACCTACCAAGACCATGGGTTCACTAGTTTGGAGAAAGGTACTCTTTCAGTTATGAAATATTTATCTCGCTTCATAGAGCAACAATGCATTACACCAATTCCATGAGGTGATAAATTATTTATGGAGAAGAAGTTTGAGGATGGTATCTGGAACATCATTATATCAATGGTGAAAAACATCAGGTTGACATCCATCACCTCTATGGTCAACTAAGTTCTGATCACATAACATAATATGGGGGATTCTGGAGCTATGAGACAGGGAGCTTTTTCAGCAGGAGTTGGCACCCCTCAGACTGAAAGTATGAAGCACCGCTGGGAGTCTACATGTAGAGATCGTATTAGGCAGGGTACATCTCCTTGTAGACAGGTGGTGTGTGATCAATGAAAGAAGTGTTGGAATGCAAGTCCACATTGCTCAAGAGACCCAATACAGTGCCGATCATAGGAAAATATGGGTCATCTTTAGCGTTTCGGTCAGTTCATCTCACCCATAGCTAGTGACATAAGTTCTTCTATGACTCCACATTCTGGAGAAGCACACCGAATTTCTAATCATTCTGGGAACTAGTTTTCTTCAGGCTATTTAAGATGAGGTGAGATCATGACCATTGAAGTTAGTTGTCAGGGTTTCAGTGACTACAGGGTGGATTAGCTCAGGGTATCCTTGAAGAGTCACAGGGCCGCTATATAAGCCAGACTTTTGCAGTAGAGGAGACCCTGTAAGAGAAGGATCATGGACCATTAAATATTCATGGTACGATTCTAGTTTCATCTGTCTAAGATTCTTTACTTTTCTAGATAGTGGCTTTCCATAGATTCATATCTATTTATATAGTGGAGAGACATGGGTCTATATCATTTCTTCTGTTGATGTCTAGATGCTAGAAACTCCATTGTGGAAAAGAATGGAATTTTTATAATTGTGCAAGGATATCTCTCTTGAGGTTGGTGAGTGTAACTTCTTTTGGGACATCTATTTCATAGAGATGACATGCTATGATGCCATTATCATAATGGAGTGGTTAGTTCCGATCTAGGAAAATATTGACTTCTATCACCTTTTTGTGAGTTTCACATCACTAGAGGATGAATCATTTCTTCATAATGAAAAATAGGATGTCCAGGCGAGCAAAGAAGGACCCGAGCATCATGGGTTAGGAAGAGTTACGTCCCATATTTCTAGTCTATGTCTGGATGACTAGGGGACTACATAGCTAGACATCCATCCAGTGGTCAATAATTTCAGGGGTGTCTTTCCAGAGGAATTTTCAAATTTTCCTCTAGAGCAAGAGGTGGATGTTTCTTAATTATCTTTTTCTAGGAGTAGAACAAGTGTCAATTCCTCCCTATAGGGAAGCTACACCAAAGTTACAAGAGCTCAAGAAGTAGTTAAAGTAGTTACAAGATAAGGGTATCATCCGACCCAAAACCACTCATTCGGGTTTTCCGGTCCTATTTGTGAAAAAGGTATATGGTACCCTCAGACATTGTGTGGATTATCGAAATATGAACCAACTGCTGGTCAAGAACTGATATCCCATGTCTACGATTGATGAGGTATTTGACCAGCTAAAAAGAGCCAGGATGTCGTCGAAGATTGACTTAAGATATGGTTATCATAATTTTCACATTTGACTATCTGATATACATCTTAAAGCCTTTCAAATCAGGTATGGTCTATACGAGTATGTGGTTAGGTCATTCTTCCTCATGAACACACCTGTAGTTTTCATGGCTCTGATGAACCGAGTGTTCCATTCATAAGTGGATTCTTTCATTGTAGTCTTCTTGGACGCTATCTTAGTGTAGTCTCACACTCGATACGACCATACCACAAATCTTGAGATTATATTGTGTACAATGAGATTGCATCAATTATATTCTATGCTCTCAAAATGACACTTTTGGATTGGCCTGATTCACATCTGGGGTCATGTTATCTCAGAGACAGGAGTGTCAGTGGACCTAGAGAAAGTGATAGAAATAGTTCCTTGGGAACAGCCAAAGAACACCTTTGTTGTACAAAGATTTATAGTGTTGGATGGATTCTACAGACTCTTCATATAATACATTTCATGATTAGCAGAACAACTGACAAACCTAACTACGAAGGGTACGAAGTTCTTGTGGTTAGATTCTTGCAATTCTTCCTTTTAGGAGCTGAAAGGGAGTTTAACATAAGCACATATACTAGTTTTTAAGTGTCATGAAATATTTATATATTTTATTTTGATGCTTCAAGTATCAATCTGGGAGATGTTCTTATGTAGGGGGTAAGAGTTTTTACATACTGGTCTCGGTAGTTGAAGCCACATGAGAAGAATTACTAGACACACGATCTCAAGTTGGCAGCAGTTGTTCATGCATTATGTTATTGAAGACATTATCAGTTGGAAGATCATTTTTTGGTTTTCACCAATCATAAAAGTTTCATGTATATCTTCACACAGTGCAATATGAATTTGATACAACAATGGTGGGTTTGAGTACCTTCAGTCATTTCACTCTGGACATTATTATATGCCTGGGAAAGAAAGCGCAAAAGTTATTGCATTGAGCAGGAGGACTCATATACAGGTAGTTGATAAGGACAATAGTTAGTAATAGCTTATGGAACTATTCTATGTGATGCATTTGGAGTCACACGACAGACACGAACAAATGTTTCTTTCTTCTGTAGTTATTACCACTATTGTTCTTGATCAAGTGTGAATGAGGCATCTTTCAGATTCTGAAGGCCTAGTTTTTATGGGAGAGTGTGTCAGGAGTGGACCAATTCTTGGTTGGAACGTATATGTTGATGAAATCTTACACATTGATGGGTACGTATGGGTGTCCTAAGGCACATGGTAGGTGCTTATTTGGGACATTCATTTCTCAATTTGGGCAGTTCACCCAGGTGTCATCATGATGTATTGAGATTTTCACTGTCAGTATTGGAGGCCAGGCATGAAGAGTGATGTTTTGGGATTTTAATGATTTGTTCCACATGTCATTAGGTGAAGGAGGAGTGTCCTCAATAAGCAGGTCTTTTACAGAAGTTACCAATTCCCGAGTGGAAGTGGAATTATGTCACAATAGATTTCATGATAGGTATGTCATGGTCACCTTGAGGAAATTATGCACATTGGGTTGTCATTGACTAACTCGATATGTGTTCTCATATCATTTTGATCCAAGGATAACATTAGTGTAGCTGAGATGGGATGGTTTTAAATCATATATATTAATCTTCTATATGGGGTTTCACATTAAATTCTTTCTAACAGAGGTGCCCATTTTACTTCTTAGGTCTGGCAGGGATTACGAATGTCATTGTGTATATAGGTACTTCGGAGTACGGCTCACCACCCTTGAACAGATGTCCATTTCAAGCATACAATTCAGGTTTTGAAGGTCACTATACGAGCATGTGTTCTATGCTTTGGAGGTTCTTGAGAGAAGCACACACCACTTTTGGATTTTACCTACAATAATATTTTCCAAACAACTATTTAGAATGAAACTTAAGTGTATTTATATAGTAGGCCATGCTAATCACCCATATGTTGGCTGGAGGCATGAGAGTCGGGTATGGTGGGACGTTGTCTTTTTGAGGAGACCACAGAGCAGGTGGATTTGACTCGGAAGGGAATGGCTACTACATAGTCATGACATTAGTCTTTTGGTGATCGACAGAGATGACCTCTGGAGTTCAAGGTTAGAGATCATGTTTTATGGCATGCCACACCTAGGATGGGACATAGGATGATTAGGAGACATGGAAAGATTTCGTTATGATATGGTGGAATGTTTGATATTTTGGAAAGAGTTGGGCCTTTTATTATCAGTTGTAGTTACCTCATAGGAACCAAGAAATGTACGATGTCATCTACTTTTATAAACATCGACATTATTTCTCATACGTGTCTCATTTATTTCAACCCAAAGTGTTTAAGTTGTAGGTGGATGCATATTTCTTGGAGCATCCAATCCAGATTGTTCATCTTACCATCAAATTTTTCCATGGTCGGTCTATTGCTTTGGTACAGGTGATATGGCATCATAGACAAGTAAACGACCAGACATGGGAGAGGGATGGAGATGTATGATCTCAGTGGAAGGAGCTATTCAAGGATTCTTCTTCTACACCGCCTATCTATGAAAATTCATGGAGGAATTTCATTAAGGGTGTATGTTTTTAAGATCCCATATTTTCTATTCAGGTCTATATTTGATTCCTGGTTGTTTTTATGTAAAAGGGATGTTTTTTTAAATTTTAGGAGTACATGAAATGTACATAAAAGTATACATCTTGTACCCAGTTACCATGTGTATCCGTGTGCTGGTCTTGTAACATCCAAGTACAAGGTTGTGTGGGGTGACATAAGCACTACCTAATGTGGATGACAATTAAGGAAAGTACATGTCATTTACTTTTAATGAATACACTGTATAATTTTTTTCATTAAATTGGTCGGGGTCACGTCTAATTGACAGAACCCCTTTCATCATGACCAGTCCCGTCTAGGAGAATCTGTAGTTTCTGATTCATCATTGATCCCTCGACTCACCAAACATTCTCTTATTCACTGTTTCCATTTCTGTTTTAATATTCACATAAATATCTTCTATCATCTAGATCCTCATTTCCTAATTTATCTTCATTCATAAGATATCCGTGATTGAACATTTTTAGTGTTTTTGTAGATATATTGTGTTATAGGGAAATTAATGTCTTGAGGATAACTTATATCTTTCTTACAACACCGAGGTTGATGGTTTGTGTATTTTCGTAATTAGTCTTTGGGTGATATGTGAAAAAGTTCCCAATACCATTGTTCTAGATATTGCGTCTTTATGGATATTTTCCATGTTTTTTCATTTATTCCTTGTGAGCATGATTAGAGGTTTTATGATAGTGAATAGAGTTATTTACCTTTCTATTGGTGTGTTTTTCCACACGTTCTTGATATTGACCATTTGGAATATATTTTCTTATTAGGTTACATAGTTTCCCATGAATAATATTGTTAGGATGGATTGATTGTTATCTTAAATGTTTTGATATGCTGTTGAATCATTATCCATGTATTTATTGTGGTTTTCTATGACTTCCATATATCGTTTGTGCATGATTAACTTACACAAGAATATAAGAACTTGGTGTAGTATACCATATGAAGGATGGATGATGATGTATTTTCTAGAGTTTCTGTTTACTCTTACGTGGTGAGACCCTAGGTGTGATGGAATTTGTGTTACCTCAAAGTGTATGTTATTTCATCGTTATGAGACCACATGGGGAAATGGATGTTGAGTGCTTCCCTTGAATGTCAATTGTTATCGATACAAGACCAGATGGGGAATTAATGGTGAGTGATTTTTAAGAGAGTCTTTTCCAAAGCAGAACCAGAGGGGTTAGAATGTGATTACATTCTATAGGGTTTATTTTGTTTGATTGGTTGAACGAGAGTGGTTAGGATTTTATTACATCCCATAGGGTTACTTATAATTATGGGTTTCATAACTAATTAAGTAAAATAGATGTAATTTAGACTGTAGTATAGTTAACATTGACTACTTCCTTGTTTAGTGATTTAATTTTGATATTGCCTGCCACATATATTCACTAACTATTTGGCATCAATCATTGGGTGGTTGTCTACAATGATTTGCCTGAAACCATGTTCTGGTCATGGTTTTGGGCCCAAACATATTATATTGTTGCAGGTCTAGATATGGGAATGTGCTATTCTACTTTAGTTACTTCATTGTTGTGGAGCTGGAGATCATGGGACCACGATCTGGCTTGCGATGCTGCTAGATTTTGTTTGTTTCCTTTAACATTGGATTAGTATTTTATTATTGCATTGTGACTCATTTGGCTATTTTCCTTGACATACGTATCATACATCATTTATATATGTGTTCCAGTTGCTTATAACATCTAGTATTTTTTTTGTTTACTATTATATGGTATTATTGCAGCCCCCTCTATTGTTATATATTTACATCCACTTCTTTACAATACCAATGATGGCATAGTTTCACCACTATCTCACCCAAGGCCCTTGATGCTAGTCGGTCGCTTATGGTGTTTGGGGAAATGCAATTAAGGCCATGTGACCAACTGGGTGTGGGGTACCATTGGGCTGATCAAAAAACTAGGACGTTACATCCCCATCCATAAGTCACAATTATTTTCAAATTGCATATAAACTTTCCTTCAATATTGTTTTTAGAATATTTCTTATATTCTTCGGGTGTACCACCATCATCTTGGATCATATCTTAATATTATTTATAGATACTATATAATATTTTTTAAGGGAATCTAAAAATAATATATTAATTAATTATATTAAAATTATTATCAAAATAGTTAGTCTAAATGGTTTCACGATGATCGCATATTGTACATACCTCATTGTAAATGTAGTATTGGACATGTCGTCCTTCCCCACCTTTAATTGGTGATATTATAACTGGTTGTCATGCATAGAAAGATACATAAACCCACATAATTGAGCGAACATGTCATTTATACATGGTAGGGGATACTTTTTATTTTTAATCATTTGGTTATGTTCTTGATTATCAGTGAATTGGGCATTGATCCATCCTTTATCATGATGTAGGGGATTGACACACCCCACAGTGAAGAACTCAGGAATATAAAACCCTTATCCATATTTTCTTTTTTCTGAATCTTTTGATATATTAACTCAAAAATATACATTTGAAAAAGAATCATTCATACATGAAGAGTTCTAGGTATAAGATACATTAGGTTCTCACCAATTACATCAAGATGAATATCGTGAAAATCATAAGGGAATACATCATTTTAGTCCCTCAAAATGGGCATGTCTTCGATCGTGGTAATCTCATTTGTCTCAATAATTTTAGGAAGGAATTATTTCTCATGTTTTTATTTAATCCACAATTGATATGATAATTATTAAATTGATTCATATTCCTCATTAACCAAGTGTTGAATTGGGGGATTTTTGAAGATGTGAATATTGAATTCCCTTTTCAGATATTTTATGTTGTCTTTGTATTATGTTATCAAATACACATCCAATATTGAATCATTCTACACAAAAAAAGAATGAATGTATTTTATTTGAGGATTATTCTATAAAATATAACTGGGGTGAAGTTATATACATTACATTCAGTAATTTTTCCATTAGTTATCCTCGTATATAACTCAACGTTCATATTATTAGGTGGTGTTTGAATAGTCTACTAAATATTCAATATATGAAAGAATGCATGGAACTATAATCAAATTGTAAATTCACAATTCATGAATGTATAACCAATATATGTGTCATAACATCATTTTTATGCTCCACTGTAGTACTAATGATAGTATATATGTTTCCCATATGCGTTAGAGGTTTTTATTCTTGATTGAATCTGACAACCCATATATTGGGGATTTGTCACACCTAATTTATTTGTTCATTGAAATTTAGACACTACACTGTACAATGAACGATAATATGAACCTTACTTTATTATTTTTAAATAGTTGTATTCTTTATATTCCTTTGCAAATAATTACCCTTATTCTCCTCTCTTAAACATTTTATGTATCTCTAGGTTCCCTTTAGAGAGTTACCATGAGGCCTCTTCTCACACTTTTTACATGTGGTATGATATATTTCAATTACAATATATGATTTAACGTTTGATGATCCCATATTGAACTATATTTTCCTCCATTTTCTCTTATCCCAAATACGTAATAGAGTAAGAAATATATATCTATACCCTCTAATAACATCAAGGAATGTCATTCAAGGCCATTAATGTCTCTAATATCCCTATATTATAATAGTATCTGACTTAATCCACTAAAGAGAAGATCCAAATTTCTTCTAGTATTCATGGAAAACCAAAATTCATATCATGAAATCCATTAAATTATTATTTTATTTGCTACTATAATTGCCTTTCAGTTTTCTCAACTATAATGAACTTCCTTTAAATAGAGAACATTGAGTAAGAGGAAAACATTTGTAATTAAATATTTTCATGAATCGTTACCAATCGAAGGGGTCTATTTAATCCTTTGGTTTTTTTAGTTTCTATCAATGTTCTTATTCCCTATAAAAATTATAGACTTCCAGTTTAACTTCTTCTTTTTCTGAGTTTATGAGAAAAAGTAACATCTTTTAATTAATGATAATACAATATATTATTATTAGTGGATCATAAGAACCAATAAATATAAGATGTGATATAATAGATTAAACAAAAACATCCCCTTTCTTAGGATAATGAGGGAGTTCCTCATTATTCATGTTATTATTCATAACATGATCTAGTTGAGAAAATACTATCATGTTGTTCTAATCTATAGTTCCTTTTATTTTTTAAATATCATTAGGGAAATATCCCATTTCTTATAAAATTGGTTTTTATTTTAGATTCTCATGCATCCATCTACTAACTATAAAAATAGTTAAATAATATAATTCTGGATCATTAATAATTATCTTAAATTTGACGAAATAACACATAAATAAAAAGTATATCCTATACTATAAATCAATATATTTCAATATAGATTTACCATAGTCATAGAATTATACTTATAGTTTATACTATTGTTTTTAAATCATAATACCCTTAAATAATTAGGCCATGAAACTACACCAGCTATAGGAAACCTAGACATTTACACATATTATTACATTATTTGATCATAACATTCCCTGAAATACAAATCAGGGATTTAATGGACATGGCTATTATAATGACTAGGTATAAAATTAGAATGTATGATTCTATAATAAATCATCTTTTTATTAGTCCCTAAAATGAGATCAAATTTTTATTGAATCTCCTACAACTAAATATGATTCCCTAGGGAAAACATAGTCAAATAAGATGAGCTATGAAACATAATAAGGGGAATAAACATTGGAATGTATCATAAAACACGATTTATAACCCCCAACATGGTATCATCAAAGGAATGGATCATGATAAAATATATAAATACATATCCTAAAGAAAATATAATCATATGATTTGGAATCATTGGATTGTGGATGAAACACCCAAAATGGGATAAACCCGAGTAAAGGCTTACATCCAGAACTATATCACATGGTGGTGAAATTCCCATAACCAATTATGTTTACCACATAATCCCATACATAATTTATGATTAAAAACAAAAATAACTGAACAAAATAGAGTGCTAAATGGTTTCACCCATTATAACATTTAAATTCTTATGTGTTACATATAAGGAATCAAACATATGAAATAATTAAAAGGGATATGTATAGAAAGAATTATATTTCATAAAAATTTGATAAGGCTTAACCAAATGTTTTATCATACATATTTCCATGAAATAATATATTAAATAATTTTTGTACAGTTACAAAATAAAAAACAATAATTTTTTCATGAATAATTATGTCCAACTAAAGAGAATATTTGAAAATTATTTTTTAGGATGCTTCAGAAATGAACCACTTTTAATAAACTTATGAGAAAATATTAATGATTCTATAAATAAGGGAAATGGATAATTATTTTTTAAAATATAAAATATTATATAAAATAAAATTTCATAATAAAATGAGAGATTTGATATAATGTATTTTTGGATTAATACTTTTTATATATTTTACTTGAAAATGGGTATGAAATGGGGACATTACCTTTTTTCAGGGTTGCGCAACTAGTAGAATTGAGAAAGAACCATTATATTAAATGAATTTCGTAGTAATAAAAAGATAAATTTAGGTATATAAACTTGTTTGGAGAAATTAAAAATAATTTCTTATTAAGAATAAAAATATAATTAAGAATTAAAATAGGTTAATGAAAGAGAAAGTTTATATAGAATAAATATTTAGAGTTTTGAAGAGATCACTTTCAATACAACCAAATTTGTTTTACTCATTATCATAATTTCATATATTACAAAATTAAATTATTTAATTCATTAATTAATAATCTATTAATAATCTATATTATTTATTATTATTTTATAATGTTAATTTGTGTTAATTTGTATGAGTAATAATATTCGATTTCATTGTTGGGGTGTTCCATTTCATTATTTCAGGGTCGGTTTTATTGAATATAATAATGGATGTTTTGGTAAAATGGGAATAATTCTAAAAACAACAAATTATTTGAGCTAAATGTACTTCTATATGTTTAATTTTTCCAATATATCATTTGGTTTTATGTTATTTCGATGATGGATTTGATATAAAATTAATGAATTTTTTTAGTATATATTGGTCGTGTTTATGATGGTGACAATATTTCTTTGATTTTATAAAAAGTTATGTCGATATATATTCTCTAGAACATGAACAACTTTATTATATACATTTTACAATCTGTTTTAACAATAATAATGATTTTTTACCAACAAAAAATTTTTTAATTGAAAAACACATCACATTATAAATGATGATAGTGAACTGATATGTCGTGAAAAATGTTTTCGTTATTAGTATAAAGGAAGAAGATAAATGATTTTATGATGGATATTCCATTAACTCAATAAAATTAAAGTATATATATGATTCTATAGTTATCCATATTATTTTTCTAGAGGACGTGTGGAGAATATTATAATAGAAATGTCATTAAAGTATATGGATTTATTATTTTACTTCATGAATGTTTTCTCTAAGAGAAGATTCTTAAAGAAGTTCTGTTTGATCCTTTAGTGAGTCTAGATTCCATGGAATTGTTTGAGATGATTGGGGGGGGGGGGTAAAATAAGGTTAATATTGATCAGATTCATACTATAGAAGGTGTGAGGAGAAGGGTTTATGTGGGGTGGTATTTATAGGTGATGAGAGAGGTGTTGTTGATTAATACATTCATTAGTTTATTATTTATTCTCATGAAAATAAATAGTATTGATTTCAATGACAAAATATAGTAAATTTTTTAGGTAATTACGAAGACAACGGTTCTTATTCCATGTATACATCATACATGAAATTAAAATTCATGTATTTGTCTAAAAATCATAAACACTAAAAATTATGGTATTTTTCAATTCACTAAAAACTAAACTATTTTATCAAAATCCAAAAAACACATACTATATGTTTTGTGAAATATAAATTTCAAATATATAGTCCATCTTATGAAAATAATTTTCTAATTTTGAGGAATTTAATTATCAAATGAAATTATCATTTATTATTAAAATACCGATATTAATATTATAATCGACTATATATCCTTTTGAAAAGTTAATTACTATTTCATAAATTTACATAATATAATAATACCAGAAAAATATTAATTTAACATTATATTCTAAGAACATATATATTTTTTTAAAAATATATATTAATATAAAATTTTTTAATAAACATTTATAATATGCAAAACGACAAACCCTAATTTATTAATTTTAAAAAAATTATTTATTTACACAATGACAAATATTTCATTTTTTATTTATATGATACATAAATTTATGTTATACATTCATAGGTGAGGTTATTATTCTAACTAACTGATCAATATTAGTAATATTTAAATAATTATAGTAAACCATTAATTTATAATAGTCCTATTGATTACATAATTTCTATAAATATCTCTTCCTTCAATCATTCATCATTCACTTATAACTTCTCACATGGTGGTATATACACATTTATTTTCAATATGAATACAATATTTTTATCATTTGGTTTTATTTAAACATCATTGTTCATGAGTGTGATCATTCTCGTGGATTGAGCACATCTATACTTTCTCATTCTTTTTAATTTATTATCTATTTATTATACCACTATAATTTTGGTCTTTCAAATTTGTTTATTTTTTAATTAATGAGTCATTATTAAATTAAATAAATAATTTTTTTGGGATTATTTATGTGATTTTTGTGTTCTATTACAAAATTATAGAAAGGTAATTTGATTTATAAAATTTTTATCATTTCCTTTTTTTGGAATATATAGTGTCCTGTGTAAAATTGATGTGACCACATTGGATATGTGGATCACCATGGTTATCATCCAATGTGACTAAAATAAATGTCAAAAGAAAAAAATTATGGTTGTTATTATAGTATTTTTCTGATCCTATATATGATAAACATGAAAGACCACTATTAATGTGGTTCTATATAAACAATAATGTACTTTCCAATGTAATATCCTAATACACCGAGGATTTATTGGATAGAAGAATGCTTATCCATCACTTCATAATACATATCCTTCAATTGGATAGAGGTTTCCAAAAATCCCAAAATAGGATAAATAAAAATATGACACCATAAAGAAAATGTAATTGTATAAGGACACCCAGTGATCTCCATAAAATATTTTTGTGGAATAATAAACAAGATTAACATCTATAATAAAATTTTCATGAAATAAAATATACATAATACAATATAGTATGAATGAAAAAAATAGTGAAAAAAACATAGCTATCCTGAAAAATATTTCACACCCACACACTAACTGGATAATGGAAATAACAAGGAGACATACATAGGTTTTCTATGTCTGATCTCCAAAAAGAATATATGCACCTAAGTTACTAATATTCTCCCTTGATGTCACTAAAAAAATAATTTTTGTGTCTATAATAACATATATTTGTGGGAAATTACCATCTAGGGGTTAGTAGATACATAACCAATAAGAAAACCAAAAAATAAATATGAAATAATGGAATGATATAGGAAATTATAGCTAAAACCATAATATGATGGAAACTGAACCCATCAAAAATATTTTCTAAGAGAGAAACCAATGTGAGAGTGAATGGTAATCTCTAACTCTATATCCCATCCCATAAAACTCGTATCTCAAGTGGTCTATTACAAATTACATACATCTCATGTATATATATGAGATATCCATGTGGAGGAACAAACCATTGCCACTTCACCGCCACCCAATGGTGAAAATTGTTAATAGAGGACCCAACTATTAGGATGATAATGGGGTGATACTGATAAATTATATGACTCTCACCGTAGTGGTATAGGGGGTTTTAGAGAATTAACTGAGTAACCATTACCAAGAACAAGGGGGGACCAGACACCACAAATATATATATAGTCCCCATACACTCAAAAAATAGGAGGTTCCAGTCAATAATTGAAGGAATCACACCCTGATTCCTTGGGGGAACCACTGAGTAAATAGTGGAACCATAACCTAGTGAGTTTTTTAGTGACTTTAAATATATATAGATAAATATAGGGTCGCACAACCATGTACGAACATGGGAGGTCCGATGACAATAGCTCTCTAGTGTTCTTTCCCAAATCACTTCCATAATCATCCATCACCTAAAGATTTTTCCCACTCAGAATACCTCGCATCATAACTCATACACTAAAATTAATGATACTATTTCATTCTACATGGAAAATTAATAAAGGTAGGCTACTCATTTTACAAAAATTCATTTCATAAAAGAGAGATGTGTAAGGATTAATTTATAATGAATATTACAAAGAATGATTGAGGGGTCACATAGTTTGTGGCCTTACCTGTACTCTTATAATTGTCCTCTATG